>CM051240.1:85866756-87206756 GCA_027917425.1 Gastrophryne carolinensis | reverse complement strand
GACGGCCCACTCTCATGTCCCGCGCCAGTGTTGCCATGTTACCAACGGCCGGGGCTGGGCAGGACGGAGCAGGACTGCCAATCAGTTTTATCTCTTGGCTGGGGAAGGGGGTGCGGGCGTCAGACCTGCCGATGGTGGGGGGGGGGGGTCGCGGTGTTCAGTCGGAAACATTTATATGTTGGTCGCAGGGCATGCACATTTCAGCCCCCGTGGCCGAACTGGAGGAGAAAAAAAATTTTGTTGCTGGAGTTACAGAGGACCCCCCCCCCTGCCATGCAAGTGCCCCTAGGCACAGGCCTAGGTTTACCTTGTGGTAAATATGGCCCTGTCTGGAGATTTTGTCACCCATGTTGCCAGACCATTTTGCACTAATTTGCGCTTCACATGTTCAACCGTGATTTTTGAAAGGATTTCCAGGGATTTCCCAGGGAAATTTTATATATATATTTTTTTTAAGCAGAGTCTGGGCTTTAACATGAATTGTCTTGTTTGTCATTTTTTAGGTGTATTCTCAATATTTTTGGGTAAAATATGTGCAAATAAATAAAAAAAAACAATCCTTTACAACTTGTAGTGGTTTTTTGTAATAAAATATGTAAGTTTGTCAACAAAATAATATTGCGTGTAAAAGCTCAATTTCTCCCGGTTACATCGGTACCCCATATGTATTCATAGACACCCTTTCCTGCCCAGGAGACTCCCCCAAACTGAATCAGCACTTTAGGAGATTTTCAGATAAAATATAACTATGCTATGCAATATGCGCACCTTGCAATTTTTCAAGAAAAACAACCCTTTATATTTGAAATACCCCCACAAACTATATATTTTCTGTCAGTACACACCTCAAGCTTTCTAGGCATGCCAGGCTTGTTGACATGGGTGCAGTTTTCTGGAAATAATCCCTCAATTAATTCTTTGGTTTCACAGGGTTTTTCTAAAAAAACAATAAATAAGCAGAATCAAAGCTACATTTTCATAAAAAAATATGCAAACAAGAAAAAACAAGTTAAATCTGAAAAAGCAACATCTCCCGAACAGAACAATAGCCAGCATGCATAGGCCCTGTCAAGGGAAGAGTTGGCAAGCACCCCAAAGTAAAGCATGTGCGTAACGGTAATTTTACTTGAAAATTTCAGCTCTGCAGACAAAGTGTGCACCTTGCATTTTTCTAACAAAACAATCCTTTACATTTGGAATACTCCTCCACAAACCATATATTCCCTGAAAGAACACACGCTAAGCTTTCTAAGCGTACCTGGGTTGTTGTAGTGGGCTCATCTTTCTGGAAGTAATCCCTCAAAGAATTCTTAGGTTGCACAGGGTTTCCCTAAAAAAATGTATAAAAAAGCAGAATGAAAAACACCTTTTCCCAGCTACCCACTAGCCGCAGGTGAATTGCCAGCCACCTAAGCCTTGTGAACTGGTATAGGGGTCTCATAGATCCCTTACCAGTTCACAAAGGGTTACATGTAAAAAACACAGACACAGAGAAAAAAATATTTTATTATTTTTTTTAATACTTACTTCCATCCATCCCTGGAGCACTGTTTCCCACGATGATCACTGTGGCCTTCGATCACCTGCTGACATAGGGTCACCCCTCCCCGGGGAGGGGAGGGGGATCCCAATTTGTTTTGGGAATTATAAGGGTTGAAAACCCTTAAAATTCCCCCCAAAAAAATTGTGTGAGGTCCCCTCTGCCATGCATAACCATCCCAGAACCAGCTATGCAGGGCTTGTAGCAGGTTCTGTGGGCCCGGGCCCGTCTGCCCCCGGCCTTTGGGGAGGTAGTTAATTTGGGGGGCCGGGGTTAATGGCAAGTCACCCGCTAGCTGCAGGTGACCTGCCAGCCCCCAGCCTTGTGAACTGGTATAGGGATCTCATGGACCCCTTACCAGTTCACAAAGGGTGATCCGATGACAGATGCCAGTGATCGGGGGCCAGAGGAGGGGGGAGCAGGAGATCAGAGGATTTCCTGCCCCCTCCTTCTCTCGCCACCGATCACCGGCATCTGACAGCTGAGAGGCCTGGAGCTGGCATGACGCCCGGCGGATGACGTCCTGATGATGGAAGAGCCCTGGGGGGGAAGATCGGAGGCCCCCCGGGTGAAGAGGAAGGCCGGAGAGAGAGAGCGCACACGGAGGTGAGTAAATGTCATTTTTATTTTCTTTCTTGTTACAGGAAATGCCGGCAGCGGCTGAGACGGGGGGATGGACCTATTCCGTGCACTCTTCTGCAGCCGGAGGAGCCCTGATGGGGGATTGGAGCCCCCCAGGGAGAAGAGGAGACCCAGCCAGATCGAATCAGTGGTCAGGTAAGTTTTTTTTTTTACATTTTTCAGGCGCTAGCAGGGGGCAAAGTTAGGCACGTAAAATTTACGTGGCTTGCATTTAACAGTTGGAGAGGCATCCACGTAAATTTTGCGTGGCTGGCAATAGAAGGGTTAAGATGGAAAGAAAAAACATCCAACTGAACTGGAAATAAAAAAAATCCAGCATACAATCAGGGAACATGTCTATAATAAACCTGGATAAAAATGTTTATTTTATTTGAAGTAACAACTGGTTGCAAAAACGGAGATAAGCTCTTCACCAAAACTTGGAAAAAATATTGACCTTGCATGAAGAAAAACATTTGCGCTTGGAGAAAAATAATGTTTCCATCTCACTTATATGAGTGATATAAAAACCCCACCTGAATTCCAACATAGAGAAAATGTCTCCACCATAATTCATGATTCGCCACTCTCCTACTTGGAGATACACATTCTTCACTTAAACTGGAGGAAACCATTGTTCCCCTATATTGGCAAAAGAAAATGATATAACAAAATAAAACTCTTCAATCATATTAGGTCTACATGGCTTGCTTGATGATCTTCAACGCCCTGCAAAAAAGTCATCAACCAATGGAGAGCTTCAAACAAGCTGCTGGGGACACTGTTGTGAAGTTTTGCCCCTTCTCCTGTTGGTTTCTGCAGCATCCACTAGTCGTGTCTGTGGCTCCCCCAGTAATGTCTAAGGAATCCCTCCAATTTTGGTCTTCGGTACCCCCTTCCTCAAGGCCGGATTAAGTGTGGTGGATGTTCTGGGCGCAAAATCAGGTGGAGGCCCCAGATACAGTATTTTCTTCCCTTTCGCCTCCATTCAGCTCTGATAGACATGCCGCCGGCCACATCCCTGTTTACCTGTAGCTGGGAACACCAGCACCAGCCATTTACATGCATGGCGTAAGTATAAAGGTATTGTAGGGACGCGGCCCATGCACCCATGCTTTGGATTGTGGCTAGGTAAGTTTATGCGGCTATCCAAGGGGGTATCACACGGTGAGGCATTCCAAATCAATATGCCCTAGGACAGGGGTACTTAACCCGCGGACCGCAGCCCTTTTGCGGACTGCGGCCAGGTGGGTGGTCGGGCAGGAGGAAAGACAGCGGGTGGTGGGGGCAGGTTGGAGGAAAGAAAAAGAGTGGGCGGGAGGAAAGACAGCAGGTCGGGCGGGAGGAAAGACAGCAGGGCGGGCGGGAGGAAAGACAGCAGGTCGGATGGGGCGGGGTGGGAGGAAAGACAGCGGGTCGGGTTGGGCAGGGCGGGAGAAAAGACAGCAGGTCAGGTGGGGTGGACGGAAAGACAGAGGGCACCCCGCCCCGGCAGAGTGGGAAAAAATACAACGTTTGTGATGGTGCACGAAGGTAAGACTAGTGAGCATAGTGAGTTTTAAAGGAGCAGCCGGCTCAGCTGCCTGACATAAATTTAGTTATGGGAGGGTTGCAGGGGTTTGGGATGCCCAGGGATACGTTTAAAGTGGAATAAAACCCACCAGCCGCTGGCCTGGAATCTAAAAGGTTCCAGGGCTGGCCGCTGTCTTTTCCCTGAGGCATCCTGAACTGGGATGCCCCGGCTGTGTGAACCCCCCTCCCCCAAGGGCACCTGTCAAAACTCACCCTTTCCCACTCCCAATCTTTTTTTTCAGCTTTGCTCCCTGCATCTCTTTTCCCAGCTCTGTCCCATCCCATCTCTCTATCCCCAGCTCTGTCCCATCCCATCTCTCTATCCCCAGCTCTGTCCCATCCCATCTCTCTATCCCCAGCTCTGTCCCATCCCATCTCTCTATTCCCAGCTCTGCCCCATCCCATCTCTCTTTCCCAGCTCTGTCCCATCCCATCTTTCTATTCCCAGCTCTGTCCCATCCCATCTCTCTATCCCCAGCTCTGCCCCATCCCATCTCTCTTTTCCCAGCTCTGCCCCATCCCATCTCTCTATTCCCAGCTCTGTCCCATCCCATCTCTCTTTTCCCAGCACTGTCCTATCCCATCTCTCTATTCCCAGCTCTCTCCCATCCCATCTCTCTTTTCCCAGCTCTGTCCCATCCCATCTCTCTATTTCCAGCTCTGTCCCATCCCATCTCTCTTTTCCCAGCTCTGTCCCATCCCATCTCTCTTTTCCCAAGCTCTGCCCCATCTCATCTCTCTATCCCCAGCTCTGTCCCATCCCATCTCTCTATCCCCAGCTCTGCCCCATCCCATCTCTCTTTTCACAGCTCTGCCCCATCCCATCTCTCTTTTCACAGCTCTGCCCCATCCCATCTCTCTTTTCCCAGCTCTGCCCCATCCCATCTCTCTTTTCCCAGCTCTGCCCCATCTCATCTCTCTTTTCCCAGCTCTCTCCCATCCCATCTCTCTTTTCCCAGCTCTGTCCCATCCCATCTCTCTTTTCCCAGCTCTGTCCCATCCCATCTCTCTATTCCCAGCTCTGTCCCATCCCATCTCTCTTCTCCCAGCTCTGTCCAATCCCATCTCTCTATCCCCAGCTCTGTCCCATGCCATCTCTTTTTTCCCAAGCTCAGCCCCATACCATCTCTATTCTAAGCATACAGCACGTCCTGCTCCAGATGTAGTAATTACATGTGGGTAATCCTCCGCCTCCGGCGCCGTGCACTTCAGACATGTAGAAAACAAGCTCCTCCCGGCCCTACATATACCGAGGGACCTCCCACAAATCCCCAGATTTCTCTGCAGTGCTGGAACTGCGAAGACATGAAGTATCACGCTCTCGCAGGCGAGCGGGGCTTTACAGCCCGAGGCCCTGCGGGACTATTTCCACCCGTCCTCATTGTGAATTTAATGCCTCCCAGCCAGGGCTGCGTTGGTCGGGTGAAGGTAGGCAGCACCTTGGGTGCTTACGGAGCTTGGCTCCACCGCAATCCCCCACCATAGGGTAGGCGGTTAAGGCTAATGGTGAGCCTTCAGAGGATGCCCCTCCCGCATCAGTGCCCCACGCCCCGTGTAGCGGTGAACCTCGAATATTGGGTCACCTTCCTCCCTAATTACACTAGTAGGCTTTTAGCCCTTAACCGTTACCGGGTGTCAGAGCCGCGCTTCACTTTTTTGTTTAAGTTAGCCGCAGCGCCTTCATTGTAATTTACTTTGCGCGTACGGCGGCTCTGTTCCTGGACGCTATGGCGTTTATTCCTGTATCACCCTGTCAGGTTTGCCTCTGAGGTGATTCACTCTGTCTGGTTTCCAGTTGCATAGCTACTGTTTTCTGATTGGCTACGCGCCTTCGAGCTTCGCTCTCTCTGGGGGGGGGGCGTGGTTTAGCGTCATCTTCAGCTCTGGTCCGCCCTTCGAGGTTCGCTTGGTGCCATTTCTTTCTCACGTGCGCGTGGTGAAGACCGTCCTCCCCTCGCTGTTCTGTAAGTGCCCTCACGAGCGAATCTTTTCTAGCCTTTGCTCCTTCGCACTTGGCTCTGACATCCCTGTTCCCCTTGTGTCTTTCAGACCGCGGACTTTGGTGGCTTCTCCCGGCAGGTGCAGCGTCCGGTCCAGACTAGTTTAAAAAATCACTCCCACTTCCCAGCGGGTCATTGGGGCATCCAGGGTTGCTTTATAGCGTCAATCCCTACTGGCATATTGTATATAATAATCACCATATGAAGGCATCTCAGGATATTGTGAATGGGGTTCCTTTGGGACAAGCCCGTCTGTGGGTAGCTTGTGGGGTCTTACCTAGCAGCGGTGACAATGCACGGGTCTGCGTCCCTTGTGCCCAGTAGGCGCTAGCCGGTCTTCCCACCTCTTCTGAGGCTGGGCCCGCACCTCGCCTTGCTTCCCCTACTCCCCCAAGCCTGAGCCTAACCCCCAATACCAGTGGGGATTCTCATACTGCTGGATCCTTGGCGCGCAAGGCTACTGCCAAGAGGCGTCATTTGAATCCTGAATCTACTATACTTCCTATAGAATCTGATTATTTACTGCTTTCTTATGCACATTCCCCCTCAGAGGAAGGGGAACTGTTTTCTGACTCAGGGTCTTATGACGACGAGTCCAGGGGACAGGAGGAATCTGGTTCTGATCATTGGACCTCAGACGACATTGATAGACTGCTAACCCAGATCTTTGATGTATTATCCCTCTCTCCCCCTTCCGCGGCTCCACGGCAAAGGGGCGATCTATTTCACACCGCTAGGGCTCGGTTGGAGTTTCTCTAACAAACTCATTTTAATAGCCTTGTGCTGAAAGAATGGTAACATCCCAGCAAACTCCATGGGGTTCCTAAAGCTGTGGATAAGAAATATCCATTTCCTGCCGACCTGGTCAAGTGTTGGACATCGCCACCCGAGGTCGATGCCCCAATTCTAACTCTGTCCAATACCTCTTTTATGCACTCCCCTGACACTACTACGCTGCGGGATTTGGAGGATCGGCAAGTGGATCAGCTGGCATGTCATGCCTTTGCATTTGGGGGAGCGTCGCTCCGCCCAGTTTGCGCCTTAGCCATCACGGCGGTGGCGCTCAGGACTGTGGTTAAGACTGCTCTTGAAGGGGCGGATGACTTGCCCTCTGATGATGCCAATGCTCTGGCCACCTTTGAGACTTTTGTGAACTATATCCTATCTGCATCGGACGATGCTATTAAGCTGAGCGCTAGATCTTCTGCTCTGGTGGTAGCCATACGCCGTGCGGTCTGGGCTGCTGATAACGTCGCTAAGAAGGCCCTCACGGGGCTTCCATTTAAGGGGCTGTGCCTGTTTGGAGAAAGATTAGATATCTTTGCCAAGGGTGGCAAGTTACCCCAGCGCAAGCGTCAGATTCGGCCCTTTCGTGGCCCAAGCTCCCACTCGACCCCCTTCCTGGAACAAGAACAGAGGACGCCGTCCCAGTCCCTCCTGGGGGCCCAAGCCCAAAGTCCCTCCCAAGACCCCCCAGGCATGAAGGGGCACCCTCGCCCGTCAGGGTGGGGGGACATCTACAGCACTTCGAGCACGTCTGGAGACGCCACGTCTCAGACCGATGGATCCAGGAGGTAGTGTCCTCCAGTTACAAGATAGAGTTTGCTGTACTGCCCCCTACCAGGTTCGTTGGGTCCCGGATCCCACAGAACCCTGCCTCAGCTCAGGTCTTGATGCTGGCTGTGCAGGACCTTCTGGATCTAGGGGTCATTTGCAAGGTCCCCTTAAGAGACCAGGGCGTGGGGTTTTATTCCAACCTTTTCACGGTACCCAAAAAGGACGGGTCAGTCAGACCCATTCTGGATTTAAAAATCCTAAACAGATTTGTCAGAAACAAACATTTTCGTATGGAAACTCTGCGCTCGGCTATTGCCTCGTTACGCCCAGGGGACTTCATTACATCTGTGGATATCAAGGACGCTTACCTGCACGTTCCGGTGTTTTCAGGACACCAAAAGTTTCTCAGATTTGCGCTGCTGGATCAGCATTACCAGTTTGTGGCCCTGCCATTCGGCCTTACGTCGGCTCGCAGGGGTGATGTCATTGTTAAGACTAAGGGGCGTACGCGTGTTGCCCTACCTGGACGATATACTAATCACCTCTCGGTCTCTGCGACAGGCAGAGCTGGACACTCAGTTGGTAGTGTCCACCCTGGAGTCATTCGGCTGGGTGATCAATTACCCAAAGTGCTCTCTGTCCCCCTCCTCAGTGACCCCGTTCCTGGGGATGATTCTGGATACAGTTCAGTCAAGAATACTCCTTCCTCCACAGAATGTGGAAGCTCTGACAATGCAGGCGAGGTCCCTGCTCAATGGTGGCAAGCTTCGAGGCGGTGCCCTTTGCCCAGTTTCATTTGAGAACCCTGCAGCTTCACCTTCTGTCAATTTGGAACAAGGACCCAGCGTCCTTGGATGAGGTCTGGGTGCTTCCCCCCCTCGGTCAGGCAACCCCTTGCGTGGTGGCTAGACCACAGGAACTTGACAAGGGGCAGATCCTTCCTGGCTCCCTCCTGGGAGACGGTCACAACGGATACCAGTCTGTCGGGCTGGGGGGGATTCTGGAAGTCCATGCGCTTCCAGGGGAGGTGGGGCCCTCAGGAGGCCCATCTACCCATCAATGTCTTGGAACTCAGGACGGTCAGATTTGTGCTGGAACAATTGTCTGGCAGTTCAGGTACGCTCAGACAACAGAACGGCGGTTGCCTACATCAATCATCAAGGAGGGACCCGGAGCAAGGGGGCGCTCCAGGAAGTGTCCCTAATTCTAACATGGGCAGAGGCCAATGTCCAATGCATCTCGGCTGTCTACATCCCGGGGGCGGAGAACCTGCTAGCAGATTCCCTGAGCAGGGGGTCGTCTCGTCAGGGGGAATGGTCCCTCTGCAACAAGGTATTTCAGTCCCTGTGTCACCGTTGGGGTGTGCCAGACGTGGATCTGTTTGCGTCCCGTCACAATCACAAGCTCCCGAGCTTTGTTTCCCTGTCTCAGAATCCTCTGGCTCTGGCCACGGATGCTCTGTCAATGTCTTGGAGGGAGATTCAGCTCCTGTATGTGTTTCCACCAATTCCCCTTCTGGGTAGAGTTCTGCGCAAGATCGCTCTGGAAGGAGTTCCCGCGATTCTGGTGGCCCCAAGGTGGCCAAGAAGAGTGTGGTTCGCAGACGTAGTTCGGCAGTATCTGCCAAGGTTGCCAGATCTTCTAACTCAAGGGTCGCTACGCCATCCCAATTTACTAACTCTGGCTTTGACGGCTTGGCTATTGAAACCTCTATCCTGATGGAAAAGGGGTTGTCTGCATCTGTAGTGGCTACTATGGTGCAAGCCAGGAAAAAGACTTCCTCAGCTATCTATTATAGACTTTTGCGTCCTTACATGACTGGTGTGAGTCCAGGTCTCTTCCCTGCCGGGAATTCTCAGTCTCTAGGGTGCTGGAGTTTTTACAGCATGGTCTAGACTTAGGTCTTAAGCTTAGTACTCTGAAGGGCCAGGTTTCGGCTCTGTCTATCTTCTTTCAGAAGACCTTTTTTGCCCAGCATCCCCTAATCAAGACCTTCTTTCAGGGGGTCACTCACGTGCGTCCCCCTCGGAAACTTACGGTTCCTGTTTGGGATCTACACTTGATTTTATCAGCCCTCCAGGGTGCTCCCTTTGAGCCTATTCAGGAGGCTGCTCTCATTGTTCTCACGCTCAAGGCTGTCTTTCTGGTAGCCATTACTTCTGTTAGGCGTGTGTCTGAGTTGGCTGCTTTATCTATTCAGCCTCCCTACTATGAGAGACACCAGGATAAGGTGGTGTTTCGCTTCAAACCAGACTTTCTCCCTAAAGTGGTGTCTGCCTTTCATTTGAATCAGGATATTGTACTTCCTTCTTTGTGCCCTAATCCTAGTAACCCTAAAGAGAGGGTTTTGCATTCCTTGGATGTGGTTAGGTGTGTCAAGTATTACCTAGTTATCACTAAGGCTTTCAGGAAGACTGATGCTCTCTTCGTTGTGCCTCATGGGCCTAGGAAGGGTTTGGCTCCCGCCAAGTCTACCATCAGTAAATGGATTCGTCAGGCTGTGGTTCAAGCCTATTCTACTAAGGGGAAGACTCCCCCCTTTCGTCTTACTGCTCATTCTACTCGAGCTGTTGGGGCTTCTTTCTTTTCAGCACCAGGCCTCTGTGGAACAAGTTTGCAAGGCCGCCACTTGGTCTTTTGTTCACACCTTTACAAAGTTTTACAAGGTTGATGTTAGGGCCTCAGCTGACGCTGTGTTTGGCCGCAAGGTTTTGCAGGCGGCAGTAGTTTAAACTGCTTGCTGTTGCCTTTTCTGTTGGGGATCCCACCCTACTTTATGGACACTGCTATTGGATGTTCCACATGTAATTACTACATCTGGAGCAGGACGTGCTGTATGCTTAGAATAATACAATTCTGTGAAGTACTCACCTGTAGAATTGGTATTATATGCATATAGCACGTCCTGCTCCACCCCACCCTGGTTTCATGTTGTTCTGAATCCCCTGTTTGGTGATTGTTATTATTGTTACTATTGCCAGTTTTGGGTGGTTGGTTTCTCCTGGCTTCTCCTTTCACTGCTTTTCAATGCTGGGGATTTGTGGGAGGTCCCTCGGTATATGTAGGGCCGGGAGGAGCTTGTTTTCCACATGTCTGCAGTGCACGGCGCCGGAGGCGGAGGATTACCCACATGTAATTACTACATCTGGAGCAGGACGTGCTGTATGCATATAATACCAATTCTACAGGTGAGTACTTCACAGAATTGTATTTTTCCCAGCTCTGCCCCATCCCATCTCTCTATTCCCAGCTCTGTCCCATCCCATCTCTCTATTCCCAGCTCTGTCCCATCCCATCTCTCTTTCCCAGCTCTGCCCCATCCCAGCTCTCTTTTCCTAATACACAGCACGACCTGTTTCATTTAATCCTTACTTCTGGGTATTCCGCCACAAGGTGACACAGTGGACTGCAGAAGATTTGTGGCTCCTTCCGGCCCCATATAAAACCAGGAATCACCCAATAGACCCTCTGCAGTCATACTGCGAAGATAGAAGATGGCTCTCTATGTTTCGCAGGCGAGTGGGGCAACCAAGCCTGCGGCCCTGCAAGCCTATATCCACCCGCTTCCGGACCCTCTGTGCCTCCCAGCCTCGGCTGTCGGATCGGGTGATGGTAGGGGAGCACTAGGGTCAGGTGCTCGGGGAGCGCTGCTCCAAACTGCAGACCCTGTACAACAAAGGGTAGCCGGCCATAGGCTTTTTTATGGTGAGCCTGCTGAGGGATGAAGAAGCTCTGCTGTCGCTATGGTGTAGGGAGTGAGTTGTGCTTAGGGACTTGTGTTCCTGGCCAGTCTTCTCTTTTTCTGTCTGTCCTTCTTCCTTGTTGGTGTTTGTCTCACTTGTCCCCCTCCCTACCCTCTGGCCCTTTTTAGACGGCTCCCGCCGCGGCCTGCCCTCTCCCCCTCTCCCCGACGGGTGTTGTCAGGGGGGGTTGGTGGCAGCGGGTGGCGGTTTGTGGAGTGGTGTCTTGGTGCTTATCTCTCGCTGCCGCCGTGGGCGTCCTGCGCTTCACGGCGGGCGGCGCTGTTACTCTGGCGCTGGGTCACGTGGGTGCGTTTTTTGCGCTCTTCGTGGGGGCAGCGCAGGGGGATGACACGTATTGCGTCATGCTTCCGCGGCCCGCCCCTTAAGGTGCTCGATTGCAGCGCCATCTTGCCTGCATGTTGCGCTGCTTGTGAACTGAGTTTCGGAGGCTCCTTGTCAGCGTGGGAGCTCTCCCGGATCTACCCTCCGCGGATCCTTTGACTGTACTCCAGTCGCCTGTGTGCTGCGCGCGCTGCTCTCTTGGTCCGTGAGTCCCCAATGGGGTTTTTTTTCTTGTTGGGCATGTGCTGCGGGATACTTATGTGTCTTTTTGCTTATGTCTTTCAGTGGGGATAACATTGAGTTTTGTGGTTTCTCCCGGTCCTATTCCTCCCCCCCCTTTTTCCTACCTGGCCCTCTCTGTGGGCATCCATTGGGGGGCATCCCGGGTTTCTTTTATTAGCCCTTACCCTATACTGGCCTATTGTGCCTGTGTTAATCACCATATGGAGGCTTCTGGGGATAGCGTGCTTGGGGGTCCTTTGGGGCAACTTCAGCTATGTGTTATGTGCCGGGCATCCCCTTTGAGTGGTGGTGGCGCAGTTCGTGTGCTGTGCGCCCAAGGTATTATTGCGGACCAGGCTGGGATGAGTGCTTCGGTTCTATCCCCCCCCTTTTCCCTCCTGGCCCTCTCTGTGGGCATCCCTTGGGGGGCATCCCGGGTGGCTTTTATTAGCCCTTACCCTATACTGGCCTATTGTGCCTGTGTTAATCACCATATGGAGGCTTCTGGGGATAGCGTGCTTGGGGGTCCTTCGGGGCAACCTCGGCTATGTGTTATGTGCGGGGCATCCCCTTTGAGTGGTGGTGGTGCGGTCTGTGTGCCGTGCGCCCAAGGTATTATTGCGAACCAGGCTGGGACGAGCGCTTATCTTCCCAGTTCTGCACTTCCTCCGGCATCTCCTACTCCCCCGCGCCTGCATTTAGCCCCCAGTGAGGGAGATACTAGCAGGGGGTCCCAATCTGTTCTGGCACTATGCGTAGCAAGCATTGAAAGGCAGCTGGCCCGACCTGTGATGGGCAAGGCCTCTGGCAAGAAGCGGCATCTTGACTCCGCGCCCTCCCTCTTTGCTGAGGAGGATGAGGGCCTTGATGTGTTTGGCGGCCGTGACTCCCTAGAGGAGGGGGAGCTTTTCCATGATTCAGACTCCTCTGGGGGCCATAAGGAAGGTTATGACAGTGACCTGGTGTCCGCCTCTGATGAGGATACCTGGCTCCCTGATGACACTGATAGTCTGTTGACGGCCATCTTTGAGACATTACACATCGCCCCCCCCCTAAGGCGGCGAAGAGGAAGCAGGGTAAGCTTTTTCGCCCTGGCAAACAACGCTCGGAGTTCCCGGAGCAGGGCCATTTCTCCAATATTGTACTCGAGTGGGAACGTCCTAACAGATTGCCCACGGTGCCCAAGGGATTGGACAGAAGGTATCCCTTTTCAGCTGATCTGGTCAAGCGCTGGTTGTGCCCTCCTGAGGTGGACGCTCAAGTTCTAGGTTTGTCTAATACTTCGGTCATGCCATCCCCTGATACTACTACACTGCGTGACAGCGCGGACCGGCGCATGGACTAACTGGCCTGTCATGCTTTCGCCTTTGTAGGGGCAGGCCTGCTTCCGGTCTGCACCGGGGCCATTACGGCTGTTGCCATTAAGAGGAAGTTCAAGCGTCTTGCTGACGGCACCATGTCTGGTAGAAGAAGGGAGGATTATAGGGACCTCTTGCTTTGCTCTGATTTTGTTGCCTTTGTGCTGGCTGCCATGGATGATGCCGCCCGGCTGGGCGGTAGGGCCCAGGCCCTCTTGGTGGCTATGCGCTGGTCGGTTTGGTTGCACCAGTGGGCAGCTGACACTGCAGCTAAGAAGTCCCTCACCGGGCTTCCCTTCAGGGGGCTTCGTCTCTTTGGTGAGCGTCTGGATGTTCTGGCCAAGGAAGGTAGGCTTCCTCAGCGTAGGAAGCAGTCCCGGCCCTTTCGGGGGCCCTCCATTTCCTCCTTTCGTGTCTCAAGGGGAGATCGTGGCGCACACTTCTCTGGTATCCGCAGAGACTCTTGGGGCCGTGGCCGATCCCGTGTCATCGTCCCCGTCTTTCTTGGGGATCCATGCCTAAACCCCCCCCCCCAAGGCCCCTCATGCATGAGGAGGTGCCCTCACCCGTCCCTTCTTTGTTCACGTCTGGAGACTTCGCGTCTCGGACCGGTGGATTCAGGAGGTGTTGTCCTCCGGTTACAAGATAGAGTTCGCAGCCTGGCCGCCCTCAAGATTCTTCAGATCCCGGATTTCCCAAAATCCCCTGTTAGCTCAGGGGTTGCGCCTAGCAGTTCAATGCCTGTTGGAATCTGGGGTCATCTGTCTAGTACCTCACCAGGAACAGGGTCAGGGGTACTATTCCAATCTATTCCATGGTGCCCAAAAAGGACGGTTCTCTGTGGCCCATCCTGGACTTGAAGGGTCTCAACAGGTTTGTCCGGTTCAAGCACTTTCTCATGGAGACGCTACGCTCGGCTGTCAGTTCCCTTAGGCCGGGCGACTTCATGACCACTGTGGACATCAAAGATGCCTATCTTCTCGTGCCAATCTTTCCAGGTCATCAGAGATTCCGGAGGTTCGCTCTGGAGGATCAGCATTACCAGTTTGTAGCCTTACCGTTCAGTATCACCTCGGCTCCTCGGGTATTCACCAAGGTGCTGGCGGGCGTAATGGCTCTTCTGAGGAACCAGGGCATTCGCATCCTCCCTTACCTGTACGACATTCTGATTGCTGCTCAGTCTCTTCTTCAGGCCAAGAAGGATACTCAGGTGGTGACGTCCACTCTCGACAGACAGTCTTCACTGTCTCCATCTTTGGCGAGCTCCTTCCTGAGCATGACTCTGGATACCTCTCAGGTCAAGGTATTTATCCGTCAGCAGAAAGTGGAGGGCCTTCAGATGCAGGCATGGGCCTTGCTCTTGTGTCCTCATCCCTTCATTCGGCAGGGGATGCAGTTAGTGGGCCTGATGGTGTCCTGCTTCGAGGCGGTTCCCTTTGCTCAGTTTCACATGAGACCTCTTCAGTTGCATCTCTTGTCAGTTTGGGATCGGGACCCTGTGTCCCTGAATCGGGAATTTGCTCTGTTCCCTCTGGCCAGGCGGTCCCTCTCGTGGTGGTTGGACTTGAGGAATCGTCTAGTGGGCAGGACCTTTCTGCCTCCGTGCTGGGAGATTGTCACCACAGATGCTAGTCTGACCAGTTTGGGGGGAGTTTGGAAGTCTCTGAAATTCCAGGGTCAGTGGGGCCCCCAAGAGGCCCATGCACCCATCAACATTCTAGAACTGCGAGCGATCAGGTTGGTTCTCTCCCAGTTGTCTCCACACCTTCTGGGTCGTGCTGTCCACTCGGACAGCCAGACGGCGGTAGCCTACATCAATCATCAGGGAGGGACTCGGAGCAAGCGAGCCCTCAAAGAAGTGTCCCTGATTCTGTCTTGGGCAGAAGAGAATGTTCCCTGCATCTCGGCAGTCTACATTCCTGGGGGTGGAGAACCAGGAGGCGGACTCCCTGAGCAGGGGGACGTCTCGGCTGGGGGAATGGTCTCTCAGCAACAAGGTCTTTCAGGCCCTGTGTCACCGCTGGGCTCAGCCGGATGTGGACCTGTTTGCGTCCCATCACAATCACAAGCTTCCAAGATTTGTCTCCCTGTCACAGGATCCTCTGGCCTTCGCCACGGATGTGCTAGCAATTCCTTGGACTGAATTTTGACTCCTCTATGTTTTCCCTCCCTGTCCTCTGCTGGGCCGGGTGCTGCGCAAGATAGCCCAGGAGGGGTACCGGCCATTCTGGTGGCCCCCTGTTGTCCGAGGAGGGTGTGGTTCGCAGACGTCGTGCTGTTGCCAGTAGATGGGTGCGTCTTGCCTAAGGATCCAGATCTTCTCACTCAGGGACAGCTGCGCCATCCCAATTTACAAATGCTGGCTTTAACGGCTTGGCTGCTGAAACCTCCATCTTGATGGATAAGGGTTTGCCGGCCTTTGTTGTTGATACTATGATTCGGGCTCGGAAGAAATCCTCGTCTTGTATTTACTACAGAGTCTGGCATGCTTATATTGCCTGGTGCGAGTCCAAGTCTCTTCCTTGCCGGGTGTTTTCTATCCCCAGGATTCTGGAGTTTTTACAACATTGATTGGATTCGGGCCTAGAGCTTAGTACTCTCAAAGGGCAGGTGTCGGCTCTGGCAATTTTTTTTTTTTTTTTCCAAAGATCTTTTGCCAATCACAGGCTTGTTAAGACTTTCTTCCAGGGAGTTACTCATGTGCGTCCGCCTCTTAAGCCTATGCTACCGGTTTGGGACTTAAATTTGCTGTTGTCTGCTCTACAGGGTTCTCCTTTTGAACCTATACGTGAGGCTGCGTTGCCCATTCTGACTCTTAAGGTGGCCTTTTTGGTGGCTATTACTTCGATCAGGCGTGTTTCGGAGCTGGCGGCGCTCTCCATTAAACCTCCTTATTTTGAGAGGCATCAGGATAAGGTTGTGTTCCTGCCCAAGGTTGTGTCTGCTTTCCATCTTAATCAGGACATTGTCTTACCCTCATTGTGTCCTAACCCTGCTAATTCTAAGGAATGGACCCTTAATTTTCTGGATGTTATCAGGGCACTGAAGTTTTATTTGGTTGCTACTGAGTCCTTTAGGAAATCTGATGCTCTTTTTGTTTTTCCTGCTGGACCTAGGAAGGGTTTGCCTCCGGCCAAATCTACTATTAGCAAGTGGATTCGTCAGGCGGTGGTGCAAGCCTATTCTGCTAAAGGGAAGGAAGCTCCCTTCCGTGTTACTACTCATTCCACTCGAGCTATTGGTGCTTCTTGGGCTTTTCAGCACCAGGCTTCTGTTGAACAAGTTTGTAAGGCCACTACTTGGTCTTCTGTTCATACCTTTTCAAAGTTTTACAAGGTTGATGTTAAGGCCTCAGCTGAGTACTTCAGGCGGTAGTGGTTTGAAATGCCTGCCGTTACTTTTTGGGGATCCCACCCTACTTTAAAGGACACTGCTATTGGATGTCCCAGAAGTAAGGATTAAATGAAACAGGCCGTGCTGTGCATTAGGAAAAATACAATTTTGTGAGTACTCACCTGTAGAATTGTTTTTTTCGTTTTTTTATTGAAGTACACAAAGATATACATAAGTGGTTCTTACAAAAAATTCGCAAATATGCAACGAGGAAAATATACAATCCAGAACATTGACGTAGGAGCAACTATAATAAATGCTCTCAGGTTAAATCAAAGCATCCGTTCTGCTTAAAATAATTATAACATCAGAACTGTCATTTAGGAAACGATCCGGCTTAGATCATAGGGCTTGCACCCGGCCAAGAGCCACTTACCAGCCAGAGCGCACCCTAAATGTGTTAGCAGAAAGGAGAGGGGGGAAGGGTAAGGATCTGATAACTAGTCTAACATTTTAAGATATACCCATACCTAAACAATCAAAAGGTCCCAGTCGAACGTGCTGGGAAAGACCTCCCTGATCCAAGGAGCCCACACTTCTCGGAACTCCTCCAGTCTGTCTTCGTGGATAGCTGATAATTTTTCCATAGCTAGCGTATTATTAACCCTGTTCTTAAATTCGTCAAAGCTTAGCGAGGAAGTCTTCCATGCTTTGGCTATAACTAACTTAGCACAGGTAAGGATATGGTACAATAATTGTTTCTGTCTACCCGTAGTTCCTTCTAAAGGTTCGTTTAACAATGCAACCCAGGGATCCAAGGTGATATTTGTACCAAAAATCTTACGGTAAGGTACGAATCTTATCCCAGAAATTTCTAGAGACCCCACAGCTCCACCATATGTGGCCGTTCGACCCTGGCATGTCGCAGCCGCGAAAGCATTTATTCTGAGCCCCCCCCCCCGACACGTGTATTAATTGCGTGGGGACTAAATACCAGCGCAGTGCCACTTTCACGTTAACTTCTATTGCCTGTACTGAGGCTCTTTTACCAAACAATGTCCGCCACATCCCATCCCAAACTTCAGGGGCCCTTTCACCTCCCAATTCAAGTTCCCACTTTTTCCTATACGATGGAGCGGCACCATCCAAGTTCATACAGAGTGAGTGGTATAAACTAGCTATAGCGCTTTTATCTCTTGGGTTGCATATGCATCGTAGTTCAAAGCTAGTAAAGTCCTCAAGTTTTGGGGTGTTTTTCACTATAGACTTTATGAAGTGATGTACTTGGAGATATCCAAAGAAGTCTTTCGGTAGTAGACCAAACTTATCTCTAAGGTGTTGGAAGGAAGCTATGTCGGAGCCTTGGCAGCAATGATGCACTTGTAAGATCCCCGCATTGCGCCACCTACTAAACCTGAGGGGGTCAGTGATTCCTGGGGTAAATAATGGATTCCCCCAAAGCGGCATTAAAGGCATATGTGGGGAGGCCAGCCCTCCGGAAAATTTGATGTCATCCCACAGCCGAAAAGAGTGAGCCATAATCAGATTGTTCCCCATGTGTCTAGCCCTGGGTGTGAGCCATAGAAGGTCACTAATCGGTGAAGATATGGACATAGCCGATTCAATACGGACCCAGCCCGGTATATCAACGGTGGCGTGATATGAGAGAAGCTGCGAGGCTTGTGCAGCCTGATAGTATTTCTCAAATCTCGGCACCCCCATACCTCCAGCCGACTTTGACCGTACCATAATTTTCCGTGCTATCCTTTGTCGCTTCCCACTCCAAATAAACCTGAGGACCTGTCCTTGAATCTCCTTAAGGAATTGGGGTGGGAGCTTCATGGGAAGAGTTCTAGCTAGGTACAGAAATTTGGGTAACAGAGACATCTTGACCGCCGCCATTCTGCCCAGCCACGACAAATTGCACTCCTGCCATTGTGACATTAACGTACTAAATTTTCTGCGTAGGGGTAAGTAATTGGCTGCATAGAGAGATTCGTATTTATTGGTCAGGGCTATCCCCAAGTATTTAATTTCCTTAACTTCCCAACTGAAGTCGTAGACAGCCTGTAGCTGGCGCCAAGTTCCTTCTGGGAGATTGACATTTAACGCCTTGGATTTTGAGGTGTTGACCCGTAGGCCAGATACTGCCGCAAATTGGCTTAAGATTTGCAATAAATTAGGTAATGATATAAGGGGATTTGAAACACACAGCAAGACGTCGTCTGCAAATAAACTAAGTTTATGTTGTTCCCCTCCAATTTCCACTCCTAAAACATCTGGGGAGCCTCTAATCATCTGAGCTAATGGTTCCATCGCCAGGGCGAAAAGTAAGGGGGACAATGGGCACCCTTGTTTCGTCCCTCTGGCCAGCGGGAAGGGATCCGACCTATATCCACAGTATTTCACAAAGGCTATCGGTGCATCATAGACTGTTTTTAATATATTCAGAAAATAGGGGCCGAAACCCCACTTTTCCAGTAAATGGAAAAGGTATTCCCAGGACACCGAGTCAAATGCTTTTTTGATGTCCAACGAGAGTATCATAATGGGCAGATCCCTTTCCCTGGCCACATGCGAGACCTGAAGCATTTTCCTGATATTATCTCCCGCCTGCCTTCCCGGTATAAAGCCTGTCTGGTCATTATGGATCAGGAGTGGTAAATATCCAGATAATCTATCTGCTAGTACTTTAGTAAAGATCTTAACGTCTAGATTGATTAAAGATATTAGTCTAAAATTAGTCCATGTCGTGTGATCTGTGTCTGGTTTCGGGATCATGCTTATCGAAGCGGTGAGTGATTCCCGAGAAAAGCACTCACCTCCACGAACCGCATTGAAAACCGCCGTCAGTTTCGGGGTCAATATAGAGGTAAACCTTTTGTAGTAAGCGGCAGGGAATCCGCCCGGCCCTGGCCTTTTATTAGGTTGTAGCCCAGCTATCACTTTTTGGACTTCCGCGATATCAAAGTCAGTTTCCATAAGGTCTTTCAATGCATCCGGAATTTCAGGCAGAGAAAGACCCTCTAGGAAAGCTGAGATCCCTTCCAATTTCGGCGGGTGAGGGTTAGAGTATAATTTAGAAAGCTGATCTCTAAAAATTTCTACTATTTTAACCGGATTACTGGAAACAATCCCTCTGTCGCTTCTCAGTTTAATAGGACGGTAAGTCTGGTCGGGGGTCTTCAACTTTTTCGCCAATAAGGTGTCGGGTTTGTTAGCTTTGCAGTAATGTTTATGCTTAAGCTGCTTTAAAACATTCTCCGCTTTACCCGCTAGAGCTAAATTCAGGTCGTCCGTCACTCTGTTTAGTTTAGACCGGATCTCTGTTGTCATTTGACGTTTGGCCTTATCAGTTAAATCTAGATACTCTTTTTCCAGTTTGTCTATATGGGCGTTTCTTTCCTTTTTCTTCCTCGAGGCTAACTGGATTAACTTGCCCCTTATAGTTGGCTTATGCGCTTCCCAGCAAATCGTGGAAGAAACCTCCCCCGTCTCATTTATCTCAAAATATTCTGTCAGTGCATCAGTGATAGACTGGGCTACGACCGGATCTGAAAGAAGAGATACGTTAAGGGACCATGACGAGCCTAGTGGTCTACTAAGAAGAGAATGCAATTTAAGCAGCTGGCCGTCGTGGCCGGACCAAGATATCGGAATAATATCCACAGCCTTCATTTGCGCCAGAGTAGGCAGGGGCAAAAGGAAGTGGTCGATTCTGGTATATACCGAGTGGGGGTGAGAATAGTGCGTGAAGTTTTGAGTTCCAGGGTGAGCTTCTCTCCAACAGTCTACTACCGAACAGGAATCCAATAGGTTCCTAAAAGCTTTTGAGGTCGCAAGCAATTGGGCACCCGCCAAAGAACCTTTCGTGGACTGTCTGTCCAGAAGGGGGTTAAGAACTAAATTTGAGTCTCCGCATATTATTGTCGTCCCTTTAGCAACAGACATTACCTCTTTTAAGAAGCTTGACAAGAAGGGTAACTGATTGACGTTGGGGGCAAAATAGGTAGCAAACGTTACCTCAACATCATGCATTTCACCGATAAGGATAAGATATCTACCTCCTGCATCTGAGATTTCCCTGGAGCAATGGAATTGAGTTCCCCTTTTGAAACCAATAAGGACTCCTTTCTGTTTAGTGTCAGTGCAGGACATAAAGATTTGTGGGTACTTAGCATTAAGGAATTTGGGCCTGGAGGAGCCCGAGAAGTGTGTCTCCTGGAGGCATACAACATCCGGATGTAAGGTGTTAATCTTACGGAAGGCCATACTTCTTTTGTTGGGAGAATTAAACCCCTGAACGTTCAGGGAGAATATTGTAGCCATGGTGGTAACTCGTTAAGTATATCGTAGCTCTAATTTCAAACGTGAAGGGGGGTGAGGATGGGAGCGGGACAAAGGATCGGGGGAGAAGAAAAGAGAGAGAAAGTCCTCGTTCAATCCGTGGCTCTGAATGAGACAGCCACTAAATAGAAATTACCAATTAAGGGTATTGAATAAAATCGTCAATTCGGGTCCGTTCGAGGGAGTGTCCCACTAACTGGCGTTGCAATCGGCTGCCAAATATAGGCTTAAGCGGGCAACTTCCCCAAACTGGTCCGAACAAACGGGATAAGCACCGTCGGGCCTCTCTCAGCCCCAGGCTCGGTACACACTAGGCCTAGAGCTGAGTAAGGACAAAAAGATGGAAAAAAAAAAATCGGTCACTTAGTACAAAAATAGTATCCTCACGAGAGGGAAAAAAAATCAAGAGGTATATTACCCCTGATTTAACGGGAGTGCGGCATGTAAATGCCACCGAGCACATGGGGCCATATAAAACTAAAACCGCAATATCAGGATAGACATAACAACAGGTATAACCAACAGATTATCAAACAATTATACTTTATGCTTTGGGGGAGGGGGGAAATGAGGATAGGCGTAACACAAGAAATTACCATATAGCAATGCAGGAGTCTAGTAGCAGTAATAAACGGTAATCTAGCAAATATCAAATATAAAGATTAACAATTATAAAGATGTCTGAATAGCCCTGCGCCTAACATGGTCGCATAGGGGCATGGCTAGCTTATGGGTCGATTCCGGAAAAAAGGAAAAGCGGTACAGCAACAAACCCCTCAAGCTTCATCATACATTAAGTGAGTCCCTCGCCCGTTTGCTGATGTCCATCGCTTTTGCCTCTTCCCTGCGCGCTGTGATCTAGGGGAGTCCTCTACAGATCTGGACGATTTAGATCCTAGGAGTTTCGGAAGTTGCAAAGCTGAAATATGTTGCTGTAGCTCTTCTGAAGAGGTTGCCGCGTAGGAGTTGCCTTTGTACATAAAGGACACTCGAAAAGGGAAGCCCCATTTATATTTGATGCCATGGTCCCTTAGAATAAGTAGTAATGGTCTAAGCTCCTTCCTTCTGGCCATTGTTGCGGCTGAGAGGTCAGAAAAAACCTGAAATGCACAGCCCTGGTAACTAAGGTTTGTCGCTTCCCGGGCCGCCTTTTGGATTATTTCTTTGCTAGCGTAATAGTGAAATTTAGCAATAATATCTCGCGGGGGCTCCTCAGGCGCTCGTCTTGGACCCAGGGCTCTATGTACCCGATCCAGCTCCAGCCTTTCAACTGGCAGGCCCGGGACTAGTTCCTGGCATAGTCCAATTACAACCGCTTTTGCATGTTCCATATGCTCCGGGAGGCCTCTAAAACGTAAATTCGCTCTGCGATCTCTGTTTTCAAAGTCCTCCATTTTAGTGTTTAAAATATAGTTATCTCTTTTCAGCTGTGTAATCTCTGCTTCCAGGGCCCCCTGTGCAGTGGAAATTTCACTTATTTTCTTATCAAGAGTGGTCAAGCCACAGGAGACCTTATCAATTTCCCTTGTTAGATGCTCCATAATAAGCTGTGTGTTGGAGGCTAAGGCTGTTTGCAGCAAATTATCTATCTTAGGGAGTAAGTCCATAGCCCCTTTATCTCTATTCTCCATGGGGACTACTTCAGATTCACTGGCCAGAAAGGAGGCCTCACTGCCTTCCACTTCATCCATCTCAGCTGGAGATAGACCATCAATTATTCCCCTGGACTTTGCCATGGTAGTACCTCTGTACAGGTTCAGTTAGGGTTATGATTTTGCACACAACCGCTGAAGCTTTATTACTTGCAGTTGGCTCAGATCCAGCTGCTCTGTATAGCTGGGGTAATATGTGCTTACCTCTGTGTGGGCTGGAGCTGGAGTATGAGGGTTGGCATAGGTCTGTTAGCTGGGACTGCTCGGCTGCCACACTTCCAGCGTTTGTAGACTCCTCTGCTGCACACCCTGGCTGCTTCACGCTGTCTGGGGAACACACTGTAAGCTGCTTCCGCAGCCACCACCATCCGCAGCTCTCTCCTTGGGCTGCTGACGTCACCGCCGCCTCTCTCAGCCTCTGTGTGTGGGGCCGCGCTTTCAGCCAGGCCCGTAGCAGCTGTCTCCCGCCGCTCGCTCTGCAGGGCTCAGACCTCGCCTCTGCAGCTATCTCTGACACCCGCAGCCTCTCCCCACTCGATGACAGCTCTCTGGGAGGTAAGCGACGCGCCTGCTTCAATCTTCAGCCCCGTAATAGGCTCGGTGGGCACGGAGCTCCTCTACACCGCCGCCATTAGAGGTCCGCGCGCATGCGCACTCTGTAGAATTGTTTTTACTATACACAGCACAACCTGTTTCATCCCTTCCTTGTTATCATTATCTTTGGTTGCCTTTTTATGGTGATTTGCTCCAAAGTTTAGTTGTGTGAGGCTTTTACCTTTTTTATCTTGATTAGCTCCCAGCTTATAACTGCTTTTCAACACTGGGGGTCTATTGGGTGATTCCTGGTTTTATATGGGGCCAGGAGGAGCCACAAATCTTCTGCAGTCCACTGCGCCACATTGTACCCAGAAGAAAGAATTAAATGAAACAGGCCGTGCTGTGCATAGTAAAAACAATTCTACAGGTGAGTGCCCACAGAATAGTATTTTTCCTAATGCACAGCACGACCTGTTTCATTTAATCCTTACTTCTTCCCAGCTCTGTCCCATCCCATCTCTCTCTTTTCCCAGCTCTGACCCATCCTATCTCTCTCTTTTCCCAGCTCTGCCCCATCCCATCTCTCTTTTCCCAGCTCTGCCCCATCCCATCTCTCTCTTTTCCCAGCTCTGCTGTATCCCATCTCTCTTTTCCCAGCTCTGTCCCATCCCATCTCTTTTCCCAGCATTGCCCCATCCCATCTCTTTTCCCAGCTCTGTCCCATCCCATCTCTCTTTTCCCAAGCTTTTCCCCATACCACCTCTTTTCCCAGCTCTGCCCCATCCAATCTCTCTTTTCCCAGCTCTGCTTGATCCCAACTCTCTTTTCCCAGCTCTGTCCCATCCCATCTCTCGTTTGACAGCTCTGTGCCATCCCATTTCTCTTTTCCCAGCTCTGCCCCATCCCATCTCTCTCTTTTCCCAGCCCTGCCCCATCCCATCTCTCTATTTCCAGCTCCTCCCCATCTCTCTTTTCACCAGCTCTGTCCCATCCCATCTCTCTTCTCCCAGCTCTGTCCAATCCCATCTCTCTTCTCCCAGCTTTGTCTCATCCCATCTCTCTTTTCCCAGCTCTGTCCCATCCCATCTCTCTTTTCCCACCTCTGTCCCATCCCATCTCTCTATTCCCAGCTCTGTCCCATCCCATCTCTCTTTTCCCAGCTCTGGCCCATCCCATCTCTCTTTTCCCAGCTCTGTCCCATCCCATCTCTCTTTTCCCAGCTCTGTCCCATCCCATCTCTCTATTCCCAGCTCTGCCCCATCCCATCTCTCTTTTCCCAGCTGTGTCCCATCCCATTTCTCTTTTCTCAGCTTTGTCCCATCCCAGCTCTCTTTTCCCAGCTCTGTCCTTTCCCATCTCTCTATTCCCAGCTCTGTCCCATCCCATCTCTCTTTTCCCAGCTCTGTCCCATCCCATCTCTATATTCCCAGCTCTGTCCCATCCCATCTCTCTTTTCCCAAGCTCTGCCCCATCCCATCTCTCTATCCCCAGCTCTGTCCCATCCCATCTCTCTATCCCCAGCTCTGTCCCATCCCATCTCTCTATCCCCAGCTCTGCCCCATCCCATCTCTCTTTTCACAGCTCTGCCCCATCCCATCTCTCTTTTCCCAGCTCTGCCCCATCCCATCTCTCTTTTCCCAGCTCTGCCCCATCCCATCTCTCTTTTCCCAGCTCTGTCCCATCCCATCTCTCTTTTCCCAGCTCTGTCCCATCCCATCTCTCTTTTCCCAGCTCTGTCCCATCCCATCTCTCTTTTCCCAGCTCTGTCCCATCCCATCTCTCTATTCCCAGCTCTGTCCCATCCCATCTCTCTATTCCCAGCTCTGTCCCATCCCATCTCTTTATTCCCAGCTCTGTCCCATCCCATCTATCTTTTCCCAGCTCTGTCCCATCCCATCTCTCTATTCCCAGCTCTGTCCCATCCCATCTCTCTTTTCCCAGCTCTGTCCTATCCCATCTCTCTATCCCCAGCTCTGTCCAATCCCATCTCTCTATCCCCAGCTCTGTCCCATCCCACCTCTCTATTCCCAGCTCTGTCCCATCCCATCTCTCTATTCCCAGCTCTGTCCCATCCCATCTCTCTTCTCCCAGCTCTGTCCAATCCCATCTCTCTGTCCCATCCCATCTCTTTTTTCCCAAGCTCTGCCCCATACCATCTCTATTCTAAGCATACAGCACGTCCTGCTCCAGATGTAGTAATTACATGTGGGTAATCCTCCGCCTCCGGCGCCGTGCACTTCAGACATGTAGAAAACAAGCTCCTCCCGGCCCTACATATACCGAGGGACCTCCCACAAATCCCCAGATTTCTCTGCAGTGCTGGAACTGCGAAGACATGAAGTATCACGCTCTCGCAGGAGAGCGGGGCTTTACAGCCCGAGGCCCTGCGGGACTATTTCCACCCGTCCTCATGGTGAATTTAATGCCTCCCAGCCAGGGCTGCGTTGGTCGGGTGAAGGTAGGCAGCACCTTGGGTGCTTACGGAGCTTGGCTCCACCGCAATCCCCCACCATAGGGTAGGCGGTTAAGGCTAATGGTGAGCCTTCAGAGGATGCCCCTCCCGCATCAGTGCCCCATGCCCCGTGTAGCGGTGAACCCCGAATATTGGGTCACCTTCCTCCCTAATTACACTAGTAGGCTTTTAGCCCTTAACCGTTACCGGGTGTCAGAGCCGCGCTTCACTTTTTTGTTTAAGTTAGCCGCAGCGCCTTCATTGTAATTTACTTGGCGCGTACGGCGGCTCTGTTCCTGGACGCTACTGCGTTTATTCCTGTATCACCCTGTCAGGTTTGCCTCTGAGGTGATTCACTCTGTTTGGTTTCCAGTTGCATAGCTACTGTTTTCTGATTGGCTACGCGCCTTCGAGCTTCGCTCTCTCTGGGGGGGGGGGGGGGGAACGTGGTTTAGTTTGGCGCGTTCCGCGTCATCTTCAGCTCTGGTCCGCCCTTCGAGGTTCGCTTGGTGCCATTTCTTTCTCACGTGCGCGTGGTGAAGACCGTCCTCCCCTCGCTGTTCTGTAAATGCCCTCACGGGCGAATCTTTTCTAGCCTTTGTTCCTTCGCACTTGGCTCTGACATCCCTGTTCCCCTTGTGTCTTTCAGACCGCGGACTTTGGTGGCTTCTCCCGGCAGGTGCAGCGTCCGGTCCAGACTAGTTTAAAAAATCACTCCCACTTCCCAGCGGGTCATTGGGGCATCCAGGGTTGCTTTATAGCGTCAATCCCTACTGGCATATTGTATATAATAATCACCATATGAAGGCATCTCAGGATATTGTGAATGGGGTTCCTTTGGGACAAGCCCGTCTGTGGGTAGCTTGTGGGGTCTTACCTAGCAGCGGTGACAATGCACGGGTCTGCGTCCCTTGTGCCCAGCAGGCGCTAGCCGGTCTTCCCACCTCTTCTGAGGCTGGGCCCGCACCTCGCCTTGCTTCCCCTACTCCCCCAAGCCTGAGCCTAACCCCAATACCAGTGGGGATTCTCATACTGATTTTGCCACTAGACTGGCTAGTGTGGAAAACTTAATTGCTGGATCCTTGGCGCGCAAGGCTACTGCCAAGAGGCGTCATTTGAATCCTGAATCTACTATACTTCCTATAGAATCTGATGATTTACTGCTTTCTTATGCACATTCCCCCTCAGAGGAAGGGGAACTGTTTTCTGACTCAGGGTCTTATGGCGACGAGTCCAGGGGACAGGAGGAATCTGGTTCTGATCATTGGTCCTCGGACGACATTGATAGACTGCTAACCCAGATCTTTGATGTATTATCCCTCTCTCCCCCTCCCGCGGCTCCACGGCAAAGGGGCGATCTATTTCACACCGCTAGGGCTCGGTTGGAGTTTCCCGAACAAACTCATTTTAATAGCCTTGTGCTGAAAGAATGGGAACATCCCAGCAAACTCCATGGGGTTCCTAAAGCTGTGGATAAGAAATATCCATTTCCTGCCGACCTGGTCAAGTGTTGGACATCGCCACCCGAGGCCCCAATTCTAACTCTGTCCAATACCTCTTTTATGCACTCCCCTGACACTACTACGCTGCGGGATTTGGAGGATCGGCAAGTGGATCAGCTGGCATGTCACGTCTTGGCATTTGGGGGAGCGTCGCTCCGCCCAGTTTGCGCCTTAGCCATCACGGCGGTGGCGCTCAGGACTGTGGTTAAGACTGCTCTTGAAGGGGCGGATGACTTGCCCTCTGATGCTGCCAATGCTCTGGCCACCTTTGAGACTTTTGTGAACTATATCCTATCTGCATCGGACGATGCTATTAAGCTGAGCGCTAGATCTTCTGCTCTGGTGGTAGCCATACGCCGTGCGGTCTGGGCTGCTGATAACGTCGCTAAGAAGGCCCTCACGGGGCTTCCATTTAAGGGGCTGCGCCTGTTTGGAGAAAGGTTAGATATCTTTACCAAGGGTGGCAAGTTACCCCAGCGCAAGCGTCAGATTCGGCCCTTTCGTGGCCCAAGCTCCCACTCGACCCCCTACCGGGGGACTAAGCGAGGTAGAGGGGTGTCCTTCGCTGGATCTCGCGCAGATTCCTGGAACAAGAACAGAGGACGCCGTCCCAGTCCCTCCTGGGGGCCCAAGCCCAAAGCCCCTCCCAAGACCCCCCCAGGCATGAAGGGGCGCCCTCGCTCATCAGGGTGGGGGGACATCTACAGCACTTCGAGCACGTCTGGAGACGCCACGTCTCAGACCGATGGATCCAGGAGGTAGTGTCCTCCTGTTACAAGATAGAGTTTGCTGTACTGCCCCCTACCAGGTTCGTCGGGTCCCGGATCCCACAGAACCCTGCCTCAGCTCAGATCTTGATGCTGGCTGTGCAGGACCTTCTGGATCTAGGGGTCATTTGCAAGGTCCCCTTAAGAGACCAGGGCGTGGGGTTTTATTCCAACCTTTTCACGGTACCCAAAAAGGACGGGTCAGTCAGACCCATTCTGGATTTAAAAATCCTAAACAGATTTGTCAGAAACAAACATTTTCGTATGGAAACTCTGCGCTCGGCTATTGCCTCGTTACGCCCAGGGGACTTCATTACATCTGTGGATATCAAGGACGCTTACCTGCACGTTCCGGTGTTTTCAGGACACCAAAAGTTTCTCAGATTTGCGCTGCTGGATCAGCATTACCAGTTTGTGGCCCTGCCATTCGGCCTTAAGTCTGCTCCCAGGGTGTTCACCAAGGTGCTGGCAGGGGTGATGTCATTGTTAAGACTAAGGGGCGTACGCGTGTTGCCCTACCTGGACGATATACTAATCACCTCTCGGTCTCTGCGACAGGCAGAGCTGGACACTCAGTTGGTAGTGTCCACCCTGGAGTCATTCGGCTGGGTGATCAATTACCCAAAGTCCTCTCTGTCCCCCTCCTCAGTGAGCCCGTTCCTGGGGATGATTCTGGATACAGTTCAGTCAAGAATACTCCTTCCTCCACAGAATGTGGAAGCTCTGACAACGCAGGCGAGGTCCCTGCTTTCGAGCCCTCATCCCTCCATCCGGCAGGGAATGCAGTTGGTGGGCTCGATGGTGGCAAGCTTCGAGGCGGTGCCCTTTGCCCAGTTTCATTTGAGAACCCTGCAGCTTCACCTTCTGTCAGTTTGGAACAAGAACCCAGCGTCCTTGGATGAGGTCTGGGTGCTTCCCCCCTCGGTCAGGCAATCCCTTGCGTGGTGGCTAGACCACAGGAACTTGACAAGGGGCAGATCCTTCCTGGCTCCCTCCTGGGAGACGGTCACAACGGATACCAGTCTGTCGGGCTGGGGGGGATTCTGGAAGTCCATGCGCTTCCAGGGGAGGCCCATCTACCCATCAATGTCTTGGAACTCAGGACGGTCAGATTTGTGCTGGAACAATTGACCCAGCACCTGAAGGGTCTGGCGGTTCAGGTACGCTCAGACAACAGAATGGCGGTTGCCTACATCAATCATCAAGGAGGGACCCGGAGCAAGGGGGCGCTCCAGGAAGTGTCCCTAATTCTAACATGGGCAGAGGCCAATGTCCAATGCATCTCGGCTGTCTACATCCCGGGGGCGGAGAACCTGCTAGCAGATTCCCTGAGCAGGGGGTCGTCTCGTCAGGGGGAATGGTCCCTCTGCAACAAGGTATTTCAGTCCCTGTGTCACCGTTGGGGTGTGCCAGACGTGGATCTGTTTGCGTCCCGTCACAATCACAAGCTCCCGAGCTTTGTTTCCCTGTCTCAGGATCCTCTGGCTCTGGCCACGGATGCTCTGTCAATGTCTTGGAGGGAGTTTCAGCTGCTGTATGTGTTTCCACCAATTCCCCTTCTGGGCAGAGTTCTGCGCAAGATCGCTCTGGAAGGAGTTCCCGCGATTCTGGTGGCCCCAAGGTGGCCAAGAAAAGAGTGGTTCGCAGACGTAGTTCGGCAGTATCTGCCAAGGTTGCCAGATCTTCTAACTCAAGGGTCGCTACGCCATCCCAATTTACTAACTCTGGCTTTGACGGCTTGGCTATTGAAACCTCTATCCTGATGGAAAAGGGGTTGTCTGCATCTGTAGTGGCTACTATGGTGCAAGCCAGGAAAAAGACTTCCTCAGCTATCTATTATAGACTTTTGCGTCCTTACATGACTGGTGTGAGTCCAGGTCTCTTCCCTGCCGGGAATTCTCAGTCTCTAGGGTGCTGGAGTTTTTACAACATGGTCTAGACTTAGGTCTTAAGCTTAGTACTCTGAAGGGCCAGGTTTCGGCTCTGTCTATCTTCTTTCAGAAGACCTTTTTTGCCCAGCATCCCCTTATCAAGACCTTCTTTCAGGGGGTCACTCACGTGCGTCCCCCTTGGAAACCTACGGTTCCTGTTTGGGATCTACACTTGGTTTTATCAGCCCTCCAGGGTGCTCCCTTTGAGCCTATTCAGGAGGCTGCTCTCATTGTTGTCACGCTCAAGGTTGTCTTTCTAGTAGCCATTACTTCTGTTAGGCGTGTGTTTGAGTTGGCTGCTTTATCTATTCAGCCTCCCTACTATGAGAGACACCAGGATAAGGTGGTGTTTCGCTTCAAATCAGACTTTCTCCCTAAAGTGGTGTCTGCCTTTCATTTGAATCAGGATATTGTACTTCCTTATTTGTGCCCTAATCCTAGTAACCCTAAAGAGAGGGTTTTGCATTCCTTGGATGTGGTTAGGTGTGTCAAGTATTACCTAGTTATCACTAAGGCTTTCAGGAAGACTGATGCTCTCTTCGTTGTGCCTCATGGGCCTAGGAAGGGTTTGGCTCCCGCCAAGTCTACCATCAGTAAATGGATTCGTCAGGCTGTGGTTCAAGCCTATTCTACTAAGGGGAAGACTCCCCCCTTTCGTCTTACTGCTCATTCTACTCGAGCTGTTGGGGCTTCTTGGGCTTTTCAGCACCAGGCCTCTGTGGAACAAGTTTGCAAGGCCGCCACCTGGTCTTTTGTTCACACCTTTACAAAGTTTTACAAGGTTGATGTTAGGGCCTCAGCTGACGCTGTGTTTGGCCGCAAGGTTTTGCAGGCGGCAGTCGTTCAAACTGCTTGCTGTTGCCTTTTCTGTTGGGGATCCCACTCAACTTTATGGACACTGCTATTGGATGTTCCACATGTAATTACTACATCTGGAGCAGGACGTGCTGTATGCTTAGAATAATACAATTCTGTGAAGTACTCACCTGTAGAATTGGTATTATATGCATACAGCACGTCCTGCTCCACCCCACCCTGGTTTCATGTTGTTCTGAATCCCCTGTTTGGTGATTGTTATCATTGTTACGATTGCCAGTTTTGGGTGGTTGGTTTCTCCTGGCTTCTCCTTTCACTGCTTTTCAATGCTGGGGATTTGTGGGAGGTCCCTCGGTATATGTAGGGCCGGGAGGAGCTTGTTTTCCACATGTCTGCAGTGCACGGCGCCGGAGGCGGAGGATTACCCACATGTAATTACTACATCTGGAGCAGGACGTGCTGTATGCATATAATACCAATTCTACAGGTGAGTACTTCACAGAATTGTATTTTTCCCAGCTCTGCCCCATCCCATCTCTCTATTCCCAGCTCTGTCCCATCCCATCTCTCTATTCCCAGCTCTGTCCCATCCCATCTCTCTTTCCCAGCTCTGCCCCATCCCAGCTCTCTTTTCCTAATACACAGCACGACCTGTTTCATTTAATCCTTACTTCTGGGTATTCCGCCACAAGGTGACACAGTGGACTGCAGAAGATTTGTGGTTCCTTCCGGCCCCATATAAAACCAGGAATCACCCAATAGACCCTCTGCAGTCATACTGCAAAGATAGAAGATGGCTCTCTATGTTTCGCAGGCGAGTGGGGCAACCAAGCCTGCGGCCCTGCAAGCCTATTTCCACCCGCTTCCGGACCCTCTGTGCCTCCCAGCCTCGGCTGTCGGATCGGGTGATGGTAGGGGAGCACTAGGGTCAGGTGCTCGGGGAGCACTGCTCCAAACTGCAGACCCTGTACAACAAAGGGTAGCCGGCCATAGGCTTTTTTATGGTGAGCCTGCTGAGGGATGAAGAAGCTCTTCTGTCGCTATGGTGTAGGGAGTGAGTTGTGCTTAGGGACTTGTGTTCCTGGCCAGTCTTCCCTTTTTCTGTCTGTCCTTCTTCCTTGTTGGTGTTTGTCTCACTTGTCCCCCTCCCTACCCTCTGGCCCTTTTTAGATGGCTCCCGCCGCGGCCTGCCCTCTTCTCCACTCCCCCTCTCCCCGACGGGTGTTGTCAGGGGGGGGTTGGTGGCAGCGGGTGGCGGTTTGTGGAGTGGTGTCTTGGTGCTTATTTCTCGCTGCCGCCGTGGGCGTCCTGCGCTTCGCGGCGGGCGGCGCTGTTACTCTGGCGCTGGGTCACGTGGGTGCGTTTTTCGCGCTCTTCGTGGGGGCAGCGCAGGGGGATGACACGTATTGCGTCATGCTTCCGCGGCCCGCCCCTTAAGGTGCTCGATTGCGGCGCCATCTTGCCTGCATGTTGCGCTGCTTGTGAACTGAGTTTCGGAGGCTCCTTGTCAGCGTGGGAGCTCTCCCTGATCTACCCTCCGCGGATCCTTTGACTGTACTCCAGTCGCCTGTGTGTGCTGCGCGCGCTGCTCTCTTGGTCCGTGAGTCCCCAATGGGGTTTTTTTTCTTGTTGGGCATGTGCTGCGGGATACTTATGTGTCTTTTTGCTTATGTCTTTCAGTGGGGATAACATTGAGTTTTGTGGTTTCTCCCGGTCCTATTCCTCCCCCCCCTTTTTCCTACCTGGCCCTCTCTGTGGGCATCACTTGGGGGGCATCCTGGGTGGCTTTTATTAGCCCTTACCCTATACTGGCCTATTGTGCCTGTGTTAATCACCATATGGAGGCTTCTGGGGATAGCGTGCTTGGGGGTCCTTCGGGGCAACCTCAGCTATGTGTTATGTGCCGGGCATCCCCTTTGAGTGGTGGTGGCGTGGTTCGTGTGCTGTGCGCCCAAGGTATTATTGCGGACCAGGCTGGGACGAGTGCTTCGGTTCTATCCCCCCCCTTTTCCCTCCTGGCCCTCTCTGTGGGCATCCCTTGGGGGGCATCCCGGGTGGCTTTTATTAGCCCTTACCCTATACTGGCCTATTGTGCCTGTGTTAATCACCATATGGAGGCTTCTGGGGATAGCGTGCTTGGGGGTCCTTCGGGGCAACCTCGGCTATGTGTTATGTGCGGGGCATCCCCTTTGAGTAGTGGTGGTGCGGTCTGTGTGCCGTGCGCCCAAGGTATTATTGCGAACCAGGCTGGGACGAGCACTTCTCTTCCCAGTTCTGCACTTCCTTCGGCATCTCCTACTCCCCCGCGCCTGCATTTAGCCCCCAGTGAGGGAGATACTAGCAGGGGGTCCCAATCTGTTCTGGCACTACGCGTAGCAAGCATTGAAAGGCAGCTGGACCGACCTGTGATGGGCAAGGCCTCTGGCAAGAAGCGGCATCTTGACTCCGCGCCCTCCCTCTTTGCTGAGGAGGATGAGGGCCTTGATGTGTTTGGCGGCCGTGACTCCCTAGAGGAGGGGGAGCTTTTCCATGATTCAGACTCCTCTGGGGGCCATAAGGAAGGTTATGACAGTGACCTGGTGTCCGCCTCTGATGAGGATACCTGGCTCCCTGATGACACTGATAGTCTGTTGACGGCCATCTTTGAGACATTACACATCGCCCCCCCTAAGGCGGCGAAGAGGAAGCAGGGTAAGCTTTTTCGCCCTGGCAAACAACGCTCGGAGTTCCCGGAGCAGGGCCATTTCTCCAATATTGTACTCGAGTGGGAACGTCCTAACAGATTGCCCACGGTGCCCAAGGGATTGGACAGAAGGTATCCCTTTTCAGCTGATCTGGTCAAGCACTGGTCGTGCCCTCCTGAGGTGGACGCTCAAGTTCTAGGTTTGTCTAATACTTCGGTCATGCAATCCCCTGATACTACTACACTGCGTGACAGCGCGGACCGGCACATGGACTAACTGGCCTGTCATGCTTTCGCCTTTGTAGGGGCAGGCCTGCTTCCGGTCTGCGCCGGGGCCATTACGGCTGTTGCCATTAAGAGGAAGTTCAAGCGTCTTGCTGGCGGCACCATGTCTGGTAGAAGAAGGGAGGATTATAGGGACCTCTTGCTTTGCTCTGATTTTGTTGCCTTTGTGCTGGCTGCCATGGATGATGCCGCGCGGGTGGGCGGTAGGGCCCAGGCCCTCTTGGTGGCTATGCGCTGGTCGGTTTGGTTGCGCCAGTGGGCAGCTGACACTGCAGCTAAGAAGTCCCTCACCGGGCTTCCCTTCAGGGGGCTTCGTCTCTTTGGTGAGCGTCTGGATGTTCTGGCCAAGAAAGGTAGGCTTCCTCAGCGTAGGAAGCAGTCCCGGCCCTTTCGGGGGCCCTCCATTTCCTCCTTTCGTGTCTCAAGGGGAGATCGTGGCGCACACTTCTCTGGTATCCGCAGAGACTCTTGGGGCCGTGGCCGATCCCGTGTCGTCGTCCCCGTCTTTCTTGGGGATCCATGCCTAAACCCCCCCCCCAAGGCCCCTCATGCATGAGGAGGTGCCCTCACCCGTCCCTTCTTTGCTCACGTCTGGAGACTTCGCGTCTCGGACCGGTGGATTCAGGAGGTGGTGTCCTCCGGTTACAAGATAGAGTTCGCAGCCTGGCCGCCCTCAAGATTCTTCAGATCCCGGATTTCCCAAAATCCCCTGTTAGCTCAGGGGTTGAGCCTAGAAGTTCAACGCCTGTTGGAATCTGGGGTCATCTGTCTAGTACCTCACCAGGAACATGGTCAGGGGTACTATTCCAATCTATTCCATGGTGCCCAAAAAGGACGGTTCTCTGCGGCCCATCCTGGACTTGAAGGGTCTCAACAGGTTTGTCCGGTTCAAGCACTTTCTCATGGAGACGCTACGCTCGGCTGTCAGTTCCCTTAGGCCGGGCGACTTCATGACCACTGTGGACATCAAAGATGCCTATCTTCTCGTGCCAATCATCAGAGATTCCTGAGGTTCGCTCTGGAGGATCAGCATTACCAGTTTGTAGCCTTACCGTCCAGTATCACCTCGGCTCCTCGGGTATTCACCAAGGTGCTGGCGGGCGTAATGGCTCTTCTGAGGAACCAGGGCATTCGCATCCTCCCTTACCTGCACGACATTCTGATTGCTGCTCAGTCTCTTCTTCAGGCCAAGAAGGATACTCAGGTGGTGACGTCCACTCTCGACAGACAGTCTTCACTGTCTCCATCTTTGGCGAGCTCCTTCCTGAGCATGACTCTGGATACCTCTCAGGTCAAGGTATTTCTCCGTCAGCAGAAAGTGGAGGGCCTTCAGATGCAGGCATGGGCCTTGCTCTTGTGTCCTCACCCTTCATTCGGCAGGGGATGCAGTTAGTGGGCCTGATGGTGTCCTGCTTCGAGGCGGTTCCCTTTGCTCAGTTTCACATGAGACCTCTTCAGTTGCATCTCTTGTCAGTTTGGGATCGGGACCCTGTGTCCCTGAATCGGGAATTTGCTCTGTTCCCTCTGGCCAGGCGGTCCCTCTCGTGGTGGTTGGACTTGAGGAATCTTCTAGTGGGCAGGACCTTTCTGCCTCTGTGCTGGGAGATTGTCACCACAGATGCTAGTCTGACCGGTTTGGGGGGGAGTTTGGAAGTCTCTGAAATTCCAGGGTCAGTGGGGCCCCCAAGAGGCCCATGCACCCATCAACATTCTAGAACTGCGAGCGATCAGGTTGGTTCTCTCCCAGTTGTCTCCACACCTTCTGGTTCCACACGGACAGCCAGACGGCGGTAGCCTACATCAATCATCAGGGAGGGACTCGGAGCAAGCGAGCCCTCAAAGAAGTGTCCCTGATTCTGTCTTGGGCAGAAGAGAATGTTCCCTGCATCTCGGCAGTCTACATTCCTGGGGGTGGAGAACCAGGAGGCGGACTCCCTGAGCAGGGGGACGTCTCGGCTGGGGGAATGGTCTCTCAGCAACAAGGTCTTTCAGGCCCTGTGTCACCGCTGGGCTCAGCCGGATGTGGACCTGTTTGCGTCCCATCACAATCACAAGCTTCCAAGATTTGTCTCCCTGTCACAGGATCCTCTGGCCTTCGCCACGGATGTGCTAGCAATTCCTTGGACTGAATTTTGACTCCTCTATGTTTTCCCTCCCTGTCCTCTGCTGGGCCGGGTGCTGCGCAAGATAGCCCAGGAGGGGTACCGGCCATTCTGGTGGCCCCCTGTTGTCCGAGGAGGGTGTGGTTCGCAGACGTCGTGCTGTTGCCAGTAGATCGGTACGTCTTGCCTAAGGATCCAGATCTTGTCACTCAGGGACAGCTGCGCCATCCCAATTTACAAATGCTGGCTTTAACGGCTTGGCTGCTGAAACCTCCATCTTGATGGATAAGGGTTTGCCGGCCTCTGTTGTTGATACTATGATTCGGGCTCGGAAGAAATCCTCATCTTGTATTTACTACAGAGTCTGGCATGCTTATATTGCCTGGTGCGAGTCCAAGTCTTTTCCTTGTCGGGTGTTTTCTATCCCCAGGATTCTGGAGTTTTTACAACATTGATTGGATTCGGGCCTAGAGCTTAGTACTCTCAAAGGGCAGGTGTCGGCTCTGGCAATTTTTTTTTTTCCCAAAGATCTTTTGCCAATCACAGGCTTGTTAAGACTTTCTTCCAGGGAGTTACTCATGTGCGTCCGCCTCTTAAGCCTATGCTACCGGTTTGGGACTTAAATTTGGTGTTGTCTGCTCTACAGGGTTCTCCTTTTGAACCTATACGTGAGGCTGCGTTGCCCATTCTGACTCTTAAGGTGGCCTTTTTGGTGGCTATTACTGCGATCAGGCGTGTTTCGGAGCTGGCGGCGCTCTCCATTAAACCTCCTTATTTTGAGAGGCATCAGGATAAGGTTGTGTTCCTGCCCAAGGTTGTGTCTGCTTTCCATCTTAATCAGGACATTGTCTTACCCTCATTGTGTCCTAACCCTGCTAATACTAAGGAATGGACCCTTAATTTTCTGGATGTTATCAGGGCACTGAAGTTTTATTTGATTGCTACTGAGTCCTTTAGGAAATCTGATGCTCTTTTTGTTCTTCCTGCTGGACCTAGGAAGGGTTTGCCTCCGGCCAAATCTACTATTAGCAAGTGGATTCGTCAGGCGGTGGTGCAAGCCTATTCTGCTAAAGGGAAGGAAGCTCCCTTCCGTGTTACTACTCATTCCACTCGAGCTATTGGTGCTTCTTGGGCTTTTCAGCACCAGGCTTCTGTTGAACAAGTTTGTAAGGCCGCTACTTGGTCTTCTGTTCATACCTTTTCAAAGTTTTACAAGGTTGATGTTAAGGCCTCAGCTGAGTACTTCAGGTGGTAGTGGTTTGAAATGCCTGCCATTTTGGGGAGCCCACCCTACTTTAAAGGACACTGCTATTGGATGTCCCAGAAGTAAGGATTAAATGAAACAGGCCGTGCTGTGCATTAGGAAAAATAAAATTTTGTGAGTACTCACCTGTAGAATTGTTTTTACTATACACAGCACAGCCTGTTTCATCCCTTCCTTGTTATCATTATCTTTGGTTGCCTTTTTATGGTGATTTGGTCCAAAGTTTAGTTGTGTAAGGCTTTTATCTTTTTTATCTTGATTAGCTCCCGGCTTCTTGTATAACTGCTTTTCAACACTGGGGGTCTACTGGGTGATTCCTGGTTTTATATGGGGCCAGGAGGAGCCACAAATCTTCTGCAGTCCACTGCGCCACCTTGTACCCAGAAGAAAGAATTAAATGAAACAGGCCATGCTGTGCATAGTAAAAACAATTCTACAGGTGAGTGCCCACAGAATAGTATTTTTCCTAATGCACAGCACGACCTGTTTCATGTAATCCTTACTTCTTCCCAGCTCTGTCCCATCCCATCTCTCTCTTTTCCCAGCTCTGACCCATCCTATCTCTCTCTTTGCCCAGCTCTGCCCCATCCCATCTCTCTTTTCCCAGCTCTGCCCCATCCCATCTCTCTTTCCCCAGCTCTGTTGTATCCCATCTCTCTTTTCCCAGCTCTGTCCCATCCCATCTCTTTTCCCAGCTCTGTCCCATCCCATCTCTCTTTTCCCAAGCTTTTCCCCATACCACCTCTTTTCCCAGCTCTGCCCCATCCCATCTCTTTTTTCCCAGCTCTGCTTCATCCCAACTCTCTTTTCCCAGCTCTGTCCCATCCCATCTCTCTATTCCCAGCTCCACCCCATCTCTCTTTTCACCAGCTCTGTCCCATCCCATCTCTCTTCTCCCAGCTCTGTCCCATCCCATCTCTCTTCTCCCAGCTTTGTCTCATCCCATCTCTCTATTCCCAGCTCTGCCCCATCCCATCTCTCTATTCCCAGCTCTGCCCCATCCCATCTCTCTTTTCCCAGCTGTGTCCCATCCCATCTCTCTTTTCCCAGCTCTGTCCCATCCCATCTCTCTATTCCCAGCTCTGCCCCATCCCATCTCTCTATTCCCAGCTGTGCCTCATCCCATTACTCTTTTCTTAGCTCTGTCCCATCCCAGCTCTGTCCTTTCCCATCTCTCTATTCCCAGCTCTGTCCCATCCCATCTCTCTATTCCCAGCTCTGTCCCATCCCATCTCTCTATTCCCAGCTCTGTCCCATCCCATCTCTCTTCTCCCAGCTTTGTCTCATCCCATCTCTCTTTTCCCAGCTCTGTCCCATCCCATATCTCTTCTCCCAGCTCTGTCCCATCCCATCTCTCTATTCCCAGCTCTGTCCCATCCCATCTCTCTTTTCCCAGCTCTGTCCCATCCCATCTCTCTTTTCCCAGCTCTGTCCCATCCCATCTCTCTTTTCCTAGCTCTGGCCCATCCCATCTCTCTTTTCCCAGCTCTGTCCCATCCCATCTCTCTTTTCCCAGCTCTGTCCCATCCCATCTCTCTTTTCCCATCTCTCTATTCCCAGCTCTGCCCCATCCCATCTCTCTTTTCCCAGCTGTGTCCCATCCCATCTCTCTTTTCCCAGCTCTGTCCCATCCCATCTCTCTTTTCCCAGCTCTGTCCCATCCCATCTCTCTTTTCCCAGCTCTGTCCCATCCCATCTCTCTTTTCCCAGCTCTGTCCCATCCCATCTCTCTATTCCCAGCTCTGTCCCATCCCATCTCTCTATTCCCAGCTCCACCCCATCTCTCTTTTCACCAGCTCTGTCCCATCCCATCTCTCTTCTCCCAGCTCTGTCCCATCCCATCTCTCTTCTCCCAGCTTTGTCTCATCCCATCTCTCTATTCCCAGCTCTGCCCCATCCCATCTCTCTTCTCCCAGCTTTGTCTCATCCCATCTCTCTATTCCCAGCTCTGTCCCATCCCATCTCTCTTTTCCCAGCTCTGTCCCATCCCATCTCTCTATTCCCAGCTCTGTCCCATCCCATCTCTCTATTCCCAGCTCCACCCCATCTCTCTTTTCACCAGCTCTGTCCCATCCCATCTCTCTTCTCCCAGCTCTGTCCCATCCCATCTCTCTTCTCCCAGCTTTGTCTCATCCCATCTCTCTTCTCCCAGCTCTGTCCCATCCCATCTCTCTTCTCCCAGCTTTGTCTCATCCCATCTCTCTATTCCCAGCTCTGCCCCATCCCATCTCTCTATTCCCAGCTCTGCCCCATCCCATCTCTCTTTTCCCAGCTGTGTCCCATCCCATATCTCTTCTCCCAGCTCTGTCCCATCCCATCTCTCTATTCCCAGCTCTGTCCCATCCCATCTCTCTTTTCCCAGCTCTGTCCCATCCCATCTCTCTTTTCCCAGCTCTGTCCCATCCCATCTCTCTTTTCCTAGCTCTGGCCCATCCCATCTCTCTTTTCCCAGCTCTGTCCCATCCCATCTCTCTTTTCCCAGCTCTGTCCCATCCCATCTCTCTTTTCCCAGCTCTGTCCCATCCCATCTCTCTATTCCCAGCTCTGCCCCATCCCATCTCTCTTTTCCCAGCTGTGTCCCATCCCATCTCTCTTTTCCCAGCTCTGTCCCATCCCATCTCTCTATTCCCAGCTCTGCCCCATCCCATCTCTTTATTCCCAGCTGTGCCTCATCCCATTTCTCTTTTCTCAGCTCTGCCCCATCCCAGCTCTCTTTTCCCAGCTCTCTATTCCCAGCTCTGTCCCATCCCATCTCTCTATTCCCAGCTCTGTCCCATCCCATCTCTCTATTCCCAGCTCTGTCCCCTCCCATCTCTCTTTTCCCAGCTCTGTCCCATCCCATCTCTCTATTCCCAGCTCTGTCCCATCCCATCTCTCTATTCCCAGCTCTGTCCCATCCTATCTCTCTATTCCCAGCTCTGTCTCATCCCATCTCTCTATTCCCAGCTCTGCCACAGCCAGCTCTCTCTCCTCTTAGCTCTGCTCATTTAAAATCAGCGCACCAAAGGGTAAGAGCTGTAGGTTCCACATAGTGAAACAAAAAGTTGCTGATTGTTTTCACCCCGATGCCCAATAGATATAATGCTGGAGGGGGGACAATCAGCTTTTATTTAGTTATGCTTTGGTAATATATAGACCCCTGGTGCACTGATTTTAACCTAACCCCCGATTCTGGACCTTCAGCTTGCGGCATACTGCTAGATGCGGACCTCTACAAAAACTTCTTGAGTACCCCTGCCCTAGGGTGAGGGAATAGGCTGGCCCTGGAGTCTATTAGACTCCAGGACAGGCAAACTGTGCCAGTGTTCCACTGTCCTTAAGACTCCAGGGCCACTTGATTCCATCCCCCAAGTCCCCCCGGATACCCATTGCATGTATGGCTGGGGGTGGCATCTCTTTTTTGGGTTATGCGCAGCCATGCCCACTGTAACTGGGTGGCTGCCATGACTGCACACAGCCCAGGGATTGCGGGGGAGGGGGGGGGATTAGCTGTGCACCGAGTTTGGTTGGGCTTCCATTAATATGTGCAGCCAAAGAAGCTGATTGGAGAGTTGTGCCAGCACTGTGGGAACGCAAGCAAGGTATGTATTACTAGTGATTGGCAGGTTTTACACAGTGGGGCATCCCAAATCGTGATGCCCCAAAACTATGGGTCTGCTCTAAAGTGAAATAAACCCCAGGAATTTGACTACCAGGTTTTCTTCCATGCCAGAATCGGGATGCCCTGATGCCAAAGGCACATGTGTGGACTCTTGTTCATTGATGTCCATTTGCCACGACTACGTGATTCAGCAGGTGGCTCCCATGGACTTCAGCAGGTGACTCCCATGGATGGTCAAGGTATTTCTCCGTCAGCAGAAAGTGGAGGGCCTTCAGATGCAGGCATGGGCCTTGCTCTTGTGTCCTCACCCTTCATTCGGCAGGGGATGCAGTTAGTGGGCCTGATGGTGTCCTGCTTCGAGGCGGTTCCCTTTGCTCAGTTTCACATGAGACCTCTTCAGTTGCATCTCTTGTCAGTTTGGGATCGGGACCCTGTGTCCCTGAATCGGGAATTTGCTCTGTTCCCTCTGGCCAGGCGGTCCCTCTCGTGGTGGTTGGACTTGAGGAATCTTCTAGTGGGCAGGACCTTTCTGCCTCTGTGCTGGGAGATTGTCACCACAGATGCTAGTCTGACCGGTTTGGGGGGGAGTTTGGAAGTCTCTGAAATTCCAGGGTCAGTGGGGCCCCCAAGAGGCCCATGCACCCATCAACATTCTAGAACTGCGAGCGATCAGGTTGGTTCTCTCCCAGTTGTCTCCACACCTTCTGGTTCCACACGGACAGCCAGACGGCGGTAGCCTACATCAATCATCAGGGAGGGACTCGGAGCAAGCGAGCCCTCAAAGAAGTGTCCCTGATTCTGTCTTGGGCAGAAGAGAATGTTCCCTGCATCTCGGCAGTCTACATTCCTGGGGGTGGAGAACCAGGAGGCGGACTCCCTGAGCAGGGGGACGTCTCGGCTGGGGGAATGGTCTCTCAGCAACAAGGTCTTTCAGGCCCTGTGTCACCGCTGGGCTCAGCCGGATGTGGACCTGTTTGCGTCCCATCACAATCACAAGCTTCCAAGATTTGTCTCCCTGTCACAGGATCCTCTGGCCTTCGCCACGGATGTGCTAGCAATTCCTTGGACTGAATTTTGACTCCTCTATGTTTTCCCTCCCTGTCCTCTGCTGGGCCGGGTGCTGCGCAAGATAGCCCAGGAGGGGTACCGGCCATTCTGGTGGCCCCCTGTTGTCCGAGGAGGGTGTGGTTCGCAGACGTCGTGCTGTTGCCAGTAGATCGGTACGTCTTGCCTAAGGATCCAGATCTTGTCACTCAGGGACAGCTGCGCCATCCCAATTTACAAATGCTGGCTTTAACGGCTTGGCTGCTGAAACCTCCATCTTGATGGATAAGGGTTTGCCGGCCTCTGTTGTTGATACTATGATTCGGGCTCGGAAGAAATCCTCATCTTGTATTTACTACAGAGTCTGGCATGCTTATATTGCCTGGTGCGAGTCCAAGTCTTTTCCTTGTTGGGTGTTTTCTATCCCCAGGATTCTGGAGTTTTTACAACATTGATTGGATTCGGGCCTAGAGCTTAGTACTCTCAAAGGGCAGGTGTCGGCTCTGGCAATTTTTTTTTTCCCAAAGATCTTTTGCCAATCACAGGCTTGTTAAGACTTTCTTCCAGGGAGTTACTCATGTGCGTCCGCCTCTTAAGCCTATGCTACCGGTTTGGGACTTAAATTTGGTGTTGTCTGCTCTACAGGGTTCTCCTTTTGAACCTATACGTGAGGCTGCGTTGCCCATTCTGACTCTTAAGGTGGCCTTTTTGGTGGCTATTACTGCGATCAGGCGTGTTTCGGAGCTGGCGGCGCTCTCCATTAAACCTCCTTATTTTGAGAGGCATCAGGATAAGGTTGTGTTCCTGCCCAAGGTTGTGTCTGCTTTCCATCTTAATCAGGACATTGTCTTACCCTCATTGTGTCCTAACCCTGCTAATACTAAGGAATGGACCCTTAATTTTCTGGATGTTATCAGGGCACTGAAGTTTTATTTGGTTGCTACTGAGTCCTTTAGGAAATCTGATGCTCTTTTTGTTCTTCCTGCTGGACCTAGGAAGGGTTTGCCTCCGGCCAAATCTACTATTAGCAAGTGGATTCGTCAGGCGGTGGTGCAAGCCTATTCTGCTAAAGGGAAGGAAGCTCCCTTCCGTGTTACTACTCATTCCACTCGAGCTATTGGTGCTTCTTGGGCTTTTCAGCACCAGGCTTCTGTTGAACAAGTTTGTAAGGCCGCTACTTGGTCTTCTGTTCATACCTTTTCAAAGTTTTACAAGGTTGATGTTAAGGCCTCAGCTGAGTACTTCAGGTGGTAGTGGTTTGAAATGCCTGCCGTTTTGGGGAGCCCACCCTACTTTAAAGGACACTGCTATTGGATGTCCCAGAAGTAAGGATTAAATGAAACAGGCCGTGCTGTGCATTAGGAAAAATAAAATTTTGTGAGTACTCACCTGTAGAATTGTTTTTACTATACACAGCACAGCCTGTTTCATCCCTTCCTTGTTATCATTATCTTTGGTTGCCTTTTTATGGTGATTTGGTCCAAAGTTTAGTTGTGTAAGGCTTTTATCTTTTTTATCTTGATTAGCTCCCGGCTTCTTGTATAACTGCTTTTCAACACTGGGGGTCTACTGGGTGATTCCTGGTTTTATATGGGGCCAGGAGGAGCCACAAATCTTCTGCAGTCCACTGCGCCACCTTGTACCCAGAAGAAAGAATTAAATGAAACAGGCCATGCTGTGCATAGTAAAAACAATTCTACAGGTTAGTGCCCACAGAATAGTATTTTTCCTAATGCACAGCACGACCTGTTTCATGTAATCCTTACTTCTTCCCAGCTCTGTCCCATCCCATCTCTCTCTTTTCCCAGCTCTGACCCATCCTATCTCTCTCTTTGCCCAGCTCTGCCCCATCCCATCTCTCTTTTCCCAGCTCTGCCCCATCCCATCTCTCTTTCCCCAGCTCTGTTGTATCCCATCTCTCTTTTCCCAGCTCTGTCCCATCCCATCTCTTTTCCCAGCTCTGTCCCATCCCATCTCTCTTTTCCCAAGCTTTTCCCCATACCACCTCTTTTCCCAGCTCTGCCCCATCCCATCTCTTTTTTCCCAGCTCTGCTTCATCCCAACTCTCTTTTCCCAGCTCTGTCCCATCCCATCTCTCTATTCCCAGCTCCACCCCATCTCTCTTTTCACCAGCTCTGTCCCATCCCATCTCTCTTCTCCCAGCTCTGTCCCATCCCATCTCTCTTCTCCCAGCTTTGTCTCATCCCATCTCTCTATTCCCAGCTCTGCCCCATCCCATCTCTCTATTCCCAGCTCTGCCCCATCCCATCTCTCTTTTCCCAGCTGTGTCCCATCCCATCTCTCTTTTCCCAGCTCTGTCCCATCCCATCTCTCTATTCCCAGCTCTGCCCCATCCCATCTCTCTATTCCCAGCTGTGCCTCATCCCATTACTCTTTTCTTAGCTCTGTCCCATCCCAGCTCTGTCCTTTCCCATCTCTCTATTCCCAGCTCTGTCCCATCCCATCTCTCTATTCCCAGCTCTGTCCCATCCCATCTCTCTATTCCCAGCTCTGTCCCATCCCATCTCTCTTCTCCCAGCTTTGTCTCATCCCATCTCTCTTTTCCCAGCTCTGTCCCATCCCATATCTCTTCTCCCAGCTCTGTCCCATCCCATCTCTCTATTCCCAGCTCTGTCCCATCCCATCTCTCTTTTCCCAGCTCTGTCCCATCCCATCTCTCTTTTCCCAGCTCTGTCCCATCCCATCTCTCTTTTCCTAGCTCTGGCCCATCCCATCTCTCTTTTCCCAGCTCTGTCCCATCCCATCTCTCTTTTCCCAGCTCTGTCCCATCCCATCTCTCTTTTCCCAGCTCTGTCCCATCCCATCTCTCTATTCCCAGCTCTGCCCCATCCCATCTCTCTTTTCCCAGCTGTGTCCCATCCCATCTCTCTTTTCCCAGCTCTGTCCCATCCCATCTCTCTTTTCCCAGCTCTGTCCCATCCCATCTCTCTTTTCCCAGCTCTGTCCCATCCCATCTCTCTTTTCCCAGCTCTGTCCCATCCCATCTCTCTATTCCCAGCTCTGTCCCATCCCATCTCTCTATTCCCAGCTCCACCCCATCTCTCTTTTCACCAGCTCTGTCCCATCCCATCTCTCTTCTCCCAGCTCTGTCCCATCCCATCTCTCTTCTCCCAGCTTTGTCTCATCCCATCTCTCTATTCCCAGCTCTGCCCCATCCCATCTCTCTTCTCCCAGCTTTGTCTCATCCCATCTCTCTATTCCCAGCTCTGTCCCATCCCATCTCTCTTTTCCGAGCTCTGTCCCATCCCATCTCTCTATTCCCAGCTCTGTCCCATCCCATCTCTCTATTCCCAGCTCCACCCCATCTCTCTTTTCACCAGCTCTGTCCCATCCCATCTCTCTTCTCCCAGCTCTGTCCCATCCCATCTCTCTTCTCCCAGCTTTGTCTCATCCCATCTCTCTTCTCCCAGCTCTGTCCCATCCCATCTCTCTTCTCCCAGCTTTGTCTCATCCCATCTCTCTATTCCCAGCTCTGCCCCATCCCATCTCTCTATTCCCAGCTCTGCCCCATCCCATCTCTCTTTTCCCAGCTGTGTCCCATCCCATCTCTCTTTTCCCAGCTCTGTCCCATCCCATCTCTCTATTCCCAGCTCTGCCCCATCCCATCTCTCTATTCCCAGCTGTGTCTCATCCCATTTCTCTTTTCTTAGCTCTGTCCCATCCCAGCTCTGTCCTTTCCCATCTCTCTATTCCCAGCTCTGTCCCATCCCATCTCTCTATTCCCAGCTCTGTCCCATCCCATCTCTCTATTCCCAGCTCTGTCCCATCCCATCTCTCTTCTCCCAGCTTTGTCTCATCCCATCTCTCTTTTCCCAGCTCTGTCCCATCCCATATCTCTTCTCCCAGCTCTGTCCCATCCCATCTCTCTATTCCCAGCTCTGTCCCATCCCATCTCTCTTTTCCCAGCTCTGTCCCATCCCATCTCTCTTTTCCCAGCTCTGTCCCATCCCATCTCTCTTTTCCTAGCTCTGGCCCATCCCATCTCTCTTTTCCCAGCTCTGTCCCATCCCATCTCTCTTTTCCCAGCTCTGTCCCATCCCATCTCTCTTTTCCCAGCTCTGTCCCATCCCATCTCTCTATTCCCAGCTCTGCCCCATCCCATCTCTCTTTTCCCAGCTGTGTCCCATCCCATCTCTCTTTTCCCAGCTCTGTCCCATCCCATCTCTCTATTCCCAGCTCTGCCCCATCCCATCTCTTTATTCCCAGCTGTGCCTCATCCCATTTCTCTTTTCTCAGCTCTGCCCCATCCCAGCTCTCTTTTCCCAGCTCTCTATTCCCAGCTCTGTCCCATCCCATCTCTCTATTCCCAGCTCTGTCCCATCCCATCTCTCTATTCCCAGCTCTGTCCCCTCCCATCTCTCTTTTCCCAGCTCTGTCCCATCCCATCTCTCTATTCCCAGCTCTGTCCCATCCCATCTCTCTATTCCCAGCTCTGCCCCATCCTATCTCTCTATTCCCAGCTCTGTCTCATCCCATCTCTCTATTCCCAGCTCTGCCCCATCCCATCTCTCTTTTCCCAGCTCTGTCCCATCCCATCTCTCTATTCCCAGCTCTGTCCCATCCCATCTCTCTATTCCCAGCTCTGTCCCATCCTATCTCTCTATTCCCAGCTCTGTCCCATCCCATCTCTCTATTCCCAGCTCTGCCACAGCCAGCTCTCTCTCCTCTTAGCTCTGCTCATTTAAAATCAGCGCACCAAAGGGTAAGAGCTGTAGGTTCCACATAGTGAAACAAAAAGTTGCTGATTGTTTTCACCCCGATGCCCAATAGATATAATGCTGGAGGGGGGACAATCAGCTTTTATTTAGTTATGCTTTGGTAATATATAGACCCCTGGTGCACTGATTTTAACCTAACCCCCGATTCTGGACCTTCAGCTTGCGGCATACTGCTAGATGCGGACCTCTACAAAAACTTCTTGAGTACCCCTGCCCTAGGGTGAGGGAATAGGCTGGCCCTGGAGTCTATTAGACTCCAGGACAGGCAAACTGTGCCAGTGTTCCACTGTCCTTAAGACTCCAGGGCCACTTGATTCCATCCCCCAAGTCCCCCCGGATACCCATTGCATGTATGGCTGGGGGTGGCATCTCTTTTTTGGGTTATGCGCAGCCATGCCCACTGTAACTGGGTGGCTGCCATGACTGCACACAGCCCAGGGATTGCGGGGGAGGGGGGGGGGAGGAGCTGTGCACCGAGTTTGGTTGGGCTTCCATGCGGGGGAGGGGGGGGGGAGGAGCTGTGCACCGAGTTTGGTTGGGCTTCCATTAATATGTGCAGCCAAAGAAGCTGATTGGAGAGTTGTGCCAGCACTGTGGGAACGCAAGCAAGGTATGTATTACTAGTGATTGGCAGGTTTTACACAGTGGGGCATCCCAAATCGTGATGCCGGACGGCCAAAAAAAAAACTAAGTGAAAATATCCATTTCTAGTTCTACACCCTAAGAAGAGAGTATGAGCAGGGGCTTTGGCCAAATGTATATTCTAAGTATGCAGCACGTCCTGCTCCAGATAATGATGCATAACATCTGGGATATACCTCCACAAGAGGGCTCTTTACTGCAGAGATGGCAAAAAGAGGCCCCTCCCGGTCCATATATACCCGGGACCTCCCAATAATTCCCCAGTTTCTTCTCTGCAGTGGGCTGCGAAGGACAAGATGATGGCTTCTCTTCTCGCAGGTGAGCCGGGCTTCACAGCCCCTGGCCCTGTAGTACTACTCCCACCCATTCCACCTTTTATTCTGCCTCCCAGCCTTGGCTACGTGGTCGGGTGATGGTAGGCTGAACCTATTAGAGGTGCTTTATTAGGAGCTTACTCCACTGAAAATCCCCCACCAAAGGGTAGGCGGTCCAGGTTTTTGGTGATCCTGAATTGGGATGCCCCGTCCGCTTAGCCCTCCATGACATTCTTGGGTGTACTACTACTCCCCCTTCTCCCGGTTCGTCGGGGGGGGGGGGGGCGGTGAGCGTCTGTATGTTTTGTGTGAGTGCTTGCTTCACAATACTAGCATTGCTGTGGCTGCGTTTGGCATACTCGCGCTGGCACTCTGCTAACAGCGCTTCTCCTCTCCCTGGGTCATTTTTAAATTCTCCCGCCACTGACTCACGCGCCCTGTGGCGTTCGCGGTCAGCGGTGACGGCACTCCTGGGCCTGCTGTGCTGGGATTGGCTGCGGGGTGGCTCCTATTGGTCTGTCCCTGCACTTCCTGGAGGGGGTGTGGCTTAGCGCTTGTGCTCGTTCTGCAGCTCTCCTCATGCGGCCCGCCCCTTCAGAGCCCTCCAGCGCCATCTTGCCCTGCTGCCTGGACGATTGCAAGCTCTTCTGCGGTCCGTGAGTGCCCCAGCGGGCCTGTATTTGTTCTTTTTTCTTCTGTATTACTAATGGGGTGTAATGTCTTATGTCTTACAGGCGGGATAACTGCTTTAGTGGTTTCTCCTGGTCCTGTGCCCTCTATTTGTTCCCTGTAACTGTATTAGAGGCCTGAATAATTTGATCCTCCCACTATCTAGCGAACATTTGGGGGCATCCCGGGTAGCTGTACAGCGTAATTACTATTGGCCAGTTGTGCCACCAAAAATCACCATATGGAGGCTTCACAGGATATTGTGCTCGGGGTCCCATCGGGACAAGCCCGGCTACGTGTGGTGTGTGAGGCATCCCCTGTGAGCAATGATGTGCGGGTCTGTGTACCCTGCGCGGCACTCTGGGCTGCCTGTGTCTGGGTCTGCGCCCACCATGTCTTCTTCCACACACCCTCGCTTGATCATGACTCCCAGTGAGATCAATACTAGTGGGGAGTCTCAGCCTGATGTGTCTTCCAGGCTGGCCAACATTGAGAGATTGATTGTTAGCTCTGCAGCCCTTAAGGCCCCTGCTAAAAGACGGCACGTGGCACCTGCTGCGTCAGCCTTTCCTTTGGAGACTGAAGATTTCCTTGATTTATCTGACTATACCCCACTTGAGGAAGGGAAATTATTCTCAGATTCAGAATTTTCTGATGATCAGCATTACCTTGGCGCTGATGCCGGCTCAGAGCATTGGGATGCTCAAATCTTTGAGTCAAATCTCTGGTTCATTTCATGCTGTCCAGCCCTTGTCCTTCCATCAGGCAAGGGATGCAATTGGTGGGACAGATGTTGGCCTGCTTCGAGGCCCTTACGCTTCGAGTCCATTACGCTCAATTTCACATGAGACCCCTTCCGCTCCATCTCCTTTCAGTCTGGGACAAGAGTCCCCTGTCTCTGGACCAGGCCTTTGTTTTCTCTCCTCTGGTCTGGCGGTCCCTCCTGTGGTGGCTGGACTCGAGGAATCTTCTGGGGGGCAGATGATTTCTGACACCATGTTGGGAGACGGTCACTACGGATGCCAGTCTGTCAGGTTGGGGGGGCTACTGGAGAGCCCTCCAATTCCAGGGGCTGTGGGGCCCTCAGGAGGCTCACGCTCCTATCAACGTCCTGGAGCTCAGGGCGGTTCGGTTGGTGCTGACACAGTTGACTCCTCACCTTCAGGGCCTTCCGGTACAGGTTCGCTCCGACAACCAGACGGCAGTCGCCTATATCAATCATCAGGGAGGGACTCGGAGCAAGAGTACCCTCAAGGAGGTGTCGTTGATTCTGTCCTGGGCCAAGGACAATGTCCCATGCATCTCAACAGTTTATATTCCGGGAGCGGAGAATCTGGAGGCGGATTCCCTGAGCAGGGGGGCCTCTCGCTGGGGGGAATAGTCCCTCAACAGCGAGGTCTACCTATCCCTTTGTCACCGTTGGGGGATGCCGGACATTGATCTGTTTGCTTCTCGCCACAATCACAAGCTGCCAGCATTTGTCTCCCTGTCCCTGGATCCTCTGGCTCTGCCGGTGGATGCACTGCCTCTGCCCTGGCAGGGACTCTGTCTCCTTTACCTATTCCCTCAGTTTCCTCTTCTGAGCAAGGTTCTGCGAAGGTTGGTACAGGAGAGGGCGCCAGCCATTCTGGTGACCCCCAGGTGGCCAAGACAGGTGTGATTTGCAGACGTCGTGCAGCTGGCAGTGGATCAGTACACTCTACCCTTGGTTCCGGACCTTCTGACTCAAGGACGGCTGGCTTTGACGGCCTGGCTGTTGAAACCTCCATCCTAAAGGAGAAAGGACTGTCTGATTTGGTTGTTCATACCCTTGTCAGGGCTAGGAAGAAATCCTCCTCTACTATCTACTATAGGACTTGGCGGACCTACATTGACTGAAGTCTAGGGTCTTTCCCTGTTGTGTGTTCTCCATTCCTAGAATCCTGGATTTCCTTCAACATGGCTTGGATTTGGGTCTTCACCTCAGCACTTTGAATGGTCACGTGTCCGCCTTGGCCGTTTTCTTCCAGAGGTCCTTCGCTCTACATCCTCTGGTCAAGACTTTCTTGCAGGGGGGTCGCTCATGTGCGCCCTCCTCGCAAACCCGTGTTACCGGTCTGGGATTTGAATTTGGTATTGTCTGTCCTTCAGGGTCCTCCATTTGAACCTGTGCATGAGGCTGCCTTGTTTATCCTTACCCTGAAGGTTGCCTTTTTGGTGGCTATCACTTTTGTCCGGCGTGTGTCTGAGTTGACGGCTCTGTCTATTCAGGCCCCCTACTTTGAGAGACACCAGGACAAGGTGGTTTTCCGCTTTAAACCAGACTTCTTGCCTAAGGTTGTCTCTGCCTTCCATCTTAATCAGGACATTGTGCTTCCTTCTTTGTGCCCTAATCCTGGTAATTCCAAGGAGAGGGCCTTGCATTCACTGGATTTTGTCAGGAATTTGAAATACTACCTGGTGGCTACTGCGCCTTTCAGAAAGACGCCTTGTTTGTGGTTCCCTCAGGTCCCAAGAAGGGGTTGGCTCCTGCTAAGTCTACTATTAGCAAATGGATTTGTCAGGCTATTGTTAGGGCCTATTCTACTAGGGGGAAGGATCCTCCTTTCCGTGTTACTGCTCATTCTACCCGTGCTGTTGGGGCTTCCTGGGCCTTCCAGCACCAGGCTTCTGTTGAACAAGTTTGTAAGGCTGCTACGTGGTCTTCTGTTCTCAGCTTTTCCAAGTTTTACAAGGTTGACGTTCGGGCCTCAGCGGATGCTGTTTTTGGCCGCAAGGCTCTGCAGGCGGCAGTGGTTTGAACTGCACGTTGTTGCCTTTTTGGGATCCCCACCCATTTATGGGCACTGCTATTGGATGTCCCAGATGTTATGAATCATTATCTGGAGCAGGACGTGCTGCATACTTAGAATAATACAATTCTGTGATTACTCACCTTGTAGAATTGGTATTATAAGTATGCAGCACGTCCTGCTCCATCCCACCCTGATTGCTTTATTCTTGGATCCTCTATGTGGTGATTGTTTTCCTTGTTAACGTTGTTAAATTTGTTATTGGCTTCTCCTGGTTCCCTTACTGCTTTTCTATACTGGGGAATTAGTGGGAGGTCCCGGGTATATATGGACCGGGAGGGGCCTCTTTTTGTCATCTCTGCAGTAAAGCGCCCTCTTGTGGAGGTATATCCCAAATGTTATGAATCATTATCTGGAGCAGGACGTGCTGCGTACATATAATACCAATTCTACAAGGTGAGTAATCACAGAATTGTATCTTCACAAGTTCAGTTGGTTTTGGTTCGCTTTAAACCAATGAGAGCAGTCTGCTGAATGACATAGTCAGGCCGGCGGCTCTCATTGGACGAGAGCCCGTGGGTTTCACACAGTGGGGGCATCCTGATTTGAGAGGTCCTGGGGGAAATCTAGCAGCCGTCCTGGGAATCTTTTAGATACCGGGGCCGGCTGCACAAGGTTTTGTTCTGCCTTAAATACTGCGGCCAAGGAGGAGGTTTATTACCTGGGCTGTTGTGAGTCTGGGACAAGATGGCATTTTAAATAGGCCACCCTGCCCCCACCACACAGTGCAGGTCACTTACTTGCCCCAGTCGCTACACACACACACAGTGTTTTTGTGCTGCGTCTTCCAGTCACCTGCTCAGAGACACCAGATCTGGAGTAGGTAAATGGCCTCAGCTGCCTTTAAGTGCCAGCCTACCTGGAGTTTTTGTCACACTCTGTTGCCAGACCATTTTGCACTATTTTGCGCTCCCCATGTTCAAATGTGATTTTTGAAGGGATTTCCCAGGAAAATAATATATTGTTTTTTCAGCAGAGTCTGAGCTTTAACATAAAATGTCTTGTTTGTAATTTTTAGGTGTATTCTCAATATTTTTTGGCGAAATATGTGCAAAAAAATTTTGTAGTGTTTTTTTGTAATAAAAAATGTAAGTTTGTAAATAAAATCTTATTGCGTGTGAAATCCCAATTTCTCCCGGTTACAGCCGTACCACATAAGTATAGGTAGACACCCTTTCCTGCCCATGAGACTCCCCCAAACTGAAACAGAGCTTTAGGGGATTTTCAGAAAAAAAATACAACTGCGCTATGCGCACCTTGCAGTTTTACCAGAAAAACAACCCTTTACATTTGAAATACCCCCCACAAACTATATATTCTCTGGAAGTACACACCTCAGGCTTTCTATTTGTACCAGGCTTGTTGATGTGGCCACAGTTTTCTAGAAGTAATCCCTCAATGTATTCTTTGGTTGCAAAGAGTTTCCCTAAAAAAAGGGTAAAAAAGCAGAATCAAAGCCACATTTTCCTAAAAAAACTATATACAAACAAGAAAAAACAAGTATAATCTTAAAAAGCAACATCCCCCAAACAGAACGATACCCAACATGCATAGCTACTGTCAAGGGAAGAGTTGCAAAACACCCCAAAGTAAAGCATGAGCATAACAGTAATTTTTCTTGAAAATTTCAGCTCTGCAGACAAAGTGCGCACCTTGCGATTTTTCAACCAAAACAACCCTTTACATTTGAAATATCCCCCATAAACCATATATTCCTTGAAAGTACACATGTTAAGCTTTCTAAGCGTACCCAGCTTGTTGTAGTGGGCTCATCTTTCTGGAATTGATCCCTCAAATAATTCTTTGGTTGCGCATGGTTTCCCTAAAAAATGTATAAAAAAGCTGAATAAAAAACACCTTTTCCTAAAATATAAATATGCAAACAAGAAAAAACAAGCTAAGTCTGAAAGCGCAAGGTCCCCCGAACAGAACAATACCCAACATGCAGAGGTACTATTAACCCTTTTAATTGCCAGCCTACTTGAGATTTTGTCACCCTCTGTTGACAGGTCATTTTTCCCCATTTTGCGCCATGTTTTGCGACATTTTTGCTGGAATTTTCAGGAAAATTATATATATATATATATATATATATATATATATATATATATATATATATATATATTTTGCAGCAGAGTTTAGGCTTTAACATGAAATGTCTTGTTTGTAAATTGTATTTATTATAAATTTTATTATTAAGTAAAGAAAAAAATATAAATACATTTTTTTTAGAAAATTGCCTCCTTTATTTTAAATAACAAATGTATTTTATTAGGGAAAACCATATTGCATGTGAAAGCCCCATTTCTACCGATTAGAACGGTACCACATATTTATCGGTAGCCCCCTGTTCCTGCCCAGGAGACCCCCCTAACTGAAACAAGTAATTTTTAACATTTACAAATAAAATACAACTACCATCCACACTACAAAGGGTTAAATCGAGAAAAGTAAATGACATAGGGTCCCCCCTCCCAGGAAGGGGGGGGGCATTTTTTGGGGGGATTTTTAAGGGTTAAAAACCCTTAAAAATAAAAAAAAAAAATGACATGGGGCCCCCCTTACCCAAAGTAACCAGCCCGGGGACAGCTATGCAGGGCTTGTAGGAACAGGGCGCAGGGGCCAGCTTTTGTGGCCCCTGACCCTGCAGGCTATAAGCCCGCATAGCCCGTGGCCACGGGCTCTTCTGCCCCCCCCTGGCCTTTGGGGAGGCAGGTAATGGGGGTGCCGGGGGTTAATGGCAAGTCACCGGCTAGCGCAGGTGACTTGCCATCCCCCCAGCCTTGAGAACTGGTATAGGGGTCTCATGGACCCCTTACCGGTTCACAAGGGGTTAAATGTAAAATAAACACAGACACACAAAGAGAAAAAATATTTTATTATTTTTTTTTTTTTTTTAATACTTACCTCCCATCCATACTGGAGCACTCGGCAATCACTGGCTTCTGCTCACTTGCTAGAAGCCTTTTATAGCTGCTGGATGACAGAACACAAAAGGGTTCATTAAAAAAAAATGACATAGCGTCCCCCCTCCCGGGGGGGGGGGGGGACCCCATTTTTTGGGGAATTTTAAGGGTTAAAAACCCTTAAAAATCCCCCCAAAAAATGACGTAGGGTCCCCCCTACCCAGCATTACCGACCCGGGCCAGCTATGGGGGCTTGTAGAACAGGGCGCAGGGGCCAGCGTTGGTGGCTGCAGGCTACTAGCCCACATAGCCACTAAGTGGCCCGGGCCCTTCTGCCCCCCCCCCTGGCCGTTGGGGAGGCAGGTAATGGGGGGCTGGGGGTTAATGGCAAGTCACCCGCTGGCTGCAGGTGACTTGCCAGACCCAGAGCCTTGTGAGCTGGTATAAGGGGTCTCATGGACCCCTTACCAGCTCACAAAGGGTTAACTGTTAAAAAAAAAAAAACAACACATGTTAAGAAAAAGTATTTTATTAAAAAAAAAATATATATATTTACTGTACTTACCTCCGATTGCAAGCTCTTGTCCCTCGCCGCTCTGATGACAGATGCCGGTGATCGGCATCCAGAGAAGGGGGAGGCAGGAGATCAGAGGATCTCCTGCCACCTCCTTCCAGGGCACCGATCACCGGCATCTGACAACTGAGAACGCTGAAGCCGGTGATCGGGGCTGGGATGATGTCATTAGCCCCAAGGGGGCGGGCTTAGCGGCAAGATGGCGGACGCCATCGAGGAGGAGAGAGCCTCCCGGGCTCTCTCCTGAAGATCGGTAAGTCCTGGGGGGGGATCGGAGGCCCCCCAGGTGAAGAGGAGGGACAGCGGGAGCCAGCGCAATATGCAGGTAAGTGAATGTCATTTTTTTTTTTTGTACAGTTAGCAGCTGCTGCTGCAGAAGCGGGGAGGGGGGGGTGGCCTATTCCGGGGGCTCTCCTGGAGCCATCCGACCCCCCACGGGGGATCGGATGGCACCAAATTAAAGAGGAGACCCGGCCGGATCCAATGAGGGGTCAGGTGAATATTTTTTTTTTTTTTTGCCCGCTAGCAGGGGTAAATGCCAGGCACGTAAATTTTACATGGCTGGCAATTGAGTGACGGAGAGGCAACCACGTAAATTTTACGTGGCTCGCATTTAAAGGGTTAAAGCAGACCAAAGGTGTTTTATCTGGGTTTTGCTAGTTGGCATGCCCCTGTGTGTGAAACCCCCAAAACCATCATGTGTGGGCTCTCGTGCAATCAGAATTCACCGCCGTGCACAGATTGCCGGGTGCCTCCTGCTGGGGACTCCACTCGCTGTGCGCACCCGTCACGAGCCATTCAGATATAAATCACCATGCATCAGTTAGAGCTGAGCCAGGAATGCTACCGGAGACAGCATATGCGGGTCCCAAATCAGGATGCTCCACGGGCAAGCTGTGACCCTGCCCTGGAGTCTTTTGGACTCTGCAGTCAGTCTTGAAGTGATAGATTAACTTTAATTTTGTATCTTCTCTGCAGGATTTTATCCTAAAAACGGCCCTGGGTTAGGTGAATAGGTCATTAATAAGCATTGCAGTGGTTTGCCTGCTTATTAAAAACCTTTAAGTTTAAAAGTGGAAAAATACAATTCTGCGAAATACTCACCTGTAGAATTGGTATTATACGCATACAGCACGTCCTGCTCCAGATATAATAATTACATGTGGGTAATCCTCCGCCTGAGGGCGCTGTTCACTGCAGACATGTAGAAAACAGGCTCCTCCCGGCCCTACATATACCGAGGGACCTCCCACAAATCCCCAGCATTGAAAAGCAGTGAGAAAGAGAAGCCAGGAGAAACCAACCACCCAAAAACTGGCAATTGTAAGAAGGACAACAATCACCATACAGGGGATCCAGAACAGAGTAAAACCAGGGTGGGGTGGAGCAGGACATGCTGTATGCGTATAATACCAATTCTACAGGTGAGTATTTCACAGAATTGTATTATTCTAAGCATACAGCACGTCCTGCTCCAGATATAGTAATTACATGTGGGACATCCAATAGCAGTGTCCATAAAGTAGGGTGGGATCCCCATGAAAAAAGGCACAGCCAACAGTAAAAGCGTTGTCACCCGCAACCTTGCTACCAAGAGCAACACGAGCAGCGAACTAGCCAGCTTGCTCAACAGAACCTAGTGCTGAAAGGCCCAAGCCAAGCACAAGTAGAAGAGGACAAAAAAAAGGGAGAAGAAGAATCTTCCCTTAAAAGAATAGGCCAGAGTAAAAGCCTAACCATGCTACTGCAAAAAAAGGTAGCCATGGCAACCTTAGAACTCTCCCCATCGGGGAATATGAACCCTGGTCTCCGGCGAGACCAGCAGGAATACTGAAAACAACACTAACAAGAATCAGCGAGAGCCGAAACGTTTACTTTAGGATCAGAAAGACAAAACCAACCGAGTAAGACAATCCAAAGGGCACCTACACCCGTGGAAGCAATCAGATCCGGTACTTAAGGATGGAGACACCTATAAGCCCAAAGGGCCTAAATCCCTATCAGGGACAATTGACAGTCCAGGAAAATCTCCAACACTTGTTGAGGGATGCAGATCCCTTTAGCTCAGAGTAATCCAGACAATCCCCTCGATTCAAAGAGCAAAAGTTAATTGATTTCGTATCGAGAATCGTAAGTTTGGGTGGGTGTTAGTCATTTTTTCCTGGTTTTTTGGCCATTTACGACTCGCACGAGCCTACGTTCGAATGCGTATATGCTCTTACGATCATCGCAAGTTCGTTCCTAAATTTTAGGATCAAAACGTAAAACTTAGGATCAAATCCTAAAACTTAGGATGAAAACGTAAAACTTAGGATAATTGGATGTGTTTCGGTGTGATTCAGAGAACAGTTTTCAAACCTCTAAATACGTTTTAAAAGAAAGCCACTGCCGACACCTTTTAGCAGTCGTATTGCTGTTCTGGAACAGGTTTTTTGGCTATGTGGAGGAGTCTGCGCGTCTTGAGCTGCAATGAACTGCATATATCAGCATGGCCGAGCCCATAAATTGTATTGCAATGCATACCTGATTCATGTATGCCTTATAAAAGCATTTTAATGTGGACCTTAATTAGTCCTTTGCATGTAAACCTTTATTTGGCAATATATTTGCGTTAATTAAAGAAACTTATGTCCTTTGTTATTTATTTTTAAATTGATGTACTAGAATAATATTTTTAGATTGCATTTATTGGTGTAGTTGTTTACCTTTGCTTGGTTTAATTATTTAAGCACATCTTTGGTCAGATGCATCACACTTACTGAGGAGAGGAGAGCGGGATAAAGTGCAGGATGTGGGTTACTGCTGTATTTTGCACAGACACAGCAGAGCTGGGGGCACGGAAAGGTCAGAAATCAAAGAATCCAGAGCAACACAGTCACAAGGCCCTTTCTGTTTGCAGGCTGCCCGAAAATACCTGAGCCGCCATCTTGCCTGTTTCTAGGCTCATAACATGCAGAAGTTGCTGAGTGTTTTTTAATATTTGAGAGCAATCTGTATGTAGAGGGTGTGGGTAACCACACCAAAAATGTAAAGTTGTACCATTTGAAGCCAAAATATAAAAATTAAATCCACAAGTAAAAAATGCAAGTTAAGTAAAAATTAAACAAAGTTAGATTTACTTATGCAAATGCATTCATTAATGGTTGGTTACTGCAAAATGAATGAAATAAAGAAAAATAAAAGACCAAATATTTAGAATGCACTTTAATGAGGTAAGTTTGTAGTGCGGAGCCGCAAGATCAGAAGGATTTACGTCCAGACAAAAAAGGAAAAAGGGCAAAACCAATGTTGCAACCTGAGAAATGAAACGGAAAATTCAGGATGGAAACTGACATAGGTCTGATTCCCGAACTGCCATACGAACGGACGTATATTTTAGGATAGAAACGTATTTGCTTATAGAATCACTCGCAAGTTCATACGAACGCACGAGCGGACGTGAAAAATAGGATGATCGTGACCCAAATCCAAGCTGTTACATGTTTCTTTGAATCAACCCAAATAGCCCAGAGGCAGAAAGGTCTGGAATAAAGGGGCATAAAAAACGCCGCCTGGATCATCACTCGGCATAAGGCGGAACACCCCCACCTCATGGTGTACAGATATATAAAAAAAAATATATATATATATAATGACTAGGACCACTAACAGAGCCGTCCTGGCACACTTCTGACTGGAGCAACCGCCCCAGAAGAGCGACATGAGGGAAGGAACAGTTCAGACAAGAACCTGAATAAGACCCAAGAGAACCCCTCGCAGGGCATCAGACTAAGTAATCCCAAACCGGAGCATATAACTCCCTGGGGAATGCACTTGAGCAACCCCTGAGGAATGCTCAAGACAGAAGATTGAACCAAACTTCTGCAGTGGGCGAACAGGGCGAGCCCTGAAAACCTTCAGAGAACTGAGTTGGGGAGCCAACTTCAACCATGCAGTAATAACTCTAGAACCCAGGGAACAGAGAACGTCCCGCGGGGGAGAGAGCTAGTCCAAACAAGGCAATGCGAGTACAACATACCCTGACATAGCCGGCAGAAAAGGGAGAAGAAGAGGAGGGAGCTAGGTCCTAGCCCTCCAACAGAGACAAGACACCCAGAGATACCCATCTCCAATAGGGTGAAGAGCAGACCGTCCAATCATCTAAAAGAGCCTGAAGATAGGGGCAACATAGTAAAGAGCCTGAATAGACAAAACAGCCCTTGTGAGAGAGCGTACAGGACCGTCGTCCTCAGCAGAAAAATCTGCGAACCACACCCCACTGGGCCAACCAGGGCCCCCAGCATAACGGTTCTCCCTTTCTTCAGCAAACTTGTTGCAGAACCCTGCCTAGCAGGGTGAATGAAGATAAGACATATAGAATATAATGTCCTGACAGAAGAGAAATACTAGGCCCCCATGACCAAGGCCAGAGAATTCTGGGACAATAACCTAGGGCAGAGTCCCTGTAATAGTGAAGGGGCCCCACAGAGCCACACCAGTAGGGACTCAGTGGGACACTAGGATAGAACCTCCTGCCACAGGAGGACAGCCATCGAAGCTAATACCAATTAAGTGCAAGGAATGTAAACCCCCACTTAGATCAGAACCAGAACCTTCCTGAAGGATCAACCTGTTCCGAGACCTTCACAGATAAAAAAGGGCAGGCCACTGTCCTCAGACAGACCGAGAGTCCCCAAAAAGACAGGTCCTGAAGAGGAGTAGTCCAGGAAATAGAGCCCACCAAAGGCTCACTGTGTCAAAGAAAAACAGTATGAAAATGGACCCCCTAAGGGGCCCCACCTAGGAACCACGAGGGATTTCAGAATAAACAAGCCCCCCTGTCAACCTGCAAGACTTGGTACACATGGTGACCATCAACAGGAAGAAGCAAGAAGGGGGGGGGGGGATGCCCCCTGACATATTCCTTGAATGTACAATCTCAAGAGGAACCCCCATACAAGGGGGAAAGCGCACAGACCTAGTTCCAGGGGTGCTGGAACCCTGTCCAGGATAAGTAACATAAGGTGCCACAGGGACAGCATCTGGGCCGCCACCAACGGGCCCACCAGCTGCAATGGTGAAGGTAAGGTGACATCAAAGAGGGCAGAGCCCCTGTAAGCAGAAGTCCACTTATTACCAAGGAAGAAGCCTCTAAACTGAACCGAATCCAGAAGCCACCCAGGAGCGAGATACCGAACCAGGGGACACTAAGTAAATGAGGTGCCTGAGCACCAAGCCAAAAGACTACCAAGGGAAACCACCAGTCAAATAGCCAACTCGGCCTGACGTAGAAATTGGAAGTAAAGAAAGACAATCAAGTAGATCCTAGCGCGGACGCCACACGGACCCGTCCAGAATATCACTCCCGTACTCGCCTAGGTGAGCCGTCTGGGAGCAGAAGAGGAACCAAAAACAAGGCCCCAATCCGTAGAGTTGGTCCTTCAACACTGGCTAGTAATGGCCTAGGTGTCTGGAAGACACAGGTAACTAAAAAAGGATCTTAGATCCTCACAGGCGTCAAGAAGCCCACTGGACAAGAGCGCCTGCGGCCCAACACATCCAATCCCATGTAGGAACTGCCTATGAAAGTATAAATGCCAGGCCCAAAATGCCAGCCTGGGTCAGGCTGCCTCATCCCCAGAGGGAAAAGGTAATGTAGATGCAATCCCAAGTTAAGGGCCAACCTGCAAGAGAGCCCAGACCCTGAATGCCGAACTCAGCCTGTATCAACTCCCGAAGAGAAACAGGGACTAGAAGAACCCTGACAACCTCAGAAAGGGACCGCCCAGCAAACTCTATCCTGCATCCAGGGGAACTACCCCCTGGAACCACCAGAAAGAAGCATGGCGCCCTGCGATAGGAGCCAAGAGCTGCGGCAGTCCCCTCACCCAAAAGGGCGAGGGCGTCCCATCATGCTTGGGCGGTTTTGGCAGATTTGGACTTAGCCCTGCTGGAGGGCCCAGGACGTTCCTGTTCCAGAAATTCCAAGCGCAGCGTCGCTGTGTGGAAACTCTCCCTCTTAGGCTTGGGAGACTCTCCCGGAGGAGAGATGGACAGTACTTCAAAGATCTTTATTAAGTAATTAATCAGTGTCACACAGGCCCCAGGAACCAGGGCCAGAATTGTCACGGCTCCAAGGTATCTCGTCTGAGGAACTGGAACCTGAGAACAGTTCGCCTTCATCAGAAGGATCGAGGTCCTGCATAGCAGCAGACTCTTCAGTTTCAGTGGGAAACATAGAACCAGGAGGCATCAGGGACCGCTTCTTTCCAGCGCCCAAGCGCTCCGCCAAACCAGACATCACCTGCTCAGCCGTAAGTAGCCTGCGCGGCACCACCTGCTGGTCATCCCCGCTCGAGTGTGACTCATCAGGAGTGAGATTTAAGCACGGGGAGACAGGTGTATTGAAGCGAGGTGCAGCCACTGGCAACCCTGATTGCAGGGCCAGTACCTGTTCAGAACACGGCCCGCAGACCCCGGACACATAATTCTGAGATGCCTCCATATGGTGATTTATCTAAGTAATATGCCAGCAGGGATTTATGCTATAAGCAACCCTGGATGCCCCAAGACCCGCTAGGAACGTGGGAGAATTTAAAATGTGAACCCGCTAAGATATATATCAGGCCGGGAGATGCCACCGGAATCTAGGTGTCTGAAAGACATAAGGAGAAGAATGGGTGTCAGAGCCATGCGCAGCTGGAAAAACGTATAAAAAAGAGTCACCCTCGAGGGCACTTACAGACCAAGGGAGGAGCGGAATCGCCACCACGCGTGTGCGAAGATCAACAAAATGGCGCCCAGCGAACCTCGAAGGGCGGGCTCGATGCTCGCCCGTTACGCGGAGCGCGCCAATTCAAGTCCCCGCCCCCTCCGAAGAGTGCGAAGCTCTGAGGTATTAGTCAAAAAAGCAAGGATACAATCACAATGCATTTGTAAGGAAAAGGCGCCTCAGCATCTAGACGCCGCAGCAAACTATGTAAAAAAGACACATACGACGGCAGCCAAAACAGAATAAAGAGCAAGCAGCGCGGCTCTGACACCCAATGCTAATGAAGGGCAGAAATAAGGCCATAATCATGACATAATAGTACACTGGGACCGCCACACACATACCCCCCCCCCCCCCCTTTCTTTTCCCCCTAACTAGTTGGGGAAATGAGGGAGGAAGGCGACCCTCTACACAGGGTCCGCCGCTACCCGGGGTACGGGGCAATAATGCGGGAGGGGCATCCACTAGAGGCTCACCATCAGCCTAACCGCCTACCCTATGGTGGGGGATTGCGGTGGAGCATGGCTCCGTTAAGCACACGAGGTGTTGCCTACCTTCACCCGACCAACGCAGCCCAGGCTGGGAGGCATATTCTTCACAAAGAGGACGGGTGGAAATAGTCCCGCAGGGCCTCGGGCTGTAAAGCCCCGCTCGCCTGCGAGAGCGTGATACTTCATGTCTTCGCAGTCAGCACTGCAGAGAAATCTGGGTATTTGTGGGAGGTCCCTCGGTATATGTAGGGCCGGGAGGAGCCTGTTTTCTACATGTCTGCAGTGAACAGTGCCCTCAGGCGGAGGATTACCCACATGTAATTACTATATCTGAAGCAGGACGTGCTGTATGCTTAGAATAAAGCACTTTTAGGCCTAACACTGGAGCTGGACAAGCAGGAGCGTGCACAGAGCGGGGAATTCTGCTCTGTGCAGCTACACACCAAAGCACCAATGAGATGTTTATGGCGGACCCATTGGCAGCTGGAGACAGATGTTGGCGGGAGGCAAACTTGGGAGATGGCGCTGATGGAAACCCTACAATACATTAGCCTTACCTAACCCAAATTACACACACATGAATTATGTTATTATAATAAATACATGGACAGGCGGGAGAGCCCACAGGGCAGGAAATGCTGCTTTGTGTGGCCACCATCCAAGCAACAATGACCGCTGGATTCCGGGCAAGGTAAGGCTTTTTTGTTGTTGTGACCCCTGCCCTGTTACATGTAGACTGGACATCCACATGAATACAGGACTAAGGGTTTCATTTTGCATTTGTTACACTCAGGTTTTCTCAGCATTAAAGCAGATTAAAACCCTCTTGTGGTGGCTAGTCATCGCCTGTTTGGGATGCCCTGCTGTGCAAAATCCCTAGGGTTGCCAGTAAACTCACCTTTCCTGGTGGCTCCCACTGCACTTCTGCTGCCCACGGGGGATGTGGCCAGCAGGCTTTCCACGTCAGCCATCCTTCTCGAGATCAGCTGTGTGCCAAGATTGAGTCCCTCTACGTTCATGGCTTTTTCCATTCCCTGGCGAGCCCACTGCATCTGTCCACTGCGTCATAGTGACTGGTCACACACACTACAATCGCTACAATGGCTCACCATATTGTGTCTGGTTAAAGTGGGCCAAAACGCACGCCCAATCGATGCCCTTCCCTTAAGGGCATCCGAAATCATGATGCCCCGCTGTGTGAAATCCCCCAGGTCGCCCCATACACTTACCTTGTTCCCTGGTCCAACGGAGCATGTTCGAGCTGCATCCCCGCTATTCCTCTAGCAGGGAGCGTACCCGCGCCAGGCATTTGTTAATGTCCACTGCGTCAGTCATAGTGACTGGTCACACACACTACATTCGCTACAATGGCTCACCATATTGTGTCTGGTTAAAGTGGACCAAAACCCATGCTGATGATTCCCGGCCTGATCGTTTTCCTCCCCTTCGGGGCATCCAAAATCATGATGCCCCGTTGTGTGAAATCCCTCAGGTAGCCCCATACATTTACCTTGTTTCCCGGTCCTACGATGCATGCGTGAGCCGCATCCCCGCTATCCCTCTAGTAGGAAGCGTACCCGCGCCAGGCATTTGTGAATGGCCCGATGTGGACACGCTCCTTGTTAGAGGAAAGTGGGGGATGCAGCCACCAGGGCGCTCGGAGCCGCTGGCCGTAGACAAAGGCTTAGACAATGTGACGAGCGCAATGATTGGACTAGTGGCCCCGCATGCATGGCCACTAGTCCAATCATTGCGCTCGTCACATTGTCTAAGCCGTTGTCTACGGCCCTGGGGAAAATGACTAAATCCCAGGATAGTCAAAAATACCATTCTGTGAATACTCACCTTGTAGAATGGGTATTATACGTATGCAGCACGCCCTGCTCCAGTAATGATTCATTACGTCTGGGATATAGTCCAAAAGAGGGCGCTTTACTGCAGAGATGGCAAAAAAGAGGCCCCTCCCAGTCCTTATATACCCGGGACCTCCCACTAAATTACCCAGTATAAAAAAGCAGTAAGGGAACCAGGAGGAGCCAATAACAAGATTAACAATATTAACAAGAAAACATTTAGAGGATCCAAGAAGAAAAACTCAGGGTGGGATGGAGCAGGGTGTGCTGCATACTTATAATACCCATTCTACAAGGTGAGTATTCACAGAATGGTATTATTCCAAGTATGCAGCACGCCCTGCTCCAGTAATGATTCATTACGTCTGGGACATCCAATAGCAGTGTCCAACAATGATTGGGGATCCCAAAAGGCAACAATTCGCAGTTCAAACCACTGCCGCCTGCAGAACTTTGCAGCCAAAAACAGCATCCGCTTAGGCCCGAACATCAACCTTGTAAAACTTGGAAAAGGTATGAACAGAAGACCAAGTAGCAGCCTTACAAACTTGTTCAACAGAAGCCTGGTGCTGAAAGGCCCAGGAGGCTCCAACAGCACGGGTAGAATGAGCAGTGACTCGGAAAGGAGGATCCCTCCCTTTAGCAGAATAGGCCCTTAAAATGGCTTGACGAATCCATTTACAAATAGTAGACTTGACCGGCGCCAAACCCTTCTTAGGACCAGAGGGTACCACAAACAAGGTGTCCGTCTTCCTGAAAGGCGCTGTAGCCACCAGGTAGTATTTCAAGTTCCTGACAACATCCAGAGAATGCAAGGCCCTCTCCTTGTCTTTACCAGCATTAGGGCACAAGGAAGGAAGCACAAAGTCCTGATTGAGGTGAAAGGCAGAGACAACCTTAGGCAAGAAGCCTGGTTTGAAGCGGAAAACCACCTTGTCCTGATGTCTCTTAAAGTAGGGGGCATGAATGGACAGAGCCGCCAACTCAGAAACACGCCGGACAGAAGTGATAGCCACCAAGAAGGCAACTTTCAAGGTGAGAATAGACAGTGCAGCCTCATGCACAGGCTCAAATGGAGGACCCCGAAGGGCAGACAATACCAAATTCAAATCCCAAACCGGTAACACGGGTTTGCGGGGAGGGCGCACATGAGTGACCCCCTGGAAGAAAGTCTTGACCAAAGGATGAAGAGCGAAAGACCTCTGGAAGAAAACCGCCAAGGCGGAAACATGCCCCTTCAGAGTGCTGAGCTGAAAACCCATATCCAGACCATGTTGAAGGAACTCCAGTATCCTAGGAATGGAGAACACCTGACAGGGAAAGGCCCTAGCCTCACACCAGTCAATGTAGGTCCGCCAGGTCCTGTAGTAGATGGTAGATGGCAGCCATGCCGTCAAAGCCAGCGTTTGTAAATTGGGGTAACAGAGCCGTCCTTGAGTGAGAAGATCCGGAACCAGGGGCAGAGGGTACCGATGGACCGCCAGCTGCACGACGTCTGCGAACCACACTTGTCTTGGCCACCTGGGGGCCACAGAACAGCTGGCACTCCTTCTTGAATCAGTTTGCGTAGAACCCTGCCCAGAAGGGGAAACGGAGGAAAGAGGTACAGGAGACCGAACCTTGCCAGGACAGAGACATGGCATCCACCGCCAGAGCCAGAGGATCCTGGGACAGTGAGACAAATGCTGGAAGCTTGTGATTGTGGCGAGAAGCGAACAGATCCACATCCGGCATCCCCCACCTGCGACAGAGGGACCATTCTCCTCGGCGAGAGGCCCCCCTGAATGTAAACCACAGAGATGCATGGGACATTGTCCTCGGCCCAAGACAGAATCAACGACACCTCCCTGAGGGCACTCTTGCTCCAAGTCCCACCATGATGATAGATGTAAGCGATCGCAGTCCGGTTGTCGGAGCAAACCTGAAACGGCAGGCCCTGTAGGTGAGGCGTCAGCTGCGCCAGCACCAACCGAACCGCCCGCAGCTCCAGAACATTGATGGGGGGGCTTGAGCCTCCTGAGGACCCCACAACCCCTGGCATTGGTGGGCTCTCCAGTAGCCCCCCCAACCTGACAGACTGGCATCCGTAGTGACCGTCTCCCAGCACGGTGTCAGAAATGATCTGCCCCCCAGAAGATTCCTCGAGTCCAGCCACCACAGGAGGGACCGTCGGACCAGAGGAGACAGAACAAAGGCCTGATCCAGAGACAGGGGACACTTGTCCCAGGCTGACAGAAGATGAAGCTGAAGAGGCCTCATGTGAAATTGAGCATAGGGAACTGCCTCGAAGCAGGCCACTATCTGTTCCACCAGCTGCATCCCTTGCCGGATGGATAGGTGAGGGCTGGACAGCAAGAATTGAATCAGAGCTTGATGAGAGTCCACCTTCCGCTGAGGGAGGAAAATCCCGGCCTGAATAGTATCCAGAGTCATTCCCAGGAAGGCGGTCACCCGGGACGGGGAGAGTGAGGATTTGGGGTAATTGATCACCCACCCGAACCCTTTCAGGGTCGCAACCACCATCCGGGTGTCCAATTCTGCCTGTTGGAGTGAAGGCGACGTAATGAGGAGGTTGTCCAGATAAAGAAGAATGCGAATACACCGGGCTCTGAGAAGGGCCATCACGCCTGCCAACACCTTGGTGAACACACTGGGGGCAGAGGTGAGCCCGAAGGGAAGTGCCACAAATTGGTAGTGTTGTTCCCCTACCGCAAACCTGAAGAACTGCTGGTGCCCAGGGAAGACCGGCACGTGAAGGTAAGCATCCTTGATGTCTGTTGAAGTCACAAAGTCCCCCTGGCGCAGGGAGCTGATGGCGGAGCGCAGCGTTTCCATGCAAAAACGTTTGGTCTTGATGAACCTGTTGAAAAGTTTTAGGTCCAGAATGGGTCTGATGGAACCATCCCTTTTGGGCACTGTAAAGAGACTGGAATAGTAACATTGACCTCTCTCCCCCCGGGGGTACCTGACATGGCCATAAGGTTTTGTACCGCCAACAACAGGCCCTGAGCTGCCCGAGGGTCTGTAGGAACCCGTGACCTGAGGAATCTGGGAGGAGGCCAGTCCGCGAACTCCAGCTTGTATCCGCAGGAAACAACCTCCAGAATCCAATTGTCCGAGACTTGTTGAGCCCAGACCTGAGAGAAGAGCCGCAGCCGTCCCCCCACCCGTAAGGGTGAGGGCGCCCCCTCATTGCTGAGCGGGCTTGGCAGTGGATTTGGGCTTGACACCCCAGGAGGATCCGGGTCAGGCACGGCCTTTGCCCTTGCCCCAGAAATCTCCCCCTTTGTCCCGCAAAGGATAACCCCCTGCCTGACCTAGGCCCACGAAAGGAGGGAGTGAAGGACCCTGAACCCCGAAAGGGTCGCGGTTGCCTTTTGCATTGGGGTAACTTAACTCCCTTAGCAAGAAGGTCCAAACGATCACCAAACAGGTGCAACCCTTTAAAGGGAAGCCACGTGAGAGCCTTCTTGGCAGCATTGTCAGCTGCCCACTGGCGCAACCAGACCGAGCGGCGGATAGATACAACCAAGGCCGACTTCCTGCTACACATCCGAATGGTGTCATCTAAGGCAGAGAGAACATAGGAGATGAACAGCTCACATTGTGACAAGGCTCTAAATTCAGCACTAGAAGGATCCTTATGGGAGCCATCCAGAAGGCCCCTGACCAAGGTCCTAATAGCCACGGCCGTAGTGGCGGAAGCACAAACCCGGCGCAAGGCCGAACCCACACAAGCAAAGGTGTGGGAGGCCAGGTGGTCAATACGCCGGTCCTCACTATCCTTCAAGGTAGTGGAATCTGGGGAATGCACAACAGAAGTATTAGACAGCCCCAAGACGGGGCATCCACCTCGGGGGGAGTTGACCAACATTTGACCACATCCGAGGGGAAGGGATACCTCCTATCCCACCCCTTAGGGATACCGGGAAGCTAGGCCGTTCCCATTCCTTGAGAATCAGATTATTATTATTCTGTTCAGGGAATTCCAAACGTGGTTTTGCGGTACCAAACAATTCCCCCTGCTGTTTAGGTGCAGCTGCAGGATGGGAAATGGCAAGTACTTCTAAAATTTGAGTCAGAAGTCTATGGGTGTCGTCAGCATCCCAATGCTCTGAGCCGGCATCAGCACCAAGGCAATGCTGATCGTCAGAGAGATCCAAATCTGAAAATAATTCCCCTTCTTCGAGAGGGGTATAGTCAGACAAATCAAGGAAATCATCTTGTTCAAAAGTAAAGGCCGGCGCAGAGGGCGCCAAGTGCCATCTTTTAGCTGGAGCCTTACGGGCTGCAGAGCTAGCAATCAGTCTCTCAATATTGGCCAGTCTGGCGGAAACATCAGATTGCGACTCCCCGCTAGTGTTTACGTCACTAGGGGTCATAACCAGGCGCGGAGGTGTGGGGTATGAGACGGAGGGTGCCGACCCAGACACAAGGGTCCCAGATTGCGGCACAATCGCTTGCTGGGCGCAGGGTACACAAACCCGCACATCGCCCACTAGGGATACCCCACACATAGCCGGGCTTGCCCCGTGGGGACCCCAAGCACAATATCCTGAGGAGCCTCCATATGGTGAATTAGTAGTCGCAATGACCAGTGGGAATTACGCTGTGCAGCTACCCAGGATGCCCCTTAAATGTCCGCTAGTGGGAGGATTTACAATTAAGCCCTCAATTTAGGAAGGGTATAACCTAGGGCCCAGGACCGGGAGAAACCTCTAAATAGGTTGTCCCAGCCTGAAAGACATAATATGGCATGTATAATACATTATAAGACAATGTACAATGTTATAAGCATAACAGTGGCAATAATAAAGCCCGAGGAGGGCACTCACAGAACCGCAGCTCACACTCGATAGCAGCCAGCAAGATGGCACCGATGATCTCCGGAGGGGTCGGGCCAGATGCGGAGCGCGCCGTGCGCTAGGCCCTGCCCCCCCAGAAACACGGGGACTAAGCAGAGAGGCCAGGCAGCCTATCACCCGGCCCCCAGCAACCGATGACATCACCGGCCCGCCGGGCCATTCAAAATTCACTCACACATACTGGTAATAATGGAGGAGAGGAGGAAGGAGCACTGAGCAGGTGTATAAGGACTGGGAGGAGCCTCTTTTTTGCCACCTCTGCAGTAAAGCGCCCTCTGTGGACTATATCCCAGACATAATGAATCATTACTGGAGCAGGGCGTGCTGCATACTTGGAATATCCTGGGTTTTGATCCACTTTAAGAGAGAAAAAGGGGTATAAAACACAACAAAATAGTCCCCCACTACATGTGAAATGTGTCTAAATATATTTCTAAACACACACAGGACACAGTTTATGTGTCATTTATCTACCTGTGCACTTTACTTCTGTTCAACAAAGAGCCTTTTAGCATAATCCAATGGCCAGAAACAAAACACTTGATACTGTGTGAAATAGTGGTGTTATCAGCGATTATTCCTATAGGCCAGTGACTGCTCTTTAGAGCACATGCGCACTGCCAGAGGGGAAGCCCTATTGCTGCTCACTGGCTTACCTTTCCCTCAGCTGGAAGCACTGATTTTAGCATGTAACATTGTGCTGCTCCAGCTTCCCATCCCCCAGCTGAGGGAAAGTGCCACTGAAACAGGTAAGCAAGTAACAGAGAGGTGAGGGAGGAGCTCACTTTATTAGGCTTCCTGGTTAGAAAAGCAGTTTATTAGGAATTATATCTACAATAGGGAAACAGCATGTGACACAAGTGCCTATCTTTATTTTTTGGCCAACGGATTATGAGCCCGCCCACCAACGCCAAGGTAGACTCTTTTTCGGGCAGGTCCTACACTACACTACACTGGCCTATCCTAACTGATGCTAGCCATCGTGATCCCTACTTTACTAGTACTGGATGTAGGTGTAGTGTTCCTAATCTACCTAGATGTTCTAACCTGTGTGTGCGCCATCTACCCTACCTCTACGGTCATGGTCGTCAGTCAGGTCTGCGTCACTCTACAAGTGTCAGTAGGTGTGTGAGGGCGAGTCTGGATGGTGTCAGTGTATAATTGTTAGTGTGTGTGTGTGGCAGTCAGGACAAAGACAACACAGGACAAATACAAACACATGCGCACCGATGGCCGGGTGCTGGTGGTGACAGGTGCCGATGACCGGGCCGGAGGAGACATGGAGGCAGATGTTGGCTGGAGGCAGACTGGGGAGATGGGGCTAAAGGATACCTGGAAAACACTAACCGTACCTAACATAACTCAAACGACGCAATGACTAATGTTGTTATTATAATTAATACTATATAAATATAATACAATACACTATAAATGCATTAAATATATACTAATTATTATTAATACAATATATTTATAATTTCACTATTCCTGGAGATGGAATCAGGACACTGCATTAACCTTCAAAGGCGGATGGGATGGTAATCTGGAACGGCATAATAGAAAGGTGCATAAAAACACTGCGTGGTGTTACCAGCCATGGAAAGATGCGCGGTCACGGCACAGTGGGCACGTGTCGCTGTGCTGGAGGCTATTGTGGAGGCACTTCTTGTGGAACATGTGCCGGCAGCCAAGGAATCCAAATTGCAGTTTGAAGTCCTCGAGGCAGATGGAACAGCGTGTGCGGCACGTCTCTGGAACTATGACCTCGAAGTCCATGCGATCCCTGCCTGACCGAAGCCACGACAGGAGACCTGTAAAGAAAGAGATTGTTTAGCCAGGCTTTCATTGACATATTCTGAGCATTATAAATACTAAAATATCTGTCTGCTTTGAAAAAAAGTTTGTTCCTCATGGATGGACGCCAACCAAACTTTAGTTTGGATAGAGCGAGCAGAAGCTAAAATCAGTGTAATTCTATGGACTCTGTGCTGTCTTAAAAGAATGGGGCCTGATGACACATTAAAGAGGAACAAAACCTAAGAGTTTTCTGGGTTTTGTCCCTTCTGTTGGGGGGCATCCTAATTTGAAATGCCCAGCTGTGGGTATCCCCCAGATTGCCCAAAAATACACCATTTTATCAGTTCCATGACACTTGTGTGGGTCGCCCAGCCAATCTGCGGATCCCATTCCATTTATATATTCCTTGCCGGTCTGAGTTCAGAGCAGCTAGAAAAGCTGAATGGAAAATGTTTTGCTGGTCGCATCTCTTCTCACCTCTAGATGCAAGTGTGCCCGTGGCACCCATTTAGAAATTCCAGGTGGGGATACACATCCCCAGTAAAGGTATAGGGGAGGTGCAGCCTTGGGAGGTGCCGTGGTTTGGGACTTTACACCCAGAAAATAAATAAAAGGATACTCACCCGTTGTCAGTCATAGCAGTGGCCCCGTGTCAGTCACAGTGCGTGTGTCTGCCAAACTCCCTTTACTGTAATGAATTGCATGCACAATCACTGTGACTGACATGAGAGGCAGCGGAAGCATGCAAGGACACCAAGGGACCCAATCTTGGAAAGGATCTCACAAGGAGGACACAGGTAAGTATCCTTTTCTTAATGTATGCCTTTACAGTCCCCTAAATGCATGAATCACATTTTATTGACTGTGATATGATATATATATATATATATATATATATATATATATATATATATATATATATATATATTATGGGGGTGGATTATGATGTGGTTAGTAGTTAAAGAGTACAAAAACCCAACAGTTTCACTCAACCAATTTTTTCACTTAGTGGGTTACTAGGGTTTTAGTCCAAGTTATCTTTAGAGGGATAAGTGATAACCAATAATGCTCTTGCACTTTATATACATGACGCCAGGGCTATAGCAATGGGGGCTGAGAGGGAGACTAAGGGGGGGGGGCAGGGATTGAATGTAGGTGTTAAAAGCAGCAGCCCAACTGGCCCTAAAGTAGTGCGTCCCACTGGGCATTGTCCCGGGTCTCCCTATGGCCAGTCCACCCCTGACAAGGAGCAAAATAATGTGCCTGGTAAACCTGATTGGTCACATGATTGGCTATCATAGGAGGAAGTGGTAATGGCTGCCTGGTCTGCAGGTTTGGCAGGCAGGGAATGTGCAGCCCTGAGGCATCACAGATCAGGATTTTGCCATGGTAAGGGGTGAGGCTTTTATTCATTTAACTCCTCTTTAAACACAGAACAGGCTATCATCCTTCCTTTTTCGGTCTACTAAAATATTAAAGCTTTTTAAAAAAAATCAAAATACTACTTAGAATCAGTCAAATTCTCTGTGTAGCTGTCACACTGAGCCCTGCTGGAGACAGGCTTACTTTACACAGCCAGGCTCATGATGACCGTGACAGGCTTACTGTTACTGTATGTACATATGTGTAAGGGGCTCATTTACATCAGATAGATGCTCTAAATCTAATTTTTCATTTAATATGTTTAGTTGGGTGTTTTATTACAAAGTTGGCCATATCAGAACAGGCATCCTTTAACTGCCAGCCTATCTGGAGATGTCACCCTTTGTTGCTAGACCATTTTGCACTATTTTGAGCTCCACATGTTCAACTATGATTTTTGAATGGATTTCCAGGGATTTTTCAGGAACATATATATTGTTGTATATTGTATATATATAAGTTTGTCAATAAAATCTTATTGCGTGTGAAATCCCAATTTCTCCCGGTTACAGCGATGCCACATAGTATTGGTAGACATCCTTTCCTGCCCAGGAGACTCTCCTAAACTGAAACAGCGCTTTAGGAGATTTTCAGATAAAATACAACTGTGCTAGACGCTATGCGCACCTTGCAGTTTTGCAAGAAAACAACCCTTTACCTTTGAAATACCCCCCACAAACTATATATTCTAGCTGCAGGTGACTTTCCAGCCCCCTAGGCCTTGTGAACTGGTATATGGTGAATTGGTATCCCGTACCAATTCACAAAGGATTAAATGTAATAAAAATACGTTAAGTGGACAGGGCACCTGGGATCCAGGGGATTGGGGGGAGTCTGCATGCTGCCTTTGATAGGGGATTAGGGGGGTGCATGTTGCTTTGTATAGGGGATTGGGGGGTATTCTGCATGCTGCCTGCCTGGGCAGGAAAAGCTTTGAGCTTCATTGCTCACTGATGAACAAGGGTCAGATCAGGAATAGGACAAGGTCTTCACCCTGTTATATTATTTACACCAGACCTCAATTATCCTGCACTCCATCATAAATTTCTGGGTTGAAGGATCTATTTATGCTCACCCATTATCCATAGAAAGGTAAGCGAGGTAGACCGTTGACCTCAGTGTAGGTAGAGTTGCAGCAGAGAGAGTGGTCTGGATAAATCCCTGGTACCCACTTTCACTGCTGAAACCTATTTAACACTCACTGAGAAGTTTATCCCTGCCCCCATTGTTTTCCCTCTCCTGTCTCAAATTGCCTACAAACTACTACAATGACACTCTTAGAAGCAACCTGGATGAACTAGCTTCCCCTATACTCAAACCAGCCAGACATAAAAGAAAGCAACCCTGGCATGCACCTCAAACTCCAAGAGTCCTGAACGCCTCTAGAGAAAAACACATATTCCAGAGGACTTAGACTATTACAAATTAATGATGGCAACCTAAAATTCTGCCCTCCACCTTGCCAAACAGACTTATTTCACAACCCTCATCTCTTCCCTACCAAAAATACTAGAAAACACATTTCATGCCCTGCTCAGGCCTAAAGTACAGACTCCTATCAAAGACCATTGTGCTGAAGATCTGGCAAGCCATTCCAAAGAGAAGATGTAAGACATATGTCATGAAATTGGCAGAACAGCAAATTCCATGTTCCAGAGAGCAAAACCTTGGATCCCAAATATTCGCTACATGGACAAGGTGTATAAATGTACGCATCTAACCATGGGGGCTTCTTTCACAAACATTTGTGAAAGAACATCTCTTTCTAAAGTACTCACTGTCCCAGGGTTTGGTCCTTGCCCTGGGGCATCCTGAATTGATATGTCCCACTGTGTTAAAACCCCTGTTTGCCCCCCAAACCCCCCTTTTCCCATCCCAATGCGTAGGCTCTCGTCCAATCGGCACTGCATGTCATGCATTAATATGAGCCCAGCATAAGGAAGCGGGAGTGACCACAATCCTAGTTTCCCTGAAGTGTGCAGCACGCTCCTACACCCAGCATATGAAATGCAGCCGCTACCACCGAGCAAGGCATGGGAGCCCTGTAAAGGTGAGTGAATACCTTTTAGACTCCAGGGTCTGCCAAGTGGGTGGTTGGACCACTTTAACTACAATACTGTAACAGTATACCACTGCTGCATATCAGTTGAAATGTGTGAAATGTCCTGCCTTCTCATTCTTACATTTTATTGAAGATTGAAAGTAGCAGCAGCTCAGCTATAGAGTGAGGAGACTATATAAAGTTACAGATCAGGGTCGCTGAGTTCTGAGGTGAATAACTCATAAAAGTCACCAACTTTGTGCTAGTTCTAAACCTACACCAACAATGCCAAGTGTCAGGTGGGGTGGCGTAAATTATGCCACAAATGGACTCTAGTGTACAGAAAAGATTCTGTGGAAATATGAAACCTGCTTTTCTATCTGTCAGTCTAGACTGTGCTTTGCCACGGAAGAAGGATGGTCTTTACTGGAGCCATTCTCCAAGGGATTATAGACTGGGCTGCACAGAGGCTCCAGATTGTATAATTAGGGAATAGAGAGCATGGACAGAAAGTCAGTGGTCACCCAATAACCAACTGACTGGCCAGGTGAGCTTGGCAGGCAGATATCAGCAGATATCAGTGATCAGCAAGTCCCAAGTTGGCTTCGAGCAGGGATCATGACAGCTGAGATTCATAGACGGTATCCACAGCAAAGGGTCATATTTTAAGAATGGTAGTCAAGAACCAAAGCAGGGGGTCAGTAATGGTCAAGACATGAAACACAGAATGTAAGGATTTTCCAGTAAGTCAGACATACAGAAATGTGGCAGGGGGTATCCTTCCAGCACCATTTTGTCACTTTGGCTTTCTATCTATAGGCAGGGCTGTATTTAGGGTTCATGCTGCCCTAGGCACTATTTGTGTTTCATCCCCCCAACCAAGTAGAAGAGGTAGAGTGGGTCGAAGACCCAGTACAGGAGGCTACAACAGTGAGTGAGTGGAGATGGCACTAGAAAAATACAACTCTGTGAAGTACTCACCTGTAGAGTTGATATTATACGCATACAGCACGTCCTGCTCCAGAATAGTAATAACATGTGGGTAATCCTCCGCCTCGGGCGCCGTGCACTGCAGACATGTAGAAAACAAGTTCCTCCCGGCCCTACATATACCGAAGGACCTCCCACAAATCCCCAGCATTGAAAAGCAGTGAGAAGAGAAGCCGGGAGGAACAAACCACCCAGAAACTGGCAATAATATCAATTGATAACAATCACCATACAGGGGATCCAGAACAAGTGAAACCAGGGTGGGGTGGAGCAGGACGTGCTGTATGCGTATAATATCAACTCTACAGGTGAGTACTACAGAGTTGTATTATTCTAAGCATACAGCACGTCCTGCTCCAGAATAGTAATAACATGTGGGACATCCAATAGCAGTGTCCGTAAAGTAGGGTGGGATCCCCCCAAAAAAAACAAGTCACAGCGGACAGTAAAGGCGCTGTCACCTGTAAAACTTTGCAACAGGCATGACATGAGCAGAGGCTCTAACGTCAATCTCATAACAAGACCTTTGAAAGGTATGAACAGAGACAAGCAACAGTCTAGTAACTTATTCAACAGAAAAAACCTGGTGCTGAAGGGCCAGTGGTACCCAAGCACCTATATAACGGAATAAAATGAAAAAGGGGAGATTCTGCCCCCTAAAAAGGAATAGTCCAGTGTAACGACCCAACCAGCCCACAGGCAACAGAAGCCTCGTGGAAAACTTATAACACACCCTAAGGGAAAAGAGAACTGGTCACCCGACCAAGGCCGGAATACTGACCCCTAACTAGCACGAAGCCAAGGGCTTTACGCAGGACCAGGAGACGTCCAAGAAGGATTAATCCAAAGGACGCAGTGGCGCTGGAAACAGGCGATATCAGGCGCATACATAAGGAGGCGCCCGCAGACTCCAAGGGCATCAAAATTGCAACACCTGTTGAGGGAATGCAGACCCTCATATTAGCATTATTAAGAATAAGGTCCGTAGTTAGACTAACCAGACTAACACCATGAACATAGAACACCACTTGGACCTGAGGTCCGGCGTAAGAAGGAATACCCCCACGGCATGGGGTGCCTATAGATTATATATATATATATATATATATATATATATATATATATACACACATCGAGCCAAGGCTAAGTAATTAGATCCACCTTCTCAGGCACACGTCTGACTGGGGCAGGAGCCCCCAGAGAAGCGACTTGGACTACAAGGCAGCTCAGACATCATCCAGCAGGAAGTCCCCAGGGAAAAATCCGCAGGGCAACAAAATGAAAATTGATCCCAACAGGGACCATGGAACTACTTGGGAGATGCACCTAAGCAATCCCCAAGAGAACTCCTCACGAGGAAGACAGAACCAGACTCCTACAGGAAGACAGCCAGGACAGAACCTGAACCTTCAGAGTCCCTAGATGGGGAGCCAACCCCAACCTATGCTGTAATGACTCTAGAACCCTGGGAACCGAGAACAGGGAAGAGACCAAGACTCATGGCAATCAATATGGGTATACCATAAAACCCCAATAGACGGAGGAAGGGGAAGCTAAGGAAGCTTGCTCCTAGCCCCCCCATATACTGAGTCACCCAGAAGATAAGGCCCGTCTCCAAGGGGTGAATGAATCAGCTGTCAATCCCCAGACTAGAGTCCATATATTGGGACGACAAAAGAAGGGGCCTGACAAGGGTAGAACCGCACTCCTGAGAGAGCGAACAGGTCAGCAGACTTCAGCAGAAGCATCTGCGAACCACAGTTCACAAGGCCACCCAGGCCATCAATCTCACGGGTCTCTCTATCGGCACAACCGTGCACAGAATCCCACAAGTAGGGTGACGAAGAGAAGGCATATAAAATAGAAAGTCTATGCATAAGTTTACTAAGCCCCCATGACCAGAATCAGAATCTTCTGGGACAGTAAAAACAAGGGCGGAGCCCCTATGGTATAAGCGAGACCCAACAGAGCCACACTAGTAGGCTCCCAGAGCGACACCAGGATAGCATAACCTGCCGCTAAAAAGCATCCATTGGAGCGAATACCGCTGAGAACAGGGAACGTAGGATCAGGGACCCTCCAGAGGGAGCATCCTGCTTCAAGCTCCAGACCAATAATAAAACAGGCCATTGTCATCCAACAGGCCAAGAGTCCCCAAATAGACAGATCCTAAAAGAGGAGAAGTCCAGCCGTATAGAGTCAACGGAAGGCACACCGTTACAACAAAACCAGCAGGTAAGATGGACCCTCTAGGGGACCCTACCTAGGAACCACGGGGGTTGTGGAAGAAATTCCCCCCGCCAACCTGTGAGACTTGGTACCCAAGGTGACCATTCACAGGAAGATGCAAGTAAGGAAGGGGGAGCCCCCTGACAGGGCCCTTGAATATGATCAGCTCAAGAGGAACCACCTTACCAAGGGGGAATGAGCACAGACCAAGCCCCAGGGGTGCTGGAACCCCATGTAAGCTCAATAACCTACTGTGCCAGAGAGCCCAAGGGCTCGGTATATAAGGGACGTGATCAGATATGCCACCAACGGGCCAACCAGCTGCCATCCCGCCTGGTAAAAGTAAGATGTCAGTAAAGGGGGACAGAGCCCCCTTAACCGGGAGTCCCCTTGTTGCCAGAGAAGAAGGCTCAAGCCTGAACCGAATCCCAGGAATGGGGATAGCGGATAAGGGACCATGAGGGATTGAGGTGACTGAGCAACCATCCAGTAACTCCCAGGGGACACCGCTGGCCGACCAATCCACTCGGCCTGACTTAGAGACTGGGGAGTAAGGAAGGACGACCCGGTAGGTCCTAATGCAGACGCCCCCCCCCCCAGGCATGTCCGAGACATCACCCCCATTCGCGCCATGGCGAGTAGCCTGGGAACGAAAGAGAGGCCACAAATAATGCCTCAATCCGCAGGGTTGGTCCTGCAACACCGTCTAGTAATGGTCTTGGTGTCCAGCAGACACAAGGGGAACTAAGAAGATCTAGTACTCCACAGGAGGCCGGAAGCCCCCCTTGCACAGGGCGCCTGTGTCCCAAGACAGAGGTGTCATATAGGGACTACCTGTGAGAGTAGAATTGCCAGGTTAATATAGAGGCCATAGCCCCATATTGTTAAGGGCAACCTGTAAGTAAGCCCAAACTCTGTAGGCCCAGTACGGCCTGCGCCAATTCATGAAGGAAAAGCAGGGGCTAGAAGCACCCTGACAACCACTGAGAGGGACCGCCCAGCAAAAGCTATCCTGAGTCCAGGGGAAGCTACCTCCTGGAACCACCAGAAGGAGGAGGTACATTCCTAGATGGGAGACAGCTGCTGCAGCAGTACCCTTGCCCAGAAGGGCGAGGGCGTCCCTTCATGCTTGGGAGGTCTTAGCAGATTTGGATTTAGTCCTGCCAGAGGGCCCAGGGCGCTGCCTGCCCACCCCATGCTGAAAATCCACACCGAACAGTTGGAAGCACACCTCAGGTTCGCGTTTGACACTAACATAGGGAGGTGGAGGGGTGACCCTGCTCCGGGGAGGCCGGAGCGGCCTTCTGCGCAAGGGTGCTTTACCCTTTTTACCAAAAAGGTCCAAACGGGCCCCAAATAACTGCCGTCCTCTGAAGGGAAGGCAAGTGAGAGCCTTTTTCGTAGCATCATCAGCACCCCACTGTTGCAGCCAGACCAGGCGGCGAATAGCTATCACAAGGGCAGAGGTTCTAGCACACATCTTAATGGTGTCGTCCAGTGCTGATAGAATAAACTTCACAAACGCATTAAACACCCCCCAAGGGAGGTCCTCCGGACGGTGATCTAGTACTTTTCTGACAAGAGTCCTGGCGGCCACCGCAGTGATGGCCGCGGCACAGACCGGGCGCAGAGCCGTCCCAGCACACGAGAAGGCGTGGGAAGCCAGTCTGTCAATGCGCCGGTCCTCAGCATCCCGAAGGGTACGGTAAAAAGGAGCCGTCATGAAAGGGGGGTTTGTAACCCCTATAACCGGTGCATCCACCACAAGAGGTGCTGACCAAAAATTAACCACATCAGGAGGGAAAGGGTACTTTAATCCCAGACCCCTGGGACCCCTTTAAGTTTACTAGGCGATTCCCATTCTTGGAATATAAGATTCTGGAAATGATCCTGTTCTAGGAACTCCAAGCGCGGCGGCGCTGTATGGAAACTCTCCTTCTTAGACTTGGGGTTCTCCCCAGGGGGGGAGATTGACAAAACCTCAAAAATCTTAATAAGAATTTCATCTGTGTCACACAGGCCCCAAGAACCAGGCTCACAATCATCACAGCCCCATGGCATCTCGTTCGAGGAGCCCGAATCTGAGAATAGCTCACCTTCCTCAGAAGGATCAAGGTCCTGCATATCAGCCAGTCATCGGTATCGTTAGGAACCGAAGAGCCAGGAGGCGTCAGGGACGGCTTCTTACCAGGGCCCATACGCTCCGCCAATCCAGAATGCACCTGCTCCGCCGTAGGCTGCACGCGCGGCACGGATTGCAGGTCATCCCTGCTCGAGTGGGACTCATCAGGAGTGATATTTAGGTCCGGGGAGACGGGTGTATTGAAGGGAGGTGCCGCCATCGGCAGACCTGCCTGTTCTGCACACGGTCCGCAGACCCGTGCTCTGTCAGCCTCAGCCTGGGGCTGACCACACACTGCACACAGCCGGTCATGACCCCGGTTACATAATTCTGAGATGCCTCCATATGGTGATTATAAGAGCAGTATGCCCGCAGGGATTTACGCAATAGGCAACCCTGGATGCCCCAAGACCCGCTAGGAAGTGGGAGAATTTGTTATGTGGACCCGCTGTAATATATGTTAGGCTGGGAGAAGCCACCGAAGTCCTGGCGTCTGAAAGACATAATGGGACAAGAGGGGTGGAGTCAGTGCCATGCGCAGCTGAATAGACATAGAACCATGCCGCCCGGAGGGCACTTACATGACCAAGGGAGGAGGCGGACCGCACCACGCGCGAAGATTGTCAAAATGGCGTCAAGCGAACCTCGAGGGGTGGGCCAGGCCAGGCCAGGCTATGACGCGGAGCGCGTCATGCCGAGTCTCTGCCTCCCCCAAAGAGCGCGAAGCTCTAACCAACAGAAATGAGTAGCACAGTTGGATAGAAGGCGTATGCATAAAAATGCTGACACGCTGGAAATGATGCTGCCGTCTAGGCAGTTGTTAATGAAAGACAAACGGCTCGCAACTGTATAGCAGAAGCACGACACTGACACCCAATAAAAATAAAAACCAAAGGCCTTAACGTGATACTTAAGACTAGGACTGCCACACATACCCCTCCCCCTTTCTTTTCCCCCGAGATACGGGAGGAAGCGAGGGAGAAGCGGACAGCGTCCATGGACAAAGTCTGTGAGGGGCACGGGCAAGAATGCGGGAGAGGCATCCACTAGAGGCTCACCATCGGCCTAACCGCCTACCCTATGGAGGATGATTGCGGTGGAGCGTGGCTCCGTTCAGCACACCAGGTGCTGCCTACCTTCACCCAACCCGCGCAGCCCAGGCTGGGAGGCATATTCTTCCGAAGAGGACGGGTGGAAATAGTCCCGCAGGGCCTCGGGCTGCAAAGCCCCGCTCGCCTGCGAGAGCGTGATACTTCATGTCTTCGCAGTTCAGCACTGCAGAGAAATCTGGGGATTTGAGGTCCTTCGGTATATGTAGGGTCGGGAGGAGCTTGTTTTCTACATGTCTGCAGTGCACGGCGCCCGAGGCGGAGGATTACCCACATGTTATTACTATTCTGGAACAGGACGTGCTGTATGCTTAGAATAATACCATTTTGTGATTACTCACCTGTAAAATGGGTATTATAAGTATGTCACACACCCCAGTTCAGTTACTCATTATTATTACACTTGGGTAAACTCACCGCTAGGTGGCGTAGTTGCAGAGATCTCCAAAAAAGCAGCAAGCCCCTCCCGGTCTACACATACCTGGTACCTCCCATCAATTCCCCAGTGTTAAAACAGCAGTAAGACAAGGTACCAGGAATAAACAAATGTAACCCTCAACTGTAAATAACAAAACTTCACCATATAAGGAACCAGGATAACAAAAGAGGGCGGGTGAAGTGGGGTGTGTGACATACTTATAATACCCATTTTACAGGTGAGTAATCACAAAATGGTATTATTCTAAGTATGTCACACACCCCACTTCAGTTACTCATTATTATTACACTTGGGACATCCAACAGCACTGTCCAAAAGAGGGCGGGTATCCAAACCAGGAAATAACGCAGATAAAACTCAAACCACTGCAGCCTGCAGAACCTTACGGCCAAACACAGCATCCGCTGAGGCCCGCACATCAACCTTGTAAAACTTGGAAAAGGTGTGAAGACCAGGTAGCGGCCTTACAAACTTGTTCAACCGAAGCCTGGTGCTGAAAAGCCCAGGACGCACCAACCGCACGAGTAGAATGCGCAGTAACGCGAAAAGGGGGATCCTTCCCCTTGGCAGAATAGGCTCCAACAATCGCCTGACGAATCCATTTGCTAATGGAAGACTTAGCCGGAGCCAAACCCTTCCTGGGCCCACAGGGCACCACGAAAAAGGCATCAGTCTTACGAAAAGAAGACGTAGCGCGCAAATAGTACCTAACACAACGCACCACGTCCAAGCAGTGCAACGCACTCTCCTTAGCATTCCTAGGCTTAGGACACAAAGAAGGAAGAACAATGTCCTGATTAAGATGAAAAGCAGATACCACCTTAAGAAGAAAATCTGACTTGAAGCGAAAGACCACTTTGTCCTGATGCTTCTCAAAATAAGGAGCCTGAATCGACAAAGCTGCCAACTCTGAAACATGCCGAACCGAAGTGATGGCCACCTAAAAGACAACCTTCTGAGTCAGAGTGGACAGAGCAATATCCTGCAAGGGCTCAAAAGGAGGAGCCTGTAACGCAGAGAGCACCAAATTCAAATCCCAAACTGGGAGCAAAGGCTTCCTAGGAGGCCGCAGATGCGAAACCCCCTGGAAGAAAGTCTTGACCAAAGAATGGCTAGCAAAAGACCTCTGAAAAAAAATTGACAAGGCAGACACCTGCCCCTTCAAGGTACTCAGCTGGAGACCAGAATCCAGCCCTGATTGAAGAAAATCCAAAGTCCGAGAAATAGAAAAGACCCGGCATGGCAAAGATCTAGCCTCACACCAATCAATATAAGATCTCCAGACCCTATAATAGATGGAAGAGGAAGACCTCTTCCTAGCACTAACAAGAGTCTGAATGACCGAATCCGAAAGACCCTCCTCCCTCAAGATGGAGGTTTCAGCAGCCAAGCCGTCAAAGCCAGCGTTGGTAAACTGGGGTAACACAGTTGACCCTGGGTGAGCAGATCTGGCCGAAGAGGCAACTCGAACCGATCCACTGCCAGACGAACGATGTCTGCGAACCACACCCGCCTTGGCCACCTTGGAGCCACGAGAATGGCGGGAACCCCTTCCTGAACTAGCTTTCGCAGCACCCTGCCTAACATGGGAATCGGAGGGAACAGATACAGGAACCCCAGATCCTTCCAGCTCAAGGCCATGGCATCCGCCGCCAGAGTCAGAGGGTCCCGAGACAGCGACACGAATGTCGGAAGCTTGTGATTGTGACGAGAGGCAAACAGATCCACCTCCGGTGTCCCCCACCGAAGACACATGGACCGAAACACTTGGGGATGGAGAGACCATTCCCCCCGGCGGGACGAGCACCGGCTCAGAAAATCCGCCTCCGTGTTCTCCACTCCTGGAATGTACACTGCCGAAATGCAAGGGACATATGTCTCCGCCCAAACCAGAATCAGAGACACTTCCCTGAGGGCACCCAGACTGCGAGTCTGATTGTCCGATCGAATCTGGACCGGCAGACCCTGTAAATTATGCGTCAAGTGAGACAGAACCAATCTGATGGCTCGCAACTCCAGAACATTGATGGGCAAGTGGGCCTCCTGAGGGTCCCACTGCCCCTGAAACTGAAGATCCTTCCAGAAACCTCCCCATCCTGACAAGCTGGCATCCGTGGTGACAGTTTCCCAAAGCGGAGTCAGAAACGACCTGCCCTTCAAAAGATTGTCCGAGACCAACCACCACCGAAGAGACTGCCGAACTCGAGGGGACATCCGGAAGGACCGATCCAACGACCGCGGGCGCCTGTCCCAAGACGCCAAAAGATGAAGCTGCAGCGTCCTCGTGTGAAACTGTGCGAAGGGAACTGCCTCGAACGAGGCCACCATCAACCCTACCATCAACCCCATCAACCCCACCAGTCTCATCCCTAGCCGAATGGACGGGTGAGGATTGGAAAGAAAAAGCTGAGCCAATTCCTGAATCAACCATGATGAGAAGATCGTCCAGGTAAGGAACAATGCGAATCCCCTGAGCTCTGAGCAGGGCCATCACCCCTGCCAACACCTTGGTGAACACTCTCGGAGCCGAGGTGAGACCGAATGGGAGAGCTACAAACTGAAAGTGCCGATCCTCCACCACAAAGCGCAGAAACCGCTGATGAACCGGAAAGATCGGAATGTGAAGGTACGTGTCCTTGATGTCTATGGACGTCATAAAGTCCCCCTGCCAAAGCGAGCCGATCGTCGACCGCAAGGTCTCCATGCGAAACTTCCGGGGACGAATAAACCTGTTGAGAAACTTCAAATCCAGGATCGGACGAAACGACCCGTCCTTCTTGGGTACGGTGAACAGATTGGAGTAATACCCCCGCCCCACCTCTGAAGGAGGGACCGGGCAAATGAGCGCCAAATCCACGAGATTCTGAACCGCCGCCAGGAGCCCCTGCGCAGCCACCGGGTCTAGAGGAACCCGAGACCTGAAAAACCTTGGAGGAGGGCGGGACTCGAACTCCAACTTGTAACCGGCCGACACCACCTCCCGAATCCATCTGTCCGAGACCTCCTGGTCCCATACCCGGGAGAAGAGTCGCAACCGTCCCCCCACCCGCACGGGTGAGGGCGCCCCTTCATTGCTGAGCGGGCTTGGCAGCCGACTTGGGCTTGGCGCCCCAGGCATGAACGGGGCGGCCACGGCCTTTACCCCTATTCCAACCCGCACCCCTGGAAGCCGAGAAGCCCGCACTCCTGCCGGCTCTGGCTCCCCGAAAGGACGGATTGAAGGGGGCCGCCCCCCGAAAGGAACGGCGAAACTTCTTGCGCTGAGGCAACCTACCTCCCTTGGCAACAGAATCCAGCTTTTCACCAAAAAGCCTCAAACCCAGAAAGGGAAGAGCCGTGAGAGATCTTTTAGAATTAAAGTCAGCCGTCCACTGTCTCAACCACACAGAACGGCGAACAGCCACCAACAGGGCAGACGCCCTGCCACACATCAACATGGCATCATCCTGAGCGGCCAGGATAAATGACAAGAAGAAGGAGTCACAACGCTTAAGCGCAAGGAACTCATCACCCGAGGGATCAAGATCCACACATAAATCCCTGACCATAGACCTAACCGCCAAGGCCAAAAGAGCCGAAGCACAAACAGGCCTCAAAACCGAACCCGCACAGACGAAACCATGGCGGGCCAGCTGATTAATCCGGCGATCCTCGCCATCCTTCAGATAAGTAGTGTCAGGAAAATGAACAGCCGCAGAATTAGACAGCCCCAAAACCGGAGCATCCACCTCGGGAGGGACAGACCAACGTTTCAGCAAGTCTGCCGGAAAGGGATATTTCTTATCCCAGCTAGGCGGTACCCCGACGAGCCGTGTAGGATGCTCCCACTGCTTAAGGACAACGTCCTCGAAATGCTGCTGACTGGGGAACTCCAGACTCTGCTTGGAGCCCCCAAAGAGCTGGCCCTTAGGCCGAGGAGCAACCTCAGGAGGATCCAAATCCAAAACCTCAAACATTTGGGTCAAAATAGAAGGCGTATCAGGGGCGGGACCATCCACCTGGTCCCCCTCAGCACCCAGCACCTGCTGGCCCTCTGAATCATCCAAGTCTTCCACGAGCTCACCCTCTTCGAGGGGACGGTCCGACCAATCCAGGTCCTCAATCACTTCCTCCTCCGAGTCAGGCGGAGGCGGAGATAGGTGTTTACGCTTGGCCGTAGCCTTCTGTGCGGACATGGTGGAAAACATTTTCTCGAGGTTGGCCAACCGAGCACACACCTCTGATTGCGAATCCCCACCCGTGACCACGTCACACGGGGTCCGGAACAGGCGAGGAGGAGAGGGAGATGGCGCGGACGATGACGTACCAGGCACCGGGGTGCTGGACTGGCGCTCAATGTTCCGCTGCGCACATGGAATGCATACAATGACATCATCCCCCGGGAGCGGAGTCCCACAACCCCCACACAGCCTAGATTGTCCCGAAGGATCAGATCCGGTATCCCTGGCAGCCTCCATATGGTGAAATTATGGTATTCGCAAACCTAGGGATTTACGCAGTAAGCAACCCGGGATGCCCCCTTTAATAAAGGTCTAGCTTAAATCTTCACTACCCGGACCACGGGGAAGCCCAATATCTTTATATAAATTTATATATATCCCAATTTTCTTTCCCCCTACTGGCCAGGTATGTAAGACCGGGAGAGCCCAACCGGAAGGGGTCCCGGGATCTGGAAGACACAAAAAAGACAACAATCATTCCAGGCACATGCTAACATATGTAGACAAAAACAGGCAAAGATAAGTGTGCAAAGCTATGTACAGCCATATATATATATATATATATATATATATATATATATATATATATATATATATTAAAGGCACAATAAGAGCACAATAAAAGTCACCCCTGGCTCCAGAGCCTGCCAACACTCCACAACAGGAGTGAGAGGGGGAGAGACCAAGGGGAGACATTACAGCGTGGGGCTAACGACGCTCCAGCCCCACGCAAGAAAACCCGCACAACTCCCGGATGAGAAAAAAAGACAGCGGGGGGACCTACCTCGCGTGACAATGGCGGCCGCACAGCGCAACTCAGGGGAAGAAGGAGGAAGAGGACGTGCCCAGAAGAACCGCGGGAGCCGGCGTGGCCCCGCCCCCCCTGACGCGCCTGCCAATCGCGCGGACCGCGCGTCCCGAGGACCTGCCCCCCAACCGCGCCGCGCGTCAGGCCCAGCAAGGGACGCGCCGCGGTAACAACAGCCGGGAAATGACAAAGGGCGCACAAACCCGCACACCGCGCACACACACAGAGAAAAAGAGAGACGCGCTCACTCTCTCTCTCTCTCACTCTCACAACCCCCAGACACGAGCAGAACAATAAGCACCCGCAGGATGCGGACCCAAAGCCGCCTCCACATCGTGGTCCAGCGGCGCAACGCGCCGCGCGACCCCGCCTCCAAACCCCCAGAGGGGGAACAACCAGCGCCCACAGAGCGTCCCCCACACGTGAAACAGTCACCCACAGGGCCCCAGAGCCCAAACGCACTCCCGGACCGCCGCAAGGCAAAGCCATACTACTGAAAGTGTGAGAAGGGGGGGGGGTGGGGGAGGGAGTACAATAACCACAAACATGCCACAACCAAGAATAAAAACGCTACATTCCCTGACTACCGCTAGAGAATAAGGGCATTCCACATCCGGATCACCACTCCGGGAATCCCGCTATGCCCCACATGATGGGGTCGAGCGGAGGAGCTAATCTCCTGGGCACCAAGGGTGCCAGCTACCTTTGCCCGACCTACAGCCAAGGCTGGGAGGCTGCCGAATAACATGGGGAGTAAACAAAAAGGGTCGGGCAGCAATAGACCATGGGGGGGGGGGGGGGCGGGGTGATACCCCGTGATAGGAGACTTCTTTCTTCTGTCTTGTCGCCATCTTGCAGAGAACAACACTGGGGAATTGATGGGAGATACCAGGTATGTGTAGACCGGGAGGGGCTTGCTGCTTTTTTGGAGATCTCTGCAACTACGCCACCTAGCGGTGAGTTTACCCAAGTGTAATAATAATGAGTAACTGAAGTGGGGTGTGTGACATACTTAGAATATAGAGAGTTAGTGGAGTCTGGTGCCAAGTCGGGAGTGATGCGTGTAAGAAAGCCAAACCGTAATGCAGTGCTGAGGGCGGGCAGTCTAACATACAGAGCATCAGAATGACAGGCAGGGGGCACTGTGCTAAGCTTCCCATTATTTTTGTCTCTAGTTCTACATTGGCATTGTTGGTACCCCATGTGATTCCCTGGCCTCGCCTAACTTTCGTGGTTAGTCCATCTCCCCTGCTTGCGTAAAAAAAACACTGTTGGCGCCCGTGATCAGGGGTGAACCTGGCGACTCTGCTCCCTGTGGCCAACTTTAGAAAGACAAGTCATTCTAAACTGAGAAAGGGAGTTGGCTAACAAATTGTCTTTAAGAAATATACCACTAACTCCTGCTGCCTTGCCTTGGTTACTACAGATATACTGTGACCGGCATAAATGAGAACTTACACATAAAAAACACAGAATAAACCAGACCCATGGAATAAAGTCTTATGCAGAATGCAGAATAAAGCACACCTAAAGAAATCACTGAATAAATAGAATGAAGATATAAAGCAGTGGACCACTTTTTGCAAGTCAGTAGCCAAACTAAATTTCCCACCATTAATAGGCATAGTACAGAAAGATCTACCCAGACCCCACAATTAATAATCAGAACTTCAAGTGCAACTGGCAGCTTAGCCAGCCAATCAGTGCAGTACCAACCCAGGTCTCACAGTGATTAGCCAATTAAGCAGCAATTCCCCAGTAGCCACAGAGCGTGGGGGGGGGGGGGGGGGCATCTAGCACTTGCCAGGTAAGTCACATGTTTTATTTTTAAAATGTCTGAAAGAAATGTGAAAGACTCCAGGGTCAGCCGACTTTGGATGCCCCACTGTATGAATCCCCACAATGTCCTGCAAAATCCTTTACCTTTCAGCCCGTCCATCACTGCAACTGAGTGCCACAGCCCTGCGGCAAAGCGCACTCCTGCGCCCAGCCTATTATGCAGGGAAGCTAGGGATGCTGGTGCACAGTCCAAAAGAATGGCATTAGTATGCAGAGCATAGCGCTTACTGGACAAGATCCCGCACATTGGAATGGCGGAAAGCTGAGAGGGCAATCAGGGAGGTTTCACACAGCGGGGCATCTCAAATCGGGATGCCCCACGGACAAGTACCAATCACCAGTATAATCAAATTCCTGGCGATTTGTCAGGGACCTGTGTCCAGGGGGCCAGACATCTAATTAAAAAATAGGTACAGATCACATTTGCTCACAGTGCTGCAAGCCCAATTTTTCTTACCTGATGCTCACTCCCTCATTAAAACCAGGATCCTGTGATTGTAGACCGGCGATCACTGAGTCCAGAGTCGACGAGGTGGCTAGCAGCCAATCTTGGTTCCATATTGCCAAGGGAGCAAGGATAAGGTAAGAAATGGGCCTGCAATTGGGGAGGGGAATCAGAAAAGGGCAAACACTCCATCAAACCCTCACACCATACAAACACACACCATTATCCCCATTATACCCCCACTCTATTACCCTCCACTACACGCACACTATAACCCCACACCTAACCCTCACACCTGTTAAACCAGGCCATAACCACTTTTGTCCTGTAGTCTAAAAGCCCCCAGCGCCAGCCAGTTACCTCTCCCCAAGGCATCCCGATTCAGGATGCTCCACTTTCCATTCATTCCACAGCCGGTCTGTTTAAACCTTCACACATACAGTTAAAGTGGAACAAAACCCGAGATTTTGACTTTCCCCGTTTTGTTCCATTCCCTGAGGGCATCTCAAATTAGGATGCCCCGCTGTGTGAAACCCCCCAGGATGGAGGTATTCACTCATCTACCAGGTCCAACAGCACATGTTTGAATGAGAGCAGCCATTCGGCAAATGGCTCTCATTGACTTCAAAGGCGAACGCAAGCGGCGGCAAACCCAGCGGCGTGTGCGCTCCTGCCCCAGACTATCTTTCTGATAACAATGAGAGCCATTTGCTGTATGACATGGTCACAGCAAATGCCTCTCATTGAAAGAGAGTCCACACATATGCCACACCCAGAAAAGGCGAATGATTACCAGCACCCTGGGGGTTTTCACACAGTGGGGCATCCGAGGGATGCCCAGGAAAAGGCCAGCGGCTTCTTTTAGATTCCAGGGCTGGCCCGGCTGGGTTTTGTTCCACTTTAACTTCCCCACACGCAAATAAAGCAAATGAAAACAGTTTTGGACAACCCTAAAGTCTAAAGGACTCCAGGGCCAGCCGACTCCCTCTCCCCCACTGTGTAAAACTCCAGGGATAGCCATGAATCTTACCTTTCCATCAATCCCATAGTGCATGCGCAGCCAGAGGTGGCATCTCCCTGGCTGAATGGCTAGTGCGGGCAATCCATTAATTCAGAATAGATTGCCAGGTGACGCAAAATATTCTGAATTAATGTAAGCCTTCACATGCGCCATGGGATGTAAGATTTTTGGCATTACCTGAGGTTTCACACACAGGAGAATCCTCAATCATGTTTACCAGCTTCTAAAGCGGAACAAAATTCAGGAATTTTACTTTCCCAAGTTTTGTTAAGTGCGCCTGAGGCATCTTGAATTGGGATGCCCCACTGTGCATTACCCCCCAGTTAACCCATAAAACTCACCTTTCCACACTCCAGTGGCCCATGAGCGGGCTCTCACCCAGTGAGAGCCACTTGCTGTGACTAAGTAATTTGGCAGGTGGCTCTCATTGACTTGAATGGAGATCTATCTGAATGGCTGGGGCTATATCACACACTCACCACCGGGAATGCAGGGGATGCTGCAGCACATGCTCCCCATTCGCAGGCTCTCATTGAACAAGAGTCTGCACATGTGCTTCTGGAGCATGGAAAAGTGAGTTTTTACCAAAGCCCTGGGGTGGTTTCACAAAGCGGGAAGCCCAGGGGAAAAGCCGATGGACTGAGCTGGAATCTTGTAGATTCCAGGGCGGCCGCTGGTGGGTTTTGTTCTGCTTGATTCCCTCCCCGGGATGCCCCCTACACATACCTTGCTTCCAATGGCACATGCACGAACCATGGCCTCCCTGCTATCCCTCTAGCAGGGCACACGCCTGTGCCAGGCATTTGTGAATAGCCGGTGCGGGCAGGCTTCTGTTAGAGGGAAGCGGGGGATGCGTCCGCCAGCGTGCTCAGAGCCGCAGGCCTTAGACACTGGCTTAGACGACGTGACGTCTGGATGAGCGGCTGCGCATGCGCCGTAGGACTGGGAAGGGGCGGGTTTCACAGAGCGGGGGTGCCCCAGGGGAAAGGACCAAAACCCAGGACACTCAAAGTCCTGGGTTTTGGTCCACTTTAAGTGTTTTGTTTTTTTTACAATAAATTAATGCAGGTTTCTGCCCTGAACCCACCCTAGTCTTGCCCAAGACTAGAGCCGTTTGCCTTTCAGCAAATGGTTTGGATTGTTTACAATGGGAAAGGCGGCTGCCACATCTCAAGCATCCCTGGCGGTGGGCAAAAGTCAAATTCCTGGGTTTTGCTCCACTTTAATGGGCATGAAATGATATTAAAAAACTAAAACACACTCCAAACAGGTATATCTCGGTTTGGCTTGAAAAAACAGGCCTGAATTTTATAAATGTGTTAAATGTGTTTTATTTTAACATAACCTGGTCTCCATTTTTTCAAGTTGTTAATATATTGGATCTTGTTCTACATCATCATCACTCTTTGTGCAATACTGGATAAGGAAAGGAAATAAATGATCAGCAAGGAGAAATAAACTGTCAGAAAAAGGGCCATAACCGTATAGACATGGCAACCAACCTCACCTGGCTACATCATCCAGGTGAAAAACAGGGTAAGGCTCCCCTAGTATGTATGTCCCAGGAGTGTCCCGTTCCTTATCCAACCCCCCACCCCCAAATTTAAGAGACTCTATAGCCTCTATAAGAGTGCCCCCTGGTATTGAGGCAAAAAAAAACCCTGCACCCGACTGCTCATTAATGAGCCGGTGAGTACAAACAGCAGAGAATGACACTCTATGTAGCTTCAATGCAGCGGCCATCCATGAGAAGCACCAGGGAAACATGCTGAGTTTTCTCTCATCCTGCCTTTTAATGCCAGGAGGCCCTATAGTCACCAGTTGACTTGAGTGTCACTTTAAAGTAGTTTTGTCACCAGGATTGTCACTATCCTGATGATAAATCCTTGTCCCTGGGGCATCCCAATTTGTGATGCCCTGCTGTGTAATCTCCCCCCAAGATTATTTGACAGAATTTTGAACATGAAAGCTAAAAATTAACTCAAAAAATTGCAAGAATGCATATGGGGGGGGGGGGGGTAGACAGATAGAATGAAGGGGTTATATGATGGACAGATATAATTGAGGGGCAGATAGATAATGGATACTTACTATTTATGAATGGCAATGCCGATGCAGCCTTTCAAGACAAATTTCTGCGTCAGGCTTATTTTCTAGTAGAGCAGCGACAACATTGAGGTCTCCTCAGCTTGAACCCCAATATGCGTCTCTGCCGCTTGGTGATATTTTTCAACCGCATTCTTGATAAGCTTTGCTTTTTAGGTCGGCTAGGTTTTGGTCTCCTCAACCTGAACCTCAAGATGCGTTTCCGCTGCTTGATGATACTTTTCAACCGCATTCTTGAGTCTACAGCATGTGGATCAGTTCTTATGACTTCGGCTGTTTCTGCTTCTTCTCTGATCTGGTTGACCTCTTTATTTATGACCAGCTTCTCGGGTTCTTTCCGAAGCTCTGGTGCTTGAGGTTGATCAAAGCTATGCTTACATTTGTCAGGTGAATTTGAAGCTTTCGAAACTGTTTTTTCTACAGCATGTGTATGCTTACATTTGTCAGGTGAATTTGAAGCTTTCGAAACTGTTTTTTCTACAGCATGTGTATGCTTACATTTGTCAGGTGAATTTGAAGCTTTCGAAACTGTTTTTTCTACAGCATGTGGATCAGATCTTATGACCTCGGCTGTTTCTGCTTCTTCTTTGATCTGGTTGACCTCTTTATTTATGACCAGCTTCTCGGGTTCTTTCCGAAGCTCTGGTGCTTGAGGTTGATCAAAGCTATGCTTACATTTGTCAGGTGAATTTGAAGCTTTCGAATCTGTTTTTTTTACTTTGCCTTTTTTGATAAGTTCTTCTGATTTTGAAGGTTTCAGTTCAGTTTTTTTTGCTTCGCTTTCTAGGGTCACCTTAACAGTTTCCTCAGCCACTGATTCTGGTAGCAGCTTGGTGGATTGTTCAGTGGGGTTCCCAGCCTCCAGGTCTGCTGGCTGTAGCAACAGGGATTGCTCACCTGGATCCCCGGCCTCCAGGTCTTTGGATGTTGTGTTATCCCTTTTAGACAGCCACTTGGTTTGTATATAGTGCATTATGTGATATATGAAATCTGGCATACCTGCAAGAGAACCCAGTGGTTATTAAAGCGGACCTTCACTCTGAATAAGAGTCTATCTTATATGTTTCCCCCACACTGTACATACAGATTGCTCACATTAAAAATCATCCTACCTGCATCTACTGCTTGTTATGAGCCTTTAAACATCCAAGATGGCGGCTTATGGAAGCCGCCATTTTATCAGGCAGCCTGCAAACAGGAAGTGACTGTGCTGCTCTGCATTCTGGGGCTGCTGACCTTTCCCTGACCCCAGCTCTGCTCTGTCTGAGCAAAGCACAGCTATAACCTGCCCCCCTGTACCTTATCCCACTCTCCTCTCCTCAGTAAGTGTGATGCTTCTGAGTCAAGATGGCGGCGCCCGTATCCTAAATTCCTGAACAGAGTTGCAGCCCAGTGGGGGAAAGAATAATAAGTTAGTGACTAAAAATGTAAAATATATTAATTTTAGATGCTGGGGAATCGTTTTTTAAGAGTTTGGGCTTTTCATTAAATCATGGTGAAGGTCTGGTTATTAATCATTATATGAAACATGCTAACTGCATACTTATTAATATACACTGCATTGTGGTGGGAACACACTAGTGCAGAGCAGCACAGTAAACATTTGCATGTGCTGCGCCTAGTGGTCGTGCCCCACAGTGAAGAGGGGCGAGAGAGGTGGCGGCAGGGGAAAGACGGACGGGTAGGACCAAGCTGAAAAGAACATGGCAGCAGTACATGCTGGGAGACCTTGAGTTAGCCATGAATTTCATAAATGTGTTAAATTAGTTTCATTTTAACTTACCTGGTCTTTGTTTTTTTAAGTTGTTAATATATTGGATCTTAGCTTGTTCTTTATAGTAGTTTGTAAATGCGGCCTCCACATCGTCATCGCTCTTTATGCGATTTCGGCTAAAGAAAAGAAAAGAAATGATCAGCATGGAGAAATAAACAACAATAAACTGTCAAAAAAAGGGACATAACCGTATGGACATGGCAACCAACCTCACCTGGCTGCATCATCCAGGTGAAAAACAGGGTAAGGCTCCCCCAGTAAGTATGCCCCAGGAGTGTCCCAGTCCTTATCCAACCCCCCACCCCCAAATTTAGGAGACTCTATAGCCTCTATAAGAGTGCCCCGTGGTATTGTGGCAAAAAAAAAAACAAAAAAAAATTAGTACCGACTGCTCATTAATGAGCCGGTTAGTGCACACAGCAGAGAATGACACTATGTAACTTCAATGCAGCGGCCATCCATAAGAAGCACCAGGGAAACATGCTGAGTTTTCTCTCATCCTGCCTTTTAATGCCAGGAGACCCTATAGTCACCAGTTGACTTGAGTGTCCCTTAAAGTAGTTTTATCACCAGGATTGTCACTATTCTGATGATAAATCCTTGTCCCTGGGGCATCCCAATTTGAGATGCCCTGCTGTGTAATCTCCCCCCAAGATTTTTGACAGAATTTTGAACATGAGAGAAAAGGCTAAATATTATCTCAAAAAACAAATTTTTCACCAAAAAATTGCTAGAATGCATTCTCGCACAGTGCTAAATCGACCCTTGTAATGCAAGAGAGATAGACAGAAAGATATTGGGGGTAGATAGATAGAATGGAGGGGTTATATGATGGACAGATATAATTGTGGAGCAGATAGATAGGATAGATAATGGATACTTACTATTTATCAATGGCAATGTAGATGCAGCCTGCCAAGACAATAAGGCCGGCGATGGTAGAAATTCCAATAATCCAAGCAAATGTCTGCTTCAGCCTACGAGTTGGTGTCACAGTCATAGGCGGATTGGTGCTTGGTAAGAGATCTTCATTCACCTCTAAAGAAAAAAAATGACATTCAATATCTTTGTTTCACTTTTTACAATAGTCATTAGTTTACTCTTTTACATGTTAAACAATCGTCTTCCTGCAGCCTATAGGACAGTATATGGCAATGGTTTCTCCTAAGCTTAGCACAGCGCTCTCCTACCCAGTAACAACCAATCACATTCAAAGCTGCAGTGGGATTGGCTGGGGGGGGGCATCATTTTTTAGTTACACCACTGAGGTCTTCATATCAAAAGGCCACATGCGCAAGCTGCATCTCTAGCAGAGCGGGTACTCGCACCAGGCATTTATGAATGACATGAGTGGCAGAATCCCTCCATCCCCCCCCCCTCACTGTCCTGTAGCCAGGGGCCCGGGGCTGGCTGTCCGCTGTTTGTGGCTGTGCAATGGCCAATGACGGTCAGGCTGTAACACGGCAGCAGCATGTTCCCGCATTGCGCCACCCAGCTGCTGACTACCTTGCATTGGCCGTCTAGTTTAAAGTGGACCAACACCTATGCCTGCCACCATATGACAGGCTTGGGGGGCATCCAGAATGCTGGAGCCCCCCTGCACAAAAGCCCCCAGAACACCCGTAAATCTCACCTTAAAGTGGACCAACACCGAGAGGTGATCGGCCCGGAAATCTATAAGATTCCCGGGCCGATCACCTCCCACCCTGCGGGACATCCGAGATCGGGATGTCCCGCGGGGTGAAACCCCCCCAAACACCCCGAATCACCTACCTTCTCTTCCGCCGCCTCCCTCGCGCCCCTCTAGGGGGCCGCCCCCGCCGAAAGTGACGCGAGGGAGGCGGCGGCGGCGGAAGCCGCTTGGACGTTCCTGTTCCCAGCCTGGACGTTGGCGGGGATTGGACCGGGCAGTCACGTGGGAGCGGTGAGTTTATTGGGGTTTCTGGGGGGTTTCACACAGCGGGGCACCCCCGATCGGGGTGCCCCGCCGAAGTGGACCAAAACACAGGATAGTCAAAATCCTGGGTGTTGGTCCACTTTAACCTCGGTCCTCCAGGAATCCAGCACAGCGAATGGCCATCGAACACGTGGGTGCCCACACGTGCACCTGGTAGCCAATCGCTGCACTGGATACCCGGCAGGGGAGTGAGGGTAAGGAGATTTATGGCCGTTCGGGGGGTTGGCTCCATCCCGAATCAGGATGCCCTAGGGGGGAAGCAGTCAGGCATTTGGTCCATTTTAAAGCGTGCTCGGAGCTGATGACGTTATGGCATCTAAGACCAGCGGCTCTGACCATGCTGGCTGCCGCATCCCCCGCTTCCTCTTAACAGGGAGTGTGCCCGCTCCAGCCTGGCACAGGCACGCACCCTGCTAGAGGGATAGCGGGGAAGGGGCCACGCACTGCACATGTGCCGTAGCTGCGGGGAAGTGTTTGGAATGACCTGGGGGTTTCACACAGCTGGGCATCCCGATTTTAGATGCCCTGGCGGGGAGGGAATGGATTGGTCCGGGAATTTAGTTTCTTGGGCCGGTTGCGGTGGGTTTCGGTCCACCTTAATGTTTGCTGTGCCGCCTAGGGAGGAAGGATGGCAATGTGCCAACCAACCTCCTATTGGACGCAGAGGGGGAGCTCTGGAAGCATCACACGGCCTGGCATCTCTACGGCATCATGTGGGACCCTATATGAGCTTTACAAGGTAGAGCAGCATTTCCTTGGCTGTATCTAGTAAGGATTGCAGTAATGACAGCAATGCTATAGGGACATACTAAACTGCATATTGGGATGATGGGATGAGGGGATGATTGATTTCATTTCTCAGCACTTCCACCAGAGGTCGCTACAGTTTTTGCACTCATAGTAAATCACAGAATGTTCTGTTCTGTTGTTCTTGATACTATGTTACAGTTTCAAGAAGCTGCAAATGATTAACTCTTTCCTTGCTGAAATACATCCAGTGTTATAATAAAATCATAGTAAATTCGACAGTGGTAATAGAAAAATGAGTCAAAACATTTGTAGGACTAGATTATTGATTTTACCTTTTCTTTTATTTCTCATTATTTTTGAATAAATGTATTATGTTGGGATTATGGGTAAAATATGATAGTTTCATATGCTAAGGCACATATTGACATATTTCTGATAATAAAATGGTTAAAATATTTATTTTACAGGGGGATTATGGGTGCAATGCTATAGTTACACATGCTAAGGAACACATGTTACGTATTTCTGATCAGAATATGGCCATAATATTTATTTCACATGGGGATTATGGGTGCAATGCTATAGTTACACATGCTAAGGAACACATGTTACGTATTTCTGATCAGAATATGGCCATAATATTTATTTTACAGGGGGATTATGGGTAGAATATAATAGTTACACATGCTAAGGAACACATGGTACGTATTTCTGATCAGAATATGGCCATAATATTTATTTTACAGGGGGATTATGGGTGCAATGCTATAGTTACACATGCTAAGGAACACATGTTACGTATTTCTGATCAGAATATGGGCATAATCTTTATTTTACAGGGGGATTATGGGTGCAATGCTATAGTTACACATGCTAAGGAACACATGTTACGTATTTCTGATCAGAATATGGCCATAATCTTTATTTTACAGGGGGATTATGGGTGCAATGCTATAGTTACACATGCTAAGGAACACATGTTACGTATTTCTGATCAGAATATGGCCATAATATTTATTTTACAGGGGGATTATGGGTAGAATATAATAGTTACACATGCTAAGGAACACATGGTACGTATTTCTGATCAGAATATGGCCATAATATTTATTTTACAGGGGGATTATGGGTGCAATGCTATAGTTACACATGCTAAGGAACACATGTTACGTATTTCTGATCAGAATATGGGCATAATCTTTATTTTACAGGGGGATTATGGGTGCAATGCTATAGTTACACATGCTAAGGAACACATGTTACGTATTTCTGATCAGAATATGGGCATAATCTTTATTTTACAGGGGGATTATGGGTGCAATGCTATAGTTACACATGCTAAGGAACACATGTTACGTATTTCTGATCAGAATATGGCCATAATCTTTATTTTACAGGGGGATTATGGGTGCAATGCTATAGTTACACATGCTAAGGAACACATGTTACGTATTTCTGATCAGAATATGGCCATAATATTTATTTTACAGGGGGATTATGGGTAGAATATAATAGTTACACATGCTAAGGAACACATGGTACGTATTTCTGATCAGAATATGGGCATAATCTTTATTTTACAGGGGGATTATGGGTGCAATGCTATAGTTACACATGCTAAGGAACACATGTTACGTATTTCTGATCAGAATATGGCCATAATCTTTATTTTACAGGGGGATTATGGGTGCAATGCTATAGTTACACATGCTAAGGAACACATGTTACGTATTTCTGATCAGAATATGGCCATAATCTTTATTTTACAGGGGGATTATGGGTGCAATGCTATAGTTACACATGCTAAGGAACACATGTTACGTATTTCTGATCAGAATATGGCCATAATCTTTATTTTACAGGGGGATTATGAGTGCAATGCTATAGTTACACATGCTAAGGAACACATGTTACGTATTTCTGATCAGAATATGGGCATAATATTTATTTTACAGGGGGATTATGGGTAGAATATAATAGTTACACATGCTAAGGAACACATGTTACGTATTTCTGATCAGAATATGGCCATAATATTTATTTTACAGGGGGATTATGGGTAGAATATAATAGTTACACATGCTAAGGAACACACGTTACGTATTTCTGATCAGAATATGGCCATAATCTTTATTTTACAGGGGGATTATGGGTGCAATGCTATAGTTACACATGCTAAGGAACACATGTTACGTATTTCTGATCAGAATATGGCCATAATATTTATTTTACAGGGGGATTATGGGTAGAATATAATAGTTACACATGCTAAGGAACACATGGTACGTATTTCTGATCAGAATATGGCCATAATCTTTATTTTACAGGGGGATTATGGGTGCAATGCTATAGTTACACATGCTAAGGAACACATGTTACGTATTTCTGATCAGAATATGGCCATAATCTTTATTTTACAGGGGGATTATGGGTGCAATGCTATAGTTACACATGCTAAGGAACACATGTTACGTATTTCTGATCAGAATATGGGCATAATATTTATTTTACTGGGGGATTATGGGTAGAATATAATAGTTACACATGCTAAGGAACACGTTACGTATTTCTGATCAGAATATGGCCATAATCTTTATTTTAGAGGGGGATTATGGGTGCAATGCTATAGTTACACATGCTAAGGAACACATGTTACGTATTTCTGATCAGAATATGGGCATAATCTTTATTTTACAGGGGGATTATGGGTGCAATGCTATAGTTACACATGCTAAGGAACACATGTTACGTATTTCTGATCAGAATATGGCCATAATATTTATTTTACAGGGGGATTATGGGTGCAATGCTATAGTTACACATGCTAAGGAACACATGTTACGTATTTCTGATCAGAATATGGCCATAATATTTATTTTACAGGGGGATTATGGGTGCAATGCTATAGTTACACATGCTAAGGAACACGTTACGTATTTCTGATCAGAATATGGGCATATTTTTTTCACAGGGGGATTATGGGTGCAATGCTTTAGTTACACATGGAAAGGAACAGAATTGACCCATTTCCAATAAGAATATGGGTAGAATATTTATTTTATATAGGGATTATGACTGGAATATTATGGTTAAACATTCTCAGAAACAAAATTGACCCATTTCCTATCAAAATATGGGTATAATATTTAGTTTACATAGGGATTATGGTGGAATATTATGGTTACAAATGCTTAGAAACACAATTGACCCATTTCCAATAGGAATATGGGTATTATATTTATTTTATATGGAAAATATTGGTGGAATATTATGGTTACACATACTAAGGAAGAAAATTGACCTTTTTGTGTGATAAGAATATGGGTATAATATTTATTTCACATGGGGATTATGGGTGGAATATTAGAGTTACACAAGCTAAGGAACTCAATTGACCCATTTCCAATAACAATATGGTGAAAAATATTTTTTAATGGGAATTATTGGTGGAGTTTTATAGTTATATATTCTAAGGAACACATTTCTGATAATAATATGGGTATAAATATATTTTTACATGGGGATTATGGGTGAAATATCATATATACACATGCTAAGTAACATATTTGACCTATTTATAATTGGTATAATTATTTTTTAACATGGGTGGAATATTAAAGGGTACCTCTCATCAAAAAAACGTTTGATATATTATAGAATAATATATGCAGAATAACTTTCCAATTGCATGTTATTAAAAAAATATGCTTCTTTCTATTTAATTTTCCACTTTGAAATTTAGGACTCATGTTCGAGTCTAAGAGGCCGATTCATCAATAGCGCCAGGTAGCGACAGATGAGCGACTGTAGCGTGATTTTTTCAGCGCCAGACAGTATTCGCTGTGCTTGGCCGGCATTAGCTTCGCTGTTTCACAGGTCCAGCGTTGTATGTGAGCGCCTGACAACGAATGGGCAGAGCGAACGGCTAGCTTCATATTCATCAAAAAATCACGCTCCGAATGTGCTGTCGCTGTCCATTCCTTGTTTAAACCCCAGAGCGCTGGCGGCGATCTGTATTAACTAGTTTTTAACCCCTAAACAACCATATTTTTTGAATGTAACATTATACATGTTTTTAGAATCATCCCGTTATATGAATACATTAATCTCAGACCTGTTAGATCAATTCTGCACATATTTTTTTTTTTTTTTTTTTTGACTTAAAAATAAATCCTAACATTGCAGAAATGGTCTCCGAATTTTGACATTAAAAAAATAAAAAAAAAAAATATTACCAATTAATCATGAATTATTATAGATTGCTCCATTGAAATGCATTGGACATCGCCAGGGAGCGACAGCTCATACCTGGCGCTGTGAGGGAATTTGCAGCGGCGCTGTTCGGTCCAGGCGGCTTGATGATGAATGCCGCGCTAGCCGTCGCTCTCGCCGGCGCTAGCCTCATTTTGCTTGATAAATGCGTCATTGTGACCGCCGCGGGCGTACTTGAGTCGGTAGTCGCCGTTAGCTGCCGCTACCTGGCGCTCGTCAGACACTACCTGGCGCTATCGCTTGATGAATAAGGGCATAAATCTCAGACACTAGCCAGTGTACTGAAATATTAGGTGTCTTGAGATTGAAAAGTGTCGAGTCCCTCACATTCCATCTCAAAACACAATATTTCACTACACGGCCTGCAGTCTGTGATTTAGGACTCCAGCATAAGTCAGAAATCTATAAAAAGGCTTGCAGCCGGGACTAGGGAAACCCCTAGTGGTCATTTTTTCAAAGTGGAAAATTAAATAGAAAGAAGCATATCTTTATCTAACATGCAATTGGAAAGTTATTCTGCATACATTAGTCTATAACATTTAAAAAGTTTGTTTTAATGAGAGGTCCCCTTTAATGTTACACATGGAATGGAACACATGTGACCTTTTTCTCATTATATAATGGGTATAAATAATACCATTCTGTGAATACTCACCTGTAGAATGGATATTATAAGTATGCATCACACCCTGCTCCAGTAATGATTCATTGCATCAGGGTTATAGTCCACAAGAGGGCGCTTTACTGCAGAGATGGCAAAAAAGAGGCCCCTCCTGGTCCATATATACCCGGGACCTCCCACTCATTTCCCAGTATAAGTAAGCAGTAAGGGAACCAGGAGAAGCCAAAACAAAATAACAATATTAGCAAGGAAACATTCACCATATAGGAGGACCCAAAAATAAAACTCAGGGCGGGATGGAGCAGGGTGTGATGCATACTTATAATATCCATTCTACAAGGTGCATATTCACAGAATGGTATTATTCCAAGTATGCATCACACCCTGCTCCAGTAATGATTCATTACGTCAGGGACATCCAGTAGCAGTGTCCAACAACGGGTGGGAATCCCAAAACAAGGCAACAATGCGCAGTTCAAACCACTGCAGCTTGCAGAACTTTGCGGCCAAAACAGCATCCGCTGAGGCCCGAACATCAACCTTGTAAACTTGGAAAAAGTATGAACAGAAGACCAAGTAGCAGCCTACAACCTGTTCAACAGAAGCCTGGTGCTGAAAAGCCCAAGAGGCCCCAACAGCACGAGTAGAATGAGCAGTGAATCGGAAGAGAGGATCCCTTCAGCAGAATAGGCCCTAACAATGGCCTGACGAATCCATATACTAATGGTAGACTTGACGGGCGCCAAACCCTTCTTAGGACCAGAGGGTACCACAAACAAGGCGTCCATCTTCCTGAAAGGCGCTGTAGCCACCAGGTAGTATTTTAAGTTTCTGACAACATCCAGAGAATGCAAGGCCCTCTCGTCATTACCAGGATTAGGGCATAAGGAAGGAAGCACAATGTCCTGATTGGAGGTGAAAGGCAGAGACAACCTTAGGCAAGAAGTTGGGTTTAAAGCGAAAAACCACCTTGTCCTGGTGTCTCTCAAAATAGGGGGCCTGAATGGACAGAGCTGCCAACTCAGAAGTACGCCGGACAGAAGTGATAGCCACCAAGAAGGCAACTTTCAAGGTGACAATAGACAGTGCATCCTCATGCACAGGCTCAAATGGAGGGCCCTGAAGGGCAGACAATACCAAATTCAAATCCCAAACCGGTAACATGGGTTTGCGGGGAGAGCGCACATGAGTGACCCCCTGGAAAAAAGTTTTGACCAAAGGATGAAGAGCGAAGGACATCTGGAAGAAAACCGCCAGGGCGGAAACATGCCCCTTCAGAGTGCTGAGCTGAAAAACCCATATCCAGAACATGTTGAAGGGACTTCAGTATCCGAGGGATGGAGAACACCCGACAAGGGAAGGCCCTAGCCTCACACCAGTCAATGTAGGTCCGCCAGGTCCTGTAGTAGATATTAGAGGAAGACTTCTTCCTAGCTTTGACCAGAGTCTGAACAACCGCATCAGACAGACCCTTTTAGGATGGAGGTTTTAGCAGCCATGCCGTCAAAGCCAGCGTTTGTAAATTGGGGTGACAGAGCCGTCCTTGAGTGAGAAGATCCGGAACCAGGGGCAGAGGGTACTGATCGATCGCCAACTGCACGACGTCTGCGAACCACACCTGTCTTGGCCACCTGGGGTCCACCAAAACAGCTGGCACCCCTTCGTGAACCAGCTTGCGTATAACCCTGCCCAGAAGGGGAAACAGAGGGAAGAGGTACAGGAAACTGAACCCCCGCCAGGACAGAGACATGGCATCCACTGCCAGAGCCATAGGATCCTGGGACAGTGAGACAAATGCTGGAAGCTTGTGAATGTGACGAGAGGCAAACAGATCCACATCCGGCATCCCCCACCTGTGACAGAGGGATAGAAAGACCTCGCTGCTGAGGGAACATTCCCCCCGGCGAGAGGCCCCTCTGCTCAGGGAGTCCGCTTCCAGGTTCTCCACTCCCGGGATGTAAACCGCAGAAATGCACGGAACATTGTTCTCTGCCCAAGAGAGAATCAACGACACCTCTCGGTCCACGTCCCTCCCTGATGATTGATGTAAGCGACCGCAGTCCAGTTGTCGGAGCAAACCTGAACCGGCAGGCCCTGGAGGTGAGGCGTCAGCACCAACTGAACCGCCCTCCGCTCCAGAGCATTGATGGGGCGTGTGCCTCCTGAGGGCCCCACAGCCCCTGGAATTGATGGGCTCTCCAGTAGACCCCCAGCCTGACAGACTGGCATCCATAGTGACCGTCTCCTAGTGGGGCGTCAGAAATGATCTGCCCCCCAGATTCTTCGAGTCCAGCCACCACAGAAGGGACTGCCAGACCAGAGGGGACAGAACAAATGCCTGATCCAGAGATAGGGGACACTTTTCCCAGACTGTTAGGAGATGGAGCTGAAGAGGCCTCATGTGAAACTGAGCAAAGGGAACTGCCTCGAAGCAGGCCACCATCTGTCCCACCAGTTGCATCCCTTGTCGGATGGATGGATGAGGGTTGGACAGTAGGACATGAATCAGCGCTTGAAGAGCGTCCACCTTCTGCTGAGGTAGGAAAATCCTGGCCTGAATGGTATCCAGAGTCATGCCCAGGAAGGAGGTCACCCGTGACGGAGAGAGTGAGGACTTGGGGTAATTGATCACCCAGCCGAACTTCTCCAGTGTCGCCACCACCGTCCGGGTGTCCAGCTCCGCTTGATGGAGTGAAGGAGACGTAATGAGAAGGTCGTCCAGATACGGAAGAATTCGAATGCCCCGGGCTCTGAGAAGAGCCATCACGCCCACCTGCACCTAGGTGAACACCCTGGGGGCAGAGGTGAGCCCGAAGGGGAGAGCCACAAATTGGTAGTGTTGTTCCCCTACCGCAAACCTGAGGAACCGCTGGTGCCCTGGAAAGACCGGCACATGAAGGTAAGCGTCTTTGATGTCTATTGAGGTCATAAAGACCCCCGGGCGCAGTGAACTGAAAGCGGAGCGCAGTGTCTCCATGCGAAACCGTTTGGTTCTGATGAACCTGTTGAGAAGCTTTAGGTCCAGAATGGGTCTGATGGAACCATCCTTTTTGGGCACTGTAAAGAGATTGGAATAGTAACACTGACCTCTCTCTCTGGGGGGATCCTGGCGAACGACCCCCATGGCCCGAAGGTTTTGGACCGCCAACAACAGGCCCTGCATTGCCCGAGGATCCGTAGGAACCCGTGATCTGAGGAATCTGGGAGGAGGCTAGTCCGCGAACTCCAGCTTGTACCCGGAGGAGACAACCTCCAGAATCCATTTGTCTGAGACCTGTTGGGCCCAGACCCGAGTGAAGAGCCGCAGCCGTCCCCCCACCCGCAAGGGTGAGGGTGCCCCCTCATTGCTGAGCGGGCTTGGCCGTGGATTTGGGTTTGGCACCCCAGGAGGATCCGGGTTGGGTGCAGCCTCTGCCCTTGCCCCAGAAATCTCCCCTTTGTCCAGCAAAGGATACCCCCCTGCCTGTCCTAGGCCCACGAAAGGAGGGAGTGAAGGAGCCCGAACCCCGAAAGGGTCGCAGCTGCTTTTTGCGTTGGGGTAACTTACCTCCCTTAGCAAAAAGGTCCAGACGATCACCAAACAGGCGCAATCCTTTAAAGGGAAGCCCAGTGAGCGCCTTCTTAGCGGCATTGTCCGCTGCCCATTGGCGCAACCAGACCGAGCGGCGGATAGAGACTACTAAGGCCGAGGTCCTGCTACACATCCGAATGGTGTCTTCCAAGGCAGATAAGACATAAGTGATGAACAACTCACATTGTGACAAGGCTCTAAGAATCCTCATGGGAGCCATCCAGAGGGCCCCTGATTAAGGTCCTAATAGCTGAAGCACAAACTAGGCGCAGAGCCGAACCCGAACAAGTAAAGGCATGGGAGGCCAATTGGTCAATACGTCGGTCCTCAAGGTAGTGGAATCAGGGAATGCACCACAGACGTATTGGACTACCCCAGGACGGGGGCATCCACCTCGGGAGGAGTTGACCAATGTTTGACCACGTCCGCGGGGAAGGGATACCTCCTATCCCACCCCTTAGGGATACCGGGAAGCCTGATAGGCCGTTCCCACACCTAAAGAACCAGATTGTTAAAATGCGTCTGTTCTTGGAATTCCAACCGTGGCTTAACGGTCCCAAACAATTCCCCCTGCTGCTTAGGCGCCGCCGTAGGAGGGGGAAATGGCAAGTACTTAAAAAATTTGAGTAAGGAGCCTATGGGTGTCGTCAGCATCCCCATGCTCTGCAACGGCATCAGCGCCAAGGTACTGCTGATCATCAGAGACTTCGGAGTCTGAAAATTCCCCTTCCTCAAGAGGGGTATAGTCAGACAATCAAGGAATTCATTTTCGGAAGAAAAGGCCGGCGCAGGAGGCGCCATGTGCCGTCTTTTAGCTGGAGCCTTCGGGGCTGCAGAACTGGCAATCATTCTCTCAATGTTGGCCAGTCTAGCGCAAACATCAGATTGTGACTCCCTGCTAGTGTAAATGTCACTAGGGGTCATAACCAGGCGCGGGGGTGTGGGGGATGAGAGCAGCGGAGCTGATCCAGCCGCACGGGGCTCAGATTGCCGCGCAAGCGCCTGCTGCGCACATGGTACACAAATCTGCACATTATCGCCCACAAGGGATGCCCCACATACCACACACAGCCGGGCTTGCCCCGAGGGGACCCCGAGCACAGTATCCTGGGAAGCTTCCATATGGTGATTTGGTAGTCGCAATGGGAATTACGCTATTCAGCTACCCGGGATTCCCCTTAAAAACAGATCATGTGTGTTGTGTGTAGAAAATGGTATCACCAGAATTGTGGGGGACAAATGGGTAGACCACCCAAATATTTTGTTTGTGAACAGTGCAAAAAAAAAATAGCATACACTTTGACATATTGTTTTTCTTTTTGTGATATCTGGCATAAACCATGAAATAGCAGGGCAAGCCATGCCTTACGGCATTGCCCCCTGACTGTGGAGCCAATGATAATGTTGCCCCCTATCTCAGGGATCCTGATCTCCTATTGTATTTCTACCCCCCCCCCCTCCCGGGAATGATCTACCTCACTCCCTAGTTTGGGTCCTGGAAGCTTTTCCTACCCAGCCCCTGTTGTTGTTATTACTGTTGTTTTGCTGTCTGTTTGATGTTCCTGCAATGGTGCTATTCAAGTCACAGCAGGTGTCCGGTCTGGAGTTCCATCTGCTAACTAGAGTTGGTGAGGCAGCACCACTCGACCGTGACCCCCCAACCAATTGTGCCTTGAGTTATTCCACGTTTTATATTTAAAATAAAAGCTGTGGCCGACCCCTACCACAATTTAAGTTAACGTGTGTACTGTCTGTTATTTATGGAGAGGGACTTATGGCAGTTAAAGGGTTTTTCGGGTTTAGACATCTTGGGGGAGATTCATCAAAACCTTTGTAAAGGAAAAGTTGACTATCTGCCCATAGCAGCTGCAGACGAAGCAGAGCGATGACGTCAGCTGTCAATCAAGCCCGCAGGACGGGGCCGCGGCCGGCGCATAGGAGCTGGTAAGTGGAAGTCCCCGCCTAGAAGACTACTTAGGAAACGGCCGGGGGGAACTTTATAGTTTAATATCTTCACCATCCCTGGGGGCACAAACGTCCCTCGGGGATGGTGAAAATGCAGATTTTAGCATATATAACGCATTGCCAAGCGTTCTATATGATAAAAACTGCTGGTTGGGTCCCTTTAAATATGGTATAATTTTAATCATATGAATATTTCACCCATAATACCCATCTATACAAAAATATTTATGCCCATATTCTTATTAGAAATAGGTCAAATGTGTTCCTTACCATGTGTAACTATAAAATTCCACCAATAATCCTTAGGTAAAATAAATATTATACTTATATTCTTATTGGAAATGGGTCAACTGTGTTCCTAAGCATGTGTAACTATAATATTCCACCCATAATCCCCATGTAAAATAAATATTATATCCATATTGTTATCAGAATCAGGTCAAATGTGTTCCTTAGCATGTGTAACTATAGCATTGCACCCATAATCCCCCTGTAAAATAAAGATTCTGCCCATATTCTGATCAGAAATACGTAACGTGTTCCTTAGCATGTGTAACTATTATATTCTACCCATAATCCCCCTGTAAAATAAATATTATGCCCATATTCTGATCAGAAATACGTAACATGTGTTCCTTAGCATGTGTAACTATAGCATTGCACTCATAATCCCCCTGTAAAATAAAGATTATGGCCATATTCTGATCAGAAATACGTAACGTGTTCCTTAGCATGTGTAACTATTATATTCTACCCATAATCCCCCTGTAAAATAAATATTATGCCCATATTCTGATCAGAAATACGTAACATGTGTTCCTTAGCATGTGTAACTATAGCATTGCACTCATAATCCCCCTGTAAAATAAAGATTATGGCCATATTCTGATCAGAAATACGTAACATGTGTTCCTTAGCATGTGTAACTATAGCATTGCACCCATAATCCCCCTGTAAAATAAAGATTATGGCCATATTCTGATCAGAAATACGTAACATGTGTTCCTTAGCATGTGTAACTATAGCATTGCACCCATAATCCCCCTGTAAAATAAAGATTATGGCCATATTCTGATCAGAAATACGTAACATGTGTTCCTTAGCATGTGTAACTATAGCATTGCACCCATAATCCCCCTGTAAAATAAAGATTATGGCCATATTCTGATCAGAAATACGTAACATGTGTTCCTTAGCATGTGTAACTATAGCATTGTACCCATAATCCCCCTGTAAAATAAAGATTATGGCCATATTCTGATCAGAAATACGTAACATGTGTTCCTTAGCATGTGTAACTATAGCATTGCACCCATAATCCCCCTGTAAAATAAAGATTATGCCCATATTCTGATCAGAAATATGTAACATGTGTTCCTTAGCATGTGTAACTATAGCATTGCAACCATAATCCCCCTGTGAAATAAAGATTATGGCCATATTCTGATCAGAAATACGTAACATGTGTTCCTTAGCATGTGTAACTATAGCATTGCACCCATAATCCCGCTGTAAAATAAAGATTATGCCCATATTCTGATCAGAAATATGTAACATGTGTTCCTTAGCATGTGTAACTATAGCATTGCAACCATAATCCCCCTGTGAAATAAAGATTATGGCCATATTCTGATCAGAAATACGTAACATGTGTTCCTTAGCATGTGTAACTATAGCATTGCACCCATAATCCCCCTGTAAAATAAAGATTATGGCCATATTCTGATCAGAAATATGTAACATGTGTTCCTTAGCATGTGTAACTATAGCATTGCACCCATAATCCCCCTATGAAATAAAGATTATGCCCATATTCTGATCAGAAATACGTAACATGTGTTCCTTAGCATGTGTAACTATAGCATTGCACCCATAATCCCCCTGTAAAATAAAGATTATGGCCATATTCTGATCAGAAATACGTAACATGTGTTCCTTAGCATGTGTAACTATAGCATTGCACCCATAATCCCCCTGTAAAATAAATATTATGCCCATATTCTGATCAGAAATATGTAACATGTGTTCCTTAGCATGTGTAACTATAGCATTGCACCCATAATCCCCCTGTAAAATAAAGATTATGCCCATATTCTGATCAGAAATACGTACCATGTGTTCCTTAGCATGTGTAACTATTATATTCTACCCATAATCCCCCTGTAAAATAAAGATTATGGCCATATTCTGATCAGAAATACGTAACATGTGTTCCTTAGCATGTGTAACTATAGCATTGCACCCATAATCCCCCTGTAAAATAAAGATTATGCCCATATTCTGATCAGAAATATGTAACATGTGTTCCTTAGCATGTGTAACTATAGCATTGCACCCATAATCCCCCTGTGAAATAAAGATTATGGCCATATTCTGATCAGAAATATGTAACATGTGTTCCTTAGCATGTGTAACTATAGCATTGCACCCATAATCCCGCTGTAAAATAAAGATTATGGCCATATTCTGATCAGAAATACGTAACATGTGTTCCTTAGCATGTGTAACTATAGCATTGTACCCATAATCCCCCTGTAAAATAAAGATTATGGCCATATTCTGATCAGAAATACGTAACATGTGTTCCTTAGCATGTGTAACTATAGCATTGCACCCATAATCCCCCTGTAAAATAAAGATTATGCCCATATTCTGATCAGAAATATGTAACATGTGTTCCTTAGCATGTGTAACTATAGCATTGCACCCATAATCCCCCTGTGAAATAAAGATTATGGCCATATTCTGATCAGAAATATGTAACGTGTTCCTTAGCATGTGTAACTATAGCATTGCACCCATAATCCCCCTGTAAAATAAAGATTATGCCCATATTCTGATCAGAAATACGTACCATGTGTTCCTTAGCATGTGTAACTATTATATTCTACCCATAATCCCCCTGTAAAATAAAGATTATGCCCATATTCTGATCAGAAATACGTAACATGTGTTCCTTAGCATGTGTAACTATAGCATTGCACCCATAATCCCCCTGTAAAATAAAGATTATGGCCATATTCTGATCAGAAATACGTAACATGTGTTCCTTAGCATGTGTAACTATAGCATTGCACCCATAATCCCCCTGTGAAATAAATATTATGCCCATATTCTGATCAGAAATATGTAACATGTGTTCCTTAGCATGTGTAACTATAGCATTGCACCCATAATCCCCCTGTGAAATAAATATTATGCCCATATTCTGATCAGAAATACGTAACATGTGTTCCTTAGCATGTGTAACTATTATATTCTACCCATAATCCCCCTGTAAAATAAATATGGCCATATTCTGATCAGAAATACGTAACATGTGTTCCTTAGCATGTGTAACTATAGCATTGCACCCATAATCCCCCTGTAAAATAAAGATTATGGCCATATTCTGATCAGAAATACGTAACATGTGTTCCTTAGCATGTGTAACTATAGCATTGCACCCATAATCCCCCTGTAAAATAAAGATTATGGCCATATTCTGATCAGAAATATGTAACGTGTTCCTTAGCATGTGTAACTATAGCATTGCACCCATAATCCCCCTGTAAAATAAAGATTATGCCCATATTCTGATCAGAAATACGTACCATGTGTTCCTTAGCATGTGTAACTATTATATTCTACCCATAATCCCCCTGTAAAATAAAGATTATGCCCATATTCTGATCAGAAATACGTAACATGTGTTCCTTAGCATGTGTAACTATTATATTCTACCCATAATCCCCCTGTAAAATAAAGATTATGGCCATATTCTGATCAGAAATACGTAACATGTGTTCCTTAGCATGTGTAACTATAGCATTGCACCCATAATCCCCCTGTGAAATAAATATTATGCCCATATTCTGATCAGAAATATGTAACATGTGTTCCTTAGCATGTGTAACTATAGCATTGCACCCATAATCCCCCTGTGAAATAAATATTATGCCCATATTCTGATCAGAAATACGTAACATGTGTTCCTTAGCATGTGTAACTATTATATTCTACCCATAATCCCCCTGTAAAATAAAGATTATGGCCATATTCTGATCAGAAATACGTAACATGTGTTCCTTAGCATGTGTAACTATAGCATTGCACCCATAATCCCCCTGTAAAATAAAGATTATGGCCATATTCTGATCAGAAATACGTAACATGTGTTCCTTAGCATGTGTAACTATAGCATTGCACCCATAATCCCCCTGTGAAATAAAGATTATGGCCATATTCTGATCAGAAATATGTAACGTGTTCCTTAGCATGTGTAACTATAGCATTGCACCCATAATCCCCCTGTAAAATAAAGATTATGCCCATATTCTGATCAGAAATACGTACCATGTGTTCCTTAGCATGTGTAACTATTATATTCTACCCATAATCCCCCTGTAAAATAAAGATTATGCCCATATTCTGATCAGAAATACGTAACATGTGCTCCTTAGCATGTGTAACTATAGCATTGCACCCATAATCCCCCTGTAAAATAAAGATTATGGCCATATTCTGATCAGAAATACGTAACATGTGTTCCTTAGCATGTGTAACTATAGCATTGCACCCATAATCCCCCTGTGAAATAAATATTATGCCCATATTCTGATCAGAAATATGTAACATGTGTTCCTTAGCATGTGTAACTATAGCATTGCACCCATAATCCCCCTGTGAAATAAATATTATGCCCATATTCTGATCAGAAATACGTAACATGTGTTCCTTAGCATGTGTAACTATTATATTCTACCCATAATCCCCCTGTAAAATAAATATTATGCCCATATTCTGATCAGAAATACGTAACATGTGTTCCTTAGCATGTGTAACTATAGCATTGCACCCATAATCCCCCTGTAAAATAAAGATTATGGCCATATTCTGATCAGAAATACGTAACATGTGTTCCTTAGCATGTGTAACTATAGCATTGCACCCATAATCCCCCTGTAAAATAAAGATTATGCCCATATTCTGATCAGAAATACGTAACATCTGCTCCTTAGCATGTGTAACTATAGCATTGCACCCATAATCCCCCTGTAAAATAAAGATTATGGCCATATTCTGATCAGAAATACGTAACATGTGTTCCTTAGCATGTGTAACTATAGCATTGCACCCATAATCCCCCTGTGAAATAAATATTATGCCCATATTCTGATCAGAAATATGTACCATGTGTTCCTTAGCATGTGTAACTATAGCATTGCACCCATAATCCCCCTGTAAAATAAATATTATGGCCATATTCTGATCAGAAATATGTAACATCTGCTCCTTAGCATGTGTAACTATAGCATTGCACCCATAATCCCCCTGTAAAATAAAGATTATGCCCATATTCTGATCAGAAATACGTAACATGTGTTCCTTAGCATGTGTAACTATAGCATTGCACCCATAATCCCCCTGTAAAATAAAGATTATGGCCATATTCTGATCAGAAATACGTAACATGTGTTCCTTAGCATGTGTAACTATAGCATTGCACCCATAATCCCCCTGTGAAATAAATATTATGCCCATATTCTGATCAGAAATATGTAACATGTGTTCCTTAGCATGTGTAACTATAGCATTGCACCCATAATCCCCCTGTGAAATAAATATTATGCCCATATTCTGATCAGAAATACGTAACATGTGTTCCTTAGCATGTGTAACTATTATATTCTACCCATAATCCCCCTGTAAAATAAATATTATGCCCATATTCTGATCAGAAATACGTAACATGTGTTCCTTAGCATGTGTAACTATAGCATTGCACCCATAATCCCCCTGTAAAATAAAGATTATGCCCATATTCTGATCAGAAATACGTAACATCTGCTCCTTAGCATGTGTAACTATAGCATTGCACCCATAATCCCCCTGTGAAATAAATATTATGCCCATATTCTGATCAGAAATACGTACCATGTGTTCCTTAGCATGTGTAACTATAGCATTGCACCCATAATCCCCCTGTAAAATAAAGATTATGGCCATATTCTGATCAGAAATACGTAACATGTGTTCCTTAGCATGTGTAACTATAGCATTGCACCCATAATCCCCCTGTAAAATAAAGATTATGGCCATATTCTGATCAGAAATACGTAACATGTGTTCCTTAGCATGTGTAACTATAGCATTGCACCCATAATCCCCCTGTGAAATAAAGATTGTGCCCATATTCTGATCAGAAATACGTAACATGTGTTCCTTAGCATGTGTAACTATAGCATTGCACCCATAATCCCCCTGTGAAGTAAATATTATGCCCATATTCTGATCAGAAATAGGTAATATGTGTTCCTTAGCATGTGTAACTATTATATTCTACCCATAATCCCCCTGTAAAATAAATATTATGCCCATATTCTGATCAGAAATACGTAACATGTGTTCCTTAGCATGTGTAACTATAGCATTGCACCCATAATCCCCCTGTAAAATAAAGATTATGCCCATATTCTGATCAGAAATATGTAACATGTGTTCCTTAGCATGTGTAACTATAGCATTGCACCCATAATCCCCCTGTAAAATAAATATTATGGCCATATTCTGATCAGAAATACGTAACATGTGTTCCTTAGCATGTGTAACTATAGCATTGCACCCATAATCCCCCTGTAAAATAAAGATTATGCCCATATTCTGATCAGAAATATGTAACATGTGTTCCTTAGCATGTGTAACTATAGCATTGCACCCATAATCCCCCTGTAAAATAAATATTATGGCCATATTCTGATCAGAAATACGTACCATGTGTTCCTTAGCATGTGTAACTATTATATTCTACCCATAATCCCCCTGTAAAATAAAGATTATGGCCATTTTCTGATCAGAAATACGTAACATGTGTTCCTTAGCATGTGTAACTATAGCATTGCACCCATAATCCCCCTGTAAAATAAATATTATGGCCATATTCTGATCAGAAATACGTACCATGTGTTCCTTAGCATGTGTAACTATTATATTCTACCCATAATCCCCCTGTAAAATAAAGATTATGCCCATATTCTGATCAGAAATACGTAACATGTGTTCCTTAGCATGTGTAACTATAGCATTGCACCCATAATCCCCCTGTAAAATAAAGATTATGCCCATATTCTGATCAGAAATACGTAACATGTGTTCCTTAGCATGTGTAACTATAGCATTGCACCCATAATCCCCCTGTAAAATAAAGATTATGCCCATATTCTGATCAGAAATACGTAACATGTGTTCCTTAGCATGTGTAACTATAGCATTGCACCCATAATCCCCCTGTAAAATAAAGATTATGCCCATATTCTGATCAGAAATACGTAACATGTGTTCCTTAGCATGTGTAACTATAGCATTGCACCCATAATCCCCCTGTAAAATAAAGATTATGCCCATATTCTGATCAGAAATACGTACCATGTGTTCCTTAGCATGTGTAACTATTATATTCTACCCATAATCCCCCATGGCCATATTCTGATCAGAAATACGTAACATGTGTTCCTTAGCATGTGTAACTATAGCATTGCACCCATAATCCCCCTGTAAAATAAAGATTATGCCCATATTCTGATCAGAAATACGTAACATGTGTTCCTTAGCATGTGTAACTATAGCATTGCACCCATAATCCCCCTGTAAAATAAATATTATGGCCATATTCTGATCAGAAATACGTACCATGTGTTCCTTAGCATGTGTAACTATTATATTCTACCCATAATCCCCCTGTAAAATAAATATTATGGCCATATTCTGATCAGAAATACGTAACATGTGTTCCTTAGCATGTGTAACTATAGCATTGCACCCATAATCCCCCTGTAAAATAAAGATTATGCCCATATTCTGATCAGAAATATGTAACATGTGTTCCTTAGCATGTGTAACTATTATATTCTACCCATAATCCCCCTGTAAAATAAATATTATGGCCATATTCTGATCAGAAATACGTAACATGTGTTCCTTAGCATGTGTAACTATAGCATTGCACCCATAATCCCCCTGTAAAATAAAGATTATGCCCATATTCTGATCAGAAATACGTAACATGTGTTCCTTAGCATGTGTAACTATAGCATTGCACCCATAATCCCCCTGTAAAATAAAGATTATGCCCATATTCTGATCAGAAATACGTAACATGTGTTCCTTAGCATGTGTAACTATAGCATTGCACCCATAATCCCCCTGTAAAATAAAGATTATGCCCATATTCTGATCAGAAATACGTAACATGTGTTCCTTAGCATGTGTAACTATAGCATTGCACCCATAATCCCCCTGTAAAATAAAGATTATGCCCATATTCTGATCAGAAATACGTACCATGTGTTCCTTAGCATGTGTAACTATTATATTCTACCCATAATCCCCCATGGCCATATTCTGATCAGAAATACGTAACATGTGTTCCTTAGCATGTGTAACTATAGCATTGCACCCATAATCCCCCTGTAAAATAAATATTATGGCCATATTCTGATCAGAAATACGTACCATGTGTTCCTTAGCATGTGTAACTATTATATTCTACCCATAATCCCCCTGTAAAATAAATATTATGGCCATATTCTGATCAGAAATACGTAACATGTGTTCCTTAGCATGTGTAACTATAGCATTGCACCCATAATCCCCATGTGAAATAAATATTATGGCCATATTCTGATCAGAAATACGTAACATGTGTTCCTTAGCATGTGTAACTATAGCATTGCACCCATAATCCCCCTGTAAAATAAATATTATGGCCATATTCTGATCAGAAATACGTAACATGTGTTCCTTAGCATGTGTAACTATAGCATTGCACCCATAATCCCCCTGTAAAATAAATATTTTAACCATTTTATTATCAGAAATATGTCAATATGTGCCTTAGCATATGAAACTATCATATTTTACCCATAATCCCAACATAATACATTTATTCAAAAATAATGAGAAATAAAAGAAAAGGTAAAATCAATAATCTAGTCCTACAAATGTTTTGACTCATTTTTCTATTACCACTGTCGAATTTACTATGATTTTATTATAACACTGGATGTATTTCAGCAAGGAAAGAGTTAATCATTTGCAGCTTCTTGAAACTGTAACATAGTATCAAGAACAACAGAACAGAACATTCTGTGATTTACTATGAGTGCAAAAACTGTAGCGACCTCTGGTGGAAGTGCTGAGAAATGAAATCAATCATCCCCTCATCCCATCATCCCAATATGCAGTTTAGTATGTCCCATGCTATAGCACCATTTCTAGGCATTTGTCATTGCATGCATATAAGTAATAATGTGGACCTAAACATTGCCATCATAGAATTCTATTGGCTCCTCTTCATGCTGCTGATGTTATGGAGGAATAACAAGGGCCTATGTCTCACTATAGATGGCATTGTGTGCTGTGCATTGCTATCTCTCCAGCTACTGGGGAATTGCACCCAGCTCCATAGACATTATTGTTCTGCTGGGCTTTCCGTTACCTCTGGGGTGTATGTATAGCGGCGGCGGCGGGCGAGTTTCTAGAAATGTCTACAATGTAACAAGGATGAGGCGATACTTACTTGCTGTTGGGGCGGGTGGGAAGCCCTCAGCAAATGCAATGAGCATTAAAGCTAAAATGCAGAGATAAGACATCTCTCCGATCACACGAGCAAACGCCATTCACTCGCTCTCCTCTCTAACCCTCAGTGACAGTTGGAGCCTGCGCTCCTTTTATAGTCCTCGGGGGCCGTGGGTTCGAGAGTGGACCAATCACAGCGCATCTCGGCAGGAATGTGAACCAATCACGGCACAGCCGTCCCTGGAAGTGATGGCAGGCTTTGAAGTGGAAAAAGGCGACCCTTACACAACTGGCCACACAACTCACCTTTCCCAGGCTTCCCACTGCCAAATCGGCACCGGCCAATGGCAGAAGCTGCTTTCCTGTACACAAAATTACACCTGCTATTGGCTGGCGATGTCAGGTGACGGCCCAGTCAATGGCAGATGCTGGTTTTGTGTCTCCAGCGATTATTACATGAATAACAGGGGCAGATTTAGGCGGGGGCGTGTGGAGAAATAGGGGAGTTGTTTACCACACCTCGCCAGGGTGTTTGTGACGCGGGTGTATGTATAGCGGCGGCGGGCGAGTTTCTAGAAATGTCTACAATGTAACAGGGATGAGGCGATACTTACTTGCTGTTGGGGCGGGTGGGAAGCCCTCAGCAAATGCAATGAGCATTAAAGCTAAAATGCAGAGATAAGACATCTCTCCGATCACACGAGTAAACGCCATTCACTCGCTCTCCTCTCTAACCCTCTCAGTGACAGTTGGAGCCTGCGCTCCTTTTATAGTCCTCGGGGGCCGTGGGTTCGAGAGTGGACCAATCACAGCGCGTCTTGGCTTGACTGTGAACCAATCACGGCACAGCCGTCCCTGGAAGTGATGGCAGGCTTTGAAGTGGAAAAAGGCGATCCAGTATGTCCCAGAGTAGTGACTCAGGTGGCCCTGAAGTCATATAGGCTCCAGGGACGCTTTTAATCCAATGTATAAGTGTATGAAATATGAAAAAACGTATGAACTGAGTACCGTAGACGCCCTCTGGTGGCCGTTACAGCACTGTGCAGCCTAGTTTTAATGATTGGGTGCAAAGGGCGACCTCTAGTGGCCACAGTTTATAGTGAACGCTGGTTTCCTGCTGCTGGTCGTCTGAATACATTTGTGGTGGTGGTCCCGGAAAGGTCTCGTTTTCTTATTGCAGATGTGAAATCTAGGTGTGCTTTGTGTTCCAGCAGGCAGGTGGCTAGGTGGCCAGGTAGATGGATAGGTGGCTGGTTACACAGGTAGGAGGGCGGATGGATGGATGGATGGATGGGTAGGTGGCTGGAACGGTGGGGCAGGTAGGTGGGCCGGCACATAGGTGGGTGGCTAGATGGTGAAGCATAGATGTGCGGCCATGCTACTGACCTCTCGGCAGCTCAGGGTGGCCATGGCATCTCGGCGTCCAGGGCTGGCTGGCATCATATCGGCAGGTGGGGCCGGCGGGCAGCTTCACCTAGGTGGGCGAGCTTCTCTCCTCACTGCCGCCACAGTGGGTGGATGGGGGACAGGAAACAGGCTGCAGCACAGGAGCGAGGGGGCTAGGTAAGTAAATAAAACCATGCCCAACACTGGCCACCAGCCCCTGGTACACGCTCCCAGCCCCTCCAGGGACTGGAGAAACCCCCTGCTGTACATGACTTGCCTAGCACGGGGTAAGCAGGGACATTTCTGTGAACTAGGCCCCTTATGGTCATTTAGGGGTTCATTTATACTCACCTGTGTCAGCCGCTACCCCATCAGTGACCCTGTATTAGAGAGTTACTCACCTTTTCCTAGCAGAGCTCTATCTGATAAGGGACAGGAAACTCACCTCACCTCCCCCTCACACCATCAGTGACCCTGCATTAGAGAGATACTCACCTTTTCCTAGTGAGGAAAGCTCCATCTGATGGGGACAGGAAATAGCTACACTTACATAACTTTGAACTTTTGAAAACCAGAAAGAGGGAAACACACACATTCTTTGCAATTAAACAACGTCCCTGCACACACATTACAACCAGAAAGAGGCATCCCTCCATTACAACCACTGAGAGGCATCCTTCATTCCGGCCAGTGTGGGGCATACCTCATTACAACCAGTGAGGGGCATCCCTGCATTACAACCACTGAGAGGCATCCTTCATTACAACCACTGAGAGGCATACTCCATTCTGGCCAGTGTGGGGCATCCCTCATTACAGCCACTGAGGGGCATCCCTCATTACAACCCGTGAGATGCATCCTTCCGCTGCAACCAGTGAGGGGCATCCCTGCATTACAACCACTGAGAGGCATCCTTCATTACAACCAGTGAGGGGCATCCTTCATTACAACCACTGAGAGGCATACTCCATTCTGGCCAGTGTGGGGCATCCCTCATTACAGCCACTGAGGGGCATCCCTCATTACAACCCGTGAGATGCATCCTTCCGCTGCAACCAGTGAGGGGCATCCCTCCATTACAACCACTGAGGGGCATCCCTCCATTACAACCACTGAGGGGCATCCCTCCATTACAGCCATTTACAGGCACACACACATTCACAGACACACACACACTCAGAGTCACACACACACAGGCACACACAGTGACACACACACAGGAACAGACAGACACACAGGTACAAACACATGCAGTGACAAACACACACACAGGCACAGACACACTCACACAGGAACACGGGCATCCCTCATTACAACCCGTGAGGTGCATCCCTCCACTGCAACCAGTGAGGGGCATCCCTCCATTACAACCACTGAGGAGCATCCTCCATTACAGCCACACACACAGGTACACACACGCACGCAGGCACACACAGTGAGACACACACTCACACTTACACAGGTACACACACACTCAGAAGCACATGCACACACAGGCACACTCACACACAGGCACACATACACACACACAGTCACAGTGGAAAACACAGACACACACACACACAAGCACAGATACACTCACACAGGTACACACACTCAGAGGCACATGCACACCCAGGCACACACACAGTCACACATACACACACAGGCACAGACACACTTAGGCACACAGACACACACACTTACATACACAGGCACACCCACACACAGGCACACATTCACACGCACACATACACACACAGGCACACGCACACACAAAGACAAACACACAGACACACACACAACTCATCAGCTATTTTTACATTTTTTTAATGTTCTTTTTGAACGTTCCTTCAGCACCTCTTCTTCTGGGGTGTCAGACTTTTGGCCTCTGCAGTCTGGAGGGATCGCAGCGGTGCCTAGTCATGTGTCTTCTCAGGAAGTCAGGTGGGCAGAGCCTGACGGCCCGCTCTCATGTCCCACGCCAGTTCTGCTATGTTACCATCGGCCGGGGCTGGGCAGGCCGGAGCAGGACTGCCAATCAGTTTTATCTTCTGGCTGGGGAAGGGGGGTGTGGGCGTCAGACCTGCCAAGGGTGGGGGGGATCGGGGTGTTCAATCGGAAACATTTATATGTTGGTCGCAGGGCACGCGCATGTCGGCCCTGTGGCCGAACTGGAGGAAAAAAAAAATGTTGTTGCTGGAGTTACAGACGACCTCCCCCCCTGCCATGCAAGTGCCCCTAGGCACAGGCCTAGGTTTACCTTGTGGTAAATATGGCCCTGTCTGGAGATTTTGTCACACTTGTTGCCAGACCATTTTGCACTAATTTGCGCTTCACATGTTCAACTGTGATTTTTGAAAGGATTTCCCAGGATAATTTTATATATATTTTTGGGCTTTAACATGAATTGTCTTGTTTGTCATTTTTTAGGTGTATTCTCAATATATTCTAAGTATGTCACACACCCCACTTCATTTACTCATTATTATTACACTTGGGTAATCTCACCGCCAGGTGGCACACTTGCAGAGATCTCCAAAAATTCAGCAAGCCCCTCCCGGTCTATAGACACCTGGTACCTCCCATCAATTCCCCAGTGTTGGTCTCTGCAAGGTGGCGACAAGACAGAAGAAAGAAGTCTCCTGCTTGCAGGTAGCCGGGGTATCACCCCGCCCCCCCCCCCCCATGGTCTATTGCTGCCCGATCCTGTTTTGTGTGTTCCCCTGTTAACAGGCAGCCTCCCAGCCTTGGCTGTAGGTTGGGCAAAGGTAGCTGGCACCCTAGGTGCCCAGGAGATTAGCTCCTCCGCTCGACCCTTCATTGCGGGGCATAGCGGGTTCCCGGAGTGGTGATCCGGATGTGGGATGCCCCTGGTCTTTAGTGGTAGTCAGGGAATGTTAGTGCCTTTATTCCTGGTGTTCCTTGGCATGCTTGTGGTCCTTGTGCTCTGCTCCCCCCCCCCCCCCCCTCCCCTTCAGTAATCTGGCATGCCTGGCGGCGGTTCCGGGAGTGCGTTTGGGGCCCGGGGCCCTGTGGGGTCTGTTTCACGTGGGGGGGACACTTTTTGGCGCCGGTTTTTTCCCCCTCTGGGGATTTGGAGGCTGGGTCGCGCGGCGCTTTGCGCCGCGGGACCGCGATATGGTGGCGTTTTGGGTCCGCGCCCCGCGGGCGTTTGCTGTACTGCTCGTGTCTGCGGGGTTGTGAGTGAGAGAGAGAGAGAGTGAGCGCGTCTCTCTCTCTCTCTCTCTCTCTCTGTGTGTGTGTGGGCTTGTGCGCACGTTGTCATTTCCCGCCGGCCGTTCGCTGCGCGGCCCTCGCAGGGCCTGACGCGCGGCGCGCTTGGGGGGGGGCGGGTCACTTGGTGACGCGCGGTTTCGCGCGTTTGGCAGCACGTCAGGGAGGGGGCGGGGCCCCTGCGGCTCCCGCGGTTCTTGTTGCACACGGCCTTCTTCCTCCTCCTCTCCCTTGTGTTGCGCTGTGCGGCCGCCATTGTCAGTCATGTACACTTGAGGTAGGTCTCCCCACTTCTTTGTCTTCATTTGGGAGTTGTGTGTGTGGGGTTTGGTTGCGTGGTGTTAGCCCCACGCTGTGATGATCCCCTTGGTCTCTTCCTCTCTCACTCCAGTTTTTGGAGTGATGGCAGGCTCTGGAGTCCGGGGTGTCTTTTGATTGTGCTTGCTTATATATTTATATATATATATACATGACTGTACATATGTTTGCTCACATATTTCGCCTGTTGTTTTCTACATATGTTAGCATGTGCTTGGAATGATTGATGTCTTCCAGATCCCGGGATCCCTTCCTGTTGGGCTCTCCCGGGCTTACATTCCTGGCCTGTTGGGGGGAATAAAATTTGGATTATAGAGATATGTATATATTTAGATATATATATATATATATATATATATATATATATATATATAGTTATTAGGTTTCCCCGTGGTCAGGGTAGTGATAGTTCTTAGCTAGACCTTATTGAAGGGGGCATCCCGGGTTGCTTACTGCGTAAATCCCTAGGTTTGCGAATACCATAATTTCACCATATGGAGGCTGCCAGGGATTCTGGATCTGATCCTTCGGGACAATCTAGGCTGTGTGGGGGTTGTGGGACTCCGCTCCCGGGGGATGATGTTGTTGTATGCATTCCATGTGCGCAGCGGAGCATTGAGCGCCAGTCCAGCACTCCGGTGCCTGGTTCGTCATCGTCCGCGCCATCTCCCTCTCCTCCTCGCCTGTTCCGGACCCCGTGTGACGTGGTCACAGGTGGGGATTCGCAATCGGAGGTGTGCGCCCGGTTGGCCAACCTCGAGAAAATGTTTTCCACCATGTCCGCTCAGAAGGCTACGGCCAAGCGTAAACACCTATCTCCGCCTCCGCCGGCCTCGGAGGAGGAAGTGATTGAGGACCTGGATTGGTCGGACCGTCCCCTCGATGAGGGTGAGCTTGTGGAAGAATTGGATGACTCAGAGGGCCAGCAGGTGCTGGGTGCTGAGGGGGACCAGGTGGATGGTCCTGCCCCTGATACGCCTTCTATTTTGACCCAAATGTTTGAGGTTTTGGATTTGGTTCCTCCTGAGGTTGCTCCTCGGCCTAAGGGCCAGCTCTTTGGGGGCTCCAAGCAGAGTCTGGAGTTCCCCAGTCAACAGCATTTCTAGGACGTTGTCTTTAAGCAGTGGGAGCATCCTACGCGGCTCGTCGGGGTTCCGCCTAGCTGAAACGTTGGTCTGTCTCTCCCGAGGTGGATGCTCCGGTTTTGGGACTGTCTAATTCGGCGGCTGTTCATTTTCCTGACACTACTTATCTTAAGGATGGCGAGGATCGCCGGATTGATCAGCTGGCCCTCCTTGGTTTCGTCTGTGCGGTTTCAGTTTTGAGGCCTGTTTGTACTTCGGCTCTTTTGGCCTTGGCGGTTAGGTCCATGGTCAGGGATTTATGTGTGGATCTTGATCCCTCGGGTGATGAGTTTCTTGCGCTTAAGTGTGTGACTCCTTTTTGTCATTTATCCTGGCCACTCAGGATGATACTATGTTGATGTGTGGCAGGGCTTCTGCCCTGTTGGTGGCTATTCGCCGAGCCGTGCGGTTGAGACAGTGGACGGCTGACCTTAATTCTAAAAGATCTCTCACGGCTCTTCCTTTTCTGGGTTTGAGGCTTTTTGGTGAATAGCTGGATTCTGTGGCTAAGGGAGGTAGGCTGCCTCAGCGCAAGAAGTTTCGCCGTTCCTTTCGGGGGGCGGCCCCCTTCAATCCGTCCTTTCGGGGAGCCAGAGCCGCCAGGAGTGCGGGCTTCTCGGCTTCCAGGGGTGCGGGTTGGAATAGGGGTGAAGGCCGTGGCCCAAGTCAGCTGCCAAGCCCGCTCAGCAATGATGGGGCGCCCTCACCCGTGCGGGTGGGGGGACGGTTGCGGCTCTTCTCCCGGGTATGGGACCAGGAGGTCCCGGACAGGTGGATTCGGGAGGTGGTGTCGGCCGGTTACAAGTTGGAGTTCGAGTCCCGCCCTCCTCCAAGGTTTTTTCTGGTCTCGGGTTCCTTTGGACCCGGTGGCTGCGCAGGGGCTCCTGGCGGCGGTTCAGAATCTCGTGGATTTGGCGGTCATTTGCCCGGTCCCTCCTTCGGAGGTGGGGAGGGGATATTACTCCGATCTGTTCACCGTACCCAAGAAGGATGGGTCGTTCCGTCCGATTCTGGATTTGAAGTTTCTCAACAGGTTTATTCGTTCCCGGAGGTCTCGCATGGAGACCTTGCGGTCGGCGATCGGCTCGCTTCGGCAGGGGGACTTTATGACGTCCATAGACATCACGGACGCGTACCTTCACATTCCGATCTTTCCGGCTCATCAGCGGTTGCTTCGCTTTGTGGTGGAGGATCGGCACTTTCAGTTTGTGGCTCTTCCATTCGGTCTCACCTCGGCTCCGAGAGTGTTCACCAAGGTGTTGGCAGGGGTGATGGCCCTGCTCAGAGCTCAGAGGATTCGCATTGTTCCTTACCTGGACGATCTTCTCATCATGGCTCCTTCCTTCAGTCAGGCGGAAGGGGACACCAGCACGGTGGTGTCTATGTTAGAGAGGTTCGTCGGGGTGATCAATTACCCCAAGTCCTCTCTGGTCCCGGCCAGGGTGGTGACTTTTCTGGGGATGTCCTTGGACTCTTGCCAGCACAGAGTGTTTCTCCCTCAGGCCAAGGTTCTTTTGATTCAGGAATTGGCTCAGCTTCTTCTCTCCAATCCTCACCCGTCCATTCGGCTAGGGGTGAGACTGGTGGGGTTGATGGTGGCCTCGTTCGAGGCAGTTCCCTTCGCACAGTTTCACACGAGGTCGCTGCAGCTTCATCTTTTGGCGTCTTTGGACAGGCGCCCGTGGTCGTTGGATCGGTCCTTCCGGATGTCCCCTCGAGTTCGGCAGTCTCTTCGGTGGTGGTTTGTCCCGGACAATCTTTTGAAGGGCAGGTCGTTTCTGACTCCGCCTTGGGAAACTGTCACCACGGATGCCAGCTTGTCAGGATGGGGAGGTTTCTGGAAGGATCTTCAGTTTCAGGGGCAGTGGGACCCTCAGGAGGCCCACTTGCCCATCAATGTTCTGGAGTTGCGAGCCATCAGATTGGTTCTGTCTCACTTGACGCATCATTTACAGGGCCTGCCGGTTCAAGTTCGAGCGGACATTCAGACGGCGGTTGCTTACATCAATCACCAAGGAGGGGCTCGCAGTCTGGGTGCCCTCAGAGAAGTGTCTCTGATTCTGGTTTGGGCGGAGACGTATGTCCCTTGCATTTCGGCAGTGTACATTCCAGGAGTGGAGAACACGGAGGCGGACTTCCTGAGTCGGTGCTCGTCCCGCCGGGGGGAATGGTCTCTCCATCCCCATGTGTTTCGGTCCATGTGTCTTCGGTGGGGGACGCCGGAGGTGGATCTGTTTGCCTCTCGTCACATTCACAAGCTTCCGACATTCGTGTCGCTGTCCCGGGACCCTCTGGCTCTGGCGGCGGATGCCATGGCCTTGAGCTGGAAGGATCTGGGGTTCCTGTATCTGTTCCCTCCGATTCCCATGCCAGGCAGGGTGCTGCGAAAGCTAGTTCAGGAAGAAGTTCCCGCCATTCTCGTGGCTCCAAGGTGGCCAGGGCGGGTGTGGTTCGCAGACTTCGTTCGTCTGGCAGTGGATCAGTTCGATCTGCCTCTTCGGCCAGATCTGCTCACTCAGGGTCAACTGGGTTACCCCAGTTTACCAACGCTGGCTTTAGCGGCTTGGCTGCTGAAACCTCCATCTTGAAGGAGGAGGGTCTTTCGGATTCGGTCATTCAGGCTCTCGTTAGTGCTAGGAAGAGGTCTTCCTCTTCCATCTATTATAGGGTCTGGAGATCTTATATTGATTGGTGTGAGGCTAGATCTTTGCCATGCCGGGTCTTTTCTATTTCTCGGATTTTGGATTTCCTTCAATCAGGGCTGGATTCTGGTCTCCAGCTGTGTACCTTGAAGGGGCAGGTGTCTGCCTTGTCTGTTTTTTTCCAGAGGTCTTTTGCTAGCCATTTTTTGGTCAAGACTTTCTTCCAGGGGGTTTCGCATCTGCGGCCTCCTAGGAAGCCCTGCTCCCAGTTTGGGATTTGAATTTGGTGCTCTCTGATTTACAGGCTCCTCCTTTTGAGCCTTTGCAGGATTTTGCTTTGTCCACTTTGACTCAGAAGGTTGTCTTTTTGGTGGCCATCACTTCGGTTCGGCGTGTTTCGGAGTGGCAGCCTTGTCGATTCAGGCTCCCTACTTTGAGAAGCATCAGGACGAAGTGGTCTTTCGTTTCAAGTCAGATTTTCTTCCTAAGGTGGTATCTGCTTTTCATCTTAATCAGGACATTGTTTTTCCTTCTTGGTGTCCTAAGTCTAGGAATGACAAGGAGTGTGCGTTGCACTGCTTGGACGTTGTGCGTTGTGTTAGGTACTTTTTGCGTGCTACGTCTTCCTTTCATAAGACTGATGCCCTTTTCGTAGTGCCCTGTGGGCCTAGGAAGGGCTTGGCTCCGGCTAAGTCTTCCATTAAGCAAATGGATTCGTCAGGCGATTGTTGGAGCCTATTCTGCCAAGGGGAAGGATTCCCCCTTTGCGCGTTTCTGCTCATTCTTCTTGTGCGGTTGGTGCGTCCTGTGCCTTTCAGCACCAGGCTTCGGTCGAACAAGTTTGTAAGGCTGCTACCTGGTCTTCGGTTCACACCTTTTCCAAGTTTTTACAAGGTTGATGTGCGGGCCTCAGCGGATGCTGTGTTGGGCCGTGAGGTTCTGCAGGCTGCAGTGGTTTGAATTTTATCTGCGTTATTGCCTGGTTTGGATACCCGCCCTATTTTGGACACTGCTGTTGGATGTCCCAAGTGTAATAATAATGAGTAAATGAAGTGGGGTGTGTGACATACTTAGAATAATACCATTTTGTGATTACTCACCTGTAAAATGGGTATTATAAGTATGTCACACACCCCACTTCACCCGCCCTCTTTTGGTATCCTGGTTCCTTATATGGTGAAGTTTTGTTTTTTACAGTTGAGGGTTACATTTGTTTATTCCTGGTACCTTGTCTTACTGCTGTTTTAACACTGGGGAATTGATGGGAGGTACCAGGTGTCTATAGACCGGGAGGGGCTTGCTGAATTTTTGGAGATCTCTGCAAGTGCGCCACCTGGCGGTGAGATTACCCAAGTGTAATAATAATGAGTAAATGAAGTGGGGTGTGTGACATACTTATAATACCCATTTTACAGGTGAGTAATCACAAAATGGTATTTTTTGGGTTAAATATGTGCAAATAAATAAAAAAAATTTTTTTTACAACTTGTAGTGGTTTTTTGTAATAAAATATGTAAGTTTGTCAATAAAATCATATTGCGTGTAAAAGCTCAATTTCTCCCGGTTACATCGGTACCCCATATGTATTCATAGACACCCTTTCCTGCCCAGGAGACTCCCCCAAACTGAATCAGCACTTTAGGAGATTTTCAGATAAAATATAACTATGCTATGCAATATGCGCACCTTGCAATTTTTCAAGAAAAACAACCCTTTATATTTGAAATACCCCCACAAACTATATATTTTCTGTCAGTACACACCTCCAGCTTTCTAGGTGTGCCAGGCTTGTTGACATGGGTGCAGTTTTCTGGAAGTAATCCCTCAATTAATTCTTTGGTTTCACAGGGTTTTTCTAAAAAAAACAATAAATAAGCAGAATCAAAGCTACATTTTCATAAAAAAAATATGCAAACAAGAAAAAACAAGTTAAATCTGAAAAAGCAACATCTCCCGAACAGAACAATAGCCAGCATGCATAGGCCCTGTCAAGGGAAGAGTTGGCAAGCACCCCAAAGTAAAGCATGTGCGTAACGGTAATTTTACTTGAAAATTTCAGCTCTTTTCTAAGAAAACAATCCTTTACATTTGGAATACTTTCCCACAAACCATATATTCCCTGAAAGAACACACGCTAAGCTTTCTAAGCGTACCTGGCTTGTTGTAATGGGCTCATCTTTCTGGAAGTAATCCCTCAAAGAATTCTTAGGTTGCACAGGGTTTCCCTAAAAAATTGTATAAAAAAGCAGAATGAAAAACACCTTTTCCTAGCTAGTCACCCACTAGCCGCAGGTGAATTGCCAGCCCCCTAAGCCTTGTGAACTGGTATAGGGGTCTCATAGATCCCTTACCAGTTCACAAAGGGTTACATGTAAAAAACACAGACACAGAGAAAAAAATATTTTATTATTTTTTTTAATACTTCCATCCATCCCTGGAGCACTGTGTCCCACGATGATCACTGTGGCCTCCGATCACCTGCTGCTGCCGGAAGCCTTTTATACTTGCTGGATGACAGGTAACATGGGGTTAACTAAAAAAAAAACGACATAGGGTCACCCCTCCCGGGGGAGGGGGAACCCAATTTGTTTTGGGAATTATAAGGGTTGAAAACCCTTAAAATTCCCCCCACAAAATGATGTGAGGTCCCCTCTGCCATGCATAACCATCCCAGGACCAGCTATGCAGGGCTTGTAGAACAGGTTCTGTGGGCCCGGGCCCGTCTGCCCCCCGGCCTTTGGGGAGGTAGGTAATTTGAGGGGCCGGGGTTAATGGCAAGTCACCCGCTAGCTGCAGGTGACTTGCCAGCCCCCAGCCTTGTGAACTTGTATAGGGATCTCATGGACCCCTTACCAGTTCACAAAGGGTTAACAGTAAAAAAAAAAAAATACATTTTTTTTGATTACTCACCTCCTCCGTCCCTCGCCAATCCGATGACAGATGCCAGTGATCGGCGGCCAGAGGAGGGGGGGGGGCAGGAGATCAGAGGATTTCCTGCCCCCTCCTTCTCTCGCCACCGATCACCGGCATCCGACAGCTGAGAGGCCTGGAGCTGGCATGACGCCCGGCGGATGACGTCATTGGTGTCAAGATGGCGATGCCTGTCGGAAGAGTGAGCCTGACAGGCTCTCTCCTGATGATGGAAGAGCCCTGGGGGGGGGGATCGGAGGCCCCCCGGGTGAAGAGGAGGGCCGGAGAGAGAGAGCGCACACAGAGGTGAGTAAATGTCATTTTTATTTTCTTTCTTGTTACAGGAAATGCCGGCGGCGGCTGAGACGGGGGGGTGGACCTATTCCGTGCACTCTTCTGCAGCCAGAGGAGCCCTGATGGGGGATTGCCCCCCAGGGAGAAGAGGAGACCCAGCCAGATCGAATGAGAGGTCGGGTAAGTGTTTTTTTTTTACATTTTTTCAGGCGCTAGCAGGGGGCAAAGTTAGGCACGTAAAATTTACGTGGCTTGCATTTAACAGTTGGAGAGGCATCCACGTAAATGTTGCGTGGCTGGCAATAGAAGGGTTAACATGGAAAGAAAAAACATCCAACTGAACTGGAAATAAAAAAAAATCCATGTTACTAGCATACAATCAGGGAACATGTCTATAATAAACCTGGATAAAAATGTTTATTTTATTTGAAGTAACAACTGGTTGCAAAAATGGAGATAAGCTCTTCACCAAAACTTTGAAAAAATATTGACCTTACATGAAGAAAAACATTTGTGCTTGGAGAAAAATAATGTTTCCATCTCACTTATATGACTGATATAAAAACCCCACCTGAATTCCAACATAGAGAAAATGTCTCCACCATAATTCATGATTCGCCACTCTCCTACTTGGAGATACACATTCTTCACTTCAACTGGAGGAAACCATTGTTCCCCTATATTGGCAAAAGAAAATGATATAACAAAATAAAACTCTTCAATCATATTAGGTCTACATGGCTTGCTTGATGATCTTCAATGCCCTGCAAACAAGTCATCAACCAATGGAGAGCTTCAAACAAGCTGCTGGGTCCACTGTTGTGAAGTTTTGCCCCTTCTCCTGTTGGTTTCTGCAGCATCCACTAGTCGTGTCTGTGGCTCCCCCAGTAATGTCTAAGGAATCCCTCCAATTTTGGGCCGGATTAAGTGTGGTGGATGTTCTGGGCACAAAATCTGGTGGAGGCCCCAGATACAGTATTTTTTTCCCTTTCGCCTCCATTCAGCTCTGATAGACATGCTGCCAGCCACATCCCTGTTTACCTGTAGCTGGGAACACCATTTACATGCATGGCCTGAGTATAAAGGTATTGTAGGGACGCGGCCCATGCACCCATGCTTTGGATTGTGGCTAGGTAAGTTTATACGGCTATGCCGGTGAGGCATTCCAAATCAAGATGCCCTAGGGCAGGGGTACTCAACCCGCGGACCTCAGCCCTTTTGCGGACTGCGGGCGTTAGGTTTCCGGACCCCGCGGCCAGGCGGGTGGTCGGGCAGGAGGAAAGACAGCAGGTGGCGCGGGCAGGTTGGAGGAAGGAAAAGGGGTGGGCGGGAGGAAAGACAGCAGGTCGGGCAGGAGGAAAGACAGCAGGCAGGGCGGGCGGGAGGAAAGACAGCAGGTCGGATGGGGCGGGGCGGGAGGAAAGACAGCGGGTCGGGTTGGGCAGGGCGGGAGGAAAGACTGCAGGTCAGGTGGGGCGGGGCAGGAGGAAGGAAACACAGCGGATGGGGCGGACGGAAAGACAGAGGGCACCCCGCCCCGGCAGAGCGGGAAAAAATACGTTTGTTATGGTGCACGAAGGTAAGACTAGTGAGCATAGTGAGTTTTAAAGGAGCAGCCGGCTCAGCTGCCTGACATAAATTTAGTTATGGGAGGGTTGCAAGGGTTTGGGATGCCCAGGGATACGTTTAAAGTGGAATAAAACCCACCAGCCACTGGCCCGGAATCTAAAAGGTTCCAGGGCTGGCCGCTGTCTTTTCCCTGAGGCATCCTGAACTGGGATGCCCCGGCTGTGTGAACCCCCCTCCCCCAAGGGCACCTGTCAAAACTCACCCTTTCCCACTCCCAATCTTTTTTTTCAGCTTTGCTCCCTGCATCTCTTTTCCCAGCTCTGTCCCATCCCATCTCTCTATTCCCAGCTCTGCCCCATCCCATCTCTCTTTTCCCAGCACTGTCCTATCCCATCTCTCTATTCCCAGCTCTCTCCCATCCCATCTCTCTTTCCCAGCTCTGTCCCATCCCATCTTTCTATTCCCAGCTCTGTCCCATCCCATCTCTCTATCCCCAGCTCTGCCCCATCCCATCTCTCTTTTCCCAGCTCTGCCCCATCCCATCTCTCTATTCCCAGCTCTGTCCCATCCCATCTCTCTTTTCCCAGCACTGTCCTATCCCATCTCTCTATTCCCAGCTCTCTCCCATCCCATCTCTCTATTCCCAGCTCTGTCCCATCCCATCTCTCTTTTCCCAGCTCTGTCCCATCCCATCTCTCTATTTCCAGCTCTGTCCCATCCCATCTCTCTTTTCCCAGCTCTGTCCCATCCCATCTCTCTTTTCCCAAGCTCTGCCCCATCCCATCTCTCTATCCCCAGCTCTGTCCCATCCCATCTCTCTATCCCCAGCTCTGTCCCATCCCATCTCTCTATCCCCAGCTCTGCCCCATCCCATCTCTCTTTTCACAGCTCTGCCCCATCCCATCTCTCTTTTCCCAGCTCTGCCCCATCCCATCTCTCTTTTCCCAGCTCTGCCCCATCCCATCTCTCTTTTCCCAGCTCTCTCCCATCCCATCTCTCTTTTCCCAGCTCTGTCCCATCCCATCTCTCTTTTCCCAGCTCTGTCCCATCCCATCTCTCTTTTCCCAGCTCTGTCCCATCCCATCTCTCTATTCCCAGCTCTGTCCCATCCCATCTCTCTATTCCCAGCTCTGTCCCATCCCATCTCTTTATTCCCAGCTCTGTCCCATCCCATCTATCTTTTCCCAGCTCTGTCCCATCCCATCTCTCTATTCCCAGCTCTGTCCCATCCCATCTCTCTTTTCCCAGCTCTGTCCTATCCCATCTCTCTATCCCCAGCTCTGTCCAAACCCATCTCTCTATCCCCAGCTCTGTCCCATCCCACCTCTCTATTCCCAGCTCTGTCCCATCCCATCTCTCTATTCCCAGCTCTGTCCCATCCCATCTCTCTTCTCCCAGCTCTGTCCAATCCCATCTCTCTGTCCCATCCCATCTCTTTTTTCCCAAGCTCTGCCCCATACCATCTCTATTCTAAGCATACAGCACGTCCTGCTCCAGATGTAGTAATTACATGTGGGTAATCCTCCGCCTCCGGCGCCGTGCACTTCAGACATGTAGAAAACAAGCTCCTCCCGGCCCTACATATACCGAGGGACCTCCCACAAATCCCCAGATTTCTCTGCAGTGCTGGAACTGCGAAGACATGAAGTATCACGCTCTCGCAGGAGAGCGGGGCTTTACAGCCCGAGGCCCTGCGGGACTATTTCCACCCGTCCTCATGGTGAATTTAATGCCTCCCAGCCAGGGCTGCGTTGGTCGGGTGAAGGTAGGCAGCACCTTGGGTGCTTACGGAGCTTGGCTCCACCGCAATCCCCCACCATAGGGTAGGCGGTTAAGGCTAATGGTGAGCCTTCAGAGGATGCCCCTCCCGCATCAGTGCCCCATGCCCCGTGTAGCGGTGAACCCCGAATATTGGGTCACCTTCCTCCCTAATTACACTAGTAGGCTTTTAGCCCTTAACCGTTACCGGGTGTCAGAGCCGCGCTTCACTTTTTTGTTTAAGTTAGCCGCAGCGCCTTCATTGTAATTTACTTGGCGCATACGGCGGCTCTGTTCCTGGACGCTACGGCGTTTATTCCTGTATCACCCTGTCAGGTTTGCCTCTGAGGTGATTCACTCTGTCTGGTTTCCAGTTGCATAGCTACTGTTTTCTGATTGGCTACGCGCCTTCGAGCTTCGCTCTCTCTGGGGGGGGGCGTGGTTTAGTTTGGCGCGTTCCGCGGCATCTTCAGCTCTGGTCCGCCCTTCGAGGTTCGCTTGGTGCCATTTCTTTCTCACGTGCGCGTGGTGAAGACCGTCCTCCCCTCGCTGTTCTGTAAATGCCCTCACGGGCGAATCTTTTCTACCCTTTGTTCGTTCGCACTTGGCTCTGACATCCCTGTTCCCCTTGTGTCTTTCAGACCGCGGACTTTGGTGGCTTCTCCCGGCAGGTGCAGCGTCCGGTCCAGACTAGTTTAAAAAATCACTCCCACTTCCCAGCGGGTCATTGGGGCATCCAGGGTTGCTTTATAGCGTCAATCCCTACTGGCATATTGTATATAATAATCACCATATGAAGGCATCTCAGGATATTGTGAATGGGGTTCCTTTGGGACAAGCCCGTCTGTGGGTAGCTTGTGGGGTCTTACCTAGCAGCGGTGACAATGCACGGGTCTGCGTCCCTTGTGCCCAGCAGGCGCTAGCCGGTCTTCCCACCTCTTCTGAGGCTGGGCCCGCACCTCGCCTTGCTTCCCCTACTCCCCCAAGCCTGAGCCTAACCCCCAATACCAGTGGGGATTCTCATACTGATTTTGCCACTAGACTGGCTAGTGTGGAAAACTTAATTGCTGGATCCTTGGCGCGCAAGGCTACTGCCAAGAGGCGTCATTTGAATCCTGAATCTACTATACTTCCTATAGAATCTGATGATTTACTGCTTTCTTATGCACATTCCCCCTCAGAGGAAGGGGAACTGTTTTCTGACTCAGGGTCTTATGGCGACGAGTCCAGGGGACAGGAGGAATCTGGTTCTGATCATTGGTCCTCGGACGACATTGATAGACTGCTAACCCAGATCTTTGATGTATTATCCCTCTCTCCCCCTCCTGCGGCTCCACGGCAAAGGGGCGATCTATTTCACACCGCTAGGGCTCGGTTGGAGTTTCCCGAACAAACTCATTTTAATAGCCTTGTGCTGAAAGAATGGGAACATCCCAGCAAACTCCATGGGGTTCCTAAAGCTGTGGATAAGAAATATCCATTTCCTGCCGACCTGGTCAAGTGTTGGACATCGCCACCCGAGGTCGATGCCCCAATTCTAACTCTGTCCAATACCTCTTTTATGCACTCCCCTGACACTACTACGCTGCAGGATTTGGAGGATCGGCAAGTGGATCAGCTGGCATGTCATGTCTTGGCATTTGGGGGAGCGTCGCTCCGCCCAGTTTGCGCCTTAGCCATCACGGCGGTGGCGCTCAGGACTGTGGTTAAGACTGCTCTTGAAGGGGCGGATGACTTGCCCTCTGATGCTGCCAATGCTCTGGCCACCTTTGAGACTTTTGTGAACTATATCCTATCTGCATCGGACGATGCTATTAAGCTGAGCGCTAGATCTTCTGCTCTGGTGGTAGCCATACGCCGTGCGGTCTGGGCTGCTGATAACGTCGCTAAGAAGGCCCTCACGGGGCTTCCATTTAAGGGGCTGCGCCTGTTTGGAGAAAGGTTAGATATCTTTACCAAGGGTGGCAAGTTACCCCAGCGCAAGCGTCAGATTCGGCCCTTTCGTGGCCCAAGCTCCCACTCGACCCCCTACCGGGGGGCTAAGCGAGGTAGAGGGGTGTCCTTCGCTGGATCTCGCGCAGATTCCTGGAACAAGAACAGAGGACGCCGTCCCAGTCCCTCCTGGGGGCCCAAGCCCAAAGCCCCTCCCAAGACCCCCCAGGCATGAAGGGGCGCCCTCGCCCATCAGGGTGGGGGGACATCTACAGCACTTCGAGCACGTCTGGAGACGCCACGTCTCAGACCGATGGATCCAGGAGGTAGTGTCCTCCTGTTACAAGATAGAGTTTGCTGTACTGCCCCCTACCAGGTTCGTCGGGTCCCGGATCCCACAGAACCCTGCCTCAGCTCAGATCTTGATGCTGGCTGTGCAGGACCTTCTGGATCTAGGGGTCATTTGCAAGGTCCCCTTAAGAGACCAGGGCGTGGGGTTTTATTCCAACCTTTTCACGGTACCCAAAAAGGACGGGTCAGTCAGACCCATTCTGGATTTAAAAATCCTAAACAGATTTGTCAGAAACAAACATTTTCGTATGGAAACTCTGCGCTCGGCTATTGCCTCGTTACGCCCAGGGGACTTCATTACATCTGTGGATATCAAGGACGCTTACCTGCACGTTCCGGTGTTTTCAGGACACCAAAAGTTTCTCAGATTTGCGCTGCTGGATCAGCATTACCAGTTTGTGGCCCTGCCATTCGGCCTTAAGTCGGCTCCCAGGGTGTTCACCAAGGTGCTGGCAGGGGTGATGTCATTGTTAAGACTAAGGGGCGTACGCGTGTTGCCCTACCTGGACGATATACTAATCACCTCTCGGTCTCTGCGACAGGCAGAGCTGGACACTCAGTTGGTAGTGTCCACCCTGGAGTCATTCGGCTGGGTGATCAATTACCCAAAGTCCTCTCTGTCCCCCTCCTCAGTGAGCCCGTTCCTGGGGATGATTCTGGATACAGTTCAGTCAAGAATACTCCTTCCTCCACAGAATGTGGAAGCTCTGACAACGCAGGCGAGGTCCCTGCTTTCGAGCCCTCATCCCTCCATCCGGCAGGGAATGCAGTTGGTGGGCTCGATGGTGGCAAGCTTCGAGGCGGTGCCCTTTGCCCAGTTTCATTTGAGAACCCTGCAGCTTCACCTTCTGTCAGATTGGAACAAGAACCCAGCGTCCTTGGATGAGGTCTGGGTGCTTCCCCCCTCGGTCAGGCAATCCCTTGCGTGGTGGCTAGACCACAGGAACTTGACAAGGGGCAGATCCTTCCTGGCTCCCTCCTGGGAGACGGTCACAACGGATACCAGTCTGTCGGGCTGGGGGGGATTCTGGAAGTCCATGCGCTTCCAGGGGAGGTGGGGCCCTCAGGAGGCCCATCTACCCATCAATGTCTTGGAACTCAGGACGGTCAGATTTGTGCTGGAACAATTGACCCAGCACCTGAAGGGTCTGGCGGTTCAGGTACGCTCAGACAACAGAATGGCGGTTGCCTACATCAATCATCAAGGAGGGACCCGGAGCAAGGGGGCGCTCCAGGAAGTGTCCCTAATTCTAACATGGGCAGAGGCCAATGTCCAATGCATCTCGGCTGTCTACATCCCGGGGGCGGAGAACCTGCTAGCAGATTCCCTGAGCAGGGGGTCGTCTCGTCAGGGGGAATGGTCCCTCTGCAACAAGGTATTTCAGTCCCTGTGTCACCGTTGGGGTGTGCCAGACATGGATCTGTTTGCGTCCCGTCACAATCACAAGCTCCCGAGCTTTGTTTCCCTGTCTCAGGATCCTCTGGCTCTGGCCACGGATGCTCTGTCAATGTCTTGGAGGGAGTTTCAGCTCCTGTATGTGTTTCCACCAATTCCCCTGCTGGGCAGAGTTCTGCGCAAGATCGCTCTGGAAGGAGTTCCCGCGATTCTGGTGGCCCCAAGGTGGCCAAGAAGAGAGTGGTTCGCAGACGTAGTTCGGCAGTATCTGCCAAGGTTGCCAGATCTTCTAACTCAAGGGTCGCTACGCCATCCCAATTTACTAACTCTGGCTTTGACGGCATGGCTATTGAAACCTCTATCCTGATGGAAAAGGGGTTGTCTGCATCTGTAGTGGCTACTATGGTGCAAGCCAGGAAAAAGACTTCCTCAGCTATCTATTATAGACTTTTGCGTCCTTACATGACTGGTGTGAGTCCAGGTCTCTTCCCTGCTGGGAATTCTCAGTCTCTAGGGTCCTGGAGTTTTTACAACATGGTCTAGACTTAGGTCTTAAGCTTAGTACTCTGAAGGGCCAGGTTTCAGCTCTGTCTATCTTCTTTCAGAAGACCTTTTTTGCCCAGCATCCCCTTATCAAGACCTTCTTTCAGGGGGTCACTCACGTGCGTCCCCCTCGGAAACCTACGGTTCCTGCACTTGGTTTTATCAGCCCTCCAGGGTGCTCCCTTTGAGCCTATTCAGGAGGCTGCTCTCATTGTTGTCACGCTCAAGGTTGTCTTTCTGGTAGCCATTACTTCTGTTAGGCGTGTGTTTGAGTTGGCTGCTTTATCTATTCAGCCTCCCTACTATGAGAGACACCAGGATAAGGTGGTGTTTCGCTTCAAATCAGACTTTCTCCCTAAAGTGGTTTCTGCCTTTCATTTGAATCAGGATATTGTACTTCCTTATTTGTGCCCTAATCCTAGTAACCCTAAAGAGAGGGTTTTGCATTCCTTGGATGTGGTTAGGTGTGTCAAGTATTACCTAGTTATCACTAAGGCTTTCAGGAAGACTGATGCTCTCTTCGTTGTGCCTCATGGGCCTAGGAAGGGTTTGGCTCCCGCCAAGTCTACCATCAGTAAATGGATTCGTCAGGCTGTGGTTCAAGCCTATTCTACTAAGGGGAAGACTCCCCCCTTTCGTCTTACTGCTCATTCTACTCGAGCTGTTGGGGCTTCTTGGGCTTTTCAGCACCAGGCCTCTGTGGAACAAGTTTGCAAGGCCGCCACTTGGTCTTTTGTTCACACCTTTACAAAGTTTTACAAGGTTGATGTTAGGGCCTCAGCTGACGCTGTGTTTGGCCGCAAGGTTTTGCAGGCGGCAGTCGTTCAAACTGCTTGCTGTTGCCTTTTCTGTTGGGGATCCCACTCTACTTTATGGACACTGCTATTGGATGTTCCACATGTAATTACTACATCTGGAGCAGGACGTGCTGTATGCTTAGAATAATACAATTCTGTGAAGTACTCACCTGTAGAATTGGTATTATATGCATACAGCACGTCCTGCTCCACTCCACCCTGGTTTCATGTTGTTCTGAATCCCCTGTTTGGTGATTGTTATCATTGTTACGATTGCCAGTTTTGGGTGGTTGGTTTCTCCTGGCTTCTCCTTTCACTGCTTTTCAATGCTGGGGATTTGTGGGAGGTCCCTCGGTATATGTAGGGCCGGGAGGAGCTTGTTTTCCACATGTCTGCAGTGCACGGCGCCGGAGGCGGAGGATTACCCACATGTAATTACTACATCTGGAGCAGGACGTGCTGTATGCATATAATACCAATTCTACAGGTGAGTACTTCACAGAATTGTATTTTTCCCAGCTCTGCCCCATCCCATCTCTCTATTCCCAGCTCTGTCCCATCCCATCTCTCTATTCCCAGCTCTGTCCCATCCCATCTCTCTTTCCCAGCTCTGCCCCATCCCAGCTCTCTTTTCCTAATACACAGCACGACCTGTTTCATTTAATCCTTACTTCTGGGTATTCCGCCACAAGGTGACACAGTGGACTGCAGAAGATTTGTGGTTCCTTCCGGCCCCATATAAAACCAAGAATCACCCAATAGACCCTCTGCAGTCATACTGCAAAGATAGAAGATGGCTCTCTATGTTTCGCAGGCGAGTGGGGCAACCAAGCCTGCTGCCCTGCAAGCCTATTTCCACCCGCTTCCGGACCCTCTGTGCCTCCCAGCCTCGGCTGTCGGATCGGGTGATGGTAGGGGAGCACTAGGGTCAGGTGCTCGGGGAGCGCTGCTCCAAACTGCAGACCCTGTACAACAAAGGGTAGCCGGCCATAGGCTTTTTTATGGTGAGCCTGCTGAGGGATGAAGAAGCTCTGCTGTCGCTATGGTGTAGGGAGTGAGTTGTGCTTAGGGACTTGTGTTCCTGGCCAGTCTTCCCTTTTTCTGTCTGTCCTTCTTCCTTGTTGGTGTTTGTCTCACTTGTCCCCCTCCCTACCCTCTGGCCCTTTTTAGATGGCTCCCGCCGCGGCCTGCCCTCTTCTCCACTCCCCCTCTCCCCGACGGGTGTTGTCAGGGGGGGTTGGTGGCAGCGGGTGGCGGTTTGTGGAGTGGTGTCTTGGTGCTTATTTCTCGCTGCCGCCGTGGGCGTCCTGCGCTTCGCGGCGGGCGGCGCTGTTACTCTGGCGCTGGGTCACGTGGGTGCGTTTTTCGCGCTCTTCGTGGGGGCAGCGCAGGGGGATGACACGTATTGCGTCATGCTTCCGCGGCCCGCCCCTTAAGGTGCTCGATTGCGGCGCCATCTTGCCTGCATGTTGCGCTGCTTGTGAACTGAGTTTCGGAGGCTCCTTGTCAGTGTGGGAGCTCTCCCTGATCTACCCTCCGCGGATCCTTTGACTGTACTCCAGTCGCCTGTGTGTGCTGCGCGCGCTGCTCTCTTGGTCCGTGAGTCCCCAATGGGGTTTTTTTTCTTGTTGGGCATGTGCTGCGGGATACTTATGTGTCTTTTTGCTTATGTCTTTCAGTGGGGATAACATTGAGTTTTGTGGTTTCTCCCGGTCCTATTCCTCCCCCCCCTTTTTCCTACCTGGCCCTCTCTGTGGGCATCCCTTGGGGGGCATCCTGGGTGGCTTTTATTAGCCCTTACCCTATACTGGCCTATTGTGCCTGTGTTAATCACCATATGGAGGCTTCTGGGGATAGCGTGCTTGGGGGTCCTTCGGGGCAACCTCAGCTATGTGTTATGTGCCGGGCATCCCCTTTGAGTGGTGGTGGCGTGGTTCGTGTGCTGTGCGCCCAAGGTATTATTGCGGACCAGGCTGGGACGAGTGCTTCGGTTCTATCCCCCCCCTTTTCCCTCCTGGCCCTCTCTGTGGGCATCCCTTGGGGGGCATCCCGGGTGGCTTTTATTAGCCCTTACCCTATACTGGCCTATTGTGCCTGTGTTAATCACCATATGGAGGCTTCTGGGGATAGCGTGCTTGGGGGTCCTTCGGGGCAACCTCGGCTATGTGTTATGTGCGGGGCATCCCCTTTGAGTAGTGGTGGTGCGGTCTGTGTGCCGTGCGCCCAAGGTATTATTGCGAACCAGGCTGGGACGAGCACTTCTCTTCCCAGTTCTGCACTTCCTTCGGCATCTCCTACTCCCCCGCGCCTGCATTTAGCCCCCAGTGAGGGACATACTAGCAGGGGGTCCCAATCTGTTCTGGCACTACGCGTAGCAAGCATTGAAAGGCAGCTGGCCCGACCTGTGATGGGCAAGGCCTCTGGCAAGAAGCGGCATCTTGACTCCGCGCCCTGCCTCTTTGCTGAGGAGGATGAGGGCCTTGATGTGTTTGGCGGCCGTGACTCCCTAGAGGAGGGGGAGCTTTTCCATGATTCAGACTCCTCTGGGGGCCATAAGGAAGGTTATGACAGTGACCTGGTGTCCGCCTCTGATGAGGATACCTGGCTCCCTGATGACACTGATAGTCTGTTGACGGCCATCTTTGAGACATTACACATCGCCCCCCCCTAAGGCGGCGAAGAGGAAGCAGGGTAAGCTTTTTCGCCCTGGCAAACAACGCTCGGAGTTCCCAGAGCAGGGCCATTTCTCCAATATTGTACTCGAGTGGAAACGTCCTAACAGATTGCCCACGGTGCCCAAGGGATTGGACAGAAGGTATCCCTTTTCAGCTGATCTGGTCAAGCGCTGGTCGTGCCCTCCTGAGGTGGACGCTCAAGTTCTAGGTTTGTCTAATACTTCGGTCATGCAATCCCCTGATACTACTACACTGCGTGACAGCGCGGACCGGCGCATGGACTAACTGGCCTGTCATGCTTTCGCCTTTGTAGGGGCAGGCCTGCTTCCGGTCTGCGCCGGGGCCATTACGGCTGTTGCCATTAAGAGGAAGTTCAAGCGTCTTGCTGGCGGCACCATGTCTGGTAGAAGAAGGGAGGATTATAGGGACCTCTTGCTTTGCTCTGATTTTGTTGCCTTTGTGCTGGCTGCCATGGATGATGCCGCGCGGGTGGGCGGTAGGGCCCAGGCCCTCTTGGTGGCTATGCGCTGGTCGGTTTGGTTGCGCCAGTGGGCAGCTGACACTGCAGCTAAGAAGTCCCTCACCGGGCTTCCCTTTAGGGGGCTTCGTCTCTTTGGTGAGTGTCTGGATGTTCTGGCCAAGGAAGGTAGGCTTCCTCAGCGTAGGAAGCAGTCCCGGCCCTTTCGGGGGCCCTCCATTTCCTCCTTTCGTGTCTCAAGGGGAGATCGTGGCGCACACTTCTCTGGTATCCGCAGAGACTCTTGGGGCCGTGGCCGATCCCGTGTCGTCGTCCCCGTCTTTCTTGGGGATCCATGCCTAAACCCCCCCCAAGGCCCCTCATGCATGAGGAGGTGCCCTCACCCGTCCCTTCTTTGCTCACGTCTGGAGACTTCGCGTCTCGGACCGGTGGATTCAGGAGGTGGTGTCCTCCGGTTACAAGATAGAGTTCGCAGCCTGGCCGCCCTCAAGATTCTTCAGATCCCGGATTTCCCAAAATCCCCTGTTAGCTCAGGGGTTGCGCCTAGCAGTTCAACGCCTGTTGGAATCTGGGGTCATCTGTCTAGTACCTCACCAGGAACAGGGTCAGGGGTACTATTCCAATCTATTCCATGGTGCCCAAAAAGGACGGTTCTCTGCGGCCCATCCTGGACTTGAAGGGTCTCAACAGGTTTGTCCGGTTCAAGCACTTTCTCATGGAGACGCTACGCTCGGCTGTCAGTTCCCTTAGGCCGGGCGACTTCATGACCACTGTGGACATCAAAGATGCCTATCTTCTCGTGCCAATCATCAGAGATTCCTGAGGTTCGCTCTGGAGGATCAGCATTACCAGTTTGTAGCCTTACCGTCCAGTATCACCTCGGCTCCTCGGGTATTCACCAAGGTGCTGGCGGGCGTAATGGCTCTTCTGAGGAACCAGGGCATTCGCATCCTCCCTTACCTGCACGACATTCTGATTGCTGCTCAGTCTCTTCTTCAGGCCAAGAACTTGGACTTGAGGAATCTTCTAGTGGGCAGGACCTTTCTGCCTCTGTGCTGGGAGATTGTCACCACAGATGCTAGTCTGACCGGTTTGGGGGGAGTTTGGAAGTCTCTGAAATTCCAGGGTCAGTGGGGCCCCCAAGAGGCCCATGCACCCATCAACATTCTAGAACTGCGAGCGATCAGGTTGGTTCTCTCCCAGTTGTCTCCACACCTTCTGGTTCCACTCGGACAGCCAGACGGCGGTAGCCTACATCAATCATCAGGGAGGGACTCGGAGCAAGCGAGCCCTCAAAGAAGTGTCCCTGATTCTGTCTTGGGCAGAAGAGAATGTTCCCTGCATCTCGGCAGTCTACATTCCTGGGGGTGGAGAACCAGGAGGCGGACTCCCTGAGCAGGGGGACGTCTCGGCTGGGGGAATGGTCTCTCAGCAACAAGGTCTTTCAGGCCCTGTGTCACCGCTGGGCTCAGCCGGATGTGGACCTGTTTGCGTCCCATCACAATCACAAGCTTCCAAGATTTGTCTCCCTGTCACAGGATCCTCTGGCCTTCGCCACGGATGTGCTAGCAATTCCTTGGACTGAATTTTGACTCCTCTATGTTTTCCCTCCCTGTCCTCTGCTGGGCCGGGTGCTGCGCAAGATAGCCCAGGAGGGGTACCGGCCATTCTGGTGGCCCCCTGTTGTCCGAGGAGGATGTGGTTCGCAGACGTCGTGCTGTTGCCAGTAGATCGGTACGTCTTGCCTAAGGATCCAGATCTTGTCACTCAGGGACAGCTGCGCCATCCCAATTTACAAATGCTGGCTTTAACGGCTTGGCTGCTGAAACCTCCATCTTGATGGATAAGGGTTTGCCGGCCTCTGTTGTTGATACTATGATTCGGGCTCGGAAGAAATCCTCATCTTGTATTTACTACAGAGTCTGGCATGCTTATATTGCCTGGTGCGAGTCCAAGTCTTTTCCTTGTCGGGTGTTTTCTATCCCCAGGATTCTGGAGTTTTTACAACATTGATTGGATTCGGGCCTAGAGCTTAGTACTCTCAAAGGGCAGGTGTCGGCTCTGGCAATTTTTTTTTTTTTTTTTCCCAAAGATCTTTTGCCAATCACAGGCTTGTTAAGACTTTCTTCCAGGGAGTTACTCATGTGCGTCCGCCTCTTAAGCCTATGCTACCGGTTTGGGACTTAAATTTGGTGTTGTCTGCTCTACAGGGTTCTCCTTTTGAACCTATACGTGAGGCTGTGTTGCCCATTCTGACTCTTAAGGTGGCCTTTTTGGTGGCTATTACTGCGATCAGGCGTGTTTCGGAGCTGGCAGCGCTCTCCATTAAACCTCCTTATTTTGAGAGGCATCAGGATAAGGTTGTGTTCCTGCCCAAGGTTGTGTCTGCTTTCCATCTTAATCAGGACATTGTCTTACCCTCATTGTGTCCTAACCCTGCTAATACTAAGGAATGGACCCTTAATTTTCTGGATGTTATCAGGGCACTGAAGTTTTATTTGGTTGCTACTGAGTCCTTTAGGAAATCTGATGCTCTTTTTGTTCTTCCTGCTGGACCTAGGAAGGGTTTGCCTCCGGCCAAATCTACTATTAGCAAGTGGATTCGTCAGGCGGTGGTGCAAGCCTATTCTGCTAAAGGGAAGGAAGCTCCCTTCCGTGTTACTACTCATTCCACTCGAGCTATTGGTGCTTCTTGGGCTTTTCAGCACCAGGCTTCTGTTGAACAAGTTTGTAAGGCCGCTACTTGGTCTTCTGTTCATACCTTTTCAAAGTTTTACAAGGTTGATGTTAAGGCCTCAGCTGAGTACTTCAGGTGGTAGTGGTTTGAAATGCCTGCCGTTACTTTTTGGGGATCCCACCCTACTTTAAAGGACACTGCTATTGGATGTCCCAGAAGTAAGGATTAAATGAAACAGGCCGTGCTGTGCATTAGGAAAAATAAAATTTTGTGAGTACTCACCTGTAGAATTGTTTTTACTATACACAGCACAGCCTGTTTCATCCCTTCCTTGTTATCATTATCTTTGGTTGCCTTTTTATGGTGATTTGGTCCAAAGTTTAGTTGTGTGAGGCTTTTATCTTTTTTTATCTTGATTAGCTCCCGGCTTCTTGTATAACTGCTTTTCAACACTGGGGGTCTATTGGGTGATTCCTGGTTTTATATGGGGCCAGGAGGAGCCACAAATCTTCTGCAGTCCACTGCGCCACCTTGTACCCAGAAGAAAGAATTAAATGAAACAGGCCATGCTGTGCATAGTAAAAACAATTCTACAGGTGAGTGCCCACAGAATAGTATTTTTCCTAATGCACAGCACGACCTGTTTCATGTAATCCTTACTTCTTCCCAGCTCTGTCCCATCCCATCTCTCTCTTTTCCCAGCTCTGACCCATCCTATCTCTCTCTTTTCCCAGCTCTGCCCCATCCCATCTCTCTTTTCCCAGCTCTGCCCCATCCCATCTCTCTTTCCCCAGCTCTGCTGTATCCCATCTCTCTTTTCCCAGCTCTGTCCCATCCCATCTCTTTTCCCAGCTCTGTCCCATCCCATCTCTCTTTTCCCAAGCTTTTCCCCATACCACCTTTTCCCAGCTCTGCCCCATCCCATCTCTTTTTTCCCAGCTCTGCTTCATCCCAACTCTCTTTTCCCAGCTCTGTCTCATCCCATCTCTCTATTCCCAGCTCCACCCCATCTCTCTTTTCACCAGCTCTGTCCCATCCCATCTCTCTTCTCCCAGCTCTGTCCCATCCCATCTCTCTTCTCCCAGCTTTGTCTCATCCCATCTCTCTATCCCCAGCTCTGCCCCATACCATCTCTCTATTCCCAGCTCTGCCCCATCCCATCTCTCTTTTCCCAGCTGTGTCCCATCCCATCTCTCTTTTCCCAGCTCTGTCCCATCCCATCTCTCTATTCCCAGCTCTGCCCCATCCCATTTCTCTTTTCTTAGCTCTGTCCCATCCCAGCTCTGTCCTTTCCCATCTCTCTATTCCCAGCTCTGTCCCATCCCATCTCTCTATTCCCAGCTCTGTCCCATCCCATCTCTCTATTCCCAGCTCTGTCCCATCCCATCTCTCTTCTCCCAGCTTTGTCTCATCCCATCTCTCTTTTCCCAGCTCTGTCCCATCCCATATCTCTTCTCCCAGCTCTGTCCCATCCCATCTCTCTATTCCCAGCTCTGTCCCATCCCATCTCTCTTTTCCCAGCTCTGTCCCATCCCATCTCTCTTTTCCCAGCTCTGTCCCATCCCATCTCTCGTTTCCTAGCTCTGGCCCATCCCATCTCTCTTTTCCCAGCTCTGTCCCATCCCATCTCTCTTTTCCCAGCTCTGTCCCATCCCATCTCTCTTTTCCCAGCTCTGTCCCATCCCATCTCTCTATTCCCAGCTCTGCCCCATCCCATCTCTCTTTTCCCAGCTGTGTCCCATCCCATCTCTCTTTTCCCAGCTGTGTCCCATCCCATCTCTCTTTTCCCAGCTCTGTCCCATCCCATCTCTCTATTCCCAGCTCTGCCCCATCCCATCTCTCTATTCCCAGCTGTGCCTCATCCCATTTCTCTTTTCTCAGCTCTGCCCCATCCTAGCTCTCTTTTCCCAGCTCTCTATTCCCAGCTCTGTCCCATCCCATCTCTCTATTCCCAGCTCTGTCCCATCCCATCTCTCTATTCCCAGCTCTGTCCCATCCCATCTCTCTTTTCCCAGCTCTGTCCCATCCCATCTCTCTATTCCCAGCTCTGTCCCATCCCATCTCTCTATTCCCAGCTCTATCCCATCCTATCTCTCTATTCCCAGCTCTGTCCCATCCCATCTCTCTATTCCCAGCTCTGCCACAGCCAGCTCTCTCTCCTCTTAGCTCTGCTCATTTAAAATCAGCGCACCAAAGGGTAAAAGCTGTAGGTTCCACATAGTGAAACAAAAAGTTGCTGATTGTTTTCACCCCGATGCCCAATAGATATAATGCTGGAGGGGGGACAATCAGCTTTTATTTAGTTATGCTTTGGTAATATATAGACCCCTGGTTCACTGATTTTAACCTAACCCCCGATTCCGGACCTTCAGCTTGCGGCATACTGCTACATGCGGACCTCTACAAAAACTTCTTGAGTACCCCTGCCCTAGGGTGAGGGAATAGGCTGGCCCTGGAGTCTATTAGACTCCAGGACAGGCAAACTGTGCCAGTGTTCCACTGTCCTTAAGACTCCAGGGCCACTTGATTCCATCCCCCAAGTCCCCCCGGATACCCATTGCATGTATGGCTGGGGGTGGCATCTCTTTTTTGGGTTATGCGCAGCCATGCCCACTGTAACTGGGTGGCTGCCATGACTGCACACAGCCCAGGGATTGCGGGGGAGGGGGGGGAGGGGCTGTGCACCGAGTTTGGTTGGGCTTCCATTAATATGTGCAGCCAAAGAAGCTGATTGGAGAGTTGTGCCAGCACTGTGGGAACGCAAGCAAGGTATGTATTACTAGTGATTGGCAGGTTTTACACAGTGGGGCATCCCAAATCGTGATGCCCCAAAACTATGGGTCTGCTCTAAAGTGAAATAAACCCCAGGAATTTGACTACCAGGTTTTGTTCCATGCCAGAATCGGGATGCCCTGATGCCAAAGGCACATGTGTGGACTCTTGTTCATTGATGTCCATTTGCCACGACTACGTGATTCAGCAGGTGGCTCCCATGGACTTGGATAGATCTGAATAGCTGGGGTGGGAGCACGTTCATGACGCCGGTGATGCAGGGGATGCGACTGTGCACTTTCCATTTAAAGAGGACCAAAACCCACAAATTTAACTCATCCCGTCTGTATGTTTTGTGTGAGTGCTTGCTTCACAATACTAGCATTGCTGTGGCTGCGTTTGGCATACTCGCGCTGGCACTCTGCTAACAGCGCTTCTCCTCTCCCTGGGTCATTTTTAAATTCTCCCGCCACTGACTCACGCGCCCTGCGGCGTTCGCGGTCAGCGGTGACGGCACTCCTGGGCCTGCTGTGCTGGGATTGGCTGCGGGGTGGCTTAGCGCTTGTGCTCGTTCTGCAGCTCTCCTCATGCGGCCCGCCCCTTCAGAGCCCTCCAGCGCCATCTTGCCCTGCTGCCTGGACGATTGCAAGCTCTTCTGCGGTCCGTGAGTGCCCCAGCGGGCCTGTATTTGTTCTTTTTTCTTCTGTATTACTAATGGGGTGTAATGTCTTATGTCTTACAGGCGGGATAACTGCTTTAGTGGTTTCTCCTGGTCCTGTGCCCTCTATTTGTTCCCTGTAACTGTATTAGAGGCCTGAATAATTTGATCCTCCCACTATCTAGCGAACATTTGGGGGCATCCCGGGTAGCTGTACAGCGTAATTACTATTGGCCAGTTGTGCCACCAAAAATCACCATATGGAGGCTTCACAGGATATTGTGCTCGGGGTCCCATCGGGACAAGCCCGGCTACGTGTGGTGTGTGAGGCATCCCCTGTGAGCAATGATGTGCGGGTCTGTGTACCCTGCGCGGCACTCTGGGCTGCCTGTGTCTGGGTCTGCGCCCACCATGTCTTCTTCCACACACCCTCGCTTGATCATGACTCCCAGTGAGATCAATACTAGTGGGGAGTCTCAGCCTGATGTGTCTTCCAGGCTGGCCAACATTGAGAGATTGATTGTTAGCTCTGCAGCCCTTAAGGCCCCTGCTAAAAGACGGCACGTGGCACCTGCTGCGTCAGCCTTTCCTTTGGAGACTGAAGATTTCCTTGATTTATCTGACTATACCCCACTTGAGGAAGGGAAATTATTCTCAGATTCAGAATTTTCTGATGATCAGCATTACCTTGGCGCTGATGCCGGCTCAGAGCATTGGGATGCTCAAATCTTTGAGTCAAATCTCTGGTTCATTTCATGCTGTCCAGCCCTTGTCCTTCCATCAGGCAAGGGATGCAATTGGTGGGACAGATGTTGGCCTGCTTCGAGGCCCTTACGCTTCGAGTCCATTACGCTCAATTTCACATGAGACCCCTTCCGCTCCATCTCCTTTCAGTCTGGGACAAGAGTCCCCTGTCTCTGGACCAGGCCTTTGTTTTCTCTCCTCTGGTCTGGCGGTCCCTCCTGTGGTGGCTGGACTCGAGGAATCTTCTGGGGGGCAGATGATTTCTGACACCATGTTGGGAGACGGTCACTACGGATGCCAGTCTGTCAGGTTGGGGGGGCTACTGGAGAGCCCTCCAATTCCAGGGGCTGTGGGGCCCTCAGGAGGCTCACGCTCCTATCAACGTCCTGGAGCTCAGGGCGGTTCGGTTGGTGCTGACACAGTTGACTCCTCACCTTCAGGGCCTTCCGGTACAGGTTCGCTCCGACAACCAGACGGCAGTCGCCTATATCAATCATCAGGGAGGGACTCGGAGCAAGAGTACCCTCAAGGAGGTGTCGTTGATTCTGTCCTGGGCCAAGGACAATGTCCCATGCATCTCAACAGTTTATATTCCGGGAGCGGAGAATCTGGAGGCGGATTCCCTGAGCAGGGGGGCCTCTCGCTGGGGGGAATAGTCCCTCAACAGCGAGGTCTACCTATCCCTTTGTCACCGTTGGGGGATGCCGGACATTGATCTGTTTGCTTCTCGCCACAATCACAAGCTGCCAGCATTTGTCTCCCTGTCCCTGGATCCTCTGGCTCTGCCGGTGGATGCACTGCCTCTGCCCTGGCAGGGACTCTGTCTCCTTTACCTATTCCCTCAGTTTCCTCTTCTGAGCAAGGTTCTGCGAAGGTTGGTACAGGAGAGGGCGCCAGCCATTCTGGTGACCCCCAGGTGGCCAAGACAGGTGTGATTTGCAGACGTCGTGCAGCTGGCAGTGGATCAGTACACTCTACCCTTGGTTCCGGACCTTCTGACTCAAGGACGGCTGGCTTTGACGGCCTGGCTGTTGAAACCTCCATCCTAAAGGAGAAAGGACTGTCTGATTTGGTTGTTCATACCCTTGTCAGGGCTAGGAAGAAATCCTCCTCTACTATCTACTATAGGACTTGGCGGACCTACATTGACTGAAGTCTAGGGTCTTTCCCTGTTGTGTGTTCTCCATTCCTAGAATCCTGGATTTCCTTCAACATGGCTTGGATTTGGGTCTTCACCTCAGCACTTTGAATGGTCACGTGTCCGCCTTGGCCGTTTTCTTCCAGAGGTCCTTCGCTCTACATCCTCTGGTCAAGACTTTCTTGCAGGGGGGTCGCTCATGTGCGCCCTCCTCGCAAACCCGTGTTACCGGTCTGGGATTTGAATTTGGTATTGTCTGTCCTTCAGGGTCCTCCATTTGAACCTGTGCATGAGGCTGCCTTGTTTATCCTTACCCTGAAGGTTGCCTTTTTGGTGGCTATCACTTTTGTCCGGCGTGTGTCTGAGTTGACGGCTCTGTCTATTCAGGCCCCCTACTTTGAGAGACACCAGGACAAGGTGGTTTTCCGCTTTAAACCAGACTTCTTGCCTAAGGTTGTCTCTGCCTTCCATCTTAATCAGGACATTGTGCTTCCTTCTTTGTGCCCTAATCCTGGTAATTCCAAGGAGAGGGCCTTGCATTCACTGGATTTTGTCAGGAATTTGAAATACTACCTGGTGGCTACTGCGCCTTTCAGAAAGACGCCTTGTTTGTGGTTCCCTCAGGTCCCAAGAAGGGGTTGGCTCCTGCTAAGTCTACTATTAGCAAATGGATTTGTCAGGCTATTGTTAGGGCCTATTCTACTAGGGGGAAGGATCCTCCTTTCCGTGTTACTGCTCATTCTACCCGTGCTGTTGGGGCTTCCTGGGCCTTCCAGCACCAGGCTTCTGTTGAACAAGTTTGTAAGGCTGCTACGTGGTCTTCTGTTCTCAGCTTTTCCAAGTTTTACAAGGTTGACGTTCGGGCCTCAGCGGATGCTGTTTTTGGCCGCAAGGCTCTGCAGGCGGCAGTGGTTTGAACTGCACGTTGTTGCCTTTTTGGGATCCCCACCCATTTATGGGCACTGCTATTGGATGTCCCAGATGTTATGAATCATTATCTGGAGCAGGACGTGCTGCATACTTAGAATAATACAATTCTGTGATTACTCACCTTGTAGAATTGGTATTATAAGTATGCAGCACGTCCTGCTCCATCCCACCCTGATTGCTTTATTCTTGGATCCTCTATGTGGTGATTGTTTTCCTTGTTAACGTTGTTAAATTTGTTATTGGCTTCTCCTGGTTCCCTTACTGCTTTTCTATACTGGGGAATTAGTGGGAGGTCCCGGGTATATATGGACCGGGAGGGGCCTCTTTTTGTCATCTCTGCAGTAAAGCGCCCTCTTGTGGAGGTATATCCCAAATGTTATGAATCATTATCTGGAGCAGGACGTGCTGCGTACATATAATACCAATTCTACAAGGTGAGTAATCACAGAATTGTATCTTCACAAGTTCAGTTGGTTTTGGTTCGCTTTAAACCAATGAGAGCAGTCTGCTGAATGACATAGTCAGGCCGGCGGCTCTCATTGGACGAGAGCCCGTGGGTTTCACACAGTGGGGGCATCCTGATTTGAGAGGTCCTGGGGGAAATCTAGCAGCCGTCCTGGGAATCTTTTAGATACCGGGGCCGGCTGCACAAGGTTTTGTTCTGCCTTAAATACTGCGGCCAAGGAGGAGGTTTATTACCTGGGCTGTTGTGAGTCTGGGACAAGATGGCATTTTAAATAGGCCACCCTGCCCCCACCACACAGTGCAGGTCACTTACTTGCCCCAGTCGCTACACACACACACAGTGTTTTTGTGCTGCGTCTTCCAGTCACCTGCTCAGAGACACCAGATCTGGAGTAGGTAAATGGCCTCAGCTGCCTTTAAGTGCCAGCCTACCTGGAGTTTTTGTCACACTCTGTTGCCAGACCATTTTGCACTATTTTGCGCTCCCCATGTTCAAATGTGATTTTTGAAGGGATTTCTAGGGATTTCCCAGGAAAATAATATATTGTTTTTTCAGCAGAGTCTGAGCTTTAACATAAAATGTCTTGTTTGTAATTTTTAGGTGTATTCTCAATAATTTTTGGCGAAATATGTGCAACAAAATTTTGTAGTTTTTTTTTGTAATAAAAAATGTAAGTTTGTAAATAAAATCTTATTGCGTGTGAAATCCCAATTTCTCCCGGTTACAGCCGTACCACATAAGTATAGGTAGACACCCTTTCCTGCCCATGAGACTCCCCCAAACTGAAACAGAGCTTTAGGGGATTTTCAGAAAAAAATACAACTGCGCTATGCGCACCTTGCAGTTTTACCAGAAAAACAACCCTTTACATTTGAAATACCCCCCACAAACTATATATTCTCTGGAAGTACACACCTCAGGCTTTCTATTTGTACCAGGCTTGTTGATGTGGCCACAGTTTTCTAGAAGTAATCCCTCAATGTATTCTTTGGTTGCAAAGAGTTTCCCTAAAAAAAGGGTAAAAAAGCAGAATCAAAGCCACATTTTCCTAAAAAAACTATATACAAACAAGAAAAAACAAGTATAATCTTAAAAAGCAACATCCCCCAAACAGAACGATACCCAACATGCATAGCTACTGTCAAGGGAAGAGTTGCAAAACACCCCAAAGTAAAGCATGAGCATAACAGTAATTTTTCTTGAAAATTTCAGCTCTGCAGACAAAGTGCGCACCTTGCGATTTTTCAACCAAAACAACCCTTTACATTTGAAATATCCCCCATAAACCATATATTCCCTGAAAGTACACATGTTAAGCTTTCTAAGCGTACCCGGCTTGTTGTAGTGGGCTCATCTTTCTGGAATTGATCCCTCAAAGAATTCTTTGGTTGCGCATGGTTTCCCTAAAAAATGTATAAAAAAGCTGAATAAAAAACACCTTTTCCTAAAATATAAATATGCAAACAAGAAAAAACAAGCTAAGTCTGAAAGCGCAAGGTCTCCCGAACAGAACAATACCCAACATGCAGAGGTACTATTAACCCTTTTAATTGCCAGCCTACTTGAGATTTTGTCACCCTCTGTTGACAGGTCATTTTTCCCCATTTTGCGCCATGTTTTGCGACATTTTTGCTGGAATTTTCAGGAAAATTATATATATATATATATATATATATATATATATATATATATATATATATTTAGCAGCAGAGTTTAGGCTTTAACATGAAATGTCTTGTTTGTAAATTGTATTTATTATTAATTTTATTATTAAGTAAAAAAAAATATATAAATACATTTTTTTTTAGAAAATTGCCTCCTTTATTTTAAATAAAAAATGTATTTTATTAGGGAAAACCATATTGCATGTGAAAGCCCCATTTCTACCGATTAGAACGGTACCACATATTTATCGGTAGCCCCCTGTTCCTGCCCAGGAGACCCCCCTAACTGAAACAAGTAATTTTTAACATTTACAAATAAAATACAACTACCATCCACACTACAAAGGGCTAAATCGAGAAAAAAAAAATGACATAGGGTCCCCCCTCCCAGGAAGGGGGGGGGGGGGGCATTTTTTGGGGGAATTTTTAAGGGTTAAAAACCCTTAAAAATAAAAAAAAAAATGACATGGGGCCCCCCTTACCCAAAGTAACCAGCCCGGGGACAGCTATGCAGGGCTTGTAGGAACAGGGCGCAGGGGCCAGCTTTTGTGGCCCCTGACCCTGCAGGTTACAAGCCCGTGGCCACGGGCTCTTCTGCCCCCCCCCCCTGGCCTTTGGGGAGGCAGGTAATGGCTAGCGCAGGTGACTTGCCATCCCCCCAGCCTTGAGAACTGGTATAGGGGTCTCATGGACCCCTTACCGGTTCACAAGGGGTTAAATGTAAAAAAAACACAGACACACAAAGAGAAAAAATATTTTATTATTTTTTTTTTTTTTTTTTTTTTAATACTTACCTCCCATCCATACTGGAGCACTCGGCAATCACTGGCTTCTGCTCACTTGCTAGAAGCCTTTTATAGCTGCTGGATGACAGAACACTAAAGGGTTCATTAAAAAAAAACGACATAGCGTCCTCCCTATGGGGGGGGGGGCATTTTTTGGGGAATTTTAAGGGTTAAAAACCCTTAAAAATCCCCCCCAAAAATGACGTAGGGTCCCCCCTACCCAGCATTACCGACCCGGGCCAGCTATGGGGGCTTGTAGAACAGGGCGCAGGGGCCAGCGTTGGTGGCTGCAGGCTACTAACCCACATAGCCACTAAGTGGCCCGGGCCCTTCTGCCCCCCCCCCCCCCCCCCTGGCCATTGGGGAGGCAGGTAATGGGGGCTGTGGGTTAATGGCAAGTCACCCGCTGGCCGCAGGTGACTTGCCAGACCCAGAGCCTTGTGAGCTGGTATAAGGGGTCTCATGGACCCCTTACCAGCTCACAAAGGGTTAACTGTTAAAAAAAAAAAAAAAAACAACACATGTTAAGAAAAAGTATTTTATTAAAAAATATATATATATTTACTGTACTTACCTCCGATTGCAAGCTCTTGTCCCTCGCCGCTCTGATGACAGATGCCGGTGATCGGCATCCAGAGAAGGGGGAGGCAGGAGATCAGAGGATCTCCTGCCACCTCCTTCCAGGGCACCGATCACCGGCATCTGACAACTGAGAACGCTGAAGCCGGTGATCGGGGCCGGGATGATGTCATTAGCCCCAAGGGGGCGGGCTTAGCGGCAAGATGGCGGACGCCATCGAGGAGGAGAGAGCCTCCCGGGCTCTCTCCTGAAGATCGGTAAGTCCTGGGGGGGGATCGGAGGCCCCCCAGGTGAAGAGGAGGGACAGCGGGAGCCAGCGCAATACACAGGTAAGTGAATGTCATTTTTTTTTTTTTTTTTGTACAGTTAGCAGCTGCTGCTGCAGAAGCGGGGAGGGGGGGGTGGCCTATTCCGGGGGCTCTCCTGGAGCCATCCGACCCCCCACGGGGGATCGGATGGCACCAAATTAAAGAGGAGACCCGGCCGGATCCAATGAGGGGTCAGGTGAATATTTTTTTTTTTTTTGCCCGCTAGCAGGGGTAAATGCCAGGCACGTAAATTTTACATGGCTGGCAATTGAGTGACGGAGAGGCAACCACGTAAATTTTACGTGGCTCGCATTTAAAGGGTTAAAGCAGACCAAAGGTGTTTTATCTGGGTTTTGCTAGTTGGCATGCCCCTGTGTGTGAAACCCCCAAAACCATCATGTGTGGGCTCTCGTGCAATCAGAATTCACCGCTGTGCACAGATTGCCGGGTGCCTCCTGCTGGGGACTCCACTCGCTGTGCGCACCCGTCACGAGCCATTCAGATATAAATCACCATGCATCAGTTAGAGCTGAGCCAGGAATGCTACCGGAGACCAGCATATGCGGGTCCCAAATCAGGATGCTCCACGGGCAAGCTGTGACCCTGCCCTGGAGTCTTTTGGACTCTGCATTCAGTCTTGAAGTGATAGATTAACTTTAATTTTGTATCTTCTCTGCAGGATTTTAGCCTAAAAACGGCCCTGGGTTAGGTGAATAGGTCATTAATAAGCATTGCAGTGGTTTGCCTGCTTATTAAAAACCTTTAAGTTTAAAAGTGGAAAAATACAATTCTGCGAAATACTCACCTGTAGAATTGGTATTATACGCATACAGCACGTCCTTCTCCAGATATAATAATTACATGTGGGTAATCCTCCGCCTGAGGGCGCTGTTCACTGCAGACATGTAGAAAACAGGCTCCTCCCGGCCCTACATATACCGAGGGACCTCCCACAAATCCCCAGCATTGAAAAGCAGTGAGAAAGAGAAGCCAGGAGAAACCAACCACCCAAAAACTGGCAATTGTAAGAAGGATAACAATCACCATACAGGGGATCCAGAACAGAGTAAAACCAGGGTGGGGTGGAGCAGGACATGCTGTATGCGTATAATACCAATTCTACAGGTGAGTATTTCACAGAATTGTATTATTCTAAGCATACAACACGTCCTGCTCCAGATATAGTAATTACATGTGGGACATCCAATAGCAGTGTCCATAAAGTAGGGTGGGATCCCCATGAAAAAAGGCACAGCCAACAGTAAAAGCGCTGTCACCCGCAACCTTGCTACCAAGAGCAACATGAGCACATGCTCTAACCTCAACCTTTTGAAAACCTTATAAAGGATGAACTGAAACACTAACAGCAAACTAGCCAGCTTGCTCAACAGAACCTAGTGCTGAAAGGCCCAAGCCAAGCACAAGTAGAAGAGGACAAAAAAAAGGGAGAAGAAGAATCTTCCCTTAAAAGAATAGGCCAGAGTAAAAGCCTAACCATGCTACTGCAAAAAAGGTAGCCATGGCAACCTTAGAACTTACACCCGTGGAAGCAATCAGATCCGGTACTTAAGGATGGAGACACCTATAAGCCCAAAGGGCCTAAATCCCTATCAGGGACAATTGACAGTCCAGGAAAATCTCCAACACTTGTTGAGGGATGCAGATGCCTTTAGCTCAGAGTAATCCAGACAATAGCCCAGAGGCAGAAAGGTCTGGAATAAAGGGGCATAAAAAACACCGCCTGGACCATAACTCGGCATAAGGCGGAACACCCCCACCTCATGGTGTACAGATATATAAAAAAAAAATAATATATATATATATATATATATATATATATAATGACTAGGACCACTAACAGAGCCGTCCTGGCACACTTCTGACTGGAGCAACCGCCCCAGAAGAGCGACATGAGGGAAGGAACAGTGAAGACAAGAACCTGAATAAGACCCAAGAGAACCCCTCGCAGGGCATCAGACTAAGTAATCCCAAACCGGAGCATATAACTCCCAGGGGAATGCACTTGAGCAACCCCTGAGGAATGCTCAAGACAGAAGATTGAACCAAACTTCTGCAGTAGGCGAACAGGGCGAGCCCTGAAAACCTTCAGAGAACTGAGTTGGGGAGCCAACTTCAACCATGCAGTAATAACTCTAGAACCCAGGGAACAGAGAACGTCCCGCGGGGGAGAGAGCTAGTCCAAACAAGGCAATGCGAGTACAACATACCCTGACATAGCCGGCAGAAAAGGGAGAGGAAGAGGAGGGAGCTAGGTCCTAGCCCTCCAACAGAGACAAGACACCCAGAGATACCCATCTCCAATAGGGTGAAGAGCAGACCGTCCAATCGTCTAAAAGAGCCTGAAGATAGGGGCAACATAGTAAAGAAAAAGAAGGAGAAGGGGATCCGCACTCCTAAAATCTTGAAGCTTTATTTAAATCCAGTAAAAACAGCGTCTTCCAAATATCCACAGCAGCATAAAAACAATAAAGGACCCCGGCATGTGAAATAACGCCACGTTCACTAACGCGTTTCGGACACACAAGCACGGTCCTTAATCATAGATAATCAGTGACATACATAACTATACCTTTATAGAGTAAAGGGGACTTACCTCCCGCCATCAGCCGCCTACGAGCACGAGTTCGCCTGATACCGCTGCCGCCGTCGCGGCCGGGTGACGTCATACGTAATGCGGCGTGCAATACAGCCAACCGCAAGCAAGAAGATAAGGACCAATCACAGTGAGAAGGCCTCGTAAACAAAGTGAACTCGCATTACTGAACACCTTTATGGTGTGGGTAGACCGGAAATGACAAGAAACTCAAATGTGGCAAAACACTTTAATCAGATACATCTTGGAAATAATGCTACGATTAAAGTTAAAGCTTTAGAGAGGGTACATATAGGGCCCAGAGGGGGTGATATCTATAAGAAGTTGCTTATGAGAGAGGCATATTGGATATTTACCCTTAATACACGTTTTCCCCGAGGCCTCAATCACAGATGGGATTTATCCTTTATTATAGACTAACTAGAACATATATACTTACCAACTCCAATAATGTCTATCTTTATTACATGGTTGGCTGCTTTATGATAGTATTAACTGGGACATAGAGATTGATATATATACACATCCCTTCTTTTCTCTATGATATCATCATTGCTGGTTATTAATCAATTAAGAATTTTCCCCCTTCTTTTTCTCTTTTTACAGTGGATTATTATCTTTGTTTACCATTATTTATATACTGATTATAGAAGATATATATCTTTGTAGCATCCCTGTTGTATACATCCTGTTGGAGCTCATGTTACTTTTCCATCATTGCATAGGGATTATGTTTTCTCCTTGAGGCATTTTTAGTTGAATTATATAATGATTCCTATATGGTTATGGATATATATATATAAGATATGGATTTGCACTGTGATTATTATAACACTCAGAATTTTCTAATGTGGGGTTCTTTCTAGATATGGATATGTGCTGAGATCTTTATAACATTAATATTTACCTAAATGTGGCCTTTTTCTATATTATGTATTTCCTCCGCCGCCTATGTTTTGCTATCTGTCAGCACGATGATTCTCCTTTCCGCTGTCGCACTCCGGCATCTGGGGTGCCTAGCAACCTTCACTTTGTTTACGAGGCCTTCTCACTGTGATTGGTCCTTATCTTCTTGCTTGCGGTTGGCTGTATTGCACGCCGCATTACGTATGACGTCACCCGGCCGCGACGGCGGCAGCGGTATCAGGCGAACTCGTGCTCGTAGGCGGCTGATGGCGGGAGGTAAGTCCCCTTTACTCTATAAAGGTATAGTTATGTATGTCACTGATTATCTATGATTAAGGACCGTGTTTGTGTGTCCGAAACGCGTTAGTGAACGTGGCGTTATTTCACATGCCGGGGTCCTTTATTGTTTTTATGCTGCTGTGGATATTTGGAAGACGCTGTTTTTACTGGATTTAAATAAAGCTTCAAGATTTTAGGAGTGCGGCTCCCCTTCTCCTTCTTTTTGCTTGTTGTGTATGGGGCAGGGACAGCCCCAGATCCTGCACCCAAATTTCCAGTGTGCCTCTGTATCGTTTTTCTGCTACATTGCAACATAGTAAAGAGCCTGAATAGACAAAACAGCCCTCGTGAGAGAGCGTACAGGACCGTCGTCCTCAGCAGAAAAATCTGCGAACCACACCCCACTGGGCCAACCAGGGCCCCCAGCATAATGGTTCTCCCTTTCTTCAGCAAACTTGTTGCAGAACCCTGCCTAGCAGGGTGAATGAAGATAAGACATATAGAATATAATGTCCTGACAGAAGAGAAATACTAGGCCCCCATGACCAAGGCCAGAGAATTCTGGGACAATAACCCAGGGCAGAGTCCCTGTAATAGTGAAGGGGCCCCACAGAGCCACACCAGTAGGGACTCAGTGGGACACTAGGATAGAACCTCCTGCCACAGGAGGACAGCCATCGAAGCTAATACCAATTAAGTGCAAGGAATGTAAACCCCCACTTAGATCAGAACCAGAACCTTCCTGAAGGATCAACCTGTTCCGAGACCTTCACAGATAAAAAAGGGCAGGCCACTGTCCTCAGACAGACCGAGAGTCCCCAAAAAGACAGGTCCTGAAGAGGAGTAGTCCAGGAAATAGAGCCCACCAAAGGCTCACTGTGTCAAAGAAAAACAGTATGAAAATGGACCCCCTAAGGGGCCCCACCTAGGAACCACGGGGGATTTCAGAATAAACAAGCCCCCCTGTCAACCTGCAAGACTTGGTACACATGGTGACCATCAACAGGAAGAAGCAAGAAGGGGGGGGGGGGGATGCCCCCTGACATATTCCTTGAATGTACAATCTCAAGAGGAACCCCCGTACAAGGGGGAAAGCGCACAGACCTAGTTCCAGGGGTGCTGGAACCCTGTCCAGGATAAGTAACATAAGGTGCCACAGAGTATAAGGGACAACATCTGGGCCGCCACCAACGGGCCCACCAGCTGCAATGGTGAAGGTAAGGTGACATCAAAGAGGGCAGAGCCCCTGTAAGCAGAAGTCCACTTATTACCAAGGAAGAAGCCTCTAAACTGAACCGAATCCAGAAGCCACCCAGGAGCGAGATACCGAACCAGGGCACACTAAGTAAATGAGGTGCCTGAGCACCAAGCCAAAAGACTACCAAGGGAAACCACCAGTCAAATAGCCAACTCGGCCTGACGTAGAAATTGGAAGTAAAGAAAGACAATCAAGTAGATCCTAGCGCGGACGCCACACGGACCCTTCCAGAATATCACTCCCGTACTCGCCTAGGTGAGCCGTCTGGGAGCAGAAGAGGAACCAAAAACAAGGCCCCAATCCGTAGAGTTGGTCCTTCAACACTGGCTAGTAATGGCCTAGGTGTCTGGAAGGCACAGGTAACTAAAAAAGGATCTTAGATCCTCACAGGCGTCAAGAAGCCCACTGGACAAGAGCGCCTGCGGCCCAACACATCCAATCCCATGTAGGAACTGCCTATGAAAGTATAAATGCCAGGCCCAAAATGCCAGCCTGGGTCAGGCTGTCTCATCCCCAGAGGGAAAAGGTAATGTAGATGCAATCCCAAGTTAAGGGCCAACCTGCAAGAGAGCCCAGACCCTGAATGCCGAACTCAGCCTGTATCAACTCCCGAAGAGAAACAGGGACTAGAAGAACCCTGACAACCTCAGAAAGGGACCGCCCAGCAAACTCTATCCTGCATCCAGGGGAACTACCCCCTGGAACCACCAGAAAGAAGCATGGCGCCCTGCAATAGGAGCCAAGAGCTGCGGCAGTCCCCTCACCCAAAAGGGCGAGGGAGTCCCATCATGCTTGGGCGGTTTTGGCAGATTTGGACTTAGCCCTTCTGGAGGGCCCAGGACATTGCCTGCCCCCCCTGGGGGGGGGGGGGGGATCTACTCCGAAGAGTTGTAAGCACACCTGTGGTTCGCGCTTGACACTAACGTAGGGAGGGGGAGGGGTGTCCCTGCCCCTAGGAGGCCGAGACGGTCTTCTGCGCGAGGGTGCCTTACCCTTTTTTCCAAAAAGGTCCAAACGGGCCCCAAATAAGCGTCGTCCTCTGAAAGGAAGGGCAGTGAGAGCCTTTTTAGTATCAATGTCAGCTCCCCACTGTCGCAGCCTAAGCAGGCGGCGAATAGCTACCACAAGGACAGAGGTTCTAGCACACATCTTAATAGTGTCATCCATCGCTGAGAGGATAAACCTCACAAAAACTTCACAATTGGAAAGTGCATTAAAGACCTCCCAAGGGAGATCCTCTGGCTGGTGATCAAGTATCTTCCTAAGAAGGGTCCTGAAGGCCACCGCAGTGATGGCCGTGGCACAGACCGGGCGCAGCGCCGTCCCTGCACACGAAAAGGCGTGGGAAGCCAGTCTGTCAATGCGCCGGTCCTCAGCATCCCGAAGGGTACGATGAGTAGGAGCTGTCACAAAGGGAGGTTTAGCAACCCCTATAATCGGTGCATCCACCTCGGGGGGGGCTGACCAACAGTCAACCACATCAGGGGGAAAAGGGTACTTCCAATCCCAGACACCTGGAACCCCTGTAAGTTTACAAGGTGATTCCCATTCTTTGGATATAAGAGCCTGGAAATGATCCTGTTCCAGAAATTCCAAGCGCAGCGTCGCTGTGTGGAAACTCTCCCTCTTAGGCTTGGGAGACTCTCCCGGAGGAGAGATGGACAGTACTTCAAAGATCTTTATTAAGTAATTAATCAGTGTCACACAGGCCCCAGGAACCAGGGCCAGACTTGTCATGGCTCCAAGGTATCTCGTCTGAGGAACTGGAACCTGAGAACAGTTCACCTTCATCAGAAGGATCGAGGTCCTGCATAGCAGCAGACTCTTCAGTTTCAGTGGGAAACATAGAACCAGGAGGCTTCAGGGACCGCTTCTTTCCAGCGCCCAAGCGCTCCGCCAAACCAGACATCACCTGCTCAGCCGTAAGTAGCCTGTGCGGCACCACCTGCTAGTCATCCCCGCTCGAGTGTGACTCATCAGGAGTGAGATTTAAGCACGGGGAGACAGGTGTATTGAAGTGAGGTGCAGCCACTGGCAACCCTGATTGCAGGGCCAGTACCTGTTCAGAACACGGTCCGCAGACCCCGGACACATAATTCTGAGATGCCTCCATATGGTGATTTATCTAAGTAATATGCCAGCAGGGATTTATGCTATAAGCAACCCTGGATGCCCCAAGACCCGCTAGGAACGTGGGAGAATTTAAAATGTGAACCCGCTAAGATATATATCAGGCCGGGAGATGCCACCGGAATCTAGGCGTCTGAAAGACATAAGGAGAAGAATGGGTGTCAGAGCCATGCGCAGCTGGAAAAACGTATAAAAAAGAGTCACCCTCGAGGGCACTTACAGACCAAGGGAGGAGCGGAATCGCCACCACGCGTGTGCGAAGATCAACAAAATGGCGCCCAGCGAACCTCGAAGGGCGGGCTCGATGCTCGCCCGTGACGCGGAGCGCGCCAATTCAAGTCCCCGCCCCCTCCGAAGAGTGCGAAGCTCTGAGGTATTAGTCAAAAAAGCAAGGATACAATCACAATGCATTTGTAAGGAAAAGGCGCCTCAGCATCTAGACGACGCAGCAAACTATGTAAAAAAGACACATACGACGGCAGCCAAAACAGAATAAAGAGCAAGCAGCGCGGCTCTGACACCCAATGCTAATGAAGGGCAGAAATAAGGCCATAATCGTGACATAATAGTACACTGGGACCGCCACACACATACCCCCCCCCCCTTCTTTTCCCCCTAACTAGTTGGGGAAATGAGGGAGGAAGGCGACCCTCTACACAGGGTCCGCCGCTACCCGGGGTACGGGGCAATAATGCGGGAGGGGCATCCACTAGAGGCTCACCATCAGCCTAACCGCCTACCCTATGGTGGGGGATTGCGGTGGAGCATGGCTCCGTTAAGCACACGAGGTGCTGCCTACCTTCACCGGACCAACGCAGCCCAGGCTGGGAGGCATATTCTTCACAAAGAGGACGGGTGGAAATAGTCCCGCAGGGCCTCGGGCTGTAAAGCCCCGCTCGCCTGCGAGAGCGTGATACTTCATGTCTTCGCAGTCAGCACTGCAGAGAAATCTGGGTATTTGTGGGAGGTCCCTCGGTATATGTAGGGCCGGGAGGAGCCTGTTTTCTACATGTCTGCAGTGAACAGTGCCCTCAGGCGGAGGATTACCCACATGTAATTACTATATCTGAAGCAGGACGTGCTGTATGCTTAGAATAAAGCACTTTTAGGCCTAACACTGGAGCTGGACAAGCAGGAGCGTGCACAGAGCGGGGAATTCTGCTCTGTGCAGCTACACACCCAAGCACCAATGAGATGTTTATGGCGGACCCATTGGCAGCTGGAGACAGATGTTGGCGGGAGGCAAACTTGGGAGATGGCGCTGATGGAAACCCTACAATACATTAGCCTTACCTAACCCAAATTACACACACATGAATTATGTTATTATAATAAATACATGGACAGGCGGGAGAGCGCACAGGGCAGGAAATGCTGCTTTGTGTGGCCACCATCCAAGCAACAATGACCGCTGGATTCCGGGCAAGGTAAGGCTTTTTTGTTGTTGTGACCCCCTCCCTGCCCTGTTACATGTAGACTGGACATCCACATGAATACAGGACTAAGGGTTTCATTTTGCATTTGTTACACTCAGGTTTTCTCAGCATTAAAGCAGATTAAAACCCTCTTGTGGTGGCTAGTCATCGCCTGTTTGGGATGCCCTGCTGTGCAAAATCCCTAGGGTTGCCAGTAAACTCACCTTTCCTGGTGGCTCCCACTGCACTTCTGCTGCCCACGGGGGATGCGGGCAGCAGGCTTTCCACGTCAGCCATCATTCTCGAGATCAGCTGTGTGCCAAGATTGAGTCCCTCTACGTTCATGGCTTTTTCCATTCCCTGGCGAGCCCACTGCATCTGTCCACTGCGTCATAGTGACTGGTCACACACACTACAATCGCTACAATGGCTCACCATATTGTGTCTGGTTAAAGTGGGCCAAAACGCACGCCCAATCGATGCCCTTCCCTTAAGGGCATCCGAAATCATGATGCCCCGCTGTGTGAAATCCCCCAGGTCGCCCCATACACTTACCTTGTTCCCTGGTCCAACGGAACATGTGCGAGCTGCATCCCCGCTATTCCTCTAGCAGGGAGCGTACACGCGCCAGGCATTTGTTAATGTCCACTGCGTCAATCATAGTGACTGTAGGTGAGGCGTCAGCTGCGCCAGCACCAACCGAACCGCCCGCAGCTCCAGAACATTGATGGGGGCTTGAGCCTCCTGAGGACCCCACAACCCCTGGCATTGGTGGGCTCTCCAGTAGCCCCCCCAACCTGACAGACTGGCATCCGTAGTGACTGTCTCCCAGCACGGTGTCAGAAATGATCTGCCCCCCAGAAGATTCCTCGAGTCCAGCCACCACAGGAGGGACCGTCGGATCAGAGGAGACAGAACAAAGGCCTGATCCAGAGACAGGGGACACTTGTCCCAGGCTGACAGAAGATGAAGCTGAAGAGGCCTCATGTGAAATTGAGCATAGGGAACTGCCTCGAAGCAGGCCACCATCTGTTCCACCAGCTGCATCCCTTGCCGGATGGATAGGTGAGGGCTGGACAGCAAGAATTGAATCAGAGCTTGATGAGAGTCCACCTTCCGCTGAGGGAGGAAAATCCCGGCCTGAATAGTATCCAGAGTCATTCCCAGGAAGGCGGTCACCCGGGATGGGGAGAGTGAGGATTTGGGGTAATTGATCACCCACCCGAACCCTTTCAGGGTCGCAACCACCGTCCGGGTGTCCAATTCTGCCTGTTGGAGTGAAGGGGACGTAATGAGGAGGTCGTCCAGATAAAGAAGAATGCGAATACACCGGGCTCTGAGAAGGGCCATCACGCCTGCCAACACCTTGGTGAACACACTGGGGGCAGAGGTGAGCCCGAAGGGAAGTGCCACAAATTGGTAGTGTTGTTCCCCTACCGCAAACCTGAAGAACCGCTGGTGCCCAGGGAAGACCGGCACGTGAAGGTCAGCATCCTTGATGTCTGTTGAAGTCATAAAGTCCCCCTGGCGCAGGGAGCTGATGGCGGAGCGCAGCGTTTCCATGCAAAAACGTTTGGTCTTGATGAACCTGTTGAAAAGTTTTAGGTCCAGAATGGGTCTGATGGAACCATCCCTTTTGGGCACTGTTGGGCATACGATGCATGCGCGAGCCGCATCCCCGCTATCCCTCTAGTAGGAAGCGTACCCGCACCAGGCATTTGTGAATGGCCCGATGCGGACACGCTCCTTGTTAGAGGAAAGTGGGGGATGCAGCCACCAGGGCGCTCGGAGCCGCTGGCCGTAGACAAAGGCTTAGACAATGTGACGAGCGCAATGATTGGACTAATGGCCCCGCATGCGTGGCCACTAGTCCAATCATTGCGCTCGTCACATTGTCTAAGCCTTTGTCTACGGCCCTGGGGAAAATGACCAAATCCCAGGATAGTCAAAAATACCATTCTGTGAATACTCACCTTGTAGAATGGGTATTATACGTATGCAGCACGCCCTGCTCCAGTAATGATTCATTACGTCTGGGATATAGTCCACAAGAGGGCGCTTTACTGCAGAGATGGCAAAAAAGAGGCCCCTCCCAGTCCTTATATACCCGGGACCTCCCACTAAATTACCCAGTATAAAAAAGCAGTAAGGGAACCAGGAGGAGCCAATAACAAGATTAACAATATTAACAAGAAAACATTTAGAGGATCCAAGAAGAAAAACTCAGGGTGGGATGGAGCAGGGTGTGCTGCATACTTATAATACCCATTCTACAAGGTGAGTATTCACAGAATGGTATTATTCCAAGTATGCAGCACGCCCTGCTCCAGTAATGATTCATTACGTCTGGGACATCCAATAGCAGTGTCCAACAATGATTGGGGATCCCAACAGGCAACAATTCGCAGTTCAAACCACTGCCGCCTGCAGAACTTTGCAGCCAAAAACAGCATCCGCTTAGGCCCGAACATCAACCTTGTAAAACTTGGAAAAGGTATGAACAGAAGACCAAGTAGCAGCCTTACAAACTTGTTCAACAGAAGCCTGGTGCTGAAAGGCCCAGGAGGCTCCAACAGCACGGGTAGAATGAGCAGTGACTCGGAAAGGAGGATCCCTCCCTTTAGCAGAATAGGCCCTTAAAATGGCTTGACGAATCCATTTACAAATAGACTTGACCGGCGCCAAACCCTTCCTAGGACCAGAGGGTACCACAAACAAGGTGTCCGTCTTCCTGAAAGGCGCTGTAGCCACCAGGTAGTATTTCAAGTTCCTGACAACATCCAGAGAATGCAAGGCCCTCTTCTTGTCTTTACCAGCATTAGGGCACAAGGAAGGAAGCACAAAGTCCTGATTGAGGTGAAAGGCAGAGACAACCTTAGGCAAGAAGCCTGGTTTAAAGCGGAAAACCACCTTGTCCTGATGTCTCTTAAAGTAGGGGGCATGAATGGACAGAGCCGCCAACTCAGAAACACGCCGGACAGAAGTGATAGCCACCAAGAAGGCAACTTTCAAGGTGAGAATAGACAGTGCAGCCTCATGCACAGGCTCAAATGGAGGACCCCGAAGGGCAGACAATACCAAATTCAAATCCCAAACCGGTAACATGGGTTTGCGGGGAGGGCGCACATGAGTGACCCCCTGGAAGAAAGTCTTGACCAAAGGATGAAGAGCGAAAGACCTCTGGAAGAAAACCGCCAAGGCGGAAACATGCCCCTTCAGAGTGCTGAGCTGAAAACCCATATCCAGACCATGTTGAAGGAACTCCAGTATCCTAGGAATGGAGAACACCCGACAGGGAAAGGCCCTAGCCTCACACCAGTCAATGTAGGTCCGCCAGGTCCTGTAGTAGATGGTAGATGGCAGCCATGCCGTCAAAGCCAGCGTTTGTAAATTGGGGTAACAGAGCCGTCCTTGAGTGAGAAGATCCGGAACCAGGGGCAGAGGGTACCGATGGACCGCCAGCTGCACGACGTCTGCGAACCACACCTGTCTTGGCCACCTGGGGGCCACAGAACAGCTGGCACTCCTTCTTGAATCAGTTTGCGTAGAACCCTGCCCAGAAGGGGAAACGGAGGAAAGAGGTACAGGAGACCGAACCTTGCCAGGACAGAGACATGGCATCCACCGCCAGAGCCAGAGGATCCTGGGACAGTGAGACAAATGCTGGAAGCTTGTGATTGTGGCGAGAAGCGAACAGATCCACATCCGGCATCCCCCACCTGCGACAGAGGGACCATTCTCCTCGGCGAGAGGCCTCCCTGCTCAGGGAATCCGCTTCCAGATGCTCTGCTCCCGGAATGTAAACCACAGAGATGCATGGGACATTGTCCTCGGCCCAAGACAGAATCAACGACACCTCCCTGAGGGCACTCTTGCTCCAAGTCCCTCCCTGATGATAGATGTAAGCGACCGCAGTCCGGTTGTCGGAGCAAACCTGAAACGGCAGGCCCTGTAGGTGAGGCGTCAGCTGCGCCAGCACCAACCGAACCGCCCGCAGCTCCAGAACATTGATGGGGGCTTGAGCCTCCTGAGGACCCCACAACCCCTGGCATTGGTGGGCTCTCCAGTAGCCCCCCCAACCTGACAGACTGGCATCCGTAGTGACTGTCTCCCAGCACGGTGTCAGAAATGATCTGCCCCCCAGAAGATTCCTCGAGTCCAGCCACCACAGGAGGGACCGTCGGATCAGAGGAGACAGAACAAAGGCCTGATCCAGAGACAGGGGACACTTGTCCCAGGCTGACAGAAGATGAAGCTGAAGAGGCCTCATGTGAAATTGAGCATAGGGAACTGCCTCGAAGCAGGCCACCATCTGTTCCACCAGCTGCATCCCTTGCCGGATGGATAGGTGAGGGCTGGACAGCAAGAATTGAATCAGAGCTTGATGAGAGTCCACCTTCCGCTGAGGGAGGAAAATCCCGGCCTGAATAGTATCCAGAGTCATTCCCAGGAAGGCGGTCACCCGGGATGGGGAGAGTGAGGATTTGGGGTAATTGATCACCCACCCGAACCCTTTCAGGGTCGCAACCACCGTCCGGGTGTCCAATTCTGTTGTTGGAGTGAAGGGGACGTAATGAGGAGGTCGTCCAGATAAAGAAGAATGCGAATACACCGGGCTCTGAGAAGGGCCATCACGCCTGCCAACACCTTGGTGAACACACTGGGGGCAGAGGTGAGCCCGAAGGGAAGTGCCACAAATTGGTAGTGTTGTTCCCCTACCGCAAACCTGAAGAACCGCTGGTGCCCAGGGAAGACCGGCACGTGAAGGTCAGCATCCTTGATGTCTGTTGAAGTCATAAAGTCCCCCTGGCGCAGGGAGCTGATGGCGGAGCGCAGCGTTTCCATGCAAAAACGTTTGGTCTTGATGAACCTGTTGAAAAGTTTTAGGTCCAGAATGGGTCTGATGGAACCATCCCTTTTGGGCACTGTAAAGAGACTGGAATAGTAACATTGACCTCTCTCCCCCCGGGGGTACCTGACATGGCCATAAGGGTTTGTACCGCCAACAACAGGCCCTGAGCTGCCCGAGGGTCCGTAGGAACCCGTGACCTGAGGAATCTGAGAGGAGGCCAGTCCGCGAACTCCAGCTTGTATCCGGAGGAAACAACCTCCAGAATCCAATTGTCCGAGACTTGTTGAGCCCAGACCTGAGAGAAGAGCCGCAGCCGCCCCCCCACCCGTAAGGGTGAGGGCGCCCCCTCATTGCTGAGCGGGCTTGGCAGTGGATTTGGGTTTGACACCCCAGGAGGATCCCAGAAATCTCCCCCTTTGTCCCGCAAAGGATAACCCCCTGCCTGACCTAGGCCCACGAAAGGAGGGAGTGAAGGACCCTGAACCCCGAAAGGGTCGCGGTTGCCTTTTGCATTGGGGTAACTTAACTCCCTTAGCAAGAAGGTCCAAACGATCACCAAACAGGTGCAACCCTTTAAAGGCCGCATCCCCGCTATCCCTCTAGTAGGAAGCGTACCCGCACCAGGCATTTGTGAATGGCCCGATGCGGACACGCTCCTTGTTAGAGGAAAGTGGGGGATGCAGCCACCAGGGCGCTCGGAGCCGCTGGCCGTAGACAAAGGCTTAGACAATGTGACGAGCGCAATGATTGGACTAATGGCCCCGCATGCGTGGCCACTAGTCCAATCATTGCGCTCGTCACATTGTCTAAGCCTTTGTCTACGGCCCTGGGGAAAATGACCAAATCCCAGGATAGTCAAAAATACCATTCTGTGAATACTCACCTTGTAGAATGGGTATTATACGTATGCAGCACGCCCTGCTCCAGTAATGATTCATTACGTCTGGGATATAGTCCACAAGAGGGCGCTTTACTGCAGAGATGGCAAAAAAGAGGCCCCTCCCAGTCCTTATATACCCGGGACCTCCCACTAAATTACCCAGTATAAAAAAGCAGTAAGGGAACCAGGAGGAGCCAATAACAAGATTAACAATATTAACAAGAAAACATTTAGAGGATCCAAGAAGAAAAACTCAGGGTGGGATGGAGCAGGGTGTGCTGCATACTTATAATACCCATTCTACAAGGTGAGTATTCACAGAATGGTATTATTCCAAGTATGCAGCACGCCCTGCTCCAGTAATGATTCATTACGTCTGGGACATCCAATAGCAGTGTCCAACAATGATTGGGGATCCCAACAGGCAACAATTCGCAGTTCAAACCACTGCCGCCTGCAGAACTTTGCAGCCAAAAACAGCATCCGCTTAGGCCCGAACATCAACCTTGTAAAACTTGGAAAAGGTATGAACAGAAGACCAAGTAGCAGCCTTACAAACTTGTTCAACAGAAGCCTGGTGCTGAAAGGCCCAGGAGGCTCCAACAGCACGGGTAGAATGAGCAGTGACTCGGAAAGGAGGATCCCTCCCTTTAGCAGAATAGGCCCTTAAAATGGCTTGACGAATCCATTTACAAATAGACTTGACCGGCGCCAAACCCTTCCTAGGACCAGAGGGTACCACAAACAAGGTGTCCGTCTTCCTGAAAGGCGCTGTAGCCACCAGGTAGTATTTCAAGTTCCTGACAACATCCAGAGAATGCAAGGCCCTCTTCTTGTCTTTACCAGCATTAGGGCACAAGGAAGGAAGCACAAAGTCCTGATTGAGGTGAAAGGCAGAGACAACCTTAGGCAAGAAGCCTGGTTTAAAGCGGAAAACCACCTTGTCCTGATGTCTCTTAAAGTAGGGGGCATGAATGGACAGAGCCGCCAACTCAGAAACACGCCGGACAGAAGTGATAGCCACCAAGAAGGCAACTTTCAAGGTGAGAATAGACAGTGCAGCCTCATGCACAGGCTCAAATGGAGGACCCCGAAGGGCAGACAATACCAAATTCAAATCCCAAACCGGTAACATGGGTTTGCGGGGAGGGCGCACATGAGTGACCCCCTGGAAGAAAGTCTTGACCAAAGGATGAAGAGCGAAAGACCTCTGGAAGAAAACCGCCAAGGCGGAAACATGCCCCTTCAGAGTGCTGAGCTGAAAACCCATATCCAGACCATGTTGAAGGAACTCCAGTATCCTAGGAATGGAGAACACCCGACAGGGAAAGGCCCTAGCCTCACACCAGTCAATGTAGGTCCGCCAGGTCCTGTAGTAGATGGTAGATGGCAGCCATGCCGTCAAAGCCAGCGTTTGTAAATTGGGGTAACAGAGCCGTCCTTGAGTGAGAAGATCCGGAACCAGGGGCAGAGGGTACCGATGGACCGCCAGCTGCACGACGTCTGCGAACCACACCTGTCTTGGCCACCTGGGGGCCACAGAACAGCTGGCACTCCTTCTTGAATCAGTTTGCGTAGAACCCTGCCCAGAAGGGGAAACGGAGGAAAGAGGTACAGGAGACCGAACCTTGCCAGGACAGAGACATGGCATCCACCGCCAGAGCCAGAGGATCCTGGGACAGTGAGACAAATGCTGGAAGCTTGTGATTGTGGCGAGAAGCGAACAGATCCACATCCGGCATCCCCCACCTGCGACAGAGGGACCATTCTCCTCGGCGAGAGGCCTCCCTGCTCAGGGAATCCGCTTCCAGATGCTCTGCTCCCGGAATGTAAACCACAGAGATGCATGGGACATTGTCCTCGGCCCAAGACAGAATCAACGACACCTCCCTGAGGGCACTCTTGCTCCAAGTCCCTCCCTGATGATAGATGTAAGCGACCGCAGTCCGGTTGTCGGAGCAAACCTGAAACGGCAGGCCCTGTAGGTGAGGCGTCAGCTGCGCCAGCACCAACCGAACCGCCCGCAGCTCCAGAACATTGATGGGGGCTTGAGCCTCCTGAGGACCCCACAACCCCTGGCATTGGTGGGCTCTCCAGTAGCCCCCCCAACCTGACAGACTGGCATCCGTAGTGACTGTCTCCCAGCACGGTGTCAGAAATGATCTGCCCCCCAGAAGATTCCTCGAGTCCAGCCACCACAGGAGGGACCGTCGGATCAGAGGAGACAGAACAAAGGCCTGATCCAGAGACAGGGGACACTTGTCCCAGGCTGACAGAAGATGAAGCTGAAGAGGCCTCATGTGAAATTGAGCATAGGGAACTGCCTCGAAGCAGGCCACCATCTGTTCCACCAGCTGCATCCCTTGCCGGATGGATAGGTGAGGGCTGGACAGCAAGAATTGAATCAGAGCTTGATGAGAGTCCACCTTCCGCTGAGGGAGGAAAATCCCGGCCTGAATAGTATCCAGAGTCATTCCCAGGAAGGCGGTCACCCGGGATGGGGAGAGTGAGGATTTGGGGTAATTGATCACCCACCCGAACCCTTTCAGGGTCGCAACCACCGTCCGGGTGTCCAATTCTGCCTGTTGGAGTGAAGGGGACGTAATGAGGAGGTCGTCCAGATAAAGAAGAATGCGAATACACCGGGCTCTGAGAAGGGCCATCACGCCTGCCAACACCTTGGTGAACACACTGGGGGCAGAGGTGAGCCCGAAGGGAAGTGCCACAAATTGGTAGTGTTGTTCCCCTACCGCAAACCTGAAGAACCGCTGGTGCCCAGGGAAGACCGGCACGTGAAGGTCAGCATCCTTGATGTCTGTTGAAGTCATAAAGTCCCCCTGGCGCAGGGAGCTGATGGCGGAGCGCAGCGTTTCCATGCAAAAACGTTTGGTCTTGATGAACCTGTTGAAAAGTTTTAGGTCCAGAATGGGTCTGATGGAACCATCCCTTTTGGGCACTGTAAAGAGACTGGAATAGTAACATTGACCTCTCTCCCCCCGGGGGTACCTGACATGGCCATAAGGGTTTGTACCGCCAACAACAGGCCCTGAGCTGCCCGAGGGTCCGTAGGAACCCGTGACCTGAGGAATCTGAGAGGAGGCCAGTCCGCGAACTCCAGCTTGTATCCGGAGGAAACAACCTCCAGAATCCAATTGTCCGAGACTTGTTGAGCCCAGACCTGAGAGAAGAGCCGCAGCCGCCCCCCCACCCGTAAGGGTGAGGGCGCCCCCTCATTGCTGAGCGGGCTTGGCAGTGGATTTGGGTTTGACACCCCAGGAGGATCCCAGAAATCTCCCCCTTTGTCCCGCAAAGGATAACCCCCTGCCTGACCTAGGCCCACGAAAGGAGGGAGTGAAGGACCCTGAACCCCGAAAGGGTCGCGGTTGCCTTTTGCATTGGGGTAACTTAACTCCCTTAGCAAGAAGGTCCAAACGATCACCAAACAGGTGCAACCCTTTAAAGGGAAGCCACGTGAGAGCCTTCTTGGCAGCATTGTCAGCTGCCCACTGGCGCAACCAGACCGAGCGGCGGATAGATACAACCAAGGCCGACTTCCTGCTACACATCCGAATGGTGTCATCTAAGGCAGAGAGAACATAGGAGATGAACAGCTCACATTGTGACAAGGCTCTAAATTCAGCACTAGAAGGATCCTTATGGGAGCCGTCCAGAAGGCCCCTGACCAAGGTCCTAATAGCCACGGCCGTAATGGCGGAAGCACAAACCTGGCGCAAGGCCGAACCCACACAAGCAAAGGTGTGGGAGGCCAGGTGGTCAATACGCTGGTCCTCACTATCCTTCAAGGTAGTGGAATCCAGGGAATGCACAACAGAAGTATTAGACAGCCCCAAGACGGGGGCATCCACCTCGGGGGGAGTTGACCAACATTTGACCACATCCGAGGGGAAGGGATACCTCCTATCCCACCCCTTAGGGATACCGGGAAGCCGGCTAGGCCGTTCCCATTCCTTGAGAATCAGATTATTATTATTCTGTTCAGGGAATTCCAAACGTGGTTTTGCGGTACCAAACAATTCCCCCTGCTGTTTAGGTGCAGCTGCAGGATGGGAAATGGCAAGTACTGCTATGGGTGTCGTCAGCATCCCAATGCTCTGAGCCGGCATCAGCACCAAGGCAATGCTGATCGCAGAGAGATCCAAATCTGAAAATAATTCCCCTTCTTCGAGAGGGGTATAGTCAGACAAATCAAGGAAATCATCTTGTTCAAAAGTAAAGGCCGGCGCAGAGGGCGCCAAGTGCCATCTTTTAGCTGGAGCCTTACGGGCTGCAGAGCTAGCAATCAGTCTCTCAATATTGGCCAGTCTGGCGGAAACATCAGATTGCGACTCCCCGCTAGTGTTTACGTCACTAGGGGTCATAACCAGGCGCGGAGGTGTGGGGTATGAGACGGAGGGTGCTGACCCAGACACAAGGGTCCCAGATTGCGGCACAATCCCGCACATCATCGCCCACTAGGGATACCCCACACATAGCCGGGCTTGCCCCGTGGGGACCCCAAGCACAATATCCTGAGGAGCCTCCATATGGTGAATTAGTAGTCGCAATGACCAGTGGGAATTACGCTGTGCAGCTACCCAGGATGCCCCTTAAATGTCCGCTAGTGGGAGGATTTACAATTAAGCCCCCAATTTAGGAAGGGTATAACCTAGGGCCCAGGACCGGGAGAATCCTCTAAATAGGTTGTCCCAGCCTGAAAGACATAATAAGGCATGTATAATACATTATAAGACAATGTACAATGTTATAAGCATAACAGTGGCAATAATAAAGCCCGAGGAGGGCACTCACAGAACCGCAGCTCACACTCGATAGCAGCCAGCAAGATGGCACCGATGATCTCCGGAGGGGGAGCGCGCCGTGCGCTAGGCCCTGCCCCCCCAGAAACACGGGGACTAAGCAGAGAGGCCAGGCAGCCTATCACCCGGCCCCCAGCAACCGATGACGTCACCGGCCCGCCGGGCCATTCAAAATTCACTCACACATACTGGTAATAATGGAGGAAGGAGCACTGAGCAGGTGTCAGCGCTGTTACAAGAAAACACACACAGTGAAGAATAAGAAAGTCAAAAGCACTTCACTCACACTCACACCGGACCCCCCCCCCCCCCCCCCCCGACCAATGTAGTGAGGGCTATGATCGGACGGGGCATCCCATGTCAGGCTCACCAACCTGTGCCGCCTACCCTTTGGTGGGGGATTTGCGGTGGAGCCACGCTCCATTAAAAAGCACCTCTAATAGGTGCTGCCTACCATCACCCGACCATGCAGCCAAAGCTGGGAGGCAGGTAATAGTGGCACGGGTGGGAATAGGACACAGGGCCGGGGGCTGGGCAGCCCGGCTTACCTGCGAGGAGAGAAGCCATCATCTTGACCTTCGCAGCCCACTGCAGAGACTAAACTGGGGAATTTAGTGGGAGGTCCCGGGTATATAAGGACTGGGAGGAGCCTCTTTTTTGCCACCTCTGCAGTAAAGCGCCCTCTGTGGACTATATCCCAGACATAATGAATCATTACTGGAGCAGGGCGTGCTGCATACTTGGAATATCCTGGGTTTTGATCCACTTTAAGAGAGAAAAAGGGGTATAAAACACAACAAAATAGTCCCCCACTACATGTGAAATGTGTCTAAATATATTTCTAAACACACACAGGACACAGTTTATGTGTCATTTATTTACCTGTGCACTTCTGTTCAACAAAGAGCCTTTTAGCATAATCCAATGGCCAGAAACAAAACACTTGATACTGTGTGAAATAGTGGTGTTATCAGCGATTATTCCTATAGGCCAGTGACTGCTCTTTAGAGCACATGCGCACTGCCAGAGGGGAAGCCCTATTGCTGCTCACTGGCTTACCTTTCCCTCAGCTGGAAGCACTGATTTTAGCATGTAACATTGTGCTGCTCCAGCTTCCCATCCCCCAGCTGAGGGAAAGTGCCACTGAAACAGGTAAGCAAGTAACAGAGAGGTGAGGGAGGAGCTCACTTTATTAGGCTTCCTGGTTAGAAAAGCAGTTTAATATGAATTATATCTACAATAGGGAAACAGCATGTGACACAAGTGCCTATCTTTATTTTTTGGCCAACGGATTATGAGCCCACCCACCAACGCCAAGGTAGACTCTTTTTCGGGCAGGTCCTACACTACACTACACTGGCCTTTCCTAACTGATGCTAGCCATCGTGATCCCTACTTTACTAGTGCTGGATGTAGGTGTAGTGTTCCTAATCTACCTAGATGTTCTAACCTGTGTGTGCCATCTACCCTACCTCTACGGTCATGGTCGTCAGTCAGGTCTGCGTCACTCTACAAGTGTCAGTAGGTGTGTGAGGGTGAGTCTGGATGGTGTCAGTGTATAATTGTTAGTGTGTGTGTGTGTGGCAGTCAGGACAAAGACAACACAGGACAAATACAAACACATGCGCACCGATGGCCGGGTGCTGGTGGTGACAGGTGCCGATGACCGGGCCGGAGGAGACATGGAGGCAGATGTTGGCTGGAGGCAGACTGGGGAGATGGGGCTAAAGGATACCTGGAAAACACTAACCGTACCTAACATAACTCAAACGGCGCAATGACTAATGTTGTTATTATAATTAATACTATATAAATATAATACAATACACTATAAATGCATTAAATATATACTAATTATTATTAATACAATATATTTATAATTTCACTATTCCTGGAGATGGAATCAGGACACCGCATTAACCTTCAAAGGCGGATGGGATGGTAATCTGGAACGGCATAATAGAAAGGTGCATAAAAACACTGTGTGGTGTTACCAGCCATGGCAAGATGCGCGGTCACAGCACAGTGGGCACGTGTCGCTGTGCTGGAGGCTATTGTGGAGGCACTTCTTGTGGAAGATGTGCCGGCAGCCAAGGAATCCAAAGTGCAGTTTGAAGTCCTCGAGGCAGATGGAACAGCGTGTGCGGCATGTCTTGGGAACCATGACCTTGAAGTCCATGCGATCCCTGCCTGACCAAAGCCACGACAGGAGACCTGTAAAGAAAGATTGTTTAGCCAGGCTTTCATTGACATATTCTGAGCATTTAAAATACTAAAATAACTGTCTGCTATAGTTGTTCCTTATGGATGTACGCCAACCAAACTTTAGTCTGGATAGAGCGAGCAGAAGCTAGAATCAGTGTAATTCTATGGACTCTGTGTTGTCGTAAAAGAATGGGAATTTTTCTGAGTTTTGTCCCTTCTGTTGGGGGGCATCCTAATTTGAAATGCCCAGCTGTGGGTATGTAAACAATTATTATTATAAAAACCTCAATAAAAATATCAATGATTAATATAACAATAAATGCCCACTGTAGGTTCTAGGTTGTGGATGACGTAAGGAATCACACCAATGAGAATGTATAAAAGATTGTATTGTGCACAGGCTTATGATAAAGGACAGCAGTACATATGTAAAAATAATACAAAATGTATATAAAAATAAGGGCCTAAACAGTTAAATTAACCACCTAGACAGTATAGGTATCACTGGGACTAAACAAATACATAAAACAATTTCTAACATGTACTGTTACAATTGCCAACTAGGCCTAAAGTTGCTTGCTCATAATTACCAATACAGGGACCTCATGCCACACGTTCTTGCTCTCCCTTCGTCCCCTCTTAACTGCCCCAAAAATATCTCCCATTCTTTTAGGCCACCTCACTTCCTGTTGGAAAGGGCTAGCCCCTCCCTGTAGACCGCACCTCTGCTCACAAAGGGATTCCACGGGCAGGTATTGACTTAATTTACATTACATAGGAATCCTTTGTACACCCAAATCTATTGTGTCCACCCGACCCCAGCCAAGATGGTGGGATGATACCAAATTAGCATCTAAGAGGCCCAATTACCATCCTAGCCAGGGAAGCTACTTGGAGAGCTATTTTTATATATCTAATATTTTATATTTAATGGGAATTCTCTATTTCTTACAGGTATCCCCCAGATTGCCCTAAAATACACCTTTTTATCAGTTCTATGACACTTGTGTGGGTCGCCCAGCCAATCTTCGGCTCCCATTCCATTTATATTTTCCTTGCCGGTCTCAGAGCAGCTAGAGTTCAGAGCAGCTAGAAAAGCTGAATGGAGAATGTTTTGCCGGTCACATCTCTTCTCACCTCTAGATGCGCACCCATTTATTCTCTCTCTCTCTCTCGCTCGTTAAAGAGTACAAAAACCCAATAGTTTCACTCTACCAATTTTTTTACTTAGTGGTTACTAGGGTAACCTCAATCATGTTTACTAGCTTCTAAAGAGGAACAAAATTCAGGAATTTTACTTTCCCAAATTTTGTTAAGTGCGCCTGAGGCATCTTGAATTGGGATGCCCCACTGTGCATTACCCTCCAGTTAACCCATAAAACTCACCTTTCCACACTCCACTGGCCCATGCGCGGGCTCTCACCCAGTGAGAGCCACTTGCTGTGACTAAGTAATTTGGCAGGTGGCTCTCATTGACTTGAATGGGGATCTTATCTACCGTATTTTTCGCCCTATAAGACGCACTTATTTTCCCCCAAAAGTAGGAGAAAAATGTCAGTGCGTCTTATCGGGCGAATGCTGGAAAGAAAATAAAAAAAGAGAAAAAGTTTACTCACCTCTCCATCGCTCGCGCTGTCCTGGAAGCGGCAGAGGCACCTTCTCCGCGGCGCCAGCACACACACACTGGCCTGTTACAGTGGTGGGCGTGGCCGACGCTCGAGCATCGGCCACGCCCACCACTATACAAGGGCCGAGTGTGCTGGCGCCGCAGAGAGCGAGGAAGCGTTGGAGGCAGCTGTATCTGCCGCCTCCACCACGGCGCCTGTACGTGCAGGCGCTGCGGAGGAGGCGGCAGGTACAGCTGCCTCCAATGCTTCCTCTCTGACACACGGCCTTATGCAGCGGTGGGCGTGGCCGGCGCTCGAGCGCGTCTGCTGGGGCAATGGAGGAGTGACAGGGACAGTGCGAGCGGCGATACCTCTGACGCTCGCACTGTCCCTGTCACTTCTCAGCGGCCACAGCAGACAGAGACACCCGGACTATACAGCAGTGGGCGTGGCCGATGCTCGAGCGTCGGCCATGCCCACCGCTGTGTCTGTGTGAAGACGGCGGGGACAGCGGGGAGGATTTAAAGGTGAGTTTACTTTTTTTTTTTTTTAACTATTGCCTATAAGGGGAATGAAGGGGGGGGATACCACACTACCTATACGGGGAATGAAAGAGGGGGGAGGCCACACTACCTATACGGAAATGGAAGGGGGGGATGCCACACTACATATAGGGGAATGGAAGAGGGGGGATGCCACACTACCTATAGGGAAATGGAAGAGGGGGGATGCCACACTACCTATAGGGAAATGGAAGAGGGGGGATGCCACACTACCTATAGGGGAATGGAAGAGGGGGGTGCCACACTACCTATACGGGTATGGAAGAGGGGGGGATGCCACTACCTATAGGGGAATGGAAGAGGGGGGTGCCACACTACCTATAGGGGAATGGAAGAGGGGTGATGCCACACTACCTAAATGGGGAATGGAAGGGGGGATGCCACACTATGTAAATGGGAGGGGGGATGCCACACTGCCTATATGGGAATGGGTAGGGATGCCGCACTGCCTATATGGGAATAGGAGGGGGGATGCCACACTGACTATATGGGGAATGGGATGCGGGGATGCCACACTGTTGAGGAGTAGGAAGGGGTCATCCCACACTGCCTATGGAAGGGGGGCATCCCACACTGCCTATAGGATGGGGGAACGCCACATTGTCTGTAATTGGGTGTTTTAGCACAACATTTGGCTTAGAATTTTTTTTTTTCTAGTTTTCCTTCCCCAAATCCTAGGTGCGTCTTATGGGTAGGTGCGTCTTACAGGGCGGAAAATACGGTAAATGGCTGGGGCTATATCACGCACACACCACCGGGAATGCAGGGGATGCTGCAGCACATGCTCCCCATTTGCAGGCTCTCATTGAACAAGAGTCTGCACATGTGCTTCTGGAGCATGGAAAAATACCATTTTGTGAATACTCACCTGTAAAATGGGTATTATAAGTATGTCACACACCCCACTTCTATCATTAATTATTACAATAGGGTAATACCTACCGCTAGGTGGCAGCGTTGCAGAGAATCTCCAGAAAAGCAACAGGCCCCTCCCGGTCTATACATACCTGGTACCTCCCAATAATCTCCCAGTATTAGAACAGCAGTAAGACAAACAAATGTAACCCTCAAACGTAAGGAACAAAACTTCACCATATAAAGAGCCAGGATACCAAAAAGGGCGGGTGAAGTGGGGTGTGTGACATACTTATAATACCCATTTTACAGGTGAGTATTCACAAAATGGTATTATTCTAAGTATGTCACACACCCCACTTCAATCATTAATTATTACAATAGGGACATCCAACAGCAGTGTCCAGAAAAAGGGCGGGTATCCAACCAGGCAATAATGCAGAAAATAATGCAGAAAACTCAAACCACTGCAGCCTGCAGAACCTTGCGGCCAAAAACAGCATCCGCTGAGGCCCGCACATCAACCTTATAAAACTTAGAAAAGGTATGAACCGAAGACCAAGTCGCAGCCTTACAAACTTGTTCAACAGAAGCCTGGTGCTGAAAAGCCCAGGACGCTCCAACCGCGCGAGTAGAATGAGCAGTAACACGAAAAGGGGGATCCTTCCCCTTGGCCGAATAGGCTCCAACAATCGCCTGACGAATCCACTTGCTAATGGAAGACTTAGCCGGAGCCAAACCCTTCCTAGGCCCACAGGGCACAACGAAAAAGGCATCAGTCTTACGAAAAGAAGACGTAGCACGTAGATAGTACCTGACACAACGTACAACATCCAAGCAGTGCAAAGCACTCTCCTTGACATTCTTAGGCTTAGGACACAAAGAAGGAAGAACAATGTCCTGGTTAAGATGAAAAGCAGAGACCACTTTAGGAAGAAAGTCTGACTTGAAGCGAAAAACCACTTTGTCCTGATGTTCCTCAAAATAAGGAGCCTGAATCGACAAGGCTGCCAACTCTGAAACACGCCGAACCGAAGTGATGGCCACCAGAAAGGCAACCTTCTGAGTCAAAGTGGACAGAGCAATATCCCGCAAAGGCTCAAAAGGAGGAGCCTGAAGAGCAGAGAGAACCAAATTCAAATCCCAAACAGGGAGCAACGGCTTCCTAGGAGGCCGCAGATGCGAAACCCCCTGGAAAAAAGTCTTGACCAAAGAATGGCTAGCAAAAGACCTCTGAAAAAAGATAGACAAAGCAGAAACCTGCCCCTTCAAAGTACTCAGCTGAAGACCGGAGTCCGGAGCCCTGATTGAAGAAATTCCAAAATCCTAGAAATAGAAAAGACCCGGCAAGGCAAAGACCTAGCCTCACACCAATCAATATAAGATCTCCAAGACCTATAATAGATGAAAGAAGAAGATCTCTTCCTGGCACTAATAAGAGTCCGAATGACCGAATCCGAAAGACCCTCCTCCTTTAAGATGGAGGTTTCAGCAGCCAAGCCGTCAAAGCCAGCGTTTGTAAACTGGGGTAACACAGTTGGCCCTGAGTGAGAAGATCCGGTCGAAGAGGCAGATCGAACTGATCCACTGCCAGACGAACGATGTCTGCGAACCACACCCGCCTTGGCCACCTTGGAGCCACGAGGATGGCGGGAACTCCTTCCAGAACCAACTTTCGCAGCACCCTGCCTAGCATGGGAATCGGAGGAAACAGATAAAGAAACCCCAGGTCCCTCCAGCTCAGGGCCATGGCATCCACCGCCAGTGCCAGAGGATCCCGGGACAGTGACACGAATGTCGGAAGCTTGTAATTGTGACGAGAGGCAAACAGATCCACCTCCGGCATCCCCCACCGGAGACAAAGCGACCGAAACACCTGGGGATGGAGAGACCATTCCCCCCCGACGGGACGCACACCGGCTCAGAAAGTCCGCCTCTGTGTTTTCCACTCCTGGAATGTAAACTGCCGAGATGCACGGGACATGAGTCTCTGCCCAAACTAGAATCAGAGACACCTCCCTGTGGGCACCCAGACTGCGAGTCCCTCCTTGGTGATTGATGTAAGCAACCGCCGTCTGATTGTCCGATCGAACCTGAACCGGCAGGCCCTGTAACTGATGCGTCAAGCGAGACAGAACCAACCTGATGGCTCGCAACTCCAGAACATTGATGGGCAAGTGGGCTTCCTGAGGGTCCCACTGCCCCTGAAACTGAAGATCCTTCCAGAAACCTCCCCATCCAGACAAACTGGCATCCGTGGTGACAGTTTCCCAAAGCGGGGTCAAAAACGACCTGCCCTTCAGAAGGTTGTCCGAGACCAACCACCACAGAAGGGACTGCCGAACCCGAGGGGCCATCCGGAAGGACCGGTCCAACGACCTCGGACGCCGGTCCCAAGACGCCAAAAGATGAAGCTGAAGCGTCCTCGTATGAAACTGCGCAAAGGGAACTGCCTCGAACGAGGCCACCATCAACCCCACCAGTCTCATCCCTAGCCGAATGGACGGGCGAGGATGGGAGAGAAGAAGCTGAGCCAAGTCCTGAATCAACAGAACCTTGGCCTGAGGGAGAAACACTCTGTGCTGGCAGGAGTCCAACGACATCCCCAGAAAGGTCACCACCCTGGCCGGAACCAGAGAGGACTTGGGGTAATTGATCACCCAGCCGAACCTCCCCAGCATAGACACCACCATGCTGGTGTCCCCCTCTGCTTGACTGAAGGAAGGCGTCATGACGAGAAGATCGTCCAGATAAGGCACAATGCGAATCCCCTGAGCTCTGAGCAGGGCCATCACCCCCGCCAACACCTTGGTGAACACTCTCGGAGCAGAGGTGAGGCCGAATGGAAGAGCCACAAATTGAAAATGCCGATCCTCCACCACAAAACGAAGGAACCTCTGATGAGCTGGGAAGATCGGAATGTGAAGGTACGCATCCTTGATGTCTATGGACGTCATAAAGTCCCCCTGCCGAAGCGAACCGATCGCAGACCGCAGGGTTTCCATGCGGAACTTCCGGGGACGAATAAATCTGTTGAGAAACTTCAAATCCAGAATCGGACGGAAGGACCCGTCCTTTTTGGGGACAGTGAAGAGATTGGAATAAAACCCGCGCCCTACCTCCGAAGGAGGAACCGGGCAGACGACTGCTAATTCCAGAAGATTCCTTACCGCCGCCAGGAGCCCCTGCGCGGCCAAAGGATCCGAAGATACCCGAGACCTGAAGAACCTTGGAGGAGGACGGGACTCGAACTCCAACTTGTAACCGACCGACACCACCTCCCGGATCCACCTGTCCGAGACCTCCTGGTCCCATACCCGGGAGAAGAGTCGCAACCGTCCCCCCACCCGTACGGGTGAGGGCGCCCCCTCATTGCTGAGCGGGCTTGGCAACTGACTTGGGCTTGGCGCCCCAGACGTGAGCGGGGCGGCCACGGCCTTTACCCCTATTCCAACTGGCGCCCCTGGAGGCCGAGAAGCCCGCACCCCTGCCGGCTCTGGCTCCCCGAAAGGACGGATTGAAGGAGACCGTCCCCCGAAAGGAACGGCGAAATTTCTTGCGCTGAGGTAACTTACCTCCCTTGGCAACAGAATCCAGTTGCTCACCAAACAGCCTCAAACCCAAAAAGGGAAGAGCCGTGAGCGATCTTTTAGAATTAAAATCAGCCGTCCACTGTCTCAACCACACACAGCGACGGATAGCTACCAGCAGGGCAGTAGCCCTGCCACACATCAACATGGCATCCTCCTGAGCGGCCAGAATAAACGACAAGAAGGAATCACAGCGCTTAAGCGCGAGAGACTCTTCACTAGTAGGCTCAAGATCCACACCTAAGTCCCTGACAATAGACCTGACCGCCAAAGTCAAAAGAGCCGAAGCACAGACAGGCCTTAGCACCGAACCCGCACATACAAAACCATGGCGGGCCAGCTGATCAATCCGGCGATCCTCGCCGTCCCTGAGCGAAGTCGTGTCAGGAGAATGTACAACCGCCGTGTTGGACAGTCCCAAGACCGGAGTATCTACCTCAGGAGGGACAGACCAACGCTTCATCAAGTCCGCCGGAAAAGGATACTTTCTATCCCAGCTAGGCGGAACACCGACGAGACGCGTAGGTCGCTCCCATTGCTTAAGTACAACCTCTTCAAAATGCTGTTGACTGGGAAACTCCAAGCGCTGCTTGGACACCCCAAAAAGCTGACCTTTAGGCCTATGAGCAACTGCCGGAGGATCCAAATCCAAAACCTCAAACATTTGAGCCAGAATAGTAGACGAATCGGGAGGGGGGCCCTCAGCCTGGTCCCCCTCAGCACCCAGCAACTGCTGAACCTCGGAATCCTCTTCCTCAGCGAGCTCACCCTCTTCAAGGGGACGATCTGACCAATCCAGGTCCCCAATAACTTCCTCATCTGAATCCGGCGGAGGCGGAGACAGATGCTTCCGCTTAGATGGAGCCTTCTGAGTGACCACTGCGGAAAACATTTTCTCTAGGCTGGCCAAACGGGCGCATACCTCAGATTGCGAATCCCCACCCATGACAACGTCACACGGGGTCCGGAACAAGCGAGGGGGAGATGGCGTGGCCGATGAAGTGCTAGGCACCGGAGTGCTGGACTGCCGCTCAATGTTCCGCTGTGCACATGGAATACATAAAATGACATCATCCCCCTGGAGCGGAGCCCCACAACCCCCACGCACCTTGGATTGTCCCGAAGGACCGTTTCCGGTATCTTTGACAGCCTCCATATGGTGAAATTATGGTATTCGCAGAACCCAGGGATTTACGCAGTAAGCGACCCGGGATGCCCCTTTAGATACTGTCTAGCTAAAAATTTTATACCACCCTGACCATGGGAATTAGACAAATATCCCAAATTTCCCAAAACTAGCCAGGTATATAAGACCGGGAGAGCCCTGCAAGATGGGGTCCCAGGATCTGAAAAACACAAAAAAAAACAGGGACAACAATCATTCCGGGCACACAATACACATGTGTATACAGTAACATCCAAATATATATATATATATATATATATATATATATATATATATACTGAAAAGGTCTCCCCCCCCCCCTTTAACCACGATCTAAGCAGATGGTTAACAGGACCTGCCATCACCTCCAAGGGTGGGAGCGAGGGGGAGGAGGTAAGGGGGATAACAACAGCGGGGGAAAAGGAGAAACATATCTACTAAACAAAAGCCATAGGCTACCCCCGTCCTAACAAGGAAATAAAAGAGCCTACCGGAGGGAGCACTGCCTCAGCGCGTGAGATGGCGGCCAGACAACAGCGCCGCTCAGGAGGGAAGGAAGAAGGTGTGTCACCTGGAAGCACGGGAGCCGCAGTAGCCCCGCCCCTCCCTGAAGCGCCAATCACCGCGCAGACCGTGCACGACGCGGTCCCACCCCTCTCCAGCGCGCCGAGCGTCTGACCCTGCGAGGACAGCGTTCGCATAATAACAGGACCGGCGGAGCTACCGGCCGGTCCCCCAGTGTACACGCACACAAAAAAACAGCCCTGGCCCTCACAAAACTCTCGCTCCTTCGCTGACAAACATGCAGAGCCACAAGCGCCGAACTCGGTGCTTCCCAACCAGGCGGGCCCGCGGCGCAGCGCGCCGCGTGACCCCGCCCCTCAGCTCCCTGAGAGGAATCCCGCGGAAAACGCCGCCATCATGCTATACAAGTACAAAAAAATCACCCACAGCGGGCCAGAGCGCAGGACACACACACATCAAACGCCCGCCGGAAAGCGCCCCAAAATAAAAACGCAGGAACCGCAAAGCCAGTTAAAGCAAACACACACACAGTCACCCATGACGCCCGGTGCCAGAGAATAAACCACAGTCGAATGCCCAGAACACAGTAACGGGCTATCTATATTGGGGGCATCCCACATCCGGATCACCACTCCGGGAATCCCGCTATGCCCCACAATATGGAGTCGAGCGGAGGAGCTAATCTCCTAGGCACCTAAAGTGCCGGCTACCTTTGCCCGGGCCTACAGCCAAAGCTGGGAGGCTGCCAGTTAACAGGGAGGATAACAAAACAGAACCGGGCAGAAATAGACCATGGGGGGGGGGGGGGGGCCGGGGTGATACCCCGGCTACCTGCAAGCAGGAGACTTCTTTCTTCTGTCTTGTCGCCACCTTGCAGAGAACAACACTGGGGGGTTATTGGGAGGTACCAGGTATGTATAGACCGGGAGGGGCCTGTTGCTTTTTTGGAGATTCTCTGCAACGCTGCCACCTAGCGGTAGGTATTACCCTATTGTAATAATTAATGATTGAAGTGGGGTGTGTGACATACTTAGAATAGTGAGTTTTTACCAAAGCCCTGGGGTGGTTTCACAAAGTGGGAAGCCCAGGGGAAAAGCCGATGGACTGAGCTGGAATCTTGTAGATTCCAGGATGGCCGCTGGTGGGTTTTGTTCTGCGTGATTCCCTCCCCGGGATGCCCCCTACACATACCTTGCTTCCAATGGCGCATGCACGAACCATGGCCTCCCTGCTATCCCTCTAGCAGGGCACACGCCTGTGCCAGGCATTTGTGAATGGCCAGTGCGGGCAGGCTTCTGTTAGAGGGAAGCGGGGGATGCGTCCGCCAGCGTGCTCAGAGCCGCAGGCCTTAGACGCTGGCTTAGACGACGTGACGTCAGTGGCTCGGATGAGCGGCTGCGCATGCGCCGTGGGACTGGGAAGGGGCGGGTTTCACAGAGCGGGGGTGCCCCAGGGGAAAGGACCAAAACCCAGGACACTCAAAGTCCTGGGTTTTGGTCCACTTTAAGTGTCTTGTTATTTTTTTTTACAATAAATTAATGCAGGTCTCTGCCCTGAACCCACCCTAGTCTTGCCCAAGACTAGAGCCGTTTGCCTTTCAGCAAATGGTTTGGATTGTTTACAATGGGAAAGGCGGCTGCCACATCTCAAGCATCCCTGGCGGTGGGCAAAAGTCAAATTCCTGGGTTTTGTTCCACTTTAATGGGCATGAAATGATATTAATGATATTAAAAAACTAAAACACACTCCAAACAGGTATATCTCGGTTTGGCTTGAAAAAACAGGCCTGGATTTTATAAATGTGTTAAATGTGTTTTATTTTAACATACCTGGTCTCCATTTTTTCAAGTTGTTAATATATTGGATCTTGTTCTACATCATCATCACTCTTTGTGCAATACTGGATAAGGAAAGGAAATAAATGATCAGCAAGGAGAAATAAACTGTCAGAAAAAGGGCCATAACCGTATAGACATGGCAACCAACCTAACCTGGCTACATCATCCACATGAAAAACAGGGTAAGGCTCCCCTAGTATGTATGTCCCAGTCCTTATGCAACCCCCCACCCCCAAATTTAAGAGACTCTATAAGAGTGCCCCCTGGTATTGAGGTAAAAAAAAAAAAAAAAAAAAAGCTAGTACCTGCACCCGACTGCTCATTAATGAGCCGGTGAGTACAAACAGCAGAGAATGACACTCTATGTAGCTTCAATGCAGTGGCCATCCATGAGAAGCACCAGGGGAACATGCTAAGTTTTCTCTCATCCTGCCTTTTAATGCCAGGAGGCCCTATAGTCACCAGTTGACTTGAGTGTCACTTTAAAATAGTTTTGTCACCAGGATTGTCACTATCCTGATGATAAATCATTGTCCCTGGGGCATCCCAATTTGTGATGCCCTGCTGTGTAATCTCCCCCCCAAGATTTTTTGACAGAATTTTGAACATGAAAGCTAAAAATTAACTTAAAAAATAATTTTTTACAAAAAAATTGGAAGAATGCATATGGGGGGGGGGGGGGGGTAGATAGATAGAATGAAGGGTTTATACGATGGACAGATATAATTGAGCGGCAGATAGATAATGGGTACTTACTATTTATGAATGGCAATGCCGGGCTTATTTTCTAGTAGAGCAGCGACAACATTGTGGTCTCCTCAGCTTGAACCCCAATATGCGTCTCTGCCGCTTGGTGACATTTTTCAACCGCATTCTTGATAAGCTTTGCTTTTTAGGGCGGCTAGGTTTTGGTCTCCTCAACCTGAACCTCAAGATGCGTTTCCGCTGCTTGATGATACTTTTCAACCGCATTCTTGAGTCTACAGCATGTGGATCAGTTCTTATGACCTCGGCTGTTTCTGCTTCTTCTCTGATCTGGTTGACCTCTTTATTTATGACCAGCTTCTCGGGTTCTTTCCGAAGCTCTGGTGCTTGAGGTTGATCAAAGCTATGCTTACATTTGTCAGGTGAATTTGAAGCTTTCGAAACTGTTTTTTCTACAGCATGTGGATCAGTTCTTATGACCTCGGCTGTTTCTGCTTCTTCTTTGATCTGGTTGACCTCTTTATTTATGACCAGCTTCTCGGGTTCTTTCCGAAGCTCTGGTGCTTGAGGTTGATCAAAGCTATGCTTACATTTGTCAGGTGAATTTGAAGCTTTCAAAACTGTTTTTTTTACTTTGCCTTTTTCGATAAGTTCTTCTGATTTTGAAGGTTTCAGTTCAGTTTTTTTTACTTCGCTTTCTAGGGTCACCTTAACAGTTTTTTCAGCCACTGATGCTGGTAGTAGTTTGGTGGATTGTTCAGTGGGGTTCCCAGCCTCCAGGTCTGCTGGCTGTAGCAACAGGGATTGCTCACCTGGATCCCCGGCCTCCAGGTCTTTGGATGTTGTGTTATCCCTTTTAGACAGCCACTTGGTTTGTATATAGTGCATTATGTGATATATGAAATCTGGCATACCTGCAAGAGAACCCAGTGGTTATTAATCATTATATGAAACATGCTAACTGCATACCTATTAATATACACTGCATTGTGGTGGGAACACACTAGTGCAGAGCAGCACAGTAAGCTTTTGCATGTGCTGCGCCTAGTGGTCGTGCCCCACAGTGAAGAGGGGCGAGAGAGGTGGCGGCAGGGAAAAGACAGGGGGGTAGGACCAAGCTGAAAAGAACATGGCAGCAGTACATGCTGGGAGACCTGGAGTTAGCCATGAATTTCATAAATGTGTTAAATTAGTTTCATTTTAACTTACCTGGTCTTTGTTTTTTTAAGTTGTTCATATATTGGATCTTAGCTTGTTCTTTATAGTAGTTTGTAAATGCGGCCTCCACATCGTCATCGCTCTTTATGCGATTTCGGCTAAAGAAAAGAAAAGAAATGATCAGCATGGAGAAATAAACAACAATAAACTGTCAGAAAAGGGACATAACCGTATGGACATGGCAACCAACCTCACCTGGCTGCATCATCCAGGTGAAAAACAGGGTAAGGCTCCCCCAGTATGCCCCAGGAGTGTCCCAGTCCTTATCCAACCCCCCACCCCCAAATTTAGGAGACTCTATAGCCTCTATAAGAGTGCCCCCTGGTATTGAGGCAAAAAAAAAAAAAAAAAAGCTAGTACCTGCACCCGACTGCTCATTAATGAGCCGGTGAGTGCACACAGCAGAGAATGACACTCTATGTAGCTTCAATGCAGCGGCCATCCATGAGAAGCACCAGGGAAACATGCTGAGTTTTCTCTCATCCTGCCTTTTAATGCCAGGAGACCCTATAGTCACCAGTTGACTTGAGTGTCACTTTAAAGTAGTTTTATCACCAGGATTGTCACTATCCTGATGATAAATCCTTGTCCCTGGGGCATCCCAATTTGAGATGCCCTACTGTGTAATCTCCCCCCAAGATTTCTGACAGAATTTTGAACATGAGAGAAAAGGCTAAATATTATCTCAAAAAACAAACTTTTCACCCTGCACAGTGCCAAATCGACCCTTGTAATGCAAGAGAGATATGGGGGGTAGATAGATAGAATGGAGGGGTTATATGATGGACAGATATAATTGTGGGGCAGATAGATAGGATAGATAATGGATACTTACTATTTATCAATGGCAATGTAGATGCAGCCTGCCAAGACAATAAGGCCGGCGATGGTAGAAATTCCAATAATCCAAGCAAATTTCTGCTTCAGCCTACGAGTTGGTGTCACAGTCATAGGCGGATTGGTGCTTGGTAAGAGATCTTCATTCACTTCTAAAGAAAAAAAATGACATTTAATATCTTTGTTTCACTTTTTACAAGAATAGTCATTAGTTTACTCTTTTACATGTTAAACAATCGTCTTCCTGCAGCCTATAGGACATATAGAACTCCTCATTTACATCATCTAGATGCTCAGTATATGGCAATGATTTCTCCTAAACTTAGCACAGCGCTCTCCTACCCAGTAACAACCAATCACATTCAAAGCTGCAGTGGGCTTGCCCGGGGCCAGGGGTTACACCACTAAGGTCTTCATATAAAAAGGCCACATGCGCAAGCTGCATCCCCGACATCACGGGTACTCGCACCAGGCATTTATCATTTATGAATGACATGAGTGGCAGAATCCCTCCATTCCCCCCCCCCCCCTCACTGTCCTGTAGCCAGGGGCCCGGGGCTGGCTGTCCGCTGTTTGTGGCTGTGCAATGGCCAATGACGGTCAGGCTGTAACACGGCAGCAGCATGTTCCCGCATTGCGCCACCCAGCTGCTGACTACCTTGCATTGGCCGTCTAGTTTAAAGTGGACCAACACCTGTGCCTGCCACCATATGACAGGCTTGGGGGGCATCCAGAATGCTGGAGCCCCCCTGCACATAAGCCCCCAGAACACGCGTAAATCTCACCTTAACCTCGGTCCTCCTCCAGGAATCCAGCAAAGCGAATGGACATCGAACATGTGGGTGCCCACACGTCCGCCTGGTAGCCAATCGCTGCACTGGATACCCGGCAGGGGAGTGAGGGTAAGGAGATTTATGGCCGTTCGGGGGGTTGGCTCCATCCCGAATCAGGATGCCCTAGGGGGGAGGCAGTCAGGCATTTGGTCTACTTTAAAGTGGGCTTTGCAGAGCTCTGGAAGCATCACACGGCCTGGCATCTCTACGGCATCATGTGGGACCCTATATGGGTTTTACAAGGTAGAGCAGCATTTCCTTGGCTGTATCTAGTAAGGATTGCAGTAATGACAGCAATGATATAGCACCATTTCTAGGCATTTGTCATTGCATGCATTATGAAGTAATAATGTGGATCTAAACATTGCCATCATAGCATCCTATTGGCTCCTCTTCATGCTGCTGATGTTATGGAGGAATAACAAGGGCCTATGTGTCACTATAGATGGCACTGTGTGCTGTGCATTGCTATCTCTCCAGCTACTGGGGAATTGCACCCAGCTCCATAGACATTATTGTTCTGCTGGGCTTTCCGTTACCTCTGGGGTGTATGTATAGCGGCGGCGGCGGGCGAGTTTCTAGAAATGTCTACAATGTAACAAGGATGAGGCGATACTTACTTGCTGTTGGGGCGGGTGGGAAGCCCTCAGCAAATGCAATGAGCATTAAAGCTAAAATGCAGAGATAAGACATCTCTCCGATCACACGAGCAAACGCCATTCACTCGCTCTCCTCTCTAAACCTCAGTGACAGTTGGAGCCTGCGCTCCTTTTATAGTCCTCGGGGGCCGTGGGTTCGAGAGTGGACCAATCACAGCGCATCTCGGCAGGAATGTGAACCAATCACGGCACAGCCGTCCCTGGAAGTGATGGCAGGCTTTGAAGTGGAAAAAGGCGACCCTTACACAACTGGCCACACAACTCACCTTTCCCAGGCTTCCCACTGCCAAATCGGCACCGGCCAATGGCAGAAGCTGCTTTCCTGTACACAAAATTACACCTGCTATTGGCTGGCGATGTCAGGTGACGGCCCAGTCAATGGCAGATGCTGGTTTTGTGTCTCCAGCGATTATTACATGAATAACAGGGGCAGATTTAGGCGGGGGCGTGTGGAGAAATAGGGGAGTTGTTTACCACACCTCGCCAGGGTGTTCGTGACGCGGGTGTATGTATAGCGGCGGCGGGCGAGTTTCTAGAAATGTCTACAATGTAACAGGGGTGAGGCGATACTTACTTGCTGTTGGGGCGGGTGGGAAGCCCTCAGCAAATGCAATGAGCATTAAAGCTAAAATGCAGAGATAAGACATCTCTCCGATCACACGAGTAAACGCCATTCACTCGCTCTCCTCTCTAACCCTCTCAGTGACAGTTGGAGCCTGCGCTCCTTTTATAGTCCTCGGGGGCCGTGGGTTCGAGAGTGGACCAATCACAGCGCGTCTTGGCTTGACTGTGAACCAATCACGGCACAGCCGTCCCTGGAAGTGATGGCAGGCTTTGAAGTGGAAAAAGGCGATCCAGTATGTCCCAGGGTAGTGACTCAGGTGGCCCTGAAGTCATATAGGCTCCAGGGACGCTTTTAGTCCAATGTATAAGTGTATGAAATATGAAAAAACGTATGAAATGAGTACCGTAGACGCCCTCTGGTGGCCGTTACAGCACTGTGCATCCTAGTTTTAATGATTGGGTGCAATGGGCGACCTCTAGTGGCCACTGTTTATAGTGAACGCTGGTTCCCTGCTGCTGGTCGTCTGAATACATTTGTGGTGGTGGTCCCGGAAAGGTGTCGTTTTCTTATTGCAGATGTGAAATCTAGGTGTGCTTTGTGTTCCAGCAGGCAGGTGGGTAGGTGGCCAGGTAGATGGATAGGTGGCTGGTTACACAGGTAGGAGGGCGGATGGATGGATGGGTAGGTGGCTGGAACGGTGGGGCAGGTAGGTGGGCCGGCACATAGGTGGGTGGCTAGATGGTGAAGCATAGATGTGCGGCCGTGCTACTGACCTCTCGGCAGCTCAGGGTGGCCATTGCATCTCGGCGTCCAGGGCTGGCTGGCATCATATCGGCAGGTGGGGCCGGCGGGCAGCTTCACCTAGGTGGGCGAGCTTCTCTCCTCACTGCCGCCACAGTGGATGGATGGGGGACAGGAAACAGGCTGCAGCACAGGAGCAAGGGGGCTAGGTAAATAAATAAAACCATGCCCAACACTGGCCACCAGCCCCTGGTACATGCTCCCAGCCCCTCCAGGGACTGGAGAAACCCCCTGCTGTACATGACTTGCCTAGCACGGGGTAAGCAGGGACATTTCTGTGAACTAGGCCCCTTATAGTCATTTAGGGGGTTCATTTATACTCACCTGTGTCAGCCACTACCCCCTCACCCCATCACTGACCCTGCATTAGAGAGATACTCACCTTTTCCTAGCATAGCTCTATCTGATAAGGGACAGGAAACTCACCTCACCTCCCCCTCACCCCATCACTGACCCTGCATTAGAGAGATACTCACCTTTTCCTAGCAGAGCTCTATCTGATAAGGGACAGGAAACTCACCTCACCTCCCCCTCACACCATCAGTGACCCTGCATTAGAGAGATACTCACCTTTTCCTAGCATAGCTCTATCTGATAAGAGACAGGAAACTCACCTCACCTCCCCCTCACACCATCACTGACCCTGCATTAGAGAGATACTCACCTTTTCCTAGTGAGGAAAGCTCCATCTGACGGGGACAGGAAATAGCTACACTTACATAACTCTGAACTTTTGAAAACCAGAAAGAGGGACACGCACACATTCTTTGCAATTAAACAACGTCACTGCACACACATTACAAACAGAAAGAGGCATCCCTCCATTACAACCAGTGAGGGGCATCCCTCCATTACAACCAGTGAGGGGCATCTCTCCATTACAACCAGTGAGGGGCATCTCTCCATTACAACCAGTGAGGGGCATCTCTCCATTACAACCAGTGAGGGGCATCTCTCCATTACAACCAGTGAGGGGCATCTCTCCATTACAACCAGTGAGGGGCATTCCTCATTACAACTACTGAGGGCCATCCCTCATTACAACCAGTGAGGGACATCCCTCCATTACAACCACTGAGGGGCATCCCTCCATTACAGCCACACACACACACGCACATACACACAAGAACACCCACAGGCACACACACAGGGGCATCCCTCCATTATAACCAGTGAAGGACATCCCTCCGTTACAACCACTGAGAGACATCCCTCATTTTGGTCAGTGTGGGGCATCCCTCACTACAGCCACCGAGGGGCATCCCTCATTACAACCCGTGAGATGCATCCCTCCGCTGCAACCAGTGAGGGGCATCCCTCCATTACAACCACTGAGGGGCATCGTTCATTACAACCACTGAGGGGCATCCCTCCATTACAGCTATTTACAGGCACACACACATTCACACACACACACACACACACACACACCCTCACACACTCAGAGTCGCGCACACACAGTGACACACATACAGGAACAGACAGACACACACAAAGGCACACACAGGTACACACAAACACATGCAGTGACAAACACACACACAGGCACAGACACACTCACACAGGAACACAGGCATCCCTCATTACAACCACTGAGGGACATGCCTCATTACAACCCGTGAGGTGCATCCCTCCACTGCAACCAGTGAGGGGCATCTCTCCATTACAACCACTGAGGAGCATCCTCCATTACAGCCACACACACAGGCACATACACACAGGAACACACACACGCACACAGTGACACACACACAGGAACAGACAGACACACACAAAGGCACACACACACTCACAGGCACACACACAGTGAGACACACATTCACACTTACACAGGTACACACACACACTCAGAAGCACATGCACACACAGGCACACTCACACACAGGCACACATACACACGCAGTCACAGTGACACACACACAAGCACAGAAACACACACAGGCACACACACTCACAGGCACACACAGTGAGATACACTCACACAGGTACACACACACTCAGAGGCACATGCACACACAGTCACACCCAGGCACACACACAGTCACACATACACACACAGTCACACACACACACACAGGCACAGACACAGTCACACCCAGGCACACACACAGACACACACACACACACACACACACACACACACACACACACACAGGCACACACAGGCACAGACACACTCAGGCGCACAGACACACACACTTACATACACAGGCACAGCCACACACAGGCACACACACACAGACAAACACACAGACACACACACAAATCATCAGCTATTTTTACATTTTTTTAATATGACAAAAATGTTCTTTTAGAACATTCCTTCAGCACCTCTTCCTCTGGGGTGTCAGACTTTTGGTCTCTGCAGTCTGGAGGGATCGCAGCGGTGCCTAGTCACGTGTCTTCTCAGGAAGTCAGGTGGGCAGAGCCTGACGGCCCACTCTCATGTCCCGCGCCAGTGTTGCCATGTTACCATCGGCCGGGGCTGGGCAGGACGGAGCATGACTGCCAATCAGTTTTATCTCTTGGCTGGGGAAGGGGGTGCGGGCGTCAGACCTGCCGATGGTGGGGGGGGTCGCGGTGTTCAGTCGGAAACATTTATATGTTGGTCGCAGGGCATGCGCATTTCGGCCTCCGTGGCCGAACTGGAGGAGAAAAAAAATGTTGTTGCTGGAGTTACAGAGGACCCCCCCCCCCCTGCCATGCAAGTGCCCCTAGGCACAGGCCTAGGTTTACCTTGTGGTAAATATGGCCCTGTCTGGAGATTTTGTCACCCATGTTGCCAGACCATTTTGCACTAATTTGCGCTTCACATGTTCAACCGTGATTTTTGAAAGGATTTCCAGGGATTTCCCAGGGAAATTTTATATATATATTTTTTTAAGCAGAGTCTGGGCTTTAACATGAATTGTCTTGTTTGTCATTTTTTAGGTGTATTCTCAATATTTTTGGGTAAAATATGTGCAAATAAATAAAAAAAAACAATCCTTTACAACTTGTAGTGGTTTTTTGTAATAAAATATGTAAGTTTGTCAACAAAATAATATTGCGTGTAAAAGCTCAATTTCTCCCGGTTACATCGGTACCCCATATGTATTCATAGACACCCTTTCCTGCCCAGGAGACTCCCCCAAACTGAATCAGCACTTTAGGAGATTTTCAGATAAAATATAACTATGCTATGCAATATGCGCACCTTGCAATTTTTTCAAGAAAAACAACCCTTTATATTTGAAATACCCCCACAAACTATATATTTTCTGTCAGTACACACCTCAAGCTTTCTAGGCATGCCAGGCTTGTTGACATGGGTGCAGTTTTCTGGAAATAATCCCTCAATTAATTCTTTGGTTTCACAGGGTTTTTCTAAAAAAACAATAAATAAGCAGAATCAAAGCTACATTTTCATAAAAAAATATGCAAACAAGAAAAAACAAGTTAAATCTGAAAAAGCAACATCTCGCGAACAGAACAATAGCCAGCATGCATAGGCCCTGTCAAGGGAAGAGTTGGCAAGCACCCCAAAGTAAAGCATGTGCGTAACGATAATTTTACTTGAAAATTTCAGCTCTGCAGACAAAGTGTGCACCTTGCATTTTTCTAACAAAACAATCCTTTACATTTGGAATACTCCTCCACAAACCATATATTCCCTGAAAGAACACACGCTAAGCTTTCTAAGCATACCTGGGTGTTGTAGTGGGCTTATCTTTCTGGAAGTAATCCCTCAAAGAATTCTTAGGTTGCACAGGGTTTCCCTAAAAAAATGTATAAAAAAGCAGAATGAAAAACACCTTTTCCCAGCTACCCACTAGCCGCAGGTGAAATGCCAGCCACCTAAGCCTTGTGAACTGGTATAGGGGTCTCATAGATCCCTTACCAGTTCACAAAGGGTTACATGTAAAAAACACAGACACAGAGAAAAAAATATTTTATTATTTTTTTTAATACTTACTTCCATCCATCCCTGAAGCACTGTTTCCCACGATGATCACTGTGGCCTTCGATCACCTGCTGACATAGGGTCACCCCTCCCCGGGGAGGGGAGGGGGAACCCAATTTGTTTTGGGAATTATAAGGGTTGAAAACCCTTAAAATTCCCCCCCCAAAAAATTGTGTGAGGTCCCCTCTGCCATGCATAACCATCCCAGAACCAGCTATGCAGGGGTTGTAGCAGGTTCTGTGGGCCCGGGCCCGTCTGCCCCCCGGCCTTTGGGGAGGTAGTTAATTTGGGGGGCCGGGGTTAATGGCAAGTCACCCGCTAGCTGCAGGTGACCTGCCAGCCCCCAGCCTTGTGAACTGGTATAGGGATCTCATGGACCCCTTACCAGTTCACAAAGGGTGATCCGATGACAGATGCCAGTGATCGGGGGCCAGAGGAGGGGGGAGCAGGAGATCAGAGGATTTCCTGCCCCCTCCTTCTCTCGCCACCGATCACCGGCATCTGACAGCTGAGAGGCCTGGAGCTGGCATGATGCCCGGCGGATGACGTCCTGATGATGGAAGAGCCCTGGGGGGGGGAAGATCGGAGGCCCCCCCCGGGTGAAGAGGAAGGCCGGAGAGAGAGAGCGCACACGGAGGTGAGTAAATGTCATTTTTATTTTCTTTCTTGTTACAGGAAATGCCGGCGGCGGCTGAGACGGGGGGATGGACCTATTCCGTGCACTCTTCTGCAGCCGGAGGAGCCCTGATGGGGGATTGGAGCCCCCCAGGGAGAAGAGGAGACCCAGCCAGATCGAATGAGAGGTCAGGTAAGTGTTTTTTTTACATTTTTCAGGCGCTAGCAGGGGGCAAAGTTAGGCACGTAAAATTTACGTGGCTTGCATTTAACAGTTGGAGAGGCATCCACGTAAATTTTGCGTGGCTGGCAATAGAAGGGTTAAGATGGAAAGAAAAAACATCCAACTGAACTGGAAATAAAAAAAATCCAGCATACAATCAGGGAACATGTCTATAATAAACCTGGATAAAAATGTTTATTTTATTTGAAGTAACAACTGGTTGCAAAAACGGAGATAAGCTCTTCACCAAAACTTGGAAAAAATATTGACCTTACATGAAGAAAAACATTTGCGCTTGGAGAAAAATAATGTTTCCATCTCACTTATATGAGTGATATAAAAACCCCACCTGAATTCCAACATAGAGAAAATGTCTCCACCATAATTCATGATTCGCCACTCTCCTACTTGGAGATACACATTCTTCACTTAAACTGGAGGAAACCATTGTTCCCCTATATTGGCAAAAGAAAATGATATAACAAAATAAAACTCTTCAATCATATTAGGTCTACATGGCTTGCTTGATGATCTTCAACGCCCTGCAAAAAAGTCATCAACCAATGGAGAACTTCAAACAAGCTGCTGGGGACACTGTTGTGAAGTTTTGCCCCTTCTCCTGTTGGTTTCTGCAGCATCCACTAGTCGTGTCTGTGGCTCCCCCAGTAATGTCTAAGGAATCCCTCCAATTTTGGTCTTCGGTACCCCCTTCCTCAAGGCCGGATTAAGTGTGGTGGATGTTCTGGGCGCAAAATCAGGTGGAGGCCCCAGATACAGTATTTTCTTCCCTTTCGCCTCCATTCAGCTCTGATAGACATGCCGCCGGCCACATCCCTGTTTACCTGTAGCTGGGAACACAGCACCAGCCATTTACATGCATGGCGTAAGTATAAAGGTATTGTAGGGACGCGGCCCATGCACCCATGCTTTGGATTGTGGCTAGGTAAGTTTATGCGGCTATCCAAGGGGGTATCACACGGTGAGGCATTCCAAATCAATATGCCCTAGGACAGGGGTACTTAACCCGCGGACCGCAGCCCTTTTGCGGACCGCGGCCAGGTGGGTGGTCGGGCAGGAGGAAAGACAGCGGGTGGTGGGGGCAGGTTGGAGGAAAGAAAAAGAGTGGGCGGGAGGAAAGACAGCAGGTCGGGCGGGAGGAAAGACAGCAGGGCGGGCGGGAGGAAAGACAGCAGGTCGGATGGGGCGGGGTGGGAGGAAAGACAGCGGGTTGGGTTGGGCAGGGCGGGAGAAAAGACAGCAGGTCAGGTGGGGCGGGGAAAGAGGAAGGAAACACAGCGGATGGGGCGGACGGAAAGACAGAGGGCACCCCGCCCCGGCAGAGTGGGAAAAAATACAACGTTTGTGATGGTGCACGAAGGTAAGACTAGTGAGCATAGTGAGTTTTAAAGGAGCAGCCGGCTCAGCTGCCTGACATAAATTTAGTTATGGGAGGGTTGCAGGGGTTTGGGATGCCCAGGGATACGTTTAAAGTGGAATAAAACCCACCAGCCGCTGGCCTGGAATCTAAAAGGTTCCAGGGCTGTCTTTTCCCTGAGGCATCCTGAACTGGGATGCCCCGGCTGTGTTAACCCCCCCTCCCCCAAGGGCACCTGTCAAAACTCACCCTTTCCCACTCCCAATCTTTTTTTTCAGCTTTGCTCCCTGCATCTCTTTTCCCAGCTCTGTCCCATCCCATCTCTTTTCCCAGCTCTGTCCCATCCCATCTCTCTATCCCCAGCTCTGTCCCATCCCATCTCTCTATCCCCAGCTATGTCCCATCCCATCTCTCTATTCCCAGCTCTGCCCCATCCCATCTCTCTTTCCCAGCTCTGTCCCATCCCATCTCTCTATTCCCAGCTCTGTCCCATCCCATCTCTCTTTTCCCAGCACTGTCCTATCCCATCTCTCTATTCCCAGCTCTCTCCCATCCCATCTCTCTTTCCCAGCACTGTCCTATCCCATCTCTCTATTCCCAGCTCTCTCCCATCCCATCTCTCTTTCCCAGCTCTGTCCCATCCCATCTTTCTATTCCCAGCTCTGTCCCATCCCATCTCTCTATCCCCAGCTCTGCCCCATCCCATCTCTCTTTTCCCAGCTCTGCCCCATCCCATCTCTCTATTCCCAGCTCTGTCCCATCCCATCTCTCTTTTCCCAGCACTGTCCTATCCCATCTCTCTATTCCCAGCTCTCTCCCATCCCATCTCTCTTTTCCCAGCTCTGTCCCATCCCATCTCTCTATTTCCAGCTCTGTCCCATCCCATCTCTCTTTTCCCAGCTCTGTCCCATCCCATCTCTCTTTTCCCAAGCTCTGCCCCATCCCATCTCTCTATCCCCAGCTCTGTCCCATCCCATCTATCTATCCCCAGCTCTGTCCCATCCCATCTCTCTATCCCCAGCTCTGCCCCATCCCATCTCTCTTTTCACAGCTCTGCCCCATCCCATCTCTCTTTTCACAGCTCTGCCCCATCCCATCTCTCTTTTCCCAGCTCTGCCCCATCCCATCTCTCTTTTCCCAGCTCTGCCCCATCTCATCTCTTTTTTCCCAGCTCTCTCCCATCCCATCTCTCTTTTCCCAGCTCTGTCCCATCCCATCTCTCTATTCCCAGCTCTGTCCCATCCCATCTCTCTTTTCCCAGCTCTGTCCCATCCAATCTCTCTATTCCCAGCTCTGTCCTATCCCATCTCTCTATCCCCAGCTCTGTCCCATCCCATCTCTCTATTCCCAGCTCTGTCCCATCCCATCTCTCTATTCCCAGCTCTGTCCCATCCCATCTCTCTATTCCCAGCTCTGTCCCATCCCATCTCTCTTCTCCCAGCTCTGTCCAATCCCATCTCTCTTCTCCCAGCTCTGTCCAATCCCATCTCTCTATCCCCAGCTCTGTCCCATGCCATCTCTTTTTTCCCAAGCTCTGCCCCATACCATCTCTATTCTAAGCATACAGCACGTCCTGCTCCAGATGTAGTAATTACATGTGGGTAATCCTCCGCCTCCGGCGCCGTGCACTTCAGACATGTAGAAAACAAGCTCCTCCCGGCCCTACATATACCGAGGGACCTCCCACAAATCCCCAGATTTCTCTGCAGTGCTGGAACTGCGAAGACATGAAGTATCATGCTCTCGCAGGCGAGCGGGGCTTTACAGCCCGAGGCCCTGCGGGACTATTTCCACCCGTCCTCATTGTGAATTTAATGCCTCCCAGCCAGGGCTGCGTTGGTCGGGTGAAGGTAGGCAGCACCTTGGGTGCTTACGGAGCTTGGCTCCACCGCAATCCCCCAGCATAGGGTAGGCGGTTAAGGCTAATGGTGAGCCTTCAGAGGATGCCCCTCCCGCATCAGTGCCCCATGCCCCGTGTAGCGGTGAACCCCGAATATTGGGTCACCTTCCTCCCTAATTACACTAGTAGGCTTTTAGCCCTTAACCGTTACCGGGTGTCAGAGCCGCGCTTCACTTTTTTGTTTAAGTTAGCCGCAGCGCCTTCATTGTAATTTACTTTGTGCGTACGGCGGCTCTGTTCCTGGACGCTACGGTGATTCACTCTGTCTGGTTTCCAGTTGCATAGCTACTGTTTTCTGATTGGCTACGCGCCTTCAAGCTTCGCTCTCTCTGGGGGGGGCGTGGTTTAGCGTCATCTTCAGCTCTGGTCCGCCCTTCGAGGTTCGCTTGGTGCCATTTCTTTCTCACGTGCGCGTGGTGAAGACCGTCCTCCCCTCGCTGTTCTGTAAGTGCCCTCACGGGCGAATCTTTTCTAGCCTTTGCTCCTTCGCACTTGGCTCTGACATCCCTGTTCCCCTTGTGTCTTTCAGACCGCGGACTTTGGTGGCTTCTCCCGGCAGGTGCAGCGTCCGGTCCAGACTAGTTTAAAAAATCACTCCCACTTCCCAGCGGGCCATTGGGGCATCCAGGGTTGCTTTATAGCGTCAATCCCTACTGGCATATTGTATATAATAATCACCATATGAAGGCATCTCAGGATATTGTGAATGGGGTTCCTTTGGGACAAGCCCGTCTGTGGGTAGCTTGTGGGGTCTTACCTAGCAGCGGTGACAATGCATGGGTCTGCGTCCCTTGTGCCCAGCAGGCGCTAGCCGGTCTTCCCACCTCTTCTGAGGCTGGGCCCGCACCTCGCCTTGCTTCCCCTACTCCCCCAAGCCTGAGCCTAACCCCCAATACCAGTGGGGATTCTCATACTGATTTTGCCACTAGACTGGCTAGTGTGGAAAACTTAATTGCTGGATCCTTGGCGCGCAAGGCTACTGCCAAGAGGCGTCATTTGAATCCTGAATCTACTATACTTCCTATAGAATCTGATGATTTACTGCTTTCTTATGCACATTCCCCCTCAGAGGAAGGGGAACTGTTTTCTGACTCAGGGTCTTATGACGACGAGTCCAGGGGACAGGAGGAATCTGGTTCTGATCATTGGACCTCGGACGACATTGATAGACTGCTAACCCAGATCTTTGATGTATTATCCCTCTCTCCCCCTCCCGCGGCTCCACGGCAAAGGGGCGATCTATTTCACACCGCTAGGGCTCGGTTGGAGTTTCCCGAACAAACTCATTTTAATAGCCTTGTGCTGAAAGAATGGGAACATCCCAGCAAACTCCATGGGGTTCCTAAAGCTGTGGATAAGAAATATCCATTTCCTGCCGACCTGGTCAAGTGTTGGACATCGCCACCCGAGGTCGATGCCCCAATTCTAACTCTGTCCAATACCTCTTTTATGCACTCCCCTGACACTACTACGCTGCGGGATTTGGAGGATCGGCAAGTGGATCAGCTGGCATGTCATGCCTTTGCATTTGGGGGAGCGTCGCTCCGCCCAGTTTGCGCCTTAGCCATCACGGCGGTGGCGCTCAGGACTGTGGTTAAGACTGCTCTTGAAGGGGCGGATGACTTGCCCTCTGATGCTGCCAATGCTCTGGCCACCTTTGAGACTTTTGTGAACTATATCCTATCTGCATCGGACGATGCTATTAAGCTGAGCGCTAGATCTTCTGCTCTGGTGGTAGCCATACGCCGTGCGGTCTGGGCTGCTGATAACGTCGCTAAGAAGGCCCTCACGGGGCTTCCATTTAAGGGGCTGTGCCTGTTTGGAGAAAGATTAGATATCTTTGCCAAGGGTGGCAAGTTACCCCAGCGCAAGCGTCAGATTCGGCCCTTTCGTGGCCCAAGCTCCCACTCGACCCCCTTCCTGGAACAAGAACAGAGGACAAGAACAGAGGACGCCGTCCCAGTCCCTCCTGGGGGCCCAAGCCCAAAGTCCCTCCCAAGACCCCCCAGGCATGAAGGGGCACCCTCGCCCGTCAGGGTGGGGGGACATCTACAGCACTTCGAGCACGTCTGGAGACGCCACGTCTCAGACCGATGGATCCAGGAGGTAGTGTCCTCCAGTTACAAGATAGAGTTTGCTGTACTGCCCCCTACCAGGTTCGTCGGGTCCCGGATCCCACAGAACCCTGCCTCAGCTCAGGTCTTGATGCTGGCTGTGCAGGACCTTCTGGATCTAGGGGTCATTTGCAAGGTCCCCTTAAGAGACCAGGGCGTGGGGTTTTATTCCAACCTTTTCACGGTACCCAAAAAGGACGGGCCAGTCAGACCCATTCTGGATTTAAAAATCCTAAACAGATTTGTCAGAAACAAACATTTTCGTATGGAAACTCTGCGCTCGGCTATTGCCTCGTTACGCCCAGGGGACTTCATTACATCTGTGGATATCAAGGACGCTTACCTGCACGTTCCGGTGTTTTCAGGACACCAAAAGTTTCTCAGATTTTCGCTGCTGGATCAGCATTACCAGTTTGTGGCCCTGCCATTCGGCCTTACGTCGGCTCGCAGGGGTGATGTCATTGTTAAGACTAAGGGGCGTACGCGTGTTGCCCTACCTGGACGATATACTAATCACCTCTCGGTCTCTGCGACAGGCAGAGCTGGACACTCAGTTGGTAGTGTCCACCCTGGAGTCATTCGGCTGGGTGATCAATTACCCAAAGTCCTCTCTGTCCCCCTCCTCAGTGACCCCGTTCCTGGGGATGATTCTGGATACAGTTCAGTCAAGAATACTCCTTCCTCCACAGAATGTGGAAGCTCTGACAATGCAGGCGAGGTCCCTGCTTTCGAGCCCTCATCCCTCCATCCGGCAGGGAATGCAGTTGGTGGGCTCGATGGTGGCAAGCTTCGAGGCAGTGCCCTTTGCCCAGTTTCATTTGAGAACCCTGCAGCTTCACCTTCTGTCAATTTGGAACAAGGACCCAGCGTCCTTGGATGAGGTCTGGGTGCTTCCCCCCTCGGTCAGGCAACCCCTTGCGTGGTGGCTAGACCACAGGAACTTGACAAGGGGCAGATCCTTCCTGGCTCCCTCCTGGGAGACGGTCACAACGGATACCAGTCTGTCGGGCTGGGGGGGATTCTGGAAGTCCATGCGCTTCCAGGGGAGGTGGGGCCCTCAGGAGGCCCATCTACCCATCAATGTCTTGGAACTCAGGACGGTCAGATTTGTGCTGGAACAATTGACCCAGCACCTGAAGGGTCTGGCGGTTCAGGTACGCTCAGACAACAGAACGGCGGTTGCCTACATCAATCATCAAGGAGGGACCCGGAGCAAGGGGGCGCTCCAGGAAGTGTCCCTAATTCTAACATGGGCAGAGGCCAATGTCCAATGCATCTCGGCTGTCTACATCCCGGGGGCGGAGAACCTGCTGGCAGATTCCCTGAGCAGGGGGTCGTCTCGTCAGGGGGAATGGTCCCTCTGCAACAAGGTATTTCAGTCCCTGTGTCACCGTTGGGGTGTGCCAGACGTGGATCTGTTTGCGTCCCGTCACAATCACAAGCTCCCGAGCTTTGTTTCCCTGTCTCAGGATCCTCTGGCTCTGGCCACGGATGCTCTGTCAATGTCTTGGAGGGAGTTTCAGCTCCTGTATGTGTTTCCACCAATTCCCCTTCTGGGCAGAGTTCTGCGCAAGATCGCTTTGGAAGGAGTTCCCGCGATTCTGGTGGCCCCAAGGTGGCCAAGAAGAGTGTGGTTCGCAGACGTAGTTCGGCAGTATCTGCCAAGGTTGCCAGATCTTCTAACTCAAGGGTCGCTACGCCATCCCAATTTACTAACTCTGGCTTTGACGGCTTGGCTATTGAAACCTCTATCCTGATGGAAAAGGGGTTGTCTGCATCTGTAGTGGCTACTATGGTGCAAGCCAGGAAAAAGACTTCCTCAGCTATCTATTATAGACTTTTGCGTCCTTACATGACTGGTGTGAGTCCAGGTCTCTTCCCTGCCGGGAATTCTCAGTCTCTAGGGTGCTGGAGTTTTTACAGCATGGTCTAGACTTAGGTCTTAAGCTTAGTACTCTGAAGGGCCAGGTTTCGGCTCTGTCTATCTTCTTTCAGAAGACCTTTTTTGCCCAGCATCCCCTAATCAAGACCTTCTTTCAGGGGGTCACTCACGTGCGTCCCCCTCGGAAACCTACGGTTCCTGTTTGGGATCTACACTTGATTTTATCAGCCCTTTAGGGTGCTCCCTTTGAGCCTATTCAGGAGGCTGCTCTCATTGTTCTCATGCTCAAGGCTGTCTTTCTGGTAGCCATTACTTCTGTTAGGCGTGTGTCTGAGTTGGCTGCTTTATCTATTCAGCCTCCCTACTATGAGAGACACCAGGATAAGGTGGTGTTTTGCTTCAAACCAGACTTTCTCCCTAAAGTGGTGTCTGCCTTTCATTTGAATCAGGATATTGTACTTCCTTCTTTGTGCCCTAATCCTAGTAACCCTAAAGAGAGGGTTTTGCATTCCTTGGATGTGGTTAGGTGTGTCAAGTATTACCTAGTTATCACTAAGGCTTTCAGGAAGACTGATGCTCTCTTCGTTGTGCCTCATGGGCCTAGGAAGGGTTTGGCTCCCGCCAAGTCTACCATCAGTAAATGGATTCGTCAGGCTGTGGTTCAAGCCTATTCTACTAAGGGGAAGACTCCCCCCTTTCGTCTTACTGCTCATTCTACTCAAGCTGTTGGGGCTTCTTGGGCTTTTCAGCACCAGGCCTCTGTGGAACAAGTTTGCAAGGCCGCCACTTGGTCTTTTGTTCACACCTTTACAAAGTTTTACAAGGTTGATGTTAGGGCCTCAGCTGATGCTGTGTTTGGCCGCAAGGTTTTGCAGGCGGCAGTAGTTTAAACTGCTTGCTGTTGCCTTTTTTGTTGGGGATCCCACCCTACTTTATGGACACTGCTATTGGATGTTCCACATGTAATTACTACATCTGGAGCAGGACGTGCTGTATGCTTAGAATAATACAATTCTGTGAAGTACTCACCTGTAGAATTGGTATTATATGCATATAGCAAGTCCTGCTCCACCCCACCCTGGTTTCATGTTGTTCTGAATCCCCTGTTTGGTGATTGTTATCATTGTTACTATTGCCAGTTTTGGGTGGTTGGTTTCTCCTGGCTTCTCCTTTCACTGCTTTTCAATGCTGGGGATTTGTGGGAGGTCCCTCGGTATATGTTGGGCCGGGAGGAGCTTGTTTTCCACATGTCTGCAGTGCACGGCGCCGGAGGCGGAGGATTACCCACATGTAATTACTACATCTGGAGCAGGACGTGCTGTATGCATATAATACCAATTCTACAGGTGAGTACTTCACAGAATTGTATTTTTCCCAGCTCTGCCCCATCCCATCTCTCTATTCCCAGCTCTGTCCCATCCCATCTCTCTATTCCCAGCTCTGTCCCATCCCATCTCTCTTTCCCAGCTCTGCCCCATCCCAGCTCTCTTTTCCTAATACACAGCACGACCTGTTTCATTTAATCCTTACTTTTGGGTATTGCACCACAAAGTGACACAGTGGACTGCAGAAGATTTGTGGCTCCTTCCGGCCCCATATAAAACCAGGAATCACCCAATAGACCCTCTGCAGTCATACTGCGAAGATAGAAGATGGCTCTCTATGTTTCGCAGGCGAGTGGGGCAACCAAGCCTGCGGCCCTGCAAGCCTATTTCCACCCGCTTCCGGACCCTCTGTGCCTCCCAGCCTCGGCTGTCGGATCGGGTGATGGTAGGGGAGCACTAGGGTCAGGTGCTCGGGGAGCGCTGCTCCAAACTGCAGACCCTGTACAACAAAGGGTAGCCGGGCATAGGCTTTTTTATGGTGAGCCTGCTGAGATGAAGAAGCTCTGCTGTCGCTATGGTGTAGGGAGTGAGTTGTGCTTAGGGACTTGTGTTCCTGGCCAGTCTTCTCTTTTTCTGTCTGTCCTTCTTCCTTGTTGGTGTTTGTCTCACTTGTCCCCCTCCCTACCCTCTGGCCCTTTTTAGACGGCTCCCGCCGCGGCCTGCCCTCTCCCCGACGGGTGTTGTCGGGGGGGTTGGTGGCAGCGGGTGGCGGTTTGTGGAGTGGTGTCTTGGTGCTTATCTCTCGCTGCCGCCGTGGGCGTCCTGCGCTTCGCGGCGGGCGGCGCTGTTACTCTGTTGCTGGGTCACGTGGGTGCGTTTTTCGCGCTCTTCGTGGGGGCAGCGCAGGGGGATGACACGTATTGCGTCATGCTTCCGCGGCCCGCCCCTTAAGGTGCTCGATTGCAGCGCCATCTTGCCTGCATGTTGCGCTGCTTGTGAACTGAGTTTCGGAGGCTCCTTGTCAGCGTGGGAGCTCTCCCTGATCTACCCTCCGCGGATCCTTTGACTGTACTCCAGTCGCCTGTGTGTGCTGCGCGCTCTGCTCTCTTGGTCCGTGAGTCCCCAATGGGGTTTTTTTCTTGTTGGGCATGTGCTGCGGGATACTTATGTGTCTTTTTGCTTATGTCTTTCAGTGGGGATAACATTGAGTTTTGTGGTTTCTCCCGGTCCTATTCCTCCCCCCCCTTTTTCCTACCTGGCCCTCTCTGTGGGCATCCATTGGGGGGCATCCCGGGTGGCTTTTATTAGCCCTTACCCTATACTGGCCTATTGTGCCTGTGTTAATCACCATATGGAGGCTTCTGGGGATAGCGTGCTTGGGGGTCCTTCGGGGCAACCTCAGCTATGTGTTATGTGCCGGGCATCCCCTTTGAGTGGTGGTGGCGCAGTTCGTGTGCTGTGCGCCCAAGGTATTATTGCGGACCAGGCTGTGATGAGTGCTTCGGTTCTATCCCCCCCCTTTTCCCTCCTGGCCCTCTCTGTGGGCATCCCTTGGGGGGCATCCCGGGTGGCTTTTATTAGCCCTTACCCTATACTGGCCTATTGTGCCTGTGTTAATCACCATATGGAGGCTTCTGGGGATAGCGTGCTTGGGGGTCCTTCGGGGCAACCTCGGCTATGTGTTATGTGCGGGGCATCCCCTTTGAGTGGTGGTGGTGCGGTCTGTGTGCCGTGCGCCCAAGGTATTATTGCGAACCAGGCTGGGACGAGCGCTTCTCTTCCCAGTTCTGCACTTCCTCCGGCATCTCCTACTCCCCCGCGCCTGCATTTAGCCCCCAGTGAGGGAGATACTAGCAGGGGGTCCCAATCTGTTCTGGCACTATGCGTAGCAAGCATTGAAAGGCAGCTGGCCCGACCTGTGATGGGCAAGGCCTCTGGCAAGAAGCGGCATCTTGACTCCGCGCCCTCCCTCTTTGCTGAGGAGGATGAGGGCCTTGATGTGTTTGGCGGCCGTGACTCCCTAGAGGAGGGGGAGCTTTTCCATGATTCAGACTCCTCTGGGGGCCATAAGGAAGGTTATGACAGTGACCTGGTGTCCGCCTCTGATGAGGATACCTGGCTCCCTGATGACACTGATAGTCTGTTGACGGCCATCTTTGAGACATTACACATCGCCCCCCCCCTAAGGCGGCGAAGAGGAAGCAGGGTAAGCTTTTTCGCCCTGGCAAACAACGCTCGGAGTTCCCGGAGCAGGGCCATTTCTCCAATATTGTACTCGAGTGGGAACGTCCTAACAGATTGCCCACGGTGCCCAAGGGATTGGACAGAAGGTATCCCTTTTCAGCTGATCTGGTCAAGCGCTGGTCGTGCCCTCCTGAGGTGGACGCTCAAGTTCTAGGTTTGTCTAATACTTCGGTCATGCCATCCCCTGATACTACTACACTGCGTGACAGCGCGGACCGGCGCATGGACTAACTGGCCTGTCATGCTCTCGCCTTTGTAGGGGCAGGCCTGCTTCCGGTCTGCGCCGGGGCCATTACGGCTGTTGCCATTAAGAGGAAGTTCAAGCGTCTTGCTGACGGCACCATGTCTGGTAGAAGAAGGGAGGATTATAGGGACCTCTTGCTTTGCTCTGATTTTGTTGCCTTTGTGCTGGCTGCCATGGATGATGCCGCCCGGCTGGGCGGTAGGGCCCAGGCCCTCTTGGTGGCTATGCGCTGGTCGGTTTGGTTGCGCCAGTGGGCAGCTGACACTGCAGCTAAGAAGTCCCTCACCGGGCTTCCCTTCAGGGGGCTTCGTCTCTTTGGTGAGCATCTGGATGTTCTGGCCAAGGAAGGTAGGCTTCCTCAGCGTAGGAAGCAGTCCCGGCCCTTTCGGGGGCCCTCCATTTCCTCCTTTCGTGTCTCAAGGGGAGATCGTGGCGCACACTTCTCTGGTATCCGCAGAGACTCTTGGGGCTGTGGCCGATCCCGTGTCATCGTCCCCGTCTTTCTTGGGGATCCATGCCTAAACCCCCCCCCCCCCCCCCAAGGCCCCTCATGCATGAGGAGGTGCCCTCACCCGTCCCTTCTTTGCTCACGTCTGGAGACTTCGCGTCTCGGACCGGTGGATTCAGGAGGTGTTGTCCTCCGGTTACAAGATAGAGTTCGCAGCCTGGCCGCCCTCAAGATTCTTCAGATCCCGGATTTCCCAAAATCCCCTGTTAGCTCAGGGGTTGCGCCTAGCAGTTCAACGCCTGTTGGAATCTGGGGTCATCTGTCTAGTACCTCACCAGGAACAGGGTCAGGGGTACTATTCCAATCTATTCCATGGTGCCCAAAAAGGACGGTTCTCTGCGGCCCATCCTGGACTTGAAGGGTCTCAACAGGTTTGTCCGGTTCAAGCACTTTCTCTTGGAGACGCTATGCTCGGCTGTCAGTTCCCTTAGGCCGGGCGACTTCATGACCACTGTGGACATCAAAGATGCCTATCTTCTCGTGCCAATCTTTCCAGGTCATCCGGGTATTCACCAAGGTGCTGGCGGGCGTAATGGCTCTTCTGAGGAACCAGGGCATTCGCATCCTCCCTTACCTGCACGACATTCTGATTGCTGCTCAGTCTCTTCTTCAGGCCAAGAAGGATACTCAGGTGGTGACGTCCACTCTCGACAGACAGTCTTCACTGTCTCCATCTTTGGCGAGCTCCTTCCTGAGCATGACTCTGGATACCTCTCAGGTCAAGGTATTTCTCAGTCAGCAGAAAGTGGAGGGCCTTCAGATGCAGGCATGGGCCTTGCTCTTGTGTCCTCATCCCTTCATTCGGCAGGGGATGCAGTTAGTGGGCCTGATGGTGTCCTGCTTCGAGGCGGTTCCCTTTGCTCAGTTTCACATGAGACCTCTTCAGTTGCATCTCTTGTCAGTTTGGGATCGGGACCCTGTGTCCCTGAATCGGGAATTTGCTCTGTTCCCTCTGGCCAGGCGGTCCCTCTCGTGGTGGTTGGACTTGAGGAATCGTCTAGTGGGCAGGACCTTTCTGCCTCCGTGCTGCGAGTGATTAGGTTGGTTCTCTCCCAGTTGTCTCCACACCTTCTGGGTCGTGCTGTCCACTCGGACAGCCAGACGGCGGTAGCCTACATCAATCATCAGGGAGGGACTCAGAGCAAGCGAGTCCTCAAAGAAGTGTCCCTGATTCTGTCTTGGGCAGAAGAGAATGTTCCCTGCATCTCGGCAGTCTACATTCCTGGGGGTGGAGAACCAGGAGGCGGACTCCCTGAGCAGGGGGACGTCTCGGCTGGGGGAATGGTCTCTCAGCAACAAGGTATTTCAGGCCCTGTGTCACCGCTGGGCTCAGCCGGATGTGGACCTGTTTGCGTCCCATCACAATCACAAGCTTCCACGATTTGTCTCCCTGTCACAGGATCCTCTGGCCTTCGCCACGGATGTGCTAGCAATTCCTTGGACTGAATTTTGACTCCTCTATGTTTTCCCTCCCTGTCCTCTGCTGGGCCGGGTGCTGCGCAAGATAGCCTAGGAGGGGTACCGGCCATTCTGGTGGCCCCCTGTTGTCCGAGGAGGGTGTGGTTCGCAGACGTCGTGCTGTTGCCAGTAGATGGGTACGTCTTGCCTAAGGATCCAGATCTTCTCACTCAGGGACAGCTGCGCCATCCCAATTTACAAATGCTGGCTTTAACGGCTTGGCTGCTGAAACCTCCATCTTGATGGATAAGGGTTTGCCGGCCTCTGTTGTTGATACTATGATTCGGGCTCGGAAGAAATCCTCGTCTTGTATTTACTACAGAGTCTGGCATGCTTATATTGCCTGGTGCGAGTCCAAGTCTCTTCCTTGTCGGGTGTTTTCTATCCCCAGGATTCTGGAGTTTTTACAACATTGATTGGATTCGGGCCTAGAGCTTAGTACTCTCAAAGGGCAGGTGTCGGCTCTGGCAATTTTTTTTTTTCCCCAAAGATCTTTTGCCAATCACAGGCTTGTTAAGACTTTCTTCCAGGGAGTTACTCATGTGCGTCCGCCTCTTAAGCCTATGCTACCGGTTTGGGACTTAAATTTGGTGTTGTCTGCTCTACAGGGTTCTCCTTTTGAACCTATACGTGAGGCTGCGTTGCCCATTCTGACTCTTAAGGTGGCCTTTTTGGTGGCTATTACTTCGATCAGGCGTGTTTCGGAGCTGGCGGCGCTCTCCATTAAACCTCCTTATTTTGAGAGGCATCAGGATAAGGTTGTGTTCCTGCCCAAGGTTGTGTCTGCTTTCCATCTTAATCAGGACATTGTCTTACCCTCATTGTGTCCTAACCCTGCTAATTCTAAGGAATGGACCCTTAATTTTCTGGATGTTATCAGGGCACTGAAGTTTTATTTGGTTGCTACTGAGTCCTTTAGGAAATCTGATGCTCTTTTTGTTCTTCCTGCTGGACCTAGGAAGGGTTTGCCTCCGGCCAAATCTACTATTAGCAAGTGGATTCGTCAGGCGGTGGTGCAAGCCTGTTCTGCTAAAGGGAAGGAAGCTCCCTTCCGTGTTACTACTCATTCCACTCGAGCTATTGGTGCTTCTTGGGCTTTTCAGCACCAGGCTTCTGTTGAACAAGTTTGTAAGGCCACTACTTGGTCTTCTGTTCATACCTTTTCAAAGTTTTACAAGGTTGATGTTAAGGCCTCAGCTGAGTACTTCAGGCGGTAGTGGTTTGAAATGCCTGCCGTTACTTTTTGGGGATCCCACCCTACTTTAAAGGACACTGCTATTGGATGTCCCAGAAGTAAGGATTAAATGAAACAGGCCGTGCTGTGCATTAGGAAAAATACAATTTTGTGAGTACTCACCTGTAGAATTGTTTTTTTCGTTCAATGATTTTTATTGAAGTACACAAAGATATACATAAGTGGTTCTTACAAAAAATTCGCAAATATGCAACGAGGAAAATATACAATCCAGAACATTGACGTATGAGCAACTATAATAAACGCTCTCAGGTTAAATCAAAGCATCCGTTCTGCTTAAAATAATTATAACATCAGAACTGTCATTTAGGAAACGATCCGGCCTAGATCATAGGGCTTGCACCCGGCCAAGAGCCACTTACCAGCCAGAGCGCACCCTAAATGTGTTAGCAGAAATACATCAAAAATAAATCTAGAATGTTCCGTGTAGCCAAACGAAGAGCTCAGTAGAAAGATGAGAATAATGAGAGGGGAGGGGAGGGGGAAGGGTCGGGGAGCAGGAGAGGGGGGGAAGGGTAAGGATCTGATAACTAGTCTAACATTTTAAGATATACCCATACCTAAACAATCAAAAGGTCCCAGTCGAACGTGCTGGGAAAGACCTCCCTGATCCAAGGAGCCCACACTTCTCGGAACTCCTCCAGTCTGTCTTCGTGGATAGCTGATAATTTTTCCATAGCTAGCGTATTATTAACCCTGTTCTTAAATTCGTCAAAGCTTAGCGAGGAAGTCTTCCATGCTTTGGCTATAACTAACTTAGCACAGGTAAGGATATGGTACAATAATTGTTTCTGTCTACCCGTAGTTCCTTCTAAAGGTTCGTTTAACAATGCAACCCAGGGATCCAAGGTGATATTTGTACCAAAAATCTTACATAGTAAGGTACAAATCTTATCCCAGAAATTTCTAGAGACCCCACAGCTCCACCATATGTGGCCGTTCGACCCTGGCATGTCGCAGCCGCGAAAGCATTTATTCTGAGCCCCCCCCCGACACGTGTATTAATTGCTTGGGGACTAAATACCAGCGCAGTGCCACTTTCACGTTAACTTCTATTGCCTGTACTGAGGCTCTTTTACCAAACGATGTCCGCCACATCCCATCCCAAACTTCAGGGGCCCTTTCACCTCCCAATTCAAGTTCCCACTTTTTCCTATACGATGGAGCGGCACCATCCAAGTTCATACAGAGTGAGTGGTATAAACTAGCTATAGCGCTTTTATTCTCTTGGGTTGCATATGCATCGTAGTTCAAAGCTAGTAAAGTCCTCAAGTTTTGGGGTGTTTTTCACTATAGACTTTATGAAGTGATGTACTTGGAGATATCCAAAGAAGTCTTTCGGTAGGAGACCAAACTTATCTCTAAGGTGTTGGAAGGAAGCTATGTCGGAGCCTTGGCAGCAATGATGCACTTGTAAGATCCCCGCATTGCGCCACCTACTAAACCTGAGGGGGTCAGTGATTCCTGGGGTAAATAATGGATTCCCCCAAAGCGGCATTAAAGGCATATGTGGGGAGGCCAGCCCTCCGGAAAATTTGATGTCATCCCACAGCCGAAAAGAGTGAGCCATAATCAGATTGTTCCCCATGTGTCTAGCCCTGGGTGTGAGCCATAGAAGGTCACTAATCGGTGAAGATATGGACATAGCCGATTCAATACGGACCCAGCCCGGTATATCAATGGTGGCGTGATATGAGAGAAGCTGCGAGGCTTGTGCAGCCTGATAGTATTTCTCAAATCTCGGCACCCCCATACCTCCAGCCGACTTTGACCGTACCATAATTTTCCGTGCTATCCTTTGTCGCTTCCCACTCCAAATAAACCTGAGGACCTGTCCTTGAATCTCCTTAAGGAATTGGGGTGGGAGCTTCATGGGAAGAGTTCTAGCTAGGTACAGAAATTTGGGTAACAGAGACATCTTGACCGCCGCCATTCTGCCCAGCCACGACAAATTGCACTCCTGCCATTGTGACATTAACGTACTAAATTTTCTGCGTAGGGGTAAGTAATTGGCTGCATAGAGAGATTCGTATTTATTGGTCAGGGCTATCCCCAAGTATTTAATTTCCTTAACTTCCCAACTGAAGTCGTAGACAGCCTGTAGCTGGCGCCAAGTTCCTTCTGGGAGATTGACATTTAACGCCTTGGATTTTGAGGTGTTGACCCGTAGGCCAGATACTGCCGCAAATTGGCTTAAGATTTGCAATAAATTAGGTAATGATATAAGGGGATTTGAAACACACAGCAAGACGTCGTCTGCAAATAAACTAAGTTTATGTTGTTCCCCTCCAATTTCCACTCCTAAAACATCTGGGGAGCCTCTAATCATCTGAGCTAATGGTTCCATCGCCAGGGCGAAAAGTAAGGGGGACAATGGGCACCCTTGTCTCGTCCCTCTGGCCAGCGGGAAGGGATCCGACCTATATCCACAGTATTTCACAAAGGCTATCGGTGCATCATAGACTGTTTTTAATATATTCAGAAAATAGGGGCCGAAACCCCACTTTTCCAGTAAATGGAAAAGGTATTCCCAGGACACCGAGTCAAATGCTTTTTTGATGTCCAACGAGAGTATCATAATGGGCAGATCCCTTTCCCTGGCCACATGCGAGACCTGAAGCATTTTCCTGATATTATCTCCCGCCTGCCTTCCCGGTATAAAGCCTGTCTGGTCATTATGGATCAGGAGTGGTAAATATCCAGATAATCTATCTGCTAGTACTTTAGTAAAGATCTTAACGTCTAGATTGATTAAAGAGTATACTAAAGCAATGAGCTGCCAGTACAGCCCGCTGGGCCCCCCACCTGTCTAAACAGATGTGCCGCTCAACAGAGTATTACAATAATACATGTTTATTATGAGCCAAGAAAAAACAGACATACATTTAAAACATAATTAAAACCAAAAGGCAGGGGATGTAATGGACTAAAATGAATCTAATGACATCAATTCTATTTACTAAGATTATAACATATATAAATGTCTGGAAATTTGTATACTTCAACAGGTACAAGTACACTGTACATATGCCTATGACTATAACGGTCTAATGTCACGGGAACCCCTTTGAGAAAGTGCTATAGTGCTTGTGCAAAGTTGTGCAAAAATGTGCAAAAAGTGCAAAGAAGGCAAAGAGTGGAAAGTTAAAAAGATTAGAAAGAATGGTGGAAAAATTTATAAACAGAGGGACAGTATGTCCCAACAATGAACACATATAAGGTGCACCAATAGGGTGCAGAGTTTAAAGTGCTTATAATCGTGCTTAGCAAAGGGTAACGTTCCCGGACATAAGTCTCCGCAGTATTAGAATAGTGACCATAATAAATAATTTAGTATATAAATGTCAGAAAATAAGAACATAAACAGTGTACATTACCGGGTGTCATAGTCCAAATCTGCCTGCTCTCAACATGCCCGCACTGACGCGTTGCGTGGCCAATAATTAGGCCACTTCATCAGAGTGTGGCTACCAACAGTCTGCTCCAAAATATATAGCCCCATCATTCCCTGGAAAGAGGAAATCATGCATGGAAAAACCGCCAAAATTTCCCAATTGGGTTGAGGGCGGAAGTAGGGGTGGAAGTGGATACATCTATGCAATATCCGCCCTTACAGGTGGATGGATATGCATTCTATATAGATATGGCGTACGCTATTGACATGCAGCCGATATGCAATGTGGTGCTGGTATAAGTCTAATATTGCTGCGGCGCGTGAGGCGAAAGTCGCTGTAGACGCGCTCTCAGCTGGATGTGTGTATACACCAGCAGTGTAATCAAACATGCCGCGCATGCGCACCGCGCCCGCCTCGCCAGCCAGCCCGCCGCGCACTGCGCGTGCGCGGACCGGCGAGACAGGCACGAGCGCGACGCCGCGGCCGTACACATCACAAATGATGACAGCTGTCAAGATTAATTGAAAACAAAAACACAGAGCTGTGAAAGCAAGTCCTTTTAAAGTCCTTTGTAAATAAAAAGATTGTGAATCCTGAAAAACTTCTATGTCACCCAGTGATCATAACATCCAATGTGAATCCACCACCTGTGAGGTAGAAGGCTTACCAGAACAACAAAAACAGTGCGCTTTCAATCCTCAAAGGCTCTCAGATTAATGAGAAGACTCCTCAATCATGTGGCATAGGGTTTGATACCCTGTATCCAAAATCCAGTTTTCAAACTCAAGGTCATGAAGGATGTAAATCCCAATTGCATATAAAGGGAATGGAAAGAAACAAAATCTAGTGCAAAAACGCTAATTTAAAAACCACTTTAATCTAAAAACGATTGCACTCACATTTCATTCACAAATAAAAGGCACATAATATACTGCAGAGCTTTAGCGACTCTCACCGCAAGGGCTCCCAATCCGATGGTAGGTACCACAGGAATGATGCTGTTTGGTACTAAAAACAGAAGAAGTGCTGCTGCTGTTTTTAGTACCAAACAGCATCATTCCTGTGGTACCTACCATCGGATTGGGAGCCCTTGCGGTGAGAGTCGCTAAAGCTCTGCAGTATATTATGTGCCTTTTATTTGTGAATGAAATGTGAGTGCAATCGTTTTTAGATTAAAGTGGTTTTTAAATTAGCGTTTTTGCACTAGATTTTGTTTCTTTCCATTCCCTTTATATGCAATTGGGATTTACATCCTTCATGACCTTGAGTTTGAAAACTGGATTTTGGATACAGGGTATCAAACCCTATGCCACATGATTGAGGAGTCTTCTCATTAATCTGAGAGCCTTTGAGGATTGAAAGCGCACTGTTTTTGTTGTTCTGGTAAGCCTTCTACCTCACAGGTGGTGGATTCACATTGGATGTTATGATCACTGGGTGACATAGAAGTTTTTCAGGATTCACAATCTTTTTATTTACAAAGGACTTTAAAAGGACTTGCTTTCACAGCTCTGTGTTTTTGTTTTCAATTATTCATTGTATTTTTTGTTGGGGAGGAAGATCCCAATATTTGCACGTTGGAGCTTATAATTATATATGTTGATTAGCGCGGTATTTTTTCTTAGTTTATAGCTGTCAAGATTGCCACAAACCAAATGTAGGAGGAACCCCCACCTTCTACACCTTACCCAAAATACATAAAAACCCCACAAGACCCCCGGGTAGGCCCATAGTATCAGGTATTGGAGGATTAACCGAATTTACGTGTGTATATCTTGACTCCATTCTCCAACCACATGTATTGACCTTGGATTCTTATATAAAAGACTCCACAGACATTCTAAGCCGACTCAATGCAATGCATGTACCATCGGGTTCTCTTATTATAACTTGTGACGTGGAGTCATTATACACATGTATATCTCATGATATGGCCATGCATGTGGTAAAATACTTTTTGGAAATGGAATCTATAGATAAAATTAACGAACACAAATTTCAACTGACACTTCTCAAATTCATTCTCTCCCATAACATCTTCACTTTCGATATGGCATTTTACCGCCAAATCAGGGGCGTTGCAATGGGAGCCAGATGCGCCCCATCCATAGCCAACCTGTTTTTGGGTTGGTGGGAGAGGGAGGTGGTCTGGCAAGAGGAGTACAGCGATTATCATGCACACATGCTAAGTTACCATAGATATATTGATGACATTGTGATATTTTGGGAAGGGGGTCCTGAAATGGCCGTTGAATTCTTGGAGAAACTGAACAAAAATCCTTATAATATCTATTTGACTTATTCATTATCTCCTTCTCAGGCCACCTTTTTAGATTTGGAGATATCAATCAAAACCACTGGGGAGATTACCACCAAACTGTTCCGTAAGGAGACAGCTACAAATAGTGTATTACACTTTTCCAGCTTCCATACACAAAGATGTAAGGAAGGTATCCCAGTGGGCCAAATGCTACGTGCCAGGAGGAACTGTTCTAAAGATGAGGACTTTAAGAAGGAAACCAGAGAAATGAGGAAACGTTTTAAAAAACGTGGTTACCCGGACGGGACAATACAACGAGCAATTTGTAGAGCATCCCAAACAACCAGGGAGGACTTATTACATTACAAGGGACGAGCCAACCACAAAAATGCCACTGAAGAGGTGAGGTTTTTCACCCAATATAGTAGTGACTGGCAAAATATCAGGCAGATCATGAAGACCCATTGGCGGGTCTTAGAAACAGACCAGGCTTTGAAAAAATGGGTTAAGAAGGGACCCAAAATGACAGCACGCCGCGCTCCCAACTTGCGCGACAAGCTATGCCAAAGCCATTATAGAGGTCCCCAAACTTGGTTGTCACAAATTACCACGAAGGGCAGTAAGCCCTGTGGACGGTGCAGCATATGTCCCTTAGTTCGCAAAACTGATGTGATTACAAGCACAAGTACCAACATGACCTTTAAAATTAGGGAAACCCTAACATGCCAAACTGAGGGCGTGATCTACGTACTTGAATGTGGGTGCCACAAACAGTATGTTGGAGAAACCAAGAACAAGGTGGTAATAAGGATGCAAGGACATCTATCCAACATTAAACTAGCCAAAAGAGATCAGGACATGGGTAAGAATATATCACCAGTGGCTGCCCACTTTCTCCAACACCATAAAGGTCAGAACAAAGGACTCACCATTACATATGTAGATAAGGTCAACATGGGAGGCAGGGGTGGCAACATTAAAAAGAAACTCCAACAAATGGAGTTGGAGTGGATTTTTAAGTTGGACACCAAGGCGCCTCAGGGAATCAATGAGGAGTTCTCCTTCATGCCCTTCTTAGGACGCCAATAGAGCTCATACTCACACAACATTAGCTGACAAAGAACTGATAGAAGGCTCTGTAACCACTGTGAGGCATAGGTGTGTCATTTTGCATTGTCTATATAGGAACCCATGTCCACTTAAATTGTCTAAAGCGTTTAAATCGTTCAAACTGTTTATATTGGAGTTCCTGTCTGTTCACTTTCTCCTTTTGTCATATCATAGATAACAGTGAAAGGACTATCATCTATTTCCATGTCTTGATGGGTCTGTCAGGTTGAACCCTGGAAGATGGCACCCGGTACAGTGTCAACAATAAGAACAGACCATGCAATTGTTGCAGCATCCAGTGGCCACTGACACCATCCAAACTACAGGAAGTCACTCAGATGGAGAGGGTTCCAAGCATGAAGGCTGGGACTTCATTTTGCCATGCCCCCCCTGATCAATCTCAATGTACCCAGAGGATCTAATATGAAATGTGGGACTGCTTCCGGCTCAGCCTCAATAGGATATATCTTCATGGGACTGGATGACCTTAAGTCCTCTTTCGTGTAGATAATATGAGCAGATAAAACACTTCAAGCCCACCAATTCCATCGGCAACAGAGCAGCACAGAATGGAGGAATCTGGCCTGGATTTGGCCATGACTAGACGATTATGATTGAGAGTCTATTATTTAATCATGGATATTCCCAGTGTCATGAATTCGTGGCCAAGGATATATAATACAAAGTCGCTCCGAGCCACTGACTGTGTGACATGGCTTTCCCCTTTTCACCAGCTCATGTTATACCATATGGGGCCACATCATATGAGCACATCCATTGTACACATAGATGTGGGCAGACCTCAATATACAGAATCATTCTTTTTCTGAATTACATCTCCCAAGGTTTAGAGATATGTAACAGTTTTTTGTAAATATCCAACTGAGCGTATGATCACATAGTCTATTACAGGTGCAATGTAGATGCAGCCCCTTCTACATGCATTCAATCTAAATTGATAACAATTATGTAAATAAGTAGCCTAAGTTAATGTATGTTATATGGTTTATTGTTAAGAACAACCGTCTGCTCCAGTCTATGTCTCCTCCTGCCTCCTCCTACATTTGGTTTGTGGCAATCTTGACAGCTGTCATCATTTGTGATGTGTACGGCCGCGGCGTCGCGCTCGTGCCTGTCTCGCCGGTCCGCGCACGCGCAGTGCGCGGCGGGCTGGCTGGCGAGGCGGGCGCGGTGCGCATGCGCGGCATGTTTGATTAAACTGCTGGTGTATACACACATCCAGCTGAGAGCGCGTCTACAGCGACTTTCGCCTCACGCGCCGCAGCAATATTAGACTTATACCAGCACCACATTGCATATCGGCTGCATGTCAATAGCGTACGCCATATCTATATAGAATGCATATCCATCCACCTGTAAGGGCGGATATTGCATAGATGTATCCACTTCCACCCCTACTTCCGCCCTCAACCCAATTGTGAAATTTTGGCGGTTTTTCCATGCATGATTTCCTCTTTCCAGGGAATGATGGGGCTATATATTTTGGAGCAGACTGTTGGTAGCCACACTCTGATGAAGTGGCCTAATTATTGGCCACGCAACGTGTCAGTGCGGGCATGTTGAGAGCAGGCAGATTTGGACTATGACACCCGGTAATGTACACTGTTTATGTTCTTATTTTTTGACATTTATATACTAAATTATTTATTATGGTCACTATTCTAATACTGCGGAGACTTATGTCCGGGAACGTTACCCTTTGCTAAGCACGATTATAAGCACTTTAAACTCTGCACCCTATTGGTGCACCTTATATGTGTTCATTGTTGGGACATACTGTCCCTCTGTTTATAAATTTTTCCACCATTCTTTCTAATCTTTTTAACTTTCCACTCTTTGCCTTCTTTGCACTTTTTGCACATTTTTGCACAACTTTGCACAAGCACTATAGCACTTTCTCAAAGGGGTTCCCGTGACATTAGACCGTTATAGTCATAGGCATATGTACAGTGTACTTGTACCTGTTGAAGTATACAAATTTCCAGACATTTATATATGTTATAATCTTAGTAAATAGAATTGATGTCATTAGATTCATTTTAGTCCATTACATCCCCTGCCTTTTGGTTTTAATTATGTTTTAAATGTATGTCTGTTTTTTCTTGGCTCATAATAAACATGTATTATTGTAATACTCTGTTGAGTGGCACATCTGTTTAGACAGGTGGGGGGCCCAGCGGGCTGTACTGGCAGCTCATTGCTTTAGTATACTCACATACCCCGGTTCCTGGGGTTTGGGCTTACCCCCAGCCAGCATCCAGAAGAGTAGCTAGCATATTAGACAGTGCGGGACTAACCTTGTTCTTGTTTAGATTGATTAAAGATATTAGTCTAAAATTAGTCCATGTCGTGTGATCTGTGTCTGGTTTCGGGATCATGCTTATCGAAGCGGTGAGTGATTCCCGAGAAAAGCACTCACCTCCACGAACCGCATTGAAAACCGCCGTCAGTTTCGGGGTCAATATAGAGGTAAACCTTTTGTAGTAAGCAGCAGGGAATCCGTCCGGCCCTGGCCTTTTATTAGGTTGTAGCCCAGCTATCACTTTTTGGACTTCCGCGATATCAAAGTCAGTTTCCATAAGGTCTTTCAATGCATCCGGAATTTCAGGCAGAGAAAGACCCTCTAGGAAAGCTGAGATCCCTTCCAATTTCGGCGGGTGAGGGTTAGAGTATAATTTAGAAAGTTGATCTCTAAAAATTTCTACTATTTTAACCGGATTACTGGAAACAATCCCTCTGTCGCTTCTCAGTTTAATAGGACGGTAAGTCTGGTCGGGGGTCTTCAACTTTTTCACCAATAAGGAGTCGGGTTTGTTAGCTTTGCAGTAATATTTATGCTTAAGCTGCTTTAAAACATTCTCCGCTTTACCCGCTAGAGCTAAATTCAGGTCGTCCGTCACTCTGTTTAGTTTAGACCGGATCTCTGTTGTCATTTGACGTTTGGCCTTATCAGTTAAATCTAGATACTCTTTTTCCAGTTTGTCTATATGGGCGTTTCTTTCCTTTTTCTTCCTCGAGGCTAACTGGATTAACTTGCCCCTTATAGTTGGCTTATGCGCTTCCCAGCAAATCGTGGAAGAAACCTCCCCCGTCTCATTTATCTCAAAATATTCTGTCAGTGCATCAGTGATAGACTGGGCTACGACCGGATCTGAAAGAAGAGATACGTTAAGGGACCATGACGAGCCTAGTGGTCTACTAAGAAGAGAATGCAATTTAAGCAGCTGGCCATTGTGGCCGGACCAAGATATCGGAATAATATCCACAGCCTTCATTTGCGCCAGAGTAGGCAGGGGCAAAAGGAAGTGGTCGATTCTGGTATATACCGAGTGGGGGTGAGAATAGTGCGTGAAGTTTTGAGTTCCAGGGTGAGCTTCTCTCCAACAGTCTACTACCGAACAGGAATCCAATAAGTTCCTAAAAGCTTTTGAGGTCGCAAGAAATTGGGCACCCGCCAAAGAACCTTTCGTGGACTGTCTGTCCAGAAGGGGGTTAAGAACTAAATTTGAGTCTCCGCATATTATTGTCGTCCCTTTAGCAACAGACATTACCTCTTTTAAGAAGCTTGACAAGAAGGGTAACTGATTGACGTTGGGGGCATAATAGGTAGCAAACGTTACCTCAACATCATGCATTTCACCGATAAGGATAAGATATCTACCTCCTGCATCTGAGATTTCCCTGGAGCAATGGAATTGAGTTCCCCTTTTGAAACCAATAAGGACTCCTTTCTGTTTAGTGTCAGCGCAGGACATAAAGATTTGTGGGTACTTAGCATTAAGGAATTTGGGCCTGGAGGAGCCCGAGAAGTGTGTCTCCTGGAGGCATACAACATCCGGATGTAAGGTGTTAATCTTACGGAAGGCCATACTTCTTTTGTTGGGAGAATTAAACCCCTGAACGTTCAGGGAGAATATTGTAGCCATGGTGGTAACTCGTTAAGTATATCGTAGCTCTAATTTCAAACGTGAAGGGGGGTGAGGATGGGAGCGGGACAAAGGATCGGGGGAGAAGAAAAGAGAGAGAAAGTCCTCGTTCAATCCGTGGCTCTGAATGAGACAGCCACTAAATAGAAATTACCAATTAAGGGTATTGAATAAAATCGTCAATTCGGGTCCGTTCGAGGGAGTGTTCCACTAACTGGCGTTGCAATCGGCTGCCAAATATAGGCTTAAGCGGGCAACTTCCCCAAACTGGTCCGAACAAACGGGATAAGCACCGTCGGGCCTCTCTCAGCCCCAGGCCCGGTACACACTAGGCCTAGAGCTGAGTAAGGACAAAAAGATGGAAAAAAAAATCGGTCACTTAGTACAAAAATAGTATTCTCACGAGAGGGAAAAAAAATCAAGAGGTATATTACCCCTGATTTAACGGGAGTGCGGCATGTAAATGCCACCGAGCACATGGGGCCATATAAAACTAAAACCGCAATATCAGGACAGGCAGCGTCTTTAAACATAACAACAGGTATAACCAACAGATTATCAAACAATTATACTTTATGCTTTGGGGGAGGGGGGAAATGAGGATAGGCGTAACACAAGAAATTACCATATAGCAATGCAGGAGTCTAGTAGCAGTAATAAACGGTAATCTAGCAAATATCAAATATAAAGATTAACAATTATAAAGATGTCTGAATAGCCCTGCGCCTAACATGGTCGCATAGGGGCATGGCTAGCTTATGGGTCGATTCCGGAAAAAAGGAAAAGCGGTACAGCAACAAACCCCTCAAGCTTCATCATGCATTAAGTGAGTCCCTTGCCCGTTTGCTGATGTCCATCGCTTTTGCCTCTTCCCTGCGCGCTGTGATCTAGGGGAGTCCTCTACAGATCTGGACGATTTAGATCCTAGGAGTTTCGGAAGTTGCAAAGCTGAAATATGTTGCTGTAGCTCTTCTGAAGAGGTTGCCGCGTAGGAGTTGCCTTTGTACATAAAGGACACTCGAAAAGGGAAGCCCCATTTATATTTGATGCCATGGTCCCTTAGAATAAGTAGTAATGGTCTAAGCTCCTTCCTTCTGGCCATTGTTGCGGCTGAGAGGTCAGAAAAAACCTGAAATGCACAGCCCTGGTAACTAAGGTTTGTCGCTTCCCGGGCCGCCTTTTGGATTATTTCTTTGCTAGCGTAATAGTGAAATTTAGCAATAATATCTCGCGGGGGCTCCTCAGGCGCTCGTCTTGGACCCAGGGCTCTATGTACCCGATCCAGCTCCAGCCTTTCAACTGGCAGGCCCGGGACTAGTTCCTGGCATAGTCCAATTACAACCGCTTTTGCATCTTCCATATGCTCCGGGAGGCCTCTAAAACGTAAATTCGCTCTGCGATCTCTGTTTTCAAAGTCCTCCATTTTAGTGTTTAAAATATAGTTATCTCTTTTCAGCTGTGTAATCTCTGCTTCCAGGGCCCCCTGTGCAGTGGAAATTTCACTTATTTTCTTATCAAGAGTGGTCAAGCCACAGGAGACCTTATCAATTTCCCTTGTTAGATGCTCCATAATAAGCTGTGTGTTGGAGGCTAAGGCTGTTTGCAGCAAATTATCTATCTTAGGGAGTAAGTCCATAGCCCCTTTATCTCTATTCTCCATGGGGACTACTTCAGATTCACTGGCCAGAAAGGAGGCCTCACTGCCTTCCACTTCATCCATCTCAGCTGGAGATAGACCATCAATTATTCCCCTGGACTTTGCCATGGTAGTACCTCTGTACAGGTTCAGTTAGGGTTATGATTTTGCACACAACCGCTGAAGCTTTATTACTTGCAGTTGGCTCAGATCCAGCTGCTCTGTATAGCTGGGGTAATATGTGCTTACCTCTGTGTGGGCTGGAGCTGGAGTATGAGGGTTGGCATAGGTCTGTTAGCTGGGACTGCTCGGCTGCCACACTTCCAGCGTTTGTAGACTCCTCTGCTGCACACCCTGGCTGCTTCACGCTGTCTGGGGAACACACTGTAAGCTGCTTCCGCAGCCACCACCATCCGCAGCTCTCTCCTTGGGCTGCTGACGTCACTGCCGCTTCTCTCAGCCTCTGTGTGTGGGGCCGCGCTTTCAGCCAGGCCCGCAGCAGCCGTCTCCCGCCGCTCACTCTGCAGGGCTCAGACCTCGCCTCTGCAGCTATCTCTGACACCCGCAGCCTCTCCCCACTCGATGACAGCTCTCTGGGAGGTAAGCGACGCGCCTGCTTCAATCTTCAGCCCCGTAATAGGCTCGGTGGGCACGGAGCTCCTCTACACCGCCGCCATTAGAGGTCCGCGCGCATGCGCACTCTGTAGAATTGTTTTTACTATACACAGCACAGCCTGTTTCATCCCTTCCTTGTTATCATTATCTTTGGTTGCCCTTTTATGGTGATTTGCTCCAAAGTTTAGTTGTGTGAGGCTTTTACCTTTTTTATCTTGATTAGCTCCCGGCTTCTTGTATAACTGCTTTTCAACACTGGGGGTCTATTGGGTGATTCCTGGTTTTATATGGGGCCAGGAGGAGCCACAAATCTTCTGCAGTCCACTGCGCCACCTTGTACCCAGAAGAAAGAATTAAATGAAACAGGCCGTGCTGTGCATAGTAAAAACAATTCTACAGGTGAGTGCCCACAGAATAGTATTTTTCCTAATGCACAGCACGACCTGTTTCATTTAATCCTTACTTCTTCCCAGCTCTGTCCCATCCCATCTCTCTTTTTCCCAGCTCTGACCCATCCTATCTCTCTCTTTTCCCAGCTCTGCCCCATCCCATCTCTCTTTTCCCAGCTCTGCCCCATCCCATCTCTCTCTTTTCCCAGCTCTGCTGTATCCCATCTCTCTTTTCCCAGCTCTGTCCCATCCCATCTCTTTTCCCAGCATTGCCCCATCCCATCTCTTTTCCCAGCTCTGTCCCATCCCATCTCTCTTTTCCCAAGCTTTTCCCCATACCACCTCTTTTCCCAGCTCTGCCCCATCCCATCTCTCTTTTCCCAGCTCTGCTTCATCCCAACTCTCTTTTCCCAGCTCTGTCCCATCCCATCTCTCGTTTGACAGCTCTGTGCCATCCCATTTCTCTTTTCCCAGCTCTGTCCCATCCCATCTCTCTCTTTTCCCAGCTCTGCCCCATCCCATCTCTCTATTTCCAGCTCCACCCCATCTCTCTTTTCACCAGCTCTGTCCCATCCCATCTCTCTTCTCCCAGCTCTGTCCAATACCATCTCTCTTCTCCCAGCTTTGTCTCATCCCATCTCTCTTTTCCCAGCTCTGTCCTATCCCATATCTCTTCTCCCAGCTCTGTCCCATCCCATCTCTCTATTCCCAGCTCTGTCCCATCCCATCTCTCTTTTCCCAGCTCTGTCCCATCACATCTCTCTTTTCCTAGCTCTGGCCCATCCCATCTCTCTTTTCCCAGCTCTGTCCAATCCCATCTCTCTTTTCCCAGCTCTGTCCCATCCCATCTCTCTTTTCCCAGCTCTGTCCCATCCCATCTCTCTATTCCCAGCTCTGCCCCATCCCATCTCTCTATTCCCAGCTCTGCCCCATCCCATCTCTCTTTTCCCAGCTGTGTCCCATCCCATTTCTCTTTTCTCAGCTTTGTCCCATCCCAGCTCTCTTTTCCCAGATCTGTCCTTTCCCATCTCTCTATTCCCAGCTCTGTCCCATCCCATCTCTCTTTTCCCAGCTCTGTCCCATCCCATCTCTATATTGTGCACCGAGTTTGGTTGGGCTTCCATTAATATGTGCAGCCAAAGAAGCTGATTGGAGAGTTGTGCCAGCACTGTGGGAACGCAAGCAAGGTATGTATTACTAGTGATTGGCAGGTTTTACACAGTGGGGCATCCCAAATCGTGATGCCCCAAAACTATGGGTCTACTCTAAAGTGAAATAAACCCCAGGAATTTGACTACCAGGTTTTGTTCCATGCCAGAATCGGGATGCCCTGATGCCAAAGGCACATTTGTGGCCTCTTGTTCATTGATGTCCATTTGCCACGACTACGTCATTCAGCAGGTGGCTCCCATGGACTTGGATAGATCTGAATAGCTGGGGTGGGAGCACGTTCATGACGCCGGTGATGCAGGGGATGCGGCTGTGCACTTTCCATTTAAAGAGGACCAAAACCCACAAATTTAACTCATCCCTTGAATCGCTGCCCCCATTAGTAGCACCTTTTGCCAATTTCCATTGCTCCTGCTTCACTGTAATCACAGATAATGGCGCCTGTTTTTGTTGTAAAGCTCCGTCTCCTCCATTCATTGCCATTTTTGTGTGTGGCAATGATGTCATTACCATACCAATGCAATGACTGATCACCTGCCATCTTACAGAGAGGGACGGCCAAAAAAAAACTAAGTGAAAATATCCATTTCTAATTCTACACCCTAAGAAGAGAGTATGAGCAGGGGCTTTGGCCAAATGTATATTCTAAGTATGCAGCACGTCCTGCTCCACATAATGATTCATAACATCTGGGATATACCTCCACAAGAGGGCTCTTTACTGCAGAGATGGCAAAAAGAGGCCCCTCCCGGTCCATATATACCCGGGACCTCCCAATAATTCCCCAGTTTCTTCTCTGCAGTGGGCTGTGAAGGACAAGATGATGGCTTCTCTTCTCGCAGGTGAGCCGGGCTTCACAGCCCCTGGCCCTGTAGTACTACTCCCACCCGTTCCACCTTTTATTCTGCCTCCCAGCCTTGGCTACGTGGTCGGGTGATGGTAGGCTGAACCTATTAGAGGTGCTTTATTAGGAGCTTACTCCACTGAAAATCCCCCACCAAAGGGTAGGCGGTCCAGGTTTTTGGTGATCCTGAATTGGGATGCCCCGTCCGCTTAGCCCTCCATGACATTTTTGGGTGTACTACTACTCCCCCTTCTCCCGCTTTCCCGGTTCGTTGGGGGGGGGGGGGGCGCTGAGCGTCTGTATGTTTTGTGTGAGTGCTTGCTTCACAATACTAGCATTGCTGTGGCTGCGTTTGGCATACTCGCGCTGGCACTCTGCTAACAGCGCTTCTCCTCTCCCTGGGTCATTTTTAAATTCTCCCGTCACTGACTTACGCGCCCTGCGGCGTTCGCGGTCAGCGGTGACGGCACTCCTGGGCCTGCTGTGCTGGGATTGGCTGCGGGGTGGCTCCTATTGGTCTGTCCCTGCACTTCCTGGAGGGGGTGTGGCTTAGCGCTTGTGCTCGTTCTGCAGCTCTCCTCATGCGGCCCGCCCCTTCAGAGCCCTCCAGCGCCATCTTGCCCTGCTGCCTGGACGATTGCAAGCTCTTCTGCGGTCCGTGAGTGCCCCAGTGGGCCTGTATTTGTTCTTTTTTCTTCTGTATTACTAATGGGGTGTAATGTCTTATGTCTTACAGTAATAAACATCCGTTTGGGCTACGGATAAGAAATGTGGGCAGCACCAGTAAATATTTCTATAGGTGCACTGCTCTGTGGGTTAATACCCAAAAACCAAATGTATTAGTTTGGGGTGACCTCTACACCCCCTGCCAAAAAGCCCAACAGAGACTCACTATTGCACTCAAACAATCAATTTATAAATCCATTTTATTGTAGCATATTGTTTAAAACCAATTTAAAAACAATTTTACTGAACCATATGCATGGTAAGCCACCAGGGGGCGCACTCCCTCATTAACAATACAATCTCATATACATATAAGTAATTTCAAAGTGATTCTGTGCTAATCTATCAATAAATTCATATATATACAACTATTCTAAAACTTAATATACAATTCACAATTAATATCCTCACCCTAATAAAGTGCCAGTGCTTCCATCACAAATAATCCCTTGTGCAAAATATTTAAACCCATTCACAGAGAGCAAGGGCACACAGACAACACACAACAAACAAGTGCTTACTGTTAGTATGGTGACAGGCAGGCCCCCCTCAGGCGCAGACCAACGCGTTTCGAGCCCCCTATGGGCTCTTGCTCACGGTCAGTATGTGTGTGGGGACAGAGGGCCACAGCCCTCCTTAAATACATACCCTCCCGACCACTCCCACGCCTGGCCCCAGCTGAAAGTGGTGATTGCATACTCCGGTCGGAAGTACACAAATCACCACAACAGCACACACTGGTACTGGCCCCATCCCCCACACTGATAGGTGAGAGGTGGATGGTAATGGGCCAGATACAGCCAGGCGGGGGAGCCATCGTTCAGGAACACATTTAACCCCTTCCTCACTTATCTTTATACATTTCCTGCTACTTACTTAATCCAAAGTCTTGTTTGCACATAATCTATATTTATACTTAACGGCATCTAATATATACATCACATTTTATAGGTAAATACACTTTACAACTACCAGTCACAGTACAGATGGATTTCCTCTGCATCTATTTATACAATTTCAATAACAGGAGCAGAGAGGGACAAAGATCCAGAGAAAGTTTTTTGAATCCACAGAATTTTTATCAGTTGGCTTCTTTCTTAATAAGGTTCTAATATTAAACATCTGTATATATGTTTGTACATCTCCAAGCACAGGGGGGGAGAGAGGGATAAAGTTCCCAGGTGAACCACCCCGGTCAGTCAGAGATATGCAGGCACAATTGCCATCTAATGGCAACTATCCCTCACATTATTGATGTCTATTTATAGATTGTATAAGCCCCCTGACCGCGACAGGGGGAGAGCGGGATAAAAAAACGAAGTGCAAATGCTCAAAAACAACAGAGGCAGATGCTGACTATTAATGTCTATATTGCACCATATTTGGCCTCTATATACAAGAGTACAACTCTCAAAGAAAAGGGGAAGGGGGAAGGGACAAGGGGTGACAGGGGGAAAAGGGAGCCAAGTCTAAAGTAAATACATTCAGATATGCATCCCAGGAGTTAGGCAGCCAATCAGTGTGGCAGAGGGGCTCTGGAGGATGTTATTGACTATTTGTCATTCAAATTCCTCATGCTCCACATAGATTTACTCAGGAGAGGAGGAGGGGTTTGACTACAGGATATAAGGTTCAATCATCAACATTGATGTAAGTCCTTTGTTTTACTACGGGTGAAGCTTTAAGGAAGGCCGGGGGTCCGGTCCTCTATATAAGGTGGCAATGTATCAATAACATCAGCATATATTTACAGTAATTACTCCATGTGATTAATTACATCCAGTCAAAAATAGAGGTCCACAGTGCACTTTGTTCTCCGTGTGTGTAGGTTCTTTTCTGCTTCAATCTCCAATTTGCTCCTTGCCACCAACACATCTTAATGGAGGCCCGGCTTCTTCCTCTTGCCAGTATCATATAATACCCTTGATAATAAACTTCCCCATCATCTCCCGGGCATCCCAACAAGAAGAGTCGCCAGTTGCTACTACACCAATAAAAAAGGAAAGGTGACACATTATATATCTACACACCTAATAAGTGTACATAAGCCGTGAAACACCCCCCCATCCCCACTGCACACTCCCTACCCACCCCCCCAAACCCCCCCACCCACACTCGCATACAATGCTATTACGTGATTCTTAAACAGGGACAATCTATGTCCTAATTTGGACCAATTGAGATCCCCAAAACTATACATAAAACTAAAAATAGTGATCAAAACAATGTAAAATATATTACTTTCATCCCACTTAGTGACTAACTAGACAATATGTGATATCATACTAATATGTGTCACCCTAAATATGGTGTGAAGGCTACATCTTCGTTTAGGCCCCATGGGGCTTGGGTATCTAAATAATAGATCCATCGTAGTTCTTTTTGCTGAAGCCGCTTCTTCAGATCACCTCCTCTCAACCCCAGAGTCACCCTCTCCAATCCCACCACCTGTAGTTGGTCAACATTACTCTCATGTTTCTCAAAGAAAAGTCTTGCCACTGGAGATAGAATTCTGCCCAAGTCCCTATTTCTTTCGGCCAATCGAATAGAGGATAGATGTGCCTGTAGGCGCGCCTTCAATGCATTCTTTGTCTCGCCAACATAGCTCAGAGGGCAACCACAGGTTAAGAGATATATCACTCCCACCGAGCGGCAGTTCAAAAATTGCCTGATCACAAATCTCTTGCCAGTGCGCCTATTCCTGACCTCCCTTGTAGCACTCATGTGTCGGCACACAGAGCAACCCCCACATGGATGGCTGCCTGTGCCCATAGTTCTGGACCCCAACCAAGTATTAGGCCTGGTGTAGTGGCTCCTACAGACCTTGTCACGCAATGTCGGTGCACGCTGTGCCACCATCAAAGGACCCCGTCTGGTCCATCTGGCCAGGGATGGGTCACTCCTTAATATACCCCAATGTTTATTGAGTAAAGATCTAAGTTGGTTCCAATTAGTATTATACTTGGAGATAAATCTTACCTCTTCCATGGTTCTTTTTTTCTCCCTTGGGACTAGTAAGGCTTCCCGTGGCGTGTCACCTGCTCTTACCACGGCCTTCTTAATCGTTCTCTCGGGGTAACCCCTGTGTTGGAATCTCTTCTTGAGCCCCCTGGATTGGACTTCAAATTCCTGCGTAGTAGAGCAATTCCGCTTGAGCCGCAAGAATTGCCCAACCGGGATGGCTTCCCTGGTCTTTTTCTGGTGAAAACTTGTATAATGTAATAGGCTGTTGGTCGCCGTCTCCTTCCTAAACAATGTAGTCTGGAGGGAGCCATCATTGGTAAGGTTGATCGTAAGGTCCAAGAAATCCACCTGTGCAGCCGAAATATGGGAGGTGAGGAAAATGTTAAACGTGTTCTCATTCAAAACATTGAGGAACTCCACGCATAGTTCTTCTGGTCCCTGCCAGATGAGCAGCACATCATCAATGAATCTGTACCAGCCCAGAATGTGGGGCTGGTACAGATTCATGTCGGCCCCAAAAACAACCTCCTTCTCCCACCAGCCAAGGAAGAGGTTGGCTATAGACGGGGCACAGCGTGCCCCCATTGCCACGCCACAGACCTGTCGATAGAAAACTCCATCGAACAGGAAGTAATTATGTGTCAAAATGAAGGTCAGAATCTGTAGTACAAAATCCTGTTTCTCTTGTTCACTATCTGTTCCCATTCTCAGAAAATATTTGCATGTCATATGGGCCATTTTGTGGGATATATTTGTATATAACGCTTCCACATCAAGTGTGACAAGTAAAGCGCCCCTAGGTAATGTTAGTAAATTCAACCGATTAAGGAGGTCCATAGAATCCCTTATATAGGAGCTAAGTGTAAGCACATGGGGCTGAAGATTCTTATCCACAAATGTACAGGCTCTCTCCGTTAGGCCCCCAATTCCTGCTACTATGGGTCTTCCGGGGGGACATTTAGCATTCTTATGTACTTTAGGTAGTATATAAAATGTGGGCGCTACTGGGTGTTGCACTTTCAAATACTCATACAGATCCTGACCTATAATGCTATTTTCCCATGCATCCTTCAAAAGGGAGTCGAGTTCTAATTTGTATTCACTTAGTGGATTGTGGGCCAGTTTTTCATAGCCTGCAGTGCATTGCAGTTGACGTAGGACCTCGGCTTTATAGTACTCTGATGACATAATTACTACGTTTCCGCCTTTATCGGCCTCTTTGATGACTATATCACTGCGCTGTTGCAAGCTATGAAGCGCCTCCCGTTCCTCCCTAGTTAGGTTGTCATGTTTACGTGGGACCTCCATTTTCTGAATGTCTTGACTCACCACTTTGAAGAATGTATGGACCGCTGGGCAGATGGACCAAGATGGAGTATATTTGGAGGGCTTACGTAGTGCCCTGTCCGGGTCTAAGGTAACTTCTTGCTCATATAGCAAAGCCGTCAAGTCATCAAGGGCCAGCCCCTCACGCCAAGATAGATTGGAGTCAAGCTCCATGGGTGCTTCAAATTGCTTTTTGAGTAATAACTTCCTACAAAAGAGGAATAGGTCCTTAATAGTCCCAAATTTATCTATGGTATTATATGGGGAGAAGCTGAAACCCCTCCCCAATACCGACCTTTCGGCTACCGAGAGCGGTTTGCCTGAAATATTGAGTACAGTTAATTCATCATTCTGTTCCCCCATCCGTGATTCAGTCAGGGTTGGCGATTGTTCTAGGGGCTCTGTTCTGGTCTGGACCTTTTGTAAGGTCCCTGATTTAGCCTGCGGTGGCTCCTCCACACGGGGTCTCTTGTTTGTTCTGTGTCGCCCCTTGCCCCCTCTCCTCCTCCTGGGCCCCTTGCACCAGCCTGCCCCAAAAAAACGATGCATGTTGCCACTGTCTGAGGTTCTACTTGAGACGGAGGCACTGCGGCTAGATCCTCTACTGATATAACCCTGTCTACCCCTCTCATTACCAGTGTGTTTCCATTTATACATTCTCTGGTTCTGTTTATCAGCTCTATCTCTCTGGAGTTTGTCCTGTTTTTGGGCCATTACTAACCTTTCTACCCTCTCCAATTCCTCATTTATTTGATTCTCATGCCTGTCAATATCTGTCTGTTGGACCTCCCTTGGTATTTTGTCATACAGCATTTTAAGCTTATCTTTAATCTGTTCTAGAGTTACTTTATCCATCTCAATGAGCTCATCAATTAGCCCCATAGAGCATCTGTGTAGATGGGCCTCCCACCTAGGCCTGTGTTCCTCTGGTATCTCCCATGTGGGGAAAATTTGTACTCTCAAACCTCTCGGTATCAGCTGTTGTTCTTTATAGATGCCCAAACTATGAACATTCCACCATAGCTTTGTAAATCGTATCTGTTCCTGTTTGATCTGTCTAAACAGTTCTTTCAACCCCGGTGTGGAATCTCTTTGTCCCATATCACCATCATTCTTAAGTAGTTGTAGTTTATCTAACCATATTCTTTCTCTGTTTTCAAAATTTCTTGCCATTCTGTATTAAATACCGTGCCAGCCCACTGACAACAGGCTGCAATTACCAAGGTGATGCAGTCAGTTGTCACAGAGGTAGTTTCAACCAGTAATAAACATCCGTTTGGGCTACGGATATGGTCGGGAGGGTATGTATTTAAGGAGGGCTGTGGCCCTCTGTCCCCACACACATACTGACCGTGAGCAAGAGCCCATAGGGGGCTCGAAACGCGTTGGTCTGCGCCTGAGGGGGGCCTGCCTGTCACCATACTAACAGTAAGCACTTGTTTGTTGTGTGTTGTCTGTGTGCCCTTGCTCTCTGTGAATGGGTTTAAATATTTTGCACAAGGGATTATTTGTGATGGAAGCACTGGCACTTTATTAGGGTGAGGATATTAATTGTGAATTGTATATTAAGTTTTAGAATAGTTGTATATATATGAATTTATTGATAGATTAGCACAGAATCACTTTGAAATTACTTATATGTATATGAGATTGTATTGTTAATGAGGGAGTGCGCCCCCTGGTGGCTTACCATGCATATGGTTCAGTAAAATTGTTTTTAAATTGGTTTTAAACAATATGCTACAATAAAATGGATTTATAAATTGATTGTTTGAGTGCAATAGTGAGTCTCTGTTGGGCTTTTTGGCAGGGGGTGTAGAGGTCACCCCAAACTAATATCTTATGTCTTACAGGCGGGATAACTGTTTTAGAGGTTTCTCCTGGTCCTGTGCCCTCTATTTGTTCCCTGTAACTGTATTAGAGGCCTGAATAATTTGATCCTCCCACTATCTAGCGAACATTTGGGGGCATCCCGGGTAGCTGTACAGCGTAATTACTATTGACCAGTTGTGCCACCAAAAATCACCATATGGAGGCTTCACAGGATATTGTGCTCGGGGTCCCATCGGGACAAGCCCGGCTACGTGTGGTGTGTGAGGCATCCCCTGTGAGCAATGATGTGCGGGTCTGTGTACCCTGTGCGGCACTCTGGGCTGCCTGTGTCTGGGTCTGCGCCCACCATGTCTTCTTCTCTCAGACACCCTCGCTTGATCATGACTCCCAGTGAGATCAATACTAGTGGGGAGTCTCAGCCTGATGTGTCTTCCAGGCTGGCCAACATTGAGAGATTGATTGTTAGCTCTGCAGCCCTTAAGGCCCCTGCTAAAAGACGGCACGTGGCACCTGCTGCGTCAGCCTTTCCTTTGGAGACTGAAGATTTCCTTGATTTATCTGACTATACCCCACTTGAGGAAGGGAAATTATTCTCAGATTCAGAATTTTCTGATGATCAGCATTACCTTGGCGCTGATGCCGGCTCAGAGCATTGGGATGCTCAAATCTTTGAGTCAAATCTCTGGTTCATTTCATGCTGTCCAGCCCTTGTCCTTCCATCAGGCAAGGGATGCAATTGGTGGGACAGATGATGGCCTGCTTCGAGGCAGTCCCTTACGCTCAATTTCACATGAGACCCCTTCCGCTCCATCTCCTTTCAGTCTGGGACAAGAGTCCCCTGTCTCTGGACCAGGCCTTTGTTTTCTCTCCTCTGGTCTGGCGGTCCCTCCTGTGGTGGCTGGACTCGAGGAATCTTCTGGGGGGCAGATGATTTCTGACACCATGTTGGGAGACGGTCACTACGGATGCCAGTCTGTCAAGTTGGGGGGGCTACTGGAGAGCCCTCCAATTCCAGGGGCTGTGGGGCCCTCAGGAGGCTCACACTCCTATCAACGTCCTGGAGCTGAGGGCGGTTCGGTTGGTGCTGACACAGTTGACTCCTCACCTTCAGGGCCTTCCGGTACAGGTTCGCTCTGACAACCAGACGGCAGTCGCCTATATCAATCATCAGGGAGGGACTCGGAGCAAGAGTGCCCTCAAGGAGGTGTCGTTGATTCTGTCCTGGGCCGAGGACAATGTCCCATGCATCTCAACAGTTTATATTCCGGGAGCGGAGAATCTGGAGGCAGATTCCCTGAGCAGGGGGGCCTCTCGCTGGGGGGAATAGTCCCTCAACAGCGAGGTCTACCTATCCCTTTGTCACCGCTGGGGGATGCCGGACATTGATCTGTTTGCTTCTCGCCACAATCACAAGCTGCCAGCATTTGTCTCCCTGTCCCTGGATCCTCTGGCTCTGCCGGTGGATGCACTGTCTCTGCCCTGGCAGGGACTCTGTCTCCTGTACCTATTCCCTCAGTTTCCTCTTCTGAGCAAGGTTCTGCGAAGGTTGGTACAGGAGAGGGCGCCAGCCATTCTGGTGACCCCCAGGTGGCCAAGACAGGTGTGATTTGCAGACGTCGTGCAGCTGGCAGTGGATCAGTACACTCTACCCTTGGTTCCGGAAATTCTGACTCAAGGACGGCTGGCTTTGACGGCCTGGCTGCTGAAACCTCCATCCTAAAGGAGAAAGGACTGTCTGATTTGGTTGTTCATACCCTTGTCAGGGCTAGGAAGAAATCCTCCTCTACTATCTACTATAGGACTTGGCGGACCTACATTGACTGAAGTCTAGGGTCTTTCCCTGTTGTGTGTTCTCCATTCCTAGAATCCTGGATTTCCTTCAACATGGTTTGGATTTGGGTCTTCACCTCAGCACTTTGAAGGGTCACGTGTCCGCCTTGGCCGTTTTCTTCCAGAGGTCCTTCGCTCTACATCCTCTGGTCAAGACTTTCTTGCAGGGGGGTCGCTCATGTGCGCCCTCCTTGCAAACACGTGTTACCGGTCTGGGATTTGAATTTGGTATTGTCTGTCCTTCAGGGTCCTCCATTTGAACCTGTGCATGAGGCTGCCTTGTTTATCCTTACCCTGAAGGTTGCCTTTTTGGTGGCTATCAGTTTTGTCCGGCGTGTGTCTGAGTTGGCGGCTCTGTCTATTCAGGCCCCCTACTTTGAGAGACACCAGGACAAGGTGGTTTTCCGCTTTAAACCAGACTTCTTGCCTAAGGTTGTCTCTGCCTTCCATCTTAATCAGGACATTGTGCTTCCTTCTTTGTGCCCTAATCCTGGTAATTCCAAGGAGAGGGCCTTGCATTCACTGGATTTTGTCAGGAATTTGAAATACTACCTGGTGGCTACTGCGCCTTTCAGAAAGACGCCTTGTTTGTGGTTCCCTCAGGTCCCAAGAAGGGGTTGGCTCCTGCTAAGTCTACTATTAGCAAATGGATTTGTCAGGCTATTGTTAGGGCCTATTCTACTAGGGGGAAGGATCCTCCTTTCCGTGTTACTGCTCATTCTACCCATGCTGTTGGGGCTTCCTGGGCCTTCCAGCACCAGGCTTCTGTTGAACAAGTTTGTAAGGCTGCTACGTGGTCTTCTGTTCTCAGCTTTTCCAAGTTTTACAAGGTTGACGTTCGGGCCTCAGCGGATGCTGTTTTTGGCCGCAAGGCTCTGCAGGCGGCAGTGGTTTGAACTGCACGTTGTTGCCTCTTTGGGATCCCCACCCATTTATGGGCACTGCTATTGGATGTCCCAGATGTTATGAATCATTATCTGGAGCAGGACGTGCTGCATACTTAGAATAATACAATTCTGTGATTACTCACCTTGTAGAATTGGTATTATAAGTATGCAGCACGTCCTGCTCCATCCCACCCTGATTGCTTTATTCTTGGATCCTCTATGTGGTGATTGTTTTCCTTGTTAACGTTGTTAAATTTGTTATTGGCTTCTCCTGGTTCCCTTACTGCTTTTCTATACTGGGGAATTAGTGGGAGGTCCCGGGTATATATGGACCGGGAGGGGCCTCTTTTTGTCATCTCTGCAGTAAAGCGCCCTCTTGTGGAGGTATATCCCAAATGTTATGAATCATTATCTGGAGCAGGACGTGCTGCGTACATATAATACCAATTCTACAAGGTGAGTAATCACAGAATTGTATCTTCACAAGTTCAGTTGGTTTTGGTTCGCTTTAAACCAATGAGAGCAGTCTGCTGAATGACATAGTCAGGCCGGCGGCTCTCATTGGACGAGAGCCCGTGGGTTTCACACAGTGGGGGCATCCTGATTTGAGAGGTCCTGGGGGAAATCTAGCAGCCGTCCTGGGAATCTTTTAGATACCGGGGCCGGCTGCACAATGTTTTGTTCTGCCTTAAATACTGCGGCCAAGGAGGAGGTTTATTACCTGGGCTGTTGTGAGTCTGGGACAAGATGGCATTTTAAATAGGCCACCCTGCCCCCACCACACAGTGCAGGTCACTTACTTGCCCCAGTCGCTACACACACACACAGTGTTTTTGTGCTGCGTCTTCCAGTCACCTGCTCAGAGACACCAGATCTGGAGTAGGTAAATGGCCTCAGCTGCCTTTAAGTGCCAGCCTACCTGGAGTTTTTGTCACACTCTGTTGCCAGACCATTTTGCACTATTTTGCGCTCCCCATGTTCAAATGTGATTTTTGAAGGGATTTCCCAGGAAAATAATATATTGTTTTTTCAGCAGAGTCTGAGCTTTAACATAAAATGTCTTGTTTGTAATTTTTAGGTGTATTCTCAATATTTTTTGGCGAAATATGTGCAAAAAAATTTTGTAGTGTTTTTTTGTAATAAAAAATGTAAGTTTGTAAATAAAATCTTATTGCGTGTGAAATCCCAATTTCTCCCGGTTACAGCCGTACCACATAAGTATAGGTAGACACCCTTTCCTGCCCATGAGACTCCCCCAAACTGAAACAGAGCTTTAGGGGATTTTCAGAAAAAAATACAACTGCGCTATGCGCACCTTGCAGTTTTACCAGAAAAACAACCCTTTACATTTGAAATACCCCCCACAAACTATATATTCTCTGGAAGTACACACCTCAGGATTTCTATTTGTACCAGGCTTGTTGATGTGGCCACAGTTTTCTAGAAGTAATCCCTCAATGTATTCTTTGGTTGCAAAGAGTTTCCCTAAAAAAAGGGTAAAAAAGCAGAATCAAAGCCACATTTTCCTAAAAAAACTATATACAAACAAGAAAAAACAAGTATAATCTTAAAAAGCAACATCCCCCAAACAGAACGATACCCAACATGCATAGCTACTGTCAAGGGAAGAGTTGCAAAACACCCCAAAGTAAAGCATGAGCATAACAGTAATTTTTCTTGAAAATTTCAGCTCTGCAGACAAAGTGCGCACCTTGCGATTTTTCAACCAAAACAACCCTTTACATTTGAAATATCCCCCATAAACCATATATTCCTTGAAAGTACACATGTTAAGCTTTCTAAGCGTACCCAGCTTGTTGTAGTGGGCTCATCTTTCTGGAATTGATCCCTCAAATAATTCTTTGGTTGCGCATGGTTTCCCTAAAAAATGTATAAAAAAGCTGAATAAAAAACACCTTTTCCTAAAATATAAATATGCAAACAAGAAAAAACAAGCTAAGTCTGAAAGCGCAAGGTCCCCCGAACAGAACAATACCCAACATGCAGAGGTACTATTAACCCTTTTAATTGCCAGCCTACTTGAGATTTTGTCACCCTCTGTTGACAGGTCATTTTTCCCCATTTTGCGCCATGTTTTGCGACATTTTTGCTGGAATTTTCAGGAAAATTATATATATATATATATATATATATATATATATATATATATATATATATATATATTTTGCAGCAGAGTTTAGGCTTTAACATGAAATGTCTTGTTTGTAAATTGTATTTATTATAAATTTTATTATTAAGTAAAGAAAAAAATATAAATACATTTTTTTTAGAAAATTGCCTCCTTTATTTTAAATAACAAATGTATTTTATTAGGGAAAACCATATTGCATGTGAAAGCCCCATTTCTACCGATTAGAACGGTACCACATATTTATCGGTAGCCCCCTGTTCCTGCCCAGGAGACCCCCCTAACTGAAACAAGTAATTTTTAACATTTACAAATAAAATACAACTACCATCCACACTACAAAGGGTTAAATCGAGAAAAGTAAATGACATAGGGTCCCCCCTCCCAGGAAGGGGGGGGGCATTTTTTGGGGGGATTTTTAAGGGTTAAAAACCCTTAAAAATAAAAAAAAAATGACATGGGGCCCCCCTTACCCAAAGTAACCAGCCCGGGGACAGCTATGCAGGGCTTGTAGGAACAGGGCGCAGGGGCCAGCTTTTGTGGCCCCTGACCCTGCAGGCTATAAGCCCGCATAGCCCGTGGCCACGGGCTCTTCTGCCCCCCCCTGGCCTTTGGGGAGGCAGGTAATGGGGGTGCCGGGGGTTAATGGCAAGTCACCGGCTAGCGCAGGTGACTTGCCATCCCCCCAGCCTTGAGAACTGGTATAGGGGTCTCATGGACCCCTTACCGGTTCACAAGGGGTTAAATGTAAAATAAACACAGACACACAAAGAGAAAAAATATTTTATTATTTTTTTTTTTTTTTTAATACTTACCTCCCATCCATACTGGAGCACTCGGCAATCACTGGCTTCTGCTCACTTGCTAGAAGCCTTTTATAGCTGCTGGATGACAGAACACAAAAGGGTTCATTAAAAAAAAATGACATAGCGTCCCCCCTCCCGGGGGGGGGGGGGGGGGGACCCCATTTTTTGGGGAATTTTAAGGGTTAAAAACCCTTAAAAATCCCCCCAAAAAATGACGTAGGGTCCCCCCTACCCAGCATTACCGACCCGGGCCAGCTATGGGGGCTTGTAGAACAGGGCGCAGGGGCCAGCGTTGGTGGCTGCAGGCTACTAGCCCACATAGCCACTAAGTGGCCCGGGCCCTTCTGCCCCCCCCCCCTGGCCGTTGGGGAGGCAGGTAATGGGGGGCTGGGGGTTAATGGCAAGTCACCCGCTGGCTGCAGGTGACTTGCCAGACCCAGAGCCTTGTGAGCTGGTATAAGGGGTCTCATGGACCCCTTACCAGCTCACAAAGGGTTAACTGTTAAAAAAAAAAAAACAACACATGTTAAGAAAAAGTATTTTATTAAAAAAAAAATATATATATTTACTGTACTTACCTCCGATTGCAAGCTCTTGTCCCTCGCCGCTCTGATGACAGATGCCGGTGATCGGCATCCAGAGAAGGGGGAGGCAGGAGATCAGAGGATCTCCTGCCACCTCCTTCCAGGGCACCGATCACCGGCATCTGACAACTGAGAACGCTGAAGCCGGTGATCGGGGCCGGGATGATGTCATTAGCCCCAAGGGGGCGGGCTTAGCGGCAAGATGGCGGACGCCATCGAGGAGGAGAGAGCCTCCCGGGCTCTCTCCTGAAGATCGGTAAGTCCTGGGGGGGGATCGGAGGCCCCCCAGGTGAAGAGGAGGGACAGCGGGAGCCAGCGCAATATGCAGGTAATTGAATGTCATTTTTTTTTTTTGTACAGTTAGCAGCTGCTGCTGCAGAAGCGGGGAGGGGGGGGTGGCCTATTCCGGGGGCTCTCCTGGAGCCATCCGACCCCCCACGGGGGATCGGATGGCACCAAATTAAAGAGGAGACCCGGCCGGATCCAATGAGGGGTCAGGTGAATATTTTTTTTTTTTTTTGCCCGCTAGCAGGGGTAAATGCCAGGCACGTAAATTTTACATGGCTGGCAATTGAGTGACGGAGAGGCAACCACGTAAATTTTACGTGGCTCGCATTTAAAGGGTTAAAGCAGACCAAAGGTGTTTTATCTGGGTTTTGCTAGTTGGCATGCCCCTGTGTGTGAAACCCCCAAAACCATCATGTGTGGGCTCTCGTGCAATCAGAATTCACCGCCGTGCACAGATTGCCGGGTGCCTCCTGCTGGGGACTCCACTCGCTGTGCGCACCCGTCACGAGCCATTCAGATATAAATCACCATGCATCAGTTAGAGCTGAGCCAGGAATGCTACCGGAGACAGCATATGCGGGTCCCAAATCAGGATGCTCCACGGGCAAGCTGTGACCCTGCCCTGGAGTCTTTTGGACTCTGCAGTCAGTCTTGAAGTGATAGATTAACTTTAATTTTGTATCTTCTCTGCAGGATTTTATCCTAAAAACGGCCCTGGGTTAGGTGAATAGGTCATTAATAAGCATTGCAGTGGTTTGCCTGCTTATTAAAAACCTTTAAGTTTAAAAGTGGAAAAATACAATTCTGCGAAATACTCACCTGTAGAATTGGTATTATACGCATACAGCACGTCCTGCTCCAGATATAATAATTACATGTGGGTAATCCTCCGCCTGAGGGCGCTGTTCACTGCAGACATGTAGAAAACAGGCTCCTCCCGGCCCTACATATACCGAGGGACCTCCCACAAATCCCCAGCATTGAAAAGCAGTGAGAAAGAGAAGCCAGGAGAAACCAACCACCCAAAAACTGGCAATTGTAAGAAGGACAACAATCACCATACAGGGGATCCAGAACAGAGTAAAACCAGGGTGGGGTGGAGCAGGACATGCTGTATGCGTATAATACCAATTCTACAGGTGAGTATTTCACAGAATTGTATTATTCTAAGCATACAGCACGTCCTGCTCCAGATATAGTAATTACATGTGGGACATCCAATAGCAGTGTCCATAAAGTAGGGTGGGATCCCCATGAAAAAAGGCACAGCCAACAGTAAAAGCGTTGTCACCCGCAACCTTGCTACCAAGAGCAACACGAGCAGCGAACTAGCCAGCTTGCTCAACAGAACCTAGTGCTGAAAGGCCCAAGCCAAGCACAAGTAGAAGAGGACAAAAAAAAGGGAGAAGAAGAATCTTCCCTTAAAAGAATAGGCCAGAGTAAAAGCCTAACCATGCTACTGCAAAAAAAGGTAGCCATGGCAACCTTAGAACTCTCCCCATCGGGGAATATGAACCCTGGTCTCCGGCGAGACCAGCAGGAATACTGAAAACAACACTAACAAGAATCAGCGAGAGCCGAAACGTTTACTTTAGGATCAGAAAGACAAAACCAACCGAGTAAGACAATCCAAAGGGCACCTACACCCGTGGAAGCAATCAGATCCGGTACTTAAGGATGGAGACACCTATAAGCCCAAAGGGCCTAAATCCCTATCAGGGACAATTGACAGTCCAGGAAAATCTCCAACACTTGTTGAGGGATGCAGATCCCTTTAGCTCAGAGTAATCCAGACAATCCCCTCGATTCAAAGAGCAAAAGTTAATTGATTTCGTATCGAGAATCGTAAGTTTGGGTGGGTGTTAGTCATTTTTTCCTGGTTTTTTGGCCATTTACGACTCGCACGAGCCTACGTTCGAATGCGTATATGCTCTTACGATCATCGCAAGTTCGTTCCTAAATTTTAGGATCAAAACGTAAAACTTAGGATCAAATCCTAAAACTTAGGATGAAAACGTAAAACTTAGGATAATTGGATGTGTTTCGGTGTGATTCAGAGAACAGTTTTCAAACCTCTAAATACGTTTTAAAAGAAAGCCACTGCCGACACCTTTTAGCAGTCGTATTGCTGTTCTGGAACAGGTTTTTTGGCTATGTGGAGGAGTCTGCGCGTCTTGAGCTGCAATGAACTGCATATATCAGCATGGCCGAGCCCATAAATTGTATTGCAATGCATACCTGATTCATGTATGCCTTATAAAAGCATTTTAATGTGGACCTTAATTAGTCCTTTGCATGTAAACCTTTATTTGGCAATATATTTGCGTTAATTAAAGAAACTTATGTCCTTTGTTATTTATTTTTAAATTGATGTACTAGAATAATATTTTTAGATTGCATTTATTGGTGTAGTTGTTTACCTTTGCTTGGTTTAATTATTTAAGCACATCTTTGGTCAGATGCATCACACTTACTGAGGAGAGGAGAGCGGGATAAAGTGCAGGATGTGGGTTACTGCTGTATTTTGCACAGACACAGCAGAGCTGGGGGCACGGAAAGGTCAGAAATCAAAGAATCCAGAGCAACACAGTCACAAGGCCCTTTCTGTTTGCAGGCTGCCCGAAAATACCTGAGCCGCCATCTTGCCTGTTTCTAGGCTCATAACATGCAGAAGTTGCTGAGTGTTTTTTAATATTTGAGAGCAATCTGTATGTAGAGGGTGTGGGTAACCACACCAAAAATGTAAAGTTGTACCATTTGAAGCCAAAATATAAAAATTAAATCCACAAGTAAAAAATGCAAGTTAAGTAAAAATTAAACAAAGTTAGATTTACTTATGCAAATGCATTCATTAATGGTTGGTTACTGCAAAATGAATGAAATAAAGAAAAATAAAAGACCAAATATTTAGAATGCACTTTAATGAGGTAAGTTTGTAGTGCGGAGCCGCAAGATCAGAAGGATTTACGTCCAGACAAAAAAGGAAAAAGGGCAAAACCAATGTTGCAACCTGAGAAATGAAACGGAAAATTCAGGATGGAAACTGACATAGGTCTGATTCCCGAACTGCCATACGAACGGACGTATATTTTAGGATAGAAACGTATTTGCTTATAGAATCACTCGCAAGTTCATACGAACGCACGAGCGGACGTGAAAAATAGGATGATCGTGACCCAAATCCAAGCTGTTACATGTTTCTTTGAATCAACCCAAATAGCCCAGAGGCAGAAAGGTCTGGAATAAAGGGGCATAAAAAACGCCGCCTGGATCATCACTCGGCATAAGGCGGAACACCCCCACCTCATGGTGTACAGATATATAAAAAAAAATATATATATATATAATGACTAGGACCACTAACAGAGCCGTCCTGGCACACTTCTGACTGGAGCAACCGCCCCAGAAGAGCGACATGAGGGAAGGAACAGTTCAGACAAGAACCTGAATAAGACCCAAGAGAACCCCTCGCAGGGCATCAGACTAAGTAATCCCAAACCGGAGCATATAACTCCCTGGGGAATGCACTTGAGCAACCCCTGAGGAATGCTCAAGACAGAAGATTGAACCAAACTTCTGCAGTGGGCGAACAGGGCGAGCCCTGAAAACCTTCAGAGAACTGAGTTGGGGAGCCAACTTCAACCATGCAGTAATAACTCTAGAACCCAGGGAACAGAGAACGTCCCGCGGGGGAGAGAGCTAGTCCAAACAAGGCAATGCGAGTACAACATACCCTGACATAGCCGGCAGAAAAGGGAGAAGAAGAGGAGGGAGCTAGGTCCTAGCCCTCCAACAGAGACAAGACACCCAGAGATACCCATCTCCAATAGGGTGAAGAGCAGACCGTCCAATCATCTAAAAGAGCCTGAAGATAGGGGCAACATAGTAAAGAGCCTGAATAGACAAAACAGCCCTCGTGAGAGAGCGTACAGGACCGTCGTCCTCAGCAGAAAAATCTGCGAACCACACCCCACTGGGCCAACCAGGGCCCCCAGCATAACGGTTCTCCCTTTCTTCAGCAAACTTGTTGCAGAACCCTGCCTAGCAGGGTGAATGAAGATAAGACATATAGAATATAATGTCCTGACAGAAGAGAAATACTAGGCCCCCATGACCAAGGCCAGAGAATTCTGGGACAATAACCTAGGGCAGAGTCCCTGTAATAGTGAAGGGGCCCCACAGAGCCACACCAGTAGGGACTCAGTGGGACACTAGGATAGAACCTCCTGCCACAGGAGGACAGCCATCGAAGCTAATACCAATTAAGTGCAAGGAATGTAAACCCCCACTTAGATCAGAACCAGAACCTTCCTGAAGGATCAACCTGTTCCGAGACCTTCACAGATAAAAAAGGGCAGGCCACTGTCCTCAGACAGACCGAGAGTCCCCAAAAAGACAGGTCCTGAAGAGGAGTAGTCCAGGAAATAGAGCCCACCAAAGGCTCACTGTGTCAAAGAAAAACAGTATGAAAATGGACCCCCTAAGGGGCCCCACCTAGGAACCACGAGGGATTTCAGAATAAACAAGCCCCCCTGTCAACCTGCAAGACTTGGTACACATGGTGACCATCAACAGGAAGAAGCAAGAAGGGGGGGGGGGGATGCCCCCTGACATATTCCTTGAATGTACAATCTCAAGAGGAACCCCCATACAAGGGGGAAAGCGCACAGACCTAGTTCCAGGGGTGCTGGAACCCTGTCCAGGATAAGTAACATAAGGTGCCACAGGGACAGCATCTGGGCCGCCACCAACGGGCCCACCAGCTGCAATGGTGAAGGTAAGGTGACATCAAAGAGGGCAGAGCCCCTGTAAGCAGAAGTCCACTTATTACCAAGGAAGAAGCCTCTAAACTGAACCGAATCCAGAAGCCACCCAGGAGCGAGATACCGAACCAGGGGACACTAAGTAAATGAGGTGCCTGAGCACCAAGCCAAAAGACTACCAAGGGAAACCACCAGTCAAATAGCCAACTCGGCCTGACGTAGAAATTGGAAGTAAAGAAAGACAATCAAGTAGATCCTAGCGCGGACGCCACACGGACCCGTCCAGAATATCACTCCCGTACTCGCCTAGGTGAGCCGTCTGGGAGCAGAAGAGGAACCAAAAACAAGGCCCCAATCCGTAGAGTTGGTCCTTCAACACTGGCTAGTAATGGCCTAGGTGTCTGGAAGACACAGGTAACTAAAAAAGGATCTTAGATCCTCACAGGCGTCAAGAAGCCCACTGGACAAGAGCGCCTGCGGCCCAACACATCCAATCCCATGTAGGAACTGCCTATGAAAGTATAAATGCCAGGCCCAAAATGCCAGCCTGGGTCAGGCTGCCTCATCCCCAGAGGGAAAAGGTAATGTAGATGCAATCCCAAGTTAAGGGCCAACCTGCAAGAGAGCCCAGACCCTGAATGCCGAACTCAGCCTGTATCAACTCCCGAAGAGAAACAGGGACTAGAAGAACCCTGACAACCTCAGAAAGGGACCGCCCAGCAAACTCTATCCTGCATCCAGGGGAACTACCCCCTGGAACCACCAGAAAGAAGCATGGCGCCCTGCGATAGGAGCCAAGAGCTGCGGCAGTCCCCTCACCCAAAAGGGCGAGGGCGTCCCATCATGCTTGGGCGGTTTTGGCAGATTTGGACTTAGCCCTGCTGGAGGGCCCAGGACGTTCCTGTTCCAGAAATTCCAAGCGCAGCGTCGCTGTGTGGAAACTCTCCCTCTTAGGCTTGGGAGACTCTCCCGGAGGAGAGATGGACAGTACTTCAAAGATCTTTATTAAGTAATTAATCAGTGTCACACAGGCCCCAGGAACCAGGGCCAGAATTGTCACGGCTCCAAGGTATCTCGTCTGAGGAACTGGAACCTGAGAACAGTTCGCCTTCATCAGAAGGATCGAGGTCCTGCATAGCAGCAGACTCTTCAGTTTCAGTGGGAAACATAGAACCAGGAGGCATCAGGGACCGCTTCTTTCCAGCGCCCAAGCGCTCCGCCAAACCAGACATCACCTGCTCAGCCGTAAGTAGCCTGCGCGGCACCACCTGCTGGTCATCCCCGCTCGAGTGTGACTCATCAGGAGTGAGATTTAAGCACGGGGAGACAGGTGTATTGAAGCGAGGTGCAGCCACTGGCAACCCTGATTGCAGGGCCAGTACCTGTTCAGAACACGGCCCGCAGACCCCGGACACATAATTCTGAGATGCCTCCATATGGTGATTTATCTAAGTAATATGCCAGCAGGGATTTATGCTATAAGCAACCCTGGATGCCCCAAGACCCGCTAGGAACGTGGGAGAATTTAAAATGTGAACCCGCTAAGATATATATCAGGCCGGGAGATGCCACCGGAATCTAGGTGTCTGAAAGACATAAGGAGAAGAATGGGTGTCAGAGCCATGCGCAGCTGGAAAAACGTATAAAAAAGAGTCACCCTCGAGGGCACTTACAGACCAAGGGAGGAGCGGAATCGCCACCACGCGTGTGCGAAGATCAACAAAATGGCGCCCAGCGAACCTCGAAGGGCGGGCTCGATGCTCGCCCGTTACGCGGAGCGCGCCAATTCAAGTCCCCGCCCCCTCCGAAGAGTGCGAAGCTCTGAGGTATTAGTCAAAAAAGCAAGGATACAATCACAATGCATTTGTAAGGAAAAGGCGCCTCAGCATCTAGACGCCGCAGCAAACTATGTAAAAAAGACACATACGACGGCAGCCAAAACAGAATAAAGAGCAAGCAGCGCGGCTCTGACACCCAATGCTAATGAAGGGCAGAAATAAGGCCATAATCATGACATAATAGTACACTGGGACCGCCACACACATACCCCCCCCCCCCTTTCTTTTCCCCCTAACTAGTTGGGGAAATGAGGGAGGAAGGCGACCCTCTACACAGGGTCCGCCGCTACCCGGGGTACGGGGCAATAATGCGGGAGGGGCATCCACTAGAGGCTCACCATCAGCCTAACCGCCTACCCTATGGTGGGGGATTGCGGTGGAGCATGGCTCCGTTAAGCACACGAGGTGTTGCCTACCTTCACCCGACCAACGCAGCCCAGGCTGGGAGGCATATTCTTCACAAAGAGGACGGGTGGAAATAGTCCCGCAGGGCCTCGGGCTGTAAAGCCCCGCTCGCCTGCGAGAGCGTGATACTTCATGTCTTCGCAGTCAGCACTGCAGAGAAATCTGGGTATTTGTGGGAGGTCCCTCGGTATATGTAGGGCCGGGAGGAGCCTGTTTTCTACATGTCTGCAGTGAACAGTGCCCTCAGGCGGAGGATTACCCACATGTAATTACTATATCTGAAGCAGGACGTGCTGTATGCTTAGAATAAAGCACTTTTAGGCCTAACACTGGAGCTGGACAAGCAGGAGCGTGCACAGAGCGGGGAATTCTGCTCTGTGCAGCTACACACCAAAGCACCAATGAGATGTTTATGGCGGACCCATTGGCAGCTGGAGACAGATGTTGGCGGGAGGCAAACTTGGGAGATGGCGCTGATGGAAACCCTACAATACATTAGCCTTACCTAACCCAAATTACACACACATGAATTATGTTATTATAATAAATACATGGACAGGCGGGAGAGCCCACAGGGCAGGAAATGCTGCTTTGTGTGGCCACCATCCAAGCAACAATGACCGCTGGATTCCGGGCAAGGTAAGGCTTTTTTGTTGTTGTGACCCCTGCCCTGTTACATGTAGACTGGACATCCACATGAATACAGGACTAAGGGTTTCATTTTGCATTTGTTACACTCAGGTTTTCTCAGCATTAAAGCAGATTAAAACCCTCTTGTGGTGGCTAGTCATCGCCTGTTTGGGATGCCCTGCTGTGCAAAATCCCTAGGGTTGCCAGTAAACTCACCTTTCCTGGTGGCTCCCACTGCACTTCTGCTGCCCACGGGGGATGTGGCCAGCAGGCTTTCCACGTCAGCCATCCTTCTCGAGATCAGCTGTGTGCCAAGATTGAGTCCCTCTACGTTCATGGCTTTTTCCATTCCCTGGCGAGCCCACTGCATCTGTCCACTGCGTCATAGTGACTGGTCACACACACTACAATCGCTACAATGGCTCACCATATTGTGTCTGGTTAAAGTGGGCCAAAACGCACGCCCAATCGATGCCCTTCCCTTAAGGGCATCCGAAATCATGATGCCCCGCTGTGTGAAATCCCCCAGGTCGCCCCATACACTTACCTTGTTCCCTGGTCCAACGGAGCATGTTCGAGCTGCATCCCCGCTATTCCTCTAGCAGGGAGCGTACCCGCGCCAGGCATTTGTTAATGTCCACTGCGTCAGTCATAGTGACTGGTCACACACACTACATTCGCTACAATGGCTCACCATATTGTGTCTGGTTAAAGTGGACCAAAACCCATGCTGATGATTCCCGGCCTGATCGTTTTCCTCCCCTTCGGGGCATCCAAAATCATGATGCCCCGTTGTGTGAAATCCCTCAGGTAGCCCCATACATTTACCTTGTTTCCCGGTCCTACGATGCATGCGTGAGCCGCATCCCCGCTATCCCTCTAGTAGGAAGCGTACCCGCGCCAGGCATTTGTGAATGGCCCGATGTGGACACGCTCCTTGTTAGAGGAAAGTGGGGGATGCAGCCACCAGGGCGCTCGGAGCCGCTGGCCGTAGACAAAGGCTTAGACAATGTGACGAGCGCAATGATTGGACTAGTGGCCCCGCATGCATGGCCACTAGTCCAATCATTGCGCTCGTCACATTGTCTAAGCCGTTGTCTACGGCCCTGGGGAAAATGACTAAATCCCAGGATAGTCAAAAATACCATTCTGTGAATACTCACCTTGTAGAATGGGTATTATACGTATGCAGCACGCCCTGCTCCAGTAATGATTCATTACGTCTGGAATATAGTCCACAAGAGGGCGCTTTACTGCAGAGATGGCAAAAAAGAGGCCCCTCCCAGTCCTTATATACCCGGGACCTCCCACTAAATTACCCAGTATAAAAAAGCAGTAAGGGAACCAGGAGGAGCCAATAACAAGATTAACAATATTAACAAGAAAACATTTAGAGGATCCAAGAAGAAAAACTCAGGGTGGGATGGAGCAGGGTGTGCTGCATACTTATAATACCCATTCTACAAGGTGAGTATTCACAGAATGGTATTATTCCAAGTATGCAGCACGCCCTGCTCCAGTAATGATTCATTACGTCTAGGACATCCAATAGCAGTGTCCAACAATGATTGGGGATCCCAACAGGCAACAATTCGCAGTTCAAACCACTGCCGCCTGCAGCCAAAAACAGCATCCGCTTAGGCCCGAACATCAACCTTGTAAAACTTGGAAAAGGTATGAACAGAAGACCAAGTAGCAGCCTTACAAACTTGTTCAACAGAAGCCTGGTGCTGAAAGGCCCAGGAGGCTCCAACAGCACGGGTAGAATGAGCAGTGACTCGGAAAGGAGGATCCCTCCCTTTAGCAGAATAGGCCCTTAAAATGGCTTGACGAATCCATTTACAAATAGTAGACTTGACCGGCGCCAAACCCTTCCTAGGACCAGAGGGTACCACAAACAAGGTGTCCGTCTTCCTGAAAGGCGCTGTAGCCACCAGGTAGTATTTCAAGTTCCTGACAACATCCAGAGAATGCAAGGCCCTCTTCTTGTCTTTACCAGCATTAGGGCACAAGGAAGGAAGCACAAAGTCCTGATTGAGGTGAAAGGCAGAGACAACCTTAGGCAAGAAGCCTGGTTTAAAGTGGAAAACCACCTTGTCCTGATGTCTCTTAAAGTAGGGGGCATGAATGGACAGAGCCGCCAACTCAGAAACACGCCGGACAGAAGTGATAGCCACCAAGAAGGCAACTTTCAAGGTGAGAATAGACAGTGCAGCCTCATGCACAGGCTCAAATGGAGGACCCCGAAGGGCAGACAATACCAAATTCAAATCCCAAACCGGTAACACGGGTTTGCGGGGAGGGCGCACATGAGTGACCCCCTGGAAGAAAGTCTTGACCAAAGGATGAAGAGCGAAAGACCTCTGGAAGAAAACCGCCAAGGCGGAAACATGCCCCTTCAGAGTGCTGAGCTGAAAACCCATATCCAGACCATGTTGAAGGAACTCCAGTATCCTAGGAATGGAGAACACCCGACAGGGAAAGGCCCTAGCCTCACACCAGTCAATGTAGGTCCGCCAGGTCCTGTAGTAGATGGTAGATGGCAGCCATGCCGTCAAAGCCAGCGTTTGTAAATTGGGGTAACAGAGCCGTCCTTGAGTGAGAAGATCCGGAACCAGGGGCAGAGGGTACCGATGGACTGCCAGCTGCACGACGTCTGCGAACCACACCTGTCTTGGCCACCTGGGGGCCACAGAACAGCTGGCACTCCTTCTTGAATCAGTTTGCGTAGAACCCTGCCCAGAAGGGGAAACGGAGGAAAGAGGTACAGGAGACCGAACCTTGCCAGGACAGAGACATGGCATCCACCGCCAGAGCCAGAGGATCCTGGGACAGTGAGACAAATGCTGGAAGCTTGTGATTGTGGCGAGAAGCGAACAGATCCACATCCGGCATCCCCCACCTGCGACAGAGGGACCATTCTCCTCGGCGAGAGGCCTCCCTGCTCAGGGAATCCGCTTCCAGATGCTCTGCTCCCGGAATGTAAACCACAGAGATGCATGGGACATTGTCCTCGGCCCAAGACAGAATCAACGACACCTCCCTGAGGGCACTCTTGCTCCAAGTCCCTCCCTGATGATAGATGTAAGCGACCGCAGTCCGGTTGTCGGAGCAAACCTGAAACGGCAGGCCCTGTAGGTGAGGCGTCAGCTGCGCCAGCACCAACCGAACCGCCCGCAGCTCCAGAACATTGATGGGGGCTTGAGCCTCCTGAGGACCCCACAACCCCTGGCATTGGTGGGCTCTCCAGTAGCCCCCCCAACCTGACAGACTGGCATCCGTAGTGACTGTCTCCCAGCACGGTGTCAGAAATGATCTGCCCCCCAGAAGATTCCTCGAGTCCAGCCACCACAGGAGGGACCGTCGGATCAGAGGAGATAGAACAAAGGCCTGATCCAGAGACAGGGGACACTTGTCCCAGGCTGACAGAAGATGAAGCTGAAGAGGCCTCATGTGAAATTGAGCATAGGGAACTGCCTCGAAGCAGGCCACCATCTGTTCCACCAGCTGCATCCCTTGCCGGATGGATAGGTGAGGGCTGGACAGCAAGAATTGAATCAGAGCTTGATGAGAGTCCACCTTCCGCTGAGGGAGGAAAATCCCGGCCTGAATAGTATCCAGAGTCATTCCCAGGAAGGCGGTCACCCGGGACGGGGAGAGTGAGGATTTGGGGTAATTGATCACCCACCCGAACCCTTTCAGGGTCGCAACCACCGTCCGGGTGTCCAATTCTGCCTGTTGGAGTGAAGGGGACGTAATGAGGAGGTCGTCCAGATAAAGAAGAATGCGAATACACCGGGCTCTGAGAAGGGCCATCACGCCTGCCAACACCTTGGTGAACACACTGGGGGCAGAGGTGAGCCCGAAGGGAAGTGCCACAAATTGGTAGTGTTGTTCCCCTACCGCAAACCTGAAGAACCGCTGGTGCCCAGGGAAGACCGGCACGTGAAGGTCAGCATCCTTGATGGCTGTTGAAGTCATAAAGTCCCCCTGGCGCAGGGAGCTGATGGCGGAGCGCAGCGTTTCCATGCAAAAACGCTTGGTCTTGATGAACCTGTTGAAAAGTTTTAGGTTCAGAATGGGTCTGATGGAACCATCCCTTTTGGGCACTGTAAAGAGACTGGAATAGTAACATTGACCTCTCTCCCCCCGGGGGTACCTGACATGGCCATAAGGGTTTGTACCGCCAACAACAGGCCCTGAGCTGCCCGAGGGTCCGTAGGAACCCGTGACCTGAGGAATCTGAGAGGAGGCCAGTCCGCGAACTCCAGCTTGTATCCGGAGGAAACAACCTCCAGAATCCAATTGTCCGAGACTTGTTGAGCCCAGACCTGAGAGAAGAGCCGCAGCCGCCCCCCCACCCGTAAGGGTGAGGGCGCCCCCTCATTGCTGAGCGGGCTTGGCAGTGGATTTGGGTTTGACACCCCAGGAGGATCCCAGAAATCTCCCCCTTTGTCCCGCAAAGGATAACCCCCTGCCTGACCTAGGCCCACGAAAGGAGGGAGTGAAGGACCCTGAACCCCGAAAGGGTCGCGGTTGCCTTTTGCATTGGGGTAACTTAACTCCCTTAGCAAGAAGGTCCAAACGATCACCAAACAGGTGCAACCCTTTAAAGGGAAGCCACGTGAGAGCATTGTCAGCTGCCCACTGGCGCAACCAGACCGAGCGGCGGATAGATACAACCAAGGCCGACTTCCTGCTACACATCCGAATGGTGTCATCTAAGGCAGAGAGAACATAGGAGATGAACAGCTCACATTGTGACAAGGCTCTAAATTCAGCACTAGAAGGATCCTTATGGGAGCCATCCAGAAGGCCCCTGACCAAGGTCCTAATAGCCACGGCCGTAATGGCGGAAGCACAAACCCGGCGCAAGGCCGAACCCACACAAGCAAAGGTGTGGGAGGCCAGGTGGTCAATACGCCGGTCCTCACTATCCTTCAAGGTAGTGGAATCCGGGGAATGCACAACAGAAGTATTAGACAGCCCCAAGACGGGGGCATCCACCTCGGGGGGAGTTGACCAACATTTGACCACATCCGAGGGGAAGGGATACCTCCTATCCCACCCCTTAGGGATACCGGGAAGCCGGCTAGGCCGTTCCCATTCCTTGAGAATCAGATTATTATTATTCTGTTCAGGGAATTCCAAACGTGGTTTTGCGGTACCAAACAATTCCCCCTGCTGTTTAGGTGCAGCTGCAGGATGGGAAATGGCAAGTACTTCTAAAATTTGAGTCAGAAGTCTATGGGTGTCGTCAGCATCCCAATGCTCTGAGCCGGCATCAGCACCAAGGCAATGCTGATCGTCAGAGAGATCCAAATCTGAAAATAATTCCCCTTCTTCGAGAGGGGTATAGTCAGACAAATCAAGGAAATCATCTTGTTCAAAAGTAAAGGCCGGCGCAGAGGGCGCCAAGTGCCATCTTTTAGCTGGAGCCTTACGGGCTGCAGAGCTAGCAATCAGTCTCTCAATATTGGCCAGTCTGGCGGAAACATCAGATTGCGACTCCCCGCTAGTGTTTACGTCACTAGGGGTCATAACCAGGCGCGGAGGTGTGGGGTATGAGACGGAGGGTGCCGACCCAGACACAAGGGTCCCAGATTGCGGCACAATCGCTTGCTGGGCGCAGGGTACACAAACCCGCACATCATCGCCCACTAGGGATACCCCACACATAGCCGGGCTTGCCCCGTGGGGACCCCAAGCACAATATCCTGAGGAGCCTCCATATGGTGAATTAGTAGTCGCAATGACCAGTGGGAATTACGCTGTGCAGCTACCCAGGATGCCCCTTAAATGTCCGCTAGTGGGAGGATTTACAATTAAGCCCTCAATTTAGGAAGGGTATAACCTAGGGCCCAGGACCGGGAGAAACCTCTAAATAGGTTGTCCCAGCCTGAAAGACATAATATGGCATGTATAATACATTATAAGACAATGTACAATGTTATAAGCATAACAGTGGCAATAATAAAGCCCGAGGAGGGCACTCACAGAACCGCAGCTCACACTCGATAGCAGCCAGCAAGATGGCACCGATGATCTCCGGAGGGGTCGGGCCAGATGCGGAGCGCGCCGTGCGCTAGGCCCTGCCCCCCCAGAAACACGGGGACTAAGCAGAGAGGCCAGGCAGCCTATCACCCGGCCCCCAGCAACCGATGACATCACCGGCCCGCCGGGCCATTCAAAATTCACTCACACATACTGGTAATAATGGAGGAGAGGAGGAAGGAGCACTGAGCAGGTGTATAAGGACTGGGAGGAGCCTCTTTTTTGCCACCTCTGCAGTAAAGCGCCCTCTGTGGACTATATCCCAGACATAATGAATCATTACTGGAGCAGGGCGTGCTGCATACTTGGAATATCCTGGGTTTTGATCCACTTTAAGAGAGAAAAAGGGGTATAAAACACAACAAAATAGTCCCCCACTACATGTGAAATGTGTCTAAATATATTTCTAAACACACACAGGACACAGTTTATGTGTCATTTATCTACCTGTGCACTTTACTTCTGTTCAACAAAGAGCCTTTTAGCATAATCCAATGGCCAGAAACAAAACACTTGATACTGTGTGAAATAGTGGTGTTATCAGCGATTATTCCTATAGGCCAGTGACTGCTCTTTAGAGCACATGCGCACTGCCAGAGGGGAAGCCCTATTGCTGCTCACTGGCTTACCTTTCCCTCAGCTGGAAGCACTGATTTTAGCATGTAACATTGTGCTGCTCCAGCTTCCCATCCCCCAGCTGAGGGAAAGTGCCACTGAAACAGGTAAGCAAGTAACAGAGAGGTGAGGGAGGAGCTCACTTTATTAGGCTTCCTGGTTAGATAAGCAGTTTATTAGGAATTATATCTACAATAGGGAAACAGCATGTGACACAAGTGCCTATCTTTATTTTTTGGCCAACGGATTATGAGCCCGCCCACCAACGCCAAGGTAGACTCTTTTTCGGGCAGGTCCTACACTACACTACACTGGCCTATCCTAACTCATGCTAGCCATCGTGATCCCTACTTTACTAGTACTGGATGTAGGTGTAGTGTTCCTAATCTACCTAGATGTTCTAACCTGTGTGTGCCATCTACCCTACCTCTACGGTCATGGTCGTCAGTCAGGTCTGCGTCACTCTACAAGTGTCAGTAGGTGTGTCAGGGTGAGTCTGGATGGTGTCAGTGTATAATTGTTAGTGTGTGTGTGTGGCAGTCAGGACAAAGACAACACAGGACAAATACAAACACATGCGCACCGATGGCCGGGTGCTGGTGGTGACAGGTGCTGATGACCGGGCCGGAGGAGACATGGAGGCAGATGTTGGCTGGAGGCAGACTGGGGAGATGGGGCTAAAGGATACCTGGAAAACACTAACCGTACCTAACATAACTCAAACGACGCAATGACTAATGTTGTTATTATAATTAATACTATATAAATATAATACAATACACTATAAATGCATTAAATATATACTAATTATTATTAATACAATATATTTATAATTTCACTATTCCTGGAGATGGAATCAGGACACTGCATTAACCTTCAAAGGCGGATGGGATGGTAATCTGGAACGGCATAATAGAAAGGTGCATAAAAACACTGTGTGGTGTTACCAGCCATGGAAAGATGCGCGGTCACGGCACAGTGGGCACGTGTCGCTGTGCTGGAGGCTATTGTGGAGGCACTTCTTGTGGAACATGTGCCGGCAGCCAAGGAATCCAAATTGCAGTTTGAAGTCCTCGAGGCAGATGGAACAGCGTGTGCGGCACGTCTCTGGAACTATGACCTCGAAGTCCATGCGATCCCTGCCTGACCGAAGCCACGACAGGAGACCTGTAAAGAAAGAGATTGTTTAGCCAGGCTTTCATTGACATATTCTGAGCATTATAAATACTAAAATATCTGTCTGCTTTGAAAAAAAGTTTGTTCCTCATGGATGGATGCCAACCAAACTTTAGTTTGGATAGAGCGAGCAGAAGCTAAAATCAGTGTAATTCTATGGACTCTGTGCTGTCTTAAAAGAATGGGGCCTGATGACACATTAAAGAGGAACAAAACCTAAGAGTTTTCTGGGTTTTGTCCCTTCTGTTGGGGGGCATCCTAATTTGAAATGCCCAGCTGTGGGTATCCCCCAGATTGCCCAAAAATACACCATTTTATCAGTTCCATGACACTTGTGTGGGTCGCCCAGCCAATCTGCGGCTCCCATTTCATTCATATTTTCCTTGCCGGTCTGAGTTCAGAGCAGCTAGAAAAGCTGAATGGAAAATGTTTTGCTGGTCGCATCTCTTCTCACCTCTAGATGCAAGTGTGCCCGTGGCACCCATTTAGAAATTCCAGGTGGGGATACACATCCCCAGTAAAGGTATAGGGGAGGTGCAGCCTTGGGAGGTGCCGTGGTTTGGGACTTTACACCCAGAAAATAAATAAAAGGATACTCACCCGTTGTCAGTCATAGCAGTGGCCCCGTGTCAGTCACAGTGCGTGTGTCTGCCAAACTCCCTTTACTGTAATGAATTGCATGCACAATCACTGTGACTGACATGAGAGGCAGCGGAAGCATGCAAGGACACCAAGGGACCCAATCTTGGAAAGAACCTCACAAGGAGGACACAGGTAAGTATCCTTTTCTTAATGTATGCCTTTACAGTCCCCTAAATGCATGAATCACATTTTATTGACTGTGATATGATATATATATATATATATATATATATATATATATATATATTATGGGGGTGGATTATGATGTGGTTAGTAGTTAAAGAGTACAAAAACCCAACAGTTTCACTCAACCAATTTTTTCACTTAGTGGGTTACTAGGGTTTTAGTCCAAGTTATCTTTAGAGGGATAAGTGATAACCAATAATGCTCTTGCACTTTATATACATGACGCCAGGGCTATAGCAATGGGGGCTGAGAGGGAGACTAAGGGGGGGGGGGCAGGGATTGAATGTAGGTGTTAAAAGCAGCAGCCCAACTGGCCCTAAAGTAGTGCGTCCCACTGGGCATTGTCCCGGGTCTCCCTATGGCCAGTCCACCCCTGACAAGGAGCAAAATAATGTGCCTGGTAAACCTGATTGGTCACATGATTGGCTATCATAGGAGGAAGTGGTAATGGCTGCCTGGTCTGCAGGTTTGGCAGGCAGGGAATGTGCAGCCCTGAGGCATCACAGATCAGGATTTTGCCATGGTAAGGGGTGAGGCTTTTATTCATTTAACTCCTCTTTAAACACAGAACAGGCTATCATCCTTCCTTTTTCGGTCTACTAAAATATTAAATCTTTTTAAAAAAAATCAAAATACTACTTAGAATCAGTCAAATTCTCTCTGTGTAGCTGTCACACTGAGCCCTGCTGGAGACAGGCTTACTTTACACAGCCAGGCTCATGATGACCGTGACAGGCTTACTGTTACTGTATGTACATATGTGTAAGGGGCTCATTTACATCAGATAGATGCTCTAAATCTAATTTTTCATTTAATATGTTTAGTTGGGTGTTTTATTACAAAGCTGGCCATATCAGAACAGGCATCCTTTAACTGCCAGCCTATCTAGTGATGTCACCCTTTGTTGCTAGACCATTTTGCACTATTTTGAGCTCCACATGTCCAACTATGATTTTTGAATGGATTTCCAGGGATTTTCCAGGAACATATATATTGTTGTATATTGTATATATATACGTTTGTCAATAAAATCTTATTGCGTGTGAAATCCCAATTTCTCCCGGTTACAGCGATGCCACATAGTATTGGTAGACATCCTTTCCTGCCCAGGAGACTCTCCTAAACTGAAACAGCGCTTTAGGAGATTTTCAGATAAAATACAACTGTGCTAGACGCTATGCGCACCTTGCAGTTTTGCAAGAAAACAACCCTTTACCTTTGAAATACCCCCCACAAACTATATATTCTAGCTGCAGGTGACTTTCCAGCCCCCTAGGCCTTGTGAACTGGTATATGGTGAATTGGTATCCCGTACCAATTCTTTTACAAAAATTTTTATTGGGTTTTCATATAAAATATACATGAGTCAGACATTACTTATGCATCAATGTTGACAGGTGAACAGGCTTTCAAAATGTGCATTATAACACAGTATTAAATCGTTATCAAAAGAGATATTGAACTTCCGGAGTGTGTTTACACTTACACAATAAACAATAGGTATTAAACAGGTTGTAAAGGTTCCTGAGTGGTATTTCTCTAAAATTTGGTATTAGCTATTAAGATCAGCTTCTGGCACAAGACAACAGGTGCTTGAGGTACCATGAGTTGCAGTCTGAGCTGGATAGCTTGCACCAGAGGAGAATGTTTATCTTTACAATTCTCAGCTGGTGCTAAGGATCCATGTTCAAGGTTTAACATTAATGCATAGTCGATAGAAATGGTTGACAGTAGAATAGGAAGAGAAGAAAAAGGCGGGGCAGAGAAAGAGGAAGAGAAGGGAAGGGACTGAGGAGAGGGAAGAGGGGTAGGGGTGGGTCCCAGGTTGGGGGCCAAGCCCAAGGTGGAATTGGGTTTTTTATACTCAAACTGGGTGGACCGGGTCTGTCTGGTGTTGGTCAACATCTATATATTCAAGCCAAGGGGTCCATATGTCAAGGTATCTTTTATAAGCGTCGCTATTTATTGCTGTAATTTTTTCATTACACAGTGTATCTGAGATTCTGTTCAGGATCTCTTGCCAGGGGATTCTAGGCGATTTCCAGTTTCTGGCAATGGTGAGGCGGACAGAAGCTAGGATATGCTGAATTAATTTCCAGTGGTTTTTTGAGTATTTGCCTGATTTGTGAGAAAGTAATGCCTCTTTAGAGTTCTTGGTCATCGGGAGATGGAGTGTCAGGTCCCGGAGACACCCACCTTCCAATAAACCAGCAACCCCCAATCTCCGCTGCTTTCTTCACCTATAGTAAGCCCCCGTTTGCCGGGACGCTAGACACGCCTCACCGGACACGGTTGCCCCCAGGTCTTATTAGCACAAAGGATGCTGATTTATGCAGGGGAAGGCAGATGAATCCAGGGACTAGACTGAGTAGCGATAAACGGACAGGGGTCATACACGGGTGGTCAATCCGAGAGGGCACGGTACAGAAGGGTTAGACGGAAGAATGGTCAGGGGTAAGCCAAGGGTCACAACGGGAGGTCAGAAGTTCGCGGTACAAAGGAGCAGGCAGAATCGGAGTCAAAGGGCAAGCAAGGTCGGTCCAGGCGGCAATCAGGGATGGTCGAAACAAGGCGAAATCACAAGGAGAAGAGCAATCCAAATCACACCCAGTAGCACGCTATAACGGGCAACGACTGACTGCAGGGTGAACACCTATATAGGATGGGGACTGACTGGATTGGCTGCGGGGAGGAGTGTAGTGATAGGAGCAACTGGGATCTCTGGGCTGATTGCCCAGTTTGAATCGGGAGGCGGAGTGAATATAGAACACATGCCTTTTAATAGCAAGGGCTCATTGGCCCAATTCACAGTGGGGAGGAGGACAGTATTTGGGCACATGCCCTTTAATCACTAGGGCTCATTGGCCCAATTCACAGTGGGGAGGAGGACAGTATTTGGGCACATGCCCTTTAATCACTAGGGCTCATTGGCCCAATTAAATCACCTCCGGCGGGCGCGCTGTGCGCAGCGCCGCCGGAGAGCATAGGAAGACCTGAGACGCGCGTGCGCGCGCGTGCGTGGACACGCGCCGGGAGCGCGCCGCACAGAGAGCGGCGCGACCGCTCCCGACGCCGCCAAGCCGGAAGCCGCCTGAGAAGCTGCTCGTGACAGCCGAGCGGCGGGCGGGCAGGAGCGACGCCGACCCGCCGCCGGCTGCAGCAGACGTGTATCCCGCCGAGAGGAGTCGGCGGGGGAGCGACGGCCAGGTAAGGCGGTGGCAGTGGCCGTGACACTACCCCCCCCTTCACGAGGGGCCTCTGGACCCTTACCAGGCTTGTCCGGATTCTCCCGGTGAAACCTATTAATAAGGGTTTTGGCATGGACATCCTTGGCCGGTACCCAACATCTTTCCTCAGGGCCAAAACCCTTCCAATCTATTAAATACTGTAAAGAGTTTTGAAGCACCCGAGCGTCGAGTATTCTATTAATTTCATATTCAGGCTCATCTTCCACTATGATCGGGGGAGGAGACGACACCTGAATATTTTTGGCAGATTTCAACAAAGAAACATGAAAGGACGACGGAATTCTCATGGATGAGGGTAACTTGACCTTAAAGGTAACGTCGCTTAGTTTATCAATAATAGGAAACGGACCGATAAATTTAGGCCCTAGCTTAGACGAGGGTTGCCGGAGGGCAATATTTCTAGTAGAGACCCAGACTAAATCACCCAGCTGAAATGGTGGTTCTAGCGACCTATGTCGGTCCGCAAAAATTTTATAAGTTCTAGAGGCTTTCTTTAAGTTAGTCTGTATTTCAGACCACACTTTAGTCCTTTCTCGTAGCCATTCCTCCAAGGCCGGCAAGTTGGAGGAAGGACCAGGAAAAGACGATGCCTTGGGATGTCTACCGTAATTACAAAAGAAAGGCGAAAACCTAGTAGATTCGCTCGGCGCATTGTTAAAGGCGAATTCTGCAAATTCGATGAATTCCGCCCATTGTTCCTGGCAATCGGAGACGAAACAGCGTAGATATTGTTCTAAACATTGATTTACCCGTTCAGTCTGTCCGTTAGACTGAGGGTGATAGGCGGTAGAGAGCGACACTTTAATACCTAAACGATTGCAGAAAGCTTTCCAAAAACGGGATACAAACTGAACTCCTCGATCTGAAACAATATTCTGCGGTAGACCATGGAGGCGAAAAACGTGTTTTATGAATAACTGTACTAAATCCGGTGCCGACGGAAGTCTTATCAATGGAATAAAGTGTGCCATTTTACTGAAGCGGTCCACCACCACCCAAATTACAGAATTCCCTTGTGACGGAGGGAGATCAACAATAAAATCCATGGATATGTGCGACCATGGTTCAGTAGGAATTTCTAAAGGAACTAATAATCCTGCAGGAGACCCATGAGTAGCCTTACTCCGAGCACATACCGGACATGCTTCGACAAAGGCGGAAGTATCGCGTCGGATGGTGGGCCACCAGACATGACGTCTGGCGATAGCCAAGGTCTTCCGAACGCCTAAGTGACCGGCAGACTTGGCATCATGTAGTTCCTGTAAAACGGCCAGGCGCAAATGAGGTGGAACAAATAAACAATCAGAGGGTTTACCAGGAGGAGTATCAACCTGAAATGGCATTAACGAGCTAGACAAGTCAGGGAGAAGAGTAGCCACAACACAACCTAAAGGCAAAATCGACTCTGGAGGACCGCTCTGATCCTTACTATCCCCGAAATTACGGGATAGGGCGTCTGCTTTGGCATTCTTCTTCCCCGGCTTATAGGTGATAACAAAATTGAATCGAGAAAAGAAGAGTGCCCAGCGCGCCTGACGGGAGTTGAGTCTCTTGGCGGACTCTAAGTACTCTAGATTCTTGTGATCAGTATATACAGTGATAGGGTGCAGGGAACCTTCTAGCCAGTGACGCCATTCTTCAAAGGCCAGTTTAATACCCAATAGTTCCCTATTCCCAACATCGTAATTGCGTTCAGCGGGTGAAAATTTCCGAGAGAAGAATGCACAAGGATGTAGTTTCTCAGGATTGCCTGCATACTGAGAAAGAACAGCTCCTACTCCTAGTTCCGAGGCATCAACCTCCAATAGAAATGGAAGCCGGGTGTCGGGATGTATCAAAATGGGAGCGGAGGTGAAAGTCTCCTTTAACACATGAAAGGCGTTTTTAGCTGAGGGAGGCCACTCCTCAACAAAAGCGCCCTTACGAGTGAGATCTGTTAAAGGACTCACTATGGACGAGAAACCCTTTATGAATTGCCTATAAAAATTCGCGAATCCTAAAAATCTCTGAAGCGCCTTTAGGGTTCTAGGTTGTTCCCACTCAAGAATAGCAGAAACCTTGGAAGGATCCATCACCAACCCCCGCTTGGAGATTATAAATCCTAGGAACGGGATTTCAGACACTTCGAAAACACATTTGGAAATTTTAGCATACAGACGATTTTCCCGCAGTCTCTGCAACACCGCTTTGACATGTTGACGGTGCTCCATCAGGGAGCGGGAAAAAATCAGTATGTCATCCAAATAGACCACGAGAAACTGACCCAAAAAATCACGAAAAATGTCATTGACAAAATCTTGAAACACTGCAGGAGCATTACATAACCCGAATGGCATCACTAAGTATTCATAATGCCCATCTTTTACATTGAAGGCCGTCTTCCATTCATCCCCCTGCCGAATGCGAATAAGATTGTATGCCCCTCGAAGGTCTAACTTGGAGAAGACCTGGGCCCCAGAGACCTGATTAAAAAGGTCATTGATCAATGGTAGGGGATACCTATTCTTTACAGTAATCTTATTTAACCCTCGATAGTCTATACAGGGGCGTAAGCCGCCGTCCTTCTTCTCGACGAAGAAGAATCCAGCACCGGCAGGGGAGGTGGAAGGACGGATAAAACCTTTCTGGAGGTTTTCGGTGATGTAATCTTTCATAGCCCGTTCTTCAGATCTAGTGAGATTATATAGTTTCCCCCTAGGGGGCATAGTACCAGGGAGTAACTCAATAGGACAGTCGTAGGCCCTATGGGGTGGAAGAATGTCGGCGGATTTTTCCGAAAATACGTCTGCCCAATCCGCATAGACCAGAGGTAACCCATCAAGGACAATAGGTGTGGTTCTAAGGGATATGGAGAAACAATGATTTTGGCATGATGGACTCCATTTCACCAGATCCCCAGACCTCCAATCTATCACTGGGTTATGGACTTTTAACCAGGGGAACCCTAAAACAATAGGGGATACGGGACTTTCAATAACCAGAAATTCTATGTCTTCCGAGTGGGCAGATCCCACGACTAATTTTACCCAAGGGGTCTTGTAGGAGACCAACCCCCCCTCAATGGGCTTATTGTTAACCGCCAGGACCCGAAGGGGATTTTCTAATGGAATAAACGGAATACCAAGAGTGATGGCTAGGGATCTATCTAGGAAATTGCCAGCCGCTCCACTATCAATGAAGGCGGAGGCAATAGTCCGGGAAGGACCCCAAGAGAGTGTAACAGGTAGGAGCACCCGATTATCAGGAGGGAACGATACCTGACCGCCTAGAAGAAGTCCCTCTGCAGGATCTAGGCGTTGAAGTTTCCCGCCACCGGAGCCTTGTTCGGGCAGGTCTTGGCAAAATGACCCGGATTACCACAATAGAGGCAGAGGCCTTGGGATCTGCGCCGAACTTTCTCCGCCTGGGAGAGATGGGTAACACCAAGCTGCATTGGTTCCTCTGGTGATAAGGAAGGAGAGGAAGCGGCTGCCCCCTTGAAGCTTGGCTCTTGACGTGAGGATCCCCAAGGTTGGTCCTTGCCTCTTTCCTGGCGTCTCTCGCGGAGACGTCAATCCACCCTGATAGCCAGCTGCATATATTCGTCTAGGCTTTTTGGCAAAGGATAATTCACTAAAGTGTCCTTGATGTTGTCAGAGAGTCCAATCCTAAATTGGCTACATAAAGCCGGATCATTCCACTTCGAATCTATAGCCCATCGCCGAAATTCTGCGCAATATTCTTCAGCAGAACGTTTAGCCTGTCTCAGGTTCCGTAATTTGGAATCCGCTGTCGCAGCCCGATCTGGGTCAGCATAGAGTAGTTCCATGGCCGAAAAAAAAGAAGAGACTGACTGCAAGGCTTCATCGGTCGGAGCTAAACCAAACGCCCAGGTCTGTGGGTCGCCCTGGAGGAGTGAAATGACCAGGCCAACACGTTGCGCTTCGGATCCAGACGCGTGGGGTCGAAGGCGGAAGTAGAGCTGACAAGAATTTTTGAAGTTAGAAAACTTCGCCCGATCCCCCACAAATTTTTCCGGGAGAGGAATCTTGGGCTCGATGGCCGGACTAGGATCCGCTGGCGCAGGCATCTGACGACTCTCTTGAGTGGCCACTCGTTGGGCCAGCTGGTTGATGGCAGTGGCCATGGCTTGAACCTGTTGTATCAGTTCTTCCATCTAGAAGGTATTTCTTCTTATTTTTTGGGCCCGTTATAATGTCAGGTCCCGGAGACACCCACCTTCCAATAAACCAGCAACCCCCAATCTCCGCTGCTTTCTTCACCTATAGTAAGCCCCCGTTTGCCGGGACGCTAGACACGCCTCACCGGACACGGTTGCCCCCAGGTCTTATTAGCACAAAGGATGCTGATTTATGCAGGGGAAGGCAGATGAATCCAGGGACTAGACTGAGTAGCGATAAACGGACAGGGGTCATACACGGGTGGTCAATCCGAGAGGGCACGGTACAGAAGGGTTAGACGGAAGAATGGTCAGGGGTAAGCCAAGGGTCACAACGGGAGGTCAGAAGTTCGCGGTACAAAGGAGCAGGCAGAATCGGAGTCAAAGGGCAAGCAAGGTCGGTCCAGGCGGCAATCAGGGATGGTCGAAACAAGGCGAAATCACAAGGAGAAGAGCAATCCAAATCACACCCAGTAGCACGCTATAACGGGCAACGACTGACTGCAGGGTAAACACCTATATAGGATGGGGACTGACTGGATTGGCTGCGGGGAGGAGTGTAGTGATAGGAGCAACTGGGATCTCTGGGCTGATTGCCCAGTTTGAATCGGGAGGCGGAGTGAATATAGAACACATGCCTTTTAATAGCAAGGGCTCATTGGCCCAATTCACAGTGGGGAGGAGGACAGTATTTGGGCACATGCCCTTTAATCACTAGGGCTCATTGGCCCAATTCACAGTGGGGAGGAGGACAGTATTTGGGCACATGCCCTTTAATCACTAGGGCTCATTGGCCCAATTAAATCACCTCCGGCGGGCGCGCTGTGCGCAGCGCCGCCGGAGAGCATAGGAAGACCTGAGACGCGCGTGCGCGCGCGTGCGTGGACACGCGCCGGGAGCGCGCCGCACAGAGAGCGGCGCGACCGCTCCCGACGCCGCCAAGCCGGAAGCCGCCTGAGAAGCTGCTCGTGACAGCCGAGCGGCGGGCGGGCAGGAGCGACGCCGACCCGCCGCCGGCTGCAGCAGACGTGTATCCCGCCGAGAGGAGTCGGCGGGGGAGCGACGGCCAGGTAAGGCGGTGGCAGTGGCCGTGACATGGAGGATATCAGAAAGCAGTCTGTACACCCTGTTCCATGTGGCCGAGACTATAGGGCAGTCCCACCAGATGTGAGCCATTGATCCCACAGAAGGACATCCCCTAAAGCAGAGTGGGGAAGTCGACGGGGAAAACTTATGGATCCGGTCGGGCGTGAGATACCATCTGAAGAGTGTCTTATAAGCATTTTCTAACACTACTGTGTTACAGGAAATCTTCTTTGTGTTATCCCAGATTCTTTATCCCGTACCAATTCACAAAGGATTAAATGTAATAAAAATACGTTAAGTGGACAGGGCACCTGGGATCCAGGGGATTGGGGGGAGTCTGCATGCTGCCTTTGATAGGGGATTAGGGGGGTGCATGTTGCTTTGTATAGGGGATTGGGGGGTATTCTGCATGCTGCCTGCCTGGGCAGGAAAAGCTTTGAGCTTCATTGCTCACTGATGAACAAGGGTCAGATCAGGAATAGGACAAGGTCTTCACCCTGTTATATTATTTACACCAGACCTCAATTATCCTGCACTCCATCATAAATTTCTGGGTTGAAGGATCTATTTATGCTCACCCATTATCCATAGAAAGGTAAGCGAGGTAGACCGTTGACCTCAGTGTAGGTAGAGTTGCAGCAGAGAGCGTGGTCTGGATAAATCCCTGGTACCCACTTTCACTGCTGAAACCTATTTAACACTCACTGAGAAGTTTATCCCTGCCCCCATTGTTTTCCCTCTCCTGTCTCAAATTGCCTACAAACTACTACAATGACACTCTTAGAAGCAACCTGGATGAACTAGCTTCCCCTATACTCAAACCAGCCAGACATAAAAGAAAGCAACCCTGGCATGCACCTCAAACTCCAAGAGTCCTGAACGCCTCTAGAGAAAAACACATATTCCAGAGGACTTACACTATTACAAATTAATGATGGCAACCTAAAATTCTGCCCTCCACCTTGCCAAACAGACTTATTTCACAACCCTCATCTCTTCCCTACCAAAAATACTAGAAAACACATTTCATGCCCTGCTCAGGCCTAAAGTACAGACTCCTATTAAAGACCATTGTGCTGAAGATCTGGCAAGCCATTCCAAAGAGAAGATGTAAGACATATGTCATGAAATTGGCAGAACAGCAAATTCCATGTTCCAGAGAGCAAAACCTTGGATCCCAAATATTCGCTACATGGACAAGGTGTATAAATGTACGCATCTAGCCATGGGGGCTTCTTTCACAAACATTTGTGAAAGAACATCTCTTTCTAAAGTACTCACTGTCCCAGGGTTTGGTCCTTGCCCTGGGGCATCCTGAATTGATATGTCCCACTGTGTTAAAACCCCTGTTTGCCCCCCAAACCCCCCTTTTCCCATCCCAATGCGTAGGCTCTCGTCCAATCGGCACTGCATGTCATGCATTAATATGAGCCCAGCATAAGGAAGCGGGAGTGACCACAATCCTAGTTTCCCTGAAGTGTGCAGCACGCTCCTGCACCCAGCATATGAAATGCAGCCGCTACCACCGAGCAAGGCATGGGAGCCCTGTAAAGGTGAGTGAATACCTTTTAGACTCCAGGGTCTGCCAAGTGGGTGGTTGGACCACTTTAACTACAATACTGTAACAGTATACCACTGCTGCATATCAGTTGAAATGTGTGAAATGTCCTGCCTTCTCATTCTTACATTTTATTGAAGATTGAAAGTAGCAGCAGCTCAGCTATAGAGTGAGGAGACTATATAAAGTTACAGATCAGGGTCGCTGAGTTCTGAGGTGAATAACTCATAAAAGTCACCAACTTTGTGCTAGTTCTAAACCTACACCAACAATGCCAAGTGTCAGGTGGGGTGGCGTAAATTATGCCACAAATGGACTCTAGTGTACAGAAAAGATTCTGTGGAAATATGAAACCTGCTTTTCTATCTGTCAGTCTAGACTGTGCTTTGCCACGGAAGAAGGATGGTCTTTACTGGAGCCATTCTCCAAGGGATTATAGACTGGGCTGCACAGAGGCTCCAGATTGTATAATTAGGGAATAGAGAGCATGGACAGAAAGTCAGTGGTCACCCAATAACCAACTGACTGGCCAGGTGAGCTTGGCAGGCAGATATCAGCAGATATCAGTGATCAGCAAGTCCCAAGTTGGCTTCGAGCAGGGATCATGACAGCTGAGATTCATAGACGGTATCCACAGCAAAGGGTCATATTTTAAGAATGGTAGTCAAGAACCAAAGCAGGGGGTCAGTAATGGTCAAGACATGAAACACAGAATGTAAGGATTTTCCAGTAAGTCAGACATACAGAAATGTGGCAGGGGGTATCCTTCCAGCACCATTTTGTCACTTTGGCTTTCTATCTATAGGCAGGGTTGTATTTAGGGTTCATGCTGCCCTAGGCACTATTTGTGTTTCATCCCCCCAACCAAGCAGAAGAGGTAGAGTGGGTCGAAGACCCAGTACAGGAGGCTACAACAGTGAGTGAGTGGAGATGGCACTAGAAAAATACAACTCTGTGAAGTACTCACCTGTAGAGTTGATATTATACGCATACAGCACGTCCTGCTCCAGAATAGTAATAACATGTGGGTAATCCTCCGCCTCGGGCGCCGTGCACTGCAGACATGTAGAAAACAAGTTCCTCCCGGCCCTACATATACCGAAGGACCTCCCACAAATCCCCAGCATTGAAAAGCAGTGAGAAGAGAAGCCGGGAGGAACAAACCACCCAGAGACTGGCAATAATATCAATTGATAACAATCACCATACAGGGGATCCAGAACAAGTGAAACCAGGGTGGGGTGGAGCAGGACGTGCTGTATGCGTATAATATCAACTCTAAAGGTGAGTACTACAGAGTTGTATTATTCTAAGCATACAGCACGTCCTGCTCCAGAATAGTAATAACATGTGGGACATCCAATAGCAGTGTCCGTAAAGTAGGGTGGGATCCCCCCAAAAAAACAAGGCACAGCGGACAGTAAAGGCGCTGTCACCTGTAAAACTTTGCAACAGGCATGACATGAGCAGAGGCTCTAACGTCAATCTCATAACAAGACCTTTGAAAGGTATGAACAGAGACAAGCAACAGTCTAGTAACTTATTCAACAGAAAAAACCTGGTGCTGAAGGGCCAGTGGTACCCAAGCACCTATATAACGGAATAAAATGAAAAAGGGGAGATTCTGCCCCCTAAAAAGGAATAGTCCAGTGTAACGACCCAACCAGCCCACAGGCAACAGAAGCCTCGTGGAAAACTTATAACACACCCTAAGGGAAAAGAGAACTGGTCACCCGACCAAGGCCGGAATACTGACCCCTAACTAGCACGAAGCCAGGGGCTTTACGCAGGACCAGGAGACGTCCAAGAAGGATTAATCCAAAGGACGCAGTGGCGCTGGAAACAGGCGATATCAGGCGCATACATAAGGAGGCGCCCGCAGACTCCAAGGGCATCAAAATTGCAACACCTGTTGAGGGAATGCAGACCCTCATATTAGCATTATTAAGAATAAGGTCCGTAGTTAGACTAACCAGACTAACACCATGAACATAGAACACCACTTGGACCTGAGGTCCGGCGTAAGAAGGAATACCCCCACGGCATGGGGTGCCTATAGATTATATATATATATATATATATACACACATCGAGCCAAGGCTAAGTAATCAGATCCACCTTCTCAGGCACACGTCTGACTGGGGCAGGAGCCCCCAGAGAAGCGACTTGGACTACAAGGCAGCTCAGACATCATCCAGCAGGAAGTCCCCAGGGAAAAATCCGCAGGGCAACAAAATGAAAATTGATCCCAACAGGGACCATGGAACTACTTGGGAGATGCACCTAAGCAATCCCCAAGAGAACTCCTCACGAGGAAGACAGAACCAGACTCCTACAGGAAGACAGCCAGGACAGAACCTGAACCTTCAGAGTCCCTAGATGGGGAGCCAACCCCAACCTATGCTGTAATGACTCTAGAACCCTGGGAACCGAGAACGTCTAACAGGGAAGAGACCAAGACTCATGCCAATCAATATGGGTATACCATAAAACCCCAATAGACGGAGGAAGGGGAAGCTAAGGAAGCTTGCTCCTAGCCCCCCCATATACTGAGTCACCCAGAAGATAAGGCCCGTCTCCAAGGGGTGAATGAATCAGCTGTCAATCCCCAGACTAGAGTCCATATATTGGGACGACAAAAGAAGGGGCCTGACAAGGGTAGAACCGCACTCCTGAGAGAGCAAACAGGTCAGCAGACTTCAGCAGAAGCATCTGCGAACCACAGTTCACAAGGCCACCCAGGCCATCAATCTCACGGGTCTCTCTATCGGCACAACCGTGCACAGAATCCCACAAGTAGGGTGACGAAGAGAAGGCATATAAAATAGAAAGTCTATGCATAAGTTTACTAAGCCCCCATGACCAGAATCAGAATCTTCTGGGACAGTAAAAACAAGGGCGGAGCCCCTATGGTATAAGCGAGACCCAACAGAGCCACACTAGTAGGCTCCCAGAGCGACACCAGGATAGCATAACCTGCCGCTAAAAAGCATCCATTGGAGCGAATACCGCTGAGAACAGGGAACGTAGGATCAGGGACCCTCCAGAGGGAGCATCCTGCTTCAAGCTCCAGACCAATAATAAAACAGGCCATTGTCATCCAACAGGCCAAGAGTCCCCAAATAGACAGATCCTAAAAGAGGAGAAGTCCAGCCGTATAGAGTCAACGGAAGGCACACCGTTACAACAAAACCAGCAGGTAAGATGGACCCTCTAGGGGACCCTACCTAGGAACCACGGGGGGTTGTGGAAGAAATTCCCCCCCGCCAACCTGTGAGACTTGGTACCCAAGGTGACCATTCACAGGAAGATGCAAGTAAGGAAGGGGGAGCCCCCTGACAGGGCCCTTGAATATGATCAGCTCAAGAGGAACCACCTTACCAAGGGGGAATGAGCACAGACCAAGCCCCAGGGGTGCTGGAACCCCATGTAAGCTCAATAACCTACTGTGCCGGAGAGCCCAAGGGCTCGGTATATAAGGGACGTGATCAGATATGCCACCAACGGGCCAACCAGCTGCCATCCCGCCTGGTAAAAGTAAGATGTCAGTAAAGGGGGACAGAGCCCCCTTAACCGGGAGTCCCCTTGTTGCCAGAGAAGAAGGCTCAAGCCTGAACCGAATCCGTAGCGGATAAGGGACCATGAGGGATTGAGGTGACTGAGCAACCATCCAGTAACTCCCAGGGGACACCGCTGGCCGACCAATCCACTCGGCCTGACTTAAGAGACTGGGGAGTAAGGAAGGACGACCCGGTAGGTCCTAATGCAGACGCCCCCCCCCCCCCCCCAGGCATGTCCGAGACATCACCCCCATTCGCGCCATGGCGAGTAGCCTGGGAACGAAAGAGAGGCCACAAATAATGACTCAATCCGCAGGGTTGGTCCTGCAACACCGTCTAGTAATGGTCTTGGTGTCCAGCAGACACAAGGGGAACTAAGAAGATCTAGTACTCCACAGGAGGCCGGAAGCCCCCCTTGCACAGGGCGCCTGTGTCCCAAGACAGAGGTGTCATATAGGGACTACCTGTGAGAGTAGAATTGCCAGGCCTACCATAGGCCAGCGTGGCCCAGACTGCCTCATACTGTTGAGGGAAGGAGGAAGGTTAATATAGAGGCCATAGCCCCATATTGTTAAGGGCAACCTGTAAGTAAGCCCAAACTCTGTAGGCCCAGTACGGCCTGCGCCAATTCATGAAGGAAAAGCAGGGGCTAGAAGCACCCTGACAACCACTGAGAGGGACCGCCCAGCAAAAGCTATCCTGAGTCCAGGGGAAGCTACCTCCTGGAACCACCAGAAGGAGGAGGTACATTCCTAGATGGGAGACAGCTGCTGCAGCAGTACCCTCGTCCAGAAGGGCGAGGGCGTCCCTTCATGCTTGGGAGGTCTTAGCAGATTTGGACTTAGTCCTGCCAGAGGGCCCAGGGCGCTGCCTGCCCACCCCATGCTGAAAATCCACACCGAACAGTTGGAAGCACACCTCAGGTTCGCGTTTGACACTAATATAGGGAGGTGGAGGGGTGACCTTCTGCGCAAGGGTGCTTTACCCTTTTTACCAAAAAGGTCCAAACGGGCCCCAAATAACCGCCGTCCTCTGAAGGGAAGGCAAGTGAGAGCCTTTTTCGTAGCATCATCAGCACCCCACTGTCGCAGCCAGACCAGGCGGCGAATAGCTATCACAAGGGCAGAGGTTCTAGCACACATCTTAATGGTGTCGTCCAGTGCTGATAGAATAAACTTCACAAACGCATTAAACACCCCCCAAGGGAGGTCCTTCGGACGGTGATCTAGTACTTTTCTGACAAGAGTCCTGGCGGCCACCGCAGTGATGGCCGCGGCACAGACCGGGCGCAGAGCCGTCCCAGCACACGAGAAGGCGTAGGAAGCCAGTCTGTCAATGCGCCGGTCCTCAGCATCCCGAAGGGTACGGTAAAAAGGAGCCGTCATGAAAGGGGGATTTGTAACCCCTATAACCGGTGCATCCACCACAAGAGGTGCTGACCAAAAATTAACCACATCAGGAGGGAAAGGGTACTTCCAATCCCAGACCCCTGGGACCCCTTTAAGTTTACTAGGCGATTCCCATTCTTGGAATATAGATTCTGGAAATGATCCTGTTCTAGGAACTCCAAGCGCGGCGGCGCTGTATGGAAACTCTCCTTCTTAGACTTGGGGTTCTCCCCAGGGGGGGAGATTGACAAAACCTCAAAAATCTTAATAAGAATTTCATCTGTGTCACACAGGCCCCAAGAACCAAGCTCACAATCATCACAGCCCCCGGGCATCTCGTTCGAGGAGCCCGAATCTGAGAATAGCTCACCTTCCTCAGAAGGATCAAGGTCCTGCATATCAGCCAGTCATCGGTATCGTTAGGAACCGAAGAGCCAGGAGGCGTCAGGGACCGCTTCTTACCAGGGCCCATACGCTCCGCCAATCCAGAATGCACCTGCTCCGCCGTAGGCTGCACGCGCGGCACGGATTGCAGGTCATCCCCGCTCGAGTGGGACTCATCAGGAGTGATATTTAGGTCCGGGGAGACGGGTGTATTGAAGGGAGGTGCCGCCATCGGCAGACCTGCCTGTTCTGCACACGGTCCGCAGACCCGTGCTCTGTCAGCCTCAGCCTGGGGCTGACCACACACTGCACACAGCCGGTCATGACCCCGGTTACATAATTCTGAGATGCCTCCATATGGTGATTATAAGAGCAGTATGCCCGCAGGGATTTACGCAATAGGCAACCCTGGATGCCCCAAGACCCGCTAGGAAGCGGGAGAATTTGTTATGTGGACCCGCTGTAATATATGTTAGGCTGGGAGAAGCCACCGAAGTCCTGGCGTCTGAAAGACATAATGGGACAAGAGGGGTGGAGTCAGTGCCATGCGCAGCCGAATAGACATAGAACCATGCCGCCCGGAGGGCACTTACATGACCAAGGGAGGAGGCGGACCGCACCACGCGCGAAGATTGTCAAAATGGCGTCAAGCGAACCTCGAGGGGTGGGCCAGGCCAGGCCAGGCTATGACGCGGAGCGCGTCATGCCGAGTCTCTGCCTCCCCCAAAGAGCGCGAAGCTCTAACCAACAGAAATGAGTAGCACAGTTGGATAGAAGGCGTATGCATAAAAATGCTGATACGCTGGAAATGATGCTGCCGTCTAGGCAGTTGTTAATGAAAGACAAACGGCTCGCAACTGTATAGCAGAAGCGCGACACTGACACCCAATAAAAATAAAAACCAAAGGCCTTAACGTGATACTTAAGACTAGGACTGCCACACATACCCCTCCCCCTTTCTTTTCCCCCGAGATACGGGAGGAAGCGAGGGAGAAGCGGACAGCGTCCATGGACAAAGTCTGTGAGGGGCACGGGCAAGAATGCGGGAGGGGCATCCACTAGAGGCTCACCATCGGCCTAACCGCCTACCCTATGGAGGATGATTGCGGTGGAGCGTGGCTCCGTTCAGCACACCAGGTGCTGCCTACCTTCACCCAACCCGCGCAGCCCAGGCTGGGAGGCATATTCTTCCGAAGAGGACGGGTGGAAATAGTCCCGCAGGGCCTCGGGCTGCAAAGCCCCGCTCGCCTGCGAGAGCGTGATACTTCATGTCTTCGCAGTTCAGCACTGCAGAGAAATCTGGGGATTTGAGGTCCTTCGGTATATGTAGGGTCGGGAGGAGCTTGTTTTCTACATGTCTGCAGTGCACGGCGCCCGAGGCGGAGGATTACCCACATGTTATTACTATTCTGGAACAGGACGTGCTGTATGCTTAGAATAATACCATTTTGTGATTACTCACCTGTAAAATGGGTATTATAAGTATGTCACACACCCCAGTTCAGTTACTCATTATTATTACACTTGGGTAAACTCACCGCTAGGTGGCGTAGTTGCAGAGATCTCCAAAAAAGCAGCAAGCCCCTCCCGGTCTACACATACCTGGTACCTCCCATCAATTCCCCAGTGTTAAAACAGCAGTAAGACAAGGTACCAGGAATAAACAAATGTAACCCTCAACTGTAAATAACAAAACTTCACCATATAAGGAACCAGGATAACAAAAGAGGGCGGGTGAAGTGGGGTGTGTGACATACTTATAATACCCATTTTACAGGTGAGTAATCACAAAATGGTATTATTCTAAGTATGTCACACACCCCACTTCAGTTACTCATTATTATTACACTTGGGACATCCAACAGCACTGTCCAAAAGAGGGCGGGTATCCAAACCAGGCAATAACGCAGATAAAACTCAAACCACTGCAGCCTGCACAACCTTACGGCCAAACACAGCATCCGCTGAGGCCCGCACATCAACCTTGTAAAACTTGGAAAAGGTGTGAACCGAAGACCAGGTAGCGGCCTTACAAACTTGTTCAACCGAAGCCTGGTGCTGAAAAGCCCAGGACGCACCAACCGCACGAGTAGAATGCGCAGTAACGCGAAAAGGGGGATACTTCCCCTTGGCAGAATAGGCTCCAACAATCGCCTGACGAATCCATTTGCTAATGGAAGACTTAGCCGGAGCCAAACCCTTCCTGGGCCCACAGGGCACCACGAAAAAGGCATCAGTCTTACGAAAAGAAGACGTAGCACGCAAACAGTACCTAACACAACGCACCACGTCCAAGCAGTGCAACGCACTCTCCTTAGCATTCCTAGGCTTAGGACACAAAGAAGGAAGAACAATGTCCTGATTAAGATGAAAAGCAGATACCACCTTAGGAAGAAAATCTGACTTGAAGCGAAAGACCACTTTGTCCTGATGCTTCTCAAAATAAGGAGCCTGAATCGACAAAGCTGCCAACTCTGAAACACGCCGAACCGAAGTGATGGCCACCAAAAAGACAACCTTCTGAGTCAGAGTGGACAGAGCAATATCCTGCAAGGGCTCAAAAGGAGGAGCCTGTAACGCAGAGAGCACCAAATTCAAATCCCAAACTGGGAGCAAAGGCTTCCTAGGAGGCCGCAGATGCGAAACCCCCTGGAAGAAAGTCTTGACCAAAGAATGGCTAGCAAAAGACCTCTGAAAAAAAATTGACAAGGCAGACACCTGCCCCTTCAAGGTACTCAGCTGGAGACCAGAATCCAGCCCTGATTGAAGAAAATCCAAAGTCCGAGAAATAGAAAAGACCCGGCATGGCAAAGATCTAGCCTCACACCAATCAATATAAGATCTCCAGACCCTATAATAGATGGAAGAGGAAGACCTCTTCCTAGCACTAACAAGAGTCTGAATGACCGAATCCGAAAGACCCTCCTCCCTCAAGATGGAGGTTTCAGCAGCCAAGCCGTCAAAGCCAGCGTTGGTAAACTGGGGTAACACAGTTGACCCTGGGTGAGCAGATCTGGCCGAAGAGGCAACTCGAACCGATCCACTGCCAGACGAACGATGTCTGCGAACCACACCCGCCTTGGCCACCTTGGAGCCACGAGAATGGCGGGAACCCCTTCCTGAACTAGCTTTCGCAGCACCCTGCCTAACATGGGAATCGGAGGGAACAGATACAGGAACCCCAGATCCTTCCAGCTCAAGGCCATGGCATCCGCCGCCAGAGTCAGAGGGTCCCGAGACAGCGACACGAATGTCGGAAGCTTGTGATTGTGACGAGAGGCAAACAGATCCACCTCCGGTGTCCCCCACCGAAGACACATGGACCGAAACACTTGGGGATGGAGAGACCATTCCCCCCGGCGGGACGAGCACCGGCTCGTGTTCTCCACTCCTGGAATGTACACTGCCGAAATGCAAGGGACATACGTCTCTGCCCAAACCAGAATCAGAGACACTTCCCTGAGGGCACCCAGACTGCGAGTCCCTCCTTGGTGATTGATGTAAGCAACCGCCGTCTGATTGTCCGATCGAATCTGGACCGGCAGACCCTGTAAATGATGCGTCAAGTGAGACAGAACCAATCTGATGGCTCGCAACTCCAGAACATTGATGGGCAAGTGGGCCTCCTGAGGGTCCCACTGCCCCTGAAACTGAAGATCCTTCCAGAAACCTCCCCATCCTGACAAGCTGGCATCCGTGGTGACAGTTTCCCAAGGCGGAGTCAGAAACGACCTGCCCTTCAAAAGATTGTCCGGGACAAACCACCACCGAAGAGACTGCCGAACTCGAGGGGACATCCGGAAGGACCGATCCAACGACCGCGGGCGCCTGTCCCAAGACGCCAAAAGATGAAGCTGCAGCGTCCTCGTGTGAAACTGTGCGAAGGGAACTGCCTCGAACGAGGCCACCATCAACCCCACCAGTCTCATCCCTAGCCGAATGGACGGGTGAGGATTGGAAAGAAAAAGCTGAGCCAATTCCTGAATCAACCATGATGAGAAGATCGTCCAGGTAAGGAACAATGCGAATCTCCTGAGCTCTGAGCAGGGCCATCACCCCTGCCAACACCTTGGTGAACACTCTCGGAGCCGAGGTGAGACCGAATGGGAGAGCTACAAACTGAAAGTGCCGATCCTCCACCACAAAGCGCAGAAACCGCTGATGAACCGGAAAGATCGGAATGTGAAGGTACGTGTCCTTGGCTCCCCGAAAGGACGGATTGAAGGGGGCCGCCCCCCGAAAGGAACGGCGAAACTTCTTGCGCTGAGGCAACCTACCTCCCTTGGCAACAGAATTCAGCTTTTCACCAAAAAGCCTCAAACCCAGAAAGGGAAGAGCCGTGAGAGATCTTTTAGAATTAAAGTCAGCCGTCCACTGTCTCAACCACACAGAACGGCGAACAGCCACCAACAGGGCAGACGCCCTGCCACACATCAACATGGCATCATCCTGAGCGGCCAGGATAAATGACAAGAAGGAGTCACAACGCTTAAGCGCAAGGAACTCATCACCCGAGGGATCAAGATCCACACATAAATCCCTGACCATAGACCTAACCGCCAAGGTCAAAAGAGCCGAAGCACAAACAGGCCTCAAAACCGAACCCGCACAGACGAAACCATGGCGGGCCAGCTGATCAATCCGGCGATCCTCGCCATCCTCCAGATAAGTAGTGTCAGGAAAATGAACAGCCGCCGAATTAGACAGCCCCAAAACCGGAGCATCCACCTCGGGAGGGACAGACCAACGTTTCAGCAAGTCTGCCGGAAAGGGATATTTCTTATCCCAGCTAGGCGGTACCCCGACGAGCCGTGTAGGATGCTCCCACTGCTTAAGGACAACGTCCTCGAAATGCTGCTGACTGGGGAACTCCAGACTCTGCTTGGAGCCCCCAAAGAGCTGGCCCTTAGGCCGAGGAGCAACCTCAGGAGGATCCAAATCCAAAACCTCAAACATTTGGGTCAAAATAGAAGGCGTATCAGGGGCGGGACCATCCACCTGGTCCCCCTCAGCACCCAGCACCTGCTGGCCCTCTGAATCATCCAATTCTTCCACGAGCTCACCCTCTTCGAGGGGACGGTCCGACCAATCCAGGTCCTCAATCACTTCCTCCTCCGAGTCCGGCGGAGGCGGAGATAGGTGTTTACGCTTGGCCGTAGCCTTCTGTGCGGACATGGTGGAAAACATTTTCTCGAGGTTGGCCAACCGAGCACACACCTCTGATTGCGAATCCCCACCCGTGACCACGTCACACGGGGTCCGGAACAGGCGAGGAGGAGAGGGAGATGGCGCGGACGATGACGTACCAGGCACCGGGGTGCTGGACTGGCGCTCAATGTTCCGCTGCGCACATGGAATGCATACAATGACATCATCCCCCGGGAGCGGAGTCCCACAACCCCCACACAGCCTAGATTGTCCCGAAGGATCAGATCCGGTATCCCTGGCAGCCTCCATATGGTGAAATTATGGTATTCGCAAACCTAGGGATTTGCGCAGTAAGCAACCCGGGATGCCCCCTTTAATAAAGGTCTAGCTTAAATCTTCACTACCCGGACCACGGGGAAGCCCAATATCTTTATATAAATTTATATATATCCCAATTTTCTTTCCCCCCTACTGGCCAGGTATGTAAGACCGGGAGAGCCCAACCGGAAGGGGTCCCGGGATCTGGAAGACACAAAAAAGACAACAATCATTCCAGGCACATGCTAACATATGTAGACAAAAACAGGCGAAGATAAGTGTGCAAAGCTATGTACAGCCATATATATATATATATATATATATTAAAGGCACAATAAGAGCACAATAAAAGTCACCCCTGGCTCCAGAGCCTGCCAACACTCCACAACAGGAGTGAGAGGGGGAGAGACCAAGGGGAGACATTACAGCGTGGGGCTAACGACGCTCCAGCCCCACGCAAGAAAACCCGCACAACTCCCGGATGAGGAAAAAAGACAGCGGGGGGACCTACCTCGCGTGACAATGGCGGCCGCACAGCGCAACTCAGGGGAAGAAGGAGGAAGAGGACGTGCCCAGAAGAACCGCGGGAGCCGCCGTGGCCCCGCCCCCCCCTGACGCGCCTGCCAATCGCGCGGACCGCGCGTCCCGAGGACCTGCCCCCCAACCGCGCCGCGCGTCAGGCCCAGCAAGGGCCGCGCCGCAGTAACAACAGGCGGGAAATGACAAAGGGCGCACAAACCCGCACGCCGCGCACACACACAGAAAAAAAGAGAGACGCGCTCACTCTCTCTCACTCTCACAACCCCCAGACACGAGCAGAACAATAAGCGCCCGCAGGACGCGGACCCAAAGCCGCTTCCACATCGTGGTCCCGCGCCGCGCGACCCCGCCTCCAAACCCCCAGAGGGGGAACAACCAGCGCCCACAGAGCGACCCCCACACGTGAAACAGTCACCCACAGGGCCCCAGAGCCCAAACGCACTCCCGGACCGCCGCAAGGCAAAGCCATACTACTGAAAGTGTGAGGAGGGGGGGGGGGGGGGGAGTACAATAACATGCCACAACCAAGAATAAAAACGCTACATTCCCTGACTACCGCTAGAGAATAAGGGCATCCCACATCCGGATCACCACTCCGGGAATCCCGCTATGCCCCACATGATGGGGTCGAGCGGAGGAGCTAATCTCCTGGGCACCAAGGGTGCCAGCTACCTTTGCCCGACCTACAGCCAAGGCTGGGAGGCTGCCGAATAACATGAGGAGTAAACAAAAAGGGTCGGGCAGCAATAGACCATGGGGGGGGGGGCCGGGGTGATACCCCGGCTACCTGCAAGCAGGAGACTTCTTTCTTCTGTCTTGTCGACATCTTGCAGAGAACACTGGGGAATTGATGGGAGGTACCAGGTATGTGTAGACCGGGAGGGGCTTGCTGCTTTTTTGGAGATCTCTGCAACTACGCCACCTAGCGGTGAGTTTACCCAAGTGTAATAATAATGAGTAACTGAAGTGGGGTGTGTGACATACTTAGAATATAGAGAGTTAGTGGAGTCTGGTGCCAAGTCGGGAGTGATGCGTGTAAGAAAGCCAAACCGTAATGCAGTGCTGAGGGCGGGCAGTCTAACATACAGAGCATCAGAATGACAGGCAGGGGGCACTGTGCTAAGCTTCCCATTATTTTTGTCTCTAGTTCTACATTGGCATTGTTGGTACCCCATGTGATTCCCTGGCCTCGCCTAACTTTCGTGGTTAGTCCATCTCCCCTGCTTGCGTAAAAAAAGCACTGTTGGCGCCCGTGATCAGGGGTGAACCTGGCGACTCTGCTCCCTGTGGCCAACTTTAGAAAGACAAGTCATTCTAAACTGAGAAAGGGAGTTGGCTAACAAATTGTCTTTAAGAAATATACCACTAACTCCTGCTGCCTTGCCTTGGTTACTACAGATATACTGTGACCGGCATAAATGAGAACTTACACATAAAAAACACAGAATAAACCAGACCCATGGAATAAAGTCTTATGCAGAATGCAGAATAAAGCACACCTAAAGAAATCACTGAATAAATAGAATGAAGATATAAAGCAGTGGACCACTTTTTGCAAGTCAGTAGCCAAACTAAATTTCCCACCATAAATAGGCATAGTACAGAAAGATCTACCCAGACCCCACAATTAATAATCAGAACTTCAAGCGCAACTGGCAGCTTAGCCAGCCAATCAGTGCAGTACCAACCCAGGTCTCACAGTGATTAGCCAATTAAGCAGCAATTCCCCAGTAGCCACAGAGCGTGGGGGGGGGGGGGAGGACATCTAGCACTTGCCAGGTAAGTCACATGTTTTATTTTTAAAATGTCTGAAAGAAATGTGAAAGACTCCAGGGTCAGCCGACTCTGGATGCCCCACTGTATGAATCCCCACAATGTCCTGCAAAATCCTTTACCTTTCAGCCCGTCCATCACTGCAATTGAGTGCCACAGCCCTGCGGCAAAGCGCACTCCTGCGCCCAGCCTATTATGCAGGGAAGCTAGGGATGCTGGTGCACAGTCCAAAAGAATGGCATTAGTATGCAGAATATAGCGCTTACTGGACAAGATCCCGCACATTGGAACGGCGGAAAGCTGAGAGGGCAATCAGGGAGGTTTCACACAGCGGGGCATCTCAAATCGGGATGCCCCACGGACAAGTACCAATCACCAGTATAATCAAATTCCTGGCGATTTGTTAGGGACCTGTGTCCAGGAGGCCAGACATCTAATTAAAAAATAGGTACAGATCACATTTGCTCACAGTGCTGCAAGCCCAATTTTTCTTACCTGATGCTCACTCCCTCATTAAAACCAGGATCCTGTGATTGTAGACCGGCGATCATTGAGTCCAGAGTCGACGAGGTGGCTAGCAGCCAATCTTGGTTCCATATTGCCAAGGGAGCAAGGATAAGGTAAGAAATGGGCCTGCAATTGGGGAGGGGAATCAGAAAAGGGCAAACACTCCATCAAACCCTCACACCATACAAACACACACCATTATCCCCATTATACCCCCACTCTATTACCCTCCACTACACGCACACTATAACCCCACACCTAACCCTCACACCTGTTAAACCAGGCCATAACCACTTTTGTCCTGTAGTCTAAAAGCCCCCAGCGCCAGCCAGTTACCTCTCCCCAAGGCATCCCGATTCAGGATGCTCCACTTTCCATTCATTCCACAGCCGGTCTGTTTAAACCTTCACACATACAGTTAAAGTGGAACAAAACCCGAGATTTTGACTTTCCCCGTTTTGTTCCATTCCCTGAGGGCATCTCAAATTAGGATGCCCCGCTGTGTGAAACCCCCCAGGATGGAGGTATTCACTCATCTACCAGGTCCAACAGCACATGTTTGAATGAGAGCAGCCATTCGGCAAATGGCTCTCATTGACTTCAAAGGCGAACGCAAGCGGCGGCAAACCCAGCGGCGTGTGCGCTCCTGCCCCAGACTATCTTTCTGATAACAATGAGAGCCATTTGCTGTATGACATGGTCACAGCAAATGGCTCTCATTGAAAGAGAGACCACACATATGCCACACCCAGAAAAGGCGAATGATTACCAGCACCCTGGGGGTTTTCACACAGTGGGGCATCCGAGGGATGCCCAGGAAAAGGCCAGCGGCTTCTTTTAGATTCCAGGGCTGGCCCGGCTGGGTTTTGTTCCACTTTAACTTCCCCACACGCAAATAAAGCAAATGAAAACAGTTTTGGACAACCCTAAAGTCTAAAGGACTCCAGGGCCAGCCGACTCCCTCTCCCCCACTGTGTAAAACTCCAGGGATAGCCATGAATCTTACCTTTCCATCAATCCCATAGTGCATGCGCAGCCAGAGGTGGCATCTCCCTGGCTGAATGGCTAGTGCGGGCACTCCATTAATTCAGAATAGATTGCCAGGTGACGCAAAATATTCTGAATTAATGTAAGCCTTCACATGCGCCATGGGATGTAAGATTTTTGGCATTACCTGAGGTTTCACACACAGGAGAATCCTCAATCATGTTTACCAGCTTCTAAAGCGGAACAAAATTCAGGAATTTTACTTTCCCAAGTTTTGTTAAGTGCGCCTGAGGCATCTTGAATTGGGATGCCCCACTGTGCATTACCCCCCAGTTAACCCATAAAACTCACCTTTCCACACTCCAGTGGCCCATGAGCGGACTCTCACCCAGTGAGAGCCACTTGCTGTGACTAAGTAATTTGGCAGGTGGCTCTCATTGACTTGAATGGGGATCTATCTGAATGGCTGGGGCTATATCACACACTCACCACCGGGAATGCAGGGGATGCTGCAGCACATGCTCCCCATTCACAGGCTCTCATTGAACAAGAGTCTGCACATGTGCTTCTGGAGCATGGAAAAGTGAGTTTTTACCAAAGCCCTGGGGTGGTTTCACAAAGCGGGAAGCCCAGGGGAAAAGCCGATGGACTGAGCTGGAATCTTGTAGATTCCAGGGCGGCCGCTGGTGGGTTTTGTTCTGCTTGATTCCCTCCCCGGGATGCCCCCTACACATACCTTGCTTCCAATGGCACATGCACGAACCATGGCCTCCCTGCTATCCCTCTAGCAGGGCACACGCCTGTGCCAGGCATTTGTGAATAGCCGGTGCGGGCAGGCTTCTGTTAGAGGGAAGCGGGGGATGCGTCCGCCAGCGTGCTCAGAGCCGCAGGCCTTAGACGACGTGACGTCTGGATGAGCGGCTGCGCATGCGCCGTAGGACTGGGAAGGGGCGGGTTTCACAGAGCGGGGGTGCCCCAGGGGAAAGGACCAAAACCCAGGACACTCAAAGTCCTGGGTTTTGGTCCACTTTAAGTGTTTTGTTTTTTTTACAATAAATTAATGCAGGTTTCTGCCCTGAACCCACCCTAGTCTTGCCCAAGACTAGAGCCGTTTGCCTTTCAGCAAATGGTTTGGATTGTTTACAATGGGAAAGGCGGCTGCCACATCTCAAGCATCCCTGGCGGTGGGCAAAAGTCAAATTCCTGGGTTTTGCTCCACTTTAATGGGCATGAAATGATATTAAAAAACTAAAACACACTCCATACAGGTATATCTCGGTTTGGCTTGAAAAAACAGGCCTGAATTTTATAAATGTGTTAAATGTGTTTTATTTTAACATACCTGGTCTCCATTTTTTCAAGTTGTTAATATATTGGATCTTGTTCTACATCATCATCACTCTTTGTGCAATACTGGATAAGGAAAGGAAATAAATGATCAGCAAGAAGAAATAAACTGTCAGAAAAAGGGCCATAACCGTATAGACATGGCAACCAACCTAACCTGGCTACATCATCCAGGTGAAAAACAGGGTAAGGCTCCCCTAGTATGTATGTCCCAGTCCTTATGCAACCCCCCACCCCCAAATTTAAGAGACTCTATAGCCTCTATAAGAGTGCCCCCTGGTATTGAGGCAAAAAAAACCCTGCACCCGACTGCTCATTAATGAGCCGGTGAGTACAAACAGCAGAGAATGACACTCTATGTAGCTTCAATGCAGCGGCCATCCATGAGAAGCACCAGGGAAACATGCTGAGTTTTCTCTCATCCTGCCTTTTAATGCCAGGAGACCCTATAGTCACCAGTTGACTTGAGTGTCACTTTAAAGTAGTTTTGTCACCAGGATTGTCACTATCCTGATGATAAATCCTTGTCCCTGGGGCATCCCAATTTGTGATGCCCTGCTGTGTAATCTCCCCCCAAGATTTTTTGACAGAATTTTGAACATGAAAGCTAAAAATTAACTCAAAAAATTGCAAGAATGCATATGGGGGGGGGGGGGGGGTAGACAGATAGAATGAAGGGGTTATATGATGGACAGATATAATTGAGGGGCAGATAGATAATGGATACTTACTATTTATGAATGGCAATGCCGATGCAGCCTGCCAAGACAATATGGACAGCAATAGTAGAAGGTTCAAGCAAATTTCTGCGTCAGGCTTATTTTCTAGTAGAGCAGCGACAACATTGAGGTCTCCTCAGCTTGAACCCCAATATGCGTCTCTGCCGCTTGGTGATATTTTTCAACCGCATTCTTGATAAGCTTTGCTTTTTAGGTCGGCTAGGTTTTGGTCTCCTCAACCTGAACCTCAAGATGCGTTTCCGCTGCTTGATGATACTTTTCAACCGCATTCTTGAGTCTACAGCATGTGGATCAGTTCTTATGACTTCGGCTGTTTCTGCTTCTTCTCTGATCTGGTTGACCTCTTTATTTATGACCAGCTTCTCGGGTTCTTTCCGAAGCTCTGGTGCTTGAGGTTGATCAAAGCTATGCTTACATTTGTCAGGTGAATTTGAAGCTTTCGAAACTGTTTTTTCTACAGCATGTGTATGCTTACATTTGTCAGGTGAATTTGAAGCTTTCGAAACTGTTTTTTCTACAGCATGTGGATCAGATCTTATGACCTCGGCTGTTTCTGCTTCTTCTTTGATCTGGTTGACCTCTTTATTTATGACCAGCTTCTCGGGTTCTTTCCGAAGCTCTGGTGCTTGAGGTTGATCAAAGCTATGCTTACATTTGTCAGGTGAATTTGAAGCTTTCGAATCTGTTTTTTTTACTTTGCCTTTTTTGATAAGTTCTTCTGATTTTGAAGGTTTCAGTTCAGTTTTTTTTGCTTCGCTTTCTAGGGTCACCTTAACAGTTTCCTCAGCCACTGATTCTGGTAGCAGCTTGGTGGATTGTTCAGTGGGGTTCCCAGCCTCCAGGTCTGCTGGCTGTAGCAACAGGGATTGCTCACCTGGATCCCCGGCCTCCAGGTCTTTGGATGTTGTGTTATCCCTTTTAGACAGCCACTTGGTTTGTATATAGTGCATTATGTGATATATGAAATCTGGCATACCTGCAAGAGAACCCAGTGGTTATTAAAGCGGACCTTCACTCTGAATAAGAGTCTATCTTATATGTTTCCCCCACACTGTACATACAGATTGCTCACATTAAAAATCATCCTACCTGCATCTACTGCTTGTTATGAGCCTTTAAACATCCAAGATGGCGGCTTATGGAAGCCGCCATTTTATCAGGCAGCCTGCAAACAGGAAGTGCCTGCAAACAGGAAGTGACTGTGCTGCTCTGCATTCTGGGGCTGCTGACCTTTCCCTGACCCCAGCTCTGCTCTGTCTGAGCAAAGCACAGCTATAACCTGCCCCCCTGTACCTTATCCCACTCTCCTCTCCTCAGTAAGTGTGATGCTTCTGAGTCAAGATGGCGGCGCCCGTATCCTAAATTCCTGAACAGAGTTGCAGCCCAGTGGGGGAAAGAATAATAAGTTAGTGACTAAAAATGTAAAATATATTAATTTTAGATGCTGGGGAATCGTTTTTTAAGAGTTTGGGCTTTTCATTAAATCATGGTGAAGGTCCGGTTATTAATCATTATATGAAACATGCTAACTGCATACTTAATATACACTGCATTGTGGTGGGAACACACTAGTGCAGAGCAGCACAGTAAACATTTGCATGTGCTGCGCCTAGTGGTCGTGCCCCACAGTGAAGAGGGGCGAGAGAGGTGGCGGCAGGGGAAAGACAGGGGGGTAGGACCAAGCTGAAAAGAACATGGCAGCAGTACATGCTAGGAGACCTTGAGTTAGCCATGAATTTCATAAATGTGTTAAATTAGTTTCATTTTAACTTACCTGGTCTTTGTTTTTTTAAGTTGTTAATATATTGGATCTTAGCTTGTTCTTTATAGTAGTTTGTAAATGCGGCCTCCACATCGTCATCGCTCTTTATGCGATTTCGGCTAAAGAAAAGAAAAGATCAGCATGGAGAAATAAACAACAATAAACTGTCAAAAAAAGGGACATAACCGTATGGACATGGCAACCAACCTCACCTGGCTGCATCAACCAGGTGAAAAACAGGGTAAGGCTCCCCCGGTAAGTATGCCCCAGGAGTGTCCCAGTCCTTATCCAACCCCCCACCCCCAAATTTAGGAGACTCTATAGCCTCTATAAGAGTGCCCCGTGGTATTGTGGCAAAAACAAAACAAAAAAAAATTAGTACCGACTGCTCATTAATGAGCCGGTTAGTGCACACAGCAGAGAATGACACTCTATGTAACTTCAATGCAGCGGCCATCCATAAGAAGCACCAGGGAAACATGCTGAGTTTTCTCTCATCCTGCCTTTTAATGCCAGGAGACCCTATAGTCACCAGTTGACTTGAGTGTCCCTTAAAGTAGTTTTATCACCAGGATTGTCACTATTCTGATGATAAATCCTTGTCCCTGGGGCATCCCAATTTGAGATGCCCTGCTGTGTAATCTCCCCCCAAGATTTTTGACAGAATTTTGAACATGAGAGAAAAGGCTAAATATTATCTCAAAAAACAAATTTTTCACCAAAAAATTACTAGAATGCATTCTCGCACAGTGCTAAATCGACCCTTGTAATGCAAGAGAGATAGACAGAAAGATATGGGGGGTAGATAGATAGAATGGAGGGGTTATATGATGGACAGATATAATTGTGGGGCAGATAGATAGGATAGATAATGGATACTTACTATTTATCAATGGCAATGTAGATGCAGTCTGCCAAGACAATAAGGCCGGCGATGGTAGAAATTCCAATAATCCAAGCAAATGTCTGCTTCAGCCTACGAGTTGGTGTCACAGTCATAGGCGGATTGGTGCTTGGTAAGAGATCTTCATTCACCTCTAAAGAAAAAAAATGACATTTAATATCTTTGTTTCACTTTTTACAAGAATAGTCATTAGTTTACTCTTTTACATGTTAAACAATCGTCTTCCTGCAGCCTATAGGACATACAGAACTCCTCATTTACATCATCTAGCTGCTCAGTATATGGCAATGATTTCTACCCAGTAACAACCAATCACATTCAAAGCTGCAGTGGGTTTGCCCGGGGCCACATGCGCAAGCTGCATCCCCGACATCACGGGTACTCGCACCAGGCATTTATGAATGACATGAGTGGCAGAATCCCTCCATCCCCCCCCCCCCCCTCACTGTCCTGTAGCCAGGGGCCCGGGGCTGGCTGTCCGCTGTTTGTGGCTGTGCAATGGCCAATGACGGTCAGGCTGTAACACGGCAGCAGCATGTTCCCGCATTGCGCCACCCAGCTGCTGACTACCTTGCATTGGCCGTCTAGTTTAAAGTGGACCAACACCTGTGCCTGCCACCATATGACAGGCTTGGGGGGCATCCAGAATGCTGGAGCCCCCCTGCACATAAGCCCCCAGAACACGCGTAAATCTCACCTTAACCTCGGTCCTCCTCCAGGAATCCAGCAAAGCGAATGGCCATCGTACATGTGGGTGCCCACACGTCCGCCTGGTAGCCAATCACTGCACTGGATACCCGGCAGGGGAGTGAGGGTAAGGAGATTTATGGCCGTTCGGGGGGTTGGCTCCATCCCGAATCAGGATGCCCTAGGGGGGAGGCAGTCAGGCATTTGGTCCATTTTAAAGCGTGCTCGGAGCTGATGACGTTATGTCATCTAAGACCAGCGGCTCTGACCATGCTGGCTGCCGCATCCCCCGCTTCCTCTTAACAGGGAGTGTGCCCGCTCCAGCCTGGCACAGGCACGCACCCTGCTAGAGGGATAGCGGGGAAGGGGCCACGCACTGCACATGTGCCGTAGCATCGGGGAAGTGTTTGGAATGACCTGGGGGTTTCACACAGCTGGGCATCCCGATTTTAGATGCCCTGGGGGGGAGGGAATGGATTGGTCCGGGAATTTAGTTTCTTGGGCCGGTTGCGGTGGGTTTCGGTCCACCTTAATGTTTGCTGTGACGCCTAGGGAGGAAGGATGGCAATGTGCCAACCAACCTCCTATTGGACGCAGAGGGGGAGCTCTGGAAGCATCACACGGCCTGGCATCTCTACGGGCATCATGTGGGACCCTATATGGGTTTTACAAGGTAGAGCAGCATTTCCTTGGCTGTATCTAGTAAGGATTGCAGTAATGACAGCAATGCTATAGCACCATTTCTAGGCATTTGTCATTGCATGCATATAAGTAATAATGTGGACCTAAACATTGCCATCATAGAATTCTATTGGCTCCTCTTCATGCTGCTGATGTTATGGAGGAATAACAAGGGCCTATGTGTCACTATAGATGGCATTGTGTGCTGTGCATTGCTATCTCTCCAGCTACTGGGGAATTGCACCCAGCTCCATAGACATTATTGTTCTGCTGGGCTTTCCGTTACCTCTGGGGTGTATGTATAGCGGCGGCGGCGGGCGAGTTTCTAGAAATGTCTACAATGTAACAGGGGTGAGGCGATACTTACTTGCTGTTGGGGCGGGTGGGAAGCCCTCAGCAAATGCAATGAGCATTAAAGCTAAAATGCAGAGATAAGACATCTCTCCGATCACACGAGCAAACGCCATTCACTCGCTCTCCTCTCTAACCCTCTCAGTGACGGTTGGAGCCTGCGCTCCTTTTATAGTCCTCGGGGGCCGGGGGGGGGTCGAGAGTGGACCAATCACAGCGCATCCCGGCTTGAATGTGAACCAATCACGGCACAGCCGTCCTTGGAAGTGATGGCAGGCTTTGAAGTGGAAAAAGGCGACCCTTACACAACTGGCCACACAACTCACCTTTCCCAGGCCTCCCACGGCCAAATCGGCACGGCACCGGCCAATGGCAGAAGCTGCTTTCCTGTACACAAAATAACACCTGCTATTGGCTGGCGATGTCAGGTGACGGCCCAGCCAATGGCAGATGCTGGTTTTGTGTCTCCAGCGATTATTACATGAATAACAGGGGCAGATTTAGACGGGGGCGTGTGGAGAAATAGGGGAGTTGTTTACCACACCTCGCCAGGGTGCTCGTGACGCGGGTGTATGTATAGAGGCGGCGGCGGGCGAGTTTCTAGAAATGTCTACAATGTAACAGGGATGAGGCGATACTTACTTGCTGTTGGGGCGGGTGGGAAGCCCTCAGCAAATGCAATGAGCATTAAAGCTAAAATGCAGAGATAAGACATCTCTCCGATCACACGAGTAAACGCCATTCACTCGCTCTCCTCTCTAACCCTCTCAGTGACAGTTGGAGCCTGCGCTCCTTTTATAGTCCTCGGGGGCCGTGGGTTCGAGAGTGGACCAATCACAGCGCGTCTTGGCTTGAATGTGAACCAATCACGGCACAGCCGTACCTGGAAGTGATGGCAGGCTTTGAAGTGGAAGAAGGCGATGCAGTATGTCCCAGAGTAGTGACTCAGGTGGCCCTAAAGTCATATAGGCTCCAGGGACGCTTTTAGTCCAATGTATAGGTGTATGAAATCTGAAAAAACGTATGAACGTATGAACTGAGTACCGTAGACGCCCTCTGGTGGCCGTTACAGCACTGTGCAGCCTAGTTTTAATGATTGGGTGCAATGGGCGACCTCTAGTGGCCACAGTTTATAGTGAACGCTGGTTCCCTGCTGCTGGTCGTCTGAATACATTTGTGGTGGTGGTCCCGGAAAGGTGTCGTTTTCTTATTGCAGATGTGAAATCTAGGTGTGCTTTGTGTTCCAGGTGGCCAGGTAGATGGATAGGTGGCTGGTTACAAAGGTAGGAAGGCGGATGGATGGGTAGGTGGCTGGAACGGTGGGGCAGGTAGGTGGGCCGGCACATAGGTGGGTGGCTAGATGGTGAAGCATAGATGTGCGGCCGTGCTTAGAGTTATACTCACCTTTTCCTAGCAGAGCTCCATCTGATGAGTGACAGGAAACTCACCTCCCCCTCACACCATCACTGACCCTGCATTAGAGAGTTACTCACCTTTTCCTAGCAGAGCTCCATCTGATGAGTGACAGGAAACTCACCCACCTCCCCCTCACACCATCACTGACCCTGTATTAGAAAGATACTCACCTTTTCCTAGCAGAGCTCTATCTGATAAGGGACAGGAAACTCACCTCCCCCTCACACCATCAGTGACCCTGCATTAGAGAGATACTCACCTTTTCCTAGCAGAGCTACATCTGATGGGGACAGGAAATTCACCTCCCCTCCCCCTCACACCATCACTGACCCTGCATTAGAGAGATACTCACCTTTTCCTAGCAGAGCTACATCTGATGGGGACAGGAAATTCACCTCCCCTCCCCCTCACACCATCAGTGACCCTGCATTACAGTTATACTCACCTTTTCCTAGCATAGCTCTATCTGATAAGGGACAGGAAACTCACCTCACCTCCCCCTCACACCATCAGTGACCCTGCATTAGAGAGATACTCACCTTTTCCTAGCAGAGCTCCATCTGATGAGTGACAAGAAACTCACATCACCTCCCCCTCACACCATCAGTGACCCTGCATTAGAGAGATACTCACCTTTTCCTAGCATAGCTCCATCTGATGGGTGACAGGAAACTCACCCACCTCCCCCTCACACCATCAGTGACCCTGTATTAGAAAGATACTCACCTTTTCCTAGCATAGCTCCATCTGATGGGTGACAGGAAACTCACCCACCTCCCCCTCACACCATCAGTGACCCTGTATTAGAAAGATACTCACCTTTTCCTAGCAGAGCTCCATCTGATGGGTGACAGGAAACTCACCTCACCTCCCTCTCACACCATCAGTGACCCTGCATTAGAGAGATACTTACCTTTTCCTAGCAGAGCTTTATCTGATAAGGGACAGGAAACTCACCTCCCCTCCCCCTCACACCATCAGTGACCCTGCATTAGAGAGATACTCACCTTTTCCTAGTGAGGAAATCTCCATCTGATGTGGACAGGAAATAGCTACACTTACATAACTCCCAACTTTAGAAATCTAGAAAGAGGGACACGCAGAATTTTTTTGCAATTAAATAACGTCCCAGACATGCCCCCAGATACGCAATAAAAGGGAAACATCACCTTAAAATTACATAATAATAATACAGGCAACCCCCCCCCCCCCCCACGCACACACATTGCAACCAGTTAGAGGTTTCCCTCCATTACAACCAGTGAGGGGCATCCCTCCATTACAACCAGTGAGGGGCATCCCTCCATTACAACCAGTGAGGGGCATCCTTCCATTACAACCAGTGAGGGGCATCTCTCCATTACAACCAGTGAGGGGCATCCCTCCATTACAACCAATGAGGGGCATCCCTCCATTACAACCACTGAGGGGCATCCCTCCATTACAACCAGTGAGGGGCATCCCTCCATTACAACCAGTGAGTGGCATCTCTCCATTACAACCAGTGAGGGGCATCCCTCCATTACAACCAATGAGGGGCATCCCTCCATTACAACCAGTGAGGGGCATCCCTCCATTACAACCAGTGAGGGGCATCCTTCCATTACAACCAGTGAGGGGCATCTCTCCATTACAACCAGTGAGGGGCATCCCTCCATTACAACCAATGAGGGGCATCTCTCCATTACAACCAGTGAGGGGCATCTCTCCATTACAACCATTGAGGGGCATCTCTCCATTACAACCAGGGAGGGGCATCTCTCCATTACAACCATTGATGGGCAACCCTCCAATACAACCATTGAGGGGCATCTATCCATTACAACCATTGAGGGGCATCCCTCCATTACAACCAGTGAGGGGCATCTATCCATTACAACCAGTGAGGGGCATCTATCCATTACAACCATTGAGGGGCATCTCTCCATTACAACCAGTGAGGGGCATTCCTCCATTACAACCATTGAGGGGCATCCCTCCATTACAACCAGTGAGGGGCATCCCTCCATTACAACCAGTGAGGGGCATTCCTCCATTACAACCATTGAGGGGCATCCCTCCATTACAACCAGTGAGGGGCATCCCTCCATTACAACCAGTGAGGGGCATCTATCCATTACATCCAGTGAGGGGCATCTATCCATTTCAACCAGTGAGGGGCATCTATCCATTACAACCAGTGAGGGGCATCTATCCATTACAACCAGTGAGGGGCATCTATCCATTACAACCATTGAGGGGCATCCCTCCATTATAACCATTGAGGGGCATCCCTCCATTACAACCAGTGAGGGGCATCTATCCATTACAACCATTGAGGGGCATCCCTCCATTATAACCATTGAGGGGCATCCCTCCATTACAACCATTGAGGGGCATCCCTCCATTACAACCAGTGAGGGGCATCTATCCATTACAACCAGTGAGGGGCATCCCTCCACTGCAACCAGTGAGGGGCATCCCTCCATTACAACCAGTGAGGGGCATCGCTCCATTACAACCATTGAGGGGCATCTCTCCATTACAACCATTGAGGGGCATCTCTCCATTACAACCAGTGAGGGGCATCTATCCATTACAACCAGTGAGGGGCATCTATCCATTACAACCAGTGAGGGGCATCTCTCCATTACAACCAGTGAGGGGCATCCCTCCATTACAACCAATGAGGGGCATCTCTCCATTACAACCAGTGAGGGGCATCTCTCCATTACAACCATTGAGGGGCATCTCTCCATTACAACCAGGGAGGGGCATCTCTCCATTACAACCATTGATGGGCAACCCTCCAATACAACCATTGAGGGGCATCTATCCATTACAACCATTGAGGGGCATCCCTCCATTACAACCAGTGAGGGGCATCTATCCATTACAACCAGTGAGGGGCATCTATCCATTACAACCATTGAGGGGCATCTCTCCATTACAACCAGTGAGGGGCATTCCTCCATTACAACCATTGAGGGGCATTCCTCCATTACAACCATTGAGGGGCATTCCTCCATTATAACCATTGAGGGGCATCCCTCCATTACAACCAGTGAGGGGCATTCCTCCATTACAACCATTGAGGGGCATCCCTCCATTACAACCAGTGAGGGGCATCCCTCCATTACAACCAGTGAGGGGCATCTATCCATTACAACCAGTGAGGGGCATCTATCCATTTCAACCATTGAGGGGCATCCCTCCATTATAACCATTGAGGGGCATCCCTCCATTACAACCAGTGAGGGGCATCTATCCATTACAACCATTGAGGGGCATCCCTCCATTATAACCATTGAGGGGCATCCCTCCATTACAACCATTGAGGGGCATCCCTCCATTACAACCAGTGAGGGGCATCTATCCACTACAACCAGTGAGGGGCATCCCTCCACTGCAACCAGTGAGGGGCATCCCTCCATTACAACCAGTGAGGGGCATCGCTCCATTACAACCATTGAGGGGCATCTCTCCATTACAACCATTGAGGGGCATCTCTCCATTACAACCAGTGAGGGGCATCTATCCATTACAACCAGTGAGGGGCATCTATCCATTACAACCAGTGAGGGGCATCTATCCATTACAACCAGTGAGGGGCATCGCTCCATTACAACCATTGAGGGGCATCTCTCCATTACAACCATTGAGGGGCATCTCTCCATTACAACCATTGAGGGGCATCTATCCATTACAACCATTGAGGGGCATCCCTCCATTATAACCATTGAGGGGCATCCCTCCATTACAACCATTGAGGGGCATCCCTCCATTACAACCAGTGAGGGGCATCCATCCATTACAACCAGTGAGGGGCATCCCTCCATTACAACCAGTGAGGGGCATCTATCCATTACAACCAGTGAGGGGCATCCCTCCATTGCAACCAGTGAGGGGCATCCCTCCATTACAACCAGTGAGGGGCATCGCTCCATTACAACCATTGAGGGGCATCTCTCCATTACAACCATTGAGGGGCATCTCTCCATTACAACCATTGAGGGGCATCTCTCCATTACAACCATTGAGGGGCATCCCTCCATTACAACCATTGAGGGGCATCTCTCCATTACAACCATTGAGGGGCATCCCTCCATTACAACCAGTGAGGGGCATCCCTCCATTACAACCAGTGAGGGGCATCCCTCCATTACAACCAGTGAGGGGCATCCCTCCATTACAACCAGTGAGGGGCATCCCTCCATTACAACCAGTGAGGGGCATCCCTCCATTACAACCAGTGAGGGGCATCCCTCCATTACAACCAGTGAGGGGCATCACTCCATTACAACCAGTGAGGGGCATCCCTCCATTACAACCAGTGAGGGGCATCCCTCCATTACAACCAGTGAGGGGCATCCCTCCATTACAACCAGTGAGGGGCATCACTCCATTACAACCAGTGAGGGGCATCCCTCCATTACAACCATTGATGGGCATCCCTCCAATACAACCATTGAGGGGCATCTATCCATTACAACCATTGATGGGCATCCCTCCAATACAACCAGTGAGGGGCATCTCTCCATTACAACCAGTGAGGGGCATCTCTCCATTACAACCAGTGAGGGGCATCTCTCCATTACAACCAGTGAGGGGCATCCCTCCATTACAACCAGTGAGGGGCATCTATCCATTGCAACCATTGAGGGGCATCCTGGCTTCTGTAAATAATTAGCATGACCTCCCATGTTTCAGCCCTCTAAGAAGTCCTTTCCCTCAAAAGTGAGCCAACAGAAGGTAAAGTTCTTGCCTGGGAATGCAAAGTGCTGATGAATGAAAGATGCACACTGACAGCCAGCCTGGGACAAGCAGAATGATCAAGGAAATTTTAACCCTTTGCCTGAAATGTCTCTCTAAGGTTATTGACACCAGGTATAGAAAGTAAGGGGGTTAGTGCAGGTAGTGCTTTGTAGCGGTAGGCAGCGTCTAGTGAACGCTGGGTGCTGTACGTGAAACCCCATTTATGAAGGCGATTCTGGTGAGCGCCTCTAACAGCGCCATGTAGCGTCACATGTATCACTAGAGGCGGCTCAGCATATAGCACCAGCGCTCTAGGTTCAAGAGCACCACATATTACCTTTTGCTCAGTGTCACTCTCCCATACATTTCAATGGGCTTTCATTTGGTTGTGTTTAAATAGCGTGTTTGGCAATTAAAATGATTGGTTTTTTTTTTTGCTCAAATCATTGTGTGACCTCTCCTGGCTGCAAACAAACACTTTTATGCATTTTTTTACTTTTTATATTTTTATGCAGAATTCTATTTACAGGTCTGGCACTAAAGTTGCTGCAAGATGAGTGGACAGTGTAGCCAGGCAGTGGGAAAAGCAAGCAGGATGCTCGGCTGCATAGCTCGAGGCATCACCAGTAAGAAAAGGGAGGTTGTGATGCCGCTGTATAGAGCCCTGGTAAGGCCACAGCTAGAATACTGTGTGCAGTTCTGGAGACCTTACCTGCAAAAAGACATTATTCAAATAGAACGTGTCCAAAGGCGGGCAACGAAAATGGTGGAAGGACTTAAACTTATCAGGAGAGACTTAAAGAACTTAATTTGTACAGTCTGGAGGAAAGAAGGGAGAGGGGGGACATGATTGAGACCTTTAAATATGTGAAAGGACTGAATAAGGTTCAGGAGGGAAGTGTTTTTAAGAAGAAACTTAATGATAGAACAAGGGGGCACAACCTGAAGCTAGTCGGGGGGAAGATCAGGAGCAATGTTAGAAAATATTATTTTACAGAAAGAGTAGTAGATGCTTGGAACAAACTTCCAGCAGAGGTAGTTGAAAAATCAACAGTCACTGAATTTAAAAATGCCTGGGATAAGCTCACATCTATCCTAAGATAAAGAGAACATACAGTATACACATATAAGGGCAGACTAGATGGACCGTATGGTCTCCTTCTGCCGTCAACCTTCTATGTTTCTATGTGTTAAAACAATTTAATTCCATGTGTTTTCGCTTTGTTACTGGTGGATATGCAGGGGTGGACTGGGACTGGACCCGGGACTTTTTTGGTCACACCGGCGCGGTATATTATGTTACTTCACATGTATCTATATATCAATCACTCTATAAGACCCACACAATTTTACTGGTGATTAGAGGAGGACACACAGTGGGGCATCCCAAATCACAATGCCCCCACCAGGAGGAACAGAACAGTGGCCTGTTCTTCTTACGATGAGCCCTCAGTGCAGGTGTGGCTGTCCTCCAATTCGCTACTCTGGGCATACATATTAATGAATGCCTGGAGAAGCTGAATGGAACCCTAGCCGCCAACAACGCATGTGCCATTGGCTCGATGGTAAGGTAAGCATGTCGGGCTACCTGTGGGTTTTCACTCAGGGGAATCCAAAATCGGGAAGCCCCGGGGGATGGAAGGCAAACCAGACATGCTAGGTCTAGTTTTGGTCCACTTTAGCACATGAAATTTTTTACCCTTCCCCTCTTAAAAGTCACACATGCAGTCACAGTCTGTCCAGTACAAGGAGCTGTACGAGGAGTCCATTAACAACAGCAGTTACCAGTTGGACCCAGTCCCCAAAAGACACACACTGCCCCCCCAGAGGACATACACACTGCCCCCCCAGAGGACATACACACTGCCCCCCCAGAGGACACACACACTGCCCCCCCAGAGGACATACACACTGCCCCCCCCCCAGAGGACACACACACACTGCCCCCCCAGAGGACACACACACTGCCCCCCCCCCAGAGGACATACACACTGCCCCCCCAGAGGACACACACACTGCCCCCCCCAGAGGACATACACACTGCCCCCCCAGAGGACACACACACTGCCCCCCCCAGAGGACATACACACTGCCCCCCCCAGAGGACATACACACTGCCCCCCCAGAGGACATACACACTGCCCCCCCAGAGGACACACACACTGCCCCCCCAGAGGACATACACACTGCCCCCCCAGAGGACATACACACTGCCCCCCCAGAGGACATACACACTGCCCCCCCAGAGGACATACACACTGCCCCCCCCAGAGGACACACACACTGCCCCCCCAGAGGACATACACACTGCCCCCCCAGAGGACATACACACTGCCCCCCCAGAGGACACACACACTGCCCCCCCAGAGGACACACACACTGCCCCCCCAGAGGACACACACACTGCTCCCCCAGAGGACATACACACTGCCCCCCCAGAGGACACACACACTGCCCCCCCAGAGGACATACACACTGCCCCCCCAGAGGACACACACTGCCCCCCCAGAGGACACACACACTGCCCCCCCAGAGGACATACACACTGCCCCCCCAGAGGACATACACACTGCTCCCCCAGAGGACACACACACTTCCCCCCCAGAGGACACACACACTGCCCCCCCAGAGGACACACACACTTCCCCCCCAGAGGACATACACACTGCCCCCCCAGAGGACACACACTGCCCCCCCAGAGGACACACACACTGCCCCCCCAGAGGACATACACACTGCCCCCCCAGAGGACATACACACTGCCCCCCCAGAGGACACACACACTGCCCCCCCAGAGGACACACACACTGCCCCCCCAGAGGACACACACACTGCTCCCCCAGAGGACACACACACTGCCCCCCCCAGAGGACATACACACTGCCCCCCCAGAGGACACACACACTGCCCCCCCCAGAGGACATACACACTGCCCCCCCAGAGGACACACACTGCCCCCCCAGAGGACATACACACTGCCCCCCCCCAGAGGACACACACACTGCCCCCCCAGAGGACATACACACTGCCCCCCCCCCAGAGGAAACACACAGTCCCCCAGAAGACTTGAGTTAAAAAAACATTCACGTTATGAGCCGTGAGGGGCCCCATTTAATGTAATCCACCATCACATTTAGTTATGCCACTGCCCAGTATTATCACTCCCCCCTCCACAGAAGTCACATACAGGCACCCAGCACTCATGGTATTTAAAGCAGTCACATGGTTAAACCGGACCTTCAGCGTGATTTTATGAAAAGCCCAAACTCTTAAAAAGCGGTTCCCCAGCATCTAAAATTAATATATTTTACGTTTTTTGGTCACTAACTTATTATTCTTTCCCCAGTGGGCTGCAACTCTGTTCAGGAATTTAGGATACGGGCGCCGCCATCTTGACTCAGAAGCATCACACTTACTGAGGAGAGGAGAGTGGGATAAGGTACAGGGGGGCGGGTTATAGCTGTGCTTTGCTCAGACAGAACAGAGTTGGGGTCAGGGAATGGTCAGCAGTCCCAGAATGCAGAGCAGCACAGTCAGGAGGCACTTCCTGTTTGCAGGCTTCCTGATAAGATGGCGGCTTCCATAAGCCGCCATCTTGGATATTTAAAGGCTCATAACATGCAGTAGATGCAGGTAGGATGATTTTTATTGTGGCCAATCTGTATGTACAGGGTGTGGGAAACATATAAGATAGACTCTTATTCAGGGTGAAGGTCCGCTTTAGTAGGAGAGACAAGCAGGCAAAGTGGGTGACACAGCCCCCTCACCAACACCTCTCCCCCCTCCCTTTGCTGGTCATAAAAGTGCTTTTAAAGTGGACCAACACCCTCCCATGATCAGCCCGGGAATCTATAAGATTCCCGGACCGATCAGCTCCCTGACTGCGGGGCACCCCGATCCCTACCTGCTCCTCGATCCAGCGGCGCCCGCCGCCGCCTCCCGTGCGTCCCTCTAGCAGGACGCGCACCCGCGCCGGCCGTTTGTGAATGGCCGGCGTGGGCGAGCGCCCTGTAAGAGTGACGCACGGGAGGTGGCGGCGGGCGCGCTCTCTTGTCCGTCGCTGCCTCCCGCTTGTCCGCCGGCGGGGATTGGCTGCAGCGGTCATGTGGGAGGGGGGAAAGGTGAGTTTTTGGGGCTTTCTGGGGGGTTTCACACAGCGGGGCACCCCAGATCGGGGTGCCCCACCGAAGTGGACCAAAACCCAGGATAGTCAAAATCCTAGGTGTTGGTCCACTTTAACAATAGATAAAATAAGGAAAACAATGCTGACCCTGGTGAAGAGAAGTGACGACTGTATGGGCGCTGCTCAGACAGGAAGCGGAGTGCCAAATGAGATTGCCTGCCCCAGGAACACTGAGGGGGAAGGGAGGGCTGTGCTGCGCGGGGGTCACTCCATTCAGCTCACAGGGAACAGTGCTGTCCGCGCTCTGTGCTGCGCGGGGGTCACTCCATTCAGCTCACAGGGAACAGTGCTGTCCGCGCTCTGTGCTGAAATCTAAGACGACCAGGCTGCAACACAGAAAAGAGCCTTAGTTCCGCATCTGCGTGCAGTCAGCACAGACGGACCCTGAGAGCTGCGAGCGGCCATAGCGTAAGCTCTCTGTGTTGCAGTGCCAGCTGTGTTAGGCTGCAGCACAGGTCACCGAGAGCCACCAGATGGCCCCCACCTGCCCTTCATTCACCCGTCTCGCAAGTGGAACACAGCCAGACCCGGGGTGGCCCAGCATGATACACAGGTGGAGCGGCCTACCGGGATTCTGCCTGGTACACCCTATGCCCAGTCCGCCCCTGTGTATATGTGTTCAAAAACAGAATTCAATCACAGAGCACCTGGCGCTCTATGCTACAGCGCCCAGCTTTAGAGCACAGACACTGTGTGTGTGTAGTTTTTTGTTAAATATGGTGTGGAGCACCGAGTGCCGATGCACTGAGCTGGCGCTACCTCTTGCTCGCTGCAGCGTTATACTGTTGTTAGAGCGCCCAACACACATCACATTCATCAATGCTGCTAGTTAAACGCTAGGTTACAGCGCCCGATACCCGCTTACAGCATCTACTAGCGCCGCTATATAGACGCTCATCTAGCAATACTTGGCGCTAGTAGTGAATCAGCCTCTAAGTATAATAAAATCTGATCATCATTACTAGAGATGAGCAAACATCTTGAAAGTTCGATTCGGGCGATTCGCCGAATTTCCCCAAGAAATTCAGGTTCGCCCGAATCGAACTTTCACGAATCGCTCATCTGAAAAAAAAAAAATGCCGGCATGGTGGGAGCGGGCAGGCCGGCTACGCTGTCAGCCTGCCCCTCCCACCATGCCGGCATTTTTTTAAAAAGCAAACACTTACCTGCATGGTCGGAGCGTGGAGGCCGGCGCCGCTCTCAGCTGTCATCAGAGGACGCGTCATCAGAGGGCGCCTGAGAGCGGCGCCGGCCTCCACGCTCCGACCATGCAGGTAAGTGTTTGCTTTTTAAAAAAATGCCGGCATGGTGGGAGGGGCAGGCTGACAGCGTAGCCGGCCTGCCCGCTCCCACCATGCCGGCATTTTTTTTTTTTTTATTTCAGGGAAAATTCGATCGGCACGAACCGAAAAAAATTCGGGTTCGTGCCATATCGAATTTTCCCTGAAATTCGGAGTGAATTCCGGTTCGTCCGAACCGGTTCGCTCATCCCTAATCGTTACTGTAATATATAACAAAGCAAACCTTTACTTTTTACAAACCAGAAATAAAATATGAAATTGTAGGAAACACGTTAGCATGATATACAAGCTTTTGTTGTTTTTTCTCATACAGGTTGAGATAAATCTACTGTTTACAGCCTCTTTGCTACACAGTAGCAATAGCACCTGTCCCTGTACAGATGCTATTGTCATTGACAGCCAATACACGTTATCATCAGTGACAGCCAGTCACCTGGTGACAAAGTTTGATGAATTACACCCCTCTAGATTTCTACTGGTGTAAAGGCCAAACATCTCTTTTCCTCACTGTGGTTATGGTAAATTGAATTATAGCTTTCCATGGAAACAGACGCTCAGACCACATGAACAGAGTGCAGTGCTTTCCTTCCCCCTATTCATTTGTGGGGGCGGATGTCGTTGATGCTGTGTCGCTGCCTACGGCATTGTTAGATGTGGATTGCTTTTGTTTTATTTATGGGCTTTATTGTGACACGTGTTCTTCTACAACAGGGAGACATGCAGCCTCCTTGCCAAGGTTTACCTTTTTAGCAACCTTTTTAGAAGATTATTTCTTCAGCTTTATTTATGGTTTAATTTGTTTCACACAGCCAGCAACTTCTAGTGTTGTACTAAGAAGCAACATGTCTTATTTCAGCTTTTCATAAAAAATATTTTATTATTTATTTACTTTTTTATTACTTGTTTAATGTAAGCTTTCAGTCCGTAGGGGGATAGAGTCACAGCTATCGCTGTTGCTGGGGGGATCGAGCAACAGTTCGCACAGACTTGATAATCATGGTTTAGTTGAACAACAGTGCCTACATGCAGGATTGTCACACTCTTACCTTCTTCTCGGGTCCCAGGGCAATCCCGTTGACTTCTGCTGCTGGGCGACATGTCCCTAGGACACACGAGCAGCTCACAATAGCATCTCTATAGCTGTGTGGAGACGCATGGCTCCCTGCTCTCAGCTGGCCATGAGGAGACACTGCTCTCTCTGCTCATAGCAGGCAGTGAGGCCTCTGAGCACTTAGTGGTTGGGCTAATAAGCCCAGATGTGGTAGGGCTAATCAGCCCTCAGATTGTAGTAGCCCCCAATCACTGCATCCATCCCATTGCTGCTGACCATTGGCCCCCTTCTCAATAAATTCTGTCTCAGGCCGCATCCACATCGCCCGGTATAGCATTATATGCTTTGGGTTTTACTACGTTAGCTTGTTTATCATTTATTAATTTACTATGTTAGCTTGTTTTTACCTTCCCTATCCTACTGCCAGAACCGAACCTTTTCTAACTGACTTTGAGCCCGTCTCTATCTTCAGATCCCACAACCGCTCTACCTTCTTTTTTGCTGCCTGTTTGTACTGACCATTGGGAAATGACCTTGGTCTGTCTCAACCTTCCATCTATCTGTTTTGCTCTGGTGGTGTGTTGGCCTTTGCAGCCACAGGTCACATCCTTTGAGCGCTATTTTGTATGGTGTATCAGGCATAAAATAACACTACCAGTATGACACACGTTTTAGATGTGGGCTACTGATAGCTTTATTCCGATACATCATTTATATTTTGATTTTGGCCGTGACATGTGATTTCAGAATATAAACAAACCTTTAATTAATTATTTGTTATTGATGGTGGATTCTATATTGTCTTTAGTATACAAATCATTCTTGATTAACAAATCTTTGTGGAAGAATATCTATAAATGTGGTATAGCTAAATTTAACATCTCCCCTTTTGTACTTACCTTCCACGCTCCGATCACTGTCTATGACAGGTTGCTTTGTGTATGGAGGCTGGCCGGGGGGGGGCGCGCGGGGGGCCCTTCTATGGCTGAGAGTAAGCCTGGGGTTGTGGGTGGCGCGGCGGCGTGCGCGCGCCTCCGCCCCTCCAGCACCCTCCCCTGTGTGTCTGCGTTTCTGTGGGCGGGGATGGCGCGGGTTCTACGCTTCATCCCGTCGACGGATGCTCGGCTGCATGGCGTGACACATGGGCCGCGCGCTGTTGGACGGCATGCACACAGGTTAGTTTAAAAAAGGTGGTTAGGTGGATAGCAACTTACTCAACCTGGCGAAGTGGCATATGGCCACGCAACGTGTCGGTGGATAGTTGCGGTCCTGGAGGTCCTGAGCTCAGAACATGTGGTGATGTTATTTATTCATTAATAATAATCGATATTCATATGCAATGGTCTGTATGCTGGCGCACGCATTATCTGCATTGGACTGATCTCTAAATCTTACTATTTTTGCACAACGCTTATTGTGCATTATAATCTTTGGCACATTCTTCACTTAGCACTTTGCACGGTCTTCACTTTTTAAGCACTTGGCACTTTATTATATATATCCCTTTTTCTTTTTCACCACAAGCACTCCCTCCCACACATTTGGATTCTATAGCACTTTCTTGTTTCTGAAAAAACGCCACCATACAGCCGCAGCAGTACATTTATTTAGTGATAACATATCTATGATAAATATGAATTATAGCTCATAACAGGACAATTTTCTCCAGCATCCTTATTTGTGTATATGTTTTTAATCTAGTCTTTAATGTTGTTTGTCAATTTTTCAAGAATGATCCAATAAATGTATTTATTTATTTATTTATATGTTTTGTGGTGTGCAGTAGTTATATATAAGGGCAGTTGGAGCCATTCTAGGGCCCTTCATTTTTTGGTTGTACACATGCATATTCTAAGCATACAGTACGTCCTGCTCCAATATAATACTTACACGTGGGTAATCCTCCGCCAGAGGGCGCTGTTCACTGCAGACATTCAAAAACAGGCTCCTCCCGGCCCTTCATATACCCAGGGACCTCCCACAAATCCCCAGATTTCTCTGCAGTGCTGACTGCGAAGACATGAAGTATCAACTCTCTCGCAGGTGAGCGGGGCTTTACAGCCTGCGGCCTTGCAGGACTATTACCACCCGTCCTCTTCGATAAAGATGTGCCTCCCAGCCTGGGCTGCGCTGGTCGGGTGAAGGTAGGCAGCACCTCGTGTGCTCACAGAGCTACGCTCCACCGCAATCCCCCACCATTGGGTAGGCGGTTTAGGCCAATGGTGAGCCTCCATTAGATGCCCCTCCCACATTGTTGCCCGTGCCCCTCATAGCGATAATCCCTGGGTGCAGGTCCGCTTCTCCCTCGCTTCCTCCCGTAGCTCGTGGGAAAAGAAGGGGGGGGGGGTATGTGTGGCAGTCCCAGTGTAATGTTAACACGTTTAAGGCCGTTGATCTTTTATTTGAACTTGGGTGTCAGTGCCGTGCTCCTTGCTCCACATAAACCTTGTGGTTGCGCGCGTGTTTGTCCTTTCATTACATTAGTGTGCAGCCCGAGCGGCAGCATCATTCTCTTGTGTGAGAGCAATCTCCTCATTTACAGACTGAATGGCTCATCAGGTAGAGCATTTTAGATATGGTACAGAGGGTCTAAGGTTCGAGCCCAGCTCAGAATTGTATTTTACACTCTCTATGTGTGTCCTATCCGCTACTGTCATGGACGTTGCGCTGGTTAGAGCTTCGCGCTCTTTGGGGGAGGCGGGGACTTGGCATGACGCACCCCGCGTCACGGCCAGATCAGGCCCGCCCCTCGAGGTTCGCTGGGCGCCATTTTGACGGTCTTCGCTCACGCGCGTGGTTGCGATCTGCCTCCTCCCTTGGTCATGTAAGTGCCCTTCTGTGCGGTTTCTGTTCCTATGAGCTGCGCATGGCACTGACACCCCCCTCTTATCCCCTTTATGTCTTTCAGATGCCAAGATTTCGGTGGCTTCCCCCGGCCTGACATATGTTATAGCGGGTTCACATAAATAATTCTCCCACTTTCCTAGCGGGTCTTGGGGCATCCAGGGTTGCCTATTGCGTAAATCCCTGCAGGCATACTGCTCAGATAATCACCATATGGAGGCATCTCAGAATTATTTACCCGGGGTCCCTCGGGGACAAGCCCGGACGTGTACAGTGTGTGGCCAGCCCCATGCTGATGCTGACAGAGCACGGGTCTGCGGACCGTGTGCTGAACAGGCACTTACCCTGCAATCAGGTTTGCCAGTGGCTGCACCTCACTTCAATACTCCCGTCTCCCCGGACCTAAACCTCACCCCGGATGAGTCTCACTCAAGCGGGGATGACCAGCAAGTCGTGCCGCGTAGGCTGCCTACGGCTGAGCAGGTGCTATCTAGTTTGGTGGAGCGCTTGGGCCCTGGAAAGAAGCGGTCCCTGACGCCTCCTGGCTCTCCGGTTCCTAATGAAACCGATGAATCTGCTGCTATGCAGGACCTGGACCCTTCTGATTAAGGTGAGCTATTCTCCGATTCGGGCTCCTCGGATGGGATGCCCTGTAGCCGTGATGATTCTGGCCCCGGTTCTTGGGGCCTGTGTGACACTGATGAACTACTTATAAAGATCTTTGAGGTTTTGTCAATCTCTCCTCCTGGAGAGGCTCCGAAGCCTAAGAAGGAGAGTTTCCACACAGCGACACCGCGCTTGGAATTTCTGGAACAGGAGCATTTCCAGGCTCTTATATCCAAAGAAGGGGAATCGCCTTGTAAACTTAATGGGGTTCCAGGGGTCTGGGATTGGAAGTACCCTTTTCCCCCTGATGTGGTTAACTTTTGGTCAGCACCTCCCGTGGTGGATGCACCGATTATAGGGGTTACTAACCCCCCCTTCATGACTGCCCCTCATTATCATACCCTTCGGGATGCTGAGGACCGGCGCATTGACAGACTGGCTTCCCACGCCTTTTTGTGTGCAGGGGCTGCTCTGCGCTCGGTCTGTGCCGCGGCCATCACTGCGGTGGCCGCCAGGACTCTCATTAGAAAAGTACTTGATCACCGACCTGGGGACCTCCCCTGGGAGGTATTTAAATGCGCTCTCAGACTGTGATGTCTTTGTAAGGTTTATCCTCTCAGCGCTGGATGACACCATTAAGATGTGTGCTAGAACCTCTGCCCTTGTGGTAGCTATTCGCCGCCTGGTCTGGCTGCGACAGTGGGGTGCTGACGATGATACAAAAAAGGCTCTCACTGGCCTTCCTTTCAGAGGACGGCGTCTATTTGGGGCCTTTTGGACCTTTTTGGAAAAAAGGGTAAGGCACCCCTACGCAGAAGGCCGTCTCGGCCTCCTCGGGGCAGGGACACCTCTCCCCCACCCTACGTTAGTGTCAAACACGAACCTGAGGTGTGCTTCCAACTTTTCGGAGTGGATTTTCACCACGGGGTGGGCAGGCAACGCCCTGGGCCCTCTGGCAGGGCTAAGTCCAAATCTGCCAAGACTTCCCAAGCATGAAGGGACGCCCTCGCCCTTCTGGGTGAGGGGACTGCCTCAGCACCTGGCTCCCATCTGGGAGCGTATCTTCTCCTTCTGGTGGTTCCAGGAGGTAGTACCGCTGGACACAGGATAGAATTTGCTGGGCGGTCCCTCTCGAAGGTTGTCAGGGTGCTTTTAGCCCCTGTTTTCCCCTCAGAAGTTGGTGCAGGCCGTACTCGGCCTGCAGGGTCTGGGCTTACTTGCAGGTTGCCCTTAACAGAATGGGGCGATGGCCTCTATGTTAACCTTTCTCTTTCCCTCAAAATGATGAGGCAGTTTGGGCCATGCTGGCCACATGCTGACACATGCGCCCTGTTCAAGGGGGGCTTCTGACCTCCTGTGGCGTTCTAGATCCTGTTAGTTCCCCCTGTGTCTTCTGGACACCAAGACCGTTACTAGTCAGTGTTGCAGGACCAACCCTGCGGATTGGGGCCTTGTTTTTGGCCTCTCTTCCGCCCCCAGGCTACTCGCCATGGCGCGGATGGGGGCGATGTCTCGGACATGCCTGTGGGGCGTCCGCACTAGGACCTACCGGGTCGTCTTTCCTCCCCAATCTCTACGTCAGGCCGAGTGGGTTAGTTGGCCGGCGGTGTCCCCTGGGAGTTACTGGATGGGTGCTCAGTCACCTCAATCCCTCATGGTCCCTTATCCGCTATCTCCATTACTTGGATTCGGTTCAGGCTTGGCAACAAGTGGACTCCTGGTTACGGGGGCTCTGTCCCCCTTTGCTGACATCTTACTTTCACCAGGCAGGATTGCAGCTGGTGGGCCCGTTGGTGGCGTATCAGATGATGTCCCTTATATACAGAGCCTTTGGGCTCTTCGCCACAGTAGGTTATTGATCCTAGATGGGGTTCCAGCACCCCGGGAGCTAGGTCTGTGCTCATTCCCCTTCGGTACGGTGGTTCCTCTTGAGCTGGTTATATTCAAGGACCCTGTCAGGGGGCTCCCCCTTCCTTACTTGCATCTTCCTGTGAATGGTCACCTTGGGTACCAAGTCGCGCAGGTTGGCGGGGGAGGGAATTTCTTCCAAAATCCCCCGTGGTTCCTAGGTAGGGTCCCTTAGAGGGTCCATCTTACCTACTGGCTTTGTTAAAACAACGAGCCTTCAGTTGACTCTATACTGCTGGACTTATCCTCTTTAGGACCTGTCTATTTGGGGACTCTTGGCCTGTTATATGAAAATATATTAGTGACAAGTAATTACAGTATATTTTCCATTTATGAGAGCACACAGCACATGCACTTTAATTATATAGATTACTTGATCAAGAGTTATAATTCATTATTGAGTACATGAAGGGGGATCCGCCTTGTTTTTATATTTGTCTTGTGGTGTATATTTGTCCTACATGTTTTTTATGATTAGCTATGTAATTAATAAAATTTATATATTTTTTTCTAGATATGCTTTTGTGTAGATTTAATACTGGTTGGTGCTCCACATAGGGAGGGAGGTGTGGTCTTTCACGTCCACTCCTAATAGAGCTGGTGTTTTATGATCATTATTAAGTCCTTTTAGTCTGCCTATGGGCCTTATTCTTAATAATGCTGAAGTAAGGGGTCTACATTCCCTCAACAGATGTGGAAATTTTCCCCGTTGGGGAGAGTTCTAAGTTTTACCGAGGCTTCTGTTGCCTTTGGGCTGGTTAGGCCGTTACACTGGCCTATTCCTTTAAGGGGGAAGAATCTCCCTCTCTCTTTTTATTCCGTTCTATTGGTGTTTGGGTACCTTTGGCCCTTCAGCACCAGGTTTTCTGTTGAATAAGTTGCTAGACCGCTGCTTGTTTCGGTTCAATACCTTTTCAAAGGTTTTGTTATGGGATTGATGTTAGAGCCTTTGCTCATGTCGTACTTGGTAGCAAAGCTTTGCAGGTGACAGCGCCTTTACTGTCTGCTGTGCCTTTTTTGTTGGGGATCCCACCCTACTTTATGGACACGGCTATTGGATGTCCCACGTGTAAGTATTATATTGGAGCAGGACGTACTGTATGCTTAGAATAATACAATTCTGTGAAATACTCACCTGTAGAGTTGGTATTATACGCATACAGTACGTCCTGCTCCACCCCACCCTGGTTTTACATTTTCTGGTTCCCCTGTATGGTGATTGTTATCATTACTGTTGGTGGTTGGTTTCTCCCGGCTTCTTTTCTCACTGCTTTTCAATACTGGGGATTTGTGGGAGGTCCCTGGTTATATGAAGGGCCGGGAGGAGCCTGTTTTTGCATGTCTGCAGTGAACAGCGCCCTCTGGCGGAGGATTACCCACGTGTAAGTATTATATATGGAGCAGGACGTACTGTATGCGTATAATACCAATTCTACAGGTGAGTATTTCACAGAATTGTATTTTTTGCCCCTATCTTACTAGCACCCAGTGTTTATTCTTTGGTTAATTTGTTGTGCATACCCGCACCCCTTTTTCCAATATAAAAATCACAAATAAATATTCCTAAATCTATATCCAACAACCTAATTAATATATATACCTAATACCATGCAGCAGGAAAACCAGCCTGGGTGAGCAAAAGAAACAACAAAGCTAAGAAAGTGTATACAGACCAACCGAAGCACCCTCACAAAGGTAGGACGCCAACGCGTGTCGTAGTGTCACCTGCACTACTTCAGGAGGAAGTAGTGCAGGTGACACTACGACACGCGTTGGCGTCCTACCTTTGTGGGGGTGCTTCGGTAGATATTATTAATTATTAATGCCAATGATATGATATTATTAATGCCAATGTTTTCCCCTCGTCTGATTCAGCAGAGACTTTTTTTTCTGCGAGAATTAGTGTGTGAAGAGTTTTCATTTCTGAGTGATTTTTCGTTTGGTGGCAAAACCTCCAAAAATATGTTGAGAAAGGGGCTCTGAATCAACCCTATTATTTTCAAGTTCTAAAGCAGGGATGAGGGTTGAGTGGTGGTTGCAGGGCCCATTTCATAGTCAGTTTATCAGGGTCCGGAGGATCAAGACTGATGATGATACTTTCATGAGACGAGCCCGAGTAATGTCAAATGATTTCAAACTGAGAGGGTGTGACCCCCACATCGTAGAGGATGCCCTACATCGGGCATTCTCTCAAGACCGTTTATCCCTACTCCGCCTCAAGCCAAAAACTGTACAACAGAGACTTCCCATTCCAATTACCTTCTCTGTGCAAACACCACATATAGAAAAAATAATCCTTAAACAATGGCATATATTACAATCTGATGCAATACTAGATCCAGTATTCAAATCTAGGCCCCTTTTCATTAGGAAGAAACCGTCTAATCTGCGCAATAATTTGATCAGGGCAGATATGATCCCTGAGGACTCAAATCAGTCCACAAGGCATGTTCACAATGGCTGACAGAGAGACAGGCACCTACAGGCATGTACAGCTGTGGACACTGTAGTCAGTGTGGCTTTGTAATGAAGGGCAAGACATTCACTCATCCTCTTTCGGGCAAAAAGTTTCCTATTAAGCAGTGTTTTAACTGCTCCAGTGCACATGTGGTATACCTAATTAAGTGCCCATGCGGGCTAGGCTACGTGGGCAAGACAAACCGAGAAATTCGTGCTCGCATTGGCGAGCATAGGAGCAACATTCGATGCTCACCCCTTACAAGGCACTTCCTAGAACAAAACCACCAAATCCATCAATTGTGGTTCATATTAATAGATCAAGTAAAGACACCCCGGAGGGGAGGGGTATATAGAGAAACTGTTATTACAGAGAGAATTATGGTGGATCTATAAATTAGGCACAAAATCCCCCCGTGGCCTGAATGAGTAGGTGGACTTCACCCCATACATCTAACACCATAGATGATCAATATATGGATACATTACCCCCATCTATGTAGAGCTGTGGTTCTTATGTATTTTCTTGAAAATCCACAACATATAGATTACCTTGAGAATGATCATTGGGATCCCTAATCACCCCCGTGCCTTTGGCACACCCTCAATTATTTATCTTGGACGCAGGTTTTTCTGTAATATATATGCACATTAATAGAATTTGAGAATAACTGATTGCTTGGTTACACTGTGCCAAGTACATGTATGCCTTGTTAACACCATTTTTCCATATATGTTTGCAATATCTTTGATCAAAAAATAATAAATATATTTGTTTTTGTCCATTTTGTAGCATCTCATATGCACAAGTGACCACGCTGGTTCCCCAAACAGAAACACCGTCTCCCCTTCACAAGCCTCGCAGTGCCGTCTTCTATTGTGCTGTTGTAACTTGTTTGTCCCTAATAAAGTTATTGAGGCTCCGCCTGTCGCCACCCCGTGCACCGCCGGCATCTTTCTGGTTAGGTAAACCAGTTAGCAGGGGGGCGTTCTGGACGGGGACGGGCAGATGTGGGGGGGGGGGGGGAATTCAGGATAAAAATGGCACGATCTCGCATGGGCAGTATCGATCAGCTGATGAAGGGACACTGTCCCGAAACGTCCTTAAGATCGATTCTTCTGTACTTGGTAATGCTCTAAACGCTATTTATCATCTTACTCGCAATTGCCTATTACTTTGACTATGCACATTGTCTTATGAGCTTATGACATGGATTTGTATATATTGCTTAATATCCGCTTTGCTGCGCAAGGGTTCACTGTATGTTAATACATTCATTGTATACCACTATTTGCCGGTGATTGATGTGTATTGAGCTGTCTCTACAGCTAGATGGCAGCAGCGTTCTCTCTCATGAGCTTTAGCCTGGGGAATGCAGTGTGTTTTTATATCCTATTGCACACATAAAGGAATGGCTATCCTTGTGCTGTACTCACCGCAGACATACAATTCTTAGCACACTGCCAACTACTAGAGTAAAGCCTCTTACTGCATATATATCTGTACAAAATGAAATTGTTGATATATCAGACAATTCATTACTTCTCAATTGGGCCAACTTTATATATGTGGTAACCATGGAGATGGTTTGATGCATCTTTGTCAGATGTCAATGTATTCATAGCAAGTGATTGTACATGTGCATTCTTATATTTATAAATACACATATTTCATTAATCACTCATCTTTGTGTATGGTGTGCATTACTCTAATCCGGTTCTTTAATATGTGAGACCACCACCACCATCAACACCAACCCACCAGTAGCAGCAGCACCACCATCACCAAGCATGTCCACACCATCCTAGGGAAGCATTCAGCTTTCCATCCCGCAAATCTTAGAGAGAAAATAGAAGTTGGGCCCATCTCACTCACGAGTCCTGGCCCTGAATGCAAGAATTTTTAAGCTGCTGGCTTTTGAAATGCTCCCATTCCACCTGGTGGAGATGGACCGTTTTAAAGAATCAGCCACCACTACATTTCTCGCCAAGGCCATCCAGACTTTGAAGAGGCAGATGTCAAGAATCTTCGTCCACATCACCACTGACATTGGACAAGTAAGCATGGGCTGGGACGTTACCACTGGGTCAATGTAGTGGCAGCTGGGACTGAGGCAGGAAGCACTTTGGTGCATATACTTCTGTCAGGGATTGCAGGACATCAGTTGGTGCCTCTTAGTGCCTCCTCCTCCTGCTCTGCTTCCTCCTCTGCTTCCTCCTCATGCAGTCAGCGCAGGCCCTGCACCACCAATTTGAGCACTGCCATTAGGAAACGGCAGCATGCAGTTATAAAACATATCTGACTGGGCGATAGACACACCACACTGCCCAGGAGCTGTGGACCGGCATCCAGGACCAGACAGATAAGTGGCTCCTGCCATTGCACCTGAAGTCCAGCAAGGTGGTGTGTGACAGTTGGTGTAACATTGTAGCAGCCTTGGGTCGAGCTGGGTTGACGCATATCCCTTGCCTGGCGCATGTGTCCAACTTGGTGGTGCCAAGCTTCCTGGCCCATTGTCCAGAAATGCTGGAGCTGCTGCATAAAGAGCATGGCATCTGCAGGCACTTTCAGCCTCCCCACCCTGCTGCTGCTCGGCTGACTGCACTGTAGAGGAACTTCATCCATTTCACTAACCTCCTCATATGTGACTTGCCGACCAGGTGGAATTCAACTTTGTATATGTTGGAAAGGGTGTGTGAGCAGCAGCAGGCAATAGTGGAGTTCCAGCTCCATTAGGAGGAGGAGACACCTGACACAGAGGACAGCTTCTCCTTGAATCAGGGCAGCCTGACTCACATGAACCACATAGTCACCAGTGCCGATTACCTGCTCATCCTGCTGGATCCCTGCTAAAGGGAGAACATCACCTCCTTGATTCCAGCATTGGAGCATGATAGAAAGATGAGGGAGTACAAACACACTTTGGTGGAGGAGTTCCCAGTGAGGGCTCAGTGGCAGCAAGAGGCCGAGGAGTAGAGCAAGTTGCCAGCACAGCAGGGGGCACTGGCAGCACCTCACAGGGGAGGGTGAGCATGGCCACATTGTGGAGCACCTTATTCAATTTTCCACCGCATCCATGATCATCGGATATAGCCCGTAGTACCAGGAGGCAGATAACTATATGTCAATGCATCTTCTGGTACTGAGCGATGGGTCCTCCCCATTCAATTTCTGGGTTGGTAAACTGGACACGTGGCCAGAGTCTGCCCTCTATGCCTTGGAATTGCTGGACAGCAATTGTCCTATTAGAACGAGTGATCAATACCGTAGGGGGTGTCATCACTGACAGGAGGATCCGCCTATCCAGAGCCAACGTGGACATGCTTACATTCCTTAAGATGAACCAAGTGTGGATCCCATGGTAATCTGGCTGTGCCAGCGCCTGAGTGAGTAGGTAAAGTGTTTGCTACCTCCTCCTACGCCTCTTCCACCTACACCGCCACATCCACCTCCTCTGTCTCTTGCATTTACACCACCACGTCCTCCTCCACCACCCCAACCTCTGATACCTGTAAAAAATGTAATATTTAAATTAATTGATTTCATAATATATATAAAATTAGATTATTATTTATTTATCCATTTATGTATATTGATTTTATTTATTTATTTGTGTATTTATTATATTTTCGTTTTCTGTTATTATTTAGAGTACTTTCCCTAAAAAATAATAATTTGATTTTTTAATTTATTTTGATGTTTTGTCTATTTATACATTTTTTGTGTGATTATTTTGAACACTTTGCCTACCCCATATTGTGCAGGACAATCACCCAGTTGTTACACCCCCCCCCCCCCCCAATTTGACCCCCCAAACCAGTAAAATAAACTAATATTCTGATTTCTTTTCTTTTATGTTTTTATTTTATTTTGTTTTTGTACTTTCCTAGCCCATTTTATGCAGGGCAATCATCCTGGTGTTCCCCTCTAATAGCCCTTGCTACCCCCATTTTACAGCCTTCGTTGTGGTCCCCAAAACCCGAAGCAAACTTTTGTGGCAAGTTTGGCTGAACTTGTTGAACCCAAACTTTACTGGATTTGCTCATTGGCAGTCATACGGATTCCTGGATACTTGGAATTTTAGATTGAGTGCAGTAGTTATTGTAACATATTGGGAAACTGCAATATAACAGCAGCTGGAGGTCCCTTTGTTGCTTATTGCTCCATCAACATTTTTATGCCTTTTGTACATTGGGTGTATTACCAGGCAGTATTAATTCCCCCAGTACCTCAAAGGAAAAAGGAAGTTATGAAGAGAAATGAATTTCTCTTATAAGAGCAATTATTTTACAAGCTCATCAACTACCAGGAAAAGAGTCAGTGGAGAGTTGAGGGACTAATACAGCCATTAAATCATATCAACTGAGCACTAGAAAGGTAACGGATAAGGTGAAATGAGCTGCCGAGGAAAAAAATCAAATACTCAGACTGACTTCTCAGGTGAATACAATATAATATATTAAGGCCTCTACTCAATATAAAGGTGTTGAAACAGGGGCTAACGCCAATAGCAATAGGAAGAGAATACAATATAATCGAAAGCCTGGATAATTTGTTCTTTAGCCAACATTGCCTATATTAACTATTCATGGACTCAGCTACTGAATTACCTTGTATGTTCCTGATTAATCCATATGTATGTTCCTGATTAATCTATTTTAATCCATATAAAGCGACTGTGACCATTGATGACTTGAGTTTGGAGTTAATTAAAGTTGAACATAGAAACATAGAAGGTTGACGGCAGAAGGAGAGCATACAGTCCATCTAGTCTGCCCTTATGTGTATACTGTATGTTCTCTTTATCTTAGGATAGATGTGTGCTTATCCAAGGCATGTTTAAATTCATTGACTGTTGATTTTTCAACTACCTCTGCTGGAAGTTTGTTCCAAGCATCTACTACACTTTCTGTAAAATAATATTTTCTAACATTGCTCGTGATCTTCCCCCCGACTAGCTTCAGGTTGTGCCCCCTTGTTCTATCATTAAGTTTCTTCTTAAAAACACTTCCCTCCTGAACCTTATTCAATCCTTTCACATATTTAAAGGTCTCAATCATGTCCCCCCTCTCCCTTCTTTCCTCCAGACTGTACAAATTAAGTTCTTTAGGTCTCTCCTGAAGTTTTAAGTTTAAGTCCTTCTACCATTTTTGTTGCCCGCCTTTGGACCTGTTCTATTTGAATAATGTCCTTTTGCAGGTAAGGTCTCCGGAACTGTACACAGTATTCTAGCTGTGGCCTTACCAGGGCTCTATACAGTGACATCACAACCTCCCTTTTCCTACTGGTGATGCCTCGAGCTATGCAGCCGAGCATCCTGCTTGCTTTTCCCACTGCCTGGCTACACTGTCCACTTATCTTGCAGCTATCAGTAATCAGTACCCCTAAATCTCTCTCCTCCGAGATCCTGGATAACACAGTACTGCCCCTACGGTACTCAGAGCAGGGATTCATTCTACCCAAGTGCATGATTTTACATTTAGAGACATTAAACTCTAGTTTCCACAGTTTTGACCATTTATCCAGTAAAGCTAAATCATTTTCCATGTTGCAGACACCTCCAGGAGTGCCCACCCTATTACTAACCTTTGTATCATCAGCAAACAGACAAACTTTTCCTACCAAGCCTTCTCCTATGTCACTTACAAACATATTAAAAGAATGGGGCCCAGGACAGAGCCTTGTGGCACGCACACTTGCTGCATGTCAAAATCAACAACAAAAAATATACTGCAGACTGCAGAACATCTGTTCAGTAGCTGGAAACTTTCTAACATTACAGCCATGAACAAGATTGAAAAGAAAGAGATGAAGTGTTCAGCCTCTATTGATATTAGCCACTCATCCTTGCAAGGACAGCAGGGCCTACAGATTCACCCAGGAGATGCATGTGCCCCTGGCACAAAGGCCCTGATTTACTGAAGCCATGCCAGGCTTCTCGGGTCTGTTCTCATCTCCTTTTAGCTGGCATAGCGAGGGCCACTCCTATTAAACACAATAAGAAGGTTATGAAGCTCTGTCCAAGCATTAACATTAAAAAGTATATGCTCACCATTTGTCTCCCGCAGCTCCTTTGTGCAGTGCTAGCATCTTCATAATTGTCGATGAGGGAGAACTAGCACTAGGTGGCATCCATGAAGATGGCTTTGCTCCCCCTAAAACACCTCTTCCATTAATTGCAATGGAGGGGTCATGCAAAGACACACCTCTCTATTGCAGTGAAGGAAATGGACGTAGTGGGGGCTTGAACAGGTGCAGGGGGTGCGACCGCACTGGGGGTCCAGAAGGTCAGGGGATCCCATCATTGTTGCTCCTTCACCTGATTTTTCAGATTTGTGCTCACTTGCCATCATTTAGAGAACAGAAGCACCATTCATCTCTGCTTTTTCTGTACTTAGCTGTCTAGCTGCATCCAGTTGGGTTCAAAGACAGAAAAATGTTTGCTGAATTCTGTTAATGGGCCCATTTGTTTGCACCAGGGCTTCATCACATTTAGGTATGCCACTGGGTGCAAACTGGATGCCACCATAATAGGACAGGGATGCCAGCGCTGTTGGGAAACGGCAGACCTGCAAGGAGGAGCAAAATAAGGGGGACAAAAGGTGATTAAAGCCTTTTTTTTATTTCTGCTTAGACAATCCCTTTAAGTTGTAGCACAATATTTTACAGACATTTTTGCTAGAGTTTATTAAGAGAATAATATTTTAAATAAAAAAATAAATTTTAATTGTATACATTTTACTTTAATCTATTTACACACATATATACATTGTCAGATCCCCAATCCTAGCTGCTCGATCCGATTGTCTGGTGCTCCCTAATTATTGACACATTGCCCCCTTCCGGCATCAGTCACGGCTTTCACACCCACATCAAGTGATGGCCAGAGGCAGCGCCATACCGAGAAGCAGGGAGCACCAGATGATTGGGCGAGTAGAGTGTTTTTTTTTAAGACAATGGACAATGTTTTTAAACACATAATTTCCTTTTTTTCTACATTTCTAGCTAGTCCTCGGAGTGATGCATCTGCTGGACAGTTTAGCAGGCATAGCTTTAAGAGATGTGCTTAAAGTGATTCTAAAGGCAAAACCCTGCCCCCCCCCAACAAAAAAAAATGAACAGCAGCTTACCTTGCCAAACATTCCTCCAACGCTGTCTTTCTTTTCTGGTCAGTGGGGCAAATGTTGAAGGTGCAGGGAGCAGACCCCCGACCCCAGTGCTAAGAAGCCACCAGCCACCGTTGTGGCCTGAGATGAGCCACTCTGCCTGCCAGACACTTTGGAGATGAGCCGCCCACCAACACCTGCCTGAGATGAGCCGCTGTGACCTGCGTGGAGACGAGCCATCCACTGCCCATCCAAGATAAACCGCTGTCCAAAAAGAGCTCTGACCTGCCAGAGATCATGGAGGCGAGCAACACACCATATTCCTGAGATGAGCTGCTGCCACCTGCCGGAGACCATGGGGAAGAGCTGCATGCCCAAGATGAGCCTCTGTCCCTGCTGCTGCTGCCTGCTGGGGACAACCACTTCCTTCCCTCCTGTCTGCATGCCCACCTACCAGGTCACCTACCCTGTTTGGGAGTGTAGGGGTGCTTCAGGAGTGCATGCATTTGCTTTGGGAGTGTGTGCATGTGCTTTGGACGTGCACATATGGTTTTGGAAGTGCGCAGATGAGTTTTGGGAGTGCGCGCATGCGCTTTGGGCGTATGCGCATGCACTTTGGGAGTGTGTGCATGTGCTTTATGAGTACGCACATGCACTTAGGACGTGCTCTCATGAGCTTTAGGGGTGTGTGCATGCGCTTTGGAAGTGCGCTCATGTGCTTTAGAAGTGTGCACATGCATGCTTTGGGACTGCCCGCATATGCTTTAGTAGTTCTACTAAGTGCTAATGCACTTTGGGAGTGTGCTCATGTGCTTTGAGAGTGGGTGCATGCTCTTTGGGAGTGCACGCATGCGATTTGGGAGTGAATGTATGTGTGCTTGGGAGTGTGAACATGCACCTTTGGAGTGCATATGCTATGAGAATGCATAAATGTGCTTTGGGAGGGGCTCATGCTCTTTGGGAGTGTGCGCATGTACGATTGGAATTGAGGCCTTGTGTGTCTGGGACTGCTGGTCTAGGCTCCAATGTCACCCAGCAAAAATTTAAAACAGTGCCAAATGTAGCCTGGCACAGTGGTGTAACAATTGCCTTTGCCTTTAATATCACTTTATTCCAATTATTTTAATGCTTTTAACACACACAGATGGCTAAAATGGAAATATAAAAACAATATTTGTGACTGGATGCTGGCATCTTTTAAAATCTAATATATTTGATCTTATTTTGAGTATATGTAATTACTAAAGGGACTGACCACGGAAAAAAATGGGACTCACATTTTGTCCCCCTGTAGTTAAGAGGTCCTAATCAGCCTCTTACCCAATCTCATCCTGCACCTGGATCGCACCCCTCTTTCATCATTCGCAGAGGCACCACCACTCCCGATCCATTCACAGCAATAAAAGGGGTGCACATTCGCTTTGGGAGTGTGCGTGTATGTGCTTTAGAAGTGCATGTATGGATTTGAAAGTGCGCACATGTGCTTTGGGGGAAATAAAATGAACCTGTCAGGCCTCAGCACACACGCTCCACTGCAATGAATGGAGAGGGGGCGTAATTGTGCCCTGTAAGCCTCATTACTCGTTACCTTGTTACTCACCTATTTCTCTGTGTTGGTACACAGAGAAAAAACGGTAAAACAGGCCGAAAGTACTTTGGGACTAAGTGCTGAGAGACCCTCCAGTAATTACATGCTCCTCTGGCAGAACAGTCTATCCAAAAGGACATATGGCCTGATGCAGAGCCTCCCTCGATCTGACCTTATTTTGTTCCGTTTTTCCTATGGCCCGTTTTCCTTCTGTTTGACTCGAGGTCCAAATGTGATTCAGAGCCGCCATCGGGAGAGCTCCGTTACTGTTCCGTTTATGTGTCTTCAATCGGGAAGTCTTTTTTCCCCTCACGGGTGCTTTCCGTGTGGTCGTGGGTTCCGTTGCCGTTTCCACGGACGATCCGTTTTTTGGTCCTTTTTCTTGCGTTTCCAAATGTAGCTTCGTGCCATCTGTTTCCGTTTTCACCCAGATTCCGATTGTTTTTCCATGTATACTTACATTTCCATGGTTTTTCTGTTGACAATCTGGGTCCACGCAAGCGCACATCCCTAGTCCTCCCTCAAGCTTTCACCATACAACAAACTGACACTTTTACCAACACCAAAACTTACCTTAAAATAATATCCTTCTTCTTCTTCTTCTTCCCTGTGTTTAATGCTTACCTTAATCTGTTCTCCTTCTTCTTCTTTTTCTTCTTATTCCCTGTGTTTAATGCTTACCTTAATTTGTTCTCCTTCTTCTTTTTCTTCTTCTTCTTCCCTGTGTTTAATGCTTACCTGAATCTGTTCTCCTTCTTCTTTTTCTTCTTCTTCTTCTTCCCTGTGTTTAATGCTTACCTGAATCTGTTCTCCTTCTTCTTTTTCTTCTTCTCCTTCTTCTTCCTCCTATTCCTTGTCCCATATACTTACCTTTTGGGACATGTAACTGTATGGTTATGTTGTGAGAACGTACAGTGCCAGGAAAGAGAACACAGCACAATTTTTTTATTTTTTTTTACTTAAACTTTTTTGTAGAAAATTTAAAAGAATTTTTTTTTTTTAATTTTAAACAACAGCACAGGCAGGAGGCTCTTCTTGGGGTTCATTGTTGCCCTTTTCTTTGATCTGTGAATGAAAAACATCATCAGTTTTGCCTTGTAGGTATTTTATCTAGGGGTTTTGGTTAAGTCCATTTTTAGGGTTAATTTTTCCCTAAGTTATTACATTAATGTGTCTTGGACCATGTTTTTGTTGTTTTGGGCCGGAGTTTAAACTACATGTATGATATATTTAAAAAACTTACAAGGCTTGGGGCCAACAGGGTGTCTGGGGCGCAGCCCCCTCCCTGGGTCCACCATCTCGTCCTGCTGTGAAGCTGTTGGGATCAAAAACACAAGGATATTATTGGTTGTTTGTGCCTCCTAAATGTCAGATTAGGTTAGGCTTCTATGCATCAAATCACTCACCTTCCCCAGGCACCTCTTGAGGTTGGGCTGCTTCCTCCACTCTCCTTTGTGATGGCCCTGTGACGTCATCATCTAAAAATAACAATAGTGCACATTAGTATATGTCTTTATTGCATGTATCAGGACATATGTAGGTTTGAGAGTCTTACCGGAGTCAGGTTGCTGCTGTGACTGGATTGACTCCCTGCCGTGCGATTTCCCCCCCCCCCGTATCCTCATGTCTAATGGTTGATCAAAGTCACTGGCAGAGGAGGGGGTGGGCGTTGGCACTGGCGGTGTACCACCTATACCTTCACCAGTACCTCCCAACACTGGGCTGTGGGCTCTTGTCCGGGTGGGGCGGAACCGCATATTCCATTCATGCTCTGCAATATACACACAGGCCCAGGCAAGGGCAGTGTGATTATTGCATGTCAAGTAGCAAGACTTACCTGGAAAGTGCTTGGAAAAGTACCGCCTCACCCGGGGCCTATGCCTCCTCTTCAAGTCAGACCAGTGTTGGGCGATCTGTGTGAAGGTATAGGTGGTTCCCGAAATCCGGGCAATCGCGTCCACCACCGCCAGTGCCAACGTCCTCTTATCGAAATCGCATGGCAGGAAATCATAACGGTTCCTCAGCATCATCTGTATAAGAAAAAACACAATGGCAGAGCATTAGTGACACAAATAGATGACACAGTCTCATGCCCTATCTAAAGCCAGTTTTGGAGACTCATTCCTACTCACATGGGCCTACTTAGTCTATCTGCCTCTAGGCTAGTGTGCTGCTGCACACATGGTTAAAACTAAGCTGGTCTAGTAGTTTAGTTTAACAAGTCAGTTGGTCCTCACTACTCTTGCCCTGCCATAGCTATTTTTTGTTTAGCGCTTGTGCGCGCACATAAACGCACGCTCGCCTACTCACATCCATTATAATTTTGTCCTGCTCCTCGGCGTAGATGGCTGGCGACATCTTTCAGGATCTACGGGTGTGGTTATGACGTTCCCCCGTGGTGGCGTGCGTGCATGCGCCCACGCAGCCACACACGCTGCAGAACACGCCCACACGGGAAAACTATTTAAAGGTCAATGCACTCAGCTCTGTGTTGGTTACCATATCACTATGCCCAGACGAAAAGGGAGCCGTAAGACCCCAAAAAGCCCAGAGGCACATACTAGCTGCACAGATAGACATCACGAACATCCACACAAGAGCCGGGAGGGACATGGCCATAGTGAAAGGGTGGAGAAGCCAGCCACACAGGCTTCTCGGAAAAAACGCAGGAGCAAGGAGCCCTTGGCACAGTCTCCCCCACCTGCTAAATCAGCCAGGCCTCACAAGGGCCACAAATCTGCAGCTTCCACCTCCTCCACCCACAAAGCATGTGGGTAAATCCAGCCACACCACCAAGGGGAAACATAGGTCCCAAACCACTAGCCCACCCAGGCCAACCACCCCTCCTCCTCGACACTCTGTGTCCCCAAGTACCACAAGCACAGAGTCAATAGAGAGCTCCACAGGTGACAGCTCAACAGGCACCCAGCCATTATCACATAGCACCCCACACACTCCATCACAGTCACCCATCAGCCCAAGAAACCTAAACTACTCCCCAGACAGCCAGCCATCAATGTCGTCTGCTGCCGGGGACACCACACACCCATGTGAGCGCCAGCTGCAACGTGGCTCACTTACAGCCCGTTTCTGTGATGTGCAAAGCATGGCTGTAGCCACTGGTGTTTGTGAGCACTATGATGCCCTATTTGGGCGTTATTCAAAGTCAACTCCAAAGCAGGCCAAGCAGGAGATTTAGGATAAGATGGGATAAGTGAATAGTGTTGGTTCTGTGAGGAGGGATGTTGAGCAAATTTAACGTAAATTTGGGGATCTCAAATATTATGGGAAAAAAAAAATGGACATGCGCCGCCAGCCGAGGTAAAGTCCTTTTAGAGTGTAACTGAATGTATATCCTGCTTTGTAACAGGATGTAACACTTATTAGGTGTGCTTTAATTTTCCCCAGCATGCAGACAGGGGGTGGGATCCCAACTAAAATCATCCTAACACCAGCGGAAGAGCATGTGTTGACCTATATTCACCCGGCAACCCTTCATGGCCTGCCAGGGGGACAAGACACAGACAGGAATGTCATGTCCAGAGGAGAGTATTTTTTGACATTGAGACTTTTTAATGTGGACCCAAACTGGTGTATACTCCTTACAACACACTTGTCTTTCCTGAAACCCAAAAAGTACATTATCTCGTCCCAGAACCAACAGATGCCACGCCACAAGGACAAGCTACCCCTGGATTGGGCCGGAGGAACACGCCACAACAGCCTTGTGTCAACACCAACCAACCTGAGTGTACGGATGAGGTAAGTCAATGGACCACTGTGTTGCCAAATGAAATTGCACTTGCCTACATTTAAATGAAAATAGTGGCCTCACTACCTGCTACCTTTCTTGGCAGACCCGAACCATCCCACCCATTATAGAAGTTATTCGGAATTTGGAGGAGGAGGACACAAGTCTGCTGCAGCCAAGGCCACCAGACCCAGTGGGACAAAAGCCAACACAACAGCCCCAGCAAGTGCAGCCCTTGCTGCCCACTACCCAGACCTCAGGGGCACAAACCTCTGCTGCCGTGGACAGTGGCAGCACAACAGATTCAGCGACCAGGCAGCAACCTGCAGCCACTACATCAGTACCAGACGCACCCACCCATGCCAGTGGCGGAACCCAGCCACGTAGCCATATCAGCCAGAGGAGGCATCTGCAGCTAATGGAGGAAGCATGGCACCAGAAGAACGCGGAGTTCACAGCTAACACACAGAGGTTTAATGAGACAGTGTGTTCACAAATCACCTCTATGTCACACCAACTAGAGGTTTTGAATCAAAATGTGTCCAGCCTGCTTGCAGAAACAAGGCAACAAAGCAGGCATATGGCTGAAATGGTCCACCAATGGCAGTTAATGAATCAGAGCCTTGCTCATATTGCTGCAAACATGCAGCAACCCCATCCATCCTCTTCCACCTCCTACTCGACCTACCACTGAAGGCATGTGTTTATGTATTGATTCTGGGGAGCAGGACACAAGACTACCGTAACCCAAAACACATGCTCTTCCACCACCCCACATTAACAGGCAAAAATTATTCAACAATGTTTGTCACATTATTTTTTGATTTTTATCTCACAAAATAAAAAAGCCACACATTGGCCAAAATGCATTAAAATTTACCAAAAACATTGTCCACAAGCTGGGAGCGGATCGCCTGTGCCGACCCACTTGGTGTTCCAGAATAGGGAGGTGTTCTCTGAATTCAATAAAGCTTCCTCAGCAAGGTCACTGTATCTTTGAACCCGGCTCCGGATGGCGAGGTTGTGCAGGACCCCACACGCTACAATTATTTTGAGGACCTTGGCGGGCTCATACTGCAAGGCACCCCCAGTCTGGTCCAGACAACTGAAGCGCATCTTCCATAAGCCAAAGGCACGTTCCACCACTGACCAAGTCCTCCTATGTGCAGTATTATACCGCTCCTGGGCCTGCGAGAATGGGTGGAGGTGGGGGTTAGTAACCATGGGAGCAATGGATAGCCAGAATCACCTTGAAAAAAATAAATAAAAAAAATAAGCACACACCCTAATACAAAATACACATGACAAATGGGCCCCTTTGCCACATATGTAGTGGCAGCCCCCATAACTAGCAGAGACATAAATAGAATAAAAAAAAAAAAAAAAGTGTATCTAAACAAGTAACATCTTGCTAATAACGAAGAGCCAAAAGTACAAACAGGGCATGTTAGATTACTTTAAAATGCTAAGAACAGGGAACAACAGACAGAGGCCTAAGGGGAAGAGGCTCAATAATGTGCTGATTACCATTCCAGCATTAGTGAACAGGGACAATGGGTCAGCTGTGCAGTGTCAGTGCGAAGCACAGTTCTGATGAGGCAACATGCACATCCACCCAGCACACTCCTGTACAATGACTCTGGGCTGAAACCTAGCTAAGAGGGCGAGGACACAAATGTATGGAATCACAAACAAGGCCATAGGAGGAAATACAGGTAAGTAATTGAGTGTAAAAATCAACTGTTTCATTGGAGTGTCTAACAGATTAGTGGGATACAGGCACAGACCAAACAGCAAAATCATGCAGGCCAGAAACAACAATTTGTCAGCACATACCCAGTAGCCATCCTTCAGACAGATCTCCAACCAAAGAGGCTGGAGTTCCTCAAAATGTGGGAGTCGTGGGAGGAGCCAGGAAATGCCGCAAATAGGCTCAGAAACTGAAGATCGGGGCCGGCCACTTCCTGAACATTAATGGAGTGGCCCATCTTCCTGTTCCTGCAAAAGCACAATAAAAATGGAATTAGTGGGCCAAAAAGGGAAAATATCAAAAAAGATGCATTCACATAAGCAACATTTCAAACCACTGGAGGTTGGGTATACACAGGATGCAGCTCTGCTTTCAGACAATTAAAAAACACCACATTGAAAAAATGAAAATGTATGTGCTACATTGCAGACACATGCTGACCTAAACCACATACCTGAACAGATATTCCTGAGCAGCAGGTGGAACCAACGCTACGTGGGTACAATCGATGGCACCCATGACGTTGGGCATGTCGGCTATATTATAAAAGCCCAGCTTAACCGCATTCCAGGCTTCCGCTGTGTCTGGGAAAAAGATGTATTTTGGTGCCAGGGAAGCCATGCCATCCAAAAACTTGGTAAGGCTGCGGCTCAGCGTAGACTGGGACATCCCCATGGAGAAGGCACCCAGTCTCTGGAACAAGCCGTTTGCCAAAAACTGCAGGCAGCCAACCAATTTGGTCATACCTGCAATTGCATGCCCCTTCCTTGTGGTGCGGGCTAACCATGGCCGCAGCTGACTATACAAGTCCTGGAGAGAAACACGGTTAAGGCGAGTGAGCTCGAATAGTTCAAGGTCATGCATGCCATCGATGTCTAGACGGGTGCGGTGCAGCCGGGTTTCTGCCAGGCTCAAACGGACCAGGCCGGTTAGCCGGCGTCTTTGATGCTCGCGCACAGCAGAATGCATCACGGAACACAGATACAGCTGCTAACACTGGCCGTAAGTTGAACGCCCACACCCTCGTTTTATTGGGCTGATTTCAATCGGAAACAAGGCTTTGAATCAGTTGGAAAAATGGCCCAATCAACGGCCAGTCCGTTTTCACGGAGTTCTGCCTCTTGCGAGCCGACAATCGTAAAGGCGCGCACAGGAACACCTGAACGCATACACGCGCACAAAAAGCAACGGAGCACCCTTTAATGACCCGATCACAGCCCAAAACCAACGGGAAAACGTACGGGATAGCTGAACGAGGAGGCTCTGCATCAGGCCAATAATCCTTATTTCACCTATTTGGAAGGACATTTATGGGGATGCAGCATCACATAAAGGAGAGCAAAAAGAAGGAAAATGCTTACCCAAGTTCACAAATACTCTACAAGACATTGAAGTAGACATGAGAAATAGAATAGTCTATCCTGATAGTTGTTAGTTTATGTTGGGGTTATAACAAATTATAGTAAAAAATATACAAAAGGATACATTTAGTGATGATGAAATAGAAAGTGAAGAAACAAGGTAATACTGTTACCATGTTATATTTAAATATACTCAACCTGAAAGGTATGTCTCTTAATCTTCTCTTTCTACTGCTTCAATTGACTAATACATTAAATCACATTACTGCATGTCGATCCAGGAATGTCTTTACTGCAACAAATAAGCTGACTAAAGTTTACAGCAGAAGGGTCCAGTTTGAAAAACTGGCAGGCAAATGACAAGGTTTTCATTGGAATAAGGGTAAATTGTAGTTGACAGGACAAGGTTGTATGGAAAATGTTAGCAGGCAGCACAGGTTCATTGTCATCAGAAGAACCAATGTCAGTGTCTTGTTGCTCTGGATTGTAGTCAAGAGCAAAGCCAAGGTCAAATCAAAGGCTCAAAAAAGTCACAATAAGACAATACAAAGTACCAAGGTTGGAAAATGTTGTAATATGCAGTGGGATGATATAAAACTGGGGTCTAAAATCAGACCGGGGTTTTACCTGCCCCTAGCCAGCCCATATTTGGTCATTTTTGCATTTGTTGGATTGTATAACTGCATTAAAATATGCAAAGGATACACCAGAAAAACTGGAATGTGTACAATGTGTGTTGATTTAGTAGTGTTTTAAATATTTTTCAAATATTTTATTTAGACAAAAAGATACAATACATGAAAATATTCATAAAATATAGACCAATGTAAACAGAAAAGCTATTAAACTTTTGTTCAATGCTATACAGTATATATGTACTGAGTATTCATATTATTAACAAAATGTCATCTTTTCTTTTTACTTTACAGAATGGACTCCCCACCCCTAAAAATATGGTAAGCAGGTGTTACCCCCTTCCCTCTACCCTCCAATGAACTTGCACAACCCCCAAAAAGCAACCCGGCATAGTTTAGGTGGAACAGGTGGCACCCCCTTAAGCCTTTGCCCTACACAACCCAAAAAAGAGAAACCTTGTCAAAGGGGGCCCCATCGCCTCCCCTATAATGATGACACCTGTGACTTTGAACACTTTGAAGGTCACCCATGTGGAATGGTTTTTAACAATGAAAAAGACATGCAAGAGTTGAAATTTTATTGTTTTTTTTTAAATAACAGTGTGTCCTCCCTCCCCCTGATGCAACCCATCTGGGGCACCAGGCAATCCAAGGCACAGAGACTGAACTGCTGCCCCCCGGTCCTAACAATTTATCAGCCCCTTTGCCTTTAGGCACAGGTTTCGTGCGCTTGCTAATAGAAACTAGGCCCTCCTGCACCTCCCATGCCCAGGAAGAAGTGCAGGTGATCGTCTGGGGTGTATTGTCAAGGCAGCCACTTTAGCTTGCAGGTGGCTTACTGTCCTCTACCCTTTGAACAACCAACAAAAAAAACATGCAAGAGTTGAATTTATATTTATATTTTTTTAAATAGCCGTGTGGCTTCCCTCCCCCTGAGGCAACCAATCTAGTGCACCAGACATAGGGGCTGGCAATCCAGGGAACAGAGACTGAACTGATGTCCCCCGGTCCTAATGGCTTATCAACCTCTTTGCATTTAGGCACAAGTCTAGTCCTCTTGCTGATGGGCACTAGGTTCTCCCATGCCCAAGAGGGGGCGCAGGTGATTGCCTGGGGGGTACTGACAAGGCAGCCACTACTGCTGGTTCACAATAAGTTAAACATCTAAGTAAATAATATTTAATAAACTCTAAATGAACTCTTCTTAACCCTGCTGTCCCCACTCTGGCACCCCAAGTTCTTCCAGAGTGTCCTGTCAAAGTGACCACTACTGCTGGCATTTGTTGTTCAGAGAAAAAAGGTCCCCTATGCTCTGATGCTCTGCTCTGTGTCACTGTGAAGAAAGAGGACATGAAGGGTAAACACTGTGCATGGGGCTGTTTGTAAAGTAGAAGTTTGAGGAAGTGAATAACAGTTTAAACTATATTAACTGAGCCCCTAACAGCACTGTGCGAGAATGCATTTCCATATGTTTTTTTGCCAATTCAGTAGACCTGATTCAAAGTCAGGTGATTCAGGGTGTGTTAGATTTTTATTAAGAGTTTTTGTGAACTCCTGCCAATAACTTTACAATCTGGTATTATTTTAAAAATGGTAAAAGAAAATTGTGCCCCCGTCCCTGAGCCAATCAGTCTTGACACAAAGCTCAGGGGTCTGACCCTAGTCCCTTATGTTCACCAGCCTCTATGTGCTAACATACAGGTCCAGTGCTTTTCCCGATCAGCAAAGGGCATTTCACCCACCATTTATGACAGGTGACAATTTGGCCCCTTTGCCTTATGGACTGTTATAGGAGTCATAGGACCAGTTCACCCACAGTAGTACAAAACAAAGACACAAATTATTTTTGCTCAAGATAAAAAGCCACAAAAACAATATGTACACCATAATATCATTTTATTAATGGACAACACTACATATAAAACATATATTTAAGGGGGGGCGTGGCCGGACATGAGCGGCTGAGGCAGCACTTCTTGGGAGCTCCCTTCTGCCGGAACAAGATCCCCATCTTTTACAGAGATGTGGTGCCCCATACTGACCCACTTACTATGGCGAGGAAGAGGAAAGGACAGAGGACCCCGCCGGCACATCAAAATAAGAAGATCAGTGCCTACCTGGCTGTGGGCAGACCTGGCGAGGCGGTGTTGGCTGGACCCAAAATGGCGGCGATCAGAGGAGAGGAGGAGAGAGACGGCGATACGGCAGCGATGGGGGAGGAGATGGCCCGCAGAGGAATGCCGCCTGTCATAGGCGATGTGAAGGAGGTCGGCGCCAGGGGACAGGGGGCTCCACGCCCCCCCCGGTGAAGCGGGCAGCGGGTCTGAGGAGAGGAGGCGAGCGGCTGCTCCCGCCGACAGCGCGGGTGACGTCACCGCGGCTTCGCCCGGCTCAGTGCTTGCGGGGACAGCCGGTGAGCGGCATGAAGATCAGCCTCCCTGCTTCGTGAGGCGGCAGGCGGGCACGGACTCCCCCCCGGGACCGGAGGGGGGGGACAGGCCCCAGCGGACCGGCGGGGCTGGAGGACAGTCTGGGCAGGAGCCCTCATCACCACCAGGTGAGGCCTTCACTTCCTCTCCTGGGCGGGAGGCCCGGGAAGGCCCCCAGAATATTAGTAGCAGTGCAGCCGTGTGTGACAGAGGAGGGTGGGCAGGAGCTGGGGGGCTCGGGGCCATGAGTGGGCTTTGCCCCCCCACCCGCAATATGATCTCTCCTGGTCCCTCCTGTGGTAGAGGGTCCCCTAACCCTGCGCTCCGGGGCGTTGGTCCATGGGGGGGAGCCCGGGCACACACTCCCAGCCCTCCAATACTCCGAAGCTCCCACCATCAGGGGTGGAAAGCCCCAGCTCCAGTGAAGCCGAGGATCATCCCCAGCATCCCATGTCCAGTCCGGGCTCCTCCCGGCTGGCAATCTCGAGCCCTGAATCACTGGCCTCCTCGGAGGCTCCCCCGCACTTGGAGGCTGAGTGGTGCGCCCCCAGTGGAAGTATTCCTAAGGCACCCACGCCCCCCTGGCTTTTCTCGCATGGGGCTGGGAGGAGCCCTTGGAGTCCCAGCCCGGAGATGATCTGTGCGCCCGGGGAACCGGGAGAGTTGTCCTCCTCAATGATAAGCCCCCTAAGACCTCTGAGCGCTGTGCCCCTGTCCCGTCTGGTTCCGGCCCGGCATGTAGAGATCCACCCGGCCCCTGCTTCGAGAGATCTGCAGAGGAAGAAGAAGAGCCCCGGGTCTCAGCAGGCGGACGAGACTCACCTGCCCTGATCAGACTATAACAACTCAGTTCTGGCAGACATCAGAGCCGAAATCAAAGCCCTCCCCTCTAAAGCGGACCTAGAAGCCTTCATCACAAGAGTTGAAAATTCGTTCAAGAAAGAAATCTCTGTTCTGCAAAACTCAGTGGAGACCCTCGATACTAAGATGTCCGGGCTGGAACACGCACATGGCTCGGCCCTTCAGAGAATAGAGGCCCTGGAGAAAACCATGGCACACCAGCAGTCCATCTCACAAGCGACTGTCTTGCAGCTCGACGATCTTGAAAGTAGGAGCCGCCGGAACAACATCCGAGTCCGGGGCCTCCCAGAGGCAACAGGCCCGGAGCAACTCCACCATACAGTCGTGGGCATCTTCAACAACATCCTTGACCGTCCGCCGGATTCCGAGATTATGATGGACCGCATCCATAGGGCCCTGGGCCCCAAACCGACTGACCCTAGCCGCCCGCGGGACGTGGTCTGCCGACTCCACTACTTCTCCGTCAAGGAGGAGATTGTCAAGAAGGCTTGGGAGAAAGGTCGGCTCTGTTTTGATGGGGCCGAGATTCAGATTTTTCCCGATGTTTCCAGGAGGTCCCTCCAGATGAGGCGCCTGCTTAGACCTCTTAGGATAGGGGAATGTGGAGCGTCCTACCGCTGGGGATACCCCTTCCATCTCCTGGTGCGCAGGAACCAACAAGTCTTTGCTCTGAGGTCCCCGGCAGATCTCCCTGAACTCTTTGCCTTCCTGGACTCTGGGCCTATTGATGTCCCTAATTGGCTGGACTTGCCACCTCTCCCGACATCCCAGCAACCCAGAAGATGGCAACCGGGGGGGGGCTGCCACACCCAATAGAATGAGAGGCGGAAGGAGGGAGGATACTCGCCGGCACATGGATAATGAAATCTAGGGACCCTGCCCCCGGGGAGGACACTGGAGATCCTTTAAATTGACTTCTACTTGTACACAAGTGAACTCCCTCTCTTTGCCCTGCCAAGCTTGGTTTTGACCGCTTTGTGGATCGTTCCGCTGTGGTCTCCCGCGCTCGGTCCGCCTGGGAGAGGTCCGTTTGGGGAGGTCCTGCCCGGGACCCCCTGCCTTTTCGCCTCAGGAGTTTGCGATAGATCCACTGTTTTTTCTTGAGTGGCGGCGGCCGGAGCGCGGGGGACCTCGGGATGGTCTCTCTGTGCTCTTTTATGCTTACCGTGGGTTGGTGGGGGGTAGCCCCCCCACACTATAGTTCTCTACGGCGACGTGACGGTTGCGGTGGAGCCAACTGACCGGGGGTTGCGGTGGGCCGGAGGGGGCTCTGCTTCCCCTCTGCTCCGCCTCGTTCCCACAATAGGTCGGGTCTCCCTTTCCTCCGGCCACGTACGGGGGAAGGGGGGAACCTCGTTTTTTGGAAAGTCCCTCTTTCCGCTTAGTTGGAACGTTATATTTGTTCATACCTGTTTTGTATTTTCTATTGTTGCTCTCTTATGTTTTACTTGTCTGTCTGTTCTCTCTTCCGCCCTTTAGTCCTATCCCTAGGCTTTCTTCCCCTCTTTTCACCCGCTGTGTGTCTCCCTGTTCCTCCCCCTCTCCTCCCCCAGCGGTGACTCCCCCGCCCGTGGGTGACTCGCTGCGTGGTGCGACTCCACTGTTACTGCATAAACCCGCACTCTAGCGCTCATTATGTCTGCGGTCAGGTGCACATCCCTCAACGCCAAGGGTTTGAACTCCCCAATTAAGGGAACCTCCATCCTCAGGGATCTGAAACGCCTGAACTCTCATGTTGCCTTCCTGCAGGAGACCCACCTGAAGAAGGGGCGCTCTCACACCCTCACCAATCAGACCTTTAGGACCCAGTATCACAGTCTCTCCCCAGACTCTAAATCGCGGAGGGTGGTGATCCTGGTGGCCGGTTCATTGCCCTGGTCCCATCTTGACTCTATACAGGACGCCGAAGGGAGGTTCCTCTGTGTAAAGGGGACACTCTTTCCCAGAAAGTGACCCTGGCAACCTGTTACTGCCCCAACGACAACCAGTGCAAATTCCTACAGTTAACTTTGGATAAACTGGCCAACTTCACTGAGGGGATCTTAGTGTTGGGGGGGATTTCAATCTGACCTTAGATCCTTCCCTGGACACGTCCAAAGGGTCCTCCCATGTCCCTTTCTCAACTCTCAAAAAAGTTAAGCAGCTGCTACTCAACAACCAGTTGATGGATGTTTGGCGGACCCTTAACCCAAGAGGTAGAGATTACATGTTTTTCTCCAGTCCACACAACTCATATTCCCGTATAGACTTGTTCCTAGTCCCCCACAAGTTTTTGCATCTCATAGTGAACACTGATATAGGACACATTACTCTCTCGGATCATGCCCCGATCATCCTCACCCTGTCCATCCCTGATGTTCCCCTCTTTAGGGGCCAGTGGCGGCTTAATGATTCACTGCTACAGGATGCCATGGTCAGGGAGGACGTCCAGAGGGCCATCAGGGAGTATTTTGAGCTGAACGGCAATGGGGAGGTCTCGCAAATGTCCCTGTGGGAGGCCCACAAATGCGTAATCAGAGGTGTGCTAATTAAGCACGGTGCCCGACTGAAAAAGGAGAGAAATGAACAAATCGTCAAGGTAACCCAAGAAATTATCAAATTGGAAGACCTCCACAAACAGACCCAGTCGAGAGAGGTGGGAGCCAAGTTGACAAGCCTACGGGACTCCCTCAGGGACATCTGCTTTGGGGAGGCAAGGGGCTAAGCAGTTAGATGCCGTCGATTTTTCTACGAATTTGGTAACAAATGCGGTAGGGCACTGGCCAGATCCCTCAGAGTTCAGCGAGGCAAAAACTTCATCCCACTCATCCACGACGCGGGGGGGAACAGGAAATGCTTGACGGCAGACATAGCCAATTCTTTTAGGGACTACTACGAGGCCCTTTACAACCTTCCCCAGACCCGGACTGCTGACTGTCGGGATAATATAGCCGCCTACATCCGGGGGTCGGGTCTCCCCAGACTGAACCAGGAGATGATAGACTCTCTCGAGAGGGAGATTGAACCTGACGAGTTCCTGAGAGCCATTAAAAACGCAAAGCCAGGAAGGGCACCAGGCCCCGATGGCTTCGGCCTGAGCTACTACAAAGGATTTGCGGCGTCCCTTGGCCCCCACTTTGTTGCTGCCTTCAACTCCCTTAAGGATGGGCTGGCTCTGCCCAAAGACACTCTCAGGGCTAGCATAACTGTCATACCTAAGGAGGGCAAAGACCCGACGCAGTGTGGCAGTTACAGACCCATATCCCTATTAAATTGCGACCTTAAAATCTTTAACAAAATAATCGCAGACAGATTGGCTCCATTTATCCCCTCTTTGATTCACTGGGATCAGGTGGGCTTCGTCCCATCAAGGGAGGGCAGGGATAATATCACAATAGCTTCAATCCTTCTCTCGACAGATTCGGTCAGAGTAAACGGCCTCCCCTCCGGATCCTTCGCCCTGGCCAACGGTACGAGGCAGGGCTGCCCTCTCTCCCCTTTGATCTTCATTCTGTCCCTGGAACCGTTTCTCCGCACTGTCAGGAACAACCCTGATATTGCGGGTATCCGTGCTGGGCGGGTAGAGCACAAGGTCGCAGCTTATGCGGACGACCTAATTTTTTTCTTAACAAAACCTGAGACGACCCTCCCAGTCCTTTTAGATGAACTCAAAACATACCAAACACTATCAAATTACAAAATAAACCACCATAAATCCTCGGCCCTCAATATCAATGTCCCACCCAAAAGATTAGAATGCATTATGGTGAACTTCCCCTTTTCATGGGAGAGAGAGGCTATAACTTACCTAGGCACACAAATCCCAGCGCTCCCCCAGAGAATTTATAGTTCTAACTTTCCCCCGCTGCTGAAGAGGGTAGAGAATGACCTGCAGAGATGGTCCCGGGGAACCCTCACTTGGTTCGGCAGAGTGAATGTTATAAAAATGAATATCCTGCCCAGAGTATTATATCTGTTCCAGGCCCTTCCGGTGGAGGTCCCGCGGTCATTCTTTAGGAAGCTCTCGGGCCTGTGTACCAGGTTTGTGTGGGCGGGGAAACCTCACCGACTGGCGGCCTCCCTGCTGACTCTTCCGAAGGGGGCGGGGGGCATCGGTCTCCCGGACTGGAAACTTTATCAGGCAGCGGCCCACCTGGTCCGTATTATAGACTGGTGTAGGCACGCGGGCTGTAAGCAATGGACCCTGATTGAACAGGCCGAATCCCCTACGGTCCTCGCGGGTCTCCCGTGGATCCCGACCAATTACTTCCCAGCGCTGAATAAGCATCCGACGATAGGCCCAACCAGGAGGGTAGCGGCGAGGTTCTTCTCGGGGTTAGATATCTCCCCACCCCTCTCGCCCCTGACTCCGGTGATTGGTCACCCTGACTTCCCGGTGAGTCTCGCTGATGCCCCCTTCCAGGCCTGGGCAAAACAAAACTGCTTTAGAATCCATCATTTGAGTGCGGGGGGGGGGAGTGGTACGGGTTGGGGGAGCTGGCTGAGAGGCTTTCTTTGCGGCCCCTCAATGAGTGGCAGGCTCTCCAACTCTCCCACTATCAAAAATCTATCTCCCGTCCATTCCAGGTACCAAGAGCACTAACCCCATTCGAGAAAATCTGCACGGGGGTGGGTCATATTAAAGGTACCCTGTCCTGCACATATGCGATGCTGGTGAATCCCCCTGACTCCTTTGTTCCGTCCTTCGTGGTGGGGTGGGAGAGGGAACTCGGGCGGAACTTTTCGTCCGACGAGAGGCGAGCGATGTTTAAGCTTACCCACAAATCCTCCATATCTAATCGCTATCAGGAAGCCTCCTATAAAATCCTCTCCAGGTGGTACCTGACTCCATCTAAATTGGAGAGGATGTTTCCCTCTGCCTCCCCCCTGTGCTGGAGGTGCTCACAGGATAGGGGTAATATGATCCATATATTCTGGGACTGCCCTGGGTTATCGGGATTCTGGGCCAACGTGAGGGTGATTGTGGAGCGCCTCACAGGTATTGACCTGGGGGTGGACCCGGCAAGTTATCTCTTGAACCTTGCGCCCACCTCCATGCGGGTTAGGGGGAAATCTCTCTTGGCCCCTCTTCTGCTCGCTGCGAAGACTTGCATCCCCACTTGTTGGAAATCGTCAGATCCACCCACTACGGCTATGTGGCTGTCGCGGGTTGGGGACATCTGCAGGATGGAGGAGCTCACGGCCTCTCTCAGGGACGACGGTGGGAGGCATTGGGAGACCTGGTGTTCTTGGGCCCAGTTCACGTTATCTGCAGATTACCTTAAATTCCTCCAGGAGTGACCTTGGGGGCGGCTATGGGGGAGCCCCCTTTCTTACCTTTCGTCCCTTCCCCTTCCTTCTTCCATTCTTCTTTGTCTTCTCTGGCTCACCACTGGTGTGTCCTCGTTTCTGTCTTTAGTTCGTGTATGTGTCGTTATCCTTTAAAAAGTTAGGAGAGGCAGGACGCAGCCTATGTCCGGAAAAGCTTTATTATACACCATGTGATGTTGTTCTGGGCTATCAATAGATAATAACTCAGTTGTCATATTATCTCATGCTCACTTCTGATCCCTTTCTGATTGTTTCTGTTGATGTTGGCCTGTGATTCGTGTCATCCTTAATAAAAACTTTTAATAAAAAAAAAAAAAAACATATATTTAAATTGTTACATTAAAAAAACAATTAGCCAAAGGAAGTAATTGCGCTTTAAAACACCTCACCCAGCGAGATCTATAATAAGAAAGGACATGAAATAAACCAAATTGATCACAATAATAATTGTAACTATATATTGCACAAAACAAAGACGCCACACAAAAATATTTATTAGTCTTAATTTGACTACTTACTAGTCCACATCTTTTCCCCACTGGCTGTGTCCTCTTCTTGGTTTGCTGGGGGTCTTCTTGATCAGCCGTTGGCATTTCTTGAATGGGGAATACAGGTTACCCCTCTTTCCATCCTGGGTATCCTGTCACCCCAGCAGAGCAATGGACCCATTCTGAAGGGCATAGGGGCTGGTGAGCTGGCAGAGCTGGGGCACTAAACTCTTGGTTCCTGCCAATATGCCCGGTCCTGGGCTGGTTGGCCTGGGGGGTGGGTGTTACATTTAAAAAAAATAAAAAATAAAAACGAAAATATCTCATGTCTTTTTTCAATTAAATAAAACCCATGCCTGCTTTTGCAACATGGCTTTGTTCAGTAAAAAAACAACTGGCAAACTGTCATTCATATTACTCCTGCTGATGCCAGGGTCAAATGAAAAACTCTCATGTGAGTCATAAAAAACTTGCATGCAAGATCCCCTCATCTCTCACATGTGGAAAATATTTGGGTGGTTCTCTGAATCACCTGCCACCCAAATATTTATTGCATGATGCAAGTTTGTTTTTTGTCTAAACTCACATGGTGTGAAATCAACCCTCTAAGGTAAATTGAGCTAGAGAAACAAAAAGAATCAATACGATCAGAAACGTTGCAACGGAATATAATGCAATATACCGAGCCTCTACACAATATAAAAAAGGTGAAACTGGCACCAAGGCCAAGGAAAATCTGAACTGATAGCAGTATAATAAAAAGCCTGGTTAAAGTTATACTAAAGGCAAGCCCAATTGTTGTCCTATTGTCTCGGGCTACACATTGCTCTGTCCCAAACTTCAATCCATTTTCAAAAAGACCCCATAGTTCCTAAGTTATTAGTAAAAGAATTAGACCATTGGAGATGCAAAGAAAAATGAGGAGAAAGAGTGGGTGTGGCAACAGCGATGTGATGTAAGCACACTGTGTACTTTACATATATCATAGTTAAAAAGAAGTGCATTGTTCTTCTAGTTATTACTGCCAGTACATAGTGTGATCAAAATGCTGCGGGGTAAGAGCCTTTCCAGCCTGCCAGCAAATAGTGTGACCAAAGAGGAAGGAGAAGGGTTTCGGTTTTATAGCTGCAGAGAGAGGCAACCAATCAGGACCTCTGGGGAGGAAGTGGGGATGTTTCTGTTCTTGGTCCACTGAAGGTTGATTGAAGGACCAGGTCAGCGGAGAGGGGACTAAGAGCTAAATGAGTTACAGGCTGATTCATTAATAGCGCTAGGTAGCGACAGATGAGCGACAGTAGCGTTATTTTCACACCGCCCGCTAGTATTCGCTGTGCTTGGCCGTTGTTCGGCTGTTGACAGCGACTCAATCGGTGTGCGGTAATGTTGAATACGGGGTTAGGAGTCGCTGTTTGACAGGTTCCGCGCTGTATGGGAGCGCATGACAGCGAACGGCCATAGCGAACGGCTCCCAGCATATTCATTAACAAATCACGCTCCAAAAATTCTCGCGCTGTGAAATGCTTGTTTAAACCCCAGAGCGCTGGCGGCGATGGGTTAAAAGTCGTTTTTTAACCCCCAAACAACCATATTTTTAGTAAAAAAAAAAACGTTTTTCAAAACAGTTTGTAATATGAATACATTAATATCAGACCTGTAATATCAATTCTGCACAAATTTTTTTTTTTTTTTTTTAAGCTTAAAAAAAATATCTAACATTGCAGAAGTGGTCACAGAATTTTTGACATTAAAATAAAATAAAAAAAAAAATAGCAATTATTTATGAATATTTAAAGATTGCTCCATTGAAATGCATTGGAGAGCGCCAGGTAGCGAGAGGTCATACCTGTCGCTGTTCAAGGTCGCTCGCTTGCGCTGTGGGGTGAGGCTGGAATAATGATGAATGATTCGCTATCTGGCGCTCTGTCAGTCGCTAAGCAGGATCGGCTTGATAAATGTGTGATTGCGGAGGGGAGCCGGCGTTCTCGTGGCGGTGAGCGTCATTACCGTTCGCTCACCATTCGCTACCTGGCGCTATCCCTTGTTAAATAAGGGCCTAAGTGATTTTCTCACTACGGAGACTGACAGATGAGGAATCACATCGCTTCAGCCACTCAATGAAAGGTAAGCTACTGATTTTTTTTGTAACTTTTGACTTGCCAATCACTTTAACAAGTAATGTAACTAGCATTGTATGGATTAACTATTCATGGACTTTTGATACTGATTTCTACTGTATGCTTTTGTGTTTCGTTTATATGTTTGCTTGGAGAATGTCCCTACTTTTCAGGGGTACTTTGGGGGTTATCCATTAATGTATGGCGAGATATTTATCCTCAGCAAATCCCTCACACCTGATTGGAGGTGGGATATTTCTCCAGGTGAGGTGTGTTGGTTTTCCAATAATTAGAGTTAAATTAATAAGCAAGAGCACCCTTATTGGGGATTTACTGAAGCTGGTGAGCAGTCCACTTGAGGCAGCAAGTTTGCTAGTTGTCACGTACAGTAAGGCGTTGAGCTCCAGACAATAATGGCCAATTATGCTTGAAAGAGGAAAATAATTCCCTCGTGAACAGCCCAGGGGAAGTAACATCAGAACCCTGAACCAAAAGTTTCTGAGGATTATGGCTTTAAATGTAATTCACTGTAAGATATCCATCCATTGGGATCATCATGAGTGACTCTTGTCCGCTGGATGGTGCAGCGATTTAGGTGATTAAAGAGTGACCCATAAATGTAGTGCTTAAACTCTTGAAGCAAATGCATCTTTAGGCGAGTTATTTTTTTTTTTAATTTCAATTGTCAAATGAAAAGGTCATCTTTAAACCGGACCAAAAGCTTTCCATTCCCAGCATCTCAGCCACGCTGCTGCCTGGATTCAACTGACATAAATGACAATGCACAGTAACAGGGAACCCAGCAGCATTTCCTGTTTGCAGGTGGCCTGCAAATGCATGAGCCGCCATTTTGTCTCTAAAATTTACTACAGTAGGTATTAGAAAATGGTAAATACATTTTTATGTTCAGTAATCTAAATTGCCCTGGGGAGAGATGTATACAAGCACTGTTTGTTTTGGTCTGGTTTAAGTCATTTTGACTGTTGGTCCATGTCCATGTTTAGAGAATCGTTTAATAAAGCAGCACATGTATATGGTATATCATCCCCTCCCCAAAGTGAGCGGCATCCTATAAGTTATAACATATCAATATCAAATTATTATCATATTAATAGCAAACATATGGTATGGAATAGGTTAAACGCATAAACCAAGCAATGAAAAAAACACCTATAAGACCAATGATCAATTTATTCAGATACTCCACTGATAAAAACATTTAAAAACCACAGCACCTCCACTGATAAAAACATTTAAAAACCACAGCACCAAAAACAGCAGATGATCATTACCCTAATAAATGAAAAATGTCGGAAAAATACATAAACAATCCCCAAAAAACAATGAGCAATCAAATATATGCCACAGACATTTTACCACAAATCGATGTAGCCTATAAATGCCGGTGGACTGAAAGTGCAAGTGTGCCTGCTCTCCTTAGCGCCTTCGCGGTCTCCTGCTTCTGAGAGGATGGCAGCATCAACAAACCCAGTTGAGGTGGGCGGGTAAAAGCTGTGCTGAGCCAGAGGGGCAGCAAAGCCCAGCACACCCACCGTGGACTCCTACCTCCAGGACTCGGGGGACTTATTGTCCTATGTACACTCCATCATGTTCCCAGCGAGGGTCCACCTCGTCAAGTTGAATCATTATACACGAACATCTGTCAGGAACACGCTATGGAATCAGTCAAATATTTTCTGGATACAGAGACTATTTCTAGGCAAGGCCTGCACAATTTACTATTGTGGTTCATTTTGGAGTTAAATTTTTTCTTGTTTGACCTTAAAGCGGACCTTCACCCTGAATAAGAGCCTATCTTATATGTTTCCCACACCCTGTACATACAAATTGATCACATTAAAATTCATCCTACCTGCATCAACTGCATGTTATGAGCCTTTAAACTTCCAAGATGGCGGTTCATGGGTCATCAGGCAGCCTTCAAACAGGAAGTGTCTTCTGACTGTGTCGCTCTGCATTCTGGGATTGCTGTCCTTTCACTGACAAAGGAGGGGTGGCAGCCGCTCAGACCATTTTATAACTAACCTGGGAGGTGCACATTGCCCTGCTAACGTGCACCTCCCAGGTTAGTTATAAAATGGTCTGAGCGGCTGCCACCCCTCCTTTGTTTCATTTGAATTTGTGCAAGCACATGGTGTGTGGGGTCTAGGCTGTATTGCAAGGTCTTTGACCCTTCCAGCCCATGGCTTGCACTTGAGGTTTAGGGAAACCTCTGGTAAGCCTGCTCCCAATTTATCTCTTGCATTGTATGTCCCAAATGGGGCTCTCAGAGATTAGAGTTAGGACTGCACCTCACAGGGGCACCTTGGCGCTGGTGGTGCAGCTTAAGCATTCTTCTGCAGATGTGTGTGACCGAGCCCTCTGTTTTTAACCAAGTTTAGAGACAGATTGTAGGTTGGTCAGCAAGCTAACTGGTTTGAGTGCTGTGGCTCCTTTAAGACTTTTGTGTTCTTTCACTGACCCCAGCTCTGCTCTGTCTGTATAAAGCACAGCTATAACCCCACCCCCTGCACTTTATCCCGCTCTCCTCTCTTCAGTATGTGATGCTTCTGAGTCAAGATGGCTGTGCCCGTATCCTAAAGTCCTGAACAGAGTTGCAGCCCAGTGGGGGAAAGAATAAGAAGTAAGTGACTAAAAAATATATTAATTTTAGATGCTGAGGAATCGTTTTTTTAAGGGTTTGGGATTTTCAAAAAATCATGGTGAAGGTCCGGTTTAAGTATTATCTACAAACCTCTGGTGTTGCTATGGGGACACATTGCGCTTCTGCAGTGGCAAATTTCGATTGGCCACTGCGAGAGAGGGATTGTCTTTGGACCATCGATGGAGCGATACTACATGCATGTGCTTGCGTGGTGTTGTTTCATCGATGAAATCCTCTTTTTTTGAGTTTTATCATAGTTTATTCATAAATATTGAATATGATTATTGAATTAAATTATTGATGTAATAGATTTAGTACTTGATTTAATATATGTATCTGTTTTGCTTTAATGTATAATTCATTGTCTTTATATATTATACATAATCTGTTCACTAATATTTATTATTATTGATACAAGATAGTTTTGATATAGTTTTGATGTGGTTACTATTGGACCCAGTTCCATTTGTTTTTAACTTTGTACACATGTTGCAGTGTCTAATAGCAGTTATCAGCGCTGTTAGGGTGGTCACAAGCCCGGCTGTACAAATCCCCTTCTGTTCCTTTCTCTGCTGGGTCTCAGCCCAGTATTGTGCACGTTACACCTTCTCCTCACTCATGCTGCTCACAACTTTGTCTTTGTCTATAGCGTTTGTTGATGCAACCATCCTCCCAGCAGCGGGAGGCCACAAAGGCGATATGAAGGGCAGCCGCACTTGCACTTTCAGTCCACCGCCTTTTATTTAGCTACATCGATTTGCGGTTAGATGTCCGTGGAATATATTTGATTGCTCATTGTTTTTTTGGGGATTGTTTGATGTGTATTGATATTGTTTAATCTGCTGTTTTTGGTGCTACATTGATTGTATTTTGCCATTTGACCTTAATTATTGGATTTGTGTATTGTCTTATAGGTGGTGTCTTTTTACATGTATAATTTTTGAGACAGCCTGACTGTGTCTAAGCTGTAATCATGGAGCTTACCCCAGACAGACTGATCAGGAAGATGGAAGATCAAGGAGATGTTTATTCCACATGCTGTGGATCTTGTTAATGTGAACTACTTGAAAGACACAATTCCTCTATTTACCTTTTTCTTTCACTCAGACAATTTTTTTAATCCAAGCTTTGTATCTATTCCTTTTTAGCTATATTGCGTCCTACTCTTATATTGTTCATTTTTCTCACTACCAGAGAGGAAATGGCATCTGTTTATTTCTTCAGCGACAAGCAAAGTGACGAGAAAAATTAGCTCTTCATTTTTTATTGTTTAGGCAAATTTTTGTAGAGCTCAATGAAAGTCTGTACCACTATGGGCTAGGCTGTCATCAGGTCCATATTTAGCATCAGGACACCCAAGGACTGGTCTCATCTGGTCTGCATCCCGCTTTTATACCCTTGTACCCTCCCCATACACTGGTCTTCATTCAACCCCTTACACCCTCTCAGCTTATACACCCTGTCTGTATTTAACCCCCTTGTGCCCACCCCTCCCCCCACCCTGGACTTTATTCAACCCCTATATAACCAGCTAGGAATACAATGAATGTCAGTAATACTTTTCTGGGATCCAGCACAGGTTGCTTCATCTTTAATTCTTTACATTTGGGTAATCCGCCACCAGGTGGCACAGTCGACTGCAGGAAGACTTGTGGCTCCTCCCGGCCCATAAAAGGGCAGGAATTACCCAGAATACCCAGAGTTTTTCTGCAGTCCTGACTGTGAAGACTGAAGATTTTCTCTCTGGTTGTTCACAGGTGAGTGGGGCATACCAAGCCCGTCGGCCCTGCAGGCCTATTCCCACCTGTTCCGGACCCTTTTCTGCCTCCCAGCCCCGGCTGACGGTACAGGTGAAGGTAGGGGAACACCTAGGGTTGGGTGTTCGCAGAGCTATGCTCTGGGCCACAGACCCTGGACCCAAAGGGTAGCCGGCCATAGGCTAATGGTGAGCCTAGATGGGGTGGGGAGAAACCACTTGGACCTGTTCATCCCACATGCTTTATTTCTTGGGGAAATGCTCTTTATCTGGCACATGTGTGTTTGTCACTTTTTGTCTGTTTCACTTGTTCTCCCTGTGGCCCCCCCTTCGCCCCACTACCCTCGGCCTGCCGTCTGTGCCGGGGCAGGCCGGATTACGGCGGCCACCCGCCCACTGTTCCGTCGTTGCGGTCGCATGTGCACGGGGCATCATAGAGAGGCGTGTGCTTCCCCCTCCTCTGCTGCTTCTCCGGGCGCCATTTTTGCCACTCTGGAGTCATCGCGCGTTACCGGGGGCGGAGCCACGTGATGACATGTTTCTCGTCATCATTACCCCTCGAGGTTCTCATTGCCCGGCGCCATTTTGCTGTGCTCCCGCACTCTGCTGGGGGTCTCTGCTCCAGTCTGCTGCTGGGACGGTTCGTGCTGCCTTCTCCTGGACGCCCCTTGCCTCCTGCTGCAGTGCCCCGATCCGCTCTGCCGCTCTTCTGGTCAGGAATTCGGGAGTCTTCTCTGCTGGTCCGTGAGTCTGGTCCGGTCTCTTATATGTATTTTGTGTATAGGTGCTGTGCATGTGCTGTGGGATGCCCATTGCCCCTTTTCTTATGTGTTTCAGACGGGCCTCCTTCCTTTTTTTCCTTGCTTGTGGTTTCTCCCGGTCCAGTACCCCACTCCCACCACTCACCCCCCCTCCTCCCCTTCTTTTGCTAAGGACCCCTGTGGGGGGATCCCGGGCTGGGCCTTAGCTCTGATACCCGTGTACTGGCTCATATTTTTATTGCTAAATCACTATATGGAGGCTTCTGGGGATAGCGAGCTTGGGGGCCCTTCGGGGTGGGCTCAGCTGTGTCTCATGTGCAGGGCATCCCCTTTGAGCGGTCACAGCGCGGTTTGTGTCCCCTGCGCCCATAGCGTTATTGTGGAGCAGGATGAGGCGAGCGCTACTCTCCCCAGTCCTATCCTGCCTACAGCATCACCTACACCCCCACGTCTGCATTTAGCCCCTAGCGAGGGGGAAGCCAGCAGGGGGTCCCATTCGGGTCTGTCGCTGCGCATGGCCAGCCTTGAGCGACAGCTGGCCCGTCCGGCCGCCGGCAAGGCCTCTAGTAAGAAGAGGCATTTGGATCCAGCTTATTCTCTTCTCGCCAATGATGATGAGGTTTTTTATACCCTTGGCGGCCGTGACTCCATGGAGGAGGGTGAGTAGTTCCATGATTCCGACTCTTCTGGGGAACGTCCGGGTGATTTTGACAGTGACCTCAGGTCTTCATCAGACGAGTACACTTGGCTCCCTGATGACAGGGACAAACTGTTGTCTGCGGTTTTTGAGACCTTGCACATTGTCCCCCCTAAGGTGGAAAAAAAGAAACAGGGTGATCTTTTTTGCCCTGATAGGCAACGCCTAGTGTTTCCAGAGCAGGGACATTTTTCCAAGATGGTCCTTAAAGAATGGGAATGGCCCAACAGGTTGCCTTTGGTTCCTAAGGGACTGAATAGAAGGTATCCCTTCTCTGCAGAGTTGGTCCGTCTTTGGTCCTGTCCCCCGTAGGTGGACGCTCCCGTCCTGGGGCTCTTCAATACTTCTGCTATGCCATCTCCTGACACCACTACATTATGCAACAATGCTGATCGGCACATGGATCATCTCGCTTGCCTTGCTTTCACCTTTGTGGGGGCTGGTCTTTGCCCGGTCTGCGCCGCGGCTATTGACACCATTGCTATCAAGAAGAAGATTAAGCGCCTTGTTGAGGCTGCCAGATCCCGCAAGCGAGCGGACGAGTATAAGGAACTTTTGCTTTGCACTGACTTTATTGCCTTTGTGTTATCTGCCATGGATGATGCTGTCCGGCTTGGTGGTAGGGCTTCAGCCCTGTTGGTAGCCATGCGTCGGTCTGTCTGGCTGCGGCAGTGGGCGGCCGACGCTGCTGCTAAGAAGTCCCTCACCGGGCTTCCTTTCACAGTACTCCATCTTTTTGAGGAGCATCTTGATGTATTGGCCAAGGATGGTCGGCTCCCTCAGCGTAGAAAGCATTCCCGGCCCTTTCGGGGGTCTTCTTACTTTTGATCTTCCTGGGGGACACAGAGACTCTTGGGGACGAGGTAGATCTCGTGGTCGACCCTGTCTCTCCTGGGGGTCCAACCCCAAACCCCCCACCAAGGCCCCTCGGCTCTTTGCTCACGTCTGGAGACAACATGTCTCGAACCAGTGGATTTAGGAGGTGGTGTCCTCCGGCTGGCAGTTGGGCCGTCCCCAAGATTCCTTCGGTCCCGGATCTCCCAAAATCCCATGATGGCGCAGGACCTGAGGTTGGCCATCCAACATCTTCTATCATCCGGAGTGGTTTGTCCTGTACCGCTTCAGGAACAGGGTCGGGGGTTCTACTCCAATCTGTTCACGGTGCCCAAGAAGGACGGTTCTCTGAGACCCATCCTGGACCTAAAGGGTCTCAACAGATTTGTCAGGTTCATCCGTTCGGCCAGGCGACTTTATGACCACGGTGGACATCAAGGATGCTTATCTGCATGTTCCTATCTTCCTAGGACATCAGAAGTTCCTGAGGTTCGCTCTGGGGGATCAACACTACCAGTTTGTGGCCTTGCCATTTGGTATCACCTCGGCCCCTCGGGTGTTCACCAAGGTACTAGCGGGTGTCATGGCCCTCCTGAGGAGCCAGGGCATTCACATTCTTCCTTACCTGGACGACCTGTTGATTGTTGCTCAATATTTTCATCAGGCCCAAGAGGGATACTCAGGTGGTAGTGTCCACCCTCGAGTCCTTCGGTTGGGTGATCAATTATCCCAAATCCTCGCTCACTCTGTCAGTGGTGAGGTCCTGTCTGGGCATGACGCTGGATACTTCTCAGGTCAAGGTGTTTCTTCCTCAGCAGAAGGTGGAGGGCCTTCAGTTGCAGGCGCGAGCCCTGCTGTTGTGTCCTCATCCCTACATCCATCTGGGGATGCAGTTGGTGGGCCTCATGGTGTCTTGCTTCGAGGCTGTACCCTTCGCCCAGTTCCACATGAGACCTCTTCAGTTGAATCTCTTGACCGTTTGGGATCGGAAACAGGAATCACTGGAGCAGGTTTTCGCTCTGTCCCCTCTGGTGGTTGGACTCGAGGAATCTTCTAGTGGGCAGGTCCTTTCTGCCTCCGTGCTGGGAGATTATCACCACGGACGCCAGTCTGACCAGTTGGGGAGGGTTTTGGCGATCGCTGAAGTTCCAGGGCCAGAGAGATTAGGTTGGTTCTCTTCCAGTTGACTCCCCACCTTCGGGGTCGTGCGGTCCAGGTCCGCTCGGACAATCAGACGGCTGTCGCCTACATCAATCATCAGGGTGGGAATCGGAGCAAACGAGCCCTCAAGGAAGTGTCCCTGATCTTGTCTTTGGCAGAGGAGAATGTTCCCTGCATCTCGGCGGTTTACATTCCAGGGGTGGAGAACCAGGAGGCGGACTCCCTGAGCAGGGGGTCGTCTCGTCTGGGGCAATGGTCTCTCAGCATCAAGATCTTTCAGGCCCTGTGTCGCCGCTGGGGTCAGCCGAACGTGGACCTGTTTGCACCCCAGCACAATCACAAGCTTTCAAGATTCGTCTCTCTGTCAAGAGATCCTCTGGCCTTCGCCATTGACGCTCTAGCCATTCCCTGGACGGATTTTCGGCTCCTCTATGCATTTCCTCCCTTTCCTCTCCTGGGTCGGGTGCTGCGCAAGATCTTCTGGTGGCCCCCCGCTTGCCGAGGAGAGTATGGTTCGCAGACGTCGTCCAGATGGCGGTGGATCACTTTGTCATGCCCGACGATCCAGGGCTCCTCACTCAGGGACAGTTGCGCCATCCCAATTTACAAACGCTGGCTTTGACGGCTTGGCTGCTGAAACCTCCATCCTGATGGAAAAGGGATTGCCAGCTTCGGTCGTCAGTACTATGGTTCAGGCTCGGAAGAATTCATCTTCTATGATTTATTATAGGGTTTGGCATGCTTACATTGCCTGGTGTAAGTCTTAGTATTTTCCTTGTCGCACTTTCTCCATTTCCAGGATTTTGGAGTTTTTACAACATGGTCTGGAGTCGGGTCTACAACTGAGTGCCCTCAAAGGACAGGTTTCGGCCTTGGAAATTTTTTTCCAAAGATCTTTTGCCAATCATAGACTTGTCAAGACTTTTTTCCAAGGAGTTACTCATGTACGTCCACATGTAAGCCCCTGCTACCAGTGTGGGATTTGAACTTGGTGCTTTCTGCTTTTCAGGGTCCCCCCTTTGAGCCCTTGTGCGATGCCTCTCTATCCATCCTGACTCTTAAGGTGGCCTTCTTGGTTGCTATCACTTCGGTGCGTCGCGTCTCAGAGCTGGCGGCACCTTCTGTGAAGCCTCCTTATTTTTAACGACATCAGGCTAAGGTGGTGTTCTGTCTTAAACCGGATTTCTTGCCCAAAGTTTTCTCTGCCTTTCATCTCAATTAGGACATTAGGCTCGATTCAGAGACAGATACATCTGGACTTTCGTATGTGTCTGTGTATGTTTTTGTGTCTGTTTGGCCTTTTTTTTGGTTTTTACGTTCGTTTTTCCATGCGTATGTTCGTTCATGCTAATGCGTATATGCGCTTTCGATGGATGGAACTAAATCGGATCATTTGCGTTAGTTCGGATCATTTTCCCATCAAAATCTGATATTTTGCGTTCGTTCAGATAACTTACGTTATTGGGATGGGCTTGCGTCTCATTCAGAGAGCTGATTGCCGAGGGCCCTATAAAACGGTTTCCTTTGCGATCCACTTACGGGACCATTTTGCACTAGGCTTGCTTGCTTTTGACCATGTTTTGCGGCTTTGTTGAGGTGTATGAGCGCCTTCAGCTCCAAGGCATTGCATGTGTCAGCAGGGCCAAGGCCAGATTGCACCGACGACGCATGCATATCGATCGCATGCATGGCGTTGAGTTGTTCAAGCTGACCCGACTTAACCGCGCTTCCCTCCATAAGTTGTATAGTGAGCTGCGGCCATGGTTAGCCCACACCACAAGGAAGGGGCAAGCAATTTCAGGTATGACCAAGATGCTTGGCTGCCTGCAATTTTTGGCGAACGGCTCGTTCCAGAGGCTGGGTGCCCTCTCCATGGGGATGTCCCAGCCTACGCTGAGCCGCGCGCTATCCAAGTTTTTGGATGGCATGGCTACCATTAGTCCAAAATATATTTCATTTACGGACGACATGGTAGCCTGGAACGCGCTTGAACCGGACCTTCACTCACAAATGCACACTAAAAAAATCCTATTTTAAAGTGGTTCCACGTAGCTAAAGTCATGAAAGAAATAATAAAAAACGTCTTACCTTTTTTTTTCTCCACTCCCGGGCTTGTTTCCTGCCTTGCTTCTTGGAATATAGGCGCCGCCATCTTGGATGGGGAAGGGAGCTCACATCTTCCCATAATGCTGCTGGGCGATGCTGTAAATCTCGCGCCTGCGCAGCTACTTCGGATCCTCGAGGCTGCTGTATGCTATGAATCATTTACTCCTGTGACTCATACAGCAGCCTCTGGACGGAGCTTGTTTGTTTATGACTCAGCAGGGGGAGAGGAGGGGGTAGAGCAAAGGGAGAGCTTGCTCGTGACAGCCTGGAGATGAGCAGACTGCGGGGGGAGGGAGGAGATGAGATGTGAACCTGAGGAGCCATTTCCGGCTTACAGGCTGCCTGCAAGCCCAGTGTCTGCCATCTTGGATCTTAAAAGCGAAGTATTTCTTTAATGCTGATAGTAATCAACATTTTAATGCTGCCAATCTGAATATACTGTGTACTAGAATCATATGGGCAAAACTTGTTTTTAGAGTGAAGGTCCGGTTTAAGTTGGGTTTTTATACTATCGTCATGGGTGCGATTGATTGCACCCACGTTGCATTGGTCCCTCCTGCAGCCGATGAGTACATCTATAGGTATAAGTTAAATAGGTTATTTTGTTATATAGTTTATGCAAACTGTATTGTAACTATCTATTAATCCCTCCTTGTAAAGTGTCCCTGTGAAACAGTTTCCAATGTATACCGTAATCCCTCCTTGTAAAGTGTCCCTGTGAAACAGTTTCCAATGTATACCATAATCCCTCCTTGTAAAATGTCCCAGTGAAACAGTTTACAGTGTATACCATAATCCCTCCTTCTCAAGTGGCCCTGTGAAACAGTTTACAGTGTATACCTTAATCCCTCCTTGTAAAGTGTCCCTGTGAACCAGTTTACAGTGTATACATTAATCTATCCTTGTAAAGTGTCCCTGTGAAACAGTTTACAATGTATACCGTAATCCCTCCTTGTAAAGTGTCCCTGTGAAACATGTACTTAGTTACTGTTATTTGGATTGTCCTACATGTTTTTGGAGGGTGTTAGGAGTGTTTGAGTAGTTTACCTTGTATTGCTAAAAAGATTTTTTTTTCTTCCAGGAACCGCAAAATGGGCCACTCAATGAATGTCCAAGCAGTAGTGGCCCCGGACATGCGATTCCTTAGTGTCCTCGCCAGGTATCCAGGCTCATCCCATGACGCTTACATCTTGTGGAGATCAGGATTATTCCGTCGGTTTGAGTCTGGAGAATTATCAGGTGGATGGCTCCTTGGTAAGTTTCCTCAAATTAAGACATTCCCTTTTCACTGTATGCCTATGAATATAGTTGATGAGCCATGTCTTAACCTATGGCTGGTTTATCCCCTTGATGACATGTTCAACCTGGCCTTCACCATGATTGTTAGGAAAGCACCAACCCTTTAAAGCTGATTTCACAGCATTTCCACCTAATAAATTTCTAGTTTTTATTCACTTACTTATTATTCTTTCCCCCACTGGGCTGCAATTCTGTTCATGACTTTAGTATAGGGGCGGCGCCATCTTTGCATCACACTTACTGAGGAGAGGAGAGCGGGATAAAGTGCAGGGTGCGGGTTATAGCTGTGCTTTGCTCAGACAGAGCAGAGCTGGGGTCCGGGAAAGGTCAGGAATCCCAGAATGCCGAGCAGCACAGTTAGAAGGCACTTTCTGTTTGCAGACTGCCTGATATTACCTGAGCCACCATCTTGGATGTTTAAAGGCTCATAACATGCAGTAGATGCTGTTTTTTTATTTTTTTTAGAGCAATCTGTATGTACAGGGTGTGGGAAACATAAGTCTCTTATTCAGACTGAATGACCACTTTAAGCAATATTGTTGTTTTGAATGTGTAATTTATGTAATAATTTTATTATTCTTTCAGGGGATTCCGGCTGTCCGCTTCTTCCCTCGCTCCTGACACCCGTCCTTGGCCACAGAATGAGGCACAGGAGGCCTACAATTGTTCGCACAGAAAGACCTGGGCCGTTGTAGAGAGGGCATTTGGCCTGCTGAAAAGCCGCTTCCGGTGTTTGGACCATACCGGGGGGGCACTCCAATATGACCCCAACAAGGTCATCAACATAATACTGGCCTGTTGTGTTCTGCATAACTTTGCCATCATGCAGCGTGTCCCCCGGTATGTGGATGTGCCCCCCTCACCACCCAGGCATGAGGCAGATGACCATTACACTGGCACACTTAGTGCCTCTGGCCAAGCAGTGTGGGCCAATGTCATTACAACCTATTTTGCTTAAAACTTGTTATCTTGGTTTGTTGATGTTATTTTGTTATTTTCAATATGATTTGGCTTTGTGAAGGCCTTTGTCTTTATTTTACCAAAAAGTATTTTTTTTTTTTCTTTTATGCATAGATGGCCATTGTATGCTTGGGCACACATAGGGATTCGTCCTCCGCATCTAACCCATCCGTCCAGTGAGTGTATACATGTCCGGAGCGGTGGGCTGCCCTAATAACGGCGCCCGGGGAGCAGTTGGGGGGTTAGGTGCCTTGCTCAAGAGCACTTCAGTCATGTTCCAGGACCAGGAATGACTTAATAAAAAATTGACACCTTATTTGAGCCTCATGCAGTTTATTTTCGCATGTTTGTTGGGAAAAACCTTCATTAATCTCGAAATAACCCAAACATTAATGCATCAACTTAGTCAAGAACAACTAAAGTCACATTCAAAATATTTTAATAAAATATGCAAATTAGTAGTTGAAGGGCACTCACAGACTCAAAATGTACATACATTGTAACACAGAAATATACATTGGGGCAGACTCATGGCCCCTAGCCATCAAGAAGTTGTAAAGTAACGCACTCCAGGCCGAAGTTTCAACACCCAACAACATAAACATGCATAGGGAGCAACCATTTCCAGGGGAATAGTTGGCCAGGAATACATAGGGCCACATACACACCCTCTCCTGCTTGCCCACATTTGCCACCGGCACAGGTGGCAAGCAGCTATACCTATGCCACATCCACGCCTGTAAGGTAGTGGGCCACCCAGACAATACCCTCCAGTCCTAATGCCAGTCCAGTCCAATCTTTGCCATGGGCAAATGTAGTTGTTTCACAGCCAAGAATGTCCCCCAATATTGCCAACAAACATGATGAGGCAGCCACCATTTGATTATGCCCAAGCCTGCAGCGTGGCAACTTGAGCGGCAGCTTCAGTGAAGCTTTAGCTCAGGCATTGGCTAGTGGGGTATATCAGCACTCTATTGAGCTATATGGGCAATCTTGGTATCGCTCACCAGACAGGTAAATAGAGTGGGGATGTAGAGGAAAGATGTTGAGCAGATCCAGGTAAAATAGATCTTAAAATTGATGTTGCCTATAATAAGGAAGTGGTGGGCCTTGGACGTGGGCACCTGGGCATGTGGGGCATTCATAATCTGCCACTGCTCAAGCATCTGTCTGTTGCTAGTTCGAAATGTATCTAGCATGGCAGTGAAGTTTGCATTTAAGGTGGCCGTTTGTTCTGCCATTTGTCTGTTTAAGGTGGCGGTTTGTTCTTCCATCTGTCTGTTTAAGGTGGCCATTTGTTCAGCCATCTGGCTGTTTAAGGTGGCCATTTGTTCAGTCATCTGGCTGTTGCTCGTCCTAAATTCAGTCAGCATGTTGGTGAATGTTTTATTGAAATTCTCGAATTGTGCAGTAATCTGCTCTGTGGTTCGTTGAGTCACCTGACGAAAGTAATGGCTGTCATGGCGCCATGCTGACTCCAGGATCGGCACGTGCCTCCCCTGGGAAACTGGTCTACGTTGTTGACTACGTCTTCCAATTGCCCGGGTTTGAGCGCCTGCAGATGCTGGACCTCTAGGGCGAGCAACAGTCCCAGATGTGCTGGGCAAAACCTCTGCAGCAGAGCTACCACTGGGGTCTGTAGGCTCAGTCTGAGCCTGCTGCCCACGATGGGCTGGCAGCTGGCGTCCAGCTTCACTCTGCTGCAGAGGATTTGGTGCAGTAGGATGCTGGGATAGTGGCAGATTAGGTTCCAGGGTGGGCATTTCAGAAGGTCCATCAAGCTGGTATCCTCCTCCATCTCCTGGATTTCATCCATCAGTGTGTGGGTCTGTTGGGACATGTGAAAAAAATCAGTTTTGTGCCTAAATATATTTGTTAGGCAAATTAGTCATATGCATTCACATGCATCAGCAGTTTCATCAAAGTCCACTTACCTTATATATCTGTTCCTGGGTCCTAGGCAGCAGGGAAGTAGACAGCGAGCTCAAACTGGAAGAGGCTTCTACACTTGCAGAGGCTGGGCTGGGTTTAAAAGTAAAAGGCACGTAAACACACAAACATCCATTGATGAGCTGGATTACTCCATATGCTTTAAAAAACATGTGGCCAAGCAGGAATGCCAGCTACCCAAGTTGACCTTCACTTTGAATGTCAGTATCTCTTATATGTATGCCTCCCCCTGTACATACAGATTGGTCACCTTAAATACTACAAACATGCATGTACTGCATGTTATGAGGCTTTACACATCCAAAATGGCGCATTAGGGGCCCACAGTCATCTTGCAAATAGCATTTGGCTTCAGAGTATGCTACTGGGCATTCTTTCTATGTAGACCTTTCCCTGACCCCAGATCAAGTTTGTCTGACCAAAGCACAGCTACAACCCAAGTGGTATAAAGACAAAGAAGTAAGTGTTGTCTATGATTGACTATATTCACATAACAGGCAGTGCTTTGGTAAGATAAAGAGTTTAATAGTGACCATAAATACTGTCCAAGGTCATGTATGGGCTGAAAACCTTTTAAATGACCATTCTTCAGACATTAAACACCCGGCTAAAACAGTAACCTCCCATCAAAGCCAATCCCTAGGGGCATGTGTTCATATCTGCCTGTGAGCCTCATTTCACACGTTTACAATAGTTCACATTCAAAAAAACATTACTAACCTGCAGGAATGGTATGGATGTCCGTGTCCCGTCTGCCAGAGAGGCCCTTTAATGCGACGGGGTGTATTAATGCCAGCATCATCTCCTCGTGTATACTGTAATTTGGTGGGGAAGCCTCCGCCAGTTTGTAAGCTGAAAAATAGAGGTTAACAAATTTTGGGCATTGTGGTCAATACAACAAGTAGCAAAATACACAACTAAAATATGTACCTGTAATTGCGCCGTTTATTCTGTTTCTTCCGTGCTGCATACAGATATTTTGTGCTGTATCTGCTCCACATCTTTCATCTCATCCCCCGCTGCACTGACCTGTCTCGTGAACTTCTCCAAGATTTGTGTTTTTCTCATTTTGCTTGTAGATTTTGAATGTCGCCCATATAGCTCGTCATAATGGAGTGTGAGGCCACTTGCTAATGCGAGAGTTTGGGCCTCACCAAACCTGCCACTCAACTGGCCTCGCCGCAATGTTCGGCCTAATGCTTGCTCTTGTGGCTCATCTATGTTTGTTGGCAATTCGGGGGACATTCTGGGCTGGCTCTGTGGTGATGAAATGTGCGACACATGGCTTGAAAATGACTGGACTGGACTTGCAATTGGACTGGGGGATCTTGCCTGGGTGGCCACCGAACTTCCAGGCGTGGATGTGGCATATGTATCAGGGGTTGCCACCTGTGCCGGTGGCAAATGTGGCTGAGGAGGAGAGGGTGTGCTTGGGGGGGTGGGGCTTCGGGCCCTGTGCTGGTTTGTGGCCTTGCCACTGGTGCTCCTTTGGCCATGTGATGTGCTGGCACGTGGAGCAGGAGAGGCAGTGCTGGCTGGGCTGGGGCTTCGGCACGCTGGCTCTTACTGGCCTTGCCACTGGTGCTCCTTTGGCCATGTGATGTTCTGTCACGTGGAGCAGGAGAGGCAGTGCTGGCTGGGCTGAGGCTTCGGGCACGCTGGCTCTTACTGGCCTTGCCACTGGTGCTACTTTGGTCATGTGATGTGCTTGCACGTGGAGCAGGAAAGCCTGCGCTGGTTGAGCTGGGGCTTCGGGCTCGCTGGCTCTTAGTGTGCTTGCCACTGGAGCGCCATTTATGAAGGGATGTGGTAGGACGGGGAGGAGGAGAGGGTGTTCTTGTTGGGCTCGGGGTTCTCACCCTCTGCTTCTTTGTGGCCTTGGGCGTCCTCGTACCTTGCTCCTTGGATGTGGGTGCCTTCTTCTTTGCTGCTCCGTCCTTGCCTTTGGTTGTTGGTTTTGCTGTTGTGGCCTTGGTGGCCAATGTTGCCTTGTGTTGCCCACTTTGGCTGCACGTTTCCCGCACCTTGGTAGTAACTTGGTGTGACCGAGTGGTTGGACGTGAGGAAGAAGGCTCCTCATGCCGCTGGGCCCTTTTGCTGGTGGCCTCCTTGGCTAGTGTGGCCTTAGCGCTGTTTTTTTTTGGTGCCATGCTGACAATCTCAAAGAGAATGAGCTGTGTGTCCATGACCCTTTAAATCCTAATGACTGGGTATGACGCTTACGCGTTCACATACGCGTACGTCCGGCTGTTCGTCCGGCAGTGCGGAACCCGGAAACCACTGGGGTATTACTTATCTGCTCCGGACAAGAAATAAAATGGCGCCTACGATCTTCACCCGCCAAGAACAAGAGCTTATTATGCTTGTAAGTGTATTGTAAGGACGTTGATTTGCCATCTAAATGCATGCATAGGCCTTAAGGAAGTGCATGGAAGAAACAGTTGTTTTAAAAAGATTTTTCAACTCCGTGCCGGCCGTTCGTCCGGCTGTGCGGAACCCGGAAACCACTGGGGCATTACTTATCTGCTGCGGACAAGAAACAAGATGGCACCTACAATCTTCACCCGCCAAGAACAAGAGCTGATTATGCTTGTAAGTGTATTGTAAGGACGTTGATTTGCCATCTAAATGCATGCATAGGCCTTAAGGAAGCACACGGAAGAAACAGTTGCCAAACAGAAGGTAGTGCGCACATGTGCAAACCAACTCACTTGCATCTAGAAGGATAGTTTGAGGCTAGAAATGTGTCTGGGAATGTCATTTAGTCAACTGATCGAATTGTGACAGATATTTGTATGCAGTTTAAACTAACAACTATTTTTATTTAGTGTTTTTTAGACGATGCTTCAGTGCAGGTACGACTACCTGCCCAACGCATATGAGAAGAGGAACGTCGCCCTGGAGATCGTTTCCCGGATCCAGCAGGAGACGGACACCACCTTCACCCATACGCAGATCATGCAGCATTGGTCGGACCTGAAGCGACTTCACATGCCCCGGGTGCGGCGATTTTTCTGTCTCCATTTCCCAAGTAAGTACATAGCAATTGCATGCTATATGTAACACATACAGAAGTTAGGCCTTTATTTATAAATGCTTTTCTTTTCTAGTGCTGGAAATGGAGTACCGAATCCGACGCACCCGGAGGCGTACAGGCCGGCCAGTGCTGCATGAATCTGCAGCAGCAAGTGAAGGTGGTGGATCTCCAGGGCCACGTTCCAACCCCTCCTCTGTAGCGACCTCCGACCAGCCCCTGGACCTATCCACAGAGGAGAGGCATCACGGTGTGGGCAGGGAGTCGTACTCAACGACAGAGCCATTAGCCTCTGGTATGTGACTCTTAATGTAACCGCACACACATACATGCTATTAAAAGCCAAGCTTTTTCTAGATGATTATGTAGAGGGTGAAGGATCTGTGGAAGACTGGAGACTGCAGCAGATCAGGCCCAGGAGGCACATGGAGAAGGTGGGTGATGTCACACACACATTCAAATTGTCATTTGCTTTCTGTTGACTCAGACATTAGAAGTGAGCCGATTTTACATGTCTCTACAGCCTCAACTTCCCAGCAGTGGCAGGTCCCAGAGGGTGGTCCCCGAAGCAGAGCTCGCCCACCAATGAAGTAAGTTGTAATGAAAATATTTGTAGAATGTGGGAAATGACATGATCAGCAATCTACCTAAATCCATAGTTAATGTCATAAGCATAATGACATATGGCCTCTTCCCTTTATTAATTCCTTAGCATAATGACATATGGCCTCTTCCTTTTATTAATTCCTTAGCATAATGACATATGGCCTCTTCCTTTTATTAATTCCTTAGCATAATGACATATGGCCTCATGAGTTTGCTTGCAACCTAATAAACATTCCATCCACAGCTGTTAAACATGTAATAAATAATTTATTTTTCTTTTTTATACAGGGACCACACGTGCCAGAGTGGCGCAACTGAGTGCCAGGGTCTTTCAGTTGAAGGGCGAGATGCAGGAGCTGCGTGACTCGTTGGGGACCACAGATGAAAAATAATGTTCTGGGGCCTGCCATTGCTGTGTATATATTTTACCAAATGTAATTTTAAACATTTTATTAAATTTTAACAAAAAAAAAATGATATTCAACGTTGTTCAATGTTTAAAAAAAAGTTGTAAAAAAATTTTCGAAAAAAAGGCAATATAAAAATGCCAGTTAAAAAAATAAATAAATAAATAAACAAAAAATTTCTTTCTGTGTCATTTCCTTTTCTAAATACATTCATTTAGGGTTGGTTACCACAAAACGAATGCAAAATACAAAATTCAGATATGAAGATTCGCCTGACCGTGAAGTGATTTAGGTAAGTTTTAGGTGCGCCAATGGAAGAAGAATGAGACCGCGAAGTGATTTAGGTAAGTTTTAGGGGCGCCAATGGAAGAAGAATGAGACCGCAAAGTGATTTAGGTAAGTTTTAGGGGCGCCAATGGAAGAAGAATGAGACCGCTAAGTGATTTAGGTATGTTTTAGGGGCGGGAAATGCAAGAAGAATGAGACCACAAAGTGATTTAGGTAAGTTTTAGGAACGCCAATGCAAGAAGAATGAGACCACGAAGTGATTTAGGTAAGTTTTAGGGGCGGGAAATGCAAGAAGAATGAGACCGCGAAGTGATTTAGGTAAGTTTTAGGGGCGGGAAATGCAAGAAGAATGAGACCGCGAAGTGATTTAGGTAAGTTTTAGGGGCGGGAAATGCAAGAAGAATGAGACCGTGAAGGGATTTAGGTAAGTTTTAGGGGCGGGAAATGCAAGAGGAATGAGACCGCAAAGTGATTTAGGTAAGTTTTAGGGGCGGGAAATGCAAGAAGAATGAGACCGCAAAGTGATTTAGGTAAGTTTTAGGGGCGGGAAATGCAAGAAGAATGACACAAAAATGAAAGTCTTTTTATGTCTCTCTGAATCAACCCTATTGTCTTGCCTTCATTGTGTCCTGCCCCGTCAAATTCTAAGGAATGGAGCCTTCATTCTCTGGATGTGGTCAGGGCGCTCAAAAACTATTTGGTTGTCACTGAGTCACTGGGCCTAGGAAGGGTTTGCCTCCGGCCAAATCCACTATTAGCAAAGGGATCAGACAGGCGGTGGTGCAAGCATATTCTGCCAAGGGGAAGGAACCCCCTTTCCGTGTTACTGCTCACTCCACTAGAGCTATTGGAGCTTCTTGGGCTTTTCAGCACCAGGCTTCTGTTGAACAAGTTTGTAAGGCCGCTACTTGGTCTTCTGTTCATACTTTTTTTTTTACAAGGTTGATGTTAGGGCCTCAGCTGATGCTGTTTTTGGCTGCAAGGTGCTTCAGGTGGTAGTGATTCTTTTTGAGAGAGTTCTTCTTAGTGGGACTGTGTTTTTACTAACATGGTTTTGCCTCCCGGCTTCTTGCATTACTGGTTTTCAACACTGGGTATTCTGGGTAATTCCTGCCCTTTTATGGGCCGGGAGGAGCCACAAGTCTTCCTGCAGTCGACTGCGCCACCTGGTGGCGGATTACCCGAATGTAAAGAATTAAAGATGAAGCAACCCATGCTGGATACCCATAAAAACAATTCTACAGGTGAGTAATCACAGAATTGTATTTTTTTACTCAAAAGAAAAGTAGTGAGCTTGTTTACACCTTTTCCACTGTAGTAAAAAGTGCCATTGCCCTTCATTTTCTTCCTAACTGGCGATTCAGCAACAGTGAACAGCCTAACTCAGCAATTTGGGGGTCAAGCACTAACAGGGACTAGGGAAGCAGCTTACTGCTGTCCACTGCCAGTGTACCTATGATAGCCTACATGTTCTTGCTCATACTTACCTTTGTCACCCCTGCTGGCATCTAGGGCATCCCATGTAGCCTAAATGTCCTTGCACATACTTACCTTTGCCCCCCTTGCTGACATCTAGGGCATCCCATGTAGTCTTCATGTTCTTGCACATACTTACCATTGTACCTTGGTTTCCATGTCGTCTGCTTCTACCCACTGTTACTCAACTCCTACTTCAGCCACCTTCTGTTTTGGTCTTCTGTTTTACACCGCTGTTTGTTTGGTTTGCACCTCCTTTATGTATTTGCATAGAAAACATACCACCACGCCCCATATTACTTTAAAACTCTTGCTTTATTAAAACCTTTTTTTTATTAACTTTAAATATGTATATATTTTTTTTAATTATTTGTGTGACCAACATGACACCTCCTAAGAGAAAATAATATACATTAGCACTTGTTTGTCCACATGTGTGCCTGTACTTGCACGCATATTTTTAAATACTTACCCAGACTGGTTGACGCATATTTTTAGGGGGCCACCCTCCTCCGTGGCACCATACGTTCTTCAGGGTCTGTAGAGGGAAAGAACCTGCTCCCCAAAACTCTTTACTCAAGCTGAAGAGCTGGTGTTGAGGATGCCCCACCTCAACACCTACCAGGGGGTGTCGGGCACCATGGACACTGATAGGCCCACCAGTGGTAAGACTTGTTAGCAAATTTTAGCTTGGCACAGGGGGGAGTACACCAACCAAACACTCCAATCACCAACCTGAGTTTCCACATACACATCCAGCTTTAAGGGCTTGCCTGCGCAACATATGTTGTGCAATAAAACACACACAGGGTATTAGCCAACCTTTATATGTAACCCCTAACATGGGTGTGAGCAGACAAAAATTTGGAGGCCCACGTCGATGTGGGACCCAGTGTGTGGCCCTTTTAGGGATTTTGAGGGGACACATATGCCATTAAGAGGTAACTACCAGTGCATTTACCTAACTTTGCAGCAACACCCCAGCCAGCAGCACCTCGCCCGCAAGACCCGCCAACTACAGTCACAGCTGGCCCGTCTGGTGTGCCTACCACCAGGACAACATCAAGGCAGGGCCCACCCACCAGCCAGCCACCCACCAAGGGAGTGGAGTCCAGACAGTGATGAGGTAAATGTGTGAGCTTAATAGGCAAAGGGTAAGGGGCAGGGTGGAGGAGGATGGTGAACCCAGGGAAAAGTTTGGGGCCCTGGAGGCTGTGTGGTAACATTGGGAAAAACTCTGACTAATGTTGACCTTTCTCGACACAGACACCACCTCTCCTGGATGAAAGGAGGAAGGGCACTCTTCTCATCTGGATGAGAACCCCAATATCATCTGGACACCTCCACCAGCTGTTGGCACCATGGACATTGGCCATCACCACTCCTCCCTGCATCTACAGCTTCATTCAGCCTGTAGCAGCCCCACCAGCTGCACAGAGTTCCCAGGAGGAATTACAGCCCCGACCTGCAGCCATTCATCACCTGTCTTTGGTAAGACAGTGCCTAATCATGGAGGCGAAATGGCGGGCCAACAGCACCACTTTTTGGCAAAACGACAATAGATATAATAGATAAAGTTGTGCGACGGGCCACCAGTTTACTCCATGAAGACCTGGCTGTAATGGTTGTAGAGCAGCAGCACCACCACCAGAAGATGGAGACGCTGGTTGGGGCTCTGGCGGAGGCCAACCAGGTTGCTCTTCAAAGGCTGGAGAGGCTTGAGGCCAACCAGGTAGCCCTTCAAAGATTGGAGAGGCCTGAGGCACGGCAAACTGCAAACACCCAAAGCCAGGCAACATCCCTCAATCTGCCATGCTGGACTTTGGGTTGTGGGGGGTCCCCAAGCTTTAGTTACGCCGGACAGGCACATTTTTTGTGATCAATTTTCTGTTGACCTGCATCCACAGTTGTGCCATTACCCAGCAACTTGCGACAATTAACAAGTAATTAGAGAATAAATACTATTTAATCACACCCAGACAAGGCAAGGAATAGAATTAATCGCAACACGGCATTGGGTGCCGGCATAAAAATGGCCATCTCTCTGGAGCAGAAGCAGGGGTTGTATCCTCCACCCTCTCTCTTGAGGAAAAATGATGAAGGCTAATACACACTAAGATCATTTTCACAACCTTCTCTGGCTTGTATTGAAGGGCCCCTAAAGGACCCTGTATGAAATCTGGCCTTCAACAGCCTGAAAGCACGTCCAACTAGAGCCTGTGTGTGGTGGTGGGCCCCATTATAAGCCTCCTGGCTAGGTGTATGGGGCCTTAAGAAGGGCGTACCCAGAATCACCTAATAGATGAATAAAAATGGAAATTAAATTACTAACAGGCAACACAACATCAAAACAGCCTAGACCAAATATTAAGTATTACAAAAGACTAGGGACAAACAAGCAAATTGTATGGCAGGATGCTCAGACTAAGCATTTGTAACTGCAACAGGGAGAATGGGACACTCAAGGAGGGGCCTGAGCACAGTCAAAGTGATGGAGGAGACCAATTGGCAAACACAATAAATTTGGACCCATTACAAAAAGGGGGCACATAACAAAAAAAAAACAAATTGCTAATTTAACATAAACAATAAACACACAGTTCCACTCCAGCAATAAACAGACTTACCCACAAGCCAACCGACAGCTTGCCACTCTCAAAATGGGTATTCAAACCAGAACTCCTCAAGATAAATGCATTGTGTGATGAGGCAGGGAAGCTCGCCAAAACAGTGAAAAAGTGAAGATCCGGTACCATGACGCATGGGATGTTAAGAGAGTGCTGAAAGAAAGCCACAAATAAAAAAGGGTCACTAGACTGCTCAAACTAGGGCCAATGGGACACGGGAAAGCTGTTTGGGAGGAGGGGAAGCTAGGCTAGCCTCCAAAGAGGAGAGTGGGCAAGAAGGAGGAGAAATGTGGACCTAAACAGCCTAGGACACATGGATGTTTGGGGGGAAGGAAAGCTACGCTAGCCTAAAGAGAGGAGAGTAACCAAGAAGCTGGAGAATTGTGGACCCAAACAGACTGGGGCACAGGGGGAGGGAAAGCTAGGCTTGATTTAAGAGAGGAGAGTGGGCAACAATGAGGAGCAATCCTGACCTAAACATTCTGAAACATATATTCCTGAGAGGCTGGGGTAAACAGGGCCATGTGCTTACAATGGATGGTGCCCATGACACTTGGCATATTCGTTATTTGAAAAAATCCCTACCTCACCACGTTCCAAGCTGCCAAGCTGTCAGGGAAAGGGATGGAATTCTTCTGCAGGACAGCAATGCCATCAAGATATTTATTCAGGGCACGGCTTAGCGAAGGCTGGGACATGGCAACTGATAGTGCCCCTAACCTCTGGAAGAGGCAGCCAACCAGTTTGGAGGCAGCCAACCAATTTGGTCATATCTCCTGATTTTGCACCCCGGCCACCACTAACGTCTAGTCAGAACCTTACAGTTCTTATCAGTGACTGCACACAAATAATACACTAAGGGACAGTGGTGTGCACACATGCCCGGAGCCTGGGCCCGCTCTAAACTTGGAGCGATTGAGGGCTAGGTGTCTTGCTCAACGGCACTTTGGTCATGTCCAAATCGATCCTGCAATTCTCTTGTCACTCTTGTCAACAATTCATAAACATTAGGCCATGGCTTCCCCCCAATGGGAGAGTCCTTTGGAAAGGGAAGAGAACATTGCTAACACCATGTCCAACAAAGTGCATAGAGCAATTTACTATACATCTAATGATATGCCGGCGTATAACTGTGTAAAACTGCTACATCCACCATAGTGTCTTTGCAACTCCCACAATAAAACCACCATTCAGTCGCTGTTGCAATTGCGAAGCATTAGATCCCTTAATCCTTATTTCAATAGATGGATCTCAATCCCGCTATAGGCTTAAGTAATCATGCAAATATAAGAAAAATAGAAAAAAATATAAGGCAAGAGAAATGGTTTAATAAACTAAAAGTAACAAACTTACATATAAGCAATATATATATACAACGAGGAGGCTTCCGTACAGCCCCCAACCCCAAGACACAATCTGCACCACTCCGTTTAAATAACAATAATCACTTTTATTAATTCATCTCCATTTGGCCTGAGGAAGCGACGATCCATCACGTAATGCGTAGGCTGGGGGAGGGGCGCGGTGACGGCTGGCACATGTAAGATTTATGGTTGGTTGTTCCCTCTTGTTAACCTACTGTGTCCCCTGGAATGGTCATTTTTTCTTACCTTTTATGCATATGTAGGTTTACACTGCTTACATTTTTCTTGCACTTGGTCACTTTAGCACTTATAGTATCATTAGAGTTGTTTATTAATTGTATATATAGCACATAGCACTTTTTGCTTGGAGCACTAGGATCCATTCGGTTTTCATTGGGACATATGCTTGATATCTGACCTTGTTAATTGTGCATTACCACCAGCGCCCTCTAGTGGAATGTTCACACAATCAGTTTTTAATGTATTTTAACCTGTGTAGTGTTTAGATGAATTAATAAAAGTGATTATTGTTATCATTTAAACAGAGTGGTGCAGATTGTGTCTTGGGGTTGGGGGCTGTGTGGAAGCCTCCTTGTTGTATATATGTGGGATTCAGGTACCCAAGCCTGCACACTCCTCTGATTAATTGTTGTTGGTGCAGCCTTTTGCTCTGTATTCAGTTTACATGTAAGCAAAAAGATCTGCACATAATAAAGTGACAAACTGTATATGGTTTGCCCAATCACCACCCGCTGTCTTATGACCAGTCAGATAAGAAAGGAAAAGTCTCACCGCCAGCACGCTGTCCACATATGGAATTGATGCTGCCGCCGCCATTTTTTGGACATTATGATACAGGTAAACAGATATAAATGTATATAAAACATATTAAGAATTTCAGGCTAAGCATTACAAAGTAGATTAAAAACTTTGACCAATAATATCAGATCTCTATATATATGGATAATCACAAAGTATCTATAAAACGCTTAAGGTCAAGGTCAATTTTAAGACCTATAAGAGAAAGGATCTCTAGTTCAAAGATCCATCTGGATTCTTTTGTGGGCACCTCTCGCAACATGATATTTGTATCTATTGTATTTTTTATATGTGGTGTATTTGTTTTTGTGGAGATGTTTTACATGTGATTTGTAATAGAAAGTAACTAGTTAACAATCTTTGGTTCTGTGTTCTGAGCTCTGCAGCAGGTGATTTCACCTGCTGCGTGTATTATGAGCGTGTCTCTGTCCCGCCTCGCTCCCTCTACGCGCCTGGACGTTGCCATGACCGCGCATTACTATGTGATGACGCTGGTTGGGGCGTGCTGGGGGCGTGGTTTGGGGGGCGCGGCGGGGCAGGGTGATCACGTTCCTTTGTTTTGGTTGGGGAGGATGAGAGCGCGCACGGGGGCTGTTGCACTTCCGGAGCGACGGCGGCTGCCGGCCGGGGCCGCCGCGTGTGCGGGAGGGCGGGGGCCTTGGTGTGCGCTTCCGTTTCCCTCACTTTATAACTGGGGCACAGAACGCAGTACCTTATAGCACCTTGAGAAAGTAGCACTACGCTACGGAACGCGTGGGTGAACTAATCGGTCCAGCAGGAGGTTTTGCTGCACATACAGAGGTGAATGAATAACAATTTGTATAATTGATTGTATTTTGCACTGGTCACTTTAGGTATTGGCACTTTATATTAGGTAACGGGTTTTCTCTTAATATAGGGATTTTTTGGGATAGTTGGGATAATATGGGGCTTACCCCTGCTGGTACTATGGTATAGATATGTTATGTATACATATGTGTTTTTAAATGTATGTCGTGATGTTGTATGTATTTGTTATATGTTTTTTTATCTTTTGTAGATGAATTTGATTGATTAAATATGCTTATTTGGATCAGTTGGTATCATTGATTAATTTGCTGTAGGGTTGGAGTGGTGCCTGCAAGCGACTGGGTCTATAGTAGGCTGGAACTATAGAAATTGTTTATGTATGCTGTGATAGCAGCTTTGGGTTGCTGATTTGGCACACTGCCCATCCCTTAACTGATTAACAATTAGGTGGTGCTATAAGGAAAAAATTTTGTTATTCTTACACCTCTCGCAACATGTTTGACCCCCTCTAATGGCCATCCACCCATGAAGGACATTACAGAAGGATCAGAAGAATGCGCTATTTTGAAGTGGATGGACAGGCTGTCAGCTTGATATTGATATTTAGCTCACAGTCTGTCCTGTCGACATACAAAAGGCCACATGGGCTCCAAAACAAATACACCACAAACTTAGATGTGCAAGAAATAAACTGCTCAATCTTGTACTCTTTTACTGTGTTTACTGCTTCAAAAGAAATGTTGGGCTTGTAAGCAAATCTGATGAATTTTTAGAGCATAGGTGCTCAAGCCTCCTCCTCAAGGGCCACCAACAGGCCAGGTTTTGCAGATCTCCCTGATGCCCAGGTGATAATTAGTGGTAATTAGTGCTGAGCCTACAGCTCTGTTTGAGCACTAATTTCTCCAACTGTGCATCTGTGTGGTGAGCTGCAAAGCTTGGCCTGATGGTGGCCCTTGAGGAGGAGGATTGAGCACATGTTTTTAGAATGATCTGAGAACCTTCAAAGTAATTTACAAAGAGAGGAAGAACACATTAGGTTTATGCCAACAATATAGGGAGCCAATATTTAAAAGATAAATGCTGTGAATGTAAATTTTACCATCCACATGATAGATATATGAGTGGGAGACTAATCTTTCACCTATGGTGAGAAACAGGGATAAAAGGCCCCCAACATATATAGGAAACCACTATGGCAGAGATTTAATCATCCTGCTAGGGGCTTTTCACCACCCATGGGCTTCATTTAGACGTAGGGGGCCTTGGGATTATTATTATGGTGGGTATAGAACACCTATGGTGGAGATAAGGGACAGGTTAACTAGAAGGGTTAGGATTCATAACCCTTTGCCAGTTAAAAATAGATATGAACTTTTCCCTTGTCAAATACCCCAACTACCCTTTTTCAGGGAAGATATATGGGGCTCCCGATAGAGTGGGAAAACACACCACAGGGACAGGGAAAAACCCATAGAACTCAGGCAAAACCCACCATTCAAGAGAGGGGGGGGGAGGACAAAGAGGCAGGGCAAAGCACAAGAAAAGCAAGATGGATATAGGGCAGGACATTTTTAACAGTTCTGTGACCCTTTCTGAAACTTTTAACTTTAGATTGAGGTTTAAAATATGCACCTCCGAGAAAGAAATTATTTTTGAATACCCCTTCAAAAACACAGGGTCAGATGGCTATTGAACCTATACAAACACAGGTTAACCCACTGCCTTCAAGAATGGGTCTTTATTCAATCCACCTAATACTTCCAATATCCATTTAAAATCACACTCATGGGCTGATACTATACGGAAAGGGATCAGACAGATTGAGGTCAAATGTGATGTGCTTATCAAGCTTGCGGATAAAGGCGTTGGGCTTGTAATCATGGATAAGCACGACTAAATTGCTGAGATGAAAAGGTGATATTGGATTCTGTAATGTACTTGTTATTGTCTAAGAATCCCACTGTGCATTTTAAGGCCTTAAATGGGGGATCCTGGCACAGAAAGAATGCCCTTATCTTAATCCAATGACTCCTAGGTTCCACACTATCCCCTCGATTCAAAGAGCAAAAGTTAATTGATTTCGTATCGAGAATCGTAAGTTTGGGTGGGTGTTTGTCATTTTTTCCTGTTTTTTTGGCCATTTACGACTCGCACGAGCCTACGTACGAATGCGTATATGCTCTTACGATCAGCGGAAGTTCGTTCCTAAATTTTAGGATCAAAACGTAAAACTTAGGATCAAAACGTAAAACTTACGATCAAAACGTAAAACTTAGGTTAATTGGATGTGTTTAGGTGTGATTCAGAGAAACCTCTAAACGCGTTTTAAAAGAAAGCCACAGCCGACACCTTTTAGCAGCCGGATTGCTGTTCGTGAACAGGTTTTTTGGCTAAGTGGAGGAGTCTGCGCGTCTTGTGCTCCAATGAACTGCATGTATCAGCATGGCCGAGGGCATAAATTGTATTGCAATGCATACCTGATTCATGTATGCCTTATAAAAGCATTGTAATGTGGACCTTAATTAGTCCTTTGCATGTAAACCTTTATTTGGCAATATATTTGCGTTAATTAAAGAAACTTATGTCCTTTGTTATTTAATTTAAAATTGAGGTACTAGAATAATATTTTTAGATTGCATTTATTGGTGTAGTTGTTTACCTTTGCTTTGTTTAATTATTTAAGCACATCTTTGGTCAGATGCATCACACTTACTGAGGAGAGGAGAGCGGGATAAAGTGCAGGATGTGGGTTACTGCTGTATTTTGCACAGACACAGTAGAGCTGGGGGCATGGAAAGGTCAGAAATCAAAGAATCCAGAGCAACACAGTCACAAGGCCCTTTCTGTTTGCAGGCTGCCCGATAATACCTGAGCCGCCATCTTGGCTGTTTCTAGGCTCATAACATGCAGAAGTTTCTGGGTGTTTTTTAATATTTGAGAGCAATCTGTATGTAGAGGGTGTGGGTAACCACACTAAAAATTTTAAGTTGTACCATTTGAAGCATAAATATTAAAATTAAATCCACAAGTAAAAAATGCAAGTTAACTAAAAATTAAACAAAGTAAGATTTACTTATGCAAATGCATTCATTAATGGTTGGTTACTACAAAATGAATGAAATAAAGAAAAATAAAAGACCAAATATTTAGAATGCACTTTAATGAGGTAAGTTTGTAGTGCGGAGCCGCAAGATCAGAAGGATTTACGTCCAGACAAAAAAGGAAAAAGGGCAAAACCAATGTTGCAACCTGAGAAATGAAACGGAAAATTCAGGATGGAAACTGACATAGGTCTGATTCCCGAACTGCCATACGAACGGACGTATATTTTAGGATAGAAACGTATTTGCTTATTGAATCACTCGCAAGTTCATACGAACGCACGAGCGGACATGAAAAATAGGATGATCGTGAGCCAAATCCAAGCTGTTACATGTTTCTTTGAATCGACCCATATATCTTCTGTTTTTAAGAAGAAAGGAGCAATGTTAGAAAATATTATTTTACAGAAAGAGTAGTAGATGCTTGGAACAAACTTCCAGCAGATGTAGTTGAAAAATCAACAGTCACTGAATTTAAATATGCCTGGTATAAGCAAACGTCTATCCTAAGATAAAGAGTACATACAGTATACACATAAAGGCAGACTAGATGGACCGTAGGGTCTCCTTTTGCCGTCAACCTTCTATGTTTTTATGTTTCCCAGGATCCATAAGAGCCTTGAAAGACTCCCAGGAAGACCCATTGTAACTGAAGTGTGGTCTATAACTTGTCGAAGAATAAGTTGATAAATTACCAGCTTATTCGATGGACTCATCTAATGCCATTGAAGTGTTAGCTGGTCAACAGGTCAGTTCCTAGTCCCTCTTGGCCACCGTGGACCTCGCCTCATTATAAACAGTAATTCCTCATGATTTAGGGGTAGGAGGGGTTAAATTCTTTCTAAGAGTCCCTGTTACCCATCCACCAGATTAATTTCTTGGTGGCTTGCCTCATATTTGCCCAAAAGCACACTTTTAGTTTGAGGGCAAGTTTTATCTGCAAAAGAAAGGAGTTGCAATGGAAGCTAAATTTTCTCCCAGTGTGGCAAAAGTATACGTCGGATGGTGGGAGTCTCAGGTCAACTATGGTATCAAGCTCTGGAAATGGTACATAGATGATGTGATCTGTATCTGATTCAGAAACAGAATTTGTAGAATGTGTGTAACAGGTTAATTTCATGTCAGGATTAAATTAATATCCTATATCTTGTTATTAGGAAAAAGGGTGCTGAGCTGATCACTTCTATTTTTTCTAGACGTACAGACAGGAATAACTATGTGCCTAGGAGCAGTTGTCACCACCCCAACTAGCTGTGTGCGATTCCCAAGGGCCATTCACCTGCCTTTGGTGGAATTACACAGGTCTCCTGGATTTTGATGTGCAGGCAGTGCAACTAAGTAAGTGCTTCATTGATAAGGGATATGAACCCAGAGTAGTGGATAGACCGTTAGCTGAGCTTAGATCATGTGACAGAGCTCAACTGTTAGCTCCAAAATCTACCTTTAACTAACTGAATTGCCATTATGTTTTTTCCATTTGAGGGTTCAATATCCAGTAAAGATCTTTGAATAAATTGCTGGCGTGCACTGAAGGGACCAGGACCAGCATTACCCAAGAAACCCAAGGTTATATTTAGGAGGGCCCCTAATTTTAAAGCGGGCCAACACCCAGTATTTTCACTATCCTGGGTGTTGGTCGACTTCCGCGGGGCACCCCGATAGGCTGTGTGAAACCCCCCAGAAAGCCCCTAAAATCTTACCTTTTAGGTTATGGACAAGCGACGGATAAGCCGCCGCCTCTCACGCGTCCCTCTTACAGGGCGCGCGCCCGCGCCGGCCATTCGCAAATGGCCGGTGCGGGAGCGCGCCCAGCTAGAGGGACGCGTGGGAGGCGGCAGCGGCGGCGGCTTATCCGTCGCCTAAAAGGTAAGATTTTAGGGGCTTTCTGGGGGGTTTCACACAGCGGGGCATCCCGATTTCAGATGCCCCGCAGGGAGGGAGCTGATCGGGCCGGGAATCTTATAGATTCCCGGGCCGATCAGGGGTGGGTGTTGGTCCACTTTAAAAGTCTTGTGACTAGAAATTTTGTTGACCCCCTGAAGCCAGTCAACTTGTTGAGCACTCTCCTGGAGGGTTTTTACAGATGCGGACAGTAAATACTGTGGTTGAAAGTCCTGCCTAGTGGTTGAGAAGCCAAAAAATCTTTTAAAACAATAAATGCAGGAAAAGAGTACCAGACTGAACAGTTTATCTCTTGCACATCTAAGTTTGTGATCTGATTTGATTTGTTGCTCATGTGGCCTTTTGCATGTGAGCAGGACAGGCCGTGAGCTAAGCATGCATATTCATGAACATAATTACAACATCACGTGTGGGTTAGAGGCTCAAAGCCTGTCCACCTGCTTCAGAACATTGCATTCTTCAGATCCTTCTGTAACGTCCGTTATGAGCATAGACAAGGTGGATAGACATTGGAGGGGATCAAACATGCTGCAAGAGGTGTCTATGCAATAATCCAGATGGAGCTTTGAGCTAGACATCCTCTATCCCATCGGTCTTAGTGTTGACCTAGACCTTAACTGTTTTATAGATACTTCATGATTATCCATATATATAGACATATGATATTATAGGTCAGAGTTTTTAAAAGCTACTTTTTAATGCTTAGTCTGGAATTCTTAATATCATTTTTTTATATTGTTATATACATTTATTATTTGTTTACCTGTATCATATTTTTTAAGCTATGGCTTGTTACTTTGTAAGGGTGCGTCCTCTTGTTACTTTGGTTACTGGTTTGTATAGCACATAATTTAATATTTATTTATTACTCCCTTGGATAGATTTTATTGACTTAATTTCCAGCTTTATTTGTCCACTTATCCTTTAATCTTGGCTGCTTATACGGCTCCAAAGTATGCTGCTGTCTATGGTGCTGAATGCTAGGTGCAAATGGTGCATCAGTGCCTTTATTTTATACTCTTGGCGCTGTCCAAAGTGCTGAACTTCTGTCAGTGCTGATAAAGTGGACCAACACCCTCCCGGATCGGCTTGTCCAATCCCTCCCCGTGGGGCATCCAAAATTGGGATGCCCCGCTGTGTGAAACCCCCCAGGACGCCCGCAAACCTTACACGAATCCCGGTCCAACGGCGCATGCGCCGGTCATTCACAAATTAGAGGGAAGCGCGAGATGTGGCCGCCAGCGTGCTGGGAGCCGCTGAGGTAAGACGTTGCTTTGACAGGCATATCTCATCGGCTGATTGGACGAGTGGGCGCGCATGCGCCGTAGTACTGTGGTGAGGTGAGTTTAATTGGATCTTTTGGGGAGAGTGCCCCGGGGAAGTGGACCAAAACCCAGGATAGTCAAAATCCTGGGTGTTGGTCCACTTTAAGAGTTATCTGATTGGTCATAAAACAGAGAGGGTCGATGTGGACATGCCACAAACATTTTGTCACTATATTATACACAGATCTTTTCATTTATAAGCAAGGTTGTTTAATAAGCCATTCTTAAAGAGGAACAACACAAAGGAAGTTCATTTTCCCATGTTGTTCCTCTGTGTGGCATCATCCCGAACTCGGATGCCCCGCTGTGTGTACCCCCCAGGTAGCCCGTTTTACTCACCTTCCTTCCGCTCCTACGGCAGGCGAGAGCGAGTGAGCTGATCAGCACACTCGGCTTCTTTCGGTACAGCTGACGGCTAAGCTGTCTGCATGGCTAAGCAGCTGAGCGGTGCAGAAGGGAGCCGAGCAGTGCCGCCAGCCGCATCCCCAGCCTAGCTAGAGGGGAGCAGGGATGCGGCTGGAGCGCACAGACACGGCGAGGGCTCCAAGAGAAGGTGAGTGAAACTGGTGACTGGGAGGTCTCATACAGCAGGAGCGGAACTCGGATGGCCTTCTCTGTATAGTGGTATCATGCTATGTGGCTTTTCTCTATCTTGAGAAATTGCTTGGCAATTGCAACAGCATCTGAATAGTGGTTTTATCATGGAAGTTGCTTTTGAAGCTTTTGCAGTACCCTTGAGTCGATAGGAGTGATTTTATCCAAGGGTTGCTGCACTTTATCTAATTTGAAGATACTAGGGTGGATGTAGCAGTTTTACACAGTTATACAACGGCACTTCTTTTGACTTGAGGATATCACATTGGATATAGCAGTTATTGATAGCAGTATAGTGTATTGCTCTGTTGCACATTGCACTTTGTTGGACATACTTCTGTGGGACTATTTTAGGGGATTGTGGTTTGAGCACATTGAGCATATTTAATTTGATTTTATTTATTGAAAAATACTTTCTAAATGATTAGCGCTCTATTTTTCACTTTTTTTATATTGCTAATTCCATGCTGTTAGGAGCAGGGATGTCCCTCCACTGAGTATTCTGGGATAACTTGACTGGAATTTTAGGATTCCCCATGTGTGGAAAAATTTCAGCAATAAAACAAAAACTCTTCCACTGCATCTTTTAGGGGTGCCCAATCTTTGGACGAGTGGGGGCCACTTACATCATTTGGAACCTGGTCACAGGCCACAATTAATTGGTTCAGAATTTTTTTATTTGGAAAAACATAAAGATTTTTTTTACAACAATCAGGATTCCTGCTGTCTCCACAATCTCTACTTGTCCTTCCACCACACCCCTACATTCATATGTAACAACCCTCACATGCTAGCAATGCACATGCCGATTGGCTTACCTCTCTGAATATATGGGTCCCTTATTTATAGCCATCCCCCCTCAGTCCGACATCTTAACCATGTTTCCAATATTCAACGCTAAGAAAAGTATTAATTAATTATAGAAAACTATTTTACCAAATTATTGTGCCAAAGATTTCAACCAGGGGCGGTGTTGTACAATCAATGCCACTGTGTTGCTGCTATAAGACCTCTATTTGCCAATGCACCCCTCATATTTAACTCTCCGTGCCATTCCTACTGTACCCCTATTTAACTACCTTTACCCTCCCACTTTCTCCACAGCAGGTCAAGGGCCACATCAATTGGCTCTGAGGGACACATGTGGCCCCTGGGCTGCAGGTTGAGCGCATATGTTTTAGAACCTGGGATTACCTAATCCATGGAGGACACTCCTCTTCTCTGGGGGAGTAGCATTGGCGGGTAGTGTATGTAGCAGCTACTGGACTCCCTATGTAGATGTTTGGTGATTGGCAGCAGCAATTTCACTCATTTAATGAAGAGGATCATGATGCTGACCCATTGTATGGTGTAGGTTAGCTTTAAAAATGGTTACCTTCTCATAATATTCTATCGAATCTGCATCACAATCGGCTAATTTTGAAAATGCTTTTTAACATAATAATGTCAGAATTTTAAGCTCATTTCTTATAGTTGTGTATAATTATCTGGTATCACAGTTTTTTCCCAAATTATAATTTCAAACTGAAAAAGCCACTGCTTCTCCTTTGATTTATTTCACAGTGAATACATCAAAGACATCTAGTGCCAACTACTGTGGCAAAATGTCATAGACATAAAATGTAAATGATTGCACGGGGAACCTCTAATTAAATAGGAAGCTAGGAAATACAGCTTCTAATTACATTATCCTCTGCATCTGTTTAAATTGGTTAATTGGAGAAATATTGGTGAATAAGCATCTTAACTTAATGTATTTTGAAAGTAATAAATTGCATATTATGTCTTCCAAAAGAGGGGATGTTCCGAATGACATTGTCCATGTCAGACACTTCAAAAGGTTATGCGGTGCTTGCTCATATACTTTATTTAGTCTAGATGAGCAGTGCTTGCAAAATTGTAAAACAACAAGAAAAAAAATCAAATTATAATACCACCCCTATTATTCCTCCTTTTTTTAACTTTTTTTTAAATGGTTCTCAAGTCCATATTATAAAATCATTAATATTATTAGTGTTAGGCAGAGCTGAAAAATATCTAATTTGAAAAATGTAATTTTTGTGCCTATGTTTCCCCAAGTGATGCATGGTTGGTTGATCTCGACTTGTGGCTTCCACATGTGTAGAGAAAAGGAGGTTGTTTTATAGGCATAAAACAAGAAGGGAGTACTAGAAGTGCTGCTACCATACAGGCACACAGGTCAGGAAATCTTAGCAACAATTCCACTTCTGTCTACCTGTGTTTTCTGAAATTGGGCATTTACAGGATTGTTGACTACACTGTGTGCTACCCCAGGGGGTTCATCCAGGGGTGTAATCATGAGTTGTTACTAGAAACCTTGACCAAGAGACGCAGTTTTCATGCCATGAGTTTAAATGGAGGAAGAGTTTAGAGAGCGCAATGTCTAAGCGGTAGCAGGTATTTGCCAGAGATGCAGGATTATGGACTGCTCTGTGCCACACCTAATTTTTGACCTGCAGCATTTTCATAAGAAGCAAGTAAAGTAGCCAGCTCACCACATCCACATAAAGGCACGGAAGAGGGAATCCACTCAGCAGTCCTCCCGAATTACAGCAAAGTGTCAGTGTTTATCCAGTCTCCAAGTAAAACGTAACTTTTACCGGTAATTTATCTTGTTAAAAAATAGCCAACCATATAAAAATGCCAAGATAAGTAAAAATAAAGCAGGGACCCAGAAGCCAGCAAGTCCTGCCACCAGAACCCTGTTACGCGTTTCAGGCTACAGGGACCCTTAATCATACCATTGATTTTTTAACTAGATAAATTAAAAGTTACGTTTTAAGGAGGCTGGATAAACACTGACGTTCTGCAGGGTTTTCATGCTTGTGATGTGCTGTCATGTACAACAGCACAAGAGAAAAACCCCTATGCTAAGGACAAAACAGGGATCTGTGAAGTAAATAGCCCATCAACCAACTTATCCTAAAGTGTGCAGTAGTAGGAAGCGCTGTACAACTTGAGTCCCCAATCCCATTGGCAGTTGGCATTCTTTTTCTGTTAAAAGGTCTATGGCCAGGGCTTCATAAAGATGGCAGTAGCAGCTTACAATGTAAAGTGTCCTCACTCATGGGGGTGGCCATCTTTCTGAAGCCCCTGCTGTAGACATCTTAACAGAGTAAAGAATGCAGGCTGCATACTGATGGATTACTGGGCTTAGGTATTGCACAGTGCTTCCTGCTGCTGCACACTCTGCATTGGGGGAACCCCCTCCTACCGCTTGCCATGGATCCTCGTGTTCATCCACCCCCAATTTTAAGTAAATTCCAGCGGCAGGTGGGTGGTTGAGGAATGGGGACTGAATTTGGGTTCAGGTCAAGTTTGGGTAACTGAACCGAACTTTTGTTCAAAGTTCGACCAAACTTGCCGTACCTGAACTTACAGGGATACACCCAACACTAATGAAAGTTCATTAAGTTGAATGTGCCTTGTAAAGTGCAAGTGCAAGCAATTGGTTAACTATAAAAGCAACAGCAACGGCCTTACTAACAGGGCCAGATTAAGTGTGGTGGAGGCCCCTGGGCACAAAATCTGGTGGAGGCCCCACCAGATTTAAAAGTCCTTTAAAATAATAGTCCATCCAAGTAATTGATTGGTAGTTGTCGAGTCCCTTGTATAACCCTAGTGCAGGTACGTGCTGCTTGGGACTTTCTGCTTTGGCATTCTGGGGGAAGGGGGCTGTAGTCACCCAGCTGGTCCAGCAGAAAAACGGTTCCCTGCATTGAGCAGACCATAACCCAAAGGTTGGTGGAGGCCCCCTTTACAGGGCAAGTGGTGGAGGCCCCGGGGCTTGCGCCACTTGCACCCCCTCATAATCCGGCCCTGCTTACTAAACAACTATAATGTGTACATTAAGTAATCTCAGCGGCAGATCACCATAAATGAACAAATAGAAACACAAGCAAGCAAAAAAAAGAGATAGCTAATCCCACACACATATAATACACAATATTCAGCCCCTCCCCCACCATCAAAGGATATAATGCTGGTAGCCAAAACCTAGTACCTTGTGACCATGCTGCTTCCTCTGTGTCATTTTCTAGTGTACAGCCTGTATTATTTATGATTCATTTAATTTAAATGCTATTCATTTATTCTTAGTATACAGTACGTCCTGCTCCAGATAGAATACTTACACTTGGTTATCCTCCGCCAGATGGCGCTGCACTGCAGAGACATGTAAAACAGGCTCCTCCCGGCCCTTCAAATACCCAGGGACCTCCCACAAGTCCCCAGATTTCTCTGTAGTGCGTACTGCAAAAACATGAAGTTATCACTCTCTCGCAGGTGAGCGGGGCTATTAGCCTGCGGCCCTTTTGGCCTATTCCCACCCGTCCTTTGTGATGATGTGCCTCCCAGCCTGGGCTGCTCTGGTCGGGTGAAGGTAGGCGGCACCATGCGTGCTTATGGAGCGCTGCTCCACCGCAGTCCCCCACCAAAGGGTAGGCGGTATAGGCTGATGGTGAGCCTCTATGGGATGCCCCTCCCGCATTACTGTCCCATGCCCCGGTAGCGGTGGGCCCTGTACAAAGGGCCGCCATCCTCCCTCATTCTCCCTGTAGCCTTCGGGGGGAAAGAAAGGGGGAGGGGTGTGTGGGTGTCAGCGTATCGTGATTACGTGCATATGGCCTTTTGTAATGTCTTTTGGACCTTATATGTGGTGTCAGCCGCCGCGCTGACTCGTCTTTTTACTCATGACAAATGCCGCCGCGCGCGCCTTTTTCCTTCATTTGGATGTTCCGCGCCGGGCGGCGACGTTACCTCAGGCGCTTCAGCGTCCTCATTGGCTGCTTGTTGGACTTCACGCCCATCAGGGGGGCGGGACCTGGCTTGGCGCGCTTTGCGTCACGGCCCGCTCTGGGCCACCCTTCGAGGTACCCAGCGCCATTTCGTCAGGGTGCGCGCGCGTGTGACGTTCTTACTTACAGTGTTCCGTAAGTGCCCTCGCGAGCGGCTTTATACTCAGTGTAGTGTTTTTCGGTTCTGACACCCTTTCTTCTCATTGTGTCTTTCAGACGGGCGAATCCATTGGCTTCTCCCGGCCCGTTGTAATTGATAGTCGGGCCTGGTAAAATTACTCCCACTTCCCTAGCGGGTCATTGGGGCATCCAGGGTTTCTTTATAGCGTCAATCCCTACTGGCATATTGTGCCTAAAAATCACCATATGGAGGCATCTCAGGATAATGTGGCCGGGGTCCCCCTGGGACAAGACCGGCTGTGTATGGCATGTGGACAACCCCATGCTGACGCTGACAGGGCGCGGGTCTGCGTACCCTGTGCTGAGCAAGCACTGGCCTTGCAATCTGGCCTGCCAGAGGCTATACCTCGTTGCACTTCACCTACTCCCCCAAGCTTAAATCTCACTCCTGCTGAGTCGCATACAAGTGGGGATTCTCAGCCTGATTTGTCTTCTAGACTGCCTACGGCTGAACAGATTATTGCGAGGTCTTTAGCGCGTGAGGGCCCTGGTAAGAAGCGGCACTTGACGCCTTATGTTACTGTGGCTATACCCTTTCTGATGAAGGAGAGCTTTTTTCTGACTCAGGCTCATCTGATGAGCGACCGAAGGGTCATGACGATTCTGGCCCGGACCCCTGGGCCCAGGATGACACTGACAGATTATTGATCCAGATCTTTGAGGTTCTGTCTATCTCTCTCCCTGGTGAGGCTCCCAGGCAAAGAGGGGAGTGTTTCCATACAGCAACATCACGTTTGGAATTTCTAGAGCAGGCACATTTCCATACCCTTGTGCTCAAGGAATGGGAGTGCCCCAGTAAACTTCCCGGGGTTCCAGGGGATTGGGATAGTAAGTATCCTTTTCCCCCTGAGGTGGTTAAATGTTGGTCATCCCCCCCCCCCCCCCGAGGTGGATGTCATAGGGCTATCTAACACCCCTGTCTTGCATCCCCCTGATTATACTACCCTGCGGGATGCTGAGGACCGGCGCGTTGACCTGCTGGCCTCCCACGCCTTTGCATGTGCGGGGACGGCGCTGCCATTACTGCTGTGGCCACTAGAACCCTCATCAGAAAAATGCTTGATCGTGCCCCTGAAGATCTCCCTTGGGAGGTGTTTAATGCACTCTCCAGTTGTGATGTGTTTGGTAAATTTATCCTATTAGCATTGGATGACACCATCAGAATGTGTGCAAGAACTTCTGCCCTTGTGGTGGCTATACGTCGATTGGTCTGGCTACGACAGTGGGGTGCTGACAATGCTGCGAAGAAGGCCCTTACTGGGCTTCCCTTTAAGGGGCTACGCCTGTTTGGGGCCCGTCTAGACCTGTTTGGTAAGAGAGGTAAGTTACCCCTGCGCAGGCGGCTGTCTCGGCCCCTTCGGGGCCAGGGCCCCCCTCCTACCCCCTGCCATGGTGTTAAACAGGAACCAGGGGTGTCCTTCACGGGGGCTCGCGCAGATTCCTGCCCCAGGAGCAGCAGACAATGCCCTGGCTCCTCCGGGGGGGCTAAGCCCAAATCTTCTCCCAAGTCCCCTCAAGCATGATGGGGCGCCCTCGCCCGCCAGGGTGATGGGATGGCCGCGGCACCTTGCTCATGTCTGGAGGCATCACGCCTCAGACCGGCGGATTCTGGAGGTAGTGTCCTCCGGCTACAACATAGAGTTTGCTGTGCGGCCTCCCCCAAGATTATCAGGTCCCAGGTACTCCTGGCCCCTGCCTCTGCTCAGGTGTTGGCGCGGCCTGCGGGGTCTGGGGTCATTTGCAGATTTCCCTTAACAGACAGAGGCAAGGGACTCTACACCAACCTTTCCACGGTTCCCCAAAAGGATGGGTCAGTCTGGCCCATTCTGGATTTACAGATCTTCAGCAAATCGTCAGGTATAGGCGTATTCTGCATAGAAACTCTGCGCTCGGCCATCAGCTCCTTGCGCCCCGGGGGCTTCATGCCGTCTGTGGAGATCAAAGATGCTTATTTTCACATCCCTGTGTTTTCAGGACACCAAGGTTCCTCAGATTCGCGTTGGAAGACCAACACTGCCAAGTTGTGGCCTTGTTATCTGGCCTCTCTTCAGCTCCCAGAGTGCTCACCAAGGTGCTGACGGGGGTGATGTCTCTGATGAGACCAAGGGGCATCCGCGTGCTGCCCTACCTGGACGTCATCATCACTTCCCAGACTCTATATCAGGCTAAGTTGGATATTCAGCTGGTGGTGTCCATTTGGGAGTCATCTGGATGGGTGATCAACCACCCCAAGTCCTCACTGTCCCCTTCCTTGGTAGCTCCATTCCTAGGAATGAATCTGGATACAGTTCAGGCAAGGATCTTCCTTCCTCAGCGGAAAGTGGACAATCTGGTTGCACGGGCTCAGTCCTTCCTAGCTGTCCCCGTCCCTCCACCAGGCAGGGGATGCAGCTGGTGGGCCTGATGGTGGCGTGCTTGGGAGTGGTCCCTTATGCTCAGTCCCCCTTGGGGGGTTTCTGCAACTTCTCCTATTGTTTGTATGGGACAAGGACCCAGCATCTCTGGACAGGGTCTGTGTGCCTTCCCCCCTGGTAAGCAGGTCCCTCTAGTGGATGGACTCAAGGAACCTGTTGGGGGGCAGATCCTTCTTGCCCCTTCCTGGGAGACGGTCACCACGGATGCCAGTCTATCAGGTTGGGGGGGGGGGTTTCTGACAGTCCCTGCGGTTCCAGGGGAGGTGGGGCCCTTAGGAGGCCCATACACCTATCAATGTTTGAAACTGTGAGCGATCAGGTTAGTTCTAACTCTCTTGACTACTCATCTTCAGGGCCTGCCTGTTCAGGAGCGCTAGGTCTATCTGACGGCAGTTGCCTACATCAATCATCAGGGAGGGACCCGGAGCAAAAGGTTCCTTCAGGAAGTGTCTCCGATCCTGACCTGGGTGGAGGCCAATGTTCCCTGCATATCAGCAGTCTACATTCCGGGGGGGGGCCCTCTGCAACAGGGTGTTCCATTTCCTGTGTCACCGTGGGGACCAACCAGATGTGGATCTGTTTGTGTCCCGTCACAATCACAAGCTTTCGGCTCTTGTCTTCCTGTCCCAGGATCCTCTGGCCGTGACCACGGATGCTTTAGTACTGTCATGGCAGGACATTCTGTTCTGTATGTCTTTCCTTCATTCCCCCTGCTAGACAGGGTCCTGCGCTAGATTGCACTGGAAGGGGTACCAGTGATTCTGGTGGCCCCCAGGTGGCCAAGAAGCATGTGGTTCGCAGACGTGGTACAGTTGGCAGTAGATCAGTACGTTCTGCCAGGAGTGCCAGATCTGCTCACTCAGGGCCCCTTACGCCATCCCAATTTACAAACTCTGGCTTGACGGCCTGGCTGCTGAAACCTCCATCTTGATGGAGAAAGGCTTGTCTGCCTCGGTGATTGAGACCATGGTGAAGGCTAGTCAGAAAACGTCTTCTTCCATCTATTATAGGGTATGGCATACCTACCTTGATTGGTGTGAGTCTAGGTCTCTTCCCTGTTGGGTGTTCTCAGTCCCCAGGGTTCTGGAGCTTTTACAGCATGGGTTGGAGTTGGGTCTAAAACTCAGTACTCTGAAGGGTCAGTTTCTTCCCTGTCTGCCTTCTTTCAGAAGTCTTTGATCAGTATTTCTTGGTTAAGACCTTCTTTCAAGCGGTCACTCATGTGCGTCCCCCTCGTAAACCTATGGTCCCAGTTGGGATTTGAACTTGGTCTTGTCTGCCTTGCAGGGTGCTTCCTTTGCGCCTATTCAGGATGCTGCTCTGGCTGTACTTACCCTCAAGGTTGTCTTTCTGGTTGCTATTACTTCGGTTAGGCGTGGGTCTGAGCTGGCGGTTCTGTCTATCTAGCCCCCATTCCTTGAGAGACACCAGGATAAGGTGGTGTTCCGCCTTAAGCCGGACTTTCTGCCTAAGGTGGTGTCTGCTTTTCATTTGAATCAGGTTATTGTTCTTCCTTCATTGTGCCCTAATCCTAGCATCGCTAAGGAAAGGGTTTGGCATTCCTTGGATGTGGTCAGGTGTTTGAAGTATTACCTGGTTGTCACTCTGTCCTTCATTAAAACTGATGCTCTTTTTGTGGTCCCTTCCGGTCCTAGGAGGGGTTTGGCTCCTGCAAAGTCTACTATTAGCGAATGGATTCGTCAGGCTGTGATTCAGGCCTATTCTGCTAAGGGGAAGAATCCTCCCTTCCACCTTACTGCTCATTCTACTCATGCTATTGGTGCCTCTTGAGCCTTCCAGCACCAGGCTTCTGTTGAACAAGTTTGCAAGGCCGCTACTTGGTCTTCTGTTCATACCTTTTCAAGGTTTTACAAGGTTGATGCTGGGGCCTCAGCTGATGCTGTTTTTGGCCGCAAGGTTTTGCAGGCGGCAGTGGTTTAAACTGTCTGCTGTTGCCTTTTTGTTGGGGATCCCACCCTACTTATGGACACTGCTATTGGATGTCCCAAGTGTAAGTAATCTATCTGGAGCAGGACGTACTGTATACTAAGAATAATACAATTCTGTGAAATACTCACCTATAGAATTGATATTATAAGTATACAGTACGTTCTGCTCCACCCCACCCTGGTTTTTGCATTATTCTGTATCCCCTGTATGGTGATTGTTATCGTTGTTATAGTTACCAGTTTTTGGTGATTAAATTCTCCCGGCTTCTTGTTCACTGCTTTTCAATGCTGGGGATTTGTGGGAGGTCCCTGGGTATTTGAGGGGCCGGGAGGAGCCTGTTTTACATGTCTCTGCAGTGCAGCGCCATCTGGTGGAGGATAACCCAAGTGTAAGTAATCTATCTGGAGCAGGACGTACTGTATACTTATAATATCAATTCTACAGGTGAGTATTTCACAGAATTGTATTTTATTTGATCATTACCCAATTGTTGGGTGCTCCTGGCTTTGTTCTAAGTTTCTTGGGTTTTTTTTCAACATGTGCTGTTGTGTCATGCTTGGAAGGGTTCAGGGAAGCTATCTCCAGGGCAGACACACACTGGGGGTATCCACTTCTACTTTACCTATTAATCCTACAGTAATTGAAGGAGAGATATCTGTTATATCTGAGAAAATACGCATTAGGTAAAAGAAAAACTGTGCATGGAAGAATTGTGTTTTACACTATGTTTCCTTTAAGAGAACTGATATTTCTACTGTTTTATTTGCCTGAGTCAGCGCCTTCTCTCCTTGTCATGCAAATATTAAGGCTGCTTTGGAAACTGCAAAAATGAAAAGGTGTTATATCACATTAGTGACTTGTTCCTCAATTGGGAAGAACCTGTGACTACGATAATGACCATGAAAGGCTGTGAAATATCTTTATGTGATTAAACTTGTCAAACATGTCATCTACTGCATTAGGTTTATAAGTAGACTCTACAGAGGAAACAAGTTCCTACATGAGCGGAATAAATAATACAGATTTCTAGGAAATGCTGCTGCTAACGTAGGTCATGCAGATAATTTGTCTGCCTTCCTGCCAGGAGCCTTATAGCAAAAACATTATTTTTAGCGAGTATGTATGTAGATGCCATTTTGCTTATATTTCATATATTTCTATGCTTAATACCCAATTTATGTTTTTTTTATTTTATTAGTGTTGCAGTTGTATAATTGTACATATCCAGCAGGATACAGTTTCTTGTTATCATGCGTCTTTGATAAGGACCCTCTTCAAATCACTGAAGAGTGGCAGTGGGTATGAAAATTGAGCAAGCACATAAGTGATGGATTACTGTTGTAAGAGAATGCTATCACTACTAAACAAGTACTAGTTAATCACTCCTCTATCACCCCACTCAATCAAACAAAAATACAAGAACCAGAAATCCTCTGATATTCATATATATATAATCTTGCATATTAATACAATGCATTCAAATCACAATTACAATCCTGAAATTTAATTTGTGAAGTCTTTTACAATGCTTTACTGGAACCATCATTGCAGGCATCAGTGCTTTCTACTTACCACTTAGCATAGTGACAGCACCTTCCTTCCACACTGATGGCTTTAATCATAAGCAAAAGACCTGCAGACTTAAATGCGGCTTCCGAAGTGAAGGATCTCCTAGCAGGGGCATAGAAATGTTTCATGGGACCCTGCTGTGCTATCGACACACCTCCCCCCATAGAGGTCCATTATGCCCAGCCACTAATTAGTCACCTTCTCTCCCCAGCAGCAGGTGGCTCTTCAGCTTGCATAGTACCACCCTAACCCCTAGCGAGTCCTTCAGGAATTCCTGAGGGTCACACATAGTTCGGCCTGCAAGCTTGCAGCGACCGCACTCACAATGACATCTGATGGCTCCTTCTTCTGAGGTCTGCGCTGAGTAGAGGAAGTTCCAGGCCCATGTCAGAAGGTAGCCTACTGCAAGCCACCTCCCTCGCCACTATGATATAGATGCCATTGACTCCCAGGCTCCATTTTTGGGTAGTAGGGGATTAATTAGTTTATTATATTGCTTTGAGTCTTTAAAATAATCTAAGCATTGATGCATTTTAGTAAGTATATTTTAGCAATATATAAGGCAAATAAGGGGCTAATACTATTGTAATGCCCTCAGATTAATACAGTGCTCAGGTCCAGTTAGGGAATCTACTGTGTAGTAAATTTCTCACTACAATATATAAGGCCATGGCAGAATAAGAATCCCTTTATTTACCAAGTACATAAGAGGTGTCCACGGAATGCTTTCTGACTAGTTACACAACCACGGCCCCCCCTAATGCCGCTTTGTGCGCCAAGTTGAACATTCTGGCTTGATCCTCTTCTTCAGCTCTCCCTCCCATCTCGTGATATGTATGAATGTTATTCGCTAGGGTGGAATATATCCGGGAGAGGGCATGGGGCACGGGGGACGCAGAAGAGAGGAGCTCCTCCACCTCCGATAACGGGCCACTGATGTTACTCCCCAGCTTTAAGGATGACACAAAGGCTGCCAACTGTCCATGCAAAAACCAAGATAAGTATATCCCAGGACTCTGCTCCCTCAACTCAAGATGAGAGCCCCCCCACTCAGCATCTGGCCCACCCTCGGAGCAGTCTCAACCTTCCAATCCAGGAAGGACTCCACTCCCACCCCGGGGCCAAAGTCCGGGTTTCCCAGGATCAGAGTTAGAGGGCCCGGGCGTTTCACTAGTTGGCCTCTAGCCGTCATGCGGTTCCACATCACGAGCAAGTGTTGGGTCAAAAACGGCAAGGACCTAAGCAATGTTTTTGGCTGGGGCTTAGGCCAAGCCAAAGAGACCAGCGGCCGGGGGGACAGCTCCTTCTCAATGATGACCCAGGTTTTGTTTATGTCCTGATGGGCCCAGTCTAACATTCTCATTAAAATCGCCTATGTGTGATAGAGTTTAAGATCTGGCAAACCTAGACCTCCCTTTGTTTTGTGACGGGACAAGATATCATAATGGATCCGTGGTTTTGAGACCCCCCAAACAAATTTAAGGAATGCCGATTTGAAGAAGCAGCTAGGCGGAACTATAGGGGCGGTTTGGAAAATATACAGAAAACGAGGTAGGATGTCCATCTTTATCACCTTTATCCTGCTGCTCCACGAGAGAGATTTCCTGTCGTATTGTTTGAGATCACTGATTGTTTTGTACATTAGTGTGGCGTAGTTCAGCTCTTATATTTTGGTCAGGTCGTTTGGTCAGAATCTGGACACCTAGGTACTTAATTCTCACTGACTGCCATTTAAAGGAGAAGCTATTTCTAAGGCCAGCCACTACTGACGGCGTTAAGGTAAGATTGAGGGCATCTGATTTCCCATAATTAATTTTAAAATTAATTCCTTTAAAAAAAGGGGGAGAAATGTCACGGGAGCGGTTAAATGCAATAGCAAATCATCTGCATATAGGGATAATTTGAGCAGTCTACCTCCCACCTCTATTCCCTTTATGTCCGGATTATTCTTCAGGGCCGTCGCAGAAGTTCCATCGTGTTAATGTAAAGCAGTGGCGACAAACGGCAACCCTGACAGGTGGCATTGCCTATGGAGAAAGGGGCTGATACTATACCATTTGCCCTGACCGAGGCCGAGGGATCCTTGTACAGTGCAATAATTTTGCCCAGGAGAGACGGGCCGATTACAATCTGTTGCAGGGAGGCATACAGGAAATCCCACCCCACCCGATCAAATGCCTTCTCTGCATCGCATAAAAGCAAGCAAGCGGGGATTCCCTTGGTCTTCATATAAGAGATCAGCGTGAGGAGCTTATTTGTGTTGTCGTGAGCCTCTCTGCCAGGGACAAACCCCACCTGGTCTGGGTGAATAATACTAGGAATCTGTGTCTGAAGACGCTATTAATTTGGAAAATAACTTTCTTAACGAAATGGGACGGTAACTACCGAAAACTGTGGGGTCCTTTCTGGGTTTTGGAATAACGGTGATTGTGTTTGGGGAAGGGAGAGTCTGAGCCCACCAAATTGAAAACCCTGGCCAAGAAGGGGGCCAACCAGCACCTAACTGTTTGTAGAACCGTCGGGGCCCGGACTCTTCCCACCAGGAGTGTTTTGTATAGGCCTGAGTACCTCCGGAGTCCCGAAGGGGGCCTCCAAGAGCTCGATCTCCTCCTGAGGGATCCTAGGGAGCAGTGTCCTGTCAACGTAGTCCTGTGCAGCTGAGTGTGCAGAGGGTTCCGAACCACGGGAGTCGAAGCCGGACAGGTTATATAGGGAACTATAATAGTCCCTGAAAGCCCCCGCTATTTTCACGGGATTGGAGGTCTCGGCACCTCCCTGTGTTTTAATGCTGGGGATGTATGTGGCTGCACTACGTGGGTTTAGTAGTCTCGCTAGTAACCTGCCCGGCTTGTTGGCGCACTCACTAAGAGCAACATCGCTCTTAGTCTGTCTCTGTGGCGCAAGTAGCTCTGATTATATAGGCTTTGCAGAGTCCCCCTTGCCCTTTCCAGCCATTTGGCATTGGAAGGGGAAAGCTTATGGTCAAGTACTAAGTTTGGAATCTGGATTAACGTCTGTTTTATAAGAGTGGATCTCTCTCTTTTAAGCCTAGATCCATGCTAAATTAGTATCCCCCTTAGAACACATTTTAACGCATCCCATTGCATCGGGAAGGGGGTACTATTGTTTTGGTGATCAGACAGAAAATGTTCTATGGCGTTTTTAACCGCTGTCAGGCAAGCCCCGTCCTTCAACAAGTTATCGTCCCACCTACTTGGGTACAGCCTGGGAAGCTCAAAGGACAGGAAGATTGGAGCGTGATCCAACTAGAGTATATTTCCTATGCTGGACACTGGTTCCCAGGACTTAGCATGATGACTTAATAGGAGATAGTCTATACGACTATATGAGTTATTCGCATTGGAGTAGAACGTATAGTCTCTAGATCCCGGGTGCAGGGCTCGCCATACGTCTATTAACAGGAGGTCTGACAGTTTACTCTTTAACTTCTTAAGCCCCGTTAAAGGGATTGCGGACTTACCGGAGGAAGTGTCAATTTGTGGGTTGAATGGCATATTTAAGTCCCCTCCCACTATGATTATCCCTTCCGCAAAATCAGATAATTGTTTTAAAACACTGAGGCAGAATTGGGACTGGTCCTTATTGGGGCTGTATAAATTCGCAACAGTATACATCTTTGTACATATTAACAGTTTCAGAAAAATGTATCTGCCATTGGGGTCAATCTAAAACTTTGTGGGGTAGAGATCTGTGGATGGCTACGGAAACACCCTTCGATTTATCATCCAGGTTGGGGGCATGCACCCAAGAAGAGAAGTAGCGGTCCCCTAAAGTTGGGAACACGTCCCTCGCTGAAATGTGTTTCCTGCAATAACACAAGTTTGGCTCCACATTTATGGAGGTTGTACAGTACTCTTCTCAGGGGCATTTAAACCCTTCATGTTATAGGAGCAAACAGTTAAATTCACCATCCTTACCTGATGTTGGCCAAGGTGACCAAGAGGGATGTGAAGTACTAAAGGGGATGTTGGGAGGGGGGAGGGGGGAGAGGCCCGGATCCTCTGCAAGAAAGAGAAAAAGAAAAGAAGAAACATAGAGAACAGAAGGCAACAACAGAGAAAAACAATCAGTAAAAAGGGAAAAAAAACTCACTATGTCAGAGTAAAACGCTATTCTATCAACAATCCACTAGACACAGTAAGTAAATAACCAACACAACCTAGCGCACTAACGCACTTGATCCCCTTGGGCTTCCCCAGGAGCACCCGGGGAAGGCAGGGGATCGCCTAAGTGGGGGAAGTGGAAGGCAAGAACGAGTGAGAACTGCCCAGGCTGGAGCGCAAGTGGTACACCAGCGTCTTGGGACTCGTGGTCTCTGAAACCCCCAGCAAGCCCGTTAGTGCCACTTCGTCCTGAGCATCTCTCAAGGGATCCAGTCCAAACAAAACATCAGCTTTCCACGCCTCCTCTGATGCAGATACAAAGCAAAGCATGTTATAAATCGACAATTCTTCATCTTAAAAGACTGAAGTGCTCCCCTCTCCGCGCGCCCCACACCACTCCCCGAGCCCCACGAGGCGGAACCCAGTACTTGACTCGCCTGGTCATCTTACATTGTCGGCAAACCGCTGAGTGCCCCCTGCCAGCAAGAGGTCATACGCATGTGTTACAGGAACCCGCTCAAGCCGATTCTGGTCCGAGCGGCTCGATTTCGTGGGCAGGAGGGGAATCCCCCCCCACACCTGGTCTCCCAGAGAGCAGCTGACTCTGAACTTCTTGAAGTGAAGGTCCCTACTAAGTTAACTAGAGAACAGAAAAAGTAGCAAGGTCTTAGTTCCAGGGATTGAAAATTCAACAGAACCATGTAAACAAACATTCCAGAAAATCAATTGAAAAACGTCACGTGAAGTGAAGAACGAGTCCTGAGGGAGTGGATCAGAAGAAGCACATAAGCCAATGTTCTGGGAGAATCCCTTCTCATCCCCAGTCATTAGCAGCGTTGGGGGCCTACTCCTTCTGATCCTTCTGGGCTGGGGCTCAACACGGCGACCCCCCATCTCGGGGGCCCAGGGCGGGCACAGCGATGTAGATAGCCAATATTCCATCTCCACTGCCGGGGAGCCCAAGAATTCAAAGGCCTCTCTAAGTTGGGAGTGGCTGCGGAGGACAAAGCTACGACCCCGTAATTGAAGAATTAGATGGAAAGGGTGGCCCCATCTGTAGGTGGCTCCGGCAGCTTTGGCACTCTCCAACAGCGGCCTCATGACCTTCCTCATCTGAAGAGTGCGGCGCGCTAAGTCGGGTAATAAGATGATCTGCGCTCCTTTGAACGTAATGGTTTTTTTGGCCCAAGCTTGACGCATGATAGCTTCTTTCAACTTGTAAAAGTGCACATGACAAATGATGTCCCTCGGCCTGCGCTGGTCTGGGTTTTTAGGGCCCGTAGCTTTGTGGACCCTATCTAGCTCAATGTCGTCCCCCAATGGATGGTCTAGAACTTGATTGAATATCTGCGCTACTGTGTCTGAGAGGTTGGAAAATTCAGGCACCTCCGGGAGACCTCTTATCCTTATGTTATTTCTTCTCCCCCGATTTTTCATGTCGTCTTGATGGAGCAGTCTGCCCGCAATCTGACGCACGTACTCTATTTGGGCCCATCAGGGCGCTGTGAGTGTTCTCTAGCGCGCTAAGACGTTGGTGGACTGACTCCTGAACTTGCTCTACAATGCAACTCTGGTACTTACTTCAGTCACTGACACTGATACTTCGTCCATCTCTCTCCTGAAGGTGGACTCTATTCTATTAATGAAGTTCTCAAAATCTTTCCTAGTGGTCAGTGACGATATAAGGACTTTAATACTGTGCTGATCCAATTCCAAAGGAACATTCCTGGACTTGTCGGGCTCCAACAGTCCCAGACCTGAGGATCCCTGTGACCAACATGGGGAGGCAGACAGCCCCGCAGGAGAGTTCACCACCCGTGCCCTCAAGCTGCATCCGGGGGCTCGAGGTGTGATAGGGCTTCCCCATCCCATATGGTACTGCATCTGCATCCCTCCCGAGGGAGGATGACGAGCACGCATCTCTTAACCCATCCTCCTCCTGGAAGTCCACAAGCGGGAGTTCGGCATGTGGGAGCTGCTGAGAGTGGGGAGACATCCTGCTGTAGGGGGATGGCCCCGGGTCATCGTTTCCCCCCACTCTGTGTCCAGGTCTGGACAGCTGTCTTCCTTGGGTCAGGAGCTGAGGGTGCCGCCCCTCCCCCTCATTGATGGGCCGGTGTGGGGGGAAAGCCCCATGCCATGACCCCCCCTCAGATGAACCTGGGGTTATAATATGTGCAGGGAGGGGGTCTGGCTGCCCCTTCATTCCCCCCACTCCAGGGGCGCCGAGGGATTCAGCCCGGGCCCGCAGCAGCGTCTCTCTGCTTCCTTCACTCGCACTGCGGCAGGGTCTCATCTCCGACCCGCCGCAGCGTCTGTCACTCACCCCGCCGGCTGCAGAACACCACGGGATCAGTCTTCCGGCATTTTCTACTCCGCTGCTCGAACGCACAGGAGGGGAGGGGGGCCCTTCCTCCGCTCCGCGCCTCCTCCCTGACATCTTCCCCTGGCTCTTGCCGCACGGCGCTCTCTCCTCCGCCGCTCACTGATGGAGGAGGGCTCGGCCGCCCATCCTCTGCTTCTCCCGCCGCCCCGATCGTCGGCAACAACACAGCTGGGGCACATCCGCCCTCCGCTTCTTGACTGCCCTCGCCTGGGTCAGCCGCCACCATCAATCTTCTCTGCGTCCCCGCCTGCTGGGTTCTTTTCCTGGGGGAGGTGGATGCCATATTGCGGCCCTTCTCCTCGCCAGCTCTGCGCTCCTCCGTCTGGAAATATGCAGAAATTGGGCCAGTTCTGTGCCCCTCTGCCGTCACTCTGCTCTTCTTTTTCTTGGACATCGCTGCAGGCATGCCAAAAAGCTGCCTTATGTGGTTGAATCGGGCTTTTTACACGTAATCCGGCTGAAGCTCCTAACTCTGCTTCCTCACACGGCCATTACCAAGCCACACCCCCAGAAATATAATTTTTGAAGTGGTTTACAGGAGACATCATTGCAGATATTGGTGCTGCTCTTCAATGCTTAGCATAGTGGCAGCGCCTTTCTTCTGCATGTCTGAATGAGCAAAACCTCTTAGATCTGCAGATTTAAATGTGGCTTCCCAAGTGAAGGATCCTCCAGCAGGGGCATAGAAATGTTTAATGACCCCTACTGTGCTGTTGACTTCCCTCTGCCCATAGAGTCCAGTTATGCCGAGCCAGATTGCACTGAGATGGAGTCTCAACACTCTCATTGCTCTTGGAGCACATCCAATGTACTGACCAGGGACTGTAACATATCTGAAAGATAGGATGCAATGGTGGCTATCTCATGAATGATCAGGGCAGTTCCCATAGGATGGAGCCATAGAGCGCCATCTCCCTCTTGTTGTAGATTACTGGTGACAGCAGAGACACTGAACAATTCTACAAGAAGCCACATCAGCCACTGATGAGTTCCCTTCTCTACTGAGCCCAGCAGCAGGTAGCTAATTAGCTTGCACAGTACCACCCTAACTCCTAGCGAGTTTTTCAGGAATTGCTCAGGGTCACAAATGGTCTTGGGGGAGCTGAGGAATTCCTGAGATATGAACCAGGTGATAGCCAGATTCTCCAAATCATGGCCTCTACGGATGGTTAGGTCAGCTTGCAGCAGTCACATCTGCAATTACATCTGATGGCACCTTCATTCTTTCACGGTCTGCGCTGAGAAGTGGATGCTTCAGGTCCATGGTAGAAGGCAGCCTAAAACAAGCTACCTCCCTCGCCCATATGGTATGGATGCCATTGGCTCCCAGGCTCCATTATTCTTAGTATACAGTACGTCCTGCTCCAAATCTAATACTTACACTTGGGATATACTCCGCCAGATGGCGCTGGACTGCAGAGACATCAAAAATAGGCTCCTCCCGGCCCCTCAAATACCCAGGGACCTCCCACAAATCCCCAGAATTTCTCTGCAGTCTGGCTGCGAAGACCGAGAAATGGCTATTAGCCCGCGGCCCTGTAGGACTATTCCCACCTGTTCCACTGGTAATATGCCTCCCAGCCTTGGCTGCGCTGGTCGGGTGAAGGTAGGCAGCACTGCTGTTAGGTGCTTAGGAGTGCTGCTCCACCGCAATCCCCCACCAAAGGGTAGGCGGTTCAGGCTTATGGTGAGCCTCTATGGGATGCCCCTCCTGCACTAGTGCCCCCTTGCCCCTGCCCATCGGTGGGCCCTGTTTAAGTGGCCGCTGTCCTCCCTCATCCTCCTTGTAGCCTTCGGGGGAAAAGGGGGGGGGTGTAAATATGTATGCTATGCATTATGTGTTTTACACTCTTTTTCCATTCTGTTTAGTCTTGTGTCAGTCGCCGTGCTGACTTGTCTTTACTGTCTTTTTAAAATTTGCCGCCGCCGCACGCTGACTTGGTTCCGCACTTGGCGGTGGCATTACCTCAGGCGCTGGTGCGCCATCATTGGCTGCTTGCACGTTCTGGCTTCGCGCTCTTCGGGGGGGGGTGGGGCACGTGTTTGGCGCTCTCTGCGTCATCGCTGATACCGGCCCGCCCCTCGAGGTATACCGACGCCATCTTTATCCTGCTTGGTTGGCCCATGCGCGACAGACCCCTACCACGGTCCGTAAGTGCCCTCGCGGCGGCTTTATATCTTTCACTTTTGTTACTGTGTGCTTACAGGTCTTGTCTGCTTATGTCTTTCAGGCGGGGCGAACCCTTTCGGCTTCTCCCGGCCCTGTATTAGTATATAACTTGTAGGCTTTGTAAAAATAATACTCCCACTTCCCTAGCGGGTTATTGGGGCATCCGGGGTTGCTATTTAGCGTTATTCCCTATCGGCGTATAGCGCCGCTATAATCACCATATGGAGGCATCCCAGGATCATGTGACCGGGGTCCCTTCGGGACAAGACCGGCTGTGTGTAGCGTGTGGGCAGCCTCATGCTGACAAGGCGCGGGTCTCTGTACCCTGTGCTGAGCAGGTGCTTGCATTGCAATCTGGCCTGCCAGTGGCTGCACCTCGCTTCACTTCGCCTACTCCCCCAAGCTTAAACCTCACTCCTACTGAGTTGCATACTAGTGGGGATTTTCAGCCTGATGTGTCTTCTAGACTGGCTACTGTTGAGCAGTTGATTGCTAAGTCTTTAGCGCGTAAGGCCCCTGCTAAGAAGCGGCACTTGACGCCTAATGTCACTGTTTTCCCTATGGGAACTGAGGAGTTTTGGAATCTTTGTGGCTATACCCCGTCTGATGAAGGGGAGCTCTTTTCTGATTCAGGCTCATCTGATGAGAGACCAAGGGGTCATGACGATTCTGGCTCTGACCCCTGGGCCCCGGATGACACTGACAGATTATTGACCCAGATTTTTGAGGTTCTGTCCATCTCTCTCTCTGTTGAGGCTCCCAGGCAAAGAGGGGAGCTTTTCCATACAGCAAAATCACGTTTGCAATTTCCCGAGCAGGCACATTTCCATACCTCCCCATAAGCTGAGGTGGTTAAATGTTGGTCATCCCCCCCCCCCGAGGGTGGATGCCCCGATTCTAGGGCTATCTAACACCTCTGTCATGCATTCCCCTGACTCTACTACCCTGCGGGATGCTGAGGACCGGCGCATTGACCAGCTGGCATCCCACGCCTTTGCATGTGCAGGGACGGCGCTGCGCCTGGTCTGTGCCTCTGCTATTACTGCTGTGGCCACTAGAACCCTTATCAGAAATATGCTTGATACTGCCCCTGATGATTTGCCTTGTGAGGTGTTTAATGCACTCTCCAGTTGTGATGTTTATGTAAAGTTTGTCCTCTCAGCATTGGATGACACCATCAGAATGTGTGCCAGAACTTCTGCCCTCATGGTGGCTATACGCCGCTCAGTTTGGCTGCGCCAGTGGGCTGCTGACAGCGCTGCCAAGAAGACCCTCACTGGGTTTCCCTTTAAAGGACTGCGCCTGTTTGGGGACCGCCTGGACCTTTTTTCTAAGGGAGGCAGGTTACCCCAGTGCAGGCGGCAATCTCGGCCCTTTCGGGGTCAGGATTCCTTCTCCTCCCCTTACCGTGGTGTAAGACAGGGACGGAGGGTTTCCTTTCCTGGGGCCCAGGGAGATTTCTGGGGTAGAGGCAGAGGACGTGGACGTCCTGGCTCCTCCTGGGGTTCCAAAGCAAAATCCTCTCCCAAGCCCCCTCAGGCATGATGGGGCGCCCTCACCCATCCGAGTGGGTGGACAACTGCAGCACTTCGCTCACGTCTGGAGGCTTTATGTCTCAGACCGGTGGATTCAGGAGGTAGTGTCCTCCGGTTACAAGTTGGAGTTTGCTGCCGTTCCCCCTCCAAGATTCATCAGATCCCGGATTCCTCAGGACCCTGTGTCAGCTCAGGAGCTAGTGCAAGCAGTGCAAGGCCTCCTGGAGCTGGGGGTCATCTGCCAGGTCCCCTTAAGAGAAAAAGGCAAGGGCTTATCTTCATATACCTGTGTTCCCAGGTCATCAAAGGTTCCTCAGGTTCGCTCTGATGGATCAACACTACCAGCTTGTGGCCTTGCCCTTCGGCCTCACTTCAGCTCCCGAGATGCTGGCTGGCGTGATGTCTCTGCTCAGATGCTTCCCTATCTGGACCACATTCTCATCACTTCCCAGTCTCTACATCAGGCAGAGTTGGATACTCAGCTGGTGGTGTCCACTCTGGAGTCATTTGGATGGGTGATCAACCACCCCAAGTCCTCACTGTCCCCTTCCTTGGTAACTCCATTCCTAGGAATGAATCTGGATACAGTTCAGGCAAGGATCTTTCTTCCTCAACAGAAGGTGGACAGTCTGATTGCACAGGCTCAGTCCCTCCTAGCTTGTCCCCATCCCTCCATCAGGCAGGGGATGCAGCTGGTGGGCCTGATGGTGGCATGCTTCGAAGCGGTCCCTTATGCTCAGTTCCACTTGAGGCCTCTGCAACTTCACCTATTGTCAGTATGGGACAAGGACCCAACGTCCCTGGACAGGGTCTGTGTGCTCTCCCCCCTGGTCAGGAGGTCCCTCTCGTGGTGGATGGACTCAAGGAACCTGTTGGGGGGCAGATCCTTTCTTGCCCCTTCCTGGGAGACGGTCACCCAGGTGGTGCATCTGATCACTCAGGGCTCACTACGCCATCCCAATTTACAAACTCTGGCTTTGACGGCTTGGCTGCTGAAACCTCCATCTTGATGGAGAAGGGGCTGTCTTCCTCGGTTGTGGATACTTTGATTAAAGCTAGGAAGAAGTCTTCCTCTTCCATTTATTACAGGGTTTGGCGTGCCTACATTGACTGGTGTGAGTCTAAGTCTCTTCCCTGTCGTGTGTTCTCTATTCCCAGGATTCTGGAGTTCCTGCAGCATGGGTTGGAGATGGGGCTCCAACTCAGTACTCTGAAGGGTCAGGTTTCTGCCCTGGCTATTTTCTTTCAGAAGTCCTTTGCTCAGCACCCTCTGATCAGGACTTTTTCCAGGGGGTCACTCATGTGCGCCCCCCACGTAAGCCTATGGTGCCTGTTTGGGATCTGAACTTGGTTCTGTCAGCCTTGCAGGGTGCTCCCTTCGAACCTGTGCAGGATGCTGCCTTGGCCATTCTTACGCTCAAGGTTGTATTTCTGGTGGCTATCACTTCTGTCAGGCATGTGTCTGAGTTGGCGGCGCTTTCCATTCAGCCCCCCTACTATGAGAGACACCAGGACAAGGTGGTGTTTCGTTTCAAACCTGACTTTCTGCCTAAGGTAGTGTCTGCCTTTCATTTGAATCAGGCTATTGTTCTTCCTTCCTTGTGCCCTAATCCTAGCAATGCTAAGGACAGGGTTTTGCACTCTTTGGATGTGATTAGGTGTCTGAAGTACTATCTGGTGGCTACTGCACCTTTCAGGAAAACTGATGCTCTTTTTGTGGTCCCTTCTGGTCCTAGGAAGGGTATGGCTCCAGCCAAGTCTACTATCAGCAAGTGGATTCGTCAGGCTGTGATTCAGGCCTACTCTGCTAAGGGGAAGAATCCTCCCTTCCACCTTACTGCTCATTCCACTCGTGCTATTGGTGCCTCTTGGGCTTTTCAGCACCAGGCTTCTGTTTAACAAGTTTGCAAGGCCGCTACTTGGTCTTCTGTTCGTACCTTTACAAAGTTTTACAAGGTTGATGTTAGGGCCTCAGCTGATGCTGCTTTTGGCCGAAAGGTTCTGCAGGCGGCAGTGGTTTAAACTGTCTGCTGCTGATTTTTATTGGGGATCCCACCCTGCTTTATGGACACTGCTATTGGATGTCCCAAGTGTAAGTATTAGATTTGGAGCAGGGCGTACTGTATACTAAGAATAATACAATTCTGTGATTACTCACCTGTGGAATTGGTATTATGAGTATACAGTACGTCCTGCTCCAACCCACCCTTGGTTTGCATTTTCTTGGATCCCATGTATGGTGATTGTTATCATCGTTATAGTTGATAGTTTGGATTGTTTAATTCTCCCGGCTTCTCATTAACTGCTTTTCAACGCTGGGGATTTGTGGGAGGTCCCTGGGTATTTGAGGCGCCGGGAGGAGCCTATTTTCGATGTCTCTGCAGTCCAGCACCATCTGGCGGAGTATATCCCAAGTGTAAGTATTAGATTTGGAGCAGGACGTACTGTATACTCATAATACCAATTCTACAGGTGAGTAATCACAGAATTGTATTTTTGGGCAGTAGGGGAGTTGGACAGTGCCCACAGTTGCTTCAATGAGTTAACATTCTGGCCATTGCATTTCCAAAACTGATACACGGACCCCTGTTAGCATATCTCAATGGCTGGTGGCAAGTGTGCGCAACAGAGGAAAGCGGCCAGTGGGAGGCGTCTGACAATTCTTTTACTCAGAACTTATTTTCAGGCATAATTATTATGTTAGGCCTACACATGTGCTGAGGGAGTATGGATCAATATAAGCAAACTTGTGATCCTTCGTTCACAGGGACACCCCCAATTAGGATGTACCTGGTATAAGAATTTTCACTCACCTGGGTTTTGGTCCGCTTTTGTAACTTTGTATGATAGGAAATTACAGACAAAAACAAATTAGGGATAGACATCCGAATCAGCAGATAGAAACAACATACTATAAATAAGAACATAGGAAAACAAAAATGCAGATATTAACACCCAGGCATTTTTTTTTTCCTCTGCCGATTTGGAATGCCCCGCTGTGGGCAATCCCCATAAATGCTCTATTCATTCCTTGCTTACCATTCTATGGAAAAATAATGGAGAAGGAACTGCTGTCCGCACCCTCACTCTTCCACATACCCACTCCAGCAATTGAGAGGCAAGCAGGGATGCAACATAGGATCGCCAGCAATGTGAATATACCGTGTGATTGCCATTGTTCCTCTTTAGTCTCTAGAATCTCTTTTCAAATTAAAAAATGACGTGGCACTGCACCCCTTTAATAGCCTAGAAAAGCCTATGTAGTGTGACCAGGTGGTACCGGTGTGGGGACAGTTAAGCAATAGATCTCAAACAGGTGTTTCTTCTGTTTTCAAGGAAATTCCTTCTAAAAGTGCTTTCACATTACTATACTAGCTTAAAAATGATTGCATACCGCGAAACCTCTTGATGCTGGAAGTATTAACTTTCATTGTTTGCCAACTGTATCAACAAATACAATTTCTACTTACCCCGCAGCGCGTTCGAAAATTGCCTGTGTATCTTGGATAACATGTAAGCACTGTGAGAATTATAATTATGTCTGCTGGAGGACAGTGGAGTCAGGTGAAAATTAACTGTATTTTCAGTAACAATTAAGCCCAACTCAGAACCACATATCCAAACACATGACCAGGGCCTAAAATAACTGGATATAGCCAAACAACCACCTTTAATTTAATTCTATTATATAATAATTATTCCTAATTAATTGAAATATTGTCATCACTACCAACATCTGGGGCATCAAACGTTTGTATATTGAGAAGATAAGTAGACAATCTCCCTATTTGCCATGCTTCAGCTTCTCTCTCCCCCTCTCTCCTATTTCTGTTCTGTGTCTCCTGTTGACCCTCTCTCCCTCTTTAGCATAGTGACACATAAACCTCCCACAGGCACACACCTCAGGCCCAGTACAGAAGCAGATGCTGATTTAGTTTGCCCAGGGCAGCCCAACAATCATTTTTACCACCTGGCAAAACCTAGAAAAAAATCCCTCAGCAGCTGTTGCACCCTCTGGTGCAGCAGTGAGATAGATCGGTTAAGTGGTGGGAGCTGGTTGCACAGACACAGAACAGTCACTGTATCCAACAGAGATTCCTTCAAATGGTTTGGTGCATTTTTCTTCTGGAATATATATACATGATTTGCATCCAAACGCCCTTATGTGTTTTACACTTGGCTTTTCATTGCGCCACAGTTAATATGGAGCTTTCTCCACTATTCTATAAAAAAGTCTGTTCCGCAAATAAATGCCTGTCATTGCCGCCTCACCCCAATATTTTCGTGGCAGTCTAGACTGTCTGTCAGCATACATCTGTGTGTGTATATTTGTGTGTGTATATAGCTCTGGTGTGTATGGTACTGTCTTTGGATGCTCTATTCCATTCTGCTTTAAGCACTCTTGTACTTTGTGTCCTGTAAATTCACCTCTATTGTCACTTCAAGTATGAGAGGTTTCCTCTGAAACTTGTTACTTGTCTTTACTACATAGTTCTGTAATTTGTCAAGAACTTCACTTTTGTGTTGCATTAGGTAAGTGACTGTGTATCTAGAATAGCTGTCTATGAAAGTCACTATGTACCTGTTGCCTCCAGGTGTAGGTGGGTTTAGGGAACCACATACATCACTCTGAACTAGGCCAAGTGGTCTTAAAGCTCTATTCTGACTGGCTTCAGGAAGTGTTGCTCTTGTAGCTTTAAATGTAAGGCAACATTCACAATTAACAGTAACTAGACAAGTAAATACTTTTAGATCCTTTGTTAGATTCCTCTTTTTTAGTTCTTGTATGCATTTTGGGTGTCTGTGCCCTAAACACTTGTGCCACATGTGTATACAATTATTGTGTTTATTGGTGCATAGTCTCACCTTTTCCTTCTTTGTGTTGAGGCAATACAGATGATCATCCAGCTTGGCACTTGCTATCGTCTGCTTGCAGTCCTGGATAGAACACTTTTCACCTTGGAACTTTACAGTGAGTCATTTGGCTTTCAGACGCCTCCTCCTTCTAGATCAGGAACATAAAGCACATCTTTTACTCATTTTGTAAAATTTCCTCAGCAGAAACAACGTGCTGCTTCAATGGGATCTGTCATACAGTCTTTTCAATACATCCCATGTGCCTTTTACTGTATTCTCACTGTGTATGTGAGTACGCTGATCGTCTTCTATTAGTAAGCTTTAGGTGGCCTGTGTCTGTTTTTCCTGTCCCTGTCCTGATTATTGCCCTTTGGACTCTTTTGTAGCAACAGGCCTGAAAGTCAGCCCACCAAAGATAGGGGTCCCCATGGCATCCCCATGGAACAATGGCATCGCCCACCAACCCACCCAGGATTGATGTGGATCAGAATGGAGGCTACATGTTATCTGCCAAGGTAAGCACACTCCTTGTCTCAAGCTTCTAGGCCTGAAAACCCCCGATGTCCGCCCCTACTAACCCTTCCTGCTCCCCCTACAGAGGTCCTAGGTGGATGTAGCGAGGCTGCCTGAGGATGGCTCGGGCCCCCTCAAGAGACTGCAACTAATCCCTGTCCCTGGAGCCCCCACCATCGGGGTATACAGCTTCCCCGTGTGAGCAAACACAATCCTACATTCACCTACCTGGTAAGTGGACGTCAATTAGTATTTTGGGATGCCCTTTATATAGGAATCAGATCCAGTTCCCTTAAGTAACTGAACCATTATGTTTTCCCAGGCATCGCCAACCATTCTCTCTTCCCAAAACCCCACCTGGACCACATTAACTCTTCCTGCATACAACAAATCCCTTATTTAGTTACCTAGTTAATACAGTTGAAAAAAGACATATGTCCATAAAGTTTAACCAATGGTCGGGGTTGGGAAAAGTTATTTTTAAAATGTATTTATTTTTTACTGGTAGCAGCTAATAGTAACGGTTAATGTTATTTTCATCTAACCCTTTTTTGAAGCTGTCAGCTGTTGGTGCTGTAACAAACTTATGTGTGAGGCCACAAATTTATAGTTCTTATGGTAAAAAATGATTGTCGCCTCCAGAGATTTCATCTTTTTTTCTAGTCAAAGGGAGTGCCCCCTTGTCTTTAAGAGGGTTTTACCTGATATAGTGTTTCTTCATATGTTTTGTATTGGCCATTTATATATTTATACAAGTTAATCATGTACTCCCTTAGACATCTACTCTCTAGATTAAACAGAGTTAATGATCCCATAATCTTTTTTTCATAAATAAGGTCCTTTATTCCTCTTATTAGTTTGGTGGCTCACCTCTGCACCTTTTCCATAATCAAAGCATTCTTTTGGTGCCCAGAACTGGAGGGCATATTCCAGATGAGGACGCACCAGTACCTTGTAATGAGGAAAAATTACATCCCTATCCCGTGATTCCATGCCTCTTTTAATACATGATAACATCTCGGTAGCCTTGGAAGAAGCTGCTTGACATTGCATGCTGTTATTCAGCCTCTGGTCTAGCAGTACCCCCAGATCCTTCTCAACTAGTAACTCTCACAGTTTCACTCCCCTAAGGATATATTTGGCCTTCAGGTATTAGACTCAAAGTGCATGACTTTACATTTCTCCACATTGAACTTTTGACAAGTGGATGCTTAGACACTCAAAGTGTCCAAGTCAGCTTGAAGCTTGTGAACATCTTCAATAGACTGCACTGTGCTACATATCTTTGCATCATCCACAAAAATAGAGATATTCAAGAATTCCCTTAATCCAAGAAAGGTTGGTGTGGGGGCGTTTTATTTTACCTTTTTTTGTTACTATCACATCAGGGCATCCCAAATCAAGGTGCCTGCTGGGTGGAGGATAAGACATTCCCCACTGGAAAATTGCTTAGCAATATTGATATATTGCTTTTCTTTTAAAAACTAAACATCTTGCATAGTGTTAGGAGTCAGCATATATGGTAATGTGGAGTGGATAGGAAATATACTAATACATATTGGCAAGGGAAAATAATGATAAAGGAATCAGCCATCCTATCAAAAGAGAGATGTAAAGAAAATGTGAATGACTCATTATTCAAGTGAGAGGACATGTTGCTATGTCCTACTGTACGTGTATTACACAACGACAGCATTGTGTACAGTAATTAATATTCTTGTGTGTGATTGCAGTTTGCTGATGAAGGTGATGGTGGCTTGTAAAGACTTGTGAGCTGTTTCCAGGAAGATGATTTGCTAAAGACCTCACACATTAAGATGAGCAGCTTTAGTGGCATATATTAGCATCATACATCCTGGCCAGCCCAGGGGAACTCTCTGTCAATGCACAGCCAGCTGTTTTAATAAAGCCCCAACCATCTAAAGGTTACGCTTCACATCAATGACATCCAGACACTTCATGGGGTCGCACTTTGCTGGCAATCTTCATTAGTGGGATCCTTTGTACGTCTAGGTAGCAGCTGTGTTCACAACTTATGTAGTTTAGCAGTGATGTGCTATATGTAAAGGAGGTTAACTGTTCTGACATACTTCAGGCAAGGTAATTGTTACACCATTGTGTGGGGCTATGTTTGGCACTGTCCAAAACTGTTTTCCATTTCTAAATTGGAGAAGAAATGGCCGAGATAGATGTTTAGAGTTTCACCTCATGATTTCTCTTCTGCAAAAAAGTAGGTGCGGCCTTTGGAGCTTTGATGCTGCATATTAATCAGCATAATAGGCACGGTTTGTAAGATTCCTAGAACTTGCATAAGAAACCCTAGCTGTGCTTCTTCCCTCTCCCCCTGTTGCTAGGCGACATCAGAGCCTAGACAGCACTCCCACACACACATGGCTGTAATCCCAATTGTACTCTCGAAGTGCATGTGTGCCCTCTAAAAAGCCCATGTGCACACTCCCAAAGTGCATGCACGCATTCCCAAACATCCATGCATGTACTCAGAAAGCTCATGCGCATACTCCCAAAGTGCATGCACGCACTCCCAAAGTGCAGAATTGGCCAGGGAGGGAGGGGGAAGGGGCGACAGGAGGCCATGCTGCTTCACGCGGCATCGGCAGGGGGAGCGATGAGGAAGGTGGGGTGGCAGTCGCTGCACAGCTCTCTCCCACCATAGGTATGAGGAGATAGGTGGAAGGTGGGGTGGCAGGCGCTGCATGGCTCTCTTCCACCATAGGTATGGGGAGATAGGTGGAAGGTGGGGTGGCAGGTGCCACGCTGCGCTGCTCTATCCTGTCATCAGCCCTCTCGCTACGTTAGTGAGTGACGGGGGTTGACAAGCTGCATTGAGTGTGGAGCTCCCCACTGCTGGAGTGGAGGGGAAAGTACCACCATGTGTCCGCACTCGCCGTGGATGTTGCCGTCCGCCCAGCATGTTTTTTCTCCCCCCCCGCTGGGTGAGTGAGCTGCAGGGGGAGGAACGCGTGTGGATTCTCTACGTTGCTGGCCAGCGGGGAGGTTGTCAGCGCTGCTGTGAAGTTGGAGAAAGCGAAGGGGGGGTGGGAGGGGGAAGGGGGCTAGCAATTCTGTCTCGCTGTGCTGAGCTGATAGGGGGACGAGATGGGCCATCAAATTATTGCTGACGATTTCCTCTCTCCTGCAACAATTAGAGGAAGAACACCAGCACTGTTACAAAGTACAAAAGGTAAGCACTGTGTTCCTAAAGAGAGAGGGGAGACTGCAGAAACACTTTAAGCAATGCACTACAAAGGTCATGATCACTGTAGAACATACAGTCAAGGGCGTATTTTTTGATTGCCCCTTTTTGATTAATTTAAGGCTTATTCCCTTGGCCATGATCATTTATGAAAATTATAGTTTTGCAAACTGTGTATATTGTGACAGAATGCCTGCAGGAATGCAAGAAGTCCAGAAGACACTGCAATTGGTTGTTATAGTACACCAGCAATGCAACCTGTACTGAGCAGGAACTCCAATTCCATTCTTAAGATACCCGCCTTTAAGTGCCAGCCTACCTAGAAATGTTGTCACCTGCTGTTGCTAGACCATTTTTCACATGTTCAACTGTGATTTGTGAGGGGGTTTTAAGGGGTTTCCCAGGAAAATTATAAATAGTTTTTTGCAGTGTGAAAGTCTGGGCTTTAAAATGAAATGTCTTCTTTTCCATTTGTGTTCTCAATATGTTTGGGAGAAATGTGTGCAAAGAAATAAAAAATATGTATATACCTTGATAAAGTTCCTAAACAGGAACGAAATGCGTTGGTGGAAGTTGAAGTGCATTTTTAAGGTTCTATGTTTCCCTTTGATTCCAGGAGACATTTATAGACTAGAGTCCCAGCTTGACGGCCACAAGCAAGTGTGGAACCAAATTGGATGTTGGACATTTTCTATATGCGCTTTTCAAGTGGAGCGAAAATTTGACTTTTTAGAAATTAGTAGTTTTTAAGCAATATCACGCTATGATATGCATTTATATGTTAATGCGAGCTTGGAATACCATGAGGTGAACGGAACTGGATATTGACCAGTGAGAATCCACATTAAGCTGGAACCAAAGTGAAACATTAAAGGGGAGCCAAAGAGGAAAAGATTGGCTGTCTTTCTGCCTATTTGAAATTGTATATCTGGTAAGCAGGGAATCTGTGCCATATGTGGTGGAGGGTTGTTTATATAGTGATAAGAAGATGGAGGAATATTATTTAAATATGAATCTTCAAAATTAAGGACTTTATTGCTGGACTTTTAACAATAGTGTAGAATTTTTTTTTATCATTCACTTTTAAGTTTTAATATGTGCATGTCACTCTAGAGGAATATAAGCATAAGCTTCACACAATGAATACATTTTATATATATTTTTTTTTATATTTATAATTTTATATATTTTTTAGGTTATTTATGCCCTTTGAGCCTATGGTTAACTGTGTTTTTAGATATATCTTCCTTTTGAAATCGGAACATTATATATCCCGAGCGCAGTATATTTGCAGAAAAAAACCCTTGAAGATTAACTACCAAATCATGAAGTGTGGAGACCAGACAGTATCCCAGCCATACCAGTAACATCAATGGTTTCCTCTAGTAACATGTACTGCAAGTTGCCATCCAGACAAACACAATTGGCTTTAGTGTCATTAACTCTTGCAGTGTTGTGTCCACATACTTTTTCACATGGATCTCCTTATCCAACATAGCAGTCCTCCCCCATCATATTTCTCCACCAGCCATCACATGCTGTCCCCTAAGTAACCTGTCTTACTCTTCCAACCCCTCTAGTATGCTGCAAATTATCGGAGGAGGTCTTGGCGACAAATTGTTCTATCATTCTGTCTGATAATAAAATCCCATATTACCACTAATTGTCTTGTTCTACCTGTAGTCCCATCCACTCAATTACTAAGGAGGCTGTTAGGGAGAACAGTATCTGCTAGGGCTGCCATTTCTGAGACAGACACTCTTGCATCATTACCCAACTTGGCCATTTTGCTAGGGTGCACAGACACGGGCTTCCTTTTCTGTGTCCCCCTTCTACTCCCTCTAACTACATTTACCCAGCTACTTACCTGCCCCTTCTGACCCATTTACGCACCCTCTGTTTCTACCCCACGTAATGCTTGCTCATCTTTCAAGATGGTCAGTCTCCCTCAGTGTTGCATTTTGCGCCTCCGAGCTTCCAAGCGTGCAACATGCTCACATTTATCACAGGGGTATTCACCCGGGAACTGTTGCTCCAGTAGTGTATACATCTGACAAACTGTGCACTGAAGTAGACCTCCGATGTTGCTAGAGATTATCCTAGTTACAAAACAGCAGTGAATACAAAAAGTTAAGTACTTCTGCTTTTAACTCCTGATTTTTTAATTCAATAACACTTATAAAGCCACAGTTATTCCAAGCAAAGCTCTGAGTTGTACCTTGGAAGTTATCTTTTAAATGTGCCAGTATTAGTACACCCTGATACACAAAAATAATCCAGATATAGATTGCAGTGTTTCACTTACTATGTTTCGTCACAATTTACCACCAACTTACCACAGGCACCTTTGCTTTCTACACAAAGCTCTCTGAGCTGTAACTTGGCATTTAAACCACCTGAACCAAGTTAACCCCTCCTATTCAGCAGGGATGCAGGAAAGAAAAAAATGTGTAAGTATTAGTTGCCAAACACCTCAACGTAAACCATGCATGTAAGGGTCATTTTATTAGAAAATCTCAGCTCTGCAGACAAAGTGCGCACCTTGCGCTTTTTCAACCAAAACAACCCTTTACAATTGGAATACAAACTGTATACTCCCTGAAAGTGCACACATTAAGCTTTCTAGGTGTATCCAGCTTGTTGTAGTGGGCACATCTTTTTTGGAAGTAAGTCAAAAGTAAAATGTATAAAAAGCAGAAAGAAAACACATTTTTCTAAAATCTCAGTTTGCAAACAACAAAAAACAAGCTAAATCTGAAATCAGAAGGTTCTCGGAACAGAACAATACCCAACATGCATAGCTACTTTTAACCCTTTTAACTGCCAGAGGTATTGTCATTCTCTGTTGCCATATCATTTTACACCATTTTGTGCTATGTTGAAAAAAAATAAAAAAAGATGTTTTCAAAATTTGTCTTGTTTATTTTAAATAAAAAAATTATTTTATTGCACCCCATTTCTCCTGATTAAAACGATACACATATGTATTGGTAGCCCTTGTTCCTGCCCAGTAGACCCTTCAAACTAAAAAGAGCACTTTATAACATCTACAAATAAAATAAAACTACTATCCACACAATAAAGGGTTACATTAAAAACATTGACGTGGGGCTTAAAAACCCCTAAAAATAAAAAAGCTATGATGTCCCCCCCTACCCAGCATTACCAGCCCGGGGACCAGCTATGCAGGGCTTGTAGACCAGGGCGCGGAGGCCAGATTCGGTGGCCCCTGACCAAGAAAGCTAGAAGCCCACATAGGCTTCACAGTTCTTCTGCTCCCCTGGGTTTTGGGGAGGCAGGTAATGGGGGGACTGGGGGTTAATGGCAATTCAGGTGACTTGCCAGACCCTGAGCCTTGTGAACTGGTATAGAGGTCTCATGGATCCCTTACTAGTTCACAAAGGGTTAACTGTTAAAAAGACATGTACACAGGTAAAAAAAAAATGTATTATTTTTTTTTTGATACTTACCTCCCATGCATCCAGAACACCGTGTCCCACACTGAACACTCTGGCTTCTAACTCTCCTGCTGATGCTGGAAGCCTTTTATGCCTGCTGAGTGATAGGACATAAAGGGTTAATTTAAAAAAATACATAGCCCCCTTCCAGGGTGGCATTTTTGGGGATTTTGAAGGGTTAAAACCACTTAAAAATAAAAAAAAGGTGGGGTCCTCCATACCCAGCATAACCAGCCTCTGCGCCCCCCACCCTGCAGGCCACAAGCCCGCACAGCCTGAATAGACCTGCCTCCCAGGCTTTGGGGAGGCAGGTCACAGGTAGCTGCAGGTGATTTGCCAGACCCCGAGCCTTATGAACTGGTATAGGGGGTCTCATGGATCTCTTACCAGTTAACAAAAGGTTAAACGTAAGACACACACACAAATTGAGGAAAATATTTTATTATTATATTTTTTTAATACCTCCCATCCATCCCTGAACACCATGTCCCACGCTAATCACTCTGGCCTCTACTGTTCTGCTGCTGCTGGAAGCCTTTTATATCTGCTGAGGGATGGGACATTAAGGATTAATTTAAAAAAATTACATAAGGTCCCCCACACCGGGCATTTTTGGGGGGGAATTTGAAAGCCTTAAAAATCCCCCCCAAAAATGATGTGGGGTTCCCTCTACCCAGTATAACCAGCCTAGGGACCAGCTATGTGGGCTAGTAGAACTGGGCGCAGTGGCCAGCCTTGTTGGCCCCCACCCTGCAGGCTACAAGCCTGCATAGCCTAAATAGTCATCCCCCTAAGCCTTGTGATAGGGGGGGGTCTCATGGACCAGTTCACAAAGGGTTAAATGTAAAAACTGACACCTGAGAAAAAAATGACTTTTTTTTTTCTCTACTCACCTCCGATCCTGTGTCCCACGGCTATCCGATGACAGATGCCAGTGGTGATCGGTGCAGGGCCAGTGGGCAGGCTGGGGATCAGAGCCCCCTGTGCTTCTACCCGCTCTGCCAGAGCCCGACCAGAAACTACATGACTAGAAGTCACCCCGCTCCCCCCCACAAAAATGCATGGCTAGATGTGGCAGACAGTGCAGTCTATTCCCTGGGGTGTGGGGAGGTCGGGGGAGTCAGTGCACCAGACGACGGGATTGGCGGGGACATGCAGCCGCAGCTGTGGACCGGAGTTGCCCTCCATAAGTGCTCTTACCCAATCCTTGCTGCGGGGACTCATATTCCACTGCCCGGCTGCCATGTAAGATGTCTCCGCCGCCACTGACATGATGTGACTCCAGATTCTGGCGTAAAGAGACGGAGGGCTGGGCCAGCCGGTCCCTTATATTATCCATCTCCCCATCTGTCATCACAATGCTCTGCCCCCACCCCAGCCGACCCCATCATGGTGCTGCATCCCTTACGGGGACACGTAACACTGCCCAAGCACATCAAAATACAGAAGTTCTTATCAGCAGGATTCACACTCCCGGTGCACAACTGCACACCATATTTGATGGGGTGTATATGTGTCCAATGTACGCTTGCCCACATATTTAACCCATTTGTGCTTTCAGACAAACACAAGCAGTGAGTGCACACATGCCTGGAGCTCTTTTAACTGTATTAACTATGTAAGTCCCTGTGGTGAGTAAGCTCCATGCGGGTCTTATCCAATCTGGAAAAGCTGAATCAGTATGCAACCTAGGGAACATTGTCAATGGACTAAAGGTATTTTTAGAATTTTGCTCCACTTTGTCTGTGCTTAAAGGATTTCTGTAGGCAAAGTGCATAAACTGTCATTTAGCAGCTCACCTCATCATGGCTGCCCTCTCCCTTCCTGACAGAACACAGCTGCTTCTGAAAAAAGAAACAAGGCAAAGAGTAGTGGCACACACCCTGAATTTGTTATAGACCACCAATAATAGGGCTAAGCTGGTGGTCTAAAGCTCCACATCATCAGACTGTGGACACTGGGAAAGAGGGAGAACAGCCAGGGTGATGAGAATGCCTGTATTACAGACTCCACCCATAATGCTGTGTCATCACAGAGCCAAGGCCCATGCCCAAATATCTCAAAAGATAAATCTTAAGTTGAAATTGTAAACCTTGATATCTTAGCCATTTCTTCTTTAATTTAAAAACTCTAAATTGTTTAGACCATGGCCAAACATAGTCTGACACAACGCAGAGACAATTGTCTCTGCGTTCTGTATCACTTTAAGTGTTGGAATAAGCAAAAAAATAGTTAAAAAAATAAAGTTCTATTCTCACCTAACCACCAATAGCCTTAAATGCTGGCAGCATTTGCAGCTGAATCTCTTTAGCTGTCATCCTGTGATCCAACAGAGGGTAGCGAGATGTCAGCACTCGAGCTGCTAGCTGAAGAGTCACTGAGATTCAGCTGCCAGCGTTACAATGGATCAAGGCTAAGCTATAGAAAGATAGGTATTACTAAATATTCCATGTGCAAGTTTATAAGAGGTGGCATGTTACTTTTCTGTGTGTCATTTATCAGATCTACAGTCATCTGTTAGTCATCAGTGGACAGCAATTTATTTGTATCAGTTTATGTTTCTTTCAGGAAATTTAAATTGCACTAGGATTCAAGAGGTAATGTGCCCGCTCTGAGCAACACCCCTACCATTCCTCCCATCAGCCTTCATACAAGTGGCACGCTGTCATCATTATCTGTAGGTCAAACTTTCTGTTTGAAACCTAAAATACCACTGAATGTAGAGACAAAAATAATGAGCAGGATTCTTTCTTCTCTACTGAATGTGAGGTTGAAAATGTGATACGGGCAGGCTGATTCATCACTAACGCCAGGTAGCGACAGATGAGCGCCTGTAGCGGGCATTTTCAGAGCGCCCGCTAGTAGTCACTGTGCTCAGCCGTGGGTCGCTACTTCATAGCGACTCAGTCGTAGTAGTAATGTTGAATACATTGTGAGGAGTCGCAAATTTGACCAGTACAGCGCTGTATGGGAGCGCATGTTAGCGACTGCTCATAGCGACCGACTCACACCATATTCAGCAAAAAAACAGCCTCCCAAATCTCTGGCGCTGAAAAATGCTTGTTTGAAGCCCAGAGCACAGGAGGCGGTGTGTTTAAAGTCTGTTTTCAAGCATCTGTCAACTAGTAACAAAGCGAAAACATGGAATTACATTGTAACAACATTGTAACATGAACACTTTAATGGCAGACCTGTAATGTCATTTCTGAAGAAATATATAAAAAATGAAAAAATTGTGAAAAAACAGCGTTTTCAATGCCAGAAGAGGTCACAGAATTATTTGTGATTTTTTGAAAAAAAAAAAAAACAAATACCCCGTTTAAAGAGAAGAAAAGGTTCATCCATTGAAATGTATGGGAGAGCGACAGGTAGCGAGAGGTCATACCTGGCGCTGTGCAAGGCTGAACGCCGGCGCTGTTCGCTGAGGCTGTGAAAATGATGAATCAGATGCTACATGGCGCTATCCCAGTCGCTAAACAGATTCTTCTTGATAAATGTGTAATTGTGTGCCGTGTCCGGCGTTCACCATTCGCTACCTGTCGCTACCTCTCATTAACCAGCCTCTACCTGACGCTATCCCTTCTTAAATAAGGGCCTTATACTTGTAGAATATAGTGTTCATATAGCTGAATTCATGAAACATAGAAGGTTGACGGCAGAAGGAGAGCATACGGTCCATCTAGTCTGCCCTTATGTGTATACTGTATGTACTCTTTATCTTAGGATAGATGTGTGCTTATCCCAGGCATGTTTAAATTCAGTGACTGTTGATTTTTCAACTACCTCTGCTGGAAGTTTGTTCCAAGCATCTACTACTCTTTCTGTAAAATAATATTTTCTAACATTGCTCCTGATCTTCCCCCCGACTAGCTTCAGGTTGTGCCCCCTTGTTCTATCATTAAGTTTCTTCTTCAAAACACTTCCCTCCTGAACCTTATTCAGTCCTTTCACATATTTAAAGGTCTCAATCATGTCCCCCCTCTCCCTTCTTTCCTCCAGACTGTACAAATTAAGTGACTCTGACTTCCACTTTTGATGCCATTCTAAAACTTTTCCTTATGGTGTGCCAATATAAGGTATTCAAGGTGCTGATCTTATCTGTTTATCTGTTTTTTTTTCTATTTATTTGCAACTCAAAACTGTTTTCCCTAGCAAGTAGTGTATGTTAGCTACATACATTACAGTGCTGTCCTGGAGTACAAATTAGAAACTTCCTGACTCTGGTTCCTGATTCCCAACTGATTGGCTAAGGCAGAGATAAAATAGTTTAACCCTTTCTGCAATAATTCAGCTACTTCAGATAGGAGGGATCACAGTCTTGTGTTCTGGTAGCCAAAGGTTTACTGGTAGTGTTCTAAGCTGGAGAGGCCACTACTGCAGCTTTGCTTTTCCAAAGCTGCTGATGAGTTCACCTGTTGCAGTACAAGGCTTCTGGGATTTGTAGTGGGAAAGTACAATAAAGGGATTCTCATGGCTCCCATTTTTTCAACAGAGCCCCAGGAATATAAGAAACTTGGAAGCAGCATGCTGATAAGTAAATCACAGGCATGGGGACACAATACTAAAACAAATGTTTATTTTACATCCTAGAAGAGAAAAACAATAAGGCAGAACACCAAAAACATGACAAACAGGAAGTTTCCTTTAACTTTGTGTGGGATATTTTGGGGAGGGGGCATAGATGTCTGGTGTATGCTTGCACACACATAGGAATTCTTCCTGCTTATTTAACCCATCTGTGCAGTGCATGCATGGGCTCCTCTAATTACAGTGCCCGGGGAGCAGTTGGGAAGTTAGATGTGGGTCAGAAGTCTGCTCCCTTATCTCTAGGCCACGAATGGCTGGGTCAACAAAGATCTCTGAGAGGCTAAGGCCCTTATTTATGAAGGAATAGCGACAGGTAGCGACTGGTGAGCGGCCGGTAATGACGGGCCCCGCCACGATAACGCCGGCTCCCCACCACAATCACACATTTATCAAGCCAATCCTGCTTAGCGACTGAGATAGCGCCATATAGCGACTCATTCATCATTATTCCAGCCTCAGCCCACAGCGCCAGCGTCCGACCTTGAACAGCGACAGGTATGACCTCTCGCTACCTGGCGCTCTCCAATGCATTTCAATGGAACAATCTTTAAATATTAATAATTAATTGTTATTAATTTTTTTTTTTTTAATGTGAAAAATTCTGTGACCACCTCTGCCATTTTAGATAATTTTTTTAAGGGAAAAAAAAAATAAATTGTACAGAATTGATATTACAGGTCTGATATTAATGTATTCATATTACTAAATTATTTAAAAAACTTGTTTTTTTTGGTTTCCAAAAATATGGTTGTTTGGGGGTTAAAAAACGACTTTTAACCCATCGCCGCCAGCGCTCTGGGGTTTAAACATGCATTTCACAGCGCGAGAATTTTTTGAGCGTGATTTGTTAATGAATATGGTGGGAGCCGGTCGCTATGGCCAGTCGCTATCATGCGCTCCCATACATCGCGGAACCTGTCAAATAGCGACTCCTCACCCAATATTCAACATTACGGCAAACCGACTGAGTCGCTATCAACTACCGAACAACGGCCAAGCACAGCGACTACTAGCGGACGCTGTGAAAATACTGCTATACTGTCGCTACCTGCCGCTATTAATGAATCGGCCTCTAAGTGTCCCTTATTCACATACACATATTCCTATATTTCCATTCTTGCAGCCTTGCCTTGCCTCCCTGAACTGCAGCCATACATTAAAGAGGACCTATACCCTCAGTAACCCACTGCATATTCTATTGTCTGACATCCCAAGAGGAATGCCTGTAAGTGATTAAAAACATTAATTATATTAATTTTAGATGCTGAACAATAGTTTCTTAAACCGGACCTTCAGCGTGATTTATTGAAAAGCCCAAACCCTTATAAAACGATTCTCTAGCATCTAAAATTAATATATTTTAAGTTTTTAGTCACTTATTATTCTTTCTCCCACTGGGCTGCAACTCTGTTCAGGACTTTAGGATATGGGTGCCGCCATCTTGAAGCATCACACTTACTGAGGAGAGTGGGATAAAGTACAGGGGGCGGGGTTATTGCTGTGCTTTGCTCAGACAGAGCTGGGGTCAGGTAAAGGACAGCAATCCCAGAATGCAGAGCAGCACAGTCAGAAGGCACTTCCTGTTTGCAGGCTGCCTGATGTTCCATGAGCCGCCATCTTGGATGTTTAAAGGCTCATAACATGCAGTAGATGCAGGTAGGATGATGTTTAATGTGAGCAATCTGTATGTACAGGGTGGGGGAAACATATAAGATAAGACTCTAATTTAGAGTGAAGGACCGCTTTAAGGGTTTGGGTTTTTTAATAAATTATGCTGAAGGTCTGCTTTAAGGATAAAATTAAAGATGATATACACTTACCCGCATTTTTAGCAATATCACAGTACTTTTGGTTTTGTACAGTTTGAGAGTATGGCAACTCAGGAAGATTTGTGAGCTCAATGACCAAGGTCTCAGACCTGTCAGTGTTAGAGCCTCTTCACAATGATTCTGTTAGGAAAGGCCAGGTAATGCAAATGCCAAAGCTTTATTAATGCCCAGATTTCTCTTACCTTCTCAAAACACAGAAGCCATGGTTTCTTCTATGCAGCTGATAAAATATAGTAAAGCAGTCTCAGATTTCATCCATTGGAAAGTTAGTTGAACTGGACCTCAGCATCAATTAATGAAAAGCCTGAACCCTTAGAAAACTATTCCCCATCTAAAATTAATATATTTTAAGTTTTTTGTCACTTACTTATTGTTTCCCCCACTGGGCTGCAACTCTGTTTTCCCAAGGAAATGGGTGCTGTCATCTTGCCTCAGAAGCATCACATACTGAGGAGATGAGAGGGGACGTGGAAGGTGGTGGGGTTATAGCCGTGCTTTGCACAGACTGAGCACAGTTGGGGTCAGGAAAAGGACAGCAATCCCAGAATGCACAGTCATAAGACACTTCCTGTCTGCAGGCAACCTGAGACTCCATAAAACCCTTCTTGGATGTTTAAAGGCTACACTAGGGGAAGGTAGGATGATTGGTAATGTAAGCAATCTGTATGTACAGAGTGGGGGGGGGGCATACACTAGCGGCAGGTAGCGACAGTTGAGCGACTGTATCGGCATTTTCAGAGCGCCCGCTAGTAGTCGCTGTGCTTGGCCGTTGTTCGGTAGTTGATAGCGACTCAGTCGGTTTGGCGTAATGTTGAATATTGGGTGAGGAGTCGCTATTTGACAGGTTCCGCGCTGTATGGGAGCGCATGATAGCGACTGGCCCTAGCGACCGGCTCCCACCATATTCATTAAAAAATCACGCTCAAAAAATTCTCGCGCTGTAAAATGCATGTTTAAACCCCAGAGCGCTGGCGGCGATGGGTTAAAAGTCGTTTTTTAACCCCCAAACAACCGTATTTTTGGAAACCAAAAAAAACAAGTTTTTTAAATAATTTGGTAATATGAATACATTAATATCAGACCTGTAATATCAATTCTGTAAAATTTTTTTTTTACCTTAAAAAAATTATCTAAAATGGCAGAAGTGGTCACAGAATTTTTCACATTTAAAAAAAAAAAAATTAATAACAATTAATTATGAATATTTAAAGATTGTTCCATTGAAATGCATTGGAGAGGGCCAGGTAGCGAGAGGTCATACCTGTCGCTGTTCAAGGACAGACGCTGGCGCTGTGGGCTGAGGCTGGAATAATGATGAATGAGTGGCTATCTGGCGCTATCTCAGTCGCTAAGCAGGATCGGCTTGATAAATGTGTGATTGTGGTGGGGAGCCGGCGTTCTCGTGGCTGTGCCCGTCATTACCGGTCGCTCACCAGTCGCTACCTGTCGCTATTCCTTCAGAAATAAGGGCCTAAGAGTGAAGGTCTGGTTTAAGGAACTGTGGAAGTCAAGAGAAGGTCTGGAAGACCTTGAAAAAATTCGGAGACAGCTACTCATAGTATTGCTAGAAAATTAGATCAGAAACCCTGCTTGACTGCAACCCTTAGGCAGATTTAGCACTTGTGGAAGTTTAAGAGCTGTGGTGCATTGTCTGACTGTTCGACTGCTCTACTGCGACACCTGCATAAATATGACCCTTATAGAAGAGTCATCAGAGGAAAACCTCTTATGCATCCCCAACACAAAATTCTGAAATTTAGAAATGGACACCTGATGAAGCCTGATGCATTTTGGAAACAAATTGTGGCCACATTGGGAAAAGGGCACAGAATTGGGTGTATCAATTATGCTTCGGGGTGGTGTTGCAGCCAATAGCATGGGGAACATTTCACAGGTTGTGGAAAGAATAGCTTCAATAAGATTTCAGCAAACTCTGGAACAAACATAACCCCAACTCTAAAAAGGCTAAAGATGAAAAGAGGATGACTTCTACAAATGAATAATAATCCTAAACCAAACTCAAAATCCACAATAAACTACTTCAAAGGGCACAAGCTGAAGGTTTTACCATGGCTCTTACAGTTTCCTGATCTAAACTTAAATCTATAAATCTGTGGATAGACCTCAGAAGAGCAGCAAATACAAGATGACCAAGGAATCTCACAGAACTAGAAACCTTTGGCAAGGAAGAATAGATGCATATCACCTAAAAATGGACCAATCATGGGCCACGCTGGCCCTGGAGTCTAAAGGACTCTACAGGGAGACCAGGGATGGGGCTGTCGCTGCACCCTATAAGTGGTTGCATTACACTGATTACGTTATGTGGTGTTACTAGGTCCCCATGCGGGGGCCCAAAGTTTTGCTTTGGTCCATTTTCCTTTTTTTATTTTGAAATGTAATAAATAAAAATAAGTTTTTGCTTAAAATACAAGGGGAATGTGTCATTTTAACTTTACATTTCTTAACTGTTTACATTAATGGTAGTTGCAAAATCTTTGGTATGCCTCTGTACTTACGTCACGTTCCTGCAATGCAGTGTCTGCATAGGCAACCAGTGGGCATTGGCAGCCATTTTGGCAAACCTTGTTGGTTGTCTTGGTCAGTTGGCATCAGCATGATGAGACCCTAATTTGACTGAAAAACACACCCCAGAGATGTCAGATTGGGCACAGGTCCACTTTAAGGTCAGGAGTGCTTTTAAAGCAGGACAAATCCTTCCCTTGCAGTCTTGTGCCAGGGGCACTAAACTAACCTAATCTACCCCCTCACGCCATTAGTGTATGAGCATTAGATACTCAAGATTTCCTAGCAGGACGCCATCCAATGGGGAGAGGAAACAGTGCACACACTTGCAGCTATTTTAATTTCTAACAGCACCATCCACCCTCCATATTCCCTGGTCAACAAGACCTTCCGCACCTGCTGTCAACCAGCAAGGCCGCAACATATTTCACACTTCCTGTGGCCCAGGAACCCAGAGCCGGCTCCAGGTTTAGGTCGGCCCTTGGACAGCATGGTCTCAGTGGGCACCTTAGTGGTGGAGAGTCGCGGGTCAGGGATCTATAAATTCCATGCTGTTTTTAGTGAGACTCACAAAGCTGCCACTTGGAGGGTTAACCACATTGTGGCAGCTGTCAGTGGGCCCCCCCTTGGGGTGGGGGCCCCTCGGCAGCTGACCGGGCTTGCGGGTGCCCTGCAGGAACCTAAGGGTAGATTTATGAGGATCAAGCCTGCCTAGGAGAGGTGTGGACATGGGGTCCCCCCCAGGTTTGGTGTGCTTTTGGTTATATCCACCCTGCTACATTTTTTGCCCCTACAATACTAAAGCTTCAGTACCAGTGAGTCGGCCAATCTACCCCTGTTCATGAACTGTCCCTGCAATGCTATATCCTCAGCCTTGCAGGGAACTCAGACTCAGCAGGGATTTTATAATTCGCCCCCAGTCCACCACTGCACTGGTGTCATTAATATTCCTAGGTCAGACTTCTGTTTGAAACCTGAAATGCTACAGAAAGGAAAAATAATGAGCAGCAGCCCTTTTCTCTCCTGAATACGTGGATGAAATTGTGACACTGATACTTGTAGGATGTAGTGTTCATATCACTATATTTATGGCTCTGTATGAAAATAGACTTTGAAATAAAAACAAAACAGCAAAGAAACATGCATTACTGTACATGTAATATAGAGCAGAGGCAGTTTTATCCCACTATGCGAAACTTGATGATGTAAATGTCATGTCAAAGCAAAATATGCATAATATTTCCATGATCGAGAGACCCTTCTATGGCTGCCAATAAATTCATGTTCTCTACATGCAATTTCCATTTGTATGGGATTTCAGCAGGGTAGACTGACAAGCTCCTTTAATCATACATATATACATCATATATTACCATATCAATATCATAATAATAACATAAGGCAGTAAAACATGCAAATTTTTTATTTAAATTCTAGAGAAAGTTACCTGGAATCAACCCTGGGTTGATGTTTTTTTTAATCTGTGCTATTGCTTTTACTTTGCCCAACTAAGCCACTTAAAGAGGAACATCGGACCTAAAATAAAAAGGAGCAGACCACCCCCATCGGCCCCTACTTACCTTTTGGATGTCGCCGCTGCCTGCTGTAGTGACATACTGCTGCTTCAGGACCTGATCCTCATTCGCCGCCTACTTAGCCACCTGTTAATGACAAGCTTGGCTCGTCAACGTCCCACGGTGATTTCGGGTGGCCCCATTGCATCCCATTCATGGGCACACACAGTGCCTGATAGAATGCAAGATGGCGCCGCCCGTTGGAAGGACGCCCAAAAACCGGGGGAACCAGAAGATGGATCCCTTGGCGTGGGTACATAATGCCCAAAGGTAAAACCGTCAGGGGGCAGCAGATCGGTGAGGTTTGGGGGATGTTTTAACCTCCCCCGATGTTCCTCTTTAATTTGGCACTAAATAATGTCTAACATACAGGCTTCAGTGCACACGCATGCGCCACAACAGAGTGCCGGGGATGCGGCTAGTCGGCTGCAGGTCGTCATGATGGCACCTTTGAGATAGTCAATTGGCAATCTCAAAAGTGCTGCAGGGCGTGGCTTTGGCGGTAGAAAAACATGGTTTTATTTGAAAACCGCGACACCGCTGCACCAACAGCAGCATCCAAGGTACTGGGGTTGGGGGTGTCTTCTTTAAAGACCTAAGGCCAAGTATCCTTTCTTTACGGTTATAGCTAATCCCAATCCCAATGGTCAGGTTCAGTTAAGGCGCTCGCATGAACATGGGTATAACGATATTGTTTTGCATGCAAAGTAAAAACAAGGAAAAAAATTGTGCAATACGTCCAATCAGATTGTAAAACTAAAAGGTTTTTTAAAATGCACTCACAAACATTCCATCTAAAAAGGCATGTAAACAGAGAGGAAGACAGCAACTTCTCACCGCCAAAGCCCGAGATTCAATCAGTCTCCAAAATATCCAAATCACTGTAACCGATTAGTGTCCAAGTGGACTTGTTTTTGCTTTGCATGCAAAACAATATCGTTATACCCATGTTCATGCGAGCGCCTTAACTGAACCTGACCATTGGGATTGTTGTGAAGCATTTGAGAATGAGTGTGTGATCTGGAGACCAAATGGATGCTGCGACACCCTGCTGTGATCTAAAGGCCAAGATATCATTGTGTTCTGGTAAGAGTGGGGGCACTTCATTTGGTGTGTGCCTTTGATGGTGGTGGAGCATGCACCGTGGGATCACCTACTAATGCTTATGAACTTACTTGAGCTCTGTACCCTTGCATAACCATGTCATGTATTCATATAATATGTGTCAGGTCTGGAGTTCCCCCACAACATGGAAGCCTGTTTCTGCCTTGTATAGACCTTGCCTGTCTCCACTTCCTGCTGTATGCTGTTCCACCAGCAGATGGCCCTCTGCTGCAGAGGTGCTGGTGATTAGCCAACACCTGTGAAATTGACTTCCTGTTCTTTATGAGCTGATCCAACCTTTCAGCCGGTGGATCAGCATTGCATTGTTTTCTGTACCCAGACCCGGACTCTGAACTCTGTATCTTGAACCCAAAACCCAGAACCCTGGACTCCTGTCACAGCCTTTGTGTTTCACCTTCCCTGTCTTAGCCGTGTATCTGCCTTTGGACTTTCACTGATTCCTTATGCGTGTATGTTTCCTGAATCCACCTGTGTATATGTACAGCACCCAGAGTGTGTTTATGTTTACCTATATTTCTGCATAGCAGCCGTGGCACTCAGTGATCACCTGTATTCTTGTATAGTTACCTTACACATGTATATTTATATGTCCACTTGTAAATCTGTACAGCAGTCTGGTTGGAATGTGGTCTGTTCACTTATCACTGTTTATCACGGTTTGCCGCATATCCGCCTCTGTCTTGCAGCTCTCAATTACTGGTTATTCTACAATAGGGATTTCTCTGCTGAGAAATCTGTGACACTATTGTTATCACTCTTTATGATCAGCATACCCATTACTGTTTAGGATTTGGCCCATTTGCACTTTATGTATTGGGGTTTCAGCCCAGTGATTGTATCTGGTTATCAGATTATGAATAACTTGAGTTATCATAATACTCTCAGAGTGGTTCTCCCATCCCCCTTATGCATTACTTATACAACATTTGTACTATAAATACATGGCCCTTTTTTAGGATATTTCCTTTAATTTTCACTATGTTCTGTGTTGTATGTCATTTTTTACCATTTTGCGCTATATATGTGGTTTTTTATTGTGATTTTTTACAGGGATTTCCTAGGACAATAATATATTATTTTTTCTAAAGGCAGAGATGGCCTTCCACATGAAATGTCTTGTTTGTAATTTTATCAGTGTTTTCTTAATATATTTGGGTGAAAAATGTTATAAAAAAAGTTGTCATGTGTGTTTTTTTTAAATGTAGGTTTCAAGAAAACAAAATCTGTAAAAGCCATATTCCTCACGATTACAACGGTACCACATATGTATTTGATGGGACCCCCGTTCCTGCTCACAAACTGAAAAGTATGTTTTATGAAATACAACTACTATCCACACTATCAAGGGATAAACCTATAAAATGGGGGGACCCCATGGTATTTATTAAACCCTTACAAATTAAAAAAAAAACATTGTTGGGCTCGCCCTTCTCCAGCAAAACCAGACAAGACACCAGCTATGGGGCTGGTAGCCTGAAGGCTACCAGTCCACATAGCCTATATGGGCTGTGGGCTCTTCTGCACCCCCTTGGGCTTTGGGGATGCAGGTTCTGAGGCGAGGGGTTGTGGCAAGTCACCTATTTGCCGACAGGTGACTTGCCAGTCCTCTAGACTGGTATAGGAGTCTCAAGGACCCCTTACCAGTTCATGAAGGGTAAATTACTACCTACTTCAATTCCATTTCCGATCCTGATGTTCCACACTGACCACTGCCACAGTCTGACAGTAAGTGATCAGTAGAAGCCGGGCATGGAGCAGGGGATCTGAGTCCCCTGTCCCTCATCCAACTTCCGCAGATCACTTCCGGCTTCTGACTCGCTCCTGCTGCCGGTATAAAAGGTCCCCCTCTGCGGCAGTCTACGAGCTGTCAGAAGCTGCTGCACAGAGCATGGAGCAGGCATTCTCTGCCCCACTGAAGACCCTGGGGGTGGGGAGATCAGAGACCCCTCAGCAGAAGAGGAGATCCCCAGCACTGGATCCCAGAGGAAGGTGAGGTTTTTTCTTTCTTGCTAGCGGGGGAAATGTGATTCTATGTCTTTGGCATTTAAAGGGTTAAAGGCTTAAAGAGTAGCAACATGCAAGGATTTCTCTTTTTTGAGTTTTGTTATTTTCTGGGTGCAGGGACTGATTTGGCTGTGTGTATTCCCAGGATCCCTTGTAAGCTCTTGCACGGTGGCACTCAGTCAATTAGCAGAGCTCATTTCATTCGGGTAATCTGATGTGGCCACCATCCGCTTTCCAGACCATTCAGAAAGACCTGGTGCAGGTGCCAGCCTCACTAGAGGTATGCTGGGGATGCAAATGTGGTATGGAGATGCAACAAGGGCTTGTGGATCATGGGGTATACACATTTTGGCATGCCAAGAGGGGGACCAACCCACCAGGACCTCACCAAGAGGGGTTTTGTTCCTCTTGGACCAGCTTTGCTGCCCCTGCATGCTTGCCTAGGATCCCAATTCCAGTGCTGGTGGCAGTGTGTTGCCTAGCTGCACAGTTGGTGTTCCAGTGGCCACCAGCAGGTGTCTTGCATGGCTGTCTGGCCATTTATCCCCCTATTCAACGCTTGACATGTGGGTGTGACTATCCTACATGTAGGATCAGCTAGTAGCCAATCCAAGTAGCCATTTTATACATATATGTGCTTGTAAATTACATATTACATTTTTACAGCCTTTAAAAGATCAGTGAAGAGGTAATTTAATGTGCAACTAATGATAACACTGCAAGTGATACACAGCAAATTCCATTACACATAACATAGCAACCTAAACCCACCACCACACTACAAATCAGAATCAGCACTATATGCAAGAGGTAATATATGCAAAATTGGCTTACAGAAGGAGGGTGTGGAAACCGCCTAATTAAGGGTGAGCAGGATGGGAATAATGGGCATGTACTGAAGGTTGCTGGTTATACGCCTGAGCTTGAGCTTGACTGGTTACCAGGGCCGGATTAAGTGTGGTGGAGGCCCCTGGGCACAAAATCTGGTGGAGGCCCCAGATACAGTATTTATTTCCTTTAAAATAATAGTCCAGCCAAGTAACTGATTGGTGGTGCGTGTTGCTCAGGAACTCCTGCTTTGCCATTCTGGGTGGGGGGTTTTGTAGTCACCCAGCTGGTCCAGCAGAAAACAATACCCGGCATTGAGCTGCCAGCGGCTGTGCTTGGTGGCTTATGTGCAGCGAGCGGCCGCCAATTGACAGCTCCGCACGCACCCATCACTATAGCGTTGCAGACTTTGCTGCTCTAGACTCTCCGTCCTGCCCTGTGGTGCCTTTGGCTGTAGGGGGGCCCACTGCTGCCAATAATTTGTTGCTGGCTCTGCAGCTCATCAGACCGAAGACTGGAAAACCTCCTGGACCAGACCATAAGCCAAAGGTGGGTGGAGGTTCCCTTTGCAGGGCAAGTGGTGGAGGCCCCAGGGCATGCGCCCCTTGTGCCCCTCTCATAATCCGGCCCTGTTGGTTACTCAAGGTACCTCTAATTGTAATGTGCCGGTAATTTTGTGCACATTCTGCTAGTGTCTTGCATGGCTGTCTGGCCATTAATCCTCCCTATTCAGCACTTGACTGAGTCCTACTAATATTGATTCACACCCTCAGTCCTAAAGTATAAAATATTTCAGGGCCGGCTGCTGGCTTTCCCGAATTGATATGCACCGCTGTGTGAAACCCCCCAGGGCGCAGGTAAGCTCACCTCTACCTCGTTCTACAGCGCAGGGCACAGGCGCACAGCCAATCCAAACCATTTGCTGTGCATATTTAATTTGATAAATGGTGTTCAATGGGGCATGCAAGCTGGCACTTACCCTGCATTGTTGGGCTGTGCGCACGGTCCCGCGCACCCAGGTAAATAGGCTGGGAATCGGGGAGTGTGGCAGCTTGAGCTCCCCATAGCAGTCAATAAGAGACGTTTGCTGAATGAAATAAACATGGCAAACTGCTACAGACAAGGAAGACAAGGAGCAAGGAAAGATTGAATGAGGCAAAATAACCAAGGTGAGAGGGAGGAGAAAATCAAGAAAACGAAAAAAAGGAAAAAAGGAGAAGAAAGGCAGGAAGAAAAAAAAAGAAAGGGAAGGTAGGCAAAAAAAGAAAGAAATGTTTATTATTGAACTTTTTTTCCATGATAGTGCTACTTAAAGTAATAAAAAAAGAACAACAGTTTGACCGATACAGGTTTTTTTAAGTCAATATTTGGGTCGACTAAGGATGATGCAAAGCCGCAGCTCATCCCTAATAGTAAGTATGGCATCAAAGTGATCCTCTATCAAAACAAAAACAAGACTTTTTTTTTTTAGTTCTAAGAATGTAAAATCAGCGTGGTTTCCTCAAATGCCTGGGTACAGTGGATGCCTACTTTGTTTTCTCAGTAGGAGAGGAACATTGATTTGGAGTCTTTAGAAAATACCATATTGGAGCTGACAAGGAGATCTTTAATGATTAGAGTAAACTGTTGACAATAATTTGCTTCACTGCTCCGTGTCTTTGTTTTTGAAAAATAGGACAGTGAAATCATGCTATTGCACTGTCGCCAAGGAGGTCAGTTACAACATGACCACCGCACTGGCTACACAAGAGCACAAATGCTTTGTTTTTTTATTTATTATTAAATCTTAGAATTATTATGAGGATGTATTTTAAAGGAGACTTTTTGTGACCCAGCACCCATTTTTCTAAAAATATGGGCGTTTGTTCACTTTAAACCCAGCAACTTGCTGGGTCTGCTTACCACTTCTGCAACCCCACAGTGCGTATGTGGGCTCTGTTACAATTAGCGCTCCATGCCATGAATATGAAAGCGATCCTATACTCAGAAAGGAACTTTATGCCGTCACATTCTATCCCCATCCCATTGGCCCAAAACAGTCTGTGTTTCTTTTTTTAACTAAAGCCTTTGCCCAATATTTTTAACAACACAAACCATATGCAATTGGCCCCCTGGCTGAGCAGCCCTGTCCCCTGGTGCTTTCTTGCAATGATACATTCGGTTACAATACACAGAGCTCAGCATTGGGGAGCACTTCAACCTAACTACCTTTATGTGACAGTTTAGCTGTAACTAAAATAATTAGCATACATATGCCATTCAGGCATCAGAATGTTTCTTGTTTGTGTTTTTATGAATATTGGGCAAAGGCTTCAGGAACATGGGCTTATTTGGGGAACTGGGCTGGGGACAGAAGGTGATAATATAAATTTTCTATTTGGGTATAGGATCACATTAATGAGCATGAAAGAACAATAAGAGGCTGATTTATTAATAGCGACATGTAGCGACAGTTGAGCGACTGTAGCGGTATTTTCACAGCACCCGCTAGTAGTCGCTGTGCTTGGCCGTTGTTCGGTTGTTGACAGCGACTCAGTCGGTGTGGCGTAATGTTGAATACAAGGTTACGAGTCGCTATTTGACAGGTTCCGCGATGTATGGGTGCGCATGATAGCGACTGGTCAGAGCGACAGGCTTCCACCATATTCATCAAAAAATCACGCTCAAAAAATTCAAGCGCTGTGAAATGCATGTTTAAACCCCAGAGCGCTGGAGGCGATGTGTTAAAAGTAGTTTTTTAACCCCCAAACCACCATATTTTTGGAAACAAAAAAAAAAAAGTATTTTAAATAATTTAGTAATATGAATACATTAATATCAGACCTGTAACGATTCTGTACAATTTTTTTTTTTACCTTAAAAAAATTATCTAAAATGGCAGAAGTGGTCACAGAATTTTTCACATTTAAAAAAAAAAAAAAAAAAAAAAAAAAACATTAATAACAATTAATTATTAATATTTAAAGATTGTTCCATTGAAATGCATTGGAGCGCACCAGGTAGCGAGAGGTCATACCTGTCGCTGTTCAAGGTCGGACGCTGGCGCTGTGGGCTGAGGCTGGAATAATGATGAATGAGTGGCTATATGGCGCTATCTCAGTCGCTAAGCCGGATTGGCTTGATAAATGTGTGATTGTGGTGGGGAGCCGGCGTTCTCGTGGTGGAGCCCGTCATTACCGGCCGCTCACCAGTCGCTACCTGTCGCTATTCCTTCATAAATAAGGGCCTAAATGAATGGGAGCAGCAGGCATCCCATCACTGGAGGATCGCAGGGAAGGTGAATTAAATTGGGTTTTGCAAGAGGTTATGCACGCAATCTGGGTGCCTTCTAAGACAGTCACTTTGTGCTCCATCACTCCCCCCCCCCCCCAACCATCATATCAAAACCTGGAATAGTCAAAATTGTAGGTTCTGGGTTATTAAAAGTGGGAGGGGTCTTTCTGTGTAGTGCACTATAGTAAGCGTCAAAAAACCCTAAATGATTGGGAGCAACCAGAAGACTCACAGCCACTGCAACCCTGCTATCAATACCCACCACGCCAGCCATTCAAAAAGGCTTGAAAGGGTGCAGCAACCGGAGGAATTCCATGGAAATCCTGGAAGGTAACCAGACCAGGCAAACAGCACCCCAAACCAGAGAGGCTCCTCTTTAAGGCAACAGATGCTCCTTTTGGGCACTGCAGACAGCTATTGTTTTATGGTCTCTATTCTATTGCTTGCTGTCCCAGCTCATGTCTTCTTACCTCTTCCCACTTTACCTGTGCTCACTTCACTTCTGTTTATCTTTGTCTACTCCCCTCTTCCTATTCACCTTTTCTTACCTTACCTTTCCAAGTTCTCTTTACCCCACCTAATCCCACCTTCCCCCTCCCCATCCTCCTTGTCCCACCTTACCTTTACTCATCTTCTCCCACCTCACCTCTGTCCATCACTTCTCTTCTGATCTTACCTCTGTCGTACCTCTTCTCCCCTCACCTACTTCTATCCGCCCTTGCTTGCCTCTTCCAACCATGCCTCTGCTCACCTCGCCTCTTCTTACCTTACCTCTTCCCACTTCTGTTCACCCCACCTATTCCCACCTCACCTCTTTCCTCCTTGGCCCTCCTACCTGTGCTCACCTCACCTCTACCTAACTCTACCCACCTTTGCTCACCCCTGCCCACTTCACTTCTGCCTCACACACCTCTTCCTGACCTCAGCTTCCTTTACCTCTACCCACCTCTGCTCAGCTTACTTCTTCCTACTTCTGTTCACCTCATCTTGCCTCTCCTCTTTGCATTTTTGCAGCTTACATTTCATTGTGACCCCTTGAAGAGGAACAATAAGACAATGTGGCCCTTAGACCAAAAAAGGTTGTGCACCCCTGCGATAGGGTAGAGGGTGTAGGAAGGGGGATAGATTGAATATGTGGCTCCCCAGCAATGGCCAATAAGCAGAGTCACAAGAACAGAGAATGTAACACTGAAGTAGCAGAATTAACTACATGCGTTTTGTTGATTTCACTTCTGCATTTAATAAACACATTGATGTTTTTAATTAGCTACATTATTACTTTAAATGTCTCCAGAGAACATCTATGACCCACTGACTGTCAGAAACTTTGTTTTATATTATTTGTATCCAATTACTGTGCCATGTATCATGCCAGGGGCATTTATTATTCATGATCATGGCAAATTATTAAACTCATTTTTTTCTAGTTAGCTACACGAATGACATTTCCACACTTCATTTCATGCTGAGAGTTGACAGATAGCAACACATTTTAGCGTGTGGGCTGCTGCATTCACAGGGGGAGTAATGCATAGAAAACCATGGCAACCCCAATCCCATATAGATTGATTATGTGGCTACCCAGCAATGGCCAATGAGCAGAGTCATAAGATTAATCTACCCTTTATTGAACAGTTTTAAATAGTGTACTATAATGAGTGACATCATCAACACCAGCACACAGGAGGGCCTGAGACACATTAACCATTGCGCACTATGGAGCAATTCATACTAAAGGTTATCCAAATGCTTCAAGAGCCTCTGAAATTGTTGGACTTGCTCACTTTAGAGAGCACCTCTCACACAGCACATACTAAAGCGTAAACATTTTTTGACATCCATTCAAAAAGCAAAAACAAATTGTTTGTATTATCCATAAAATATGTGATCCTACAGTTGTCTGCTGCTGTTATGCAGTTTAATGTAATATAGTATGAGCTCATCATTGAAGGTGGATATTTTATTTAAAATGAAAAAAAAAAAAAAAAAAATATATATATATATATATATATATATATATATATATATATGGCACTGGGGGGGGGGCTGACTGGGGGCTGGGCTGGGGGTGATGCGGCGGCATTGATTGTTAATATTGTTATGGGCAAAGCGACATATAGAACGCAGAAACCAGAGGGAAACAGGAAGTATGAATAAGATAGATGGAGAGACTGACAACAAAAATAGAGTATGGAAAACAGAGAGATGGAAGGAGCAAAAAGAGGGGAGAAAGCAACAGAGGGGGAAAGAAGGGGGGAAAGCAACATAGAGGGGGAAAGAAGGGGGGAAAGCAACATAGAGGGGAAAAAGGGAGAGAAAGAGGAAAGAAGGAGGGAGGGAAAGAAGGAGAAGAGCAAGAGGCAGAGATGGGATGGAAGGGAAAGAAGGAAGCAGGAAAAGAAGGAAGTAAAGTGAAAAAAAAAAGAGAAATATATGGAAAAATGGAAAGGAGGTAATGCTGAAATTAGAGCAAAATCGAGGGAATGTGGAAATAGATTAATAAAGAGGCATTTGGAAAGAGAGAGAGAGATCATATGAAAAAGAGACAGCGATAAAGGCAAGAAGGAGGAAAAATGCTGAAAACCAAGGTAGAGAATAATGGCCAATAAAGATGGAAGAAATTAGGACAGTCCAGCTGAGAGCTCTCACTCTGAGCAGGGCTCCCCATTAGAGAAAGGTTGCAGTGGCGCTATATATATATATATATATATATATATATATATATATATATTTATCTGAAGAGACATGGTATAGTTAGTTCTATATACAGTGGAACTACATTTCCCAGCATGCCTTGCTGCCCAGGTCTGCAGCCTGTGAATGCCTTGTGGTGGCAGAGCATGCTGGGAGTAGTATTTCCACATCACCTGGAGACAGGCGGCTGGGGCAGGGCTGTCAGCTGGCCATGGTGGGGATGCAGCACAGCAGTGAGCCCGGGAGGGCCCATACAAGGAAAAGGGGTGAGAGGAGCCCCCCAGGAAGTGGCGGTAGCAGCAATGGCGACGCTCTCCTTCCTTCATCGTCCAGCTCCAGTTTCTCCAGCATGCCTTCGATGGTGCCGAGAACCTGTGCGGGGGAAGCAGACACATCGATGAGCGGGCTCATACAAACCTGCTTCTCCCCTGTATACCACTGATTGGTGTCTGGTCATCCAATCCTGCATCCACTTCCCCTATTTAAAGGGGCATTTCCTTCCCATCAGTGCCGGATCTTGGTCTTTCCATGCCAGTTGTAAATCAGTTGCTTTTGGATTGCCGACCTCTGCCTGTCCCCGACTCTGAACCTTTGCTGCCTGCCCCGACCTCTGCCTGTACTCACTACGTCTTTTGTCTGCCCCTGTGCACCACGCTGAACCTCGGCTAACTGTGGAACTGGGCCGCTGTTGGGGGGTAGCGACCTGGGGGTCACTCGCCGCTATAAGACCAACCTGCCTTGCGGTGGGCTCTGGTTAATACCGGTGGCCTCTTAAACGCTCCCCTGACACGGCACTCGCCATCAATTCCACAATCAGAGCGGATCCACATCCAAGTCCGCTCCACGCGGTCCGTGACATGCAGATCCTGCCTATGATCTGGATCACTACAAAATCTATACATTTATAAAGTGCAAGTGTTACTAGTCAAATAGTCAATTAAAAATTAATATTCCCAACCTTAACAACTCATAAACATATCAATCTACTATATTCGCCAATGAAAATGTAATCACCTGTATATATTATTTAGGCATCCCAAAGGGGAACCCCTAATATATATCACAATACCAATCAAAAAATAATATCACAAAAAAAATCACCAGAAATAAAGCCAAGGTATCATTAAAATAACATGTGTGAAGTCTCCCCACCACGTACCACAACAGAAGCCACGAGTTCCGTGGGCACATCACCCACTTCATCAGTCCTGTGTGTTATTGTCCCATTTATGTGTTTTTAAGGGATTTTAATATGTTGAGTGTATTGTATGTAGTGATTATAAATATGTAATTAATAAAAATGTATTTTTTGATCAATTTATGAGTTGAGAGTCTTTTTTTTGTTTCTGGATTTACTGCACACCATTCAGACAGTGTAAACAATATGTATCAGCTAAAATGATACAATTCTGTCAGCTGTGCAGCAGAGCAGTGAGTCATCACAGCTGATATGTAAGGCAATTTTGACTCTGGGATCGGGTTTTTAGATAAGCTGGACTTATGTAAGTGGCAAGATGGTCGCTGCCATGCAGTTATGCAGCATAGAATCTGCCTGCTATCCCATAACATCTGCATCTCTCAGATTTATGTCACCGATGACCAGAGTAGGGCTTTAGGGGTGCAATTTACTGAACTTGCTTTTTACTTTTGGTCTGCTTTAAGAAAACTTGCATGCCTTCATGCTCCTTTGTTACCAGTTTTGGTAGATATGATGCTGTATAAGACTTAGAGGCCGATTCATCAATAGCGCCAGGTAGCGACAGATGAGCGACTGTAGCGTGATTTTTTCAGCGCCAGCCAGTATTCGCTGTGCTTGGCCGGCATTAGCTTGATGACAGCGACTCAGTCGGTGTGCGGTAATGTTGAATACGGGCTGGGGGGTCGCTGTTTCACAGGTCCAGCGTTGTATGTGAGCGCCTGACAACGAATGGCCAGAGCGAACGGCTAGCTTCATATTCATCAAAAAATCACGCTCCGAATGTGCTGTCGCTGTCCATTCCTTGTTTAAACCCCAGAGCGCTGGCGGCGATCTGTATTAACTAGTTTTTAACCCCTAAACAACCATATTTTTGGAATGTAACATTATACATGTTTTTAGAATCATTTTGTTATATGAATACATTAATCTCAGACCTGTTAGATCAATTCTGCACATTTTTTTTTTTTTTTTTTTTTTTGACTTAAAAATAAATCCTAACATTGCAGAAGTGTTCTCCGATTTTTTGACATTAAAAAAAAAAAAAAAAAAAATAATACCAATTAATTATGAATAATTATAGCTTGCTCTATTGAAATGCATTGGACATCGCCAGGGAGCGACAGCTCATACCTGGCGCTGTGAGGGAATTTGCAGCGGCGCTGTTCGGTCCAGGCGGCTTCATGATGAATGCCGCGCTAGCCGTCGCTCTCGCCGGCGCTAGCCTCATTTTGCTTGATAAATGCGTCATTGTGACCGCCGCGGGCGTACTTGAGTCGGTAGTCGCCGTTAGCTGCCGCTACCTGGCGCTCGTCAGACACTACCTGGCGCTATCGCTTGATGAATAAGGGCACTAGTTTACTAGTTATTGGCCTGATGCTAAATGGCAGGCCAATAGCTGACCTAGTTGGACTCAAACAATAATGCACATGGGTACAACACTTGCTTTGGGGTAATCTGGTAGATTTTACAGTATGGAACTAGGATGCCAGCACTTTGTTTCCCTCAGCAGTCAAGAAATTAACTACACCTGATGGCCCATTGGTGCTGCAAGGCAGGGGGAGACAGCTTGTGCAGGGGCCCCTTCTGCTACAAGCCTGGTAGCAGCTTCCCCTATCTCTAAGGTATGTACTCCTGTGCTATACTCATTCAGGAATATTTGTATTTGCCATGTAAAGTCACTCAAAGAGAACAAACATTTATTTTAGACAGATCAGGGACATGCAGTCTGTTGATTGTGTTGGAGATACAATACTTTGCAATAGTGCCTGCTTGTTTCTGAATGTGATTTTGGGACCTTTGCCAGACTGACTGCAGTTTACAGTTATGACAAGTTATGACAGTAGATGGCACTGTTACCAATGCTGAACTGTAGTCTCTATACCCATTTTTCTGCTGTGTTGTAGTTTCTTTATATTCAGCTGCTCTCTATCAGTTCTTTTTCCAGTAAATCCAGTTCATGTTACAACACAGGCAGAGCAAAGCCTAGAATGGAAGACAGCGCGATTGGTGCAGAGATTGACATAAAAGCTTTCCAGAGACATTTCCTACATACAAGTAAGACTGTTATTATATATAAAGAAGGGAGAAGGGCCAGCAGCTCAGAGCTTAAACTATCAGTGGCCAGGCTGAACGATGACAATTATCAGCTATGGAAGTTTAAAGTGGAAATGCTATTATCCAGAGATGACTTGTGGGAGATTATCACTACAGAGAGGTCACAGGATAATTATCAGGACTGGGACAGGTAAACAGATAGGCATGGGCCACCATAAGCTTACTAGTAGAAGATTATCAGCTTATTCACATACACAGTGAGAATACAGTGAAAGGCATGTGGGATGTATTGAAATGACTGCATGAGAGATCCAGCTGATAATGAGGCTTAGCAGAGAGCAGGACATGCAGGAGCATATAAATGCCATGCTGGAAATGATCACACAACTCAGATGAGTCGGTGAAAATATAACATACAGTCACACCGCATCCATGTGGTTGTGCAGCTTGCCTGATGAATAAAATACATTGATCAATGTGCAGGAAACAAGGCCTGGGACAGATCTGACACTAGCATTTGTAAAGACCAGGCTCATAGATGAGATTCAGGGAAGAAAGAAGCTTGCGTATGACTCCCTAGAAATTGACACCAGAACCGCTCGTTAAGCTACAGACACAAAGATACACAGACACATAAAGACTGTACTATATGGAAAGCAGAGCAAAGTGAGACAGTGTTTCTCTTATAATAAACAGAAAGTCAAAGGCACAATCTCTGTTCCATGTGAAGGGAACTGGAATGCCACATTTAAAGTGACAGTCAACCGTACATTTCAAGGCTGGTGCATTGACTCAGGAGCAACCAGTGATAGGTGACGAGTGATAGAAGTTTTTGAACAGAAGTTGTTTTGATAAACTACATGCAGAAGGATATGGGCATGGAACCCTTTTATGCCCCAATGATGTGGGACACAATTTAGCCATACCAGTGAAGGACGTGCTTTCTGTTCATGTTCTTGAAGGAGGACTCTTATCTGTGAAGCATCTGACAGCCAAAAGGACTCGCTGTAAAATTCCAAGGTGACAAGTTTTCTATCCTGGACGGCCAGCAGACCATAGGAGTGCCAAACTGGATGACCATCTGTATCACCTCAACACAATAAAGGAAAAGGTAAGACCATGCAACCATAAACACAATGAGTGTATACGCATGTGGCACAGACGTTTAGGTCATAGACACCCAGAATGCATACAGGAACTACAAAAGAGGAATCTGAATCAGACAGTATCCCCTTGTCCAATTACTGTTAAGTGTGAATGTTGCATCAAATCCAAAGCTACAAAAGCAATACTTCTTGACCACTTGATCTAGTTCACAGTGATGTATGTCTTCCCCTAAACCCAGTTCACAGTGACCTGGTTCACAGTGATGTATGACCTTGACAATTTACAGAACTATGTAGTAAATACAAGTACCAGGTTTCAGAGGAAACCTCTCATACTTCGAAGTGAGGAGGTGAATTCACAGCTGAACAGAACAGACTAGAGCATCAAAAGTGCCATACACACCAGAAGAAAATAGGGCAGCTGAAAAAAAAGAAACAAACTCTGACTGAAATGATCAGACATATGCTGACAGACTCTGGACTACCACAGAAATATTGGGGTGAGGCACCAATGAGAACCACTATTTGCAAAACAGACTCTTTTCTAGAATAGGGGAGAAAACTGGATGACCATCTGTATCACCTCAACACAATAAAGGAAAAGGTAAGACCATGCAACCATAAACACAATGAGTGTATACGCATGTGGCACAGACGTTTAGGTCATAGACACCCAGAATGCATACAGGAACTACAAAAGAGGAATCTGAATCAGACAGTATCCCCTTGTCCAATTACTGTTAAGTGTGAATGTTGCATCAAATCCAAAGCTACAAAAGCAATACTTCTTGACCACTTGATCTAGTTCACAGTGATGTATGTCTTCCCCTAAACCCAGTTCACAGTGACCTGGTTCACAGTGATGTATGACCTTGACAATTTACAGAACTATGTAGTAAATACAAGTACCAGGTTTCAGAGGAAACCTCTCATACTTCGAAGTGAGGAGGTGAATTCACAGCTGAACAGAACAGACTAGAGCATCAAAAGTGCCATACACACCAGAAGAAAATAGGGCAGCTGAAAAAAAAGAAACAAACTCTGACTGAAATGATCAGACATATGCTGACAGACTCTGGACTACCACATAAATATTGGGGTGAGGCACCAATGAGAACCACTATTTGCAAAACAGACTCTTTTCTAGAATAGGGGAGAAAACTCCATATAAACTGTTGCACAATGTAAAGCCAAGTGTAAAACAAGAATTGTTGGATTCAAAGCATTCATCTACACTCAGAGGAAAAACGCACCAATCTCCAAAACAGAGCATTTGAGGGAATCTTTGTTGGCTACAGTGACACTGATACCAGGAAAGGTTACCATTAGCAACAGCATAGCTTTTGTTCTGAGAGACAATGTGACAACAACTGAGGAAGTAAGAAGAGAAGAGAGAACTGACACTGACATCTACAATACACTGCAGGCACATGGGAAAGGCTTCAGGTGAGCCGTTTGCCGAATGGCAGGGCCTGTGCAACTGAAATTTTTACTACCATGAGAAAATGTTTTCAACTCTTAATGAATCAAGGCAAGAGTATTTAAAAAACAATCAAAATTTCATGTATATGTTCAATGTCTAAAAGTGTTAGGAAGTCACTGATTATGACTTTTATTGGTTCCTCTTATGACATTCAATTGTCACAGTTTTTAGCATATACTGCATGGCTGACAAAGTCATCTGGAATGTTTTACTTGGATTGCAAGAAAACATTCACAGCCCTCCTGGACCTATTATCACCAGTCGAGCAGTCAGATATTGGCGGCTTCCAAGGAAACTCCTGGGGATTCCTTGTAAAAAGTCTCATGTACAGTACAAGGTCCCCTTTGACTCGTTTCTGAGAAGCTCCCCAGAAATGATGAAGAATCCTCTCTTGATGTTATCACGCCCTTGAGACAATCTGTATGTCATCTTTTGAAACAAGCATTTTACTCTGGTTTGAAGATGTTTGTTTAAATGTTCTTACTCCTAAATCATAATTATGGCTTCGAGTTATTTGCTATGTACAGAGAGCTCTCAATTTAGATGTTGCTTTTTAGTAAAACGTTTTAAATTAAAATTTAGAATCGAAAAGACTTTCCATCACAAGCAATAGTAGCCTATTTTGTTTGTGTTCACTGGCATATGTCATTTTGTTTTCTTTGTGTAAATTAAAGACGCCCAAGGTTGGCGTCAGCATGCAACCCTGTCGCATACTTTCATAGTAGGGGGAAGGGGAAGATCAGTAAAGCACAGATCAATATTGAGGCATAGTTTACAAGCAGGGTATTATTATTTTTTTTATTTCTATACAGCACAATTTTCTGTAGAGCTGTACAAGGTAGAAATTACAAACAGGGAAGACGGGTAATATAATACACAAGTATTATGAGTTAAGCGCACAAATGCAACAAATACAGTAGACATTGATACAGAAGTAGGAGCAAATACCTTGCCCTTGTGCTCTTACAATTTAAAGGATAAGCGTCATATGTTGTATGTACTAAGCATGGAGGAAAGTGACCCAAAGGGTATCAAGATTATAAAGGAGGAGATAATAGGCACATCTAAGTGAGTTTTAATGGCACAATTTTATGGGGGAGAGCATTTCAAAGGAGAGGAGTGGTTCATGTGTAGTCTTGAGGAAGTGTGTAAGATGAGGTGACCAGGGCTTGGACAGGAGGATGTTTTGCTGTTGGTATTTTGGTTGGAATCCTTGAACTAGCGAAAACATGTAGGAAGAGGTTTGGTGTGAACCTAAAGTATGCTATTGAGAGAAGGTAGGTGTTCTGTGGTGGCAGCATTGGGTGAAGGGAGAGGCAGCACCATGAGGAACCCCATAAAGCAACTTTTTGAATACAATTCTCCTTTCTGATTGCAGAGTCGCCAATGCTTATGCATCATTGACACGTTAAAGGGGTGGTCCTGTAAGCAAAGGGTTAAATTAGTCTGCTTTTTACTCACATCATGCTGGTTGTCAGGAGCTGTGCAATTCATTCAACAGCCCTTTATGTTTCCTGATGAGATTTAGTGAACTTGCTCCCACCTGCTGAACTCCAAATGCAGCGCCCCCCCCCCCCTTGAACAAATGATACTTTGTCAGAGAAGTTCGGAGTCTGAGAGCTGCTTCAATGCTGTGTAATGAGATCAGCAAACGGGAGCAAATTCACTAGAACTTAACCGGAAAAGCAATTGTCTTCTGTTACCAACTGGATCACCTGGCCCAAGGGAAAGGTGAGTATAACAATCAAAGGAATTGTCTTCTGTTATCAGAGATGTAATACATCTCTTCTTGGAGCTGGGGTACCCAGCCAGGGGATAATGTGATTACATCAGAAGGAGCTGTATCCAGTTGTTAGCTTAGCACTGGAGTCTGGGGTATGGTGGGCATAGCAGAAGGAGCTTCTGTTAGCAGCTCAGTGCTAGATCACCTGGCGGGGAAGGGATGAGAATAATATAGGCTGTTTCAGATATGCTTTAAGCATGTTTCTTGGAGGTAATAGGGCGACTAGAGGAGGGGGTGAATATTACTTGTGCCCCCTCGGTGATATCAGAGGTCCCATGCATCTTATACGCAGACCACTCTAATTTAATTAAAAAGCAGTTGAAAACCGACACATCAATGTTCAACTCCACTTGTATTATATCCTTATATACAAAGGAACATATGTGAACATATATTAATAAGGCAGAAACAGTCCATAAGGTCCATCAAGGCCAACGTTTCAGGGGATCAGCTTCCTCAGGGTCAGACTGCAAACAGACCACCATCCTGAGAGGGGTTAAATAACAGCTGGAGATTCCCGCTACAACTCAAATAAAATATACACAAAATACCAAGAAAGAAATGATCAATTGAACACCGTGTATAACAAATTGCCGCATGGGTCCTCGATAAAGCTAAAGTTAAGGCTGATGTGATATGGAAGGGACATTCACCCAAGCCCACAACCACCGGTGAGCGCGTTCCATTTTTCCAAACATACAATAGCTTCTCCCCCGAAATAGAGCGTATCATTAGGAAACACCAAAATATTTTACTAGCAGACAACAGTCTTGTTCCTGTTATTAAAAAAAACTGTTATGAGGCTTTACAGCAAAAATAGAAGCTTAGATTATATGAAATCACCAATGAAGTTGCCTAAGAAAACATGTTTCCGCTGTAACAATTGCAATGTGTGTAACTCACTTATTCTGGGGGCAGAATTTACCCACCCACATACAGGACAGAGATTTAAAATCGGTGGGGTGTATAACTGTATAACTTGGTGTATGTGGGCAAGACGATCGGGCCATTTAAAAAGTGCTTCCAACAACACAGTAGCGACGTAAGGATTAGCCTTGAAAAATGCAAGACGGGGAAACAACCCGATTATGATAAACCCGCGGCCCTGCACTTTGTAATATCTAAACATCAGGTGTATGAATTGAGAGGCATGGTGATTGAACAACTTGAGATGCCCCGAAGGGGGGAGGGGGGTGCCTATTACAAACAGAGACTTTTTGGATCCACAGTTTGGACACTGTAAGGACTGAATACATCATTTGGGTTTCCTCGTGTTTCGGATAGACGTTAGTGGTATTCATACTCAAAGTGCTGCTGTGTTAGATTCCCCCCCCTCACTTTCTCCTCCTCCTTTCCTTTCTCATTTCACTTCTTTCTCTCTTTCCCTTCTTTTTCTTGCTTCTTTTCCTCTGTTGCTCCCGTCTTTTTCTTGCTTTCTGTCCCTGGTTCTCCTTTCCCCTTTAACTGTTCTTTTTTTCTGTCTCTCGCTCACTCTTCCTTTCCCTCCTTTCCTGTTCTCCCTTCTCTATCTTTCTGTTTGTTTCCCCCTTGTTTCCTTTTGTTCTACTTACTCACCCTCTCCTTGATCTTCTTTGGACCTGCTTTGTCCCTTTTTTGTCCGTCTCTGTTTTCTTTTCCTTCCTCCTTCTTTTTCTTCCCCCTGTTGCTTCCTTCTTTTGTTTTTTCCTTTTTTTCCTCCACTTCTCTTTGGCTGTTCCCTTTCTCTTATCCTTTCTTTCTTAATCTTTGCTTTCCGTTTCCCGCTTTATGCTCCTCTTTCTGCTCTGTTGCAACCCTCATTGTTACCCCCCCCCCCCTTGTTTATCTCCCTTTATTATCCCCTCTTGCTTTTCCCTCATTATTATCCTCCCCTTTTCACCCCTTTTTGCGCTGTTGTACCCCTCATTGCTATCCCCCCTTGCTTCCCCCCTTTCTGTTTATGATTCCCCCTGTTTCCATGATACTTAAGACAATAGGGTTGATTCAGAGAGACATAAAAATACTTTTTTGTGCCGATCTGTTTTTTTCTTTTAATTTTTCCCGCTTTCGTATGAGTGTACGAGTGATTCTAAGCATGCATCGCAAGCCTTCAGTAAAGCTTTAATCCTTTCGTATGCCAACGAGTCATTTTTCAGCTTTCGTTTTCCGTTTATGTTACTCATGAAACAACATAGGCTTTCGTTTTTGGCCTTTTTCCAACGTCGCCTCGAACTAATGATTTACGTTTCCCATTAGATTCTGAATTCCTTTTTCTATAAATAAATGCCTAAACGAAAATTGTTTTACAACCTTACGCCTGTGCACAACAAAATTAACTCATTAATGTGCTCGTCTACATATTTTGTTCACTCACTTCTGCTACAATGCTTAGCTAAATCACATCGCGGTCTGTATATTCTTCATTTTTTAATTTTGGGTTGTTCCTACGTTTTGCTGTGAGCAACCATTAATAAATGTATTTTGAACAGAAAATTACACAGAAACAAGTTTTAGTTTTTTTTTATACTAGCAACTGGCAATTTTTGTTGCATTTTTTTTTAGGAAAAGTTATTAACACTATATTAACAGTTTTTAAAAACATTTTAAAACAATAAAATTATATACAAAGCTATGGCAGGCCCCAGATAATTATTCTTCATCTGTGGTCCCCAACGAATTGTGCAGCTCCTGCATCTCACCCACCAACCGAAACAATGTGGCACTGATTTGTGCCAATCTCGCATGTGCGGTGTCTGTAAAAAAAAGAAATTAAAATTATTGTTCTGCAAATACATTTTTAACAGCTGTGGATGGAATGATTATTAGGTTGCAAGCTAACTCATGAGGCCATGTGTCATTATGCTAAGGACATTGACAATGGATTTAGGTTGATTGGTGATGATGTTATTTTACACATACTCAAAATATTTACATTACAACTTACTTTGGTGGTGGGCGACCTCTGCTTGGGGGACCACCCTACGGTCTGGGGCCTGCCACTGCTGGGAATGTGAGGCTGTAGAGACATTTAAAATAGGCTCACTTCTAATGTCTGATTCAGCAGTAATCAAATGACACTTAGAATGTGTGATACATGCAATGCCTTGGAGCTGAAGGCGCTCATACTCCTCCACATAGCCGCAAAACATGTTCAACAATAGCAATCCGAGGCAAAAATGGTCCCGTAAGTGGAGCGGAAATGAAACCGTTTTATAGGGCGGTGGACCATCGGTAATCAGGTCTCAGAATCAGATGCAAGCCCATCCCAATAACATAACTTATCTGATCTAACGCAAATGATCAGATTTCGTTCCGTCCATCGAAAGCGCATATACTCATTAGCGGGAACGAATATACGTATGGAAAAAGTAACGTAAAAACCAAAAAACATGCCAAACAGACACAAAAACATACACAGACACATGCGAAAGTCCAGACGTATCTGTCTCTGAATCAACCCTAATGTCTTCTCGAGCTCTCTGTGCTCACGCTGACTGAGACACTGAAGGGGATACAGAACGCACCCCTGGCTCCTTGATCAACGCTATAGTCTACCTGGCAGGGTGAGCGAGGCCTGCACTGCGAAGGGATGCAATGGGACCCACCCACCAATTGGGGAACGGGACCCGTATGCCGTGTGCTCAGCAAGTTTTCATCCCTACCCACGTTGTTTCTCCCTCCTGGCAGATGGAGGCTCAGGCGGGTTGCTTGGTTACCAAGCATGCTGCTCCTGACGACAGAAGCGGTGATGACCTGGGCAAGAAAAGGGTCTAACTTTATGATTGCTAAACATTTCTTATGTTTTCTTGTCAATTTATTTGAGTTGTAGTGATGTCATTGATGATGTCAGGCAGGAATCTCCAGCTTTTTTCATTATTTAACCCCTCGTAGGATGGTGGTCTGCTTGCAGTCTGACCCTGAGGAGGGGGGGCACTTTTCCCTCGAAACGTTGGCCTTGATGGACCTTATGGACCTTCTCGACTCTTTCTGCCTTATTCATATATGTTCACATATGTTCCTGTATATATGAGGATTTAATACAAGTAGATTTAACATTGATGGTGTGCCGGTTTTCAACTGCTTTAGTAAGAGTGCAACTGTCACCTCTTCATTTGTGACCACTCTTATCAGAGATAATGGTCTTTTACATTCTGTTTCTAGACATTCTCCATCTTGCATGTTGTTGCTCATGTGTCATTATAAACTAAACACTGAATATTTTACATCCTATTTTTTTGTTTAACGTAAAGTACATAGGACCATTCAAAACACACAGAAGATGCTTCTAAAGGCTGCAGATGACTCAAATTGTGTATTTTTTTTTTATACACAATCTGTTCCTGGTCTGCTAACGGAAAACAGCACACATGACAGCTTGGAATTATGATTTTTTTATCCAGGCACTTTTTTTTTGGACATTAACGCTAAGTTATACCTGGCACAATCGGTATCACGGCTGGCATGATTCAGCATTGTCCATTTTTGTTGATCACTGTTTCAGCCTTAAACTACTTTGGTTTTGCTTCAAAAATCCAGATGGTTGTTAGAACTAAAGAACAGTGTCACAATATTAAAACATATTTCCCCGAGGAAACCCGTTTGTCTGTCGTTTTACTGATAAGGTTTTGAATGTTTTTTTTTCTTTTTTAGCTAGCTTGAAATTGCTTGTAAAGATTATTATGAAACTGGATTACAATCAGGGTAAAGTCTACCTTGGCTCCACATAGTTCAGAGTCATTTCATGCAGCTTATACAGACATACGGGCATATGAGGGCATTTAATTGCATTTAATCGTGTGGAACTGTAAATAAATTCGATGCGCGTTTATCCCACTCCAAGTCCAACATGGCTGACTACTGCAGCGTGTTAGCCAAAAGTGCAAGCCGAAAATCTGAACGTAAAGTCATATCATTAGTGGCTAGCTTTAGAAAAGAATTATCTGATGCAGAATAATAAAACTACACATTGATAGATACACAATAAAAGCTAAAATAAGAAATAAAATGCGGAAATGCACTTACCCACCGCCAGACAGTGCACAATAGCTAATGTTTGCCTTATATACCAAAATTCCTTTCTTTAAAGGGATTTTCCAGGCAAGAATAAAAAGCTATATAGATATTTTGTCCCCGCAGCGCTTACATCTGATTCCAGTGACTTAAAATTTACTGATCATCAAGGCCTATTTCATGACAGAACGACTCCCCTATGCACACCCACTTCATTAATTGAAATGGAGGGGCGTGCCGGGGGTAATTTTATTCTAGGAGAGGTGGAGCATGGAGACTAGTGCTGCATGGCAGGGTGCTTGATCTTGCCATTTGGTAAGACACTGGAGCCAGATGTAAGAGCGGGAACAAGCGGTGAGCATAGCTTTTTTTTTTATTCTCCGGTTGGACAGACACTCTAAGCCCAACACCACACACATAGAAGTAAGGGTCCATTCACATTAGGGTGATTGCTGGGCATTTACACCTTTAGAGCAGGCACCCTGCAATCACCAATAATTCATGGCCCATGTTAGTCTATATACATTTTCATATATGTGATTTCGCTTTTGCAGCTCTTAGAAACAGCCTTGTCTGCAGCATTTTTGCCTGATGAAATCACTATCACTCCCCCATTCAAGTCTACAGAAGCACCTTTTAATCACGTTCCATAAGCAAAACAGGAGAAAACTGCAATCAAAGGGATTAAACAATGGGCACAAAAGATTAGACTTGGTAACTTGGTAATTTAATAATTGAGCAAAATATCACTTATCTGTAAATGGCAAAAGTATGTGAACCTTTAGGACAAACAGATCTGTTGAAGGTGAAACTAGTAAAGTATTTGAACCAAGAAAAATCACACCAAGTGTAAAATCACCAGAGTACTCAAGGTAGCATCTAAGCAACTAAGGCCTTTCTTGCCCAAGCTAAAGTTAATGTTCTTGAGTCTACAGTCAGGAAATCACTGAACATCACTGGCGTGCATGGCAGATTTGCAACCTTCTGAACTACAATATGAGTCCAAGGCTTCACACATAAGCAATTTATGCCTTTTCATTTCAAGGGCATGCTGAAGTAAGATACCCAAAGTGTGATAAACAGCCCTATGAGCTGTTTTGGATTTCAATTCAATTTAATTAAATGTACAGTAAATAGGGAGGGTTAACTTATGCTGTAAGTATGCTATAATCAACCTATACTCACGACAGGAACCTGCAGCAAACCTCCTGAGCATCAAAATCAGCACTCAAATCTCTGGTCATCCTTAAATGTTTATGGCATCTTTATTCAGCTATAGAACAGTCCTTGAAGTAGTTGTTAAGTATTCTTGAGAAGTACATGCATTAACAGTGAGGCTGAAAGCACTACATTAGACCTCCAAAGCTGAGCATTTGCCTTGCAAATCATAAAGTCTTTAATGTTCATTATCGCTGATAAAAGGCCAGCTGTTAGGAAAGCATTTTTACCTTCTTAACTAGAATGCTGGTTCTTTTGCAAGAGAAACACCCTATCTTTCATCCTAATCTCACAGCCGAAATTAGTTCATTTGCTTTTTATTCACGGACCTCTACAAAACTTTCTGCTTTCCATTTAGAGAATTAATGTAGCATTATGAATATTTACAATGCTGAGGATGTTAATCCCTTTTTGAAATGTGAAATTATAAAGACATAACTAGGCCTTGATTATTGTGTACACAATTTAGTGTTTTATTTGAAGTGTTTAGATTATTTAGATCTATTCGGTCATTTGAGGTTGAACCATTTATGAATATGGATGAACAAGCTGGTTTTCCTGAGCTGAGATCCACAGGGTACACATATAAAAATGGCCCCCAGGACCATCAATGATGTAATGTAGGCGGCAAATGCAATTTTGAGGGTCGTTGGTGGTAAATGTATGTTTGTGTTGGACTTAACAAAACATACAAAGAAAGCAAAATAGCTTTATTTGCCAAGTACATCTTAGACATGAGGAATTCTTTTTTGGCAGGTTACATGGTGCAGATACAGGTACACTGAAAATACAATACTATCAGGGATAGGTCAGGGATACAGGGGGACCTCTATTAGGTATGTGGATGGCCAAAGGGAAGAATTAATTCTTAAACTATGAGGTGTGTGCATGCTGTCACCTTGATATATTGCCAAAGGCAGGCAACTAAATGAATAAATGGAATGGGGAGGCTAGAGCAGGGGTCCCCAACCCTCCTACTGACCAACAACCAACATGCCAAGTTTTGCAGATCTCCGCACAGATGCACGGGTGAAGTTGTTAATGCTCAGACAGAACTATAGAGACAGCTATGTGGGAATCCACAAAACATGACCTATTGGTGGACCTTGAGGAGAGGGGAACACTGGACTAGAGTACCCTAAAGGTTTAGTTTAGAAAAGAGACATATGAGGTGAGATCTAATAACTATGTAACATTATATCCACAGTCAATGCAAAGATCTGTTCCACAATCTTTTTATACTAAGGACTGTGACTTTAGCATGTGGTCATCCGCCAAGGTTATAGGAAAGCTGCTTGCCTTGCACCAGCAAATGAGGGGATTCTTTACTGTAGAAGCAGTGATACTATGGAGAAGGTAGTCATGAGAAATACACACTGAGAGTTCATGTGGCCTAGATGCCTTACTTGCATGTACTAACATGACCAGCTATGGCTAGTAGACCAACAGAAGGAGATTGTTTTATAAATAGGACTAAATTCTTTTTCCAGCCTTACATACTACTGCTACTTTGTTAAAATGAACAATGCATGACCATGATAGGTAGGTTCTGAGATGGTTATCGTTTTTCCTCTTTTCATACAAATCCTTTTGGGAAGGCAAGGGGGCATTAGTGATCTTCACTGCTTTTCTGCTATCTTGACCATTCGTTGTAGCCAGAAGAAGGAGAAAAAAGACCCAAGAAGACATTTCTTAGACAAACCTACCTTTTAAAAAAATAAGTCTCTGCTGGGCTATAATGTTTATTTTTTTTGCTGAAGATTGATAGACTTGGTCAAAAGATGCCTGAAGATCTAAACAGTCTTGTAGGAGTTAGTCACAAGGTTAGTATTATAGTTATAGAATTGATGGTTCTGACACCTTTCCAGTGTGTTTCACACAGTCATACTCAGCTTGCAATATATGTAAAATACTGCCACTGTGGGTCTTCCCCTGGAGAATGTAGTAGTGCTAAGGACTTCTATAAAAGCCAGTGGAGACAACAAAAAAAGCTTTGCCATCCCCTTCAGGGGCAGGTGGGGAAGAAATACAGTTCACTTTACAACCAAGTAAAAGGTGACGGTTCACTAAGAGGCCGATTCATTAATAGCGGCAGGTAGCGACAGTTGAGCGTCTGTAGCTGCATTTTCAGAGCGCCCGCTAGTAGTCGCTGTGCTTGGCCGTTGTCCTGTAGTTGATAGCGACTCAGTCGGTTTGCCGTAATGTTGAATATTGGGTGAGGAGTCGCTATTTGACAGGTTCCGCGCTGTATGGGAGCGCATGATAGCGACCGGCTCCCACCATATTCATTAAAAAATCACACTCAAAAAATTCTCACGCTGTAAAATGCATGTTTAAACCCCAGAGCGCTGGCGGCGATGGGTTAAAAGTAGTTTTTTAACCCCCAAACAACCATATTTTTGGAAACCAAAAAAAAAACACGTTTTTTAAATAATTTGGTAATATTGGCAGAAGTGGTCACAGAATTTTTCACATTTAAAAAATGTTCCATTGAAATGCATTGGAGAGCGCCAGGTAGCGAGAGGTCATACCTGTCGCTGTTCAAGGTCGGACGCTGGTGCTGTGGGCTGAGGCTGGAATAATGATGAATGAGTGGCTATATGGCGCTATCTCAGTCGCTAAGCAGGATTGCCTTGATAAATGTGTGATTGTGGTGGGGAGCCGGCGTTCTCGCGGCGGTGCCCGTCATTACCGGCCGCTCACCAGTCGCTACCTGTCGCTATTCCTTCATAAATAAGGGCCTTAATCTGATCTCAAATCTGATGACATTGCACCTAGAAAGAAATGTCCCTATGTTGTGTTATCAAAAATAATTTAAGGTTGAGGTCATGGGAAGCACTAAACATTTCCTTAGACCAGTAGCTGAACTTTGTTGTCATGTTCTGGGAACACTCATGGTGGCATTGTTGATTGGGGCGGGTGGGGGTTGTCTCCTAAGCAAGGAGGTTTTTGCATGCTTGCATTAAAATTGAATTGTAATTTGAATTCTAACACATGGAATGACTGTTAAATGCCATTTCATGAATATATGTAATATGTTTTGTTGCATTTCTTACCTATTTCCTCCAAGAAGGAAGGGCTTATTTAGAACTTCATTGTTGGGAGGCAGCAGGTTGCACACCCAAAGTGTAAATATATGTTTGAGACTTCAGACTAGACAGAAAAAACTATGAATTTAGACTTGAAATGTTCCAGCACAGCAAAGAAGCTAGACCTACATTAAAGTGGACCAAAACCCAGCAGGATCGGCCAGAGAATCTATAAGATTGCCGGGCCGATCCATTCCCTCCCCGCTGTGTGAAACCCCCCAGGACGCCCACAAACCTTACCTGAATCCCGGTCCAACGGCACACGCGCGGGCCACGGCTGCATCTCGCGCTTCTCTGTAGCAGGGCGCATGCCTGCACCGGCACATGTGCTGTAGGAGCGGGGTGAGGTGAGTTGATCTGGGCATTCTGGGGGGTTTCACATAGCGGAGCACCCCCAATCTGGGTGGCCCCGGGGAAGTGGACCAAAACCCAGGATAGTCAAAATCCTGGGTTTTGGTCCACTTTTAACAGGATGCAGACAGAAACTCTAGGAGATAAGGGCTACAAGAAATAAGATCCCTGAGGAGGAGGGCGGTTGCACACCAGGATGATGAGCAAGCCAAACACACTGTAGTTTTAAATCAACCTCATAAGGGACCCATGTAATATTTATAATAATTAATAAGTAAAGTCAATTGGTAAAAAAATAGGTTTTACCCAGCATTTCTTAGGGAGCTGTTAAGGGGCAGGTCTATTACCTCTTTTCACCTGATATGGCAGTTGGGGCATTTGTCCAATGGAGCCTGATAGCATGATTTATTTCTCTTTGGCGTGCTAAAGATAAGGTTTGCTTATATTTTTAAAGTGCCTTTCTCAAATAAACTTAGATTAAAGGTAGTTCACATACTTGGAATTAGCTAAACAGCATACTAATTAATACTAATTTATCAAAGATATCGGTAATCTGTGTTTTGAAAGCAATTTGACGCTCGGATCAGTTATATAATAAAAAGAAACTACTCATTTGGTCCGTTGCAAGCTGAATCCAATTAAATTGAATATGTTCTGCAGAAAGTGTTAGATAATTAGTTAATGTTGCGAGGGAAAGGCGAGCTAAGGGTTTTAACACTCTCATTTTTCTCAAGGAAGAACGCTTGCTTCATAATGTCTGGACTGCTCTGGCCTGTGGCAAGAAAGAAACAAAAAATGAATAAGAAATGCAATCAGTGGTCATAAGTCATTAAAAATGTAATCACAGAGAGGAACAGGCACCACATTTTTATTTGCCTAATCAATTGATTGGGTTTTTTGATATATTTAATTGAATAAAGATGCTGCCTGCTTTTTCCACTTTCAGTTAACATAGATCAATTTCTTGAGTCTTCTCAATTAAGTAGATAATTAGGAAATTTAGAAATGTTTGATTGATTCTTTGTTGTTGGGTTGCAAATAAGAATGAACAAGATTAGCAAATCCCACTCTGCTTGTTTTTGTGGCCTATATACGTGCTTGCCAATGACCCACCAATGAGAATCAAGCTTTTAAATCCTTAAAGAAGACTGGATGAATTTTTTTCATCATGATACTAAAACGTACACTGTAAGACTGAGGCTATAGAATTGCTGGGGCAGGTATGGACAGGCATGGATATGGCCACTCTTTAACCTGTGGTATTTAAGTTTTAGTATTGTGGGGGCAGATATAGTGACAGGGGTTAATATGCCCCCCCAGAATTTATTGGTGAATACATCCTTTGGTCTAATACATAAGCAATGGTCAATGCCTGTTGAAATATTACTGGGAAGTCACTGGTGACTATTTGGGCCACTCTGTGGTCGTTGCATAGGCACTGGAGCATGTAGTGGCTCAAGTGAGCCAGACCTGCCCTGAGTCAAGGAGAAGCTGTCCTCAGTGTCAGGGGTCTCCTGCTCCTCCCTCCCTAATGGGCCAGGAAGCTGTGCACCACCAAGGTGAGCACATGGGCCAAGTAATGGATGTGCGCCAACCCCCCTTGACCAAGGCTGCTACAAGGCTACGCCCATTGTCACACACCACCTTGCCAGGCTTCAGGTGCAACTCTAGAAGCCTTTCATCTGTCTGGTCCTGGATGCCGGTCCACAGCTTCTGGGCAGCGTGGGGTCTTCTGCCCAGATAGATGAGTTTTAGCACCACATGCTGCCGTTTCCCCATGGCAGTGCTCAAATTGGAGGTGCCGGGGCTGCACTGACTGCCTGAGGAGAAAGCAGAGGAGGACTGATGTCCCACAATCCTGGGTGGTGGAAGTATCCGCGCTACAGTGCTTCCCGCCTCAGTCCCAGCTACCAGTACGTTGAACCAGTGGGCAGTTAGAGAGATGTAATGTCCTTGCCCATACTTACTTGTCCATGTGTCCGTGGCGAGGTGGACACTGAAACTAATGGCACTGGCCAGTGCACATTTTATTTTTTTACAACCTGTTGGTGCAGGGCAGGGATGGTCTGGCGAGAAAAGTAGTGGTGGCTGGAAATAGCATATTGTGGAACAGCCACCGTCATCAGATCTTTAAAATTGTCTGTCTCCACCAGGTGCAATGGGAGCATTTCAAAAGCCAGCAATTTTGAAATGCTCACATTTAGGGCCAGGGCTCGTGGGTGAGATGGACCCAACTTCCACTTTCTCTCTAAAGTTTGTGGGAAGGAAATCTGGTTGCTTCCCTGGGATGATGTGGCCTGGCTTGGTGGTGGTGCTGCTGCTGGAGGTGGTGGGGTTCCCACATTCTCCCTTTGGGGGGAGACGCGTGGCCTTGTTGTTGGGGAGGTGGAGCTGCAGGCTGAGACAGAGGGAGATTCAGGTGTTTGCAGGTTTTTCTCGTATTTCTGCCACTGCAGCTGTTTTGCTTGCAGATGCCTGATCATGAGCGAGGTACAGAGAACATTTTCCCTCACTTCAGCAACTGTTGGCACAGCTTGCAAATGACCTCTGTTCTTGTCTGATGTGGACTGCTTGAAAAAATGCCATGCTGGTGAGATCCTGTGGGCCTGCCTTGGCGGGCTCAGTCCCAGGGTGTGGTGGGCAGTGGCAGCAATGGGCTGAGCGCTGAGGGTTTGCACCCTTCTCTTTCTTTTGCTGGCTGCCTGGAGCTGTGTGACCTCTTCCTCCGAACTCTGATGGCATTCAATCCACCTTGGGTCGAGGACCCCTGGCATCCTTTTCGACCCACTCCTCCCTGCTAGCCTCCCTCTCAGTCTCAACATTGCAGAAAGCTGCAGCAGTCGGCACTTTGGCCTCCTCATCATGCAGGGTGTCCTGTGATGGTACGCTGGTACACTGGCATTTTTGTGCATCCGTGGTCTGCAACTGGGGAGGGGCAAGCGGATGGCCTATGGTATCCTAGCCAGGTGTGTCATCATAGAGCATTAGTGACTCTATTTGGTTGGGACACCTTGAAGATTTTATGGGCGGTGGTGTGGAGGGCTCTGCACCTTCAGCTGCAGTGGAGTGGATGGAAGAATATCTTACAGAACTGGTAGCACTGTGTTTCATTAAATCTACGACTGTCTCAATATATATGAGCACCAGCTCTATTACCAACAGAAGCACCTCAGGCATGTCCCTGTCCCTTATTTGCTGTTTTCTGCATTAGTCACATGCAGTTACAGTGGCCTGAAATGGACACATAAAAAAAAATCAGCAGGAGAATGTGCCTTAAGTGCCCTTAAGCGAAAACAGCACTATCACACATGTACCTTGAACTATAGGTATTGCAAAGCCCTAACCGGTGTCTTGAACTATAGGTATTGCAGAGCACTAAAAGGTGCATTGAACTATAGGTATTGATGAGAACTAAAAGGTGCTTTTAACTATAGATATAGCAGAGCATTAACAGGTGCCTTGAACTATAGGTATTGATGAGCCCTAACAGGTGCTTTGAACTATGGGTATTGATTAGCACTAACAGGTGCCATGAACTATAGGTATTGATGAGCACTAACAGGTGTGTAGCGGGCACGTGCCTGCTCTGGGGAGCGAGGGGGATTCTTGGACCTTGAGTAGGGCATCCAATGTCGGTGCGGCATGTGTGGGTGGAGGTGTACTTACTGGTTGGAACGTCGCTTGGATCCAGTGATGACAATCATGGTTGAACTCAACTTGGTCTTTATTGGTAAGCTTCCTTCCATGGCAACACAGCAATCAGTCAGTACAGCATAATCCACAGGTTACACCGACATTCAACTCCAATAGCCTCCATGGCTGTCTTTCAGATCCTCCACACTACATTGTCTTGTCTCCCCTCTTAGCAAAGTCTGGTACTAGAAGAACACTCTAGAAGGGTAGGTCTCCTCCTTATGTAACCTTGGTATTGTTGCCTTTCCAAACACTGTTGCAAGTCCCAACCAATGGCAGGGCAGTGAATGTTGCCAATGCCATCTGGCTTAGTCTCTATTTACAAACCTAAAGAAGGCTCCTAGACCATTTAAGTACTGTTTGACCCATTTCTTAGGCAATACTGCCATCATGTGGTTTCATGACGCAATAGGCCCAAGAACTGCATCTCACAGGTTTAACTACTCTATAAATGGCTCCTATTCACTATCAGGGCCTACTCCACTGACAGGGCTCTAATGTTTTCTACTTTTAAGTGTTGCCCATGGTTTCCACCCATCACAGGTGCTTTGAGCTATAGGTATTGCAGAACACTAACCGGTGCCTTGAACTATGGGTATTGATTAGCAATAACAGGTGCCTTATACTATAGGTATTGATTAGCACTAGCAGGTGTTTTGCACTAAAGGTATTGCAGATCACTAACAGGTACCTTGAACTATGGGTATTGCAGAACACTAACAGGTGATGCTGCTGATGGAGGTTGGGATGAATTCGGTGGTGATCCTATAGCCTCTGTTTTGGGAGAAACAAATAATCTTGTCATGGGGGAAGCGGTGGTAGTGGCTGAGGCAACGCCAGGGGAGCCTCAGTTGTTTCTGTGTTTTTTCGGTTTGCAGGCGGCATCCTTGGGGGGGCATCCAGATTGCTGGAGCCCTCCCTGCACATAACCCCCCAGAGTGCACAATATCCTTACCTTCACTATGAGCCAGTGGCTGGAAAGGAGTTCCGCGATTGTCCACTGGCTTGCACGTGGGCCGTGGTCGTATCCTCGGAGCCAGCCACCAGAACAAGCCTGAGACCCGCCCACCCGATGGCCCAGTGGTCAAACTAGTGAAGGTAAAGATATCGGGAGTTCTAGTGGGGTGCCAGTATTCTGCTTGCCCCCCCCCCCCCCCCCCCCAGCTTGTTTTTGTTAGCTCTCTGTGGGACCAATACCTGTTTAAGAAAAAAAAGAAAATGGTGTTGGTCACGTTTACTGCACTGAACTGGTGGATGCTCCACTAACAATTGGAATAAATGAGCACTAATTAGTAGTAATTATTAGTGCAAATGGGCCCTAACACACAGGTGTTGGTATACAATGGGCAACTAGCACAGAGGTGCCTTAAACTATTAGTATAAATGGGCACTAACACAAAGGTGCCTTAAACTGTAAGTATAATTAGGCACCAACACATATGTGCTTGAACTATTGGTATACAATGGACACTAATACAGAGGTGCCTTGAACTATTGGTATACAATGAGCACTAACATACATGTCCAGTGAACTATTAGTATATGTCCCAAATGGGGCTCTCAGAGATTAGCGTTAGGACTGCACCCCACAGGGGCACCTTGGCGCTGGTGGTGCAGCTTCAGCATACTTATGCAGATGTGTGTGACCGAGATCTCTGTTGTTAACCAGATTTAGAGACAGATTGTAGGTTGGTCAGCAAGCTAACAGGGTTGAGTGCTGTGGCTAATTTAAGACTTTTGTATCTTAATTGCCCTGCTCACGTGCACCTCCCAGGTAAGTTATAAAATGGTCTGAGCGGCTGCCATCCCTTCTTTGCAGTGAACTATTAGTATAAATTGGCACTAACACATAGGTCCAGTGAACTATTAGTATAAATGGGTACTAACACAGAGGTGCCTTGCACTATTGGTATACAATAGACAATAACACACAGGTGCCTTGCACTATTGGTATAAATGGGCACAAACACACAGATGCCCTGAACTATTGGTATACAATAGACAATAACACGCGGGTGCCTTGAACTGTTAGTATAAATGGTCACTAACACAAATGTGCCTTGCACTATTGGTATACAAAGGGCACTAACACACAGATGTGCCTTGAACTATTATTATAAATGGGCACTAACACAAATGTGCCTTGCACTATTGGTATACAATGGGCACTAATGCAAATGTGCCTTGCACTATTGGTGTACAATGGGCACTAACACAGAGGTACCTTGCACTGTTAGTATAAATGGGCACTAACGCACAGATGTGCCTTGTACTATTTGAATAAATGGGCACTAACACACAGGTGCCTTGCACTACTGGTATACAATGGGCACTAACACACAGGTGCCTTGCACTATTAGTATAAATGGCCACTAACACATAGGTGCCTTGAACGATTAGTATAAATGGGGACTAACACAGAGATTCCTTGAACTATTGGTATACAATAGACACTAACACACGGGTACCATGAACTATAAGTATAAATGGGCACTAAAATACAGGTGCCTTAAACTATTAGAATACATGGCCACTAACACACAAGGGCCTTGCACTATTAGTATAAATGGGCACTAACACACAGGCGCCTTGAACTATTGGTATACAATAGACACTAACACATGGGTGCCTTGAACTATTAATATAAATGGGCACTAATACATGGGTCCAGTGAACTATTAGTATAAATGGGAACTAGAGGTGCCTTGCACTATTGGTATACAATGGGCACTAACACACAGGTGCCTTGAACTATTAGTGTAAATGGGCACTAACACACAGGTGCCTTGTACTATTAGTATAAATGGGCACTAACACACAGGTGCCTTGCACTATTGGTATACAATGGGCACTAACACAAAGGTGCTTTGCACTATTAGTATAAATGGGTACTAACACACAGGTGCCTTGAACTATTAGTGTAAATGGGCACTAACACACAGGTGCCTTGTACTATTAGTATAAATGGGCACTAACACACAGGTGCCTTGCACTATTGGTATACAATGGGCACTAACACAAAGGTGCTTTGCACTATTAGTATAAATGGGCACTAACACACAGAGGTGCCTTGCACTATTGGTATACAATGGGCACTAACACAAATGTGCTTTGCACTATTAGTATAAATGGGTACTAACACACAGGTGCCTTGTACTATTGGTATTCAATGGGCACTAACACACATGTTCCTTGAACTAATGGTATTCAATAAGCACTAACACACAGGTCCCTTTAACTATAAGTATAAATAGACACTGACACAGGTGCCTAGAACTATTGGAATACAGTGGGCACTTACACACAGGTGCATTAACCTATAAGTATAAATGGGCACTAACACACAGAGGTGCCTTGCACTATTAGTATAAATGGGGACTAACACACAGAGGTGCCTTGCACTATTGGTATACAATGGGTACTAACACACAGAGGTGTCTTGAACTATTGGTTTAAAAAGGCACTAACACAGATGTTAAAGTCAATAAAGTGCACAGAGCTTTTATGGGCCTCCAGGTAGCCGTGTAGTTATTCTGTACTTATTCACTTTCTCCACTGTGTAATGGTGCCACAATATCCAATTCAGTGACGTTTCCCACCACCAATACAATGCTCTTACCAGAACATCCCGGAATAATGTGCTAAATCATCAATAAGTTCCCCCACATTCAGGATCGGAACATCCAAATATAATTTGCCAAATGATCAATAAGTTCCCCCATATTCAGGATCTTGAATTAGTGATCAGCAGTACTTCAGGCCCTGTACAGTTGTGTCTCTCATGAAGCACAGGTAGCGGCGTGTGCTGTCTGGCCGGTGCTGGTCCCGCGGCGGCGGGGGGGGGGGGGCGGAGGAGAGAGAGCGGAGCGGCGGCTGCAGCAGCGGGACCAGCACCGGCCGGACAGCACACGCCGCTACCTGTGCTTCATGAGAGACACAACTGTACAAGGCCTGAAGTACTGCTGATCACTAATTCAAGATCCTGAATGTGGGGGAACTTATTGATCATTTGGCACATTATATTTGGTTGTTCCGATCCTGAATATGGGGGAACTTATTGATCATTTGGCACATTATTCCGGGATGTTCTGGTAAGAGCATTGTATTGGTGGTGGGAAACGTCACTGAATTGGATATTGTGGCACAATTACACAGTGGAGAAAGCGAATAAGTACAGAATAACTACACGGCTACCTGGAGGCCCATAGAAGCTCTGTGCACTTTATTGACTTTATGTTCTGTGACTTATCAGTGAGATGGTAGTCTCAGCACGTGGAGCTTCACAATAATATAATACTGTATTGTTGTTTTTCTTTATTATTTTGAGCACGGTATTATTTATTTAATTTTTATTACTAACACAGAAGTGCTTCAACTATTGGTATACAATGGGCACTAACACACAGGTGCCTTGACCTATTGATTTACAATGGGCACTAACACGGAGGCGCCATGAACTATTAGTATAAAGGGCCACTAAAACAAGTGCCCTTGACCTTTGGTATAGAATGGGCACTAACAGAGAGGTGCCTTGAACTACTGGTATAAATGCGATTACAGAGTACTGACACTGCAGTGGTATCAGAGTACTGACATTGCTGTAGTACTATCACTGCTGAGTATTGGGACTGCTGGGCTATCAGAGTACTGACACTGAAATGCTATTACACAGTACTGACACCAAAATACTATTACACAGTACTGACACTGCTGCAGTACTAGCAGAGTACTGACACCCTACCTATCTCTCCCTCACTCCAGCAGCTTTCCCTGAGGCTTTGAAGATATTAGTGTAGGCTAGGGATAATTGGCTGACACATGATTTGAGACATTGTGTTGAAGTTCCATCTGGGCATAAAGCTTTCTTACGTTTAGAACCATGAAGGTTGTGGTTACCGCTTCTTTCGTATTCAACAGTTGGTATTGGATCATAGAGATCAGCTCATTAGTGGAGTGTGACTTTTTTTGTACCCTTGATCTATTTTTGCATCTAATTCCACTTGCTACTGATTTCCCTTCTTTGTGTGCTTCATCTTTCTTTCTGTGTATCGTAGTATCATATTTTGCTGGAAAACCAAGTCTTACTGCTGTTACCCTGCCTACGAGAGGTCTTCCTAGGGACGATCAAATCCTCACAGAATTTAACATCCATTCCTCCAGCCTACGAGATTTAAAGACTTCCCAGTCAGTGGTCTCAAAGCAAGCTTGAAGTTGGTTAGTTGCATCTTCCGTCCATTTCCTGGTAGATTTGATGTGAGTTTTGACTTTTTTCAGATGCTGCTTATACAATGGGATTAGATGCAAGAGATTGTGGTCAGAGCAGTGTTGCTGTGGTAATCGCCCCCTTCAGTGTCATGTATCAATGGTCCAGGGTATTATCCCCTCTGGTGGGGCATGTTATATGTTGAGTGAACTTTGGGATTTTCCGGCTTAGGCTGGTTCCTTGGCCTGAGGAGGAATGTAAACTCCTACCAGGATAGTAGCCAATAATTTACATGGGGAGTAAAAAGGGTCTGCATATTACTGCCAGGAATTCCAAACTTGGTGAGCAGTCCCTCATCCTATTTTTTCTCAAATGTAGTTGGATCCATATCTGCTCTGTAGATATTAAAACAGGAATCACCAAGCTGCTCTCTTCCCTCTTCCAAAACCATAAATACTCGGAAAAACCAAAAGCTTGTGCGAACAAATGACATATGCCTGACCGAACTCAGTTTGGACGCAGCTCTGAATCAGATGAGCGGACAGAACTTCTCACCTGGTGAGCATACGGAAAAAAATAGCATTTCCATGAAGGCTATGAAGCTCTCCCCCACTATATCTATAAGTAGGTGTGAATATAGGTGTGATGCTTTAGATAGGGGTTGGCAGCTCAACAAATATTGGAGTCTGGCCAGGTAATTATAATTGGTCTTCTGCAACCATGTATATGTTTTGCAACATGACCTGGCTAAGGACCTGTTAAGTCTGGTGTTGACCTAGACCTGATGCTTGCTTTCAGCCATTTTGCATTGCCGTCGGCTTGACACAGGGTGCACACAACCAAAACTGGTCGCCCTTGAGGCATCTACTCTTCTCTTACGGGACCTTGGACTTTTCTCTGTTTATGCCCATGATGGATTAAAAGATATGTTTTAACTCCACAACTGGCCTGAAGGAGCACTGGAAACTCCTTTTTGAACTTTGGAATGTTCCAATTACTGTTGGACCATAGGCAGATGGTCCCACCAGCTTTCTCTCCCCATGTCTTCTCTCCCTGGTAAGGTAGAGCTGAGCAACCAACCTTATTTCTTTTATATATATGTATATGAATACTTGCTGTCTATTTCCTGCTATCAAATTTCCCTCAGTGTTCTTCTTTTCTGGTTTCTGACATCTGTGGTTCATTACCTGTGCCTTATATTTGCCAGCTTGTATGTTGCCATTTAGTTTCCATTGCATTGCATTTCAGCCTGGTCTTCCAGACTACTAGTGTAATATGTGTACAGTATATTCAGGATCTTGGACTTGAGTTGTTGTGTTAGCAAAATAGATGGTTTTATCACATTTGATGATTGTATTCAATTGGTTGTTACTGTATTTTGGTACATTGTTATATTGCCATGTTGTTCATTAAATAAACATATCAACAGTGTTGTGAGTTCATTTTTTTCTGTGTGGTGTGGTTTTATATATCTGTTCATCCAATAAAAATTGTAACATCACTGGCCTCTTAAATCACCCACTGGTTATAATCTGATAATCTCAGCTCCCACTGTAGATACCCCTTTGCCAGTGACAAAGCCCATCTAGGAGAAAGAAGACCCTAGTAGCTCTGTATTGTGCACTAGCCTGTCGTTAATTCTATGCCGAGTCATGAATGATCACATTGTTGGTAATTATACCTTAAAGGAAGTCATAGACAGTGATGACCTTGTGGTTGATTGTACAACATCCAGATAATTCACATAATATTTTTGCCCTGGGCTCATTGTGGTGATTTCTGACTGATTGTTGACTATACGCTATAAATTGCCTAAATAAGGTAATATTTTTAGCTATGAATCAGACATGTACAACCTTTTAGTGACACATTTATTAGTATATAGTTAAACTGAATTGCTGCATTATATTGTATTGCACGGGTTACTCTATACGTAGGACATTTATGACATCCTTGTATAAAATGGCCTTCCACATTATTATAATGTTATAATGTATATTTTAATCTCAACTGTGAGACATGGGGATCATTAGAAGCACTGTTCAGCTGGCTACTCCTAGATCTGTCCTTGAGTCTAAAAGCGGGCTTTAACCTCAGAGTCACCTCCATTATCTTGGCACATAGGTGTTCCTATTAAGACTTTCAAATCTTTAATGTTATTGATGAGGCTGGATAATTTCTGACTGCTGGTAGCAAATACCAAGCTCACAGCTATACTTGATATTTTATGTGTGCTCTGTTAAAGATATTAGATGGCAAATATTAGGTATTTCAAAGTAAAAAATACCATAATGCAATAGTAGCACAGTGTTCCTTGAGCTTTGAAGGTTTTAAAATAGAATGTTTTTGCTGGGCTCCCAACCTTTAACTTAAACTGAAGGTTCACAACTCTATGTGTGTTTTACTTATATTTGATTTAATCACTTAATCTCATCTGTAAAATTTGGAGCTGCACCCCATTTTTTTTCCTCAACATTTTTAGAACATTTTGTTACTGCACCACAGATTGGGTGATTCCCATGTCAATCCATTACCCAGATTTAGCTTGAGTGCCCAACCCTTAGCGAGTGTTTTTTTATGTTATCACCACATTAGGCTTAGCAAGGTTTATGGGAGTGATACAGAATGCATGGACTTCTATGTTAACTGTATTACATGTAGAAAAAAAAATCCTCACATTGCATCTAACGTAACCCACTTAAGAACCCTGTATATTTTGGCTATTAATGCCCCTCTGCTACTGTCAGTCAAACTCTATTTTCCTTGAATAAACTTACCAGAGGCTAATCTATATATAGTAATAGTAGAAGACTGTCTTCTAATTGTATTCATAAAACGTAGCACATGGGAATTTTTCATCTTATTTCACATAGATGTACAGTGAAAATGATGACATTTGCATTCAGTGGTAATGGCACTACCTGTACATACAGTGTACATAAATACACATGGGTGTCCAGACTGTGGCCAAGGAGGTGGAGCAGGGCTTCTACAAACTCAAAGATCTAAATCCCTCACCATATTAGAAGCTTTAATATATTATCTTGTAGATTCTACCACATCTTTTAAAGATAAAATGGTATACACAAGTCAATCCCTGGGGCATGCAGTACTGAGCTCTGGTCACAGTACCAATGCTTTTAGAACAACCTATACAACCAGGTGCTGAAAGTTGTTCATACCCAAACTACTGTAAGTGAACCTACTGTGAGGATATAGCACTACAACCTATCATGTTTTAGTTGTGAGTTTGCTGTTGCTAAGGATACCTTCATTCTACACATTTTAGACTGAAAATCCACTTAATTGGTGCCAGCAACCTGATAAATAGAGATGGGCAATGTTTGCCGTTGTTTGTTTTGGAATCAGTCCGACCTCACTCTTTGGCCTATCGGTAGTGCCGAAGCTAAAGGGATGGTGAAATGTGGCCGAACTGGGGTGGGAGAGTTGTGTTCTCTACATTACTGTTAAGGGGTCCCAGGGGCTACTATAGAACTTCAGAGGTTGGGGGTTAGCATTCTTGCCATGTGTGGGTGACTTGCCGATACCCCTCCCTGAGTACCTGCAACTTCTTCTGACCACCCGTGATGTGAAGATGCCCCATGGGCCTTTGTTTATTTCGGGTAATTGTACTGAAGGGTTTCGCTCCTTCCACAGGCAGAGCCCTGAGAATACTAGCCCATATGCCTGCCATGCAGGGCTAGTAGCCCAGGCAGGAAGGGGACTAGTTTTTTTTTAAAAACCTGAGGCTGCGCACTCAGCCCAGCATGGGGAGCTCTAGTGAGTTTTCCATATCTGCTCGACCATTGGGTTGAGTCTTGAGTTCTGGGTAGTCGTCTTCTGCTCCTGCCTCTGCAGTCAGAACTCAAACCTGAGCTTAATACTGTGCTTTAAATCTATAGCAGTGGCTAAAACTATCAGACTTTCGGAACATTTGGATTTGTGTATGAACCTTGTGTAAAGTAGATTGGGGTGAAGAACTGAGGGTAAAGTTGAAGAGAGAATGATCTTCTGAACCATCTAATTTGGCTTATTTTACTCTATAATCTGCAATAAATGAAATAGGGATGAGTGAACCCCAACTGGAAAGTTTGGGTTTGTGCCATTCTTTGCGAATTGGGTCCTTGAACTCTAACCCAGACTTCAGTGTGCAAGAAGGCTCCTATACTGAGGGACAGAGAAACATCTACTAATTATCCTTTTCAGGGCACTGTCATGAGGGAGAGAAGGCTCATATACTACATATACATTATGACCTGGTTAAAAGTCACAGTCAGGTCAAACGACCTTCCAAAAACGATTAGCAATGTATATCTGGCAAATTGAGTTTGATTTCACTAAGGTCAATAAACCTGTCAAACTCTTTCTTGACCAAATACTGACATTATTCACTAAACCTCATTAAATCATAGAAATGCTATCACAAGTCCATAATCATTTATTATTATTCCTCTTTCATTTTAGTTTGAGTCTTCTTATAATTCCAAGATATATTATGTAATAAAGTTCTGAGTTTGTATTATGTAAGCATTTCATATAGCTATATATTTCAGCATTGCAGAGTAATTTATATTATCCCCTAAATAATTTTGGAAAAAATGCTTATAGACATCAAGGGGTTCTTTTATCTAAAACCCTGCATTTATACACTCTTTATTGTAGTTAATAATATCCAAATACATAAGTGTCTACAAATCACAAATGCAACTCAGTTGTCAGTGGAATTCAGTGAAAGTTCCAAGCCTTTCTCAATTGTAAATATTATGGAAATTTTCTCATTTTAAAAATGGGCACAGAGAAAAAAATAAAAAGATGCAAATAACATTGCTGAGAAGGGCTGTATGTATGATTATACAGTCTACATTTTCAAAGAGAAATGGATACATCTCAATAAGAGAATGAAGCTAATGAAGGGGCGATGCAGAAGGATTCAGATACAGTGGATGCACAGGGGGCTATCATCCTAGGGGCACCAGGTCTTAGTTGGAGCAGTGGGGAAGAAGGTGCCACTTCAGCTCAACTGCCATGTATCCAGTCCCTGACACCCCCCTCCTATGGTATCCAGTCCCTAACATCCTCCTCCTTGTATCCAGTCCCTGACACCCTCCCTCCCATACAGTGGCGGATTGGGGACAAAAATCAGCCCTGGATTTTACCAGCCCCTGGCCGGCCCGAGACGTCTCTGCTGTGGCCCCCCAATTATTATGTTGGGCCTATAACATTAGGGGCTGGGGTTCCTTGGCTTGTGCCAGTGCGGCTGGGTACAGCGGGCTGAGAGGGAGACTAAGAAGGGGCAGGGATTGAATGTAGGTGTTACAAGCAGCAGCCCAACTGGCCCCAAAGTAATGCATTGTCCCGGGTCTCTCTATGGTCAGTCTGCCCCTGCTTCCATGGTATCCAGTCCTTGACATCCTCCTCTGTGTATTGAGTCCCTAATACCCTCCTCCATGTGTCCAGTTCCTGATATCCTAATCCGTGTCTACAGTTCCTGACATCTACTCCCATGTGTCCAGACCCTGACATCCTCAACCGTGTATCCAATCCCTGACATCCTACCTGTTTCTGACATCTTCCCCCATGTTTCTAGTTCCTGACATCTTCCTCCTTGTTCCATTCCCTGACAACCTCCTCTGTGTAACCAGTCTCTGACATCGTCCTCCTTGTACTCAGTCCCTGACACTCTCCCCACATATGTCCAGGCCTGACATCCCCATCAGTCTATCCAATCCCTGACATCCTGCCTGTGTCTTTAGTTCCTGACATCCTCTCCTGTGTTTCTAGTTCCTGACATCCTCCTCCTTGTATCCAGTCCTTGACAACCTCCTCTGTGTATCCAGTCCCTAACATCTACCTTTGTGTATCCAGCCCCTAACAACCTCATCTTTGTCTCTAGTCCCTGACATACTTGATACCCTCCGACATGAGTCCAGACCCTGACATCCTCTGTGTATGTAACCACTGGCATCTTTCTCATTGTATCCTGTGCCTGACACCCTCCCAATGTGTCAAGTCCCTGACATCTTCCTCTGTCTCTCTAGTTCCTGCAATCCTCCCCGCTGTGTCCAGTCCCTGACATCCTCCTCTGTGTAAACAATCCCAGGCATCCTCCTCCTCTTATCCAGTCCCTGGCATCCTCTTCTGTATATCCAGTCCCCTATATACTCTTCCTTGTAGCTAGTCTCCAAAATCCTCCTCCATGTGTCCAGTTTCTAAAATCATCTCCTGTTTCTCTAGTCCCCTTACATCCTCTCCTGTGTCTCTAGTCCCTAACATGCTTCCCCATGTGTCTAGTCCTTGAAATCCTCATCTGTGTCTAGTTTCTGTAATCCCCCCATGTGTACAGTCCCTGACATCCTCCCCAATGTGTACAATTCCTGACATCCTCCCCCATGTGTACAGTCCCTGACATCCTCCCCCATTTGTCTAGACTGTTTAAAGTGGACCAACACCCAGGATTTTGACTATCCTGGGTCTTGGTCCACTTCGGTGGGGCACCCCCGATCGGGGTGCCCCGCTGTGTGAAACCCCCCCCCGATCACCCGAAAAACTCACCTCTCCCCGCTCCCAGTGCCGACGGACAAGCGTTATGACAGCCGCGGACAAGCGGCTCCTCCGCCGCCGCCTCCCGCGCGTCCCTCTTGACGCGCGCGTGCCCGCACCGGCCATTCACAGACGGCCGGTGCGGGCGCGCGCACGTCTAGAGGGGCGCGAGGGAGGCGGCGGCGGCGGGTAAGGGGATTTGGGGTGTTTGGGGGGGTTTCACCCTGCGGGACATCCCGATCTCGGATGTCCCGCGGGGAGGGAGGTGATCGGCCCGGGAATCTTATAGATTCCCGGGCCGATCACGGGAGGGTGATGGTCCACTTTAAGAAGTTTCCTGAGCTAGCTTGGGCTTTCATCAGCAGCAGAGCAGGTGTGAAAACATGCACAGGGGGGGGGGGGAGCACATCGGAAGAGGGTGAAGAGGGATCTACCAAAGCTAATGCTAGTGCAAGTCTGTGATGCTGCAGATAAGATAGGCAGTGGGGTATGTGGGTACTGATGACCATAAAATGACCATACCATGTCTACTGAAGCTAATGCATTTGCTACTCTGGGGCAAAATATACTCCCAGTTTGGCATTGGTTCATCAATAATATTTCATTTTTTTGGGGAAGGGGACACGGTGTCTTTGAATTCCTTTATTTCATTTTTAATAATGATTAAGGAGTTATCTTTACTGGGCAAATTGTGAAAAGAATGGGTCGCATATTATCACTAGTTGCTATCAGCCTAGGTGGTTAAAGAAATTGCACAAAAGATAATTTTTAGACAGACACAAATGATTTGTGACAGATAGATAGATAAGGGGTATGAGTGCCTTTGTTAGTCTCTGGTTGCATCCCCCTCTTGGGTTGGGCCCCCTTTGTGTTTATATTATACTTGCCTTAATAAGGGATTCACCAGAGCAGGGCACCTACATAATAGATTATTGTTTGGTGCCTCCCATCCCCTCTTTTGCTAGATAAGGGGTATGATATGAGGCTTATTATTATAGAAATTCACAATTGCCTGGCGTGGGCACACGCCCTGCTAAAGGGATAGAGGGGCTGTGGCCGCTGCTTGTGCATGCGTTGTTGGACCGGGAAAGAGTTTTTGAGCAACCTGGGGGGTTTGACACAACGGGGCATCTAGATTCAGGAGTCTCATAGACTTCAAAGTAGACTTTGGTCCACTTTAAGACTTTTTAGGAAACAGTCCTTTATATTTTGTTGCTTTGATGTTATAGATGGGCAGCTGACACAGACTGTAATTAATTACACATGCGTTCATTGAGAAAGCTAAGACTTTGATGCAATAATTAGGGTTGGGCAAACCCAAACCGAACTTTGCATGTTCACGTCCCCGAACCTGAGCATGGATTTCAAATAGAAGTCCTAGTGCGCACTCAGCACTTGGCACAAACCCAGAAGAAGCCTGTTTGGCCAATCAGCCTCCTTCTTTCCCCTCCTGGCACTGGCCTGGTGGGATACGTTATCTCACCGTATAAAAGGTGGGGTTTGCATTATGCCGCACAATGCCGCTGTGCGCTCTGCAAGTTAGATAGGGAGAGGCGCTGCTGCAGAGGGACAGACAGGGCTTTTTTTTTTTATTTTAAAACAACTGTACTTTTCAGGAAATTTATTTAGAGAAAGCGTTTTGGTCAGAGCACGTTATGGCCGTTTTTAGGACATTAAGTAGGGAAAAGCTGCTGAAGTGAGGGTAAGATAGGCAGGGTGATTGAATGCATCTGTTTGTTAGTGCCCACTTATACCAAAAGTTGAAAGCACCTGTTTGTTAATGCTAATTTATAACAATAATAAAAGGCACATGCGTGTTACTGCCCATTTATACCAGTAGTAGAAGGCACCTGTTTGTAAGTACCCACTTAAACCAAAATTTGAAGGCACATGTTTGTTAGTGCTAATTTATACCAATATTAGATGGCACCTCTGTGTTAGTTCTAATTCATACCAATGGTAGAAGGCACCTGAGTGTTAGTTCCCACTTATACCAATAGCAGAAGGCACCTGCTTGTTTGTCCCTACTTATACCAAAAGTTGAAGCACCTGTTTGTTAGCGCTAATTCATACCAATAGTAGGAGGCACCTGTTTGTTAGTGCCCACTTATACCAATATTAGAAGGCACCTGTTTGTTAGTTCTAATTCATACTTGTAGTAGAAGACACCTGTGTGTTATTGTTCACTTATACCAATAGTAAAAGGCACCTGTTTGCTAGTGCTAATTCATACCAATACTAGAAGGCCCCTCTGTGTTAGTTCTAATTCATACCAATAGTAGAAGGCACCTGTTTGTTAGTGCAAATTCATACTTGTAGTAGAAGACACCTGTGTGTCATTGTCCACTTATACCAATAGTAGAAGGCACCTGTTTGCTAGTGCTAATTCATACCAATACTAGAAGGAACCCCTGTGTTAGTTCTAATTCATACCAATAGTAGAAGGCAGATGTTTGTTAGTATTGATTCACACCAATAGTAGAAGGCACCTGTTTGTTAGTGCTATTTCATACCAATAGTAGAAGGCACCTGTTTGTTAGTGCTATTTCATACTTGTAGTACAAGACACCTGTTTGTTAGTGCCCACTTATACCAATAGTAAAAGGCACCTGTTTGTTAGTGCTAATTCATACTTGTAGTAGAAGACACCTGTTTGTTAGTGCCCACTTATACCAATAGTAAAAGGCACCTGTTTGTTAGTGCTAATTCATACTTGTAGTAGAAGGCACCTGTTTGTTAGTGCTATTTCATACCAATAGTAGAAGACACCTGTTTGTTAGTGCTAATTCATACTTGTAGTAGAAGACACCTGTTTGTTAGTGCCCACTTATACCAATAGTAGAAGGCACCTGTTTGTTAGTGCTATTTCATACCAATAGTAGAAGACACCTGTTTGTTAGTGCTAATTCATACTTGTAGTAGAGGACACCTGTTTGTTAGTGCCCACTTATACCAATAGTAAAAGGCACCTGTTTGTTAGTGCTAATTCATACCAATAGTAGAAGGCACCTGTTTGTTAGTGCTATTTCATACCAATAGTAGAAGGCACCTGTTTGTTAGTGCTATTTCATACCAATAGTAGAAGACACCTGTTTGTTAGTGCTAATTCATACTTGTAGTAGAATACACCTGTTTGTTAGTGCCCACTTATACCAATAGTAAAAGGCACCTGTTTGTTAGTGCTAATTCATACCAATAGTAGAAGGCACCTGTTTGTTAGTGCCCACTTATACCAATAGTAAAAGGCACCTGTTTGTTAGTGCTATTTCATACCAATAGTAGAAGACACCTGTTTGTTAGTGCTATTTCATACCAATAGTAGAAGACACCTGTTTGTTAGTGCTAATTCATACTTGTAGTAGAAGACACCTGTTTGTTAGTGCCCACTTATACCAATAGTAGAAGGCACCTGTTTGTTAGTTCTAATTCACACTTGTAGTAGAAGACACCTGTGTGTTAGTGTTAATTCATACTTGTAGTAGAAGACACCTGTTTGTTAGTGCCCACTTATACCAATAGTAGAAGGCACCTGTTTGTTAGTGCTATTTCATACCAATAGTAGAAGACACCTGTTTGTTAGTGCTAATTCATACTTGTAGTAGAGGACACCTGTTTGTTAGTGCCCACTTATACCAATAGTAAAAGGCACCTGTTTGTTAGTGCTAATTCATAGTTGTAGTAGAAGGCACCTGTTTGTTAGTGCTATTTCATACCAATAGTAGAAGGCACCTGTTTGTTAGTGCTAATTCATACTTGTAGTAGAGCACACCTGTTTGTTAGTGCCCACTTATACCAATAGTAGAAGGCACCTGTTTGTTAGTGTTATTTCATACCAATAGTAGAAGACACCTGTTTGTTAGTGCTAATTCATACTTGTAGTAGAAGACACCTGTTTGTTAGTGCCCACTTATACCAATAGTAGAAGGCACCTGTTTGTTAGTTCTAATTCAGACTTGTAGTAGAAGACACCTGTGTGTTAGTGTTAATTCATACTTGTAGTAGAAGACACCTGTTTGTTAGTGCCCACTTATACCAATAGTAGAAGGCACCTGTTTGTTAGTGCTATTTCATACCAATAGTAGAAGACACCTGTTTGTTAGTGCTAATTCATACTTGTAGTAGAGGACACCTGTTTGTTAGTGCCCACTTATACCAATAGTAAAAGGCACCTGTTTGTTAGTGCTAATTCATAGTTGTAGTAGAAGGCACCTGTTTGTTAGTGCTATTTCATACCAATAGTAGAAGGCACCTGTTTGTTAGTGCTAATTCATACTTGTAGTAGAGCACACCTGTTTGTTAGTGCCCACTTATACCAATAGTAAAAGGCACCTGTTTGTTAGTGCTAATTCTTAGTTGTAGTAGAAGGCACCTGTTTGTTAGTGCTATTTCATACCAATAGTAGAAGGCACCTGTTTGTTAGTGCTAATTCATACTTGTAGTAGAGGACACCTGTTTGTTAGTGCCCACTTATACCAATAGTAAAAGGCACCTGTTTGTTAGTGCTATTTCATACCAATAGTAGAAGACACCTGTTTGTTAGTGCTAATTCATACTTGTAGTAGAGGACACCTGTTTATTAGTGCCCACTTATACCAATAGTAAAAGGCACCTGTTTGTTAGTGCTAATTCATAGTTGTAGTAGAAGGCACCTGTTTGTTAGTGCTATTTCATACCAATAGTAGAAGGCACCTGTTTGTTAGTGCTATTTCATACCAATAGTAGAAGACACCTGTTTGTTAGTGCTAATTCATACTTGTAGTAGAAGACACCTGTTTGTTAGTGCCCACTTATACCAATAGTAGAAGGCACCTGTTTGTTAGTTCTAATTCACACTTGTAGTAGAAGACACCTGTTTGTTAGTGTTAATTCATACTTGTAGTAGAAGACACCTGTTTGTTAGTGCCCACTTATACCAATAGTAGAAGGCACCTGTTTGTTAGTTCTAATTCACACTTGTAGTAGAAGACACCTGTTTGTTAGTGCCCACTTATACCAATAGTAGAAGGCACCTGTTTTTTAGTGCTATTTCATACCAATAGTAGAAGACACCTGTTTGTTAGTGCTAATTCATACTTGTAGTAGAGGACACCTGTTTGTTAGTGCCCACTTATACCAATAGTAGAAGGCACCTGTTTGTTAGTGCTAATTCATACTTGTAGTAGAGGACACCTGTTTGTTAGTGCCCACTTATACCAATTGTAGAAGGCACCTGTTTGTTAGTGCTATTTCATACCAATAGTAGAAGACACCTGTTTGTTAGTGCTAATTCATACTTGTAGTAGAGGACACCTGTTTGTTAGTGCCCACTTATACCAATAGTAGAAGGCACCTGTTTGTTAGTGCTAATTCATACTTGTAGTAGAGGACACCTGTTTGTTAGTGCCCACTTATACCAATAGTAGAAGGCACCTGTTTGTTAGTTCTAATTCACACTTGTAGTAGAAGACACCTGTTTGTTAGTGTTAATTCATACTTGTAGTAGAAGACACCTGTTTGTTAGTGCCCACTTATACCAATAGTAGAAGGCACCTGTTTGTTAGTTCTAATTCACACTTGTAGTACAAGACACCTGTTTGTTAGTGCCCACTTATACCAATAGTAGAAGGCACCTGTTTGTTAGTGCTATTTCATACCAATAGTAGAAGACACCTGTTTGTTAGTGCTAATTCATACTTGTAGTAGAGGACACCTGTTTGTTAGTGCCCACTTATACCAATAGTAGAAGGCACCTGTTTGTTAGTTCTAATTCACACTTGTAGTAGAAGACACCTGTGTGTTAGTGTTAATTCATACTTGTAGTAGAAGACACCTGTTTGTTAGTGCCCACTTATACCAATAGTAGAAGGCACCTGTTTGTTAGTGCTATTTCATACCAATAGTAGAAGACACCTGTTTGTTAGTGCTAATTCATACTTGTAGTAGAGGACACCTGTTTGTTAGTGCCCACTTATACCAATAGTAAAAGGCACCTGTTTGTTAGTGCTAATTCATAGTTGTAGTAGAAGGCACCTGTTTGTTAGTGCTATTTCATACCAATAGTAGAAGGCACCTGTTTGTTAGTGCTATTTCATACCAATAGTAGAAGACACCTGTTTGTTAGTGCTAATTCATACTTGTAGTAGAAGACACCTGTTTGTTAGTGCCCACTTATACCAATAGTAGAAGGCACCTGTTTGTTAGTTCTAATTCACACTTGTAGTAGAAGACACCTGTGTGTTAGTGTTAATTCATACTTGTAGTAGAAGACACCTGTTTGTTAGTGCCCACTTATACCAATAGTAGAAGGCACCTGTTTGTTAGTGCTATTTCATACCAATAGTAGAAGACACCTGTTTGTTAGTGCTAATTCATACTTGTAGTAGAGGACACCTGTTTGTTAGTGCCCACTTATACCAATAGTAAAAGGCACCTGTTTGTTAGTGCTAATTCATAGTTGTAGTAGAAGGCACCTGTTTGTTAGTGCTATTTCATACCAATAGTAGAAGGCACCTATTTGTTAGTGCTATTTCATACCAATAGTAGAAGACACCTGTTTGTTAGTGCTAATTCATACTTGTAGTAGAAGACACCTGTTTGTTAGTGCCCACTTATACCAATAGTAAAAGGCACCTGTTTGTTAGTGCTAATTCATACTTGTAGTAGAAGGCACCTGTTTGTTAGTGCTATTTCATACCAATAGTAGAAGACACCTGCTTGTTAGTGCTAATTCATACTTGTAGTAGAAGACACCTGTTTGTTAGTGCCCACTTATACCAATAGTAGAAGGCACCTGTTTGTTAGTGCTATTTCATACCAATAGTAGAAGACACCTGTTTGTTAGTGCTAATTCATACTTGTAGTAGAGGACACCTGTTTGTTAGTGCCCACTTATACCAATAGTAAAAGGCACCTGTTTGTTAGTGCTAATTCATACCAATAGTAGAAGGCACCTGTTTGTTAGTGCTATTTCATACCAATAGTAGAAGGCACCTGTTTGTTAGTGCTATTTCATACCAATAGTAGAAGACACCTGTTTGTTAGTGCTAATTCATACTTGTAGTAGAATACACCTGTTTGTTAGTGCCCACTTATACCAATAGTAAAAGGCACCTGTTTGTTAGTGCTAATTCATACCAATAGTAGAAGGCACCTGTTTGTTAGTGCTATTTCATACCAATAGTAGAAGGCACCTGTTTGTTAGTGCTATTTCATACCAATAGTAGAAGACACCTGTTTGTTAGTGCTAATTCATACTTGTAGTAGAAGACACCTGTTTGTTAGTGCCCACTTATACCAATAGTAGAAGGCAACTGTTTGTTAGTTCTAATTCACACTTGTAGTAGAAGACACCTGTGTGTTAGTGTTAATTCATACTTGTAGTAGAAGACACCTGTTTGTTAGTGCCCACTTATACCAATAGTAGAAGGCACCTGTTTGTTAGTGCTATTTCATACCAATAGTAGAAGACACCTGTTTGTTAGTGCTAATTCATACTTGTAGTAGAGGACACCTGTTTGTTAGTGCCCACTTATACCAATAGTAAAAGGCACCTGTTTGTTAGTGCTAATTCATAGTTGTAGTAGAAGGCACCTGTTTGTTAGTGCTATTTCATACCAATAGTAGAAGGCACCTGTTTGTTAGTGTTATTTCATACCAATAGTAGAAGACACCTGTTTGTTAGTGCTAATTCATACTTGTAGTAGAAGACACCTGTTTGATAGTGCCCACTTATACCAATAGTAGAAGGCACCTGTTTGTTAGTTCTAATTCAGACTTGTAGTAGAAGACACCTGTGTGTTAGTGTTAATTCATACTTGTAGTAGAAGACACCTGTTTGTTAGTGCCCACTTATACCAATAGTAGAAGGCACCTGTTTGTTAGTGCTATTTCATACCAATAGTAGAAGACACCTGTTTGTTAGTGCTAATTCATACTTGTAGTAGAGGACACCTGTTTGTTAGTGCCCACTTATACCAATAGTAAAAGGCACCTGTTTGTTAGTGCTAATTCATAGTTGTAGTAGAAGGCACCTGTTTGTTAGTGCTATTTCATACCAATAGTAGAAGGCACCTGTTTGTTAGTGCTAATTCATACTTGTAGTAGAGCACACCTGTTTGTTAGTGCCCACTTATACCAATAGTAAAAGGCACCTGTTTGTTAGTGCTAATTCTTAGTTGTAGTAGAAGGCACCTGTTTGTTAGTGCTATTTCATACCAATAGTAGAAGGCACCTGTTTGTTAGTGCTAATTCATACTTGTAGTAGAGGACACCTGTTTGTTAGTGCCCACTTATACCAATAGTAAAAGGCACCTGTTTGTTAGTGCTAATTCATAGTTGTAGTAGAAGGCACCTGTTTGTTAGTGCTATTTCATACCAATAGTAGAAGGCACCTGTTTGTTAGTGCTATTTCATACCAATAGTAGAAGACACCTGTTTGTTAGTGCTAATTCATACTTGTAGTAGAAGACACCTGTTTGTTAGTGCCCACTTATACCAATAGTAGAAGGCACCTGTTTGTTAGTTCTAATTCACACTTGTAGTAGAAGACACCTGTTTGTTAGTGTTAATTCATACTTGTAGTAGAAGACACCTGTTTGTTAGTGCCCACTTATACCAATAGTAGAAGGCACCTGTTTGTTAGTTCTAATTCACACTTGTAGTAGAAGACACCTGTTTGTTAGTGCCCACTTATACCAATAGTAGAAGGCACCTGTTTTTTAGTGCTATTTCATACCAATAGTAGAAGACACCTGTTTGTTAGTGCTAATTCATACTTGTAGTAGAGGACACCTGTTTGTTAGTGCCCACTTATACCAATAGTAGAAGGCACCTGTTTGTTAGTGCTAATTCATACTTGTAGTAGAGGACACCTGTTTGTTAGTGCCCACTTATACCAATTGTAGAAGGCACCTGTTTGTTAGTGCTATTTCATACCAATAGTAGAAGACACCTGTTTGTTAGTGCTAATTCATACTTGTAGTAGAGGACACCTGTTTGTTAGTGCCCACTTATACCAATAGTAGAAGGCACCTGTTTGTTAGTGCTAATTCATACTTGTAGTAGAGGACACCTGTTTGTTAGTGCCCACTTATACCAATAGTAGAAGGCACCTGTTTGTTAGTTCTAATTCACACTTGTAGTAGAAGACACCTGTTTGTTAGTGTTAATTCATACTTGTAGTAGAAGACACCTGTTTGTTAGTGCCCACTTATACCAATAGTAGAAGGCACCTGTTTGTTAGTTCTAATTCACACTTGTAGTACAAGACACCTGTTTGTTAGTGCCCACTTATACCAATAGTAGAAGGCACCTGTTTGTTAGTGCTATTTCATACCAATAGTAGAAGACACCTGTTTGTTAGTGCTAATTCATACTTGTAGTAGAGGACACCTGTTTGTTAGTGCCCACTTATACCAATAGTAGAAGGCACCTGTTTGTTAGTTCTAATTCACACTTGTAGTAGAAGACACCTGTGTGTTAGTGTTAATTCATACTTGTAGTAGAAGACACCTGTTTGTTAGTGCCCACTTATACCAATAGTAGAAGGCACCTGTTTGTTAGTGCTATTTCATACCAATAGTAGAAGACACCTGTTTGTTAGTGCTAATTCATACTTGTAGTAGAGGACACCTGTTTATTAGTGCCCACTTATACCAATAGTAAAAGGCACCTGTTTGTTAGTGCTAATTCATAGTTGTAGTAGAAGGCACCTGTTTGTTAGTGCTATTTCATACCAATAGTAGAAGGCACCTGTTTGTTAGTGCTATTTCATACCAATAGTAGAAGACACCTGTTTGTTAGTGCTAATTCATACTTGTAGTAGAAGACACCTGTTTGTTAGTGCCCACTTATACCAATAGTAGAAGGCACCTGTTTGTTAGTTCTAATTCACACTTGTAGTAGAAGACACCTGTGTGTTAGTGTTAATTCATACTTGTAGTAGAAGACACCTGTTTGTTAGTGCCCACTTATACCAATAGTAGAAGGCACCTGTTTGTTAGTGCTATTTCATACCAATAGTAGAAGACACCTGTTTGTTAGTGCTAATTCATACTTGTAGTAGAGGACACCTGTTTGTTAGTGCCCACTTATACCAATAGTAGAAGGCACCTGTTTGTTAGTTCTAATTCACACTTGTAGTAGAAGACACCTGTGTGTTAGTGTTAATTCATACTTGTAGTAGAAGACACCTGTTTGTTAGTGCCCACTTATACCAATAGTAGAAGGCACCTGTTTGTTAGTGCTATTTCATACCAATAGTAGAAGACACCTGTTTGTTAGTGCTAATTCATACTTGTAGTAGAGGACACCTGTTTGTTAGTGCCCACTTATACCAATAGTAAAAGGCACCTGTTTGTTAGTGCTAATTCATAGTTGTAGTAGAAGGCACCTGTTTGTTAGTGCTATTTCATACCAATAGTAGAAGGCACCTGTTTGTTAGTGCTATTTCATACCAATAGTAGAAGACACCTGTTTGTTAGTGCTAATTCATACTTGTAGTAGAAGACACCTGTTTGTTAGTGCCCACTTATACCAATAGTAGAAGGCACCTGTTTGTTAGTTCTAATTCACACTTGTAGTAGAAGACACCTGTGTGTTAGTGTTAATTCATACTTGTAGTAGAAGACACCTGTTTGTTAGTGCCCACTTATACCAATAGTAGAAGGCACCTGTTTGTTAGTGCTATTTCATACCAATAGTAGAAGACACCTGTTTGTTAGTGCTAATTCATACTTGTAGTAGAGGACACCTGTTTGTTAGTGCCCACTTATACCAATAGTAAAAGGCACCTGTTTGTTAGTGCTAATTCATAGTTGTAGTAGAAGGCACCTGTTTGTTAGTGCTATTTCATACCAATAGTAGAAGGCACCTGTTTGTTAGTGCTATTTTATACCAATAGTAGAAGACACCTGTTTGTTAGTGCTAATTCATACTTGTAGTAGAAGACACCTGTTTGTTAGTGCCCACTTATACCAATAGTAGAAGGCACCTGTTTGTTAGTTCTAATTCACACTTGTAGTAGAAGACACCTGTGTGTTAGTGTTAATTCATACTTGTAGTAGAAGACACCTGTTTGTTAGTGCCCACTTATACCAATAGTAGAAGGCACCTGTTTGTTAGTGCTATTTCATACCAATAGTAGAAGACACCTGTTTGTTAGTGCTAATTCATACTTGTAGTAGAGGACACCTGTTTGTTAGTGCCCACTTATACCAATAGTAAAAGGCACCTGTTTGTTAGTGCTAATTCATAGTTGTAGTAGAAGGCACCTGTTTGTTAGTGCTATTTCATACCAATAGTAGAAGGCACCTGTTTGTTAGTGCTAATTCATACTTGTAGTAGAGCACACCTGTTTGTTAGTGCCCACTTATACCAATAGTAAAAGGCACCTGTTTGTTAGTGCTAATTCATAGTTGTAGTAGAAGGCACCTGTTTGTTAGTGCTATTTCATACCAATAGTAGAAGGCACCTGTTTGTTAGTGCTATTTCATACCAATATTAGAAGACACCTGTTTGTTAGTGCTAATTCATACTTGTAGTAGAAGACACCTGTTTGTTAGTGCCCACTTATACCAATAGTAGAAGGCACCTGTTTGTTAGTTCTAATTCACACTTGTAGTAGAAGACACCTGTTTGTTAGTGCTAATTCATACTTGTAGTAGAAGACACCTGTTTGTTAGTGCCCACTTATACCAATAGTAGAAGGCACCTGTTTGTTAGTTCTAATTCACACTTGTAGTAGAAGACACCTGTTTGTTAGTGCTATTTCATACCAATAGTAGAAGGCACCTGTTTTTTAGTGCTATTTCATACCAATAGTAGAAGACACCTGTTTGTTAGTGCTAATTCATACTTGTAGTAGAGGACACCTGTTTGTTAGTGCCCACTTATACCAATAGTAGAAGGCACCTGTGTGTTAGTGCTAATTCATACTTGTAGTAGAGGACACCTGTTTGTTAGTGCCCACTTATACCAATTGTAGAAGGCACCTGTTTGTTAGTGCTATTTCATACCAATAGTAGAAGACACCTGTTTGTTAGTGCTAATTCATACTTGTAGTAGAGGACACCTGTTTGTTAGTGCCCACTTATTCCAATAGTAGAAGGCACCTGTGTGTTAGTGCTAATTCATACTTGTAGTAGAGGACACCTGTTTGTTAGTGCCCACTTATTCCAATAGTAGAAGGCACCTGTTTGTTAGTGCTAATTCATACTTGTAGTAGAGGACACCTGTTTGTTAGTGCCCACTTATACCAATAGTAGAAGGCACCTGTTTGTTAGTTCTAATTCACACTTGTAGTAGAAGACACCTGTTTGTTAGTGTTAATTCATACTTGTAGTAGAAGACACCTGTTTGTTAGTGCCCACTTATACCAATAGTAGAAGGCACCTGTTTGTTAGTTCTAATTCACACTTGTAGTACAAGACACCTGTTTGTTAGTGCCCACTTATACCAATAGTAGAAGGCACCTGTTTGTTAGTGCTATTTCATACCAATAGTAGAAGACACCTGTTTGTTAGTGCTAATTCATACTTGTAGTAGAGGACACCTGTTTGTTAGTGCCCACTTATACCAATAGTAGAAGGCACCTGTTTGTTAGTGCTATTTCATACTTGTAGTAGAAGACACCTGTTTGTTAGTGCTAATTCATACTTGTAGTAGAGGACACCTGTTTGTTAGTGCTAATTCATACTTGTAGTAGAGGACACCTGTTTGTTAGTGCCCACTTATACCAATAGTAGAAGGCACCTGTTTGTTAGTTATAATTCATACTTATATTGGCCACTTATACCAATAGTAGAAGGCACCTGTTTGCTAGTGCTAATTCATACCAATACTAGAAGGCACCTCTGTGTTAGCTCTAATTCATAGCAATAGTAGAAGGCAGATGTTTGTTAGTGCTAGTTCATACCAATAGTAGAAGACACCTGTTTGTTAGTGCCCTCTTATACCAATAGTAGAAGACACCTGTTTGTTAGTATTGATTCACACCAATAGTAGAAGGCACATGTTTGTTAGTACCCACTTATACCAATAGTAGAAAGCACCTGTTTGTCAATTGTCCACTCATACCAATAGCTGAAGCAACCTGTTTGTTAGTGCTAAGTCATACCAATAGTTGTTTAACTCTTAATTTGCTTTGTGGTGTGGATAACAGTCAGATGGTGCATGTGAGTCTGAAGGTATTTAGTGATGTGAAGAGCCAAGGTGATGACATGTGGGGGTTGCAGCAGTGAGATTATGGACCCTGTCCTGCTGGGTTCCATTCCCATGTCCAACCGCTTCCTGTTTATGCTATATACCCCTGTGCTAAAGAGCCAGCGATTAAGTGATAATCATTGCTGCGATCAAGCGATAAACGTGAATTGGTTCATCGTTCACCCATCATATAATTTTGGCTGACCAAAAATGTCTTGTTCATCACTTGATCGCTGAAATGTGAAAACAGAAGTCGCCCTCAAAAAATGTGTTTTTCTATGAAAATAACCGACCAACATATCTTTGAAGTCTGAACGCAGTTGCGCAGAAGATTTGTAAGGCAAAATGTATCTGCTTGTGTAAACCCAGGATTAGCTGAGGTTGGATGCCCTACTGTTGTTCCTCTTTAACCCTGCATGACTCTAATCTAGTACTTAACCCTTTAATTCTCATTGAACCTATTCACAGACTTCTTGAGCACATTAACCCATACCCTCCTGTATCCCATACCCATTTGTACGGGTCCTGCCCTGCCAAATAGAATTACTGGTGTACATGGAAGCACATTCTGTATGACAGGGGTACTCAACCACTTCTTGTAAAGGACCTTTTAAGGGCATCCGGTGAGAGGTGAAGGTCTGGGCAGAGGGATATCGCAGGGGGTGGATAGGTATAAATCAGCACATTGGGGGAGTGGCTATAGATTCCCCTGGCAAAACTAAATGCTGCTTTTTTTGGAGAGGGGCAGAAATAGATGGGGCAGAGAGACTGGGCTGATTGGGGCAGAGTTGAGGGGATAGGGATGAGGCAGAGCATGAGGGGATAGGGATGGGGCAGAGCTGAGGGGATAGGGATGGGGCAGAGCTGAGGGGACAGGGATGAGGCAGAGCATGAGGGGACAGGGATGGGGCAGAGCTGAGGGGACAGGGATGGATGGGGCAGAGCTGAGGGGACAGGGATGGATGGGGCATAGATGGGGGGGAAAAACATGGAGGGAAAGGGATAGATGCGGCTGAGTGGGGGCAGGGGGGAAAATATTGGATGGGGCAAAGAGACTGAGAAACAAAGTGTGTTTGTACCTTCCAATGCCACTTCCCGCCCATGCAGTAATTCATATTGCAATGCTAGGGGCCAGGGAGCCATGACACTGGCCGGAAGACTAAGCACTAAATCACCAATCAAGGGGGCAGCTCTTAGAATGGCAACTCAGAAGCAACTGAGTGCAGGGCTGCAGCGTCCAGAATCTTGCACAGCAGTCCGCCAGTTGAGTATCACTGCTGCATGATATGCATGTACTGTACTTGGTGACAATAAAATCTAATTCTGAGCTTAGGGAAGCAATACATATATTAGATTATTTTGCTGTCTAGTATAGTGTATAGTGGGTACACCAAAAGTAGTTTTTCCTCTCATTTGTTGGGCAAAAATACTACAGTTTAATCATCACTCACAGTTATCACTTCACTTCTCTGAAGGTTCATGTATAAAACTATTTGCACACTTCAGCAGAAAAAGTTACTTTTTATATAGCACAGAGTTAGAAATTATTGATCCAAACAACTAGATGAAACCAGGGTTACTTTTTTAGTTTTCACTTCAAGGAGCAATGTTTTCTAAATGTCAATAATAACAGGGGGTCTGTTGGATATCTATGATAATACTGAGCTCTTAGTACCCCATGAGGGAATGATTGCTGTGAACACCAGAGGAGGACTCCGTTCTAGAAGAACACCACACAAATGAGGCCAGTGTCTAATGAGACATATTAACACCCCAGATATGTGGGTCATGTATGTTTAACTTTGTATCTTGATTATTATCCTCTTTATGTAGGCCATCTATACTACATTCTGTCACTGCAATCCTATATAAAAGATGAAATGCGCTGACCTAGTTTTACATCAATATATAGGACAGACATACATTGATTGCTTCAGCTGTCAGATTAGGAAAATATATTTATTTGTTTTGATATGCTAATCTGGGTGTTTCATTGGAATTCATTTAGAAAAGGAATATGAAATATTGTGACATTATCTTTTATCTAAATGAAAAATGTTTTAGCTTTCTACAGTACAGTATATCTTGTTAAATAGGAATTCATTTTATGGAACCGTCGCCATAGAAAGAGCTGCTTGGGCATCTTCTATAATTACTTAGACCTCAAGCTTCCCCAGGACCATATTTATGCCTGTTGTAGGCCCTAGGCACTGTTTTAGGGAACCCATCTAAACTTCCAAGACCTTTCCTGACAGATGATCCTTTAGGCTGGCTTGGCAAATATGGACAAGCTTCTTGGAAGGACTTGGTGCCTGGAGCCAGCATCATGCTTAACCTCCAAATTAGGCATTCTGGAAATATCTCTGGGAAGTTTTAGAGAATCTCCATCTCCACATTTTAAAGGGTCTGTCCAGGCGAATAAAAAAAGCTCATACACACTTTTTGTCCCCTGCAACTGGTTTCAGCACAATGTTGTACATACTTTAGGGGCAAGGAAGGCAACTGCTACCAGGCCCGCCTCCCAAGGGAGAAAGGGAGGGAGCCCAGCAGAGGTTGTAATAGCTAGCAGCTGCTTTCCTGCCCCCATCATATGTACAGCAGTGCCTTCAATCCTGCCCGGCCCCATCACCCTAATCAAGCCACTTGATTCTCCCATTGCAGTCCCCTGGCTGCTATCAGGGACTGCTTCTGGCTTGTCTTTATTTCCACACACCTCCTCCCTGCTCACTTACATGTCCTGTTTGCTTACGGTGTGCTTACAGTAGGACATATGTGTTCATCCACCTGCTAGAGGTTTCCCCTTTAGCCACTGCTTTGTATTGTGCCCCCCCCCCCACGCTGATTATACTCTATAGTGGAAGTACATTAAAACATATAATTTACTTCCTGCACCCCCAAGCATGGGAACATCCTGATTCAGGATGCCCCCTGCAAATATAGGACAATGGATCCCCATACTTACCCTCTTGCATTCCATCAGCCCAGCAACCATTCAGTGACTGCCAACAATCAATAAAAAAAAACAGGGTTATGGTTAAACCTTGCCTGCAGGACTTCTTGGTGAACCTGATTAGTTGCTGGCAGATTTGGATGCCCGTATGCTGCAGGGGTTAAGGGAGTAACCCCTATTTGACCTATAGTCAAATCAGAGTTTGGGTCTTCTTAAAGTGGTACAAAACACTCTTTTGCCCTGCAGAGATGTGGTTGCAGGGGATAACAGTTCTGTTGAGCAGGATCACAGCAACAGGTGAGTTTAAAGAGGAATGATGTCTCCCTGGAATCTTTTTGGCTGATTTCCTTATCCCTGGGGCATCCCAATTCAAGATGTTGCTTTGTATGAAACCCCTGTGATCACCCGGTATACTCGCGTAACCAAGGATCCTTGGGTGCATGCATAAGCCATGGCCACATTTCCGAGTACCACGGCAGACATTTCTGCATGTCTGGTGGGGATATGTGGAGCAACAACCATCTCCATTCATATTTACTAGCTGATCTGATGTCAGGTCAGCCAGTCAAGGAGTGAATGGAGCGTTAACGCTGATTGGCCAGCCATCTGCACTGGGATGCCCCTGGGGCACTTGGTCTCTCCCATTGGGGCATCCTGGTTTGTGGTGCGAAACCCCCCAGGTCACTGAGGTCACTTACCTGTCCTTGGGCCTGCGCTGCGGCTAGAGCAGTCAGTTAGAATCCTAGCCGCACTTGAAAGCAGCCATCAACATCACTCCACTCCCTTTCAGTTGTGGCAGACGGGGCCACACACAGCTGAGGAGGTAAGTAAGTGATGCTGGCACGAACGCATGTGCCACGGCCTCAAGAAGGCCTGCCCCGGAGTCTCATAGGGGGTTTAGGTCTACCTGTTGACATGGGTTAATCTCAGCCATGGCTGCAAGAAAAGAAATAGCTGAAAATAGCTGTGGCAGGATATCCTCAGTAAATTAAAAAGTAGTTCAGCCACAGCCGTGGGAGGGGAGAACGCACCAACACAGTTGTAACACAACAGAAGGGTGAGTGTGGTGCCCCAGAATGAAAGAATGAGAAAGGAAATTTACCAGTGAGTACACAAATTTCCCTTTTCTCATTCCGGGGCACCATCAGTAGTAACACGTGGGATGTCCCAAAGCAGTACCCTCAATAAGGGTGGGACTGTGCAAGAACAGCCAACAGCCGACTGCGTCAAAATAACTAAAAACAACGGCACTGACACCTCAAGCTTAGACCCCCGGAGAGGAGTTCACCACTGTTTGCAACACCTTATGCCCCTGGTGGAGTGAGCGGTTCCCCTTACAAGATTAGGTTTGTATGACCGCCTGCCTGATTCATCTGCCAAGAGCGGACCAGGCAGCCGCCAGGCCCCTCCTTCTGAGATCATGAATAAGACATCCGTCTTATTTACCTCTTGGGTAGCAGCCAAGTAATACTTTAATGCCCTGACCACATCGAGGGAATGCAGGAGTCGCAACTTATAATGAGTGGGATCGTGGGCACGCGGAGGGTAGCACTATTTCTGAGGGAAGGGAGAGACTACCTTGGGTAAAAAATCCTGCTTTACATGAAACACCGTTTTGCCTTCATGCAGCACCAAAAAGGGTGATCTGATCGAAAGCTCACCAGATGGAGCTGATAGCCACAAGAAAAGCGTTGTCGGTGAAGCCTCAGCCATGGGTTCAAAGGGGGGCCCCTGAAATGCTGATAAGACCAGATTGAGATCCCAGGGTGGAACTATCGACCGCCATGGAGGCTGAACATGTGCAGGACCCTGCAAGAAAGTGCTCTGCGATAGTCCATTGGAAGCATCCAGGCCTTGCTGGAGGTACTCCAAAATTCTGGGTGCTCTGCGATAGTCCATTGGAAGCATCCAGGACTTGCTGGAGGAACTCCACAATTCTGGGTACCGAGAACCTCCTACAGGAGTGGCCCTTAGATTCGCACCAAGACACAAAGGTCCTCCAAGGCCTTTAGTAAATTCTAGAGGATTACTATTTCCGTGCTCAAATCAAGGTCCAAATTACTGCGGTGGACAAACCCCTCTCCTCCAATATGTCTCATCAGCCAAGTCGCTAAAGCCAGCACTGAAGAACTGGGTTGCCGCAGAGCATCCTATTGCAGAAAATTTGGGCAGTTGGGGAGTCGCCACCGGTACTCCACCACCAGGCTCACCAGATTCGTGAACCACACCCCTCTGGGCTAGTGTGGGGCGATCAGGATGATAGCAATCTGCTTGCAGTTAACCTTCTTTAACACGCAACCTAGAAGTGGCAGTGGCGGGAATGCGTAAAGCAGGCTGTACCCTGATCAGGGAATGGGCAGTGCATCGATTGCCACAGCCAGGGAGTCTCGCACCCTGGACATGAGCCTCTGAACCTTCCGTTTGTGCTGAGCCGTGAATAGGTCCACCTCCGGCATGCCCCACTGGTTGCAGGGGGCACGTCCTGAAGGGAAGGGACCATTCCCCATAGTCCACCATCTCCCTGCTCAAATAATCGGCCTGCAGATTCCACATCCCCGGAATGTGAACATAAATTTCCACCCACCTTATGATGCCACTTCTAGAATGCCTGCCAGCTCCTGATACCCCCCTGATAGTTTATGTAGGCCGCAGCCGTAGAATTGTTCCCAATGTACCCTTAACAGAAGGCCCCAGAGCTGGGCAGACCAGTTTCTGAGAACCAGCAGAATCGCCCTCAGTTCCAACACATTGATTGAAAGACTGCTCTTACTGGTCCAGAATACCACCCCAACACTCTCAACTGGCGTCTGTGGTCCGGAAAACCCACCGGTCTGACAGGAAAAACTGACCCACTGCCCGTAACTGCTGGTCCACCACCAATTCAGGGATCACAGGGAATTGCCCATGAAAATGAAGCGTAGGTCCATCGTCTGCACATTCCTGCACCATTTTGATAGGAGCAGCATTTGAAGAGGCCTGGAGTGGAACTGGGTATACAAAACTGCCTCGATGGTGGACACCATCAGGCCAAGGAGAGTGAAATGTTCGTCAGCAGCGACCTCACCAACTCCTAAAGTTGCACCTCTGCACCTGAAGAAGGATCTGTGCCCATCGAGATTCCAATGTCATAGCTAGATAGATCACCACCATGGAGGGAACCACCTGGGACTTGGGGTAGTTGATCACCCACCTGAAAAGTTCCAGAGTAGACAGGACCGTCCGAACATCCTCTGAGTGAGACGGCGTTGCAGTGTTTGAAGTCAGATAGAAGATAGATCTCCGAAGTTCCAAAAGGGACCAAAATTCGGTGACCTGCAAAACAAGGTCCTGAAGTTTCCAATTTTATGGAAGCCTAGTCGGCTTTCCACCCGTAGCCTTCTGGACCGGGTCATCCAGAGGCTCACTAAAAAGATGACGCCCGAAAAGAGAAGGGCAGTAAGCGCCTTCTTAGAAGCAGTGTCAGCCGACCACTGTTTCAGCCAGACCATGTATCTCAAGGTGACCAGTAAGGCCAGCTCCCTAGCCACCAGATGCACCAAGTCGTCTATAGCCAGCACCATGTATCTGAAGACCTTCATAGCAAAGGAGCTCAACCGAAGTGCAGAAAAACACAAACCTCCATGTCGCAAACACCTCCTCTGCTGCTTCATCCAGATCTTGCCTGCCGTAGCCGCCATGGATGTGGCGCAAGCTGGGCGCATGGCTGACCCCACCATGGAGAACGCTATCCATCGGGTCTCTCAAGGCCGCACTAACCGAACTAGGGATAATGGTGTGCCAAGCCAGACCCCAAACCACTTTGTCTACCTCAGGAGGCAAAAACCAAACTCTGACCGCCTCATCCAGAAAGGGGTACTTGACATCTTAGACCTTAGGAATTGATGGAAGCTTATGCAGTTTCTTCTACTCCTTTGCTTCCAGCCTGTCAAAATGGGTAAACCTGGGAAAAAACTGCCTGACCTTCTGACTCTTGTAGGCTTCACCCTTCTTCATCTGCCACTTTGGCCGAGAAGCAGCAAGGTGCAGAACCTCCAATATTGCCTCAATAAGTTCCTCGATCTAATCTGTTGGGTGATCCAGAGGGTTCCCCCGGCATATGCGCACCTTCCGGTTACTCTCCGCTTCTGGGCGACACCTCCCGCTTCTGGATCCTGAACCCCCAAATAGGTCCTTGTCGTAGGCTGTAAAATCCAAGACTCAGGATGCCCCTGCTGATAAAGGCCACTGGCCATGTTCTCCAACAGACCCACCCTGTCCACCATATCTGAGAGATCTATCTGATCTATCTATCCCTATCTGTGGGTGCACCCTAGGACACAAATGGACCTGGCATCCCCTCCGAGGGGGTATCCTTCCCCGATGAGTCCAGGGCTGAAGCTGCAAGGAAAACTAGATGATCTGGCTGCGAGGAACCTGCCAGCTGCGTAAGGTGGCACAGGACAGTAGTGCACCCAGAGCACAGGGTTTCCTTGCCTGAAGTCAGGCGGGCTTGGCACATGGGACACGTGGCACCGCTCTCCATTAAAATACGAACCCCCCGTGCCTCTGATGCCCCTGACATGATAAAATGACTGCTGTAACTGCTATGCAATACAGCTGGAGTGCTGGTCCCCACACCCTCCTGCTTGTCGACTACTGATCAGACCTGCCTGCACTACCGGAAAAGTAACCTCCCTGCAGCTGAGATCAACCCACCGGCCAAGGATGCAGCCACTTCCGGACCCCCACTCTGCAACAACAAGAACAACCTGACCAGGAAAAACTGCAGGGTGGTAGACAGGCAGGATCCAATACTCAGCCCAGGAGAACAGGGAGGCAGTCCACAAGAATCCTGCAGCTGGTGAGGGGTTGGGAGTTGAAGCCCCCACTCCCGGTCACCACTGTAACTAACAAAAAAATCCAGACATCTTCACAGTCCCTTGCACCAGCAAGAAAAGAACTGAGGATATCCTGCCACCGCCTGCCCTATATAGGCCTGGGAGGAGCTAGGTTTTTTTGCAGTCCCCGTGGCTGAAATCCCACGCACTGCTTGTGGTGGTGCCCCGGAATGGAAAAGATGAGAAATTTATGACTACAAGGGGTTAACCTAAGCACACAGACACACACTGTAACTTACTTCAGTGTGTAGCCTGATCTCTGTTGCTGAAGACACCTTCCTCCTCCTGGCTGCTTATCACCCCCCCCCCCCCCCCCCGCTGACTAAGATGCGCTGCTCGGGGACACAAAGAATGTGCCTTGTAAATGACCCGGCAGCCCTTCTCATGGAAGCAATGATAGTTATACCGTTGAATTAGAAAAAAAGGCCCGCAAATGTCTGATGCAGGCACACACCCTGCAAAAGGGATAGAGGGGATGCAGCCACTGCTCCAGCATGCGCCATTGGACGGGGAGTTTTCAGGTGACCTGGGGGCTGTCACACAACGGGGGCACCCCCGATCAGGGTTCCCCAGGGGGAGGGAGTATGTCTGCCCTGGAGTCTTTTAGAATTCAGGATGGGTTTTGGTCGTCTTTAAAGTGTTTGTTTCTAACATATTTTCCATCATATGCTTGAACTATTGAGAAGGAAAAACACAATGATGTTTTTTTCTGACACCCCTAATTTACATGGTACGATTTGCAAACCAAAAATTGCTGAAGCAATCGTATAGTGAATGATCAGATGACTTGCATCCGCATGTGGAAGATTTTTTGGCAAATGTTTTTTAAAGCGATCCTAACCAAGAACTCATTTAAAGTATTTGCATAGTCCTATTTATAACAGATTTCTGTTTCCACACGCCGATGTTAAAGCGGTTTTTATGTCAGATAAAATGATATGATGCTCAACCAAAGAGCAGATTCTGGTGAGTGCTTGATTGCAGCAGACCTTTTCATGGATCAGTTATCGCTTGAATGCGTTCGTTTTAGTGATTATTTATTCAATAATCATTCCGTAGAAAGGAGCAATCAGATTATATTATATTATACCAATTAATAGGAGGGATGTCAGCCTATAAACTGTAATGTAGGCAATCCAACTTATTGCCAATGCCATCCCAGTAAAACTAACTCAATAGCAAAATGTATTATTAATCTGGAAACCATGAAAAAGAACGAGGAATCAGTTCAATCTAAATGTCTTACCCAATCACTCCTACTCCTTGGGTCTCTGGACACATGTCTTGTAATGACACAGTTCAGTCAGCTCATAGAGTGTCCTGCAGAGTTGAAGGACCCATTCATTATATCCCTTAAAGCGGACCAAAACCCACTGAGCATGTGAAATAAATTTGGCCAAAGCTCCTGCCAATAACCCATTCTTAGAGTGTAGAATGGATAGAAGTTGATATTTTTGCTTTTAGAAACGTCCTGGAACACTTTTATTTTCGCTGTCCCTCTCTGTAAGATAGCATGGAATCAGTGATTGCATAAGTCTGGCAATGACATCATTGCCACACACAACAGTGGCAATGAATGGAAGAGGTGGAGCTTTACAGCTTAAACCGATGCCATTATCTTGGCTTAGAATGATGCAAGAGCAGTAAAAATAGGCAAAAGGTACTATTCATGGGGGGAGCAATTCAGGGGATGCTAGTTAAAAATGTGGGTTTTTGGTCCGCTTTAAATGGGGGCCCTCTTCTAAACATAAACAGGTTAAAACCTTGGGCACCTGAAATTCTGGATTACAGCAGCGACTTCATCATAAGAGCTTTACTGGTCATCTGGATCTAGTGTGGTGTCTAGCAGAACCCTATAAAGCTTAATGTCTCTAAATGTAAAATCATGCACTTGAGTAGAAAGAATCCCTGCTCTGAGTACCGTATGGGCAGTACGGTGTTAGCCAGGACCTTGGAGGATACTGATTACTGAAAGCTACAAGATGAGTGGACAGTGTAGCCAGGCAGTGGGAAAAGCAAGCAGGATGCTCGAGTGCATAGCTCAAGGCATCACCAGTAGGAAGAGGGAGGCTGTGATTCTACTGTATAGAGCCCTGGTGAGGCCACAGCTAGAATGCTGTGTGCAGTTCAGTGCAGGAGACCTTACCTGTAAAAAGACATTTTTCAAATAGAACTGGTGCAAAGGTGGGCAACAAAAATGGTAGTAGGAGTTAAAACTTATCAGGAGAGACTTAAAGAACTTAAGTTGTACAGCCTAGAGAAAAGAAGGGAGAGAGGGGACATGATTGAGACCTTTAAATATGTGAAAAGATTGAATAGGGTTCAGGAGGGAAGTGTTTTTATGAAGAAACTTGATGGATCAATGATAAAACAAGAGGGCACAACCTGAAGCTAGTTGGAGGGAAGATCAGGAGCAATGTTAGAAAATAGTATTTTACAGAAAGCGTAGTAGATGCTTGGAACTAACTTCCAGCAGAAGAAATAATCGTCAGTACATACAGTATACACATAAGGGCAGACTAGATGGACCGCATGGTCTCCTTCTGCCGCCAACCTTCTATGTTTCTATGTGCTGTGACATGTAGTGCCCTGGCAGGCCAGGGTGGCAACCAAACTACAACTGAAGAATCAGTTTTACCCACAGTTGCCCTTAATTAATAAATAACTGTCAATAATAGTGGAAGGCTTGATCAGTAGAAAAAATATAATTTAAAGCAGTGCTTCTGACCATTTATTAGTATAATAAAAAGTTGTGCCTTGCATAATCGGTAATGTCCAGAGCTGCTCTCCCAGTGAAATACAGCATGGTGATCACGTAGCCTGCCACACACAGGGGTTCTCCTTGCCAGATGCAGCCTTCAGGACATATAATTACCGTGTGTCATTTCATAGTACTTAACAATATCTTATCTTGCAAAGTGACAGGATAAGCAATCTGAGGATGAACGGAGGGGCCTGGCTGCCAATTAACTCTTTAAATTGTGATATAATTCAGAGAGCATCCTTTTACTCTGGGTCTTTGATAGATGAAGATTTTTCTCTGATCTATGCTTTCTTTGTTATCTAACAATATGATGTTCAAGCTGTTACGTACAATGTAGGCAGCGTGAAAAATAAAAGCTGTATAAGCAAACAGATGTCGTGTTAGGGGCATCCTAGGACAGATTTGTAAAGGCCAGTGCTAGGTAAACAAGGGCTAAACTGGGACAAATCTTGTGCAGTTGGTTGGCTTTGTTTAAAATATGAAATCGTATTGGATGTGCCAGTTAAAAGCATCATTTATTTTGTTGATTCAAGCTTAAAAGGCTTCTTTGGTTGTTCGGCGTCTGTGACTTTAATCATAAATCGTAAAACTAAAGGCAAGATGGTATATGGTCCCAGAGAGAATAAAACACTTTTCCACTGAGTTCCAGGGGAACTGCTTCCGGGGGTGCCTCTCTCCGGGGTCATACCGGCATGTGTGGTGGGATTGCCCAGTATCAGGGGATTTTGGTCAAAAATCTTTAGAGTTCTCAGCAAGGTATGTGGTAGATCTGTGGTCAGAGACCCTTGGGTAGCTCTTCTCAACGCGCCAATCGCCCACATTTCTAGACTGAAAAAGCAGTTGATATATTATATCCTAAAGCAAGCTGGTGATAGCCGGAACTTGGAGGTCCCCACCTTGAGCTTCAATGCCTTTAAAAACAAAGTTAACTGCCTATGGCCTTGGAAAAAATGCCTACAGATTTTGATGTAAACCTAATAAGCATCTGATCTTTCCTCAACCCCTTCCTTTACTCCCCCCCCTTACCTTCCCCCCCCTATAGGGGTTGTTATTTTTATTTAATTTATTTGGATTGAACTTCTTTAGTAACTTTTGAATTGTATTCGACTTTCTTGTATGCAGTGAATAAGCTTCTGATTGTGACTTAAGTTGTCTGCAATCTTTAAATTCTGTTTATGAACAGTATTATGCTTATAGAATAATATTCGGAATATACACAATAAAAAGATTGATAAAGGGAAAAGGCTTCTTTGGGCAACATAAGAAGAGGATATTTAACAATACCCCTCTGCTGGGCTGCTTTTGGCTGCTCACTAATCCCTGGGTGACAAGATCCTGCACCACAATCCATGCATACATTTAATGAAGGTGTGATGTACTAATTAAAATAGCAATATTTTATTTAATTCTGTTATTTGCCTCAGCTAATATGAGTTGTATCACTCCTCCCCCATTCCCTACTCTGCTCATAAAACCACAAATGATATCCTTTTTCTTCCAGGTTCTGCTTTTTGAGCCACATTGTAAAGGTGTTGTGTCTGTGTTAGATTTGAAAGTGATCCTTCAGAACCCTTAGCAGCTGATTTTTAATTAGGCCAGCAAGCTGACAGTTTAAAGAAACATGAAAGGAGAACTGGTTACTCCCATAGCATAAAAAATGTGAACAGCCTTCAATGCCCTCTGGTTTCCACACAAAAGAAAAAATACGATAAAAACATTAAATACATTTTGAAAGTAATGGTCCAACTAAGAGGGACTAGCATTTCCCCCCAATACACGTTTTATTGAACCTGCCGACACTCCACTGGATACCTTTTAGAAGATAATTACATTCTAGATAATTAAAAGGGAAGTCCAGGTTCAATAGCATTTTTAAAAGCATATATTTCTTTGTGCCAAAAGATGTCCTCACTATGCTGAGCTGATTTCTATTTTTTTTTTTCATGTTAGCAAATGTGTATTTTATAGAAGCAGTTTTTACTACCTGTTGCTATTGGCAACTGTACACCAAGTCTGTACACCAAGATACACAAGAAGAGAGAAGTAAGCCGTGCTGTGATGAGGGAGCTCACTTGACCTTACAAATGCCCAGCAGTATCGTGTGTACAGGACTAACATCTCTCTTCTTGTGGTCCTTTACATACAGACCTGGTGTACAGTTGCTAATAGCAATGGATTGGATGGTGCTTCCCTAAAACACACATTTGCCAACATTAGAAAAAAAAATACTAAGGCCCTTATTTATCAAGGGCTAGCGCCAGGTAGTGTCTGACGAGCGCCAGGTACGGCCAGCTAACGGCGGCTACCGACTCAAGTACGCCCGGCGGCGGTCACAATGACGCATTTATCAAGCTAAATGAGGCTAGCGCCGGCGAGAGCGACAGCTAGCGCGGGATTCATCATGTAGCCGACTGCAACGAACAGCGCCGCTGCTAATCCCATCACAGCGCCAGGTATGACCTGTCGCTCCCTGGCGATGTCCAATGCATTTCAATGGAGCAATCTTTAATTAATCATAATTAATTCCTATTAATGTTTTTTTTTTTTTTATGTCAAAAATTCTGTGACCACTTCTGCAATGTTAGGATTTTTTTTTAAGGTAAAAAAAAAAAAAAAAAAAAATTTGTGCAGAATTGATATTACAGGTCTGATATTAATGTATTCATATTACAAAATGTTTATAAAAACTTGTATAATTTTACAAACAAAAAATATGGTTGTTTGGGGGTTAAAAACTATTTTACACCCATCGCCGCCAGCGCTCTGGGGTTTAAACAAGGAATTCACAGCGCGAAAAAATTCGGAGCGTGTTTTGTTAATGAATCTGCAGCAAGCCGTTCGCTCTGGCCATTCGTTGTCAGGCGCACCCATACAACGCTGAACCTGTGAAACAGCGACCCCCCAGCCCGTATTCAACATTACCGCACACCGACTGAGTCGCTGTCAACAAGCAAACCCCGGCCAAGCACAGCGAATACTAGCTGGCGCGGAGAAAATCACGCTACTGGCGCTCATCTGTCGCTACCTGGCGCTATTAATGAATCGGCCTCCCCGAGTCTTATTTATGATGTGGGCCTTTTAGCATCATTTTTGTAGCTATATCGTCAGCTTCAGAGCGCTGATATTTCCATCTTGCTGTGCTGTGTACTACATTGTCGCTAGCAGTCGCTGTGCAGAATGTTACTATTTTGCTTTGATTGTTGCACTTAGGTATTGGCCAGCCCATGTCAGCGCCTAGTGGATCCGCCAGTCGATTATCCCAGCGCCACTTTGTACTGCTGTTGAAATTAAGGTCTTTTTATGTGGAAAAGGCCCATGCGCATTTTTCTGGCTAAGCCATTGCCTGGTCCCCATGGCCCCCATGTTTCTTCCCCTGTTTTTACTGCTTAGCAGTGGTGAATTTGTCTCTCCAGCTTCTGTGTTTGAGGTCAGTCTCTATTTTCCAATCTGTAGTGGGTTCCCTATGGCAGCTGTGTTCTTGTTGTTTTTATTTGTAATGTCTTATTTGGCGATATCTTGATTCCTGTCGACCTACAGTGTTGTGTTTCCTAATGTTTGGTCCTGGATGTTCTCTATATGTCTCCCTCACCGCCTTGTCTGTTTAGTGGCTTAGTGTTTAATAATTGAGCTACTAATGTATTGTTTGTTTTTTTTATCTAAATAAAACATTTGTTTCCAGATGGCCAGCATTTTGGTTCTTTTAGATTAATACAATATTAAATATGTCAAATTTTACAACTATTTTCAACTATTTACAATTATTTTCCAAATTAAAACATAGTAAAAAATAGTTAAAAATACTGAAAAATAACTTGCAGATGACATTTTAATTCATAATAAACATGTTGGTTAGTGCCGGCATGTGTTTAATGTATGAAATAAGCAGGTTAGTTAGAGAAGTTGTCATTTTCCTTTTGCTTTTTGCTGGGGAAAAATGGTGCATAAAACAAACACATTTACACACACTTTTCACCTCTCAATACAATTTGCGCAAATTGACCCGCAAAAATAGGCGCACAAAAAATGTGTCTCATGAGTCGGGAGTAAGGAGAAAAACATTTTTGTGCAAGAAAAGTGTGCACAAACACATTGGCACATGACCATGAATCGACCCTATGGTGGCAAACATTTTACATGTCATGCACTGGTCATATGTTGGTCATTGATAATCAAATCTTAGACACCAAGGTGGTGCCATTGGTCTGTTTGATCAGACTTTTATCGAATCGGTCTGATCATTTTCACCAAGCATCACAGGTGGTGCACATGGATAACTGGGCCAGATCTCACCTGGTATTAAAAAGCTGGAATCAAAGGAAGATACTACAGTGGTGTAACGATAGGTATTCTATTTTTATTTAGTCTAAAAAGGATATAAAATGCGCATGTACATTCCCAAAAGGTAATTAAAATGCAGATGCAAAAAGCATCCGAAAATGCTATCAAACCTTCAAAACATTTTACATTTTACTATACTTTGGACCAGAGAAGTTCCAACTAATTAACTAGAGGTCAGGTTTATGGTACAAAGGATGTTTTAGTTGTGTTTGATTTTTTATCTGTTTTAGTCCATCTTCAACTTTTTGTGTTCCTACTATCGATGTGTGTACAAATCTTTTGTGTGGTTCTGGTAGGGTAGAAGGATAAGCTGTGAATGGTACTTTGCAGACTTACCTTGCAGGGAGAATCTTGGTAGATTTTAAGTTTAAGGGGGTGTAGGCCTAAGTCATCTATTTGTGCTGCTGGTGGGTGTGATTACAGTGTGGGGGCTACTGGGGTTACAGGGTTTATGATCAGTAGTTCTGGTATATTAGGGAGGGATGTAAAGTGTTCTTTAAGGTTATAGAATGCATGGAAGGGGGGATGCAAGGGCCAGGGAGTGTGTGGGGCTGGTAAATAAGTAGCTTGAGGATCGAGACCATAACAGGTGCTTGCAGGGAGAAGGAAGAGTGGTCAGTCATGAATGGTGAAATTTGGTTTGGGTAGTTTACCTGGGGTGCTGCGGGGTTAGGTGTTTGGGGGCCAAGTGCTTTGGAAACATCTCATCTCTAACACATTTAGGGTTGAGTTCTGACACCTAAGTCCAGGGCGAGCAACAAAGACTACTGCCCAAAACCCAAGACACAATTTGGTGGACTAGAATCTAAGGGCAACCCCGGTTTTCACTGGGGCACCCCAACAAGGGAAGATAGGCTGAGCTGCGTGGGAAGCCTCAGAACATTCCACAGGAGAATCGAGGCATAGATTAGTAAATGAGAGTCCTTGATTGTGGGAAGGCAGCAAGAAGCACAGCAGAAATCCAGGTGAAGGTCAGCAATGGTCAATGGTTTATTGGCAACAGGAACAAAGACAACAAAGTATGTCATCATGACATTGCCCCACAACTTTGTTTCATTTTCTTGTTTCTATGCAGCTTATTGTAATGCTGTTATGCTGTTATTTGTTTGTCCCTCCGAGTTCTCTGTAGTCAGCCTGTGAGTCTAAGCTTCACCCTCCATCTCCCTGGGGTTGGTCATTTTCTGCTTTGCACAGGACTGTTCAGACATATCTCTTTGAACGGACAAGTCAGGGTCTTTTACCTACCAAGATCCTGCATAGCTAAACTGACCAGATGTCCCACTTTCAGTGGAGCGGTCCCACATTGAGACCCACTGTCCCTCCGAAAAACTCTGGAAACACCTAAATGTTCCACTTTGCTGACATCGGGAAGACTGGCCCACTGAAAGCAGAATGCTGGATGTCTGGGTGGTTGAATGGTAGCAGTGGCATGCATGGACTTTTGAACATTGACTCAATTACCCGCATCTTTTATGGACCAAATATTACTAGTGCATGTGACCCGTAATTAAGCCACATGCAAAGCCACACCCCTACCATGTCTGTCACCCACAAACTGGTTTAAACTGTCCAGCTTAGAGGACTCCAAAAAGTGGCAGTTTATGCATATCTTCTAGATCTATCTGTGAATAATGAACAGATCTTTCAGCATTTCAGTTCAAGCAACTTGGAGAGACTGAGGCAAAACAATACAGTTACAGATCAGGTATACAATCATGATGCTTCATTAATCCAACACTCACTGCTTTCTAAAGTTAGGTTAGATTAAAAAGGAATACTGAAGGTAGGAGGTTAATAGGATGCGTATCTGAACCTCAGGAGAAATCACAGTGCCCTAAATACAGTCATATATTACATATAATTAATATAAGCATATAGTATAATTTATTCTTTAATCCTCTGTTCGGTTTTCAAGTATTCTACAATTAAAGTATAAACTTGTTGCATCTCAAGCCACACTATATTATATCTATATTGTGGAAAATCAACAGGTCTATAACCTACGGCATTTACAAAAAGGTCATGTGCTTGTAAAATAAGTCAGATATACCTATTAATCTCTGTCCGTAGGCTATGACATAACTAGGAGCAAGCTGTAAGTAACTTTCAGTGTTAATTTTGTAGCTGTCACTTAACAAGCAATCCTTGACCTGCATAGTATTTGGTCACCGGAGTGCATTGTATTTGTGAGCGAATTACATTTAGCTATTGACATTGGGGGCTTATTTATCACCAGCCATTGCAGCTTTGAATACTAAACGAGCAAGCGCTCATCCAGCAGTGGGCTGTTAGCATAATGTGTGCGTTCCCGCTCTCAGCCTGATGCTGATCAGTTCAGGCACAGAACAAATGGTACTTTTAGGACAATGCCTCGGAATAATAGGTTCATTGCTTTTTTATTGCCAAGCTGAATGTCACAACATCGCAGACGGTAGCGTGCCGGTAGATAGATGAAAAGGTAATGTGGGTTTTCAAGGCTTGCCCAGATTTCACAGAATAAAACACATAGAAAGAAAGATACCAAATACTTCTCTAGCTGGATTGAAGAGAACGCTGGGCTGCAGTGATATCTGAGGAAAGGTAACTCAGAGCTCCCTCTCAGCCTGCCATTAATCTCATCCTGTCTTCTCAAGTCTGAAAGCAAGTAAACAAAACCAGAACAGGGGTGAGCAGCATGGAGAAAAGGAATTCTGTGAGTGTGGAGAGAGCCATGTAACTCTATAGGGTGGCTGCTGCACAGCACTGAAACAGTTGCTAGGTTTCAAGGAGATTTCTAAGCAATAATAATAACTGATGCCTTTCCAATTTTGGCTTGTGATAAGGAATTACTGTACAGAAATTAAAATCATTTTTGACTTTTGGACTGGGTTTTTCAGAAGCAGGCATTTGAGGTGTGTAGCTGAGATGGCAGCGCCCATGCAGTTCAGAAGAGAGGTTAGGGGAGCAAATTCTTTGCTTTTTACTAAGAACCAGGAAAGTATTTTGCTAGGTTTGGGCCAAAAGTCTAAACAGACTCACTCCACAGATCCAGTTAAAAGGTTACCTAGAGGGCATAGTCAATCTGCACAGAGAGGAGGGAGCAGAGAACCTTAAACTAGGCCAATGCCATATTCTGGTCTTGAGCTTAAAGTGGACTGTCACCCAGGGGTGATCGGCCCGGGAATCTATAAGATTCCCGGGCCGATCACCTCCCTCATCGCGGGACATCCGAGATCAGGATGTCCCACGGTGAGGGACCCCCCCAAACCCCCCGAAAAACTTACCTCATCGGCGGCGGCAGCGGGCGCCGCCGCCTCCCGCGCGCCGGCCGTTTGTGAATGGCCGGCGCGGGCGCGCGCACTGTCAGAGGGGCGCGCGGGAGGCGGAGGCGGCGGCGGACGCGCTGTCTTGTCCGCCGCTGTCACCCGCTTGTCCGTGGCTACGTGGGAGCGTGGTGAGGTGAGTTTTGGGGGCTTTCTGGGGGGTTTTACACCTAACCGGGGTGCCCCCCTGAAGTGGACCAAAACCCAGGATAGTCAAAATCCTGGGTGTTGGTCCACTTTAAGCTAGCAGTATACACCGTGGGTCATCCCAAATCAGGATGCCCCCTAGGGAATTGTTAAGCGTACCGATTGTCTGTTTACACTTTTTTAATTATTGTTATTTCACTTTAGCTAGCATCTGGTTTTGCCATATGCTGGCATCTGCCAGTCCCTGCCAGTTTCTGTCAGCTAAGCTGTTTCTAACAAACATAAACTGGTCCGTCAGGCTTTTTTCGCCCGAGTTAGCATCTTTTACCAATACGGCAGAAAAGCCTATCAAGGATTGTTGGACACTGGCAGAATAGTCTAGTTTTTCTGGCACAGACTATAGAAATGAATTATGTGGGGAAAGCCAGCTTTCTACCATTGCATGAGGCTTCTTTGGCCCTTATTCATCAAGCGATAGCGCCAGGTAGTGTCTGCAGAGCGCCAGGTAGCGGCAGCTAACGGCGACTACCGACTCCAGTACGCCCGGCGGCGGTCACAATGACGCATTTATCACGCAAAATGAGGCTAGCGCCGGCGAGAGCGACAGCAAGCGCGGGATTCATCATGAAGCCGCCTGGAACGAACAGCGCCGCAGCAAATTCCTTCACAGCGACACGTATTACCTGGCGCTACCTGCCGCTCTCCCATACATTTCAATGGCAGACGCTGCAATGATTGATTTTAGTTGTTTTTGTGTTGTTTTTGTTGGGAAAAAATTCCACACATGTTTATATTGATATGTTTGATGAATGTGGCTGGTTATTTTTTTTTTTTTTTTTTTTTTTTTTGTTTCACAATGTAATGTTGTGAGTGACATGGGAATTGCGTCTCCTCCACCCAAACTCATTGGCATCAAATTCCCTGGTTTTACACACAAACGGGCCTTGTAAAGCTATTTTGTAGCCTGTCAGGTTGGTCGGTCACGTTCGCTCTTAGAAAGTGTCAGCGCCCAAGCTATTCGGCAGCCCTGTCATTGATGAATCTGTGTTGGTCGGTGTTTGTGCAGTCGCTGTTTTAATTCGCTATCTGGCGGCGCGAGCGTCGCTGTGCCTCGCTGCGCTGCGTTGTGCGTCGCTGTGCTGTTCATACATGTGTCCTTCTGCCAGTTTCAAGGAATTCACTTTCCGCGACCCCAGTCGTTGTTAATGAATACACTGTAGTTGTGAGCGTGCCTGGCCACATATAGCAGAATTTACATTCAGTCGTACCAGCTCAAAACAACCCGTTATGCATTCTCATGTGTGCTACATTTTCAGGTATTAGTCTAGTTTGATTGTGTGTTGAATTTTTGAAGGAATTAGATTTTTATATTTAAGCACAACGGTGTATGCTTTAGAAGGACCTATGCATTACAGTATGTAGATTTCCCTGCTAACTGCAGCTAATAAATCGTTGCGCCTTTGGCCCTAGCTTGTTTTGCAGCGTATTTTTTTTTTTTTTTTTGTCCGCCACTTAGCGTGCCTAGAGCTGATATTAGCTTGTCCCTGTTGCGCGCATGTTTGTGTTCGAATTTAGAAGCACATTTGCTAGCGTCATATCCGGTTCCGGGATCCTCCTTTGCGTTTCAACGCCACCTTAAGGTAAAACTGTCTAGCGCTTAGGCCAATAGCTTGTTTAGCAGCGTATATTTTTGTTGTGTCCGCCACTTAGCGTGCCTAGAGCTTATATTAGCTTGTCCCTGTTGCGCGCATGTTTGTGTTCGAATTTAGAAGCACATTTGCTAGCGTCATATCCGGTTCCGGGATCCTCCTTTGCGTTTCAACGCCACCTTAAGGTAAAACTGTCTCGCGCTTAGGCCAATAGCTTGTTTTAAATAGTAATTTTAGTTTTTCCGCCACTTAGCTTGCACATAGCTGAGAATAGCTTGTTGCTGGGGCGCGGAGCGTATTTTTTTTTTTTATTTTTGGTTTTTTTGGTCTAATGTCGCTAGCGTCATTTCCGGTTCCTGTTTCCTCCTTAGCGTTTCCAATATGGCTCCCAAGCGAAGAGTGATGCGCCTCCCCAGCTCCTCCTCAGATTCCGGCCCCACCACCCCTCCCCCACCTCCCCCACCTACCTCACCTTCCCCAAATAGCCCCCCTCCCACCCCTTCCCCTCCGGGGCCCAGTAAGAAAAGGCGCACAAGGGTGGATAGCCGCGTAAATGGCCAGGTGGTCAAAGTGAGTATTTTTTTTATTTTGTTTTATGTTTAAAGTTGCTGAACACACAGGGGGGATAGGACACACAGGGGGGATAGGGTCTGAAATGTATTTGTTGTCAGACCAAATTTTAACAATCCCCGTGGGGCATCCCCATTGTGGATGTCCTGCTGGGATGCCCCCCCCCTGGAGGGGCCTAAAATTTACCTCTGCCCCGTCACATCTGTGCATGCGTGAGCTGCGCATGCCTATTGCGTTTACCTCTAGCAGGGTGTACCCCGGCACCAGACATATTTGCATTTTGTGTGCAGCCGCACTCCCTGTTAGAGTCAAACGCCACATGCGTACTTTGCCGTGCAGACACAGCTGAGCTTGTATGCACCTCCCAACGGCCTTGGATGCGCATACAACACCGGCTTGGAGCACTGTGTTTGGCTTGCGGAGTGACGTGGGAGTGTCCTCAGCGGTGTATTTGTGGCCTTCCAAGGGGGTTGCAGACAGTGGGCCACCCACAATATTGGAGCCACACCAAAGTGCACCCAAACCCAGATTAATGTTAATCCTGGGTGTGGGTCCACTTAGATCTTTTCTCTGTTTAACTGTTTATGACATTGTTCTGATGTCATGTATTAATTTTCCTTTTTTTTTGGTTTTGTTTTTTTCATAGGACTTCTGCAAGTCAGAATACGACTATGCCCGAGGAGCTAAGAAACGCCTTGCCATGGAGGTGAAGGCCACTGTGTCCCGGCGCTTCCAGACGGACCTGACCATCCGTTCGATTCAGCAAAAATGGTCAGATTTTAAGCGCCGGGACCCAGAAGGCGTGTACCGCCTATATGATGCCTACGCATCAGGTAAGTTAAAGCTTAAGTTCTTTTTTGCCTTTGTGCATAATCATCTGCTAAGCTGTGTCCTTTTTTGCTCTTTAGATTAATTATTTCCTTTCACCTCCTCAACACAGATAAGCGTCCTCCCCTGGGGAAACGTGGGAAGGGATTCCTCCCCCGAACCAGGCAGGCGGACTCGGGGGAGTCATCGGGGGAGGGTCCCTCCCGCGGGTCCTATTTAGAGGACCCAGGGGAGGAAGGGGATGACGCCCCAGAGGAGTGTGCTGCTGGGGGGCAGGCTGGATCAAGCCTCAGCTCCTCACACTCTGCGTCTGAGGACTCTCACCAGGCAAGGGCCCCCTCTCAAGCAGGGAGTGAGAGGGAGGAGGGTGGTCCTTTGCCTGGTGGATCTTCGGAGCAGAGTGTGAGGAGCCGAGGCTCCCCGCCTCCTCCTCAGAGCCCTCCCTGGGATTCAAGTGGCGCTTCATCCCCTGGTGAGTGCACATGTTTTAATTGTTAGTCTGTGACAGGTTTCATCTGACCAATTTTGCTTAGCCCTTGCCATTCCTCTCTAATTTGCAGGGCATCATATAGGCGGCACCTCCATGGAGTTTTGGCGAAGCATTCTCCTCGGGCATAGTCGTGGTAAGTGTATGTTGTTAGCCATCTCAATTTGGAATTTATGTCATTCTTTAAAGTGGACCAACAAACATTGATGAGATTGCTTGGATTCTCCCGCCTTCCCTGCCCAATCACATCCCTCACCCTGGGCCACCCCCAAACCAAAAACCACAAACTACTTAACTCTTTGGGGTTGCCAGAAGCCAGCGTCCCTGCCTCCTGTGTGGCACTCTAGATGTGTGTGCGCCTGCGCTATGTTTCATACTGGCATGCGCGTGCGCACACACTGGAGGAGTGATGTGCGGAAGGCAGGGGTGTTTGAAGCTTAAAATTTTGTGGCTCTGCCAAAGTAGACTAACACACTGAATATTAACAATCCTGGGTCTTGGACCACTTTTAACAGACACGTTTCCTGGTCCATTGTGTCAGCTGGTTTGCTAATGTACATTAACATCACAAACCCCACTACAGTGCGAGCCAACTGTCAACCACCCCTATGTTTCTGGCAACACCATGATGGGTGTTTGCATTTCTTTTCTTGGGTTAAGTTGTTCCCGCTCCAACATGTGGCCCACTATTAACCTTAGGCTAAAAACTGCAAATGATTCCTTTAAATAGCACTGTCTATGTTATTTGCACATTCTCTTTAGGGATACATGTGTGAAGCCTTACAAATTGACATTAACTCATGGTCCAGGAAATATGCTAATTTAGGTCAACCTGTATGTAACCATGCAAGCCTTTGCATTTTCAGACTCAAGAACCAGATGGATGTCAAATAGTCATGTGTCATTTGCCCACTAATTTTGTTTTTGCCTTTTGCTTTATGTTGACAGATGTTGCAACGCAGACGGAGCCAGAGACCCTCCTCCCCACCCCAGCTCCAGGGACGGCCAGCAGCATGGGCCCCCGCCACAGCTGCGATGGTGAGTACATCCCACTTCATATGCCTAAAGACTTGTGAAACCTATGTCTTCTAGTCACATCAGCAGCCAATTTAAATTTACCTATGTGTTAATTTCACACAAATCTCTTTTCAATGTGTTGGCACAATAATCCAACATGCCTGTTTGCATGCTTGATTGTTGGCTCACATCCTTCATTAGCCCCTATCGAGACTATTTTTGCGTTAGACACAACCAAATGGGCCCGATTAGGTCTGGACCTGTAACATTATAGGGTAAACTCGTGGACTCGTTCGGACTTAGGCCCTGATGTTTGGCTGTTACTAAACACAAAAATGGACACACAGGGAATTAGACCTTCTTTGCTTCCCAAGAGTTAAACTGGAACAACAACCAGGATTTTGACTTTCCTGGGTGTTGTTCCACTACGGTGGGGCACCCCTGATCGGCACCGCTGTGTGACAACCCCCTGAACTCACGTTGACTCCCAAAAATGTACAAGCCATTGCAAATTGCCTCCTCCTCCGCCTCCCCCGCGCCCCTTTTTACGGGGGCGTGCCTGCGCCGGCAATTCACAGACGGCCGGCGCAGGCACGCACACGTCTAGAGGGGCACCAGGGAGGGCCCAGCGGCACTGCCACACAGAAACTGAGGTAGGTATTTTGGTGTTTGGGGGGTGTTTCACACCCAGGGACATCCCGATCTTGGATGTCCCGCGGGGAGGGAGGTGATGGGGCAGGGAATCAGATAGATTCCCGGGCCCATCACCCGTGGGTGTTGGTACACTTTAAGCTAAAATGTATGCTTGGGATGTGTTGTTCACATTCCTGCCAGTCAATAGTACTCATATAATGTTAACCAATAAGCACACAGTGGTCAACAATGTTAATGTGAGTGTCACCTAATTGGACACAATGACATTACATTGCTACATCTGTGTCTGTTGAGGTCACTGCCAAATTATTAATAAATTGTTGTTTCTACATTTCTACAGCTTGTGAAAACCAGCATCGCAGACTGTGGCGGGAGATCCGGCTCCTGAAGCTGATGCTGCTGGCCCGGAAGAGGCGCCGACGGCGTCGTTAGGGTGGGGGGGAAGGCTGGTCTCTTGATGGCCGTTGTTGGCCAAGGTTGGCCGTGTTGGCCATTGTTTACATTAAAACATTTTTGATACACATCATACCAGTGTGTTGCATTGCAAAGCCTAGTTTAGCTGTCTCCTAAAACATTTGTGGGTCAATGTAGCCATACCTTTTGAGCCATTTCAGGTGTTAACCATAGTAAGCTATGGGCTCCAATGTGTGGGCTACATTGACCAATACATTCACATATGTAGATCCAGATACTCATCCCTGACTGTGTTATTAGCGAGGTCTTAGGAAACACACAATTTAGAGGTGGGTGAAGCAAATATATTTACATAAACAAAAAGATACAAAATTAATATTCTTGGCTGGGTGGCCGGGGAGGTTGGGAGTCATTGCTAGGGGCGGTGTTGGGGGACAACAGTGCAGTAAAAAATATAGACTGCTGTTGTATGAGCTGTTGTATCAACAACAAAGTTTGGTCCTGCCGCTGTATTGCCTCTGCCTGGCGCTGTATTGCCTCTTCCTGCCGCTGTACAGATTGTTCGATAACATTGGCAAGGCGACCAAGGTCCTGGTTCTGTTGTAGGTTTTGCCTTAACTGGTCCACCTGGCGCTGCAGGCCCTCATTTTGTTGCTGACACATCAGCACCTGATTTTCCAACGCCGCAATGCGCTCATTAGTTCCATCACGCGGCTGTTGGCGACTGTAGTCCTCCAGCATCCGGACCCCTAGTGTGTAGAAATCGGCACTGGTTGGTGCCACACCTCCTCTTGCTGTGGTAGTAGGCTAAAAAAATAGTAAACCACATTTTAGTCATACGGAACAAATGCAGCTATGCCCCTCCCAAAATTTACCATAAACACTCACTAGACAACTTACCCTTGTCTGAGCCTCTGAAGCTTGGCCACATGGGACTTGGGAAGAGGTCCCAGCTTGGGGTTCTGGTTCCGCCTCCTGCCAAAACAACAATGAAATGAAATGTTACATGTTGCTTCTTCCACTACCCACGAATATGCCAATGGGTTTAGAGGTCGTCTACATCAGCCATGTTACCTGCGTGTCCTCCAGCCCAGGTAGGCTCGAGGTATCGCTGCCAGAGAGTCGCGAATCAACATCAGAGATGTCGGCCAAGTTGGCAAATGCTAAACAGGAAAATCAGGTTAGTAGGTCTGTGGGCCAAACTCTAATGTAACCTGGTTAGGCTATCGAGGTCATACCTCTCAAATTTTTAAAAATACACAGTAGACCAAAGGTCTTGGTTAAACTCAGATTGTTAAAGCGGACCTTCACTCTGAATAAGAGTCTATCTTATATGTTTCCCCCACACTGTACATACAGATTGCTCACATTAAAAATCATCCTACCTGCATCTACTGCATGTTATGAGCCTTTAAACATCCAAGATGGTGGCTTATGGAAGCCCCCATTTTTTCAGGCAGCCTGCAAACAGGAAGTGCCTGCAAACAGGAAGTGACTGTGCTGCTCTGCATTCTGGGGCTGCTGACCTTTCCCTGACCTCAGCTCTGCTCTGTCTGAGCAAAGCACAGCTATAACCTGCCCCCCTGTACCTTATCCCACTCTCCTCTCCTCAGTAAGTGTGATGCTTCTGAGTCAAGATGGCGGCGCCCGTATCCTAAATTCCTGAACAGAGTTGCAGCCCAGTGGGGGAAAAACTAATAAGTTAGTGACTCAAAATGTAAAATATATTCATTTTAGATGCTGGGGAATCGTTTTTTAAGAGTTTGGGCTTTTCATTAAATCATGTTGAAGGGCCGGTTTAACATGTATGTTACAGGACTAAGACGCACTAATTTCTGCAAATCTCATCCTAAACATTGCTTAAATTAAACATACCCGCTATATCCCAGATGTCTGGAGTGGGGTCCTCACTCGAGATTGGACCTTGAAAATAGATGTGGACACACAAGTTGCCAGAAGCAAGTGGCACAACATTAGAGCCAAAAGACATACTAGAGCAAGGCAAAACCACTTACCCTCATCTCTGGCAGCTGGAACTTGAGGGGCCCTTTCTGGACAGCCACTTCCGATATTCGGGTCAACTAAAACCAAAAAAAAAAGGGTCTAAAGATTCAGCAAACTACTACAGTGAATGTTTTCCTAAAAATATGTCCGCAAATATACATTGCTATCACTAAAATAACTAATAGACTGACCCTGGGGAGGCAACCAGCACTCCCAAGAGGCATCTTCAAGTTTACCAAGCAAACATGTAGCTTAGTAGACTAACCAAATTGAACCAGTGTTACCTAAACAGCATAAAGGATACATTATGTATTGCTCTACACACCAACAGGGTCCTGTTGACCGGCAACATCGGAAGTGGGGTCCAAAGATGAACCAGTCACTTGGCCTACAAAGAAAAATGACAAATGAGACACATGCACTTGAGTCAAAGTGGATCAAGCAAGGTGAACACATGCACTTACCGACATCCAAAGAGTAGGTGGGATCCGGAGGAGATGCTGGGGCCAAGGGCATGGGAGCTAGTGCAAAATAAAACCAACATTGAGCCCTAGCTAATGTGCGTGCCAAAATACAACCTGCATTAAGGTGTGTGAGCAGCTCTTTCACTAATATTGACTAATCAAGCCAAGTGTGGCTCACACATTGATAGGCCGATATATGGCTACACATCTCTGGCATCCTACATATCTACACATGTTAGGGCCTTGTTAGTTACTGACTGTGAGTGTTACAGTGGGCGTGCAATTAGGGCGCACCCACATATTATTAATAGTCAACAGGGCAAACCTTTATTGCTTGAGCTGCTCCCACACCCATTTGTTTTTCAAAAAACCAGCAAACAAATAATGGGTAAATACCTTCAATGGCAGACTGGGGTAGCCTTGAGGTTGCTGGAAGGGCAGGAGCTTGGTTGTCCGGAGCCACATCCCGGACAGCAGCATGTGCACCTATGCATAAAGCAACAGACAGAAAAGTTACAAATGTTTTAGCTATAATGTAATACTTCAAAGGTCCTACAGTTAGTTGGTCAGAATGTAAAAATGCTAATCACAGACATTAACATTAGGTTATTGTAAAAGGCAGAAAATATGTACCTTCAGCCCAACCGGTGGTGTCATCCCCAGGATCCACACCCTGCAGCCGAGCCAGTGGGATTTTGGCCTTCAGCATCTCCTCATACGGCCTGTAGGTACTCTTTGGAGCCTGGCTGAACCCACTGTCCACATCAAGATCGTGATTCATCTTTTTCATAAGGGCCCCTCGCAAAGTGTAGAAGCGTTTCCTGCAGGATGGGCCACTACGTGGGTGTTGAGCTGTGCTACTAAGCTCCACACCAATGGCATCCCACAGTTTGCTTCTTTCTTGTTTGCCTATGGACTTGCTTTGGGAGCCAAAAAGCAGCTCCCATTTCGCAAGTGTCAGGCGCACAAGATAATTATTCTCAGCCAAATTAAATTCAGGCTCCCTCTTGGCACCTGGGCGCTTAGCCTGGGGTGCTGCCCCACCTTCAGGCTGTGCCCTTTTCCGTAAGGGAGGTCTGCGCACAGCACCCACCAAACTCCTACTCGGGCCTGCTGTGGCCGGCAGATGTCCTGTATTTGGCTCCATCCTGTAGCTGCACACACACACAAATCAACACCCCACAAGCACGCATGCACACTACAGAATGGCATCGCAATCTCTTAGGCTTGGCCAGGTTTTATGTGCTCTAACAGCCAATCCAAAAGCAGCCCACTTAATTGATTCACACATACAGCCCAGTTCCTTCTAGGCACACCTCCACTGCACTGACAGAAGCATGTGTGTTAGCCAATTAACTCATTACAGACCTCAATCAACAAACAACACACACCCAAATCCAACAATGGACTGATGTATCTGCAACCCTTGTGACATGTGCTTAGCCTAACGGCTATTTAAAAAAACAACAGCTTCACTTTCATTGGTCCCCACCTGATTTTTGGCCCATGTCCGTTAATGCACGCACGTTACGGCTCAAGTACGCTAGTAGCGCTACTAGCGTGCGCGTGCGCACTCTGTTTTACGCACACCTGGGTCGGCTAATTGGCGCCCGGAAATAGCAGAGCGACGCAAAAGGCGGCAAAGCGGACCTGTCACTTTTGAAAATGAAGTATAAAAGGAAGGAATGAACTAGCTTCTGCTATTCTTACACTGTGGCAAAGGCTGTGGTGTGGTGCTGTGCTCGCTTCCCTTAGCTCATTTGAGCCTCTGTCTGGTTTCTGTCCTCACTCTCTGTGGCTTGTTGGGTGATTTCTGACATCAGTGCTGTTTCTTTAGGAGCTTGGTTTGGGTGGCATCTGCAAATTTTGTGTAGCATACAGCAAGTAAGGCTTGATTTTGGGGCCTTTTGTGGGCTGTGCAGCAACTCCCCTCTTGGTTGTGCTTAACTTAGAAAGCTGGTTTTCAGCAGGCTGGTGGTTTGGACCACTATAGTTCTGGTTTTGTGGTGAGCTGCATTGTAGCGGGTGTGTGTGTAGTGTGATTGTTTGTGTGTGTGTTGTGTGTGATTGTTTTTTTTTTTTTTTTTTTGTTTTTGTATATATCTTTAGTGTGTGTGATGGATAAGAGGGTGATGTATGGTGTCTGGGTGGATGGATGTATGCGTATGCTGGAAGAGCAGGAGGAAAGGGAGCGGGGTGTTGTGAGGCTTAGGGCACCCCGCTCCTTTGCAATCCGCCTTTCAGTATGGGACTTAAGTGACGAGCAGATCAGGAGCCGCTTCCGTCTGAATCGTGCTGCACTACAGTCCCTATATGATCAGATTAAGACCAAAATCGAGCCATCCACCAAACGCACTCACTCCATTCCAGGCATAGTACGCCTGTGTGCCACTCTTAATGTGTTGGCACGAGGGACCTTCCAGGCAACCTCAGCCCTCCTCAGCGGGATAAGCCAGGCTACTATGAGCCGCATCCTAATCCAGGTAGTTCTGGCAATTTGTGATTTAATCCCAATTTACATCAAGTTTCCTGAGGAGGAGGAAGAGGTTGCCAAAATAAAACATGCTTTCTATCTGATGGGAGGGATCCCGAATGTGCTAGGGTGCGTTGATGGTACACATATCCCTTTCCGCCCTCCCCGTGCACAGGAGCTGTCCTACAGAAACAGGAAGCAGTTCCATTCCTTTAACATCATGGTGGTCTGTGACCATGAGATGAAGCTGCGGGCGGTGAGATCGGGGTTCCCCGGCTCATGCCACGATTCTTACGTCTTGCAGCGGACAGTCCTGTGCCGGAAGTTTGATAACAACGAAATGCCAGCTGGCTGGCTACTGGGTAATAAATTAACCATGTCTATGTATTTTGCTAATATGTGGCCTAGTAAGGCAATTTTCAACAAACTACCACCCAAAAACATGTACTAGTACTAATTGCTGTCTCTCTCCTTGTGTTTTTTCTACAGCGGACAAGGGATATGGGCAGAGAACGTGGGTCATGACTCCGGTCAGGAACCCACGGACCTCTGCCCATGAACGCTACAATGCAGCGCATCGCAAGACCAGATGCATTGTGGAAAGAACCATCGGCCTGCTGAAAGCACGCTTTCTTTGTTTGGCACGGCCAGGAGGAGAGATGCTCTACAGCCCACAGAAGGTTTCCAAGATCATCCTTGCCTGCTGTGTGCTACACAACATTTGCATTTGTCACCGAATCCAAGCCCCCGAGGAGACAGCACTGGTGCCAGAAATCCCCAACCTGCCCGCAGATAGAAGTGAGGACACCCAGACTGGCGATGAGCTAAGGGAAAGGCTGATCACTTCTTATTTTGCGGTAAGCTAACTACCCTTCACTCTAATGCAAGTACTGCACTCCTGTTTAAATGTCTTTGACCTCCCATCCAAAAGAGCAACCAAACGCACTAAGGGGGTGTTTCAGATGACCCAAACCATTCTAAGGGGGGTTTAAGATGACCCAAACCACTCTAAGGGGGGGTGTAAGATGATCCAAACCACTCTAAGGGGTGTTTCAGATGACCCAAACCACTCTAAGGGGGGTTTAAGATGACCCAAACCACTCTAAGGGGGGGTGTAAGATGATCCAAACCACTCTAAGGGGGGGTGTAAGATGACCCAAACCACTCTAAGGGGGGGTGTAAGATGACCCAAACCACTCTAAGGGGGGGTGTAAGATGACCCAAACCACTCTAAGGGGGGGTGTAAGATGACCCAAACCACTCTAAGGGGGGGTGTAAGATGATCCAAACCACTCTAAGGGGTGTTTCAGATGACCCAAACCACTCTAAGGGGGGTTTAAGATGACCCAAACCACTCTAAGGGGGGGTGTAAGATGATCCAAACCACTCTAAGGGGGGTTTAAGATGACCCAAACCACTCTAAGGGGGGGTGTAAGATAATCCAAACCACTCTAAGGGGGGGTGTAAGATGATCCAAACCACTCTAAGGGGGGGTGTAAGATGATCCAAACCACTCTAAGGGGGGGTGTAAGATGACCCAAACCACTCTAAGGGGGGGTGTAAGATGACCCAAACCACTCTAAGGGGGGGTGTAAGATGACCCAAACCACTCTAAGGGGGGGTGTAAGATGATCCAAACCACTCTAAGGGGGGGTGTAAGATGACCCAAACCACTCTAAGGGGGGGTGTAAGATGACCCAAACCACTCTAAGGGGGGGTGTAAGATGACCCAAACCACTCTAAGGGGGGGTGTAAGATGACCCAAACCACTCTAAGGGGGGGTGTAAGATGATCCAAACCACTCTAAGGGGTGTTTCAGATGACCCAAACCACTCTAAGGGGGGTTTAAGATGACCCAAACCACTCTAAGGGGGGGTGTAAGATGATCCAAACCACTCTAAGGGGGGTTTAAGATGACCCAAACCACTCTAAGGGGGGTGTAAGACGCCAATGTTGGTTATCAAGTTATGCATTTTTTTTTAATAAAGCACAAAATAACTATAAAGATATATACTAACTGCACTTTTCTTAATTTTTCAGGCACCAAGAGATGCACCGTGATCTGGACATTCCTCTACCCAACCTTTCATGGACTTTTCTTTTCTTTTGCATTTCTGCAGGACTTTTCTTTTTCTATTTCCTTTATATTTTAATCTTAATTTAGTTTAAGAGAAAAAATTAAACAAAAATTAGATATATACATGTGGCTATGTGTTTAATTTGGTTGTAAGTTTCCTTTACATTCTAATTCCTATTTTCATTTTCCTTTGCTTTCTCTGTTCTGTTTTTATTTTCCTTTTCTTTATCTGTTCTGTTTTTATTTTCCTTTTCTTTCTCTGTTCTGTTTTTATTTTCCTTTTCTTTATCTGTTCTGTTTTTATTTTCCTTTTCTTTCTCTGTTCTGTTTTTATTTTCCTTTTCTTTCTCTGTTCTGTTATTATTTTCCTTTTCTTTCTCTGTTCTGTTTTTATTTTCCTTTTCTTTCTCTGTTCTGTTTTTATTTTCCTTTTCTTTCTCTGTTCTGTTTTTATTTTCCTTTTCTTTCTCATTGGTGATTTAATTGTATTTCCTTTTTAGGTAACAAATAAAAATTAAAAAATTTGTGACTATGTGTTTAATTATGTTTTATTTTCCATTTATATTCGAAGATCTGGTAGAATGTAATTACCTTTTACACACAATAAAACAAAATTTACATTTCAAAACAAATGTGGCAATGTGTTTTATTCAGAAGGTACTGGATGGGCAGGACACAGCAAAGCTAACAGGCGCTGGGTAGAATAGCGTGGTCACACTGACTGACAGCGCCAACAAAGCTGAGGGCCAACATCATATTCAGCAATGTAGGCGTTGTTCGCAACAACGCCAGGTAGCGACTGAGGAGGCCTGCTATAGCGAATCGCTAACGCCCGCGGCTGACGCTAGCGGCGCTCATAGCGCCATACTTCAGTCGCTCATCTGTCGCTACCTGGCGCTATTGATGAATCGGCCTCCCCGTGTCATATACAGTAGATCTCCTATGACTGCAAGAGAAAATCTTATTTTTGTTGCACAAGTTGGTGCCTTGCTTCGGCATTTGTTCAACTTCTTTAAAAGTTGATTTTAATACTGCAGTTACGTTATTTATATTGTGAATAAACAATAACACCTAAACCTGCTTCAAGATCCTCTTTTTATTTTTGGCATTTATAGGAAGTGAATAAGGGATATACCAGTATATATATATTTAACCCTAGTAAAGCAATGGGCCTCTCTGTATGTGACCTATTGCAGATCCGTCTTTAAAAAAAGAAAACATCCATTATAGATGAGACCTGTACAGTATTCGTTTGCCTTTTTCATAGATCCTGCTCCTGTCTCTCCACTCGTATTAATCTGAGTCCAGTAAGCACTTTATAGATTGAATCAAAGAGTTTGGGGAAGCACATCTTGTTACCTCTTGGAAGAAAATAGTGAAACATGTTTTTACAACAGATGGTGGATGGTAGACGGTGTTATATTTCCCGCTAGAAAACCTAATGGTATTCGCAATCAATACTCTTGTAATCCACTTGAGTCGTCCATGAGGGTATTATCTGGCAACTTGGAGCACTGGAAGGATAGATTGCAGATAAAATCTTATTGAGTATAGAGAAACATTATGAGAAGATAATAGATAAATGAAAAATATGTAGGGTTTTTAAAGCCTTGTATATATGTTCTCTAGCAAAAGAGAAGATAATCTGTCCTTAAAGCAGTCCAATATACTTATGGTCACTCATGGGGCTTCCAACAGAAAAATGACGTGCAGGCACAGGTTGGTATATTTTAAACTGTGTGTAACCCCCAGCCATTCAGCAATGCTTAGGGGTGGAATTATAAGGATTGAACAGGAACCCGTGCCAAGACTGGGAAATGGACAAGACTGGACTGGAAACATGGGCACGGACTAAGAACAGAGGTGAAGAGCATGGAAAGGGCAGTTACAGATTGGGAACAGACAGCAGAGTCACAGACTCAAAATGATCAAGCAGCATCACAGGCTGTTAACTGGAATGTAAGGGAACACAAAAGGGACACTGTCCCACCAGAGAGGAAAGCAGCTAACTATCTGAGGCACAGGAGGCCTAGAAACCTACATCACTGACCCCCCTGTCCCCGATAGTGGGGGTGCACAGGTTCTGGTAAATTCTATTGTGGTTGCAGACTTGGGGACGTGGATATAGAGGGCAGACAGGTGACAATACATGAATGGCAGAGACACAACAGGGTATTCACTGGAAGCCAGAGGTACATTAGACACAGCAAGGAAAAAGGAGTAAGCCAAGCAGTCATATGAGTGTATACTGCCTGCATGTTCATGGGCAGGAGAAAATAGGAGGCTAGATACTGTATGTGGCTAAAAAGAGCACATTAATTAAAACTTGTAACGGTAGTTATTGGGTCAGCTTTAATAGTAATCCAAGAGCTTTCACGGTGTCAAAATATCTCAGGCTATGTCACAGCACATAGGTATGGTAGCCGAGGGTAAGGGTTAATGGGATCGCAGCATAGGGAGATGACAAGATGGTATCTCAACAGACAGACACTCAACGGCAAACAGGATAGGGGAAAGCATCAGCTTGTTTTATTGTTGCAGGGTTATGAAAAGGTTTAATACTTTAATCTATATCACTCAATTCACATCATTCACAGTTCACAGGGTAAATAAACTTGCATCGCTTGTAGAAACGCAAACACAGGCGGACATTTCAGTTAAAGCGTTAAAAAGGTTTGTGTCCATCACGCATAGAACACACAGGTACTCTTTCTTATCAGAATGTTTCAGCATAGGGGCCAGGCAGTATTGTATTTCCCAATTAATGGTAGCCCTTGTTCCAGAGGGCTTCTCTGGACTTAACCCCCCTCTTCCACACCTGGGCTCTCTTATACCCTCTGTAACCAATCATATAGGAAGGTGAGACATGCTCAATTTAACTCCTGTATCGGAGGCTATTATCTTACTCTATTTCTTATACTACAGGGGCATCTTGTGGCCTCTCCTAGCGAATACACCCACTGCCTTTAACATCCTCAAATCTTCCACCCGTTCCCCCTTGAGTATCCCCAGGGCTTCCCCTCAACTCTAGGGACCTCCCTCCTGGATGCACCCTAGCCAGCAGACTATCCTATTACAAAAGAAATAAAATCATGAAGTAGTGAAAATACTCTTGCAAGAAGCTTTTTTTGCCACACATGTGCATGTAATCAACCTGCAAATATACCTGTAAATTCAGGGCCTGATTTACCGAGTGAGCCAGGCTGAGCTGCGTGGTCTGAAACATCTTATATCTATAGGTTGCTAAGTATTTTGAGTAGAAGGGAATGATAGGCAGTATCTAAATCAGAGGACAGGTCCACAGCAATGAGGATGGAGGAGTGCCCTTTAGATTTTGGATTTAGTAGATCTTTGTCAAGAACCGAGTTCCATTCATGAGTCCTATCCCCTTGGCTAAACACCTTTCCACCATCAGTTGCCAACTAAAGAATGGGGAGGTAATAACCAGGGCTCCCATCCAGGCTTCCACAACAAGGGCAGAGATTAATCTAAAGTTATTTATGGAGGGCTACGCTAGACTTTCTGCACAGGGCACAACACACTTAATACAGTTCTGCATGTGAGACAACTTTCTAGCCCAGTAGAAAGATCTTGTTAACAGGTAAGAGGTCTTACTCTTGTTGACTAAAAAATGAAGCTCATAGCAAAATAAGCACACGTGAGTATTATTAGGAGCATATGGTCATCACTTTAAGAACTATACTTCATTATCATGGTTGATACTTGAGTTTCTGATCTACCCTGCTGTAAAAATATTCTACCAGGAGACATGGAAACAGTTGGCCATTTTCACAATATTTTCATTAAACAGTTTGTATTTCAGCATCAAAGCATAAACAAGCATATGGACTATGCTCGGTAAGTCTATCAAATCTTCTAGACATAATGTCAAATTTGGAAATGTTTTCTGTCTTCTGTCAATAATGAATGCTTCAGCTACTCAATAATAATCAAATCCAAAAAATGATCATCAATCTTTATAAAAAGTAAAAGAAATCGGTTCTCCATATGGTGATATATTCACGCTGCATAAATATGTATGAGCCAGTGTTTCCATGTGTTAGTGGGTGATTAGTATGTAAATGCATGCACCCATAATAGCACATTAAAGAAAGTGATGTCACAACCTGTGTCTTGTCTTGGTCTTGGAAATCAATTGCTACCCATGTTGATGCATTTGATACACATCATGAGCACAGTGATTTTTTGTGATAGTACTCTCCCATATTTACACTGGTGATGAGATGAAATGCAAATCAGAGGTTTGAGAGGGGTGTCATTTTTATCACATATAATGATTTTTAGTTTCTTTTTTCCTTGTAAAACATACTATGCTGAAAAACATTAGGCTTGATTCAGCACAGGTTTAGAATGCATCCTCACCCAGCTTTAGCTGGGAAAAACACATTCTTCCCCGCTCTCCCAATTCAGCTGCCAATTTTTCTTGAGTGTGAGTTTTTTTTTTTGCAAGAATGCATTTGTGTTATTGATGGCGTGTGTTTTATGGGGTCTTTTGAGACGAGATTGGGTTTTTGTGTACCAGTATGTCTCTCCTGCTCACAGCTGGCAAGAAATGCCATCTTCACTACCTGACATGTTTTTTTCATTGCTAAAAATCATGCCTCTCCCCCATAAAGCCAACTAGCCTGGGTGCCTTCAGTATGGGTTCAGGACTCTTCCAGGGGTGCAGTGGGCAATAGCATTTAATACCAGAATGGTAAGTAGTAAAATTTAGAATAAGAAATGCTTTTTGTGGATGTATTGTTATTTTAACACATCAAATGAACTGGTATAGGGGTCCAGGGGACCCCTATACCAGTTCATGGGGTAGAGACTGCCCTGTCACCTACTGGCATTGGCGCGTGGCCTGGCAGGACCCTGCCCGATTACCCACACTGCTATTTGGGACACTGGAGATGCCCTGGAAGAGCTCTGAGCCCATATCGAAGGGCATAAGAACTGGTAAAGCTGCAAGACTAGGGTCCGGCCAGGCGATCTATGACTTTTGGGTGACCAGCCCTTAAACCTAGTGTCAACATGGATTTTGTGTTCAAGATCACCTCTAAAAGAGCCAAAGGGCTTATATGGTGGTATACCAGCATAGGATCATCAGCCCTGCGAGTTTGATCAACAGGAATACCTTCTCATAGGGGATGGTTCTGCATGGATTTGGTTCTCTTTAAGGGACACCCCTAAAAAAGCCGACCGGCATAGGAGTTAGTATGTAAGTTAGCCTTGCCAGAGGCCAATATTATGTGCCTCCACTGGACCAGTGGCGGAGATGTGAAGAGTAAGGGAGGGGGGATTTTTGGGACCTAGAGTTCCAGTAACACTTGGTGGTGAGGTGTGGTGAGGGGTAGGTGCACTTACTTTCTTTCATTTGTCTTCCAGAGGTCTCCCAGGGCCTTTTTCCTGCATAATGTACAAATGTAGCAATCGTTAACTGTCACATCCCAGCTCATCCATTGTAATATATATCACAAAGAATCCATTGAAAAACATTTAAGATTTCAAGATAGCACGATGCACCAGTGCAATAAATGGACGGTTAAAGAAAGCTGCATCTGGAGAGAAAACTACCATTGATTTTTATTGTCTTCCGGGTGTAAATTTTCACCTGACTCTAAATCAGCCCCAAGCAAGACAATGAAAGTCAATGGCAGTCTACTCTCCTAAAAAGGTTTTGAGAATTCTAACCTAGCTCTGAATCTACCCCTTTATCTAAGTAATGGATTCAGCCCAGGGATGCCATGACAATTTCGATATAGGTCTAATTTTAGGTAGTTATGCTACTGGTTTGTAGCTTCAGCCTGTGTTGGCAATCTCCAGTAAATTCCATGTAACTAAGAGACTGCAAAATGTTGTTGAAGTTACTGATGTAGTTAAGGGACCAGTGTGGTGTCAGAGGCATTTAGTGACATCAGGGGGCATGCCTGTGCCGGCCATTCACTGCTAGAGGGATAGGGGGATGCGGCCATGGTTTGAGCATGCGCCGTTGGCCCGGGAAGCAAGGTAAGTGAACAGGGTGACCTGGGGGGTTTCACACAGTGGGGCATCATTATTTTGGATGCCCCGGGGGGAGGGTATCGATCTATATGATTCCCAGGCTGATCCTGCTGGGTTTTGGTCTACTTTAAGTGGACTAACACACATTTCCCTGCTAACAGGTGTGGGTCTGGCCACATTCAGACAGCCTCGGGGGGGGGGGGGCTAATGAAGCCCCTCCTCAAGAGTTCCCTCTTGAGAACACAACACCACCTCACGTGGCCGGCGACGGACAATCATGGGGGTGCATTCCCTGCTAGAGCGAGGATAAGGTAAGAATTGCAGGTGCTCTGTGCAGCGATTTGCAAGGGGTGCTTGTGTCAGAAAGTAAAACAGATGTCATTACCTAGAGACTGTTGGGTTGTTGTTTTGCCACAAGGGGCCGCTGTTTCCCCCACGCAGCTAAGCTATGGCTGGAACTTGCAATCAGAGGGAGGAAGTGACTCAGCTTGTGTCTGTAAGGAAGAAGAAGAAGGAAGTGGAGCGACCTCCATCTTGAAAGGACAGCAGAAGGCTGTGTGGAAGTGAGCCCTGTGTGTCGTACGGAGACCAGACATTTTATAGAGGGACTGAATCCTGATCCTTGCCAGAAGCAGAGAATTCCTCCAGGACGGCTGCTGAGAGCTGTGAAAGGAGCCATTCTGCTGTTCTTCATGGTTGTGGAAGAGACTTGTTGCGGCCCAGCTGGGAGGCATCATTGGATTCATCAACTGGACCCGGGTCAGTAACACACAGCATGCATGCTTAACTGTACAGACTGAGACTAGGCCTATTAGTTAGATTTTTAGGGTTTTACATAGGCCGAAAGTGTTTTTCTTTTCCTTGTTTGCTGTCTGGATTTTGGAACTTAAAGGAACATTTTGCCTGTGAGAGCTGACAACTGCGCCACATCTACACCCTCGGTCAGTGGATGATTCACTCATTCAGGAGCAACATTGTCCTATTGGGTTCTGGGCTAGTGCTGGGGAGGGGAGTTGTTTTTCTTGCATTGTAAGTTTATAGGATTGTACGCTGCTGTGCTGTACCGCTGAGGACCCCTCAGTGAGCACCCACACAAACATTCATTCCAGCAATAGGGTAAGGTGGGACGTTCTAGTGCACCCACTAGTAGGTAGATTACCAGGGCTTTCCTTAATATTCAATAGGGGTCACCTGGCTGTGTGGCACAGGGGTTCCTAGCTCAGGCTAAGTGTATGTAATCAAGTTTATTGTTGATCACAATTGTCTTTTAAAAGTGGGTTTGATACGCTATTGCAGTAAAAGTTTGATATACAAACTCTGGTGTCAGTGTCGCTTTTCCCGCACGTGGCTTCGCTGTATCCTGGGGAGCCAACACCGGTACACGGCTTACACTTGAGCATTCCGGATGCCCCTCTTGAACCTGTCTGAATATGTCCGGACCCACACCGTTGGTCTGCTTTAAGTATCATACCATTTAGTGACACTAACATGATTCACACAATGAAATTGATTTGTTGAAATCTATCATGCTTAGATTTGTGGAGGCACCACACCGTAAGGTTTAAATCCTCACCTCTAGTACACAAAGTATCAAAAAGCAAATGAAAATGTACAGTGGGAATGCAGCTTCGACTATAAAGAATGGTTTAGCGTAGACAGAGATGCAGCATTGACCCTAAATGCTATATGTAAAAGTATACAGGGACTCTACTGTTTGTCCCCTCTCCCTCCTGAGTTTCAGCTGTTGATGATGACATTATGCTCAAGCCCCCTCCAAACCACTCAGATGCAGCCTGCGTGGTTCTTATGCTTCTTATGGTTCTGGGGCAGCACCACAATTGCCTTTAGGAATATTTTGTGTCCAACCTCTGTTTTCAGTCACATCCATGAAAAAAGAAAAAAGGTATTTCAAGGAAGCAGGGCTATTCCTTGACAAAACTTGCACCAGAACATTAAAAAACAGACATGGAGGTATGAAGAAAGACACTTGAAGTACACACTGTACTTCTGTTATGGTAGTTGTGATTCCCCACATGTTGATCATTTTTGGGAGCTTACCCACAATCTTTACAAAAAGGCAAAATTAAAAAGCCACAGTTCCAGAGGTGACAACCTTGGAGACCAGTTTACAGGGTGATGGACATGGTGGGGGTGTGGCTTATTCACAGGCAACAAATGGAAATTTGCATGCAAAATCCATAATGCTTACATACTAATTCTGCCCATGCTTTTCACTATTACAGTAACTGACACAAGCAAAGCAAGCGGGAAAGACCACTTAAGGTTGTAATTTTGCCTATCGGGATTCATTTTACCTTTTAATGCCCAGTTAGTGGAACACCGGTCATTTCTGAGTGGAGGGCTCTTTATGAGTGGGGGATGCCCCGCCACACATACTGCAGCTGGAAGCCCAAGAATGGGCAGAGGCACTTACCTTTGCTTTACTTACAGCTATTGAGGTTTGCGGGGCAGGCTACCACAGTGACGTGCTTCCTTTGGCCTTGCAAACCCTGATGATCACTAGTGGTTACATGGGGCAGTAAAATAGGACAAGGGAATGAGGGCATATAGATAAGTATCTATGTCTGATCTTGGGCTTCTAGCTGTGCAGGAGACCCCCCCCCCCCCTTTTTCTCTGCCTCAACAAATCATTGGTGGACTTAGAGTGGATGTCTCCAGATATCAAATAAAATATGCAGAGTATTCTGACTCACCATATGGCAGTAATGTGAATCCTGTAGACAGCTCCATGTTCTCTCTGTGTGTCTGTGATTGATGTTTTCTTTACTCTATATGGCTTGGCAGATACTTACTCAACTGCTTGTGGATCACATAGGATAAGTTTCAAAAGCCTAATTTCATTACAGAATCTTGCAGCAAACCTTGTTACAGCAGGAATCTTGACATATACGTTCAATACGGCAGGTGATGTAACCTATACACAGCAGTAGGTAGAAAAACTGTAGCTGCAGAAGGGAGCGGCAGGTGTGCACTGCTTGGATGCCAAACTAGAAATGGCTGAAGGAGAGGGATAGAAGAGAGTAGCTACTTGCATCACAGCAAGACTAAGGGAGGAAGGGACAAAGGGGATTAAAGGCACACTGCTAACCTATGTAAATAAACATGTTAAACAGTTACCCCGGGTAAAATAAAGCACACGTCGTGGGACAGTGCCAGCCTTCCATCCAGAAGTACATGCAGAGTGTTCACCAGAGATCACAAAAATTAAAGCAGACCAAAAGTTTAAATATATTTTTGATCCACTTAGAATGTACCCTAGGGGGAAGCCTGATTAGGAATGCCCCACAGTGTAAATCCCGAGGGAACCCTGGCATGTAGCACTCGCCGACTTCCAGGATTCTGAAGTGATCAAATGTGGCATCAAGCAGAATGCTCCGGAGTCACCGCACTGTTCTTCCAGTTCCAAGGCTGACAGGGGATCCTTGCCACACACCTAAGGGCAAGTCTAACCAACCACTTAGAAGCAGTCAGAGGGAGCCAATAGTAATAGCCTGGATGGACAGCCAATCATTTAGTGGCATCTGCTAGCCAATAGCACACGGGTTAAAGGTCTCAGTCAGCTAATTGGTGGGGAGTAGGAAGAAATTGCTATTTTGCAGGGTAATTTCATAGTTTGACAGGCTGAAGGGGGTAAAAAACAGGTGACTGTCTAAAAAATGGGTAACTTGGTATCTTTGCTGTTCTCTTGCAATGACTTTCATCGCAGCCCACTAAATGTTTTCTCACTTTTTAAAATTTTTTTTACCTGCACTGGTCTTGAGACCCTACAGTATCTAAAAGACATTTGGAGAACCTGAGCTCTGTACAACTGTTTTAACACCTGATACATGTCAAACACAATTGGCCTGATGCAGAGCCTCCCCTGAACTGACATTAAAGCCTTCCGATTGTCCGGGGGTCCCGTTTGAATCGTGGCACAAATGTGATGCAGAGCCTCCCTCGGAATGGGTCCCTAACTGATCCGTAAATTTTTCTTCACTCGGGAAGGTTTTTTTGCATTCAATTTGATCGTGGCTTCAGTTCACGTTCACACGGGCGTTCCGTTTTTTCCTCCTTTTTCCTTGGTTTTTTAACGTACCTGCTTGCCTTCCGTCTTATTTTTCCTTCCATTTTTTTTGTTTTACAAGTATACTTACATCTCCATGGCTCTTCTGTTGTCAATCTGGGTCCACGCAAGCGCACATCCCTAAACCTCCATTGGAATATACATATGGCACAAACTGCCAATTTGACATATATATAATTGTAAAACTATAATTTTTTGGGTTCCTTCTTCCTTGCCTTTAATGCTTACCTTAATCTCTTTTGGGTTCCTTCTTCCTTGCGTTTAATGCTTACCTTAATCTCTTTTGGGTTCCTTCTTCCTTGCCTTTAATGCTTACCTTAATTTGTTTTTTTTTTCTATTTATTGTCCCATATCTAAACCTTTTGTGTCATGTAAATGTGTGATGATGTTGTGTGATTGTACATTTGCAGGAAAGACAACACACCAAATCTTTTTATGTTTTTTTACTTTAAATGTTGTATAAACTTTTGTTAAATTTTTTTTTTGTTTGTTAAAACTTGGATTTATAAAATATTTAACGTTGGAAACTTTTCAGAAATAAAAATAAATCTTAGTCTTCTGGTTGTGGCGGCTGTCGTTTTCTTTGATCTGTGAATGAAAAACAACATTAGTTTAGCATTGTTTTTATGTTTTGGTTTGTTGGGGGTTTTTTGGGGCCCTTTTTTTTTTAACAAAGTCTTTAGTTAAATGTTTCTTTGGTCTTTTGTTTTTTTTAGGGAATTGTTTGTTCAATTAATTTGCTAAATAAAAACACCACTTACAATGTTTTTTGGCCACATTGCGTCGGGGGACGGAGTCTCCTTTCTTCCTCCCTCGGTTGCTGCTGTGAATCTGTTTGGATCACAAACACACTGATATTAGAGACTGTTGTTGTCTCGTGAATGTCAGATTAAGTTAGGCTTCTAGGTATCAATTTACTCACCTTCCCCAGCCTCGTGGCCCCCTTCCTCGACCATCCCTTGGGATGTCCCAGCGACGTCTGATTCTACAACTAACAATAGTGCACATGAGTATCTGTATTTAATGCATGTATTAGCACATATCTAACTTTATTCCACTTACCGCAGTCAGGTTGTGGATCATTTAAGCTGGACTCCCTGCCGTCAGATTCCCCCCTCCCCTGCATGCTAAGGTCCAGTGGCTCCTCATACTCACCGGCAGAGGAGGGGGTGGCCATTGTCACTGGCGGTGGACCACCTATCCCTTCACCTGATTCGCCCAACACTGGGCTGCGTGTTCTGGTCCGGGTGGGGTGGAACCGCATATTCCATTCATGGGCTGAAATACAAACACGCCCAGCCAAGGCCAGTGTGATTCATGCATGTCAAGTAGGGATGAGCGAATCGATCCGGACGAACCCGGATTCAATCCGAATTTCATGGAAAATTCGATTCGGATCGAATCCGAATTTCCCCGCGATTCGATCGCTCGAAGTTTTCCTTTAACATCCATTCATTTACATTACAGGCATTCTAAGATGGCGGACTGGACATGTCCAGACATCAACCCCGCGCCAGTGCAAGCTGGGGCAGTCACATGCAGCCTATCAGCAGCCAGCAAGCCCGGTGATGTCACAGCGCTATTTAAGGCCGGCGGCCATCTTGCTTTTCCTCATTTCTCTATTGCATTCGTGAGAGACAGAACGCTGCTGTAGGCAGTTAGACAGACAGGGACAGACAGGGACAGGCTGGAGGCAGGCAGGAGACAGGCAGGAGACAGACAGAAAGTCAGCGAAAAACAGGGAAAGTTAGGAAAAATCGGAGGCAGTCACAGGGAGATTTTTTTTTTTTTCATCCAGCCTGAGTGTTACTGGCTGGCTGACTGGCTTTGTTAGCGTTTTCAGGCTGCTTATACGCTTACTGTGCATATATACTGAACTGATCTCAAGTCTGCTGTGAGGCATCCCATTCTGTGACTACACCAGCCTCTATTTAATACCATAACCATTTGCACTTATTCTAAAAGTCATTTGGCCTGATAAAGACACTTTTGCTGTGCATAGTACTGCTCCCAGGTGCACTCTGCTGTGAGGCATCCCATTCTGTGACTACACCAGCCTCTATTTAAGACCATAACCATTTGCACTTATTGTAATAGAAATTAGGCCTGATAAAGACACTTTTGCTGTGCATAGTACTACTGCTGCCTGCCAGGTGCACTCCTGTTGGGGCATCCCATTCTGTGACTACACCAGCCTCTATTTAAGACCATAACCATTTGCACTTATTGTAATAGAAATTAGGCCTGATAAAGACACTTTTGCTGTGCATAGACTTACTGCTGCATGCCAGGTGCACTGCTGGTTTTTTGGGCATCCCATTCTGTGACTACACCAGCCTCTATTTAAGACCATAACCATTTGCACTTATTCTAATAGAAATTAGGCCTGATAAAGACACTTTTGCTGTGCATAGTACTACTGCTGCCTGCCAGGTGCACTGCTGGTTTTTTGGGCATCCCATTCTGTGACTACACCAGCCTCTATTTAAGACCATAACCATTTGCACTTATTGTAATAGAAATTAGTCCTGATAAAGACACTTTTGCTGTGCATAGTACTACTGCTGCCTGCCAGGTGCACTCCTGTTGGGGCTTCCCATTCTTTGACTACACCAGCCTCTATTTAAGACCATAACCATTTGCACTTATTGTAATAGAAATTAGGCCTGATAAAGACACTTTTGCTGTGCATAGTCTTACTGCTGCCTGCCAGGTGCACTGCTGTTTTTTTGGGCATCCCATTCTGTGACTACACCAGCCTCTATTTAAGACCATAACCATTTGCACTTATTCTAATCGAAATTAGGCCTGATAAAGACACTTTTGCTGTGCATAGTACTACTGCTGCCTGCCAGGTGCACTCCTGTTGGGGCATCCCATTCTGTGACTACACCAGCCTCTATTTAAGACCATAACCATTTGCACTTATTGTAATAGAAATTAGGCCTGATAAAGACACTTTTTCTGTGCATAGTCTTACTGCTGCCTGCCAGGTGCACTGCTGTTTTTTTGGGCATCCCATTCTGTGACTACACTAGCCTCTATTTAGGACCATAACCATTTGCACTTATTCTAATAGAAATTAGGCCTGATAAAGACACTTTTGCTGTGCATAGTACTACTGCTGCCTGCCAGGTGCACTCCTGTTGGGGCATCCCATTCTGTGACTACACCAGCCTCTATTTAAGACCATAACCATTTGCACTTATTGTAATAGAAATTTGGCCTGATAAAGACACTTTTGCTGTGCATAGACTTACTGCTGCCTGCCAGGTGCACTGCTGTTTTTTTGGGCATCCTATTCTGTGACTACACCAGCCTCTATTTAAGACCATAACCATTTGCACTTATTGTAATAGAAATTAGGCCTGATAAAGACACTTTTGCTGTGCATAGTACTACTGCTGCCTGCCAGGTGCACTCCTGTTGGGGCTTCCCATTCTTTGACTACACCAGCCTCTATTTAAGACCATAACCATTTGCACTTATTGTAATAGAAATTAGGCCTGATAAAGACACTTTTGCTGTGCATAGACTTACTGCTGCCTGCCAGGTGCACTGCTGTTTTTTTGGGCATCCCATTCTGTGACTACACCAGCCTCTATTTAAGACCATAACCATTTGCACTTATTGTAATAGAAATTAGGCCTGATAAAGACACTTTTGCTGTGCATAGACTTACTGCTGCCTGCCAGGTGCACTGCTGTTTTTTTGGGCATCCTATTCTGTGACTACACCAGCCTCTATTTAAGACCATAACCATTTGCACTTATTGTAATAGAAATTAGGCCTGATAAAGACACTTTTGCTGTGCATAGTACTACTGCTGCCTGCCAGGTGCACTCCTGTTGGGGCATCCCATTCTGTGACTACACCAGCCTCTATTTAAGACCATAACCATTTGCACTTATTGTAATAGAAATTAGGCCTGATAAAGACACTTTTGCTGTGCATAGTACTACTGCTGCCTGCCAGGTGCACTCCTGTTGGGGCATCCCATTCTGTGACTACACCAGCCTCTATTTAAGACCATAACCATTTGCACTTATTGTAATAGAAATTAGGCCTGATAAAGACACTTTTGCTGTGCATAGACTTACTGCTGCCTGCCAGGTGCACTGCTGGTTTTTTGGGCATCCCATTCTGTGACTACACCAGCCTCTATTTAAGACCATAACCATTTGCACTTATTGTAATAGAAATTAGGCCTGATAAAGACACTTTTGATGTGCATAGTCTTACTGCTGCCTGCCAGGTGCACTCCTGTTGGGGCATCCCATTCTGTGACTAAACCAGCCTCTATTTAAGACCATAACCATTTGCACTTATTGTAATAGAAATTAGGCCTGATAAAGACACTTTTGCTGTGCATAGTACTACTGCTGCCTGCCAGGTGCACTCCTGTTGGGGCATCCCATTCTGTGACTACACCAGCCTCTATTTAAGACCATAACCATTTGCACTTATTGTAATAGAAATTAGGCCTGATAAAGACACTTTTGCTGTGCATAGTCTTACTGCTGCCTGCCAGGTGCACTGATGGTTTTTTGGGCATCCCATTCTGTGACTACACCAGCCTCTATTTAAGACCATAACCATTTGCACTTATTCTAATAGAAATTAGGCCTGATAAAGACACTTTTGCTGTGCATAGTACTACTGCTGCCTGCCAGGTGCACTCCTGTTGGGGCATCCCATTCTGTGACTACACCAGCCTCTATTTAAGACCATAACCATTTGCACTTATTGTAATAGAAATTAGGCCTGATAAAGACACTTTTGCTGTGCATAGTACTACTGCTGCCTGCCAGGTGCACTCCTGTTGGGGCATCCCATTCTGTGACTACACCAGCCTCTATTTAAGACCATAACCATTTGCACTTATTGTAATAGAAATTAGGCCTGATAAAGACACTTTTGCTGTGCATAGTACTACTGCTGCCTGCCAGGTGCACTCCTGTTGGGGCATCCCATTCTGTGACTACACCAGCCTCTATTTAAGACCATAACCATTTGCACTTATTGTAATAGAAATTAGGCCTGATAAAGACACTTTTGCTGTGCATAGTACTACTGCTGCCAGGTGCAATCCTGTTGGGGCATCCCATTCTGTAACATCCCATTAGCCTCTGTATTTACTCTAAGCTGCAAACTTATTTAAAGAAATTTGGCCTGTATGAGCCTGCTTACACACTGCTGCTGTGTGCATATATACTGATCTTAAGTCAGCTTTGGGGCATCCCATTCTGTAACATACCATTAGCCTCTGTATTTACTCTAAGCTGTACAGTTATTTAAAGAAATTTGGCCTGTATGAGCCTGCTTACACACTGCTGCTGTGTGCATATATACTGATCTCAAGTCAGCTTTGGGGCATCCCATTCTGTAACATACCATTAGCCTCTGCATTTACTGTAAGCTGCACAGTTATTTAAAGTAATTTGGGCTATATGAGCCTGCTTAGACACTGTTGCTGTGTGCATATATACTGATCTCAAGTCAGCTTTGGGGCATCCCCTTCTGTAACATCCCATTAGCCTCTGTATTTACTCTAAGCTGCACACTTATTTAAAGTAATTTGGCCTGTTGGAGCCTGCTTATCCACTGTTGCTGTGCATATATACTGATCTCAGGTCTGCTGTGGAGGCATCCCAATCTGTAACATAACATAACATAACCTACCTCTCTTATATACACTAAGCAGCTCTCTTATTTAAACTAAGCAGGCCTCTTATTTACACTAAGCAGCTCTCTTATTTAAACTAAGCGGGCTTCTTGGAGGCTGATTGTCCACTTTTGGGTGTGCATTTATATTCGGTTTCATATACAGTGGGGTATCCCAATTTGTAAGATAACCTACCCCAACCATGTAAACTAAATAGGCCTGTTGCAGCCTGAGTTTCTCTGCTTGCGTATGGCCTGCATTACAATCTGTCTCTTTCAATGACACTGCTGCCTGGGGTATCCCAATTTGTAAGATAACCTACCCCAACCATGTAAACTAAAGGTTACGTCCTTCTAGAAGGAAAACTTATGCCGAACACTATTTTTGTTAGGGGCCTTTGATTGATCGGCATGAAATTAAGGTTTTTTTTTTCAAAGTATGGCGCTGTAAAGAAGGTCAAAATTATTTCTCATACTTGGATTATTGTTACTTTTTGTTCAGCTTGAAATATACCAGGCCACACGAGCATCCCAAGGCACATGCTATTTTAACCCTATCTGTTATACAACATAAGCGTTGATCAGCATCAGCTGCTTTATTAAGCTACTTCAGTTTGCACTTGTTTTTGACTGCTTTTAATAAACCAGGCCGCAGGGCACCCCAAAGCTGCACCTTGCACCCTATCTGGTATACAACATAAGTGTTGATCAGCATCAGCTTCATTAAGCTACTTCAGTTTGCACTTCCTTTTTGACTGCTTTCATTTAACCAGGCCGCAGGGCACCCCAAAGCTGCACCTTGCACCCTACCTGTTTATACTAAATAAGCATCTACAGCCTCAGCTTTATTAAGTTATTGCATTTTGAATTGGTTTTGGTCTGCTTTAAATACACCAGGCCGCAGGGCATCCCAAACCTGCATGTTGCACCCCATCTGTTATACTAAATAAGCGTTGATCAGCATCAGCTTTATTAAGCTAATGCATTTTGCATTGGTTTTTGTACACTAGCCCATATGGGCATCCCAAACCAGCACATGTCACCCTATCTGTTATACTAAATAAGCTTCTACAGGCCCTTTATTTATTTATTTATTTTTATTTATATAGAGCTGTAATAGCTTATATTGTGAGGTAAATTTGCCATTTTGCAGCATAATATAGAGCAGCCCCTGTGTAAATCTGAGGGGCAATAGCTTATATTGTGAGGTAAATTTGCCATTTTGCTTCATTATATAGAGCAGCCCAGTTGCCATCTAAATCAACTACTGTCCGGCCAGTACAGCTTTTCCAGGGCAAACTCTGCTAGTTGCGGACACAAGTCAAGTTTGGCTTCCCAGCAAATCCAGTGGATCCTGAAGGTGTGTTGGCATGGTCATGTCAAGGTATGACATGACCTGCTGTTTGAGGTCCAGCTCCAGGTCTTCCTACTGCTCATGAGTAGCCTCACTATGCGGGTGTAGAAAGCTACTCACTAGCGACTGAAGACTGAGGCTGCTGCTGATGGAGCTGCTGCTGCTGCTGCTCCTTCCACCCCCCCAGCAGCCATGGCAGTGGAAGGTGATCGCAGAGGTCCCCCCGGGTCAGACCTGCGGGAGTATGGGCCATGGCACAGAGACATCGCCCAACTGACTACGTGGGATGTCTCTGTAGTAGGTCAGTTTTTCCTCCCTCTCAGTGGGCGTAAAAAATGCCCCCATTTTGTGCCGGAAGCGAGGGTCCAATAAGTTGGAGAGCCAGAAGTCTTCCCGCTGACAAATGGAGACAATTCTGCGCTCACTAGTACGCAAGCATGTGAGCATGCATCGTGCCATTTGTGCAAGTGACTCGGAGGGACTACCTGTCTCCATCTCCACTGTAAACTGCCACGGTGTGTCTGGGTCCTCTGTCTCGCCTTCCTCACAACCCTCTAGCTCCTGTGGCTGCTCCTGCTCCTCCTCTCCTGTCAGATGACTAGATAAAATGGTCATTTTGTGAAACCTAAACTGTGGTTTGCTGTGCCCCACCCCCTCCTCCTCCTCCACTTCAGCCCCCACAGGCTTCATGTGGCTGTGAAATGTATGTGCCATTTCTCCAGTGCCCTGACCAGCCATGGTTTCCAACATGTGTTGTAGTACATGAAGCAGTGGAATCTCATCGTTCATCTCATAGTCCTGGCAACTGACTAATAAAGTAGCTTCCTCAAAGGGCCTGAGCAAACGGTCGGTGTCACGTATGAGCTGCCAATGGTTTACATTGAATTTACACAGGGGTGTCCCCCTATCCGTTTGGATCATCCAGAAATCCGTGATGGCTTTTCTCTGTTCCTATAGTGCAGTGGTCCTCAACCCTGTCCTCAAGGCCCACCAACATGTCATGTTTTTTGGATCTCCAAATAGCCAGCTCTATTGCTCTGCAGCTGCACTAATTACTCCACCTGTGCATCTTTGTGGAGATCTGCAAAACCTGGCCTGTTGGTGGGCCTTGAGGACAGGGTTGGGGACCACTGCTATAGTGGATCCTGCATATGGTGGGTGGAATTGAAACATCGCAAATCAGACTATGTTGGGGTACACCGTTGTGACGCTGAGGCTCAATAAGGTTGTGCTTGGTGGTGTAGGAGTGCCAGAAGTGCATGCTAACTTTCTTTCCTGTTGTTCGGATGTCTTTCAGATGGGGGCAAGACTTCAGAACTAGACTGAACACATGTGCCATGTCAGGACGCATGACTCTGGCTTCCTTGTCGCAGCGCAAACAAGATGTTCTTCCAAGTGTCAGTCACCATGGGTCCAAATATGCAGTTTTCGTGGATTAAGCAATGCTTTCATGGATTGAGTTCTCATTTTTAGTAGTTCCTCCCATGTGTGACTCTGTTGGTCAAGGAAAACCATGTGAAGAACAGCGTGAAACCACAATCACCAAGGGGGCCTAAAAGGATATATATTGTCCACCATGAGTCCATAGTTACAGCTCCAGACGTAGACAACACTGTGCACTTTGGTACACACTGACAGGCTAAAGGACTGGCCCACCTTCTGTTCAACAACCATGCCATGGGACTCTTCACCTCGGCTCGGCACAAGCCATCAGTTCTCTGAAAGGTCCACCACTGGGTAATGCAGCAGGCTGGACTTATGGTGACGCTGTCTGAGAGGAGAAATCCCTCAGACATCAAGATTAAAAATTCCAAGAATTTTTGAGGGCTAATTATTCAGAGGCAAATGATAGCTAGTTGTTTCTGATTTAATTACAAGGTGGAAACACACCCTCAAACAAAACTTCACTTTGGCAATACTATTGCATTTGTCTATTCATAATTTTATGTATATATACTAACTAACCTACTTTTTCTCCACAGGATTGTGGATGCAACATGAAAAACTGACACATCGCTGAGTAGCTGATTTTTCCTATCAACAGTCCCCAATAATTCACTGCTGCTGCTGCCGCCACCACCGCAGACTCCAGGGACCCTCTTCCACTACCTCGGCTTGCAACACCTCCTCCCACTCTCCTCATCACTAATTGCCGGCTAGTGGAAGAAGAGGCGAGTGTCTCCTCCACTTCTTGGCTGGGCAGTAGCTGCTGAATTTTATGATTATCAGATCTTCATCAATGGGTAGTGGAGCTGAACCCAAAGCATAACAGACAGACAACAGACAGTTGACTGGGGGTGTCAGATGCCACTTGTGATGCAGTGGACTGCTTTTGCAGCACTTCCAGACAAAGTTGCTTCATTGGCTGACACAATGACTGGTAAAGCTGTGGAACATATGGTTTAATAGCAAAAATAACCATTTGTTTTTATATGAAAAAGACCCTGGTTTATACATACTTTTTTTTTGTTTCAGAGACTGCCCTGCGTGGTAATGAATGGCGCATGGATCAGCCAAGCTTTCCTCCCAACAATGCCTGATGTATTCCAGTAGATAGATGACGGGGTCAGACCAACACTAAAGAAAGATGGATCGTGCAAAACAGATTTAAGGTGCTGCTCTCCAGTTACAGACATTCCTCCGCATCGGACCACAAGTAAGTATTGATAAAAAATCCTTTAAGTTACTCTTACTTTTTATTAATATTCTTCGGATAAGACGGATCAGACATGATTCCAGATTAAAAATTCCAAGAATTTTTGAGGGCTAATTAGTCAGAGGCAATGATACCTTGTTGTTTCTGATTTAATTAAAAGGTGGAAACACACCCTCAAACAAAACTTCACTTTGGCAATACTTTTGCATTTTTTTATTCATAATTTTATGTAGATATTACTAACTAAGCTACTTTTTCTCCACATGACTCTCCACAGGGTGTGATTCATCCAATTTTTGGGCTCCTGAAGCAAACCCCAGTGTCTCTTTAAAGTAATGTTTGGGCTGCTGCTGCCAACTCCAGGGTGTGATTCATCCAATTTTTGGGCTCCTGAAGCCAACCCCAGTGTCTCTTTAAAGTAATGTTTGGGCTCCTGTTGCTGCTGCTGCCAACTCCTGCCAACTCCACGGTGTGATTCATCCAATTTTTGGGCTCCTGAAGCCAACCCCAGGGTCTCTTTAAAGTAATATTTGGGCTCCTGCTGCTGCTGCTGCCAACTCCAGGGTGTGATTCATCCAATTTTTGGGCTCCTGAAGCCAACCCCAGTGTCTCTTTAAAGTAATGTTTGGGCTCCTGCTGCTGCTGCTGCCAACTCCAGGGTGTGATTCATCCAATTTTTGGACTCCTGAAGCCAACCCCAGGGTCTCTTTAAAGTAATTTTTGGGCTCCTGCCGCTGCCAACTCCAGGGTGTGAATCATCCAATTTTTGGGCTCCTGAAGCCAACTCCAGTGTCTCTTTAAAGTAATGTTTTGGCTCCTGCTGCTGCTGCTGCCAACTCCAGGGTGTGAATCATCCAATTTTTGGGCTCCTGAAGCCAACCCCAGGGTCTCTTTAAAGTAATATTTGGGCTCCTGCTGCTGCTGCTGCCAACTCCAGGGTGTGATTCATCCAATTTTTGGGCTCCTGAAGCCAACCCCAGTGTCTCTTTAAAGTAATGTTTGGGCTCTGCTGCTGCTGCTGCCAACTCCAGGGTGTGATTCATCCAATTTTTGGGCTCCTGAAGCCAACCCCAGTGTCTCTTTAAAGTAATGTTTGGGCTCCTGCTGCTGCTGCTGCCAACTCCAGGGTGTGAATCATCCAATTTTTGGGCTCCTGAAGCCAACTCCAGTGTCTCTTTAAAGTAATGTTTGGGCTCCTGCTGCTGCTGCTGCCAACTCCAGGGTGTGATTGATCCAATTTTTGGACTCCTGAAGCCAACCCCAGGGTCTCTTTAAAGTAATATTTGGGCTCCTGCTGCTGCCAACTCCAGGGTGTGATTCATCCAATTTTTGGGCTCCTGAAGCCAACCCCAGTGTCTCTTTAAAGTAATGTTTTGGCTCCTGCTGCTGCCAACTCCAAGGTGTGAATCATCCAATTTTTGGGCTCCTGAAGCCAACCCCAGGGTCTCTTTAAAGTAATATTTGGGCTCCTGCTGCTGCTGCTGCCAACTCCAGGGTGTGATTCATCCAATTTTTGGGCTCCTGAAGCCAACCCCAGTGTCTCTTTAAAGTAATGTTTGGGCTCCTGCTGCTGCTGCTGCCAACTCCAGGGTGTGAATCATCCAATTTTTGGGCTCCTGAAGCCAACTCCAGTGTCTCTTTATAGTAATGTTTTGGCTCCTGCTGCTGCTGCTGCCAACTCCAGGGTGTGATTCATCCAATATTTGGACTCCTGAAGCCAACCCCAGGGTCTCTTTAAAGTAATATTTGGGCTCCTGCTGCTGCTGCTGCCAACTCCAGGGTGTGAATCATCCAATTTTTGGGCTGTTGAAGCCAACTCCAGTGTTTCTTTAAAGTAATGTTTTGGCTCCTGCTGCTGCTGCTGCTGCCAACTCCAGGGTGTGAATCATCCAATTTTTGGGCTCCTGAAGCCAACCCCAGGGTCTTTTTAAAGTAATATTTGGGCTCCTGCTGCTGCCAACTCCAGGGTGTGAATCATCCAATTTTTGGGCTGTTGAAGCCAACTCCAGTGTTTCTTTAAAGTAATGTTTTGGCTCCTGCTGCTGCTGCTGCTGCCAACTCCAGGGTGTGAATCATCCAATTTTTGGGCTCCTGAAGCCAACCCCAGTGTCTCTTTAAAGTAATGTTTTGGCTCCTGCTGCTGCTGCTGCCAACTCCAGGGTGTGATTCATCCAATTTTTGGGCTCCTGAAGCCAACCCCAGTGTCTCTTTAAAGTAATGTTTGGGCTCCTGCTGCTGCCAACTCCAGGGTGTGAATCATCCAATTTTTGGGCTCCTGAAGCCAACTCCAGTGTCTCTTTAAAGTAATGTTTTGGCTCCTGCTGCTGCTGCTGCCAACTCCAGGGTGTGATTCATCCAATTTTTGGACTCCTGAAGCCAACCCCAGGGTCTCTTTAAAGTAATATTTGGGCTCCTGCTGCTGCTGCTGCCAACTCCAGGGTGTGAATCATCCAATTTTTGGGCTCCTGAAGCCAACTCCAGTGTCTCTTTAAAGTAATGTTTTGGCTCCTGCTGCTGCTGCTGCCAACTCCAGGGTGTGAATCATCCAATTTTTGGGCTCCTGAAGCAAACCCCAGGGTCTCTTTAAAGTAATATTTGGGCTCCTGCTGCTGCTGCTGCCAACTCCAGGGTGTGATTCATCCAATTTTTGGGCTCCTTAAGCCAACCCCAGTGTCTCTTTAAAGTAATGTTTGGGCTCCTGCTGCTGCTGCCAACTCCAGGGTGTGAATCATCCAATTTTTGGGCTCCTGAAGCCAACCCCAGTGTCTCTTTAAAGTAATGTTCGGGCTGCTGCTGCTGCTGCCAACTCCAGGGTGTGATTCATCCAATTTTTGGGCTCCTGCTGCTGCCAACTCCAGTGTCTCTTTAAAGCAATGTTTGGGCTCCTGCCCCTCATAGTGATGCCACTTCAACTCTCTGCAATTGTGCCGCTCTGCGATTCTATTAGCGATGCCTCTGATCTGCATGTGATATTTATTCAAAGTATTATTTAACTAACCCAGCACGCATCCTGTGCGTGTTACAGCAAGGCAGAATGGTTTACAACCCTATTGAGGCTCTAGGAGGCTCAGAAATAGCCGTTTTTAATAGCGATTCCTCACGAATAAATTCGGGTCGAAACGATTTTTGTCGGAAAATTCGGCGAATCAGTCGAATCGAATTTTTCAAAAGTTCGCTCATCTCTAATGTCAAGTATACACACTTACATGGAAAATGTTTGGCGAAGTACCGCCTCACCCGGGGCTTATGCCTTCTCTTTAAATCAGACCAGTGTTGGGCGATCTGGGTGAAGGTATAGGTGGTTTGGGTTCTTCGGGCTATCGCGTCCACCACCGCCAGCGACAACGTCCTCTTCTCAAAATCTGACGGCAGGAAGTCGTAGTGATTCCTCAGCATCATCTGTTTGTAAAATACACAATGACCCAGCATTACTTCACAAAATACATGTCCAAGTTTCTTGCCCTACCTAAAGTCACTTTCTGAACCTCTTTGTTACTCACATTGGCCTAGTTCTACTATCTGCATGTAGGCTAGTTTGTCGCTGCGTACATGTCTAAAACTAAGGTGGGCTTGTATTTAACGTTACAAAGTAACTTGTTCCTCACTAATCTTGCGCTTAGTTTTTTTTTTATTATATGTAGTGTATGCGCGCACATAAACGCACGCTCGCCTACTTACATCCATGATGATGTCGTCCTGCTCCTGTGTATATATTGCTGGCGACATCTTGGTTGCTCTTCCGGGTATGGCTATGACGTTCCCCCGCGGTGACGTGCGTGCGCGCATGCAGGCACACAGGCTGCTGAACATGCCCACACGGTAAAAATATTTAAAGGTCAATGCACTCAGCTCTGTGTTGGATACCATATCAATATGGGCAGACCAAAAGAGAGCAGGAAGAGCCACAAAAGCCCAGAGGCGCAGAGTAGCCGCACACATGCATCATCTAAAAAACAACATAAGAGCAGGCACATATTTGGCCGTAATTCAAAAGCCAACACAAAGCAGGCCAAGCAGGAGATCTGGACTAATATTGCCCGCCAAGTTAATTGTGTGGATTCTGTCCGTCGAGATATCGAACAAATTAAGCGGAAATTTGGGGACCACAAATATTACAGTAAAAAGAAGGACATGCGCCACCAGCAGAGGTAAAGCCCATTAGAAAAGCATTTATAGTCGCATTGATAACAGGATGTAACACTTATTAGGTGTGCTTTAATCTTCCCCAGCCTGCAGACAGGGGTGGTTTACCAACCAAAATAATACTAACCCCAGCCGAGGAACATGTATACACATACATACACCCGGCCAGCGTTCAGGGCCTGCAAGAGGCACACGACACTGACCGGAATGTTAGGTCACAAGGTGAGTTTGATTTGGCCATGAGATTTTAAAATGAGGTACAAAAGCCTGTGTTACACCAGCCAGACAACACACTGTACTTGCTGTTTAATCTAATCTAACACTCTCACTTCCAAGGACAAAGTCAACAGACCACACAAGGCCAAGCAACCCCTGGCTTATCCCCCAGGCCCATGCCACACCAGGATTCGCAGCAACGAACCCAAATTGATATTGTGGATGAGGTAAGTCAATGGTCCTTTGTGTGGACTTTTAACATTGAATTTGGATCCATTCGTTTGCCATAAGGAAACTAATATGAACCTACATTTCTTTACAGAACATAGTAAGTCCACCAATAATAGAAGATATAAGAGATTTGGACACACATCAGATGTCACAAACCACTACTGAGCCAGTGGCCGCAACTCAGACACCACAGGCACAACAACAACATCCACACCCTCATTCTGAATCTGAACCACCCACCCGTGCCACAGCTAGAACACAGCCAAGGCGCCATATAAGCCAACGAAGACAGCTGCAAAATATGGAGGAAGCCTGGCGCCAGGAAAATATTGCATTTTCAGCAAGCACACAACAATTTAATGCCACTGTATGCACCCAACTAACATCCCTGAATACCCAATTAGAGGTTTTAAACAGAAATGTGTCTGCCCTAAACAGCCATATGGGGCAAATGGTGCAACAATGGCAGGACATTAACCAAAGCCTGGCACACATTGCTGCACACATGCCCCCACACCATCAATCAACTGCAACATCCTCCACAACCTACCACTAAATTGTGGTGTAATAGTATTTGACCCCACGTTCAAGTTTCAGTTTCCCCCCCCCCACAAAAAAAAATTAACAATTTGTTTAATCACAAAGCAAAAAAAAAAAAAGCCTTGTGATTTACGAAAATACATTGGCCACAAGTTCAGCACGTATTGTGTGTGCTGTGCCACTTTGTGTACCAGAGTAAGGAGGGGTCTGCTCGTCAGAAATCGGTAAAGGTTCTGCAGCCAGGTCAGTATATCGAGCAATCCTGCTTCTAATGGCAAGGTTGTGCAGGACCCCACAAGCAATAATGATTTGGATGACCTTGCCAGGCTGATACTGAAGGGCACCCCCACTCTGATCCAGACATCGGAAACGCATCTTCAACAACCCAAAGGCACGTTCCACCACAGAGCGAGTCCTCCTATGGGCTGTGTTATAGCGCGCCTGGGAAGATGGGTGCAGGATGGGTGTGAGCAGCCATGGTAACAAGGGATAGCCTGAGTCACCTGCAAAAATCCAAATGAAAAACATAAGGTGGATGCTAAAAATAAGGTTTAGCTGTGCATTGGCACATTATTAAACAGGGACAAACAGGTGAGCTAGGTATTGTTTGAGGAAATGACATTTTTGATGAGGCTACATACACATCCAACCTGTACACTCATTAAAAATGTCTGTGGAATGCTACTTAGATAAGAGGGACATAACATAACACAATAGTGGTGAATCCCTTCACCCATTAAATTTAAATTAAAAACTAATAAAAAAATTAAGTTGCCAAGTTTCATGGAAATGGATCACAGATTAGTGGTGTACTGGCAAATCCAAATTCAAACATGGGGGCCCACAACTACTACTTTAAGACACATACCCAGTAGCCATCCACCAGAAAGATCTCCAGATTGAAACCAGTGATAGAGGCTGGAGTTCCTCAAAATATGCGCGTCATGCGTGGATCCAGGGAAGCCTGCAAACATACTGAAAAATTGTAGATCAGGACCTGCCACTGCCTGAACATTGATTGAATGGCCCATGTTCCTGTTCCTGCACAAAGCCAACAAAAAGTGGAATTAGTGTGAGGCATAATAAATGTTTGCTAAAAAAAAAAAAAACAAAGCAGACCCAAACCACATACCTAAACAGATATTCCATGTCAGCAGGGGGGATGAGCGAGACATGTGTGCAATCGATTGCACCAATGACGCTGGGCATGTCGGCTATGTTATAAAAGCCCAGCTTAACCGCATTCCAGGCTTCCCCTGTTTGAGGGACAAAAATATAATTCTGTGCCAAGCTAGCCATGCCATCCAAAAACTTGGTTAGGCTGCGGCTCAGCGTAGACTGGGACATCCCCACGGAGAAGGCACCCAGTCTCTGGAACGAGCCGTTCGCCAAAAACTGCAGGCAGCCAACCAATTTGGTCATACCTGCAATTGCATGCCCCTTTCTTGTGGTGGGGGCTAACCATGGCCGCAGCTTGCTATACAAGGCATGGAGAGAAACACGGTTAAGGTGGGTGAGCTCGAATAGGTCAACGTCACTCATGCAATCGATGTCCAAAGACGTTCGGTGCAGCCTGGGTTCTGCCATGCTCATAAGTACCAGACCGCGGAGCTGGCGCCTTTGATGCGCTCCCACAGATGAATGCATGATGATGACACGGAGCTCAAATACGGCTGGTCAGACTGCCCATAAGTGAAGGCTCGGCGGCCCCGTTTTATTAGGGTGATTTCAATCGGAAATCAAGGCTCTGCATCACTGAACGAGGCGTCCGTTTTCCCGGGAAACAGCCTCGTGCGAGCCGACAATCGGAAAGGCGGCTGAGCGCACACTTGAGCGCATAAACGCACACTAAAACCAACGTAGCACCCTTTCCTGACCCGATCACAACCCAAAACCAACGGGAAAACGCACGGGATAGCTGAACGGGGAGGCTCTGCATCAGGCCATATGGCCTTGATTCAATAATGGTTGAAAAAAATTCTCACGGTAGTAAAAAAATCAATCCATGAGAAAAAAGCCTGAGAATGTCACTGTTACTGAATCACTAGATAAAAATACAATGAACGTCAATGGCAGTTTTTACTACAGCGTAGAAAGGAGTAACCAGTTCTCTACTTTTCTCAACAGTAAAAAGTACCTGACTTTCATTGTTTTCCTAGCTGGTGAATCAGCAACAGTGACATTCTCACCCTTTTTTCTCATGAATTTTTCACTACCATGAGAATTTTTTAAAACTCTTATTGAATTGAGGCCTATATGTCAGTAGGATAGGTTAGTATAGGATTCTTTCAGAAGGTAGTGTAAGGTTAAGGACTAGATGTAGGGAGAATTCTGAATGCCAGCAAATGTATGTGATAGGGTTAGGTTGTTTTGGAGGGAACTCTGGGCACACATTTCATATGCCTCAGGGCATGTGTGGGGGGAGTTCTGGAAGTGATACAGAGCAGAGAGTATGAAAGAAAGAGGGTTCTATACTATCTGATTTGTGAAGAAGCAAAATAGGAGAAATGGAAGGAGTTAGAGCATGGAAACGGTGCAGTAAGTATTACAATGGCAGCCTGTGGGGCGGCCAGGATGGTGCTGCAGGACTTAACAACCTGTATTGGATTTTTATCTGGTAGTGCACTGGTTCTCAACTTTTTTAACCTAGCGACAAGCCGCCGCAACCAAGTACTCCAAAAAGGGGGGGAACCACTAATAATGTTACTGAAATACGCAGGCCTTGATACCAGGGGGCAGGATTATGGGGAGGGCTCAAGGGGCCTCCACCACTTGCCCTGTAAAGGGGGCCTCCACCAACCTTTGGGTTATGGTCTAGTCTAGGAGGCTTTTTAAGTCCTTGGTCTAATGATGGGTGCGTGCAGAGCTGTCACTCAGAGACCGCTCACTGCACATAAGCCTCCAAGCATAAAACAGGAATTCCCGAGCAGCATGCACCCACACAAGGGTGGCACAAGGGACTAGATCTGACGTTCCAATAAGTAGGTGGTGCCAGACCACCACCAATTAGTTACTTGGCTGGACAATTATTTTAAAGGGAAAAATACTGGGCCTCCACCATGTTTTGTGCCCAGGGGCCCTGTTTGTGCACCCTTGCACATGCTGTACTGCTTGGGATACGCCTACTGCAGGTTGAGAAACAGTGCTACAGAGCTGTGAGTAACTAAGCACCGTGTGGTTGAGCCCTACATTGCACATCCACCCACATAGACACACAAGGTAAAGGCCTAGAAAAGCCTGCTCACCGCCACCCCACTAACCATCAGGTGTAGAAGGGTAACACATGCTTGGCTCAGCATTGCTTATGTATATAATATATTCCAGTATGTACAAAACTGAACATTGTTTTATAAAAGGTGCTAGGCTGCTAGCATTTTAACAAGAGTGTTTCCTAAAAAGAAAATGATCTCCATATTGGTTGCTACTGTAAATCAGCTTTATCGAGACATCTGGTGCCCGCTCTCCCTGTAGAGTTTCATCTAGACTGCTCCATATACCATGCTACAATAAAACCATACACACACAGCCTTGAAGCCACAACTTATCCTGCCATTTTTACCCCCAGTAATAAAGCAAAAATCATAAATTCTGTTTTGATCTCAGTGCTTTTTGGAAAAATCTGAAGTTTAATACTCTACAGATGTTTTGAAGGCAGCTCTTGCATATAAGGTCAATTTTATGTCTTGTAGAAAGAAGCACAGTAGATAAATAACTTGTATGCATAGATAAGATACAAATCATTTTACTGAAGTGATGGCTTCATTGCTGTTTCCTCTTTTTATATTACAGCTGAGCTACTGGTAAATAAAATGTGTTCCTAGAATCATAGCAATCATTCTAATGCTAAAATGTATAGGAATCCCTTTATATCCAAAGCTCAGCTACAGGAATATTCCCAACCATCTAATATAGATTATAATGATTTTTTTATCCCAAAAATGAGCATCAGGCTTGTAGCTTCCCAGAGGCAGAATATTTAAGGGAGGTGCATGACAATGCAGTTTTCATTGGATAAAGGGTTTGGTAGTCTCAGTGAGCAGTCAGGATGAGTGAACTTCTTCAGAAAGTGGATTTCGACCTGAATTGATTAGTCCAAATCAGAATTTAGGCCGAGTCATGGAAAAAAATAGTTTTCCACAAAATAGTGGCCATATTCTTTACAAAGTTGTATTTGTCCCTAAAATTCAATCGGATACTTAGAGAGGCTAGTGAGCTATATGCCATATAAAGAGGACATATAGACAGGCCAAACAGACTAACAGTAACAGACTTCTTGTTGCCAAATCATCAAGCCCCACTACAAGTGAAGCACTAACTAGATTTATAACAATGCACAAAAATCAATGGATGCAGGTATGTAAATTTTTACAGCGGCATCAGACGATATTTAGTACAGATCAGACTCAGTAACTATATCACCCCCTATTCTTCTATAATTGCTGCCAGGCCAAGAATGTGAGAGACAGGCTTTGTTGTAGTCTTTACACTAGACCTAGAATGAGACTCACAGAGGAGAATCAGATACAGGGTAGTTTCCCCTGTGGTGGGTGTAGTATATGTCAGTGGATTATGCCTACAAAAGAGGTGAGTATTCCTATGAATAGACGGCTACATCACATTCATGGTTTCCTTAATTGTAATTCATGTAATGTGACATTTTGAAATGCAAATGCCCTAAAACAAATGTGGGGAAACTACACAACCTTTGAAGAAACGTATACAGAGCCATTACTCCCTTATTAGCAATGCTGCATGGGATTATGCTCTAGGCAAAATACTCACACCAGTTGTAGCCCATTTGCTTAGTGTACATTCATGACAGGTAGGGGACCTGTCCATATTTGCAGTGGAAATGGTAAGTATGAACATCAGGGGTGGGGACATTAAGGTGCGCATAAGACGGGCAGAGTGTAGGTGGATCTTTATGATGAGGATTTTTCACGGTCCACTTTTTTGTGTTAAACTCTTGCTTTCACGCTTGGAGTATTTAGTATATTCACTATGCGTGGCCATGTAGGTACAGCTCTCCAGCTCCTGACATCCAGCTGATCCGGTCACCTAACAGGTTTTTCTCGCACTGTGGTATTAATTGTTGTGTCTTGACTTCATATAAATATTATTGGGATTAAATATTTAGTGTCCACAGTGGTACTGAGAAAAGGTTCTCTGGGCTGTGCTGGGGGGTTTTCCCCTGGCACAATCCAGGCTCCGCATATTTATTTGTAAAATACTTCTTTAATATATATATTTTTCACTGCTCATTAGTTATTGCATACACATTGTTGTAGAAGTAGTTGCTTACACTACACATTGAAATATTTGCTTTTCAATGTTGATCCGTATCATTGACAGTAATATTTGATTTGGGGATTAATTATCATGCATATTTGGATGAAATGTGTAATAATAATATTATATATGTTCGGATAGCGGCTACCATCTATGTACTGTCGTACCTGTCTTGTTGTAGATGTTTGTAGGTGTTTTTAAGGAGTATTTGTGTTGATGTGTTTTCAATAAAGATTTGTATATATTTTTCTTAATTATTGTTTGGTGTGCTGTCATTTGCTGGGTTTGGTTCCAGCGAGTTTTTGTGTGGTGTTTATACACAGTAGACGGCACCCTGGATGGAGCACACACAGTTTTTTCTAGTTTATTCCTATAATGAAGGACATTTGTGCTAGAAAGCAAAAGTAAACCACCCACTAGCACAGCATCACCCATAATTTCATGCACAAAGGCAATCAGTAGGAAACTAGCAACTGTAATATGTGATGTCACAGACCATTAAAAGCACAGCACCCGTACCAGATGAGTGACACTCCAATGAATGTTGCTGACAGGGTTAGAGTACAGCAGATAAGAGCAGTGTAGTGTAGTGTAGCAGAGTAGTTTAGGTAGGGATAGTTTAGTGTAGTGTAGGGACAGACAGCACTGAAACAAAGGCAATTCTAATTGCTAACTGCCACCTTCCATCTATGTGACTGTTCCTGTTCTGGGGCTCCTCGTGCTTTGCCACCTGCCACCCTCCTCCTATGTTACTGTTCCTGTTCTGCTACTATACATACCGTGCAATGTCACATTCCACCTATGTGACTCTTCCAGTTTTGGGCCTCCTCAAGCTGTTCCATGTTCCACACACAAATGCAGAAATCAGTTGGTAGATAGAATGTGGAAATGAGAGTAAGATGAGAAAAATATGGAAGAAAAATGAAAAGAGAAAATATGTAAAAAAAAAATTGAGAAGGCTAGACGAAATGCAGGAAATGCAAGAGAGCATTACAGAAGAAATGTAAAAAAAAGAGAGACTTTCTAAACCAGCTGAAAGTGTTCTCTGTAAAAGAATATCTGTATGGTGTTGCCGGACACCTACTAATGGAGGTTTCAAAATAGTGCCCTGTGCAACCTCACAGGTCACACATCCCAAAGGCCGGGCTATGTGGAGAGGCGCATATGCTACATAGACTTTAAATAGCAGATGGAATATGGCAATTTGAAGGTAATTCAATTTGATTCAGATCAAATAAAATTTTGGGGAAAAATTTGCTGATTTGCTTGGCTAAAACAAATTAAAACAAATTAAAAAAAAAAATCAGTTATTTCTAGTAGTCACTCATCCAACTCATTTGGAAATGACCAGCAAGCATTGCAATGATTATAACTGGAAGAGGATAAAGGAGATATGGGAATAATTCAAAAAGGAATTGGGGAGGCGTAAGAAGAAATAGGATTGAAGTTGAGCTTCGCGGTAAGCATTCAGCTGCCCATTTCATTTCTGTGCATCATGCATGTTGGTCTGCATGGTCTGTAAACACAGAACACCATGGAAGTGCTGAAGAGTGAGTTTCCTGGGATTTCTGTAGGTATTTACCAAACAGACATCTCATATCAGGATTCCAAGGGTTAGGGACAGGGTACAGGCCGTGGCAAAGTGAAAAAAACAACAGTACTTTCCTTACTCGGGTTAAGCTGGACCAATTGCAGTGCTGACAGCAACACAAACCAGTCACGAGGTAACAGGCTTCCTTGTCAATTGGCTGCAGAAGGTGCACCACATAAGCATCCACCACTTATATTCTACCATTGCTGGATGCTCATTTGTGTGCCCAGGGGGGGGGCAACACTCTGCTTCAAGCATTGCATCCACGTCATTATCTGACATTGGGGTCACTGTTGACTGAATCACCCTCAGTGTGGTCAATTCACTATAAACACTGACATCAAAGACCAACAAATTGTAGTTAAGACACTTTTTAACTCCATTATTTGGTACAAATTTAGAAAACAAAGCACCCCAGCAAGAAAATGTTACAAAGCTATAAATTCTAGTCTACAATGTCACAACAGGAAAAACCCTGACAAATCGATCCTCAGTAGATGGTGGCCTGAACCTGGCCACCCCTCTTGCTCACCTCACTGGCTGCCTGGATGCCTGTAATAAGGGAAAGGACAGACTGTTGATGTGACTGCATTTGGATGTGAATCGTTCTGGAGTGGTCAAATTGATTGTGACGGAGCCTCCATGCACCCTGGAGTGCAACAACAATGCTGCTCGGACTTCTCCCCCAGTGCTCACGTGGCTGGGACCTGGCATTATGGGAGCTTGTCTTCCACTACAGAGGTGCTGACTGGCACTGGGACAATTGCTGCTCTTACCATTGCTGTAGTGCCCACCCTGAAGGTCCCAGCTGGAAACACCGCCCACAGCATGTTGTACTGATTCTATATTGGCCTGTGGTGCATTTTAACTTAGTGAAGCAGCTTTTCATATTGACTTGCTCCGAAAACTTACCTACAGTGACTATAGGCACATTATACAATTTTGTGTAGGCATATGCCCCTTAAAATTGCTGGTCGACAAGTGTGTGTCTGTTGGTTTGAGGTGCAGGTAGTGGGCGACCATGCCGGGCATGTGTGTGAGGGGCATTTATAGATCCCACAATATTGTCAATGTTTTTATCTTGGGCTACCTGTGAGGAAAGGGGGAGATTCCTGTTATGAAATTATATACTAGCACTTAAAGCTTTGTAACATTTTCTTACTGGGTGATTTACTTTCTAAATTTGTACCAAATGAAGGAGTGAAAAAGTGCCTTAACCACAATAACTGTTGGTCTTTAATGTTGGTATTTAGTAATATGATGGTTGGTTGATGGTTGGTTCTGGCTTATAGGGCAGTGCACACTCCATGTGTTTTTGACCCATTGGTTTTCAATTTAGGAAGAGAAAGAGAAAAAAAGGCAAGATATTTTCAGTAGTAATTAATTTGGTTTGTGTTTTTAGGAGCATTTAAGCAAACTTTTGAATTTATAACATTTATAAAAAGAAACATAATAGGTTAAATGTATCAATAATGCTTGTTAATACAAGCAACATGAATTGAAAGAGTGGCACTGTATAATAATAATAATTATATTAAAATTAGAATGTATGCTGTGAAGCAAAATTAAGTGGAGGACAAATTTATAGTATTAGACTTCAAACAGTCGATTTCTAGATTCTTTCATACCTTGCAGGACTAAGATGTCAGGTTAATGGAAAATCAGCTATATCAGTCCAACAATATAGTGAGAAGTATGATCATCAGGGCTTTGAAAAAAAAGTCAACCCAAGCATTTTGACATCAGATCTCTTTCCTCAGTTTCTCTTTTATGCCATTCTAAGGCTACATTATTTACCTAATTGGAAATCCCATAGCTGCTCAGCCTATATTCCAGGCAATTAGTTATATACATCTCGGTTGCTTGGCAGGCAGGTCACACAGAACATTTTAATGAGGACTTGATGAAGAAGTCTTCAGCCATGGATCATTAAGAAAGCAGATGACACCATTTTGATCATAGAAGTCGAACTGTATATACCGTACATTTTTTTAAAAAGATGTCACACAATAAAATCAAATGTAGGGGAATATGCACTCATGATCCATAGATTACTGCATAGATAACTGTTAGATACAGTAAACAATGACAATGTTATAAAAATGTCTTTGAAAAATGGTCTGTAAATCAGAATCATCAGAATCACCGTAGCCTTTATTAATAAATTATAAAATATACTCCAGACCAGAATACACTGGTTGTTCCTTGAGATTTATTCAGTAAAGTGGTATACTGGATTTACAGACTTGACACAACACCTCATGCAGCCACTCTTCTGCTATTTCTTAGTGACAGATTGCACCACCCATGAAGACCTTTACATTCGCTTTTCTACTGTACCTGCCTGCCAATAAAGGTCACATTGTGACACTTTCTAGAGGCTCCTGAAAATATAGATGGATTGGCTAGGTCTATAAACTGTACATAAATATTTAACTAAAGGTCTGGGTTTAACTATTACCTAGGGCTAGGTCCCAATATGGTCTATATGGTCTACTATAATACCATATGCTACATATATACTATCTCAAGCTCTTGCCTAAAGTCATTGTCCAGGCACCAATAAAAAAAGTATAATCCTTCCAGTATTATACTTGTATACACAAATATAATACTGGAAGGATACCCCAGATCTCAGAAACAGGCACCTAAGCGTCTCAACCAATTGTAAGTAAAAAGCCCCCTTTCTTTTGTGTGTACTAGCAAGTTTAAAGACCACTTATGTATCCATCCCCAACAAACCCTTCATCACTACCAATATTGAGGAAGCCGGACTGGCGTAACGCGCCTGTATTTGGATACTTGCTAAAAACGGGGTATTTCCCTTGCTACAAAGTAAGGAAGGAAGCTAAATACTCAAAGACTTTCTACAAAGGGGGCAACCCACAATCTATTAATTGGAACTCACATGAATTATTACCTGTGGAAACCACAAGGGCTACCCATGCAGCACCTGTAAAATTGTATTGTATTGTATGTCTGTAATTTTATGTATTGTATGTCTGATGTAAATAAATGTACCTTTTTCTCATTAAGTACCAAATATGAAGGTAGTATCACTTCACCAAACACAAGAACACACTAGTGAGAGTAATAAGGCACAGGTGCCATCCTCCTGATCCTGGAAGAAAACTCAAATCTTCAGCAGGTGGTCCCACAGTCTCTAATTCAATTAGAAGTACCCAACCTCCCACAGTGGCTATAATCTCCTTTCCGGTCACCCACCTTTTCCCCTCTTCCCAAGCCATGTTCACTGTTACTACCCATTAAAATAAAACCAGATGACTTAGTCACACCTATTGGCAAATATACGCACTGTCACTTTACCATGCCTCTGCTCCATTTTTAGATGTAAGGATGTATGTAGTAATTGCCACATGCAGCCTTATGATGAGTTGATCTTTATTTAGTGATTGCTTGACTACCATTTTAGTAGTAATATTTTTTTGGTAGCAGATATTACTCCTGACTGTACAATACATTGTCTTTTATGCATTTATATGGTTACATAAATGATGACAGGAGGTAACATTGTTTTATAGTCTGATGTTAAAAAGGCAATCCAAGTGTTTCCCCCACTCCTCCCTCCCCCTATGCTAAGTCCAATATGAGCAATAATGGGGGGGGGGGGGCACTCTGCTTGGAAGCTGAAGCTGGGGCCTTTAGTGAGAGGTCAGTCACCCAATCTGATCCCTAGTGTGACTGTGCTGGCCTGTCACTGAACTCAACCTTCCCTCTAGTCTACAGCTGCCATGCAGAGCCCCACCCTCACCAGTATCAGGTGAGGATTGCAGCAAGCAGGTGAGTTATTATTTTAATGCCCAAAGGGTAGCAGGGGGTTACAAAAACTCAGATTTCCTCTTTAACATGGCAGTTAATCTAATTTCTACACTTCATGGACTTAAACTGGACCAACACCCATTTTTCCTGGTGTTGGTCCCTCAGACAGAGAATAATAGCAAGCTCGGGGGGGCATCCAGAATGCTGGGGCCCCCCAGAACATAACTCCCCCAGAACGCCCAATAGCCTTACCTTCACTTTGGGAAAAGATAGACTGTCCACCAGCATGCACGGGAGCTCGACATTCCGGTGGCTGGTGCCGAGGACGTAACCATGGGCCACATGACCGCCCAGCGGGCAGTTGCGGGACTTCTTTCACGGCACTGCGTCTAGTTTTTTTTTTCTTACTGATAGCTGTAGTTGCTGCTATACTTTTCCCATTCTCAGCCAGTGGATGCAGTGTGAAAAATATCAGGCTGTGTGGGCAATGGTGGACTGGGGCCAAAAATCAGTCCGGGATTTTACCAGCACCTGGCCTGCCCATGACCAGCCAGTAGCATCTCTGCTGCTTCCTGGACAGTCAACCAATGTGCTCCAAGACTGTGGCTATATAATTAGGGTGAGGACATGGGTTGGGGTTGCTTGAGTGAGGGGATAGAATGGGGAAGGGGATGGGGGACTGGGATTGGATGGGAGTGTTAGTAAAAGTAGTAGCCCAGACTGCCCCAAAAGCAGTGTGGCCCACCAGGCATTTGCCAGGGTCTCCCTATGGCCAGTCCGCTCCTGGCTGTGGGCAAAAAAAATACAATTTCCTCTGGTAAAATACTTGCCAGGTGGCAACTTTAGTTGTGGACTAAACCTTATTTTTTGGAAAAGTTACAGAGATAGGGACATTGATTTCAGTACTGTCAACCAAAAATTTAACCTGTAGTTGCAAATCAGTGAAATGTCAGGTAACCAATGCAAGAAAAGGAGGTGAGGGATCATGTCTGTTCAAGTGACTGTCCTGGCAAGAAAAATAGCATATACTCATGGTATATTATCTGCTGAAGCCGGTGTGGTCTGCAGTGAGTTGCAACTTACCATGTGTTCCCGCACACCTAGGGATTCTTTGGACACTTGTCCACCAATTCACCCTTCTGCCCCTGTCTTTACACAGTGTTTCCCTACCTTCTTCTGTGGTATGTTTATGGGCAGGTTGCTGGGGAGGGATAGGTGGGGAGAATAGATTTTTTATTTTAAGCCTGTACAGGGACATTACATATTGACCTAACAGAGGCCATGGTAGAGACAGCAACAGTATCTCAATATGGGTAACTATACCATAATTACGGGGGATATCAACTTCCTTGACTGCCAGGTAAGGAATAGGTGAGTAATCAGCTCCAATTTCAGGTATTTCAGGTGTTAGCAGACCTATAGTTGATTTTAACTGTAGGTCTGATGTAAGAAGATCTCCTTAAGCTTTTTCTATGATTGTCATTGACACTAAACACATCTCTCCAGCTCTCCAGGGCTAGTGCCAGCACTGGGCATAGCCGGGCAAGTGCAGGCCCCTGACATCTTGGGATGCCGGATACGGGATGAAGTGATAAAGACAACAAGAACCAGAGGACAATTAATGGAAGGAGAGATGGTGGCAAGGACAAGAGGACAATTGGTGGCAGGAGGTCAGTGGCAGAGGAGAACCAATTAGTAGCAGCAGAGCTGTGGTATGATTTGGCATGTGACATGACACACTGCAAAGGAGTCCATTGAGACTCTCTTGCACAAGGGCCCACATAAGTCTTAAGCTGGCCCCGCAGCTCTCATATAATGTCTGTTTCAACTATGGAGGGCTGATGTATTTTTGACATAAAAAAATGCATAAGATGTAAGTCTGCCTTTTTCTTACTTTGAGCTACTGGTGCTTTTATATTCTTGTTTATTAATTTGCAGGTATTTTTCTGATGTTTAGATGCTGACAAGGTAAAAGCGATCAATACTCAATAAGGCCTTCGGGACTTTAATTTCACTTTTGATGGCATTTTTAAAGGTTTCCATTAGTGTGTGGCAAAATTGTGTCTTCAAAGTGCTAAGCTTGTCTTGTTATTTCTCTTAATTTTCCAGTTGTTTGCAACTCTGTGTTATAAAAGAAAACAGTTTTCCAAAGCAACAATGTGTTTACCTTAGCTACATACATTAAAGTGTTGATTTTGAGTAAATATTATAGACTTCCTAACTCTAGCTTGCTAATCATCTGATGGCTAAGACATGGGGGATTGGTTTAACCCATTTTAAAAATCACAGTCTTGTGCTCCAGTAGCAAGGGTTGATGGTCGGGTTCTCGGCTGGATAGATCATTAGGCTGCTTAGACCCCGCCAAAGCTGCTAAAGAGTTCACCTGTTACATTGGAAGAATTGTGGGACTTGTGGTCCATATTTTTTACTCAAGACCATGAAAACCACTCCCATTGTAGCAAAACAGAGTCCCAGGAATATGAGAATCATGGAAACAGCGTGCTGTAAATCACAGTTCTGGGGGCACAATCCTAACACAAATGTTTATTTTACTTTCCAAAAGAAGAATATGATAAGGCAGAACACCAAAAACCTGACAAAAAGGGAGTTTTCCTTTAAAGAGGAACATCAGGAGAGGTTAAAACCTCCGCCAAACCTCACTGATCTGCTGCCCTCCCTATGGTTTTACCTTTTAATTTTTTACTCACCTCGCCAAGGCATCCATCTTCTGGGTCCTTCGGATTCCGGGTGGCCTCCCAACGGGCAGTGCCATCTTGCATCCCATCAGTCGCCCAAAATCCCGCAAGACCTCGCTGAGCGGAGCAGGACTTTGAAGAGCATGGCTAAAGCTGTGCTGTCATTTACAGGCGGCTAAGTCGGCGAGGGGGGCAGAGGATCAGGCCCCGAAGCAGCTGGCAGGTGCGACATTAAAAAGGGGCCAATGGGGGGGGGGGGCGGCCATTTCTGCAACACATTAATGTGGACCAATCCCGGAATTTGGTCCTTGACCCCAGGGCACCCCGATGTGGGATGCCCCAGTGTGTGAAACTCTCTAGGTCGCCCGCTCCAACTCACCTTTCCCCAGTCCTGCGGTGCATGTGCAGCCCCAGGTCCTCCTTCACCTCTAACAGGGAGCATGCCCAAGCCGGCCATTCAAAAATGCCTGGCATGGGTGCACACCTTGCTAAAGATATAGCAGGGAGCAGCCGCTGCCGCACATGCGCAGTTGGATCAGGGGCTCATGGCCCCTGGAGCTCAGGAACTCACCTTGGCTTAGCTCCTCTTCCCTTCTTATATGACCTGGTGGCAGATCTCTCTCCTTGAACAGTATATCATATCCATGGATAGCATATCAGTGTAGGCCCGTAAATGTGGTCTCCAGTGATATGGACGTGCTGGGGGAGGGGGGGGGGTCTTTGCCCTTTGTTCATTACTTTCCTGGAACTGATGAATGCATTGTGGTATCGCCAGTTTGAGTTAATGGCCAAACCAGGGGGGGTTCTTTACAAACAGGGGCATCCCAAATTGAGATGCCCCTGTAAAGAGGACCAAAACTCAGGGGTGGAATTGCTTGCATAGTGGGTATGCCAGCAATCCCAGGGGGTTTCACACAGTAGGGTATCACAGATTTGGATGCTCCAGGGATAGGAAATCAGCCGGGGTGGGCAACTTAAAAGCAGAACAAAACCCAGCACTTCCTCCCCTGGAATCTAAAACGAGATGCCCCTTGTGTGGAACCCCAGCTGTGGGGGTGCCCTCCCAGTCCACCGCCGGTCAAGCGCTGTCACACACCCCCAAAGGCCAGCCCTGTCAGTGGGCCCCCCCAGCAGCCCCACTTTACCGGGTGCTGACGCCGGCCCTGGCAGTGATGCTGCCATGACTTTTAGGGTGTGGGTCAAATTTAACAATAAATTAAATTTCATGGATACTAATGCAAAAGGGCAGTTGTGAACTTGTGATTCTTGTGACCTGCACATAAAGTTTAGGCCTAGGAGGGACTTAGAAGGTGTACCGCAAGAACCACAAAATCCATGGGAACTAGCACTGCCTGCCTGGTGGATGCCACTATTCCACCGGAGTGGGAGTGATGGCTAGGTAAGTACCATATAGTGTTTTATCCTTACATTATGTTTAGCCCATCCTAAGTCCCCTATTGTCTTATTGGCAAATGATACCATGCACAGCAGGATGTCTGAGCATTTTATAACAGTCCACTCACCCCTCTTGTCAGGGAACCGCGGGTCACGTGATCCAACTATAAACCAGGGACCTCCGTACACACAGACCGTGCTCCCAATAAAGTCCTATCAGGAATACCAGGCCCAAAGCCTGCGGACACACAGATTCTTGGTTTAACAGATTCTTGGTTTAAGGCAATCAGATCACTCAAGTTAAAATGTAAGTTTTAATGCTATAAGCACACTAGGCAGTGATAACAAGCATTTGGCTATGATGTAATATGAAATAATATAGATGATACAAATACGCTGTTCTGAGACGGTTACAGGATAGAGTGAGTTACACAGAGAAACAATGAGTCAGTTACCTTAGTATGCAGTTGCAGTGTAGTGGTTAGAGCTTCCACAAGAGGTAAGTGGCAAGCTGTGTGGGTGGGCACCTCCAGCACGTGTCACTCGTGACCTCTCCAGAGAATGACCAATGCATGGCTCAGGGTTACCCTATTTATGCAGCGAGACCCCTCCACCCCCTCCCCTCTGTGGGATGGGTTGTCACCTCCCACTGTTCTGGGGCTCGCTTCAGCCCCTAAAACCCTTTAGGGGTTATAACTTGGAGCAGGGGGGTCGTATGGCTTTGCAAGCAGTACCAAACGATTGGGCTGGATGCCGGGATCCGATGAGTCCAGAAAAGGGGGCCCTAAACGGGTCAGAACCTTAGATCTCCGTTTTCCGGGTTTTCCTTTATTGCTGAGCCTGCCGTTACCTATCCCAGTGTGCGGTTTTGTGAGCCGGTTCTGATTCTGTACCTGGTTTGGTGCTGGGACGCATGGGGGTGCAGCTATGGTCCTATTTGTGTTGGTGCCGGATGTCTGCAGCTCCCCTTTTTAATGTGACAAATTTACAGCCAGGGGTCCAGCGAGCTGCAGACCAAGTGGAGCCTTACCAGGCTAGAGGTGTGACAGTCAGCAGTGGGGGGGGGGGGGGGGGGGGGGGGGGTCTGTGATCTGCGCTGTCCAACACATAAATGCTAATTTCTCTTCCTGAAGAGATAAGGACCTGTGCTTTTATAACAGGGGGAAGTAAAGGGGAACTCCAGACTTGGATATGTGAGGTTTCTGCACTTAAGCTGGATCGTTCCTTCACACCTCCCTTCCTCTTTGCTTGCCTAATTTGGGCACTGACAGGGCAGACAATATGCACAGAAACTTAAAGTGGACGTACAGTCAAAAAAAAAAAGTTTAGTAAATTGCTTCCTATGATCAGTGGCATAAGCAGTTAGAGAGGGCTTAACCCAATGCAGATATTGTGGAATGGCATGAAGATTATTCGCTCTTTAATTACATGGGGTGGCCATCTTGCCACACGCCTGATAGTCCTGCTTACACATGAGAATTAGGAGGGTGCTGTGCCAGCAGCAGGTCACACCAAATTGAGAGAGATATGTGCCTCAGAAACAAAAAGTTTGCCTGTCATTTTTCACAGGCAAGCTTCTCCTTAATGGGGCGCTGTAGGCAAAACTACATTTATGAAAGAGAATCTGGTGAGCGACTCTAACAGCGCCATGTAGCGTCCAATGTATTATTACAGAGGGCTCAGTGTCTAGCTTCCAGAGCACCAGGTATTACGTTTTGCTCACTGTCGCTCTCCCATACACTTCAATGGCCATTCATTTGCTTGAGTTTAAACAGCGTGTTTGACATTTTTTTTAATTTTTTTTTTGCTTGTGTGACCTCTTCTGGCTGCAAATAAACGTTTTTGGAAACTTTATTGACTTTTTATATTTTTATGCAGAATTGTCATTACAGGTCTGGCACTAAAGTGTTAATGTCCCAGTGTTAAAACAATGTCATTCCATGTGTTTTCGCTTTGTTACTGGTGGATATGTGTTCAAAAACAGACTTTAATCACACAACGTCTGGCGCTCTATGCTATAGCGACCAGATTTAGAAAGCCTGCGCTGTGTGTGCCCTTTTTGATAAATGTGGAGCGCCGAGTGCCGGACGCACTGAGCTAGCGCTACGTTTTGCGCTACCTTTTGCTCCCTGCAGCTAGTGCTAGCTGGAGTTAGAGTGCCCAACATACATCACATTCATCAATGCTGGCCAGGTTACTAGAGCGACGGAGGTGCTATATTACAGCGCCCCATTTGCAGCGTCTATTAGCGTTCACTCTGAGCGCCGCTATACAGATGCTCATCTGCCGATACCTGGCGTTAGTAATGAATCAGCCACTTAGTCAGGGGATAAAATGTATACAATGTATTTTATTCAATGATGAGTCATTAGAGCTGTAAGTGTACTTCTTCTGAATAGAAATAAGAGATAATTGCACAGAGCTTTGAGGCTTTTTTGACTGCGAGATTTATTTTTTTAGAATCAGCTCCTTCATGTGTGTGGATAAGATGGTGGCTGCCATGTATGTATCTCCCTGATAGCTGTGTGAAACCACCCACAAAACTCCTCTGCTTTCTGACTCCCACTTTGATGTAAACATCCAGCAGCCGCATCGCCAGAATCTTTGGCAATGGCTTTTTTGTATGGGCGATCCGGAGGTTTCACACAAAGGACAAGGAACAAAACCGGGGAAAATTCAAAATCCTGGGTTTGTATTATTATATTGTATTGTATTACTGTATATGGGGAACATTTCTGTAATTGGAGGGGGAGACTGGGAAGTATTGTCTGTGTATGGGGGGGGGGAATAAATTACTGTGTATTGGGGGTTAAAGAGGAAAAACCAATGGAGTCAATAAGGGACTTTTGGCCTGTGGAATATCCTTGGCTGATGTGCGTACCCTCGTCAGGAAATTCTAAATGGCTGGTGAGAGTGTGTGGAGGGACGGGGGAGCAGCCAGCAGAGCATCATGGTGAAACACAAGCCGCTGAGCAGAGTCTGTGTGTATGCACATGGTATTGCCGGCAACATGACTATTACTAGCGCTCCATGGGGTTTCACACAGCGGGGCATCCCAAATTGCCACGCTGGAGAGGAACAACCACTAGATTGTCAGAATTTTGGTGGTTGTTTTTCTTTAAATTGCTGTGTAATGGGGCGGAGGGGATGTAGTGTATGGGGGCAATTCACTTTTGTGTATTGGGGAATTCATTTCTGTGTATGGTGGGGGGAACTCATTTCTGTGTACTGGGGGGAGGGGTTATTTCTGTGTACTGGTGGGGGGGGTCATTCTGTGTACTGGGGGGAGGGGTTATTTCTGTGTACTGGGGGGGTTATTTCTGTGTACTGGGGGGGTGTCATTTCTGTGTCAGTCTGCACAATGAACCAGGTTAGCCATAGCGTCTCCTAAATAGGGATGCCTTCCCCCCCACCATCCTTCTCTTCCTTTTTTCCTTTCCTTTTATTCCTTACTTTCTCCTGTTTCACTTGTGCCTAACATTCTCTTTCTCTTCTTGTATTTCTCACTCTGGGGGCAGCCATGGGTGAAATGAAGTTGATCTGCTTGGGCAGATGTTGGTAAAAATGGGTCTCCCTCTCTCCTTTTCACTTTCTTCCCTTCTTCCCTCTTCCCTTCAATACCCCCTTTGTCTTTCTCTCTCCTGTCTATCACTATCATTGCATCTCCTTATTCTGTCTCTTTTTTATTTTCTCTAACTTGTTCTTTCTAGATTTTTCTCACTCTCTTCCCTCATTCCTCCTCTCCTTTCCCAATTCTTTTTTATGCCTCCTTCCTACGAATAATCCCACTATACATATACATTTTTGGTTCTGCTGGCAAACTACATATTGAATATTGTGTTGGGGGGGGGGTTATCTCCTTACCCTCAGGGCAGTTTACTTTGGTCTGTGCGGCCTTTTTTGTCTTTCCCATCTGGAGCTGATACTGGCAGCTCACTGTATATAGACTTAGGGCAGTTTAGCTTAGAAACTGCCCTGGGAGCAAACACGCAGTTTTTGAAATGTAAGTATGTTCTTTGTTTAATATTCATTTCATTTAGTGGGTGCTATGGACATTTGTGCACACACAATAGGCCGGGTCCCAGCAGTGAGATAGGGAGCCATCCTGCAGTCTTGCACAGGGTGCCTTTCAACCTAAGGCTGGCCCTGCTTGTGTGACAGGTCAGTGACCAATTCCAGTATGACTGTACTGTTCTGTCACTCAAGTTCAACTATAACTCGAGCTCACGGCTGCCATGCAGAACCCTGCCCCTCTACTTGCATTAGGGTAGGATTTCCAAAATCAGGTGAGTTATTTTATTGGTTAAACATCCAAATTGGGTTTAGCGAATGGGAAGGGAGAGATAGCTTGGAGGGACTTCTCTCCCCAAGCTGGAGCACACATCTATGGTAATAGGCTACGTTAACATCTAGCTTGGTCATTGCAGTCATGATTTCCCATACAGTGTACTGCAATGCGTAAGTTTGGTTCCTTGTAAGTCTTTGGGCCCTTTGCAATTTCCCAAAAATAAGCTACCCTGTATGACGGGCCCATAGACTGCCAAAGGAAGTTATTCAAACTTATGAATTGTGGTGCACTGCATTGGAAACTATTTCAAAGCTTTTCAAGGAGATGTATTGGCCCATATATAAAAATCCATAAAACATGCTAGATAGTGAGGAGGAGCTACTTATGAAACCCAAATGAAACAAATCTACAACATTTGTGTTTCTTTTTCTCTAAAAAAACAAGGGGAGAAAATGTTTTTGATTTTGTCTGGATTATTTTTAAAGCTCAGTGTATAAGTAACCCCACCTCTTGCTAGTTAGCACATTTATGTTGAATTTTATTATTGTACCATTTTTCCACTATAATCCACATTTAAGTGCTTACTCCACAGCTCACAAATTGGACGAATTAGCATTTATTCTAGCCCTGCTGCCGAAGATCTTCAAGTAAGCTGCCAGATGAGGAGAAGTCTTGAATTAACAGTGGTAAGTTAAATGCTAAAAATGTGTATTCTCATTGAACCGATGGTGGGGAGTTGTGCTTCTAATTGTGAACTTATAAGAAGTCCTAAAAACCAAAGACCCTTATACCAGTTCAAAGGGTAAGTTTTTTTTCGTAAACCCCTCAATAGGCATTTGGCTTGGGACCCCCGTATCCTTTGAACTGGTATATCCCACCCAATTACCCGAAGCCCCTCCTGGATACTTTTCGGCCTCTGAGCCCTGGGGATACTTACATAATTGTAATGGTATTTTTTTTAAATGTTGAGCCTATCTATAACATAAAGTTGGGTCTATCTATAATTGAAAGGTGGGGCTTATCACTAAAATTTCCTGCAAAATTTCCATAACATAATGTTTTTTTGGGGGTGTGATATATGTTCCCTTAAATGCTAGTAGGTTGTTTTGCCACGTGAGGTCATTATCCTGTTTCCTTCCGGATATCACTGGGCATCAAATAGCATCAGGTCCTAGGCTCTCCTTCACCTGGGCCATGGGTGGGGGAGGGGGTTGTTATATTATTCTGAGATGCCATGGTCAGATCTAAAGCAGACAGGCGACTACAATACTTCATTACTGCCATTACAGACATTACCTTGCTGTTTTGAAGCATGAAACCCACAGGGACCTCATGGATTCTGCTTCCCTCGTAACTAGGGATGTCCAGCTTCACTTAAACCTCTGAAAGAGGTCTGTATATTCACCCTTCCACATTTCTATGCTGGGAGGTTTTGCCAATTGACCAGCTGTTAATTTATGGGGTATGCCAGCAGAGCATGTACAGATCTGTTGGACTTGCTACCAGGGAACTCGTTGGTCACGACTGACATGCACCAGAACAAACAACTTCCATGGAAGTATCGATGGGAATAACCAATTGGGAATGGAGAACACGTTGGCATTAGCATCTCTGTAAAGCAGGGGTGGACTTGGCATAATGGGGGCTTTAATGTGGGTGATTGGTGTGCTGGGGGTGTGGTTTGGGTGGGGCTTATTTTTAGATTTTTAAGGTAGAAGTATCTACATAATTCTATGCTACTTATGTGTGTAAGTAGGTGTAGCTCCACCCCTGGTCACATGTTCCAGGGATCTTTGGTACATGAAAGATGTTGGTGATTGTGCCATTTCTAGGCTAGTCTATGTATTCCGCTACCATCATTCAACCAAAGCATCAGTGCAGTCTTCCCCATAATGTCAGCAAAGTGTGACATTTAGGTGTCCCCAGTGTTTTTAGGGATAGGGATAGTGGTGTAGGACCATCCCTTAAAGTGGGACATGGAGGAGAATTCACAGTGGGTGCTGCTTTGGGGCCAGCTGAGCTGAATGTAGCCCCCCAGCCATTAGACTATCTCATCCAGAGCTTGTTACTCCACTTCTAACAATTCCCCTCTGTCATATCTCCCTCTCCCTACCATTACCCCCCCCCAATATCTGTACCCTGCCCCCCCCCCCCCCCAACAAAAAGACAAATCAGCCAAAAACCTGCCTAATGGTATAGCCTCAGTATCATGTGTGGGGCCATACCCACCACTGCACATTATCTGCACCTACAATGCCATAGGTGCTATAACACTGGTTTAAGAGTGGCCATATCACCCCTGATCATGATCCATATCTGTAATGCTAAAGCCAAAGCTGACAAATGCTTTCAGTGTCTAGCTGGGAAGCACACTGTGGGTGGCAATCAGCAGCTTGTGTGTTGGTGGTGGGCTGGTGGTGTGCCGCCAGGGGTCTGTCGTACGCTGCTGTAGGGTATAGCTCTGATTCTCTACATGGCTATTAAATAGTCACAGAATGTGACAGCTTGAGTGGAAGCTCTTAAAATAACTGAATCCATATAGTCCATAAACCAGGCATCTTCTGGATGCCTTCTGGAGATGGCCTGATCGTGGTTAACAACAATATTAAACATTTCTGAAACATTACATAATTTAGGAATACAAGACAAAATATGACTTAAATGCAAAAGCAAATAAACATGTTTCTTTTAATTATGTTAACAGAGGAAATGAATATATTGTACATCTCCCAAGTTACACATCATTCATAGATGACTAACCTAAAGTAAGGCATACGTTACAATGTCATTTCATAGCAGCTTCCAAAGACAAAGGGGACTAGACACATGAAAAGTCCTTAGAGAAATATAATTAAAACAATTTTATAAAAAGCTTGGTTGAACGCGGTATCCTGGTTGAATTACTCCTGCCGAGTCATTGAAAGTCTGAGCATGTTGTACTATCCCTTGTCAGCTAAGCTGTTCAGTTCTATACAGTACATAATGGCTATAATAATGTGATTGCAGTCACTTCATTTTCCTCCAGGAGTTCCAGGAAGAGTTGCTGACGGTTTTAAAAAATACCGCCCCAATTGTATTACAATAAAGTTAACATCATATAAACAGACAAACAATTTCAAATTAAGAATGAAATAGATATATTAATAAATGCAATAAAAACATTCATAGCCATAGTTATAAAGTCAATTTTTTTAGAAAATGAAGGGCATATTCCATTTGAATTTTTCACCATTACTACTAGAACTTAGTCATGGATCCTAGTCCAATGTAATATGAATGGGATTTGTAACTTCCATCATACTTTATGTCCACAACTGATTTTCTCCATAAAATGCCCATGTGCTTTACCATTTATAATCATAGTCAGGGTGAAAGGAACTTTCCTTTTAAAGGTCAACTATTAATTTTCTCCTCTTCTGCGGCCGGGCTGGGGATATTTTCATTACACTCCTCTTCCTCTGTCCGGCATAGAATGTAACAAATCTTTTATCAGCTTGTAGCAAGTAGCAAACAATGTAATGACCACTCAGCTGTTTACTCAACTCATTGTCGTTATATGATATGCTGGTTAGAGTGCGAGGAAAGTGTGTAATGAAAATATTCTCAGTTCTGTTGCAGAAGAGAAAGATGATAGTTGCCCTTTAAAGCAGAGTAGATTTTCCTGGATTATTACACTTAATGTACCTGTGTGGGCACAGCATAAGAAAACGTCCCCGGCAGCAACCTGCATAGTCTATGGTGATCTAATACTGGTTGAAGGAGAATGGACGCCTGTGCAACCTAGCTGCCTCCTACACGTTGCCTGCCAGTGTAGAGCCTGACATGCTGTTAAAGTGAATGCAGTAGCATGTGTTTTAGTCGCTGTGATCAAGGTGGAGGTAAGCTCCAAAAGAGTCCCCTAGTGAATACATATCCTATATCATATATCTTTCTGCAAAGTGTGATTGATCTCTCCATCCTGTTGTTGCAATGTCACATATGAACATTCAAATACGACTTTAGGTCCACTGAATGGCCTTAGGCTTGATTACCTACTGGGTCTGCACTCTAGCCCTGCTCTTGCAGCTCACATGAAAGAAAGCTGAATGTTTATGGATGTGTGAGTATTGGACGCCCATTTTCAGGCTTTCTAGGGGTTTTGCTCCCAGGGTAAAGCTATTCAGTGGCTCTTATTTGACTTTAAATGTCTTTTTGTTTCAAAGAAGCGCGTTACAATGCTCTTGGTTTACCAATGCAATTAAGCCGGATTTTAAACATTCATTGTTTTTCTAATATAAAAATAGTATATCCTTATACATTCAAAAAAATCTAATATTTCAAAATGGCTCACCTCCTCTAGGCTAAAAAATTGCAACATATTATTTGAAATTTAAAAGTAATATTAAAAGTGTTCATGAGCCATTCACAGTCCAACATTAAATTCTTCTTGGTGAAGTACATACCATGACTTTGAATATTTTTATATAGGTGTGTTGGTGTTTTCAGTTTTATTTAGTTACTAAAGGACATCTGTAGGCATAACAAAGTAATATGGAAGACCTAACCTGCCCACTGCTAATTAGTTCTGGTTGGTAGTCAGCAGTTCACTTCAGAAGTTCTGACTCCCATTTCAGGCATGGCCCCCTCAAATGTCACAGCAGCAGGACCCTGTCTGACACCCCCTGCAACCTCATACACTGGGACAACAGCAGGGAATTGCTCTGGTCTCACTTTGCTTTTAGAAGCTCTCTGGAAGAGCCAGAGGGGGTGAGTATGAAGACCAGAGTTGGATCCGATGTGGTGAGATTTGATAAAGCCAACCTAAACCCATCTGAAACCATTTGCATTCCTGGGAGGTAAGGTAAGTAATTTATTTTATGCCTACAGGTGCCCTTTCATTCTCATGGCTACCTACGTTCCTGCACAGAACACAAAACTTGGAGCTCCTCTCCCTTTATTTTTCCAAACAACGTCCATGAGCGTTACACCATTGGGAAATTCCAGCCACCAATATCCTCCCGTTACTCAGACATCCATGTCACCACTACACTGCCTAATTTTAAATAAAATAAATTGAAATTATCTTTTAATTCAAATAAACTAACAGACTGAAGCCCTACATTTCCCTGAAATAATAAAAGTTTGTAAAAACAAAAGCTTGGAGCTATAATAGCTGAAAAAACATCTAAAAGTTTATAACATACATCATATAAAATGGTATGAAATATATTAAGAATTACTTTAAAGAATTTTTTTGCAAAAACTGCCTTCTGCCCTAATACAACTGCGCATGATAGGCTGTCTCATTAGATACATTCCTATGCTTAACAGTATCAGATAAAAGTCTACAATAAATATTAAATTACAAAAATCATTTGCTAGCAGTTCCGAGATATACCACAGTCGAGTCCATAAAACTATTTACACTGAGATATTTAACATTCACATTCCAGATAAATATATATATAGAAAGAGACAGAGAAATGCAACTCATATATTGTCTAGTAACATTTATCCCTTAGCAAATAAAAGGTTAGCACAAGTGATATGTTGACATACATGGGAGGAAATGTCAGATCAATTGGCTGAAGTTGAAGATGACATTTTAATGTTACTAGTCTGAAAAATATATTATTGCAGTTAGTCCAAGGGCGTAGTAGTATCACTTCGTAAAAAAGTCATACTTAAAATGGAACTATGAATCTGTATTTATTATCTCAATTTATAATGTATTTATCTCCAGGTATCTTCTTGCTTATTCCCAAAATAACACCAGGAGGTTGGCATCTGACAGTGTTTCTTATAGAGGGACAACATCCTATGTAATGAGGACTTTCCAGCAGGATATACTGTACATGCTACCATAAAGTACATTTGGCAAGGCCTTGTAGTGTTGCAACTTGGAGGGGTGAGTATACTGAGGTCAATATCAAGAACCCTGGGGGGGTATTTTGATGTTTAGGGCATCCCAATAAAGGGGACCTATGGGTTTGGTAAGCAGTAGCCATAAGGGTCACTGTTGTTATGTGAATGTGTTTGTCCACTTTACACTTTGCTCAGTGGTGTCTCACTTTTTTGATCTTAACAAGTGTATTAATAAGCTCCTGTCCAGGCTACTTAAAAAAAAGAAAAAACAATTACATACCATCCTGCAGGCTCAAACCCAAACACTCCTGTGAGCTGCAGCAGTGCTTTGGTGGCTGTCCAGCCTTGGTGCACATCCCTGCTGCCAGTCACTTAGGAACATGCTTACTCATTGGCAGCAGGTGACTAATCATGACCATGATCACATTTGTCCAGTGAAGGATGCTCAGATGCACGTCCTCAACTATTATGGATCGAGCCTGTGGGTTGTCAGGTAAATGAGGATTATTTTTTAAGTTGCTGGACAGTTCCTTTAAATACAACTGTTAAACCTACCTAAACTGCCAGTATACAGGAAGGCTGCTGTCTTCTCCAAAATGTCTGTTTGAAATCAATAGAAGCTCAGACAAGCTGTTTAACTTTTCTTTAAGTGGCATTTGCCACATTTAAAGGCCCATAATGGGCCTAAGAGGATGTTTTTATGTTATTCACTGCAGTACATCCTTTCAGGTCTAGATCCTCCCTCCTTACACTACATGTTTTGAAGATTTGGGTCTCGAACGCCAGGTACAATGCTTGTAGAAGAAATGTATCTTCGGCATACAGTAAATGTACATGTATCCCCCCCCCCCACCCCATGGCATGTGTAGAGCGTGGCATTCTGTCCTAGACTTTGTTCTAGCAGACCATGGTTGGACAATCGGGGGCACACATGGATCCAGGGGCACATTTTCTCCAAAGATAAGAATTAAAGTTCCAGTCCAGGAGGAACACTTTGCAGGGGATCAGAAATAGCTGTATATTTTTTTCTCATTTCCCTTGTTAAGCATAGTAAGCGGTAGGTGTCTCATAATCTTTGATTTCTCAAACTTTCCTTAAAGTATTTCAGAAAAATTAGGTTCATTTCATGCTTTATTTTAGAATTAGCCATGAGATAATATAAGACATGATTCAAAGAAGAAAGAACCTTGTAGGAGTTTAGAAATGCATGAACACGTGTTTGTTAATTACCTAAAACTTTAATTCCAGGGATATAGAGGGATCCAGCCACTAAAAACTTTACTTATGATGTAAAAAGCAAATGTAATAATGTTCTTCTGTTTACTGAATCATACCTTGTTTTAATTCATGTCTCATACTGAAATAAAGCAAGAAACAGTTGTTTTTTTTTAAAGAAGAAAATGGAGAACTTTGAAACTCCAGCTTTAAGGTGGACCAAAACTAATTTTAAGCCAAATGGATGCTGGTCCCTGTCCGATTGGTGAGGCCCTTGTACATGCACCGCCACAAATGTGAGATATTCTTACCTGCTCCTCGTTCTTCCAGCAAAATCCTTCCAGCACAACTGAGAAAATGTTGACTGATTGCTTGGCTAGGAATTCATGAGGTGTCACCCAGCAGGGATTACTTCTGAAAGCCACACAAGTATTTAGAAGGTCCCCAAAAAAAGAACGGTAGCCAGTGCTTCAAAACCAGGCATTAAAGAACATCCATTCAACGTAACCTTTACATGGTCCATGTTAAAATCTAAAAAAGTGCAATAAATCTATTAAAAAATAGATGTTATCCACCCCCCCAGGGCACTTTTGTATGGACCACCACCTTGTATCAAGCCGGTGTTCAGAATGGGGGCATAGTGGATAACTTTTTTATATATATTTTTTAAACTATGTTTTACATTTATTAATTGCACTTTTTGGTATTTTAAAGCAGATCAAGTAAAGGTTACATTTTATGGAAGTTTTTCTTCTTTAATGCCTGGTTTTGGAGTGCTGACTTTCTTTTTGTACTTTCTAAACCCACGCGATTGAGTCCAGATCACGTAAGAATTTCTAGGACTGGCATCAGTATATGAGGCCTCACCTATCCAGAAATTCCCTGTGCCGAGCTGAACTGTGATCAACACTCATTTTGTTTGGAATTGCTTTAAAATGAAATTAAAGTGGCAAGAAAACAAAATACTAAGCACAGAAAGCAAACCTCCCCTCCTCCACCTTAAGGTATTACAATTTTCTTAAATTCCCCTAGGAAACCAAAGAAATCAAACGAAATACTCTTCTAAGTTCTAGTGGCTGCTGTGACCCTGTGCATTCACCACCTCTCTAGGGATCAATAAGGTCCAATGAGTAGGGATGCACAAGCTATGTCTGAAATGCCCAAAATTTGTCTGGGACAGAAATCCCATGGGTGAAGGGGGGCACTATGGATAAAGTGGGCATGCGTTTTGCTTACATGACAACTTTGAATAGAAACCATGATCTACAAATTACAATGAGCTTATATAATATATTTTTTTATTTTTTAACACTGTCTACATATGCTACTGTCTGTCTTTAGGGTAGTCTATACATTGCGATTACATTAATCATTTTTCTATTGTTTTATTCATACTGCGTAGTATATGAACCTACACAAAACTGATCACTTCAGTGTGCATACATCATTATGTGCCTTTAGCATTTTTCGGTTACTAGAATAGAAACCCATAGAGACTCCTTTTTTACATAAAACTATATATTTCAAAGTGCATAATGCTGTTTGGTTTGCAGCAAAAATATTTAATGTATGTAATCTATGAAGCATTGTGCAAAACCCTTGACTTTAAAGAAAAGATCGAAAAAGAAAGTGAACATTAATGATGTACTTCTAAACAGTATAAAGAATTACAAGGTGGCTTTGTCAAGCGGGCCAAACAGAAGATTTTGACCCATAAACATTGTTTGACTTTTATTTCAACCATCATTTTGTTATGTTTTAAAAGGAGTTTAATCTTTATCACTACCTCCCAATATATAGGACATGTAAGTTTTTACACAGGGGGCTAGGATTGATCAGATGCATGGAAGGGGAGGTGCAAATTCTTTCTTTCATGCCTACAGATGCTGTATGATCCAGCCAGTTGTTACTACAGGGAAAGACCAGGAAAACCGCCATCACCATCAAGACAGTACAGGCATGCCTCTTATATGGGGCTCAGCCATCTTTATTCCCCAAATTGTTTCTGGGCAGCCAACTGTGTTTAGTTTTAAGTCTGACACTTGCTTACTTATTAGTTCCTATTATTAGTTCCTATGCCACATTCACAACAGGAATAATGGTGGAGGATTTGTAATTTTCCACACTGCCTCTAAAGTCGAAGGTAACAAGCTGTACTGACACAATGAAGTTGGTGTCTGTTGCCAGTAGGTATCTGCAGTGCTGTACCAACTTTAATAACCCAGAGGATGCCCTAATGGCTCAATGTGTGTCTTGCTCTGAAAAAAACAGAAAGCATAGAGCACACTATTGAAGCATTTACAAAATATACCAAGCCAAGCTCAGTATGGGTCATGAATGTGGTGTGGGGGGTAAAATCTAAATTATCTTTAGTCTACAACCTAATTTATTTTGGAATACATATATGAAAAGTAGTATTTATACAGGAAGCATTTACATGGCACAGACAGAACAAGAATAACAGGATATACCCATGATTTTTAGCAGTACACCAAGCCAAGAAAATCATTGTTGTTCATCCTTATGATATCTCAAGCTCTCAGAAAGAGACAACTGGGTGCACAATGCTTTATACAGCCATCACATTCTAGTTGGGGGAAAGGGGTGTAAGCATCTGTATGGGGGCAAGTGGAGTGAAAGAGACAAAAGCTCCCTTTTTAAAGGTACAATGTAAAGAGCCCTTTCTTAAAACCTAAAATATTTACATGGTAGATACCGGCCAAGAATAACATAATTGTTATGGGATTTAACCTTGATTCTTCGCATTAGACAAAGCCCTGCCAATCTCCTATTTATCTTTGTGATATCTCACACACTCAGAAATAGCTGGACATGCAGTGTTTGAGTATGTCTTCTAATATTTACACAAATAATTATCTTTTTGGTCTTTTGTAGTCCACTATAAAATGTCCCTTATTTATGAAGTGCACCATTTAGCACATCTAGCTGGCAATCAGTGGCGGCATCTATTTCTTTTTTGGAGCTTTTATTTTTACTGAATGGCGCTGGAAATCACAATACCGATATTGAATTATCAGCTTGGATTGGTGCACTAGGTATTGGTCGGCTTGTGTCAGCGCCTGTGGGATTCTTGTCATTGTCCTTGTCATCTTGGTCCTGCATTAACATTATTGAGAAGTCACCAATAAAAAATCTGTATAAATAATTGTGTATAACATTATTTATAAGCAAGAAACACTTCAGAAGAGTTATTGTCCATTGTGGTCCATGGGATCTAAACATTTAAACATAAGACTAACATGGATCTCTTCCCAGTAGCCTGCTCCTCTGTTACAGTGGTCATTATAGTAGTTCTAATTATAATTACTTTCAAATCAGGGTAAATATAAGCAAGCACCAAATGTTCCTTGGGTTAGTGTCAGCTTTGACAGTATAACGGGCTTGGGTGCTAAAATGAGGACCACCTTATTCCATGGATAATGGATTAGGTAAAAAGTAATTTATATGTATTCATTATACTGGGCCATCTAGTTAAAGCGCACGCATAACCTCAGTTCCCCAGCATGCACCATAGACTCAAATTACTCAAGGTCATAGAATCCTCGGTAAATGACATGTATGAAACTGCGTATCCACCTTCAGCTACTGGATGGACTAGCTTGTGGCTGAATTTTATTCTTAAAACAGAGTTTATTAAATATATCTTCTATTCAGTAAACTAAGTAGGGAAGTAGTATAATCTAACTAGGGAGGCAGAAAAAAAGTTGAATTCTAATTATGTACTACCAGATTTGCTATAAATTATAGCTTTTCGTTAATAGTCAACTTTAAAGTCAAAGGTTACAGACACCTAGTAAAAACTACAGTAAAAACAATTGTAATGTAAAAGCAGCAAAACACGCTAGTATTTTATACTGTACATATATTGCGGATACTCGTCTGTCCATTGTGCTTGTGTCTTTTGAATTACCATAAAAGGATCAAGAAAAAAACTAATCATGACCTTAACAACCACATTTAGATTGTACCGTGTATGCACCTGAAACAGTGAGGAAACGTGTGGTAACATTATTTGACTACACTAAAGGCCCTTTTTTCTTTTCTTAAATAATACCTTCATGAATAATTCAAAGCACAAAAATGCACAGATGATTGGACTCCCTAATATATTCAACATCCTCTATGCACACATATTTTACATTAAGCATTGCAGAGTGGAAGAAGCAGGTTAACGCATCTACAAAACATACTGCTACATTTTACGTATCAGCACAACAAGCGGTGCAGACGACTATGTATGCAAAGCGCCATTTACTAAAGACTAAGGTTATTTCATACAAAAACACCCCGGAAGATTTTCTTCTGGCTCTTCTAGTTGCTCTAGCACTAGCTAAATGTAAGATCTTGTAAAACAAGATTACATAGTCCAATAAAAAAAATAAATTAATTAAGAATGACAAGAGTCACTATATGTTTTAACGAAGCACCAATGAGCATCTTTATTTCCAGATGCTCGTATTGCACTACAGCTTAAATATAGCTTATTTCTAAGGATTCTGCAGTAAAAAAAATCAAGCCATCAACCTCTTGAGGCTTCCTGCTCGAGGGAGGCTGGACTGCAATGCAACATTCTCCTTAATGCGCTCAGTTTCCTAACTCTTGAAATCACCTCTGTAGCTGACCCTGTGCTTTCCACCACAGAAGGCTTTAAAACATTTGACTATGGGAAAGCTCCCATGCACCTAAGTGCAAAATTAACTCCATCAAATCATGTTTTAAATGACTAAATCCCAAATCTACAAAACCTCGACTTCAAGGTGAGACCTTCAGGGGTTTACCATTCTTGTCATACTGGTAAACAAACATTTTAATGCAGTGTGAATTAGCCGGTGAAATCCAAGGGCTACTAGTTATTGAAAAGTTATAGTTTGTATAAAACTGAACAGGTTGCTTCTGACATTTGAAGAAAGCTTTCAGCGTTCCTGCAGCCATGGTGCGAAACCTTTTACTGATGAAGCAGTAGAGGAAGAAATTAATGGCAGTGTTCAGAAGGGCTAACATGTTGGCAATGTCTGTTACTATGTGCACCACCCAACTGTTATCTATAGGAGATACATAAAGATGGTAGAGTATCATAATTATTCTTGGCGCCCAAAGGATAGCAAAAATAGAAGTTATTGTAAATAAAATAGCAGTGGTTTTGCCTGTGGAGTATCCTCGAAGGCGAAAGCTGCTTTTTCTGCGCAACTTGTAGACAATTATGCTATTCAAAATAAAAAAGATAGAGCAAGGGACCAAGTAAACCGTAAAACAGTGTATCCAGATCAGTATATGATGTAAAGATGTACTTATGTAATTCTCTGTCCAGATGTTGGGCCACCAGTAGTATGGAATACTTGTCAAGAAACAGGTGATGTACACGCTGACAATGACTTTCCTGGTACGAGCTGGAAACGAGACCGTGTGATATTTTAGAGGGTGGCACACTGCTATGTATCTGTCAATGGTTAGTGGGACTGTAATCCAGATAGAGGTATGGATGGAAGAAAATTCCAAAACTTCTATGACTTTGTTGAGAATTAGAGGCATCTGCTTGTTAAGGACAAAGTCCTCTAATAGGAAGTCCACAAATACAATGAAGAAGAGTACCATGATGTCTGCAGCAGCTAGTGCCAGAAGGTAATTGTAGGAGGACTTCTGTCTTCGTGCCACCAACTGGGACAAGATGATCACTGTCAGAATGTTGGCTGTGGGGAAGAAAGAAAGACAGTAAGATATTTTAAAACTTGAAAATGTAGTCTAACTCCAGCATTTTTTCAGTGTAGGGGAATGATTAAAGGTAATGTCTACTTTAGATGGTGTTTCGGAACGTGTATATTTTTTGTGCCAAAATGATATCCTCAAGGTGCTGAGCTTATCTAGAACTTTTTTTTCTTATTTTAGCAAACGTGCTTTATGCCAGCAGTTTTTGCTACCTGCAACCAGTAGCTATTGGTAACTGTACACTAAGGGCCTCACAAGGGCATCTCTTTCCTCCCTGTCATGTAAATATTGCCATCATCTATCAAACCTTTGGACCTGCCACGCTCTTCTTGGACCACTTTTCCACCTGGCTCCTCCACTTGACTGTCCACTGACATCCTGGATACAATCATGGGTGACTTCAACATGCCTGTTGACACCAACAACCCTGCCACCACCAGATTAGTATCACTGACTTCCTCTATTGGCCTCAAGCAAATGTCTGCTTCCCCCACCCACAGGAACAGACACACGCTTTTCATCTCCACTTCCCCTCTCTGATCACAACCTCCTAACACTATTTTCTTTCACCACTGTCTGCTCTACACACAAACCTGCTATATTGTGCAGGAAACTCAGAAACATAGACCTCCAATCTCTCTCTAACTCTCTACAACCCCTCCACACCCTGCCCTCATTGACCAATTTAGACACCGCAGCTTAGCACTACCACAATACCTTAAACCGGACCAACAGCCTGGCACAGTTGGAAAAGAAAGGTAGCGGCCATTTTGGTGCTGCCTGGATTCAGCTGACATAACTGACAATGCACAGTAACAGGAAGCCCAGCAGCATTTCCTGTTTGCCAGTGGCCTGCAAATGCATGAGTCGCCATTTTGTTTTCAAAATTTACCACAGCAGGAGTTAGAAAAAGGTAAATGACTTTTTATGTGCAGCAATGTAAATTGCCCTGGGGAAGGATGCATATGAGCACCGTTTGTTGATTTGGTCTGGTTAAAGTCATTTTTGACTGTTGGTCTGCCCTTGGGGAGCCCTCTGTAGCTCCCCTTAACTATAGCCACTCCCAGCAAAAAAAGGCTACCCTGGCTTAAAACTAACACTGCAACATTGGAATGGCATTCTTGAGTTGCTTTTTGACAATGGTGGAAATCCAATACCCAGGAGGACTTCCTGTTCTACAAGAAAGCCCTTCAGGAGCTCAGGTGTGTCCTTTCATCTGCTCAAACAGCTATTCAACACCTTTAACTCTCTTCTCTTCTCACCACCACCCCCTCCATGCTCCCAGCCAACAGCAGAGCAATTTGCCACATTATTTAAAGTGATTGTAAAGCCAAAAGAAAAATAAACAGCAGCTTACCTCAGCAGATGTTCTTCCAGCGCTGTCATTCTTCTCTGGTTGGCGCCCTGAATGAGGAAATCCCATGCCTCACTCGGGGCTCCAGCCACATCCACTGATCTGGTCCTTCAATCAGCAAACAGGTTCTCATAACAGAACCAAGCCCCCCTGGCTTGAATAGCTCTCTGCCATCAAGCCCTGCTAAACCCTCTCTCCCGCCTCCCTGCTCTTACACAGCGGCGCTTCCCCCGGGAGGTGCGGACAGCAGACCCCGATCCCCAGTGCCAATCACCGCCACCCACCGCTGGAGGAGCCGGAGCCAGGGAAGATGAGCCCAGCATCCCGCCATTGCCGCTGGAGGAGCCCCACCGGAGCAGCAGAAGATGAGGCGGCACCCCCTGCCTGAGTCTGAAGCCACTGCCGCCAGAGCTGCCTTGCAGGTAGGCTGCAGTCCGCCCTGATCCACCACCACTTCTTTCCCTCTTATCTACCTGCCCACTGGCCTACCTATCTACCAACCAAGGTGTCTGAAGCTAGTTCTGGGAATCTAACAGACTCGCCCATTATGCTGATTAATATGCAGCATCACAGAACCCACTCCCACTTTTTTCAGAAGATAAATCATGGGATAAACTGTAAACCTCAATATCTCGGCCATTTCTTCTTTAATTTAAAAATAGAAAACAGTTTAAGATAGTGCCAAATGTAGCCAGATGCATTGGTGTTATTAGTACCTTTGCCTTTAATATCACTTTAAAGATAAAATAGACTTGAGGAGCCCCCCCTGTCCGAGACTTCTGCGGCCGCCCACGGGAGCTACTTCCCTCCCTCCTGTCTGCCTGCCCACCAGCCTACTTATCTATCTTTGAGGTCACCCACCCACCAGCCTGCCACCCACCTACCTACCAGGCCACCCACCAGCCTGCCCACCTACTTACCTACCAGGTCACCCACCAGACTGCCCACCCACCTATCTACCAGGTCACCTACCTACCAGGTCAACCACCAGCCTTTCTACCTACCCACCTACCTACCAGGTCACCCACCAGCCTGCTCACCTACATACCAGGTGTCTTCTCTCTTGTCTTTAAGGCCCACCTGTCTCCATCTGTCATTCCAGCCTTAACATCTTTATTCAATCTCTAACTCTCCACTGGTACCTTTCCTTCCTGTGCTGTTATAACTCCACTCATCAAAAACTCCTCTCTTGACCCCTCTGCCCGCCCGAATTACTGACCATCTCTCTTTCTCATCTAAGCTTTTTGAACATCATATCCACTCAGAACTGACTCACTATCAGTCTACAAACTCCCTCCTGGATCCTCTCCAGTCTGGTTTTCCACTGAAACTGCCCTCACCAAAGATCTATTAACTGCCAGATCCAATGGCCACTATTTTGTTTTCATTTTTCTTTACCTATCCTCTGCTTTTGACACTGTTGACCATGGTTTGCTTCTCAATATTCTTTCTTCTCTTGGAATCCAAGGTCTCGCACTCTGTCTGTTGGTGTACCGCAAGGCTCAGTCCTAGGACCCCTACTTTTTACAGTATACACTTATGGTCTTGCCCAACGAATAACCTTGCTGGGCATTCAGTATCACTTTTATGCAGATGACACTCAGAAATATCTCTCTGACTCAAATCTCTCCTCCTCTCACATTCCTGACTGTCTATGATTTTTTTCCTTGAAAAGATTGTCCCTGTAATTTTTTTGGCGCTGGTCAGCTACAATAATTTACAGCACATTTAGGCTGTGTTTTAGTAATTGTCTAAATGACACATTTGTGGCAAAAAGAAAAAAAAATTGGCCACATCTACGTCCCGTGTTTCCATTATTCGTAACAATTCAAGTTCTGTACAAATAAATGTGTGTAATATTCATTATAAACAGGGAACAATTCAATCCAGTTCTGTCTGTTGTGCTCCAAAGGATCTTCACCTACCACGCTGCTTTAACCAGAGCGCCCAGCGCTGCAACCTTTTGGGCACTAGTGTTAAATAAGATGCTAGCTGGCAGCCACATTGGCATTTCTTAAATCGTAATGCTGCTGAGGCAAAAAAAGTGGCCTTGTGTGGTGCTAACACTTCAGAAATATGGCTCCTCATCTGTATACCAAGATTTACAGGAAGAAAGTGAGAAAGTGAGCCCTGTACTCAGAACACTACTGCAATGGGCACTCGCTCACCCTTACAAATGCCCCATAGCAGCATTCTGTTTCTACTGGACTTACTTCTCTCTTCTTGTTGATCTTAGTGTACAAGCTTGGTCTACAGTTTCCAATAGTAACAGATTGCAGGAAGTGAAAACTGCTTCCATGAAACATACATTTGCTAATATAGGAAGAAACAAATCTAGATAAGCTCAATACTTGAGAACACCAGAAGTTCAAAAATGTCATCAAGAGTGGACTTTTGCTTTGAGGCTAATTTTATATGCCACCTCAGTGTTTTTTGTTTTCATTTAAAAGAAAATCCACATATTATGACCAAAAGGTGGTGACCATCACAAAATATAGGAACACATTGAAAACCAGGGGACCTGAAGCCACAGCTTACAGTAGCTAGAAGGTAGCTAGAACCCCTGCCCCAATAAGAGGTGCTGGATGCTTCATTATGTGCTTCAGTGTCTGGTTCCCTGTTGGATGGAGACCCTGCCTGGAACAGATGACCATTGCTCCCTGCACAGCTCGAGGGTGACAGGAGGTGGTGGTTAGAGTAACTTTCCCTTGGCATTCTATATGACATAGGTCTGCTTTAATTCATTACTGGTAGACTGCATCCTGGTTAGAGAGTTTACACATGTTTTATAAAATGAAGCTGAACCTGCATATTATAATAGTACCTGAAAGTGGTGGACTCTAATCCAACACAAAAAACCCACCCATCCCCCTCCCAAAGAGACCCCAGGGCTTTACTAGGCTCCACTGAAAAGATTATTTCAACTCTTGACAATGTTAAATGGAACTGTTCACCACCAGATAGATGGCATTTATCTGACTCATCCATCCAAGTAACTTTGAGGACTGCATGGGATTTTGTGAGTAGGCAGAATCATACATATGACCTCTTCACATCTTTTTGTTATTCCAAGCACTAAGAACCAAGGGTTCCAAGCATTAAGCACAAAATGCTTAATATTTATACAGTTATCATTTCTGGCTTCTGGACCCGTATTGCAGGTATTTGGCCCATGTCAGCATAAAGCCAGAGGTTAATGGCTGTATGAGAGTGGGGGTGGGAGTAAGACATAGTAGCAGGCCACCCATGAACTGATTAATATAGTGGGTTTGAAGAAATAGAAAAGTCCACTTTTTAAACATAAAGGGGTGCTTTCTTAAAACAGAAAGTGTTTACATAGCACCCACCAGAATAACCCACAGAGTAGGCGGAGCCATACAGATTATCTCATGGGCAATCCTGTTATTGTTGGTAATAATGTGTAATTTAAATACTTTCTATTTTAAGAGAACACTACTTTTCTTTTTACTTTTGAATAGCTTCGTTTTAGGCCTAACATGGGTATCTATATATATTACCGTATATTAGAGTAATGTTCAGGAGCTGTAAGCATGACTCCACATGTTTGTGGACTTCTCCAAGGACTTCAGAGAAGGGCAAGGTAAGAGGATTGTCTAGTGCATGTGCCTGAGTCTTTGGAAAGTCCACAAATGTGGACTTCTGCTTTAAAGTGGACCAACACCGAGAGGTGATCGGCCCGGAAATCTATAAGATTCCCGGGCCGATCACCTCCCACCCCGCGGGACATCCGAGATCGGGATGTCCCGCGGGGTGAAACCCCCCAAAAAAACCCCAAACACCTTACCTGATCTTCGGCGGCGGCCGGCCGCCGCCGCCTCCCTCGCGCCCCTGTAGGCGTGCTCGCGCCCGCGCCGGCCGTCTGCGAATGGCCGGCGGGGGCGCGCGCGCGCCGAAAGTGACGCGAGGGAGGCGGCGGCGGCGGCAGCCGCTTGGACGTTCCTGATCCCCGCCTGGACGTTGGCGGGGATTGGACCGTCCAGTCACGTGGGAGCGGGGACAGGTAAGATTTTGGGGCTTTCTGGGGGGTTTCACACAGCGGGGCACCCCCGATCGGGGTGCCCCGCCGAAGTGGACCAAAACCCAGGATAGTCAAAATCCTGGGTGTTGGTCCACTTTAAGAACTTTGGATCAAGGGCACAATCTTTGTAGTAATATACACCTTTATATTTCACATTACTGCATACCATAACTTTTTTTTTACTATAAAATCAACAATGAAAGCTATTATTGTTGTAATCTAAATGATTGATATTATATTAATAGGTCTAAGGGACAATATGAATCTAGCCACCCCTAGCAGAGCGCTTATGCCTTTGGTGCTCTTGCTATGGGGCTATAAATAGCAGTAAAGGAGCCATTTGTGGCTGTCTAGCACAACAAAGATACAGGCACAATCAGAAATCATTGCTACATTGTAAGTCAATTGCTCTCTTAGAGGTCATTGACTGAACATTTAGACCTAATCAGTTGACACTCTTATTCCTTTATTTCATCCTTAGAGAGCCGTTGACCTGTTCAGACAACAGCCTGACCCATAAAAGAGTAGTAGCAGTTTTTGCAGCATTCATAACTGGTGCTAAATAATGTACTCCTTCCCATATTTATTTATTTTTAATACAGAATGAATTGTCTGTTTGTTTTCTCCACAACTTTCCCTCTTATTTTGTTCTTTCATTTTAGACTTCCAAAACGTTCTCCAAAAATGAAAGATGCCATGTGCCTTCCTGATCCTCGCAAATCACCCTTCCAACTAAACGTTTCTGTGTTAGTAGAACAGTTTGTTACAATTAATTTTCCTAAAAAAAAGGCATGCCTACCTACCCTAACCTGGAGCCGGTCCTCCATCTCTGCAGTTATAGCTGCCCCAAAAACCTTTCGGCTTAGGCCCATTGCTCCTCTAGGAGTGCAGAGGGCCTCTAGTGCAGGTAGACTTTCCCTATTTATTTCTTTTCTGATTTTTTTTTTTTTATATTTGAATCAAACAATTACAATTAATTTGGCACAATACATTCAGAGAAAGTAAGAAAGGACTAAAGATACACTTTCGATTCATGCATGCAGGCTAAACAAAACCAAGCATACACTCAGATCTCACAACAATCACTGTATCTCATCTCTATATATGTATCTGATGTTATGCATATAACCATTTTAAAATCACCCCCCTCCCCTCAGCATCAAATGTTTTACACTACTGAGTTCAGTTATAAAGTAACTTCATTCATTATGTTTATATTTGAAAACATTTAATAACCAATAGGATCTCTTCTCATATTTATTTCACCTAAATACTAATGTATATTTAAACGCTTTTTTCATAGCTTCTTTTGTTTCGGATGGTTGTTAATAAATATAATAGCTCCAATCAAGAAAGAAAATTTTAGCTTTTCTTTCCTTTCTAATCTTGCTTCTAACTAAATACTAAACATCCAAAAGCTACATTTCATTTACAGTGATGGTACATCTTTCTTTTGCCAGTATTGTAGAATTGCTTTCCTTGTAGCACTAGCCAAATGCAAAGCACTTTCTATTTATATTGGTTTAGTCGCGTGACCTCTTTTTTGCCCAATATATTAAATGAAGCCCAACCCAAGGTGAGTGAAGAAGTGCAATTAATCATTGATTGTATTTTTAAATACATTTTCTCTGTATAGATGGGCAATCCGAAATACAATGAATCAAGTCTGCACCTTCTTTCTCACATTTAGCACAGGCCACAAATGAGGTACTTCCAAACATTTTACAGACTCTAGAAATATATAGCTAGCCTATGGTGAGATCTTATTTTCCCTGGAGAAAGCACCCAAAATGTCGGATGAATTTAAAAGGGGAAACAAATCCACAGATTTTTTAATACCCGATGAGCTATTTTCCCAATCTATCTCTGGCTTAATGTGATTATATATATTACTTATTGAATATTTGACAGACAATTTCTTACCAAGAGGCCGATTCATTAATAGCGCCAGGTAGCGACAGATGAGCGACAGTAGCGTTATTTTCACAGCGCCCGCTAGTATTCGCTGTGCTTGCCCGTTGTTCGGTTGTTGACAGTGACTCAGCCGGTGTGCGGTAATGTTGAATACGGGGTTAGGAGTCGCTGTTTGACAGGTTCCGCGCTGTATGGGAGCGCATGACAGTGAATGGCCATAGCGAACGGCTCCCAGCATATTCATTAACAAATCACGCTCAAAAAATTCTTGCGCTGTGAAATGCTTGTTTAAACCCCAGAGCGCTGGCGGCGATGGGTTAAAAGTAGTTTTTTAACCCCCAAACAACCATATTTTTTTTTGAAAAAAAAAAAAGTTTTTCAAAACAATTTGTAATATGAATATGAATCAATTCTGCACAATTTTTTTTTTTTTTTTTTAACCATAAAAAAAAATATCTAACATTGCAGAAGTGGTCACAGAATTTTTGACATTTAAAACAAAACAAAACAAAACAAAAAAACATTAATAGCAATTAATTATGAATATTTAAATATTGCTCCATTGAAATGCATTGGAGAGCGCCAGGTAGCAAGAGGTCATACCTGTCGTTGTTCAAGGTCGCTCGCTGGCGCTGTGGGGTGAGGCTGGAATAATGATGAATGATTCGCTATCTGGCGCTCTGTCAGTCGCTAAGCAGGATCAGCTTGATAAATGTGTGATTGCGGAGGGGAGCCGGCGTTCTCGTGACGGTGACCGTCATTAGCGTTCGCTCACCATTCGCTACCTGGCGCTATCCCTTGTTAAATAAGGGCCCAAGATGTCGAAGCAGATTTATGTTTGCTTCCGTTAACAATGGTTATATAACTCTGTATCTGTAATTAACACTAAGGAGCTTTTGAAAAATGATCAAATTTTACTTTTTCTTCATAGCATCTCTCTAATGTCAGAAAAAATATATTTTACCATAATGCAACCCTGCTTTCTCAATTTAAGGGCATCTATAGATTTTCCTTCCCTCTAGAGGGAAGGATTTCCTTCAAAGGGGAGGAAAATTGATCTTGCATGATCTGCTAATTTATGGGTCAGTCTCCAGACTGATATTGTTGACCATAATAAATGGTTATCTCCTAATTTTTGAGATTCCTTAGTTTCACTAGTATGTAAAATATAACCAAGAACCCTAGATCAGGGGTTCCCAACAGGTGGTACTGGTATCACTGGTGGTACTCGAGATCCTCCCTGGTGGTACCTGACAAGTCTGTAGACCTGTATCCCAACCTGATCTGTTGCCATCTAGACTTTACGCAAGAGTTATCTTCACCATAAATAAAGAAAAAATGCCCAACTTTTGTGTGATTCGTACACTTTAACCCTTTAAGTACCAGCCTACCTGGGGATTTTGTCACCCTTTGTTGCCATACCATTTTACTCTATTTTGCGCTACACGTGTTCAGCTGTGATTTTTGAAGGGATTTTCAGGGATTTTCCAGGGGAATTATATATCGCCTTTTTTCAGTAGAGTCTGGGCTTTAACATGAAATTTCTTGTTTGCCATTTTTAAGTGAATTCTCAATATTTTGGGGTGAAATATGTGCAATAAAAATAAAAAAATATATTTTTTACAATTTGTAGTTTACCAATAAAATCTTATTGCGTGGGAAATCCCAATTTCTCCCTGTTACAGCGGTACCACATATGTATAGGTAAACACCCTTTCCTGCCCCAGGAGAATCCACCAAACTGAAACAGTGCTTTAGGAGATTTTCAGATAAAATACAACTATGCTATGCGCTATCCGCACCTTGCAGTTTTTCAAGAAAAACAACTCTTTACATTTGAAATACCCCCTCACAAACTATATATTCTCTGGAAGTATAAACCTCAAGCTTTCTAGGCGTACCAGGCTTGTTGATGTAGCCACAGTTTTCTGAAAGTAATCCCTCAATGAATTCTTTGGTTATGCAGAGTTTCCCTACAAAAAAGAAAGAAGCAGAATCAAACTCACATTTTCCTAAAAAAAAAAAAAAAAGACAACAACTTCAATCTGAAAAAATGCATAGTTCATGCCAAGGGAAAAGTTGCCAAAAATCCCAAAGTAAAGCATGTGCGTAAGGATAATTTTACTTGAAAATGTGAGCTCTGCAAACAAAGTGCGCACCTTGCGCTTTTTCTGCCGAAACAACCCTTTACATTTGGAATATCCCCCATAAATTATATATTCCCTGAAAGTACACATGTTAAGCTTTCTAGTTGTACCCATCGTGTGGTAGTGGCTCATCGTTTTAGTAGTACCCCCTTGAAGAATTCTTAGGCTTCACAGGGTTTCCCTAAAAAAAAGCTAAAAAAGCAATATAAAAAACAGATTTTCTTAAAAAATACGCAAACATGAACAAACAAGCTAAATCTGAAAGCGCAAGGACCCCCAACCAGAACAATACCGAACATGCATAGCTACTTTTAACTCTTTTAACTGCCAGCCTACTTGAAATTTTGTCACCCTCTGTTGACAGGTCATTTTGCACCATTTTGCGCTATGTTTAACTGTGATTTTTGCAGGAATTTCCATGAAAAATATATGTTATTTTATTCGGTAGAGTTTAGGCTTTAACATGCAATGTCTTGTTTGTAATTTTTCTACTGTTTAAAAAATATTTTTGGATTAAAAAACAAAAATAAATAAAAAAAATATATTTTTAGAAAGTTTTCTCCATTATTTTAAATTAAACATTTATTTTATTAAAGAAAACCATATTGCATGTGAAAGCCCTATTTTTCCCGATTACAACGGTACCACATATGTATCGGTAGCCCCCCCGTTCCTGCCCAGGAGACCCCCCAACCTGAAAAGAGCATTTTATAACATTTACAAATAAAATACAACTACTATTCACAATATAAAGGGTTAAACCAAAAAATAAATAACTTTTATAGCTGCTTTGTGACAGGTAACAAAGGATTAATTAAAAAAATGACATAGGGTCCCCCTCCCAGGGTGGGGGACCCCATTTTTTGGGGGAAGGCAGGTAATGCCACACCCCCAGATCCAACAACAAACAGGGTGGGGTTGTCGGCATCCTTCTATCCAAACTCTGCTCCTTTAACCCACTCCCTGCCTTGCCATCTCTATCCTTCTCATCTTTTGAAGTTCACTGTGTCTGCTTATATTCTCCCTGTAACCTGAAAATCGCAGTCATCTACCGCCCTCCTGGAACTACTACTCTTTTCTCCGACCACTTTTCTACCTGGCTCCTTCATTTCCTGTCCACAGACATCCCTGCAATCATCATGGGTGACTTCAACATATCTGTTGACACTAGCAACCCTGCTGCCACCAGACTACTGTCACTAACCTCATCTTTCGGCCTCAAGCAATGGTCTACTGCACCCACCCACAAAGACGGCCACACAATTGACCTCCGCTTCACAAACCTCTCGTCCTCTTTGCTCCCCCTCTCTGACCATAATCTGCTGACTATGACCCTCTCTCCAATGCCTGCAAACCCCCCACCACACATACCCACAACTCAACGCAGGAACTTAAGAAACCTAGACCTTCAGTCCTTTTCTGCCTCACTTCAACCTCTTCAGACCTTGACCTCATTCACGGACATAGACGCTGCATCATCACACTACCATAATACTCTCTCCTCAGCTCTGGACTCTGTCGCCCCCCTCACCTATAGCTGTCCCCGCACCAAAAACCCCCAACCCTGGCTAAATGCAAGCACAACCAGATTGAAACAGCTGTTTTGAGCTGCTGAACGGCGATGGAGGAACACCAAAGCCAATCATGACTTTCTATTCTATAAACAAGCCATTCAGGAACTCAGGACGGCCCTTTCATCTGCTAAGCAAGCTTATTTCTCTTTTCTGCACAAGCCCCGGAATCCCAAACAACTCTTCAACACTTTCAGTTCCTTACTCCGCCCACCACCTCCTCCTCCAACCTCCCAAATAACAACAGAAGAATTTTCTACATTCTTCAAAAGAAAAATTGACAACATTCGACTTGGCTTTGCCCCTCAGAATCCCTCACCACTTCAAACATTCCCCCTGCCTTACTCTCTTTCTTTCTTCACTCCAGTAACTGAGCTTGGACTAACCGCTCTCATATCTAGGGCCCACCTGACTACCTGCTCCCTCGATCCTATTCCATCCCACCTTATTCCTCAACTGTCTCCATCCCTCATTCCAGCCTTAACCTCCATATTCAACCTTTCTCTCTCCACTGGCACCTTTCCTTCTTCCTACAAACATGCAGTTATTACTCCGATAATCAAGAAAGCCTCTCTCGACCCCTCTGCCCTCTCCAGCTACCGCCCTATCTCACTACTACCTTTTTCCTCCAAACTTCTTGAACAACATGTCCACTCAGAACTGTCACAATACTTATCCACTAACAACTTATTTGACCCCTTACAATCAGGATTCCGCCGTAACCACTCCACTGAAACTGCCCTCACCAAAGTCACCAATGATCTGCTCACTGCCAAAAGCAAAGGTCACTACTCCATCCTCATCCTTCTTGACCTCTCCTCAGCCTTTGATACTGTCGACCACTCTCTGCTTCTTGATATTCTCTCCTCTCTTGGAGTTCAAGGTCTTGCACTCTCTTGGCTCACCTCTTACCTCTCTGACAGATCATTCAGTGTATTCTATTCTAACACAGTCTCATCCTCATGTTCCCTTTATGTTGGTGTGCCGAAAGGTTCTGTCCTGGGCCCCCTACTTTTCTCAGTCTACACCCATGGCCTTGGCAAACTTATAACTTCACTAGGCTTCCAATACCACTTCTATGCGGATGACACTCAGATATATCTCTCAGGCCCCAATCTCTCCTCTCTTCTATCTCGCCTCCCCAACTGCCTCTCAGCTATTTCTTCATTCATGTCATCTCGCTACCTCAAGCTAAACATGGACAAGACAGAACTGGTCATTTTCCCACCATCTAACTCCCCTCCCCTCTCTAACACATCTATTTCTGTCAACAATTACACAATACCAGCAACTCCCCAAGCTCGGTGCCTGGGAGTCATTCTGGACTCTGCCCTCTCTTTCAAACCACATATTCACTCCCTGGCCAACTCCTGTCGCCTCCAACTTAAAAACATCTCCCGCATCCGTCCTTTCCTCTCACCTGACAACACTAAAATGCTAGTGCATGCCCTGGTCATATCCCGTCTGGATTACTGCAACATCCTTCTTTGTGGCTTACCAATTAACAGACTGGCACCACTCCAATCTATCCTGAACTCTGCTGCTCGCCTCATCCATCTCTGCTCTCGCTCCTCCAGTTCTGCGCCTCTCTGCCAATCCCTACACTGGCTGCCAGTCCCACAGCGGATCCTGTTCAAAACTCTAACTCTCGCATACAAAGCTCTTTCCAACCAGGCCCCTCCCTACATCTCATCTCTAATCCAACAGTATCAATCTAGACGCAGCCTCCGCTCATCTGCCGACCTTCTCCTGTCCTCCACCCTGGTCACCTCCTCTCACGCCCGCCTTCAGGACTTCTCACGTGCAACTTCAATCTTCTGGAATGCCCTCCCACACCCAATCCGCCACTCCACAACCCTCAAAACCTTCAAAGGCGCCCTTAAAACTCACTTATTCAGACAAGCATATAATCTGGCCTAACCAATCTTCTAAAGGGCACATGCCACAAAGCTCAATACTGACTGTTTGTGATCCTTCCCCCTCGTCTTCACCCCTCTTCCTTTAGACTGTAAGCTCGCAAGGGCAGGGCTCTCTGCCCTATTGTATCTTGTACTCAGAATATCCATTGTCAACTCTGTAAAACTGCATTTGAAATAGTATATGTACCGTATGTTACTACCCTGTCTGTAATTACTACTTTGTAAAGCGCTACGGAAGATGATGGCGCTATATAAATTAATAATAATAATGGGGGGGCCGGGGGTTAATGGCAAGTCACCCGCTAGCTGCAGGGGACTTGCCAGCCCCCTAAGCCTTGTGAACTGGTATAGGGTCTCATGGACCCCTTACCAGTTCACAAAGGTTTAAGTGTAAAAAAACACAGAATTTTTTTTTTTTAACACTCACCTCTGATACTGTGTCCTGTAACAATTCTGCTCCAGCTGATCATTGGAGGGGAGGCAGGGGACCACATCTCCGATCCTCCAACCACCTCTGGTGATCAGACCTGACATCTGAAAGTCTGGCGCCCGCAGCGGGATGACGTCATGCGTGACGTCATAAGCCCTGCCCACGAGAACATCGGAGGGGGCATGTTTTGAGCTCCCTGCTCAACATGGAAAAGCCAGGGGGGGCAATCAGAGGCCCACCCGGTGAAGAGGAGACCTGGCCCGAAGGGATCGGGCACAGAGGTGATTGAATGTCATTTTTTTTTACATTCTTTTTTTATTTGTAGCAGCGGCTGCCGAAGCGTGGGGGGGCTATTTTTTCCCCCTCCTGAAACCAGAAGAACCGGCCGGTTCGAACAAGGGGTCAGGTGAGTGTTAATTTACTTTACTTTTTACACTAGCAGGGGGGAAAGCCAGGCCGTAGGTACTACGGTCTTGGCACTTAATGGTCGGAGAAGCAACCCTGTAGTACCTACGGGCTTGGCACTTAAAGGGTTAAATATCTGTTTTGTCTGGTTTGATTATGGTTTAAGGTGACTGATAATGCTCACGCAACACTAGGGGTGTAACAAACTATTGGGGGTGCAACTGCACTGGGGCCCAGGAGATCAAAGTGGCCCTATCATTGTTGCTCCACTTTATTTATCATATTTGTGCTCACTTGGCATTATTTAGATAAATGAAACAACATTTTTGGTGGCTGTTTCAGTCTTTAGTTAAGTTAAGTTGAGTTAAGAGATCGAAAAACGTTTACTGTAGGAGCCTTGAAAGGCTCCAGGGCCCCATCACATTTAGTTATGTCACTGTGCAGCACCCAGGTGGTACTAGTTATAAATCAGAAAATGGAAAACGGTACTTGATGAAAAAAGGTTCGAAACCCCTGCCCTAGATGGAACAAAGGACGCTTCAAATGTTGAATTAGACAAATAATTTTGGCCCCTTATCTAGTCAAGGGCACATCTGGTCAAGCATGCAATACTATATAATCTCAAGTTTGGCATATTATGGTCCCCTAGATCATTTTTCTGTAATTTATTCATACCAAACCTAGCTTTTTTAGAATACTTTTAAATTAAATTATTAAAATATCTATAAAGTCTTTTCTCATCTGATTTTTTCAAAATGATTTAAAAAGTAGCAGATAAAGTAATTTAGGAAATAAAGTCATTTTTATCAAGTGGCACCTACCATAAACAGATAGAGGAAGATCTTTCCATTTATTAAACTTGACCTTAATCTCCTAAATTAATGGATGCATGTTTAGAAAATATAATTAAGTTAAATCCGCTGGTAATTGGCCCACTAAATATTTAATAACATTTCTACTCCATTTAAATGGAAAAGTGCTTTCCCAATGTTCCAGTGCAACATAAAACATTGCCAAAGCAATAGATTTTTCATTATTATCTCATATCCTGAAATGTTACCGAAGTTTCTGAGGATGTCCAAAATCAATGGAACACCCTTAGATTTTCCACCAGTAGTAAAAGATCATTGGCAAGAGCTAGGATTTTTACCTTGCTTATATGCCTATTATTTGCTTTTTCATTTCTATAATACTCAGTGGGGAATCCAATGCCAGATTAAACAGATTAGGTAACATTGGACAACCCTGCTGATTGCCTCCCTAAAATCAAAGGTTCAGAATTAATAACATTTATAAACAGAGTTGAGATTAGATTATAATTTATCATACAAATAAAGTCAAGATACTTTTGTCAAAAAAAAACTAAATTTCATCAATCTGACCAGACGTACCCAAGACATAACATCAAATGCCTTAGGCCCTTATTTAACAAGGGATAGCGCCAGGTAGCGAATGGTGAGCGAACGGTAATGACGGTCACCACCACGAGTACGCCGGCTCCCCTCCGCAATCACACATTTATCAAGCCGATCCTGCTTAGCGACTGACAGAGCGCCAGATAGCGAATCATTCATCATTATTCCAGCCTCACCCCACAGCGCCAGCGAGCGACCTTGAACAGCAACAGGTATGACCTCTCGCTACCTGGCGCTCTCCAATGCATTTCAATGGAGCAATCTTTAAATATTCTTAATTAATTGCTATTAATGGTTTTTTTTTTTTTTTTTTTTTTTTTTTTTTTAAATGTCAAAAATTCTGTGACCACTTCTGCAATGTTTTAGGTAAAAAAAAAAAAATATTATTGATATTAATGTATTCATATTACAAAATGTTTTGAAAAACATGTTTTTTTTTTTTTTCTAAAAATATGGTTGTTTGGGGGTTAAAAAACTACTTTTAACCCATCGCCCCCAGCGCTCTGGGGTTTAAACAAGCATTTCACAGTGCAAGAATTTTTTGAGCGTGATTTGTTAATGAATATGCTGGGAGCCGTTTGCTATGGCCATTCGCTGTCATGCGCTCCCATACAGCGCGGAACCTGTCAAACAGCGACTCCTAACCCCGTATTCAACATTACCGCACACCGACTGAGTCGCTGTCAACAGCCGAACAACGGCCAAGCACAGAGAATACTAGCGTGCGCTGTGAAAATAACGCTACTGTCGCTACCTGGCGCTATTAATGAATCGGCCTCCTCGTCGCGTCCAAAGCTATTATCACACTCTCTTGTTTCTTATTGTTAATCACATGTTGAATGACTCCTATTGCTGTTCTTATATTGAACACACTTGACCTGTACTTAACAAAGCCTGTCTGTGATGGTGTTATCAAATCCAGAAAGATCAATTGTAGCTGATCTGCCATGATCTTTGAGAAAATCTTAAAGCCCAAGTTCAACAATGATATTGGTCTATAAGATTCCATAGATTCTATTTTTTACCTTTTTCAAAATCAGTAATATGCTTGCTTCAGTAAACCTTTCCTGAATGTAAGAATCTAATATCTTGTTATATAATCTACAAAAATATGGTACCAATTGATCATGCATAAGTTTGAAGTATTCACCAGAAAACCCATCAGAGCCTGATGACTTTCCAAGATGTAACCCCTTAATTGTATTCTTAATCTCTTCCGCTGAGATTTGTTTATTTAAAATCTCTCTATGTTCCTTAGTCAATCTATGAGGCTGTGCTTTTTTTGGGGAATAATACCACCTCCTGTTTAACCTCATCCTGTGATTTGTACATATTTTCATAATATTTCCTAAAGCACTCAGCTAGCTCTTCGAAACTTCCAAATCTTAGCTCCATATGAATTATCCAGGTTTACTGCCCAACCTATATATAGGTATTTTATTTTTCCCATTCCATTGGAGATATGGCAAAGTCTTGAGGTAATTCAATTTTTTTTTTTTAGATTCTTGATATAATCTCCTATTTCCTGCATTATGTTTCTTTTGTAGCTCTACACATGCTTTAAAAAGTTTCTTACTCAGGGCATTAGATTTAATATGGCCTCTAAATACTAATACTGAATTAGCTCTATGTTCATAATTGTCCTTCTCAAATTGTTGCCATCATAGTATCAATTCCCTTTTAAATTTCTCTGATCTCTAAAGATACAATTGAAAAAAAAAGAAAAAATTTATAGTTATAATGTCAAAAGCTGAACCGCAGCATCCAAAGAGTGAAGATAATTGGAGCATGATCAGATATAATATTTTCAAATTTATTAACCACTATTTTAGGTGTTGATGAAACTAAAAAAAAGCAATTCTAGAGAAAACTTTATGAGCTGGCCACTGGCTCCTCCCCCCCAGGGAACCGGTAATAACTGCATGCTCCACATTGAAGGCAATCACAGCGCTTTGCCGAAGTATGCAACCACGGCAAAGGGCTTTTATTTAACGAGAGCCCACGCATGCGTCGCTGGACTGAGGAGAGGTGAGTTTTATTGGGTGAAGTGGGAGGCTTCACACAGCAAAACATCCAAATGTAATTTTTAAAAGTTTCCATTATTGTGTGGCTATATAATGTAATCAATGTGCTAAGCCTATTGGTAACTTTTTTGTTTCCTATTTCTGTGCGTGCAACACTGTGTTATAAAAGAAAACAGTTCTCCCTAGCAACAATGTGTTTACTTAGCAATGTACATCACAGTGGTGTTTTAAAAGTACAGATCATACACTACATGACTCTAGCTTGCTAATAATCTGATTGGCTGAGGCAGGGACAAGAGTAATAACCCCTTCTGCTCTAATTCAACCTCCTCACCTGGGAGGAAAACAATGTTGTGTTTCAGTAGCTAAAGGGCTAATGGCAGAATTACCAGCTGGAGCGATAATCACTGCTGTGTGATTTAGTCAAAGCTTCTTATGAGTTTACCTGCTGCAGTGGAAGGATTGTGGGAGTCAGAAAGGATACTTACCTATAGGAACTTATAGTTTTACTATAGGGAAAGAAAGCCACTCCTGTTTTTCAAAGACAGGGTCAGAGGAATATAAGAAACATAGAAAATCATGCTGATAAATAAATCATATACAAATGTTTATATACGTTTACATTCGGAAACACACCATGCAAGGGTGATTTCAGGATTTTTTATTTTTTTTAAATCTGTAAATTACACATTTTACATCATGCTGTTGGTCCAAAGCCACATAAAACCTGAAATACATTTTTAACCTGAGTGTTTAGTGAAAGCCTTATTCTTACTTATCCTTAAACACATAAACTATTAACAATCTAATTGTAATATATCTTGTGCAACCAACAGGCACATATTTTGTAGCATTCATTGATGACCTTTTTATGAATTTCAATTTAAGCATTTCAGCCTGTTTAGTTTTATATTTTATTACAAGAAAGGAAACACTGAGTGGATTTTTTGTTCCAAATGTTCCCTTTGGAGCAAGAAAAAAGGAAAATCTAATTACCAGTTGACTCCTGGGAACGCTATATATTAATTAATCTAGCTTAGGAGTTTTGTAAAAGTCAGCATTGTGCATTCATATTGTTCTTTTCAACAATGAAACAAGCTGCATTTAGAGTTATGGGACAGTAAGCAAAACAAATTCTCACCCAGTCATGTAAATGTGAGATTCTTTCCCCTATTAGCACTAGGGTGGCTTGTTAGTTCCTCAAATATATTTGGATCCTCATGGTTTTTAATTTTTTTAACCATTTTCTTAAGGCTACAAACGGCTACAAACTAATTTTAACTATGGGGAGTTAGGCAACAACAGCTGGACAGGCATGTCTGCCACCTAATTTTAGTTTAGTATTGCTTCCAAAACAGATTTCTGTTGTTAGCTTTGGCTGTCACTAATCTGTACTTTACCAGTAGGTGAAATACAGTTAGTGGCGACTAGGGATGAGCGAATCAGTTCTAACGAACCTGAATTCGCTCCGAATTTCAGGGAAAATTCGATTCAGCACGAACCCGAATTTTTAGTGGTTCGTGCTGACCGAATTTTCCCTGAAATAAAAAAAACAAAATGCCGGCATGGTGGGAGCGGGGAGACCGGCTGCGCTGTCAGCAGGCGGCCTCCCCGCTCCCACCAAGCCGTGAAATGGAAAAAAAAATGCCGGCATGTTGGGAGCGGGGAGGCTGGCTGCGCTGTCATCAGAGGACACGTCATCAGAGGAAGCCGGCTTCCTCTGATGACGCGTCCTCTGAATTTTTGAGAAGTTCGCTCATCTCCAGTGGCGACCATAAAAATAAGATGTCCAACTGATAACTGTATCAAAGTATTAGCACCATACTGTGTTTATTCATACATTCACACCCACAGGCTCTGGGTCTCTAAGAACCAGCATAACTGCACCAAATTTAGGCTTAGGTTGATAATCATTATCTAACTATATTGAACTATATTGGCTTGATAGGTCCTACTTGACCAAGAATAAGCCTTGTTAGAATGAGCTGGAGTTCTGTTGGATGAGTCGCTGCACAAATTCTAAAATCAATGTGATTATCTGCTCCAAGCCTTGGTATGCACCCTTCGGATGATGACATAGACAGCGGGATGTTATTTCAGGCATGGCTCTGTTTAATTTGACCTTGGCCAGTTTTTTTGAACTGGGCAATGATGCAATGACCTCAGGATGTCAAAGTCTAGATCTGAAGTGATTCGATTCTTGATAGGTAAGGTCAGGGCTGGATTATTAGAGGGGCGCAAGGGGCGCGAGCCCCGGGGCCTCCACCACTTGCCCAGCAAAGGAGGCCTCCACCTTTGGGTTATGATCTTGTCCAGGAGGCTTTTCAGTCTTTGGTCTGACGGGCCAAGTGACGAGCAACAAAGCATCAGCGGCAGTGTGGTCCCCCTGCGTCTGGGCAGCCAAAGCCACCACAGGGCAGGACGGAGAGTCTAGAGCAGCAAAGCCATCATCAGCAATGCTACAGCGATGGGTGCGTGCAGAGCTGTCTCTCAATCTGAGGTTCCAGTAAGCAGATGAGTGCCAGACAACCACCATCAGTTAATTGGCTGGACTGTTATTTTAAAGGAAAAAAAAATACTGTATCTGGGGATTTTGTGCCCAGGGGCCTCCACCACACTTAATCCGGCCCTGGGTAAGGTCAGTATGGCTTGATGTTTACATTTGAATACAGATGCCCTTAAATCTTTATCAGAGCCAGTATTAAGATGCTGGGGGGGGGGGGGTGCCACAGCCTTGCCAAGATGGCTAGGCTAAAAACAGGCGGGGCTCTGCTGAAAAACTCAAGATAATTTATGAAAACATACCAGGTGAATAAATGGAATAAAATAGACAAAACAGGCCATAGGGCTGGTTCATTTTCCCATCTCCCAAGAATCCTGAGTTGGCATAATTGTACATTTACTTACCCACAGAGACGCTCAAAATCAGATATTGATACTTTAACTTAAGTCCAGATAAAAGAAGGAGTAAACCAGGCCATGACCACACTTAAGTCCTACCTTCTGTGTTCCTGCAATGCCTGCTAAGAGGCCGATTCATTAATAGCGCCAGGTAGCGACAGATGAGCGACAGTAGCGTTATTTTCACAGCGCCCGCTAGTATTCGCTGTGCTTGGCCGTTGTTCGGTTGTTGACAGCGACTCAGTCGGTGTGCGGTAATGTTGAATACAGGGTTAGGAGTCGCTGTTTGACAGGTTCCGCGCTGTATGGGAGCGCATGACAGCGAACGGCCATAGCGAACGGCTCCCAGCATATTCATTAACAAATCACGCTCCAAAAATTCTCGCGCTGTGAAATGCTTGTTTAAACCCCAGAGCGCTGCCGGCGATGGGTTAAAAGTAGTTTTTTAACCCCCAAACAACCATATTTTTAGAAAAAAAAAAAAAACATGTTTTTCAAAACATTTTGTAATATGAATACATTAATATCAGACCTGTAATATCAATTCTGCACAAATTTATTTATTTTTTTTTTTTTAACCTTAAAAAAAATATCTAACATTGCAGAAGTGGTCACAGAATTTTTGACATTAAAAAAAAATAAATAAAAATTAATAGCAATTAATTATGAATATTTAAAGATTGCTCCATTGAAATGCATTGGAGAGCGCCAAGTAGCGAGAGGTCATACCTGTCGCTGTTCAAGGTCGCTCGCTGGCGCTGTGGGGTGAGGCTGGAATAATGATGAATGATTCGCTATCTGGCGCTCTGTCAGTCGCTAAGCAGGATCGTCTTGATAAATGTGTGAATGCGGAGGGGAGCCGGCGTTCTCGTGGCGGTGAGCGTCAATACCGTTCGCTCACCATTCGCTACCTGGCGCTATCCCTTGTTAAATAAGGGCCCAAGTCTATTGACTGCCAGTGGTCATGGGGGATATGGCCTTCTAATGTTGCTTCAAATGGACTACATCAAATATTTTGGAAAGGTAACAACATGGCCTAGAGGAAATCCCAGGAATCCCCTAAGGCATAAAAAAATCTTCCTGAGAAGCCACCAAACACCTGCAAGTAAGTTCTTGGAGGCCTTCATGCAACACGCTGGAGCTGGGAGCAGATGCTGGGATAAATAAAGCTCAAGAAATGCTAAACCCTGGATTATCGTTAATGCATCTAAAGAAAAAAAAAGTGGTGAACAAGAATGTGTTTTACTATTATTTAACTATTTGTGAACTGTTAAGGGTCCCAATGACTCATATATTTAGTGAGGGGGGCACGTGACACATGGCTTTCTAATATCTGATTCTTTTTAAGGGGTTTGCAGGGGTCTACGTGTGGGGTTCTAGCAATCTGGATGACCCCCAAGACACAATGTCACAATGCATTTAGGTAGAAAATGGGTGTGGGACTGCTTTAAATGGTTTGGCATGTGAATGGAGTAAAAGGTTTAATGCAGCACTGTATGTAGCCTTGGTGGTTATTATAGCATTAAATTTATATGTTTTTCTATTATGCACTTAAGCTCCAACACAGTAGAAATCATGTTATATTTTTCAATACTATTTTTCCTATATTCTGTGAACTTGTGGTTCCATGGTGGCTGAGGTTGCTAAAGGGCTCTGCATTTATCGTTACACCCCCGCTGTCACTGCCTTGTTTTCTGATAAGCTAATTCTTGTAGTGTTACTAATTACACCATAACATTATTAAGCTTGTTTATGGCATAATTACATCACTATTCATTATGAGATAGTTATGTAGCAGCACAAACATTGTGCAGTATAGATTTTTCAAAGATCTTTGTAAATTCAAAGACAGATTGTTTTGAGCATTGTGTCTTCCTCAGTGCAGAAACATTTTGTACATTTGGGATTTTCATGGCTCTGTGGTAACTTTTCAAGCCTGGATTAGCTATTGCTGGAAGGTCCGATTTTAAATAAAATTACACCTTGTAATATTTTTATTGAGCTCCTAGTAACTTGGTATTGATTGTGACTCTCTTATTCTCTAAAGGATCTATACAGAGTGTGAGCTGGATCCTTTTCAAGGTCAGAACCTTTCCTGTTGCATTGTTTCAATGAAAATGATATTAGCTTCAAAAGCCTTTTTTACAAGCAAGCTCTAAATTGAAGTGGAGGTCTGTTAAACTACTACTACTACAGTACTATCACTATATCATATCAGAACAAATAGCCCCATTTAATACATGATTACAGCAGTGAAGAACCTGTACCCCATTGCCCCTGGAAACCATTGTAAAGGGGAAGAATAATAAAGAAGCAGCTATACAGTACTCCCAGTATTGCTGTATTCCCCCAGGGGTCCTTGTATTCTCATTTCGATCTGATCCCAAGGTGCATATGCAGCCCTTATGAGGCACCCCCCCACCCCCCACTACAGGTCTGCACAGGGCGGAGGAAGCGAGGATACCACAAGGTGGACTGGCAATGCTAAGGGTGCTGGTCAGGACAAAGGTTGCGTGTGTGAATCCTGGATGGGGGTTAGTAAAAGAGGAGCACATCCAAAATAGGAAATTGAGGATGTGGAGTAGCTGTGTGTAGTGTGTGCTGTAGTATCTGGTCCTGATTCTGGAGAAAGACTTGTGTGCAAAATGGGGCTGTATCTCCTGACTGTGATGCTGGAAGATTAGCTTTACTGTGGATCGATACAATATTCAGGACAAATGGACCAGGGAAGTTGTAGTGAGGCTTTGTTCCAAATGTTGGATGTGGAGGGCATTCAATTGACTGTTGATCCATCATAGGGTGTATTAAATAAGCTAGGTGGGAATACCATAGAGTGAGGTGAATATGTGACATGGCTCTGTTATTATCAGTTGAATAAGATTTGCTAAGCCTAAGGTAAGTGGGTATAGTTACCCTGAAGCTATGTGCTATGCATTAACTGGTCATTGTTGGGGCTTGTTGTGTGAGGACAATGCAGTTGGTCTAGGGCAGAACAAAGCATATTCCCGGATCTATGTTTCATGTACTTCACTCTATGATTTTTGGAACTTTATTTAATTGCTAAGGCCCTGAATCTGGAATGCTTTCTAAAGAAAGAGTCCCCCAATGAAGGTCCTCTAATCCCTAATGCGCTCAAATCTGGAATGGTTCCTAAATAATTAGAGCTCCCAATTCCTCTAATCCCAAATTATTTCAAAAAAATAGAACCCCCCCCAAACTTTCTCTAATCTCCAAGGTCCCCAAATTCCCAAGGGAACCATGGGTCAACCACCATGGAACTGAACTGCTCCCTACATGTAAATTCTCTGTGGGCTCAATTACCATAACCATGGCACATCCAAGGAATGAAACCCACCTTGGACCCACCTATTGGGAATGTGGCACATCTCTTTCAAAGAACTGTAATCTTCTGCCCCCTCACCCTTTTACCCTGCAGATAATGCTAAATAACCCCCAAGGGACTTTGTTCTCTCTCTCCCTCATCCCTGACTGGTAATGCTACATATCTCCCAAAGAAGTCTGTAGTCCCTTTTACCCACTGTTCCAGTTGTACAATCAATACCACCCCCTGATATTCATCCCCATCCCTACATAATGTGCTATTTATCCTCCTTCCTAGGTCTGTACTACTATAAACCCTGTGCCAAGCTCTCTCTCAGTCCTAACTGAATATATAAATCTCTTATTAACAACCTTACTGTTAATCTACTTTTTCTCTTCCTCATAAGGAACTTCCTCAAATGTTGACTTGGCAGGGCAGCCTGGGTAGGTGGCTCCTAAAAAATCAAGCCTTTAATCTTCACCCATTGTATCTAGTGTCCATTCCATGACAAAATCCTGTTTGTAATGTATATACTTGGCATATACTTGGCATATACTTGGTATGTAACCCTTAAACTTTACCCATTGTATCTAGTGTCCATTCCAAGACAAAATCCTATATGTATATATATACATATATATCTAAATGGAATGTAATTGAGTCATAAATGTCCTCAAAAGCTTATTTGTGCTGTCAACTTTTAAACAGTGTTAATATCTGATTCAGTATCAAATACTAATTTCTGACTTCACTGGCATCTATGTTGCCCTATAAAATGACATTGCAAAATAACTAAATGCTATGGGCAATAATAACTCTACGTGTCTCTAACTTTTAATAACGCTAAGGGCTGTCATATCATTTTCTTTTGGAAAATACCAGCAGCATGGTACGTATTGAGCTCATTATGACTTATCAATCTTAATTAAATATAATTTTACTACCTGACACAGATTATAAGCATTGCTGAGAAGCTTACCAGATTAAAATGTCAGTGATGGCCAACTGACAGCTGAAGTACATTTTTCAGCTCTGCCCTTTAAATCCAGTGTCTCTTCTGAACTGTTTCCAACCTTCTCAGGTTTACATTAGCATTAATAAAATATGACTAATATGATGTGCAATAACCTGACTCTGGTCTGGATCCCAGCCACAATGAAGATAAATATACCCCCTCATTTTGTGCAAATTAATAGTATGCGTGTGTGTGCAGCAGAGGATATTACTCAGAGATTACCACACCGATATATTTGAGTAAAACAATGTCATAATTATAGGCATAGCAAACCATGGGGGTACTTTGGACCCTGAGGACGGAGGAGCCCTTTCCAGTCTTTCCCTTTCCTGGGCATCAGGGTTAGTTGGATACAGGCAGTTGATTGTAACCATCTGATCGAAAAAAAAGCACACACAGGCATTCATCTGCCATTCCAGTAAGAGAGATTCAGCCTGCGCATCAGTCCCTAGCTTCCCCTGACATTTCATCTCTGTAGCTGTGTCTACTAATGCTCCATTATATTATTATTATTTCACAGGGTTGATTTGGCATAGAGGGGTTTGAAAGGTGCTGAAAGGTACTTTTAGGACTTAGGGGAACAAAACCCACCAATGGCCGACCTGGAATCTGAAAGGGCTTCTCCCCTGGGCATTCTGAATTACCCGCTGCCCCACTGTGTGAACCCCCCAGTGCATTTGTAAAAACTCACCTTACCCTGCTCCAATAGCACATGCGAGGCCTCATGTCCATTCAGAGACCTTTACCATTTTTATATCCGTTGGCAAAGGGCTCTAATTAAATTTAATGGGGAGCCCAAGCCCAAGCTCCCGCCCAAGCCATTCATATAGGTGATAGGTGCAGGCCACTGTGGTTACAGGGGAATTGTATTAAATCAGAGCCCTTTTCCTGAAGGATGTAAACACGGCAAAGGGCTCTGATTGGACGAGAGTCTGCGCATGTGTCGTTGGAGCACAGAAAGGTGAGTTTTAGTAAGCGAACTGGGGGGGGGGGCACACAACAGGTGCACTGAACAATTACCAGGAAAGTCAAATTCCCAGGGTTTGTTCCGCTTTAAAGTGGTATTGTGTGGTCATACTGAATGTGATTTGTGATTTTTTTTGTCTTTTGGGTAAAATAAAAAATGATTAATGCTTTACAGTTACTATAGTGTTTTTATTATACACTTTCACGGTTACATTAATTACTGCAGCTATAACTAGCCACAAGAGTATAAATGCAATCAGCATATCATGTTACCCAGAGGCGCTTGGCTAAGAAACATTCCAGGCTCAGTATTTATACCACAATATCATCTCTCCCCTCTTTGATAACCTTAAAGAGGAAGTCCAAGCTTTTTTTGTCCCCTGCCACCCTGTGTTAAGCCTAATTTGGGTGGTAAAATAATAAGGCAACTGACCTGATCGACAAAACCTCCTCTGATGCCGGTGGGTGGCGGGGCTCTGTGTGGTAGCCATAGACCAGTACAGTACGGGACTATGATCAACCTGTCACTCCAAGCAGATTGCCTGCCCCCCGGTATTTTGTCTTTTTATGTTATTGTCTAAATGGAGCTTAACACAGGAGAAGGGGGGTGTTAGAAAATTATAGGACGTCCTATTTAAATTTACATCCTCTTGCTGAACATCACAGCTAGGGATGAGCGAATCGATCCGGACGAACCCGGATTCGATCCGAATTTCAGGAAAAATTCGATTCAGATCGAATCCGAATTTCCCCGCGATTCGATCGCTCGAAGTTTTCCTTTAACATCCATTCATTTACATTTACAGGTATTCTAAGATGGCGGACGGGACGTGTCTGGACATCTATCCCGCGCCAGTGCAAGCTGGGGCAGTCACATGCAGCCTATCAGCAGCCAGCAAGCCCGGTGACGTCACAGCGCTATTTAAGTCGGCCATCTTGCTTTTCCTTCCTCATTTCTCTATTGCATTCGTGAGAGACAGAACGTTGTAGTGAGAGAGAGAGGCAGTTAGACAGGCAGGGACAGACAGGGACAGGCTGGAGACAGGCAGGAGACAGACAGGAGACAGACAGAAAGTCAGCGAAAAACAGGGAAAGGTAGGAAAAATCGGAGGCTGTCACAGGGAGATTTTTTTTTTTTTTCATCCAGCCTGAGTGTTACTAGCTGGCTGACAGGCTTTGTTAGGGTTTTCAGGCTGCTTATACTAACTAACTGTGCATATATACTGAACTGATCTTAAGTCTGCTGTGAGGCATCCCATTCTGTGACTACAGCAGCCTCTGTTTAAGACCTTATAACCATTTGCACTTATTATAATTGAAATTAGGCCTGATAAAGACACTTTTGCTGGGCATAGCACTACTGGACCCTGCCAGGTGCACTTCTTTTTTGGGGAATCCCATTCTGTGACTACAGCAGCCTCTGTTTAAGACCATATAACCATTTGCACTTATTATAATTGAAATTAGGCCTGATAAAGACACTTTTGCTGGGCATAGCACTACTGGACCCTGCCAGGTGTACTTACTGCTGGATTTTAGGGCATCCCATTCTGTGACTACAGCAGCCTCTGTTTAAGACCATATAACCATTTGCACTTATTATAATTGAAATTAGGCCTGATAAAGACACTTTTGCTGGGCATAGCACTACTGGACCCTGCCAGGTGCACTTCTTTTTTTGTGGCATCCCATTCTGTGACTACAGCAGCCTCTGTTTAAGACCATATAACCATTTGCACTTATTATAATTGAAATTAGGCCTGATAAAGACACTTTTGCTGGGCATAGCACTACTGGACCCTGCCAGGTGCACTTCTTTTTTGGGGCATCCCATTCTGTGACTACAGCAGCCTCTGTTTAAGACCATATAACCATTTGCACTTATTCTAATTGAAATTAGGCCTGATAAAGACACTTTTGCTGGGCATAGCACTACTGGACCCTGCCAGGTGCACTTCTTTTTTGGGGCATCCCATTCTGTGACTACAGCAGCCTCTGTTTAAGACCATATAACCATTTGCACTTATTATAATTGAAATTAGGCCTGATAAAGACACTTTTGCTGGGCATAGCACTACTGGTCCCTGCCAGGTGCACTCCTGTTGTGGCATCCCATTCTGTGACTACACCAGCCTCTGTTTAAGACCATATAACCATTTGCACTTATTATAATTGAAATTAGGCCTGATAAAGACACTTTTGCTGGGCATAGCACTACTGGACCCTGCCAGGTGCACTTCTTTTTTGGGGCATCCCATTCTGTGACTACAGCAGCCTCTGTTTAAGACCATATAACCATTTGCACTTATTATAATTGAAATTAGGCCTGATAAAGACACTTTTGCTGGGCATAGCACTACTGGACCCTGCCAGGTGCACTTCTTTTTTGGGGCATCCCATTCTGTGACTACAGCAGCCTCTGTTTAAGACCATATAACCATTTGCACTTATTCTAATTGAAATTAGGCCTGATAAAGACACTTTTGCTGGGCATAGCACTACTGGACTCTGCCAGGTGCACTTCTTTTTTGGGGCATCCCATTCTGTGACTACAGCAGCCTCTGTTTAAGACCATATAACCATTTGCACTTTTTCTAATTGAAATTAGGCCTGATAAAGACACTTTTGCTGGGCATAGCACTACTGGAGCCTGCCAGGTGTACTTACTGCTGGTTTTTAGGGCATCCCATTCTGTGACTACAGCAGCCTCTGTTTAAGACCATATAACCATTTGCACTTATTATAATTGAAATTAGGCCTGATAAAGACACTTTTGCTGGGCATAGCACTACTGGACCCTGCCAGGTGCACTTCTTTTTTGGGGCATCCCATTCTGTGACTACAGCAGCCTCTGTTTAAGACCATATAACCATTTGCACTTATTATAATTGAAATTAGGCCTGATAAAGACACTTTTGCTGGGCATAGCACTACTGGACCCTGCCAGGTGTACTTACTGCTGGTTTTTAGGGCATCCCATTCTGTGACTACAGCAGCCTCTGTTTAAGACCATATAACCATTTGCACTTATTCTAATTGAAATTAGGCCTGATAAAGACACTTTTGCTGGGCATAGCACTACTGGACCCTGCCAGGTGCACTTCTTTTTTGGGGCATCCCATTCTGTGACTACAGCAGCCTCTGTTTAAGACCATATAACCATTTGCACTTATTATAATTGAAATTAGGCCTGATAAAGACACTTTTGCTGGGCATAGCACTACTGGTCCCTGCCAGGTGCACTCCTGTTGTGGCATCCCATTCTGTGACTACACCAGCCTCTGTTTAAGACCATATAACCATTTGCACTTATTATAATTGAAATTAGGCCTGATAAAGACACTTTTGCTGGGCATAGCACTACTGGACCCTGCCAGGTGTACTTACTGCTGGTTTTTAGGGCATCTCATTCTGTGACTACAGCAGCCTCTGTTTAAGACCATATAACCATTTGCACTTATTCTAATTGAAATTAGGCCTGATAAAGACACTTTTGCTGGGCATAGCACTACTGGACCCTGCCAGGTGCACTTCTTTTTTGGTGCATCCCATTCTGTGACTACAGCAGCCTCTGTTTAAGACCATATAACCATTTGCACTTATTATAATTGAAATTAGGCCTGATAAAGACACTTTTGCTGGGCATAGCACTACTGGTCCCTGCCAGGTGCACTCCTGTTGTGGCATCCCATTCTGTGACTACACCAGCCTCTGTTTAAGATCATATAACCATTTGCACTTATTATAATTGAAATTAGGCCTGATAAAGACACTTTTGCTGGGCATAGCACTACTGGACCCTGCCAGGTGTACTTACTGCTGGTTTTTAGGGCATCCCATTCTGTGACTACAGCAGCCTCTGTTTAAGACCATATAACCATTTGCACTTATTATAATTGAAATTAGGCCTGATAAAGACACTTTTGCTGGGCATAGCACTACTGGACCCTGCCAGGTGTACTTACTGCTGGATTTTAGGGCATCCCATTCTGTGACTACAGCAGCCTCTGTTTAAGACCATATAACCATTTGCACTTATTATAATTGAAATTAGGCCTGATAAAGACTCTTTTGCTGGGCATAGCACTACTGGACCCTGCCAGGTGCACTTCTTTTTTGGGGTATCCCATTCTGTGACTACAGCAGCCTCTGTTTAAGACCATATAACCATTTGCACTTATTCTAATTGAAATTAGGCCTGATAAAGACTCTTTTGCTGGGCATAGCACTACTGGACCCTGCCAGGTGCACTTCTTTTTTGGGGCATCCTATTCTGTGACTACAGCAGCCTCTGTTTAAGACCATATAACCATTTGCACTTATTATAATTGAAATTAGGCCTGATAAAGACACTTTTGCTGGGCATAGCACTACTGGACCCTGCCAGGTGCACTTCTTTTTTGGGGCATCCCATTCTGTGACTACAGCAGCCTCTGTTTAAGACCATATAACCATTTGCACTTATTCTAATTGAAATTAGGCCTGATAAAGACACTTTTGCTGGGCATAGCACTACTGGACCCTGCCAGGTGTACTTACTGCTGGTTTTTAGGGCATCCCATTCTGTGACTACAGCAGCCTCTGTTTAAGACCATATAACCATTTGCACTTATTCTAATTGAAATTAGGCCTGATAAAGACACTTTTGCTGGGCATAGCACTACTGGACCCTGCCAGGTGCACTTCTTTTTTGGGGCATCCCATTCTGTGACTACAGCAGCCTCTGTTTAAGACCATATAACCATTTGCACTTATTATAATTGAAATTAGGCCTGATAAAGACACTTTTGCTGGGCATAGCACTACTGGTCCCTGCCAGGTGCACTCCTGTTGTGGCATCCCATTCTGTGACTACACCAGCCTCTGTTTAAGACCATATAACCATTTGCACTTATTATAATTGAAATTAGGCCTGATAAAGACACTTTTGCTGGGCATAGCACTACTGGACCCTGCCAGGTGTACTTACTGCTGGTTTTTAGGGCATCTCATTCTGTGACTACAGCAGCCTCTGTTTAAGACCATATAACCATTTGCACTTATTCTAATTGAAATTAGGCCTGATAAAGACACTTTTGCTGGGCATAGCACTACTGGACCCTGCCAGGTGCACTTCTTTTTTGGTGCATCCCATTCTGTGACTACAGCAGCCTCTGTTTAAGACCATATAACCATTTGCACTTATTATAATTGAAATTAGGCCTGATAAAGACACTTTTGCTGGGCATAGCACTACTGGTCCCTGCCAGGTGCACTCCTGTTGTGGCATCCCATTCTGTGACTACACCAGCCTCTGTTTAAGATCATATAACCATTTGCACTTATTATAATTGAAATTAGGCCTGATAAAGACACTTTTGCTGGGCATAGCACTACTGGACCCTGCCAGGTGTACTTACTGCTGGTTTTTAGGGCATCCCATTCTGTGACTACAGCAGCCTCTGTTTAAGACCATATAACCATTTGCACTTATTATAATTGAAATTAGGCCTGATAAAGACACTTTTGCTGGGCATAGCACTACTGGACCCTGCCAGGTGTACTTACTGCTGGTTTTTAGGGCATCCCATTCTGTGACTACAGCAGCCTCTGTTTAAGACCATATAACCATTTGCACTTATTATAATTGAAATTAGGCCTGATAAAGACTCTTTTGCTGGGCATAGCACTACTGGACCCTGCCAGGTGCACTTCTTTTTTGGGGTATCCCATTCTGTGACTACAGCAGCCTCTGTTTAAGACCATATAACCATTTGCACTTATTCTAATTGAAATTAGGCCTGATAAAGACTCTTTTGCTGGGCATAGCACTACTGGACCCTGCCAGGTGCACTTCTTTTTTGGGGCATCCTATTCTGTGACTACAGCAGCCTCTGTTTAAGACCATATAACCATTTGCACTTATTATAATTGAAATTAGGCCTGATAAAGACACTTTTGCTGGGCATAGCACTACTGGACCCTGCCAGGTGCACTTCTTTTTTGGGGCATCCCATTCTGTGACTACAGCAGCCTCTGTTTAAGACCATATAACCATTTGCACTTATTCTAATTGAAATTAGGCCTGATAAAGACACTTTTGCTGGGCATAGCACTACTGGACCCTGCCAGGTGTACTTACTGCTGGTTTTTTAGGGCATCCCATTCTGTGACTACAGCAGCCTCTGTTTAAGACCATATAACCATTTGCACTTATTATAATTGAAATTAGGCCTGATAAAGACACTTTTGCTGGGCATAGCACTACTGGACCCTGCCAGGTGCACTTCTTTTTTGGGGCATCCCATTCTGTGACTACAGCAGCCTCTGTTTAAGACCATATAACCATTTGCACTTATTATAATTGAAATTAGGCCTGATAAAGACACTTTTGCTGGGCATAGCACTACTGGACCCTGCCAGGTGCACTTCTTTTTTTGGGGCATCCCATTCTGTGACTACAGCAGCCTCTGTTTAAGACCATATAACCATTTGCACTTATTCTAATTGAAATTAGGCCTGATAAAGACACTTTTGCTGGGCATAGCACTACTGGACCCTGCCAGGTGCACTTCTTTTTTGGGGCATCCCATTCTGTGACTACAGCAGCCTCTGTTTAAGACCATATAACCATTTGCACTTATTCTAATTGAAATTAGGCCTGATAAAGACACTTTTGCTGGGCATAGCACTACTGGACCCTGCCAGGTGTACTTACTGCTGGTTTTTAGGGCATCCTATTCTGTGACTACAGCAGCCTCTGTTTAAGACCATATAACCATTTGCACTTATTATAATTGAAATTAGGCCTGATAAAGACACTTTTGCTGGGCATAGCACTACTGTACCCTGCCAGGTGCACTTCTTTTTTGGGGCATCCCATTCTGTGACTACAGCAGCCTCTGTTTAAGACCATATAACCATTTGCACTTATTTTAATTGAAATTAGGCCCGATAAAGACACTTTTGCTGGGCATAGCATTACTGGACCCTGCCAGGTGCACTTCTTTTTTGGGGCATCCCATTCTGTGACTACAGCAGCCTCTGTTTAAGACCATATAACCATTTGCACTTATTCTAATTGAAATTAGGCCTGATAAAGACACTTTTGCTGGGCATAGCACTACTGGACCCTGCCAGGTGCACTTCTTTTTTGGGGCATCCCATTCTGTGACTACAGCAGCCTCTGTTTAAGACCATATAACCATTTGCACTTATTATAATTGAAATTAGGCCTGATAAAGACACTTTTGCTGGGCATAGCACTACTGGACCCTGCCAGGTGTACTTACTGCTGGTTTTTAGGGCATCCCATTCTGTGACTACAGCAGCCTCTGTTTAAGACCATATAACCATTTGCACTTATTATAATTGAAATTAGGCCTGATAAAGACACTTTTGCTGGGCATAGCACTACTGGACCCTGCCAGGTGCACTTCTTTTTTGGGGCATCCCATTCTGTGACTACAGCAGCCTCTGTTTAAGACCATATAACCATTTGCACTTATTATAATTGAAATTAGGCCTGATAAAGACACTTTTGCTGGGCATAGCACTACTGGACCCTGCCAGGTGCACTTCTTTTTTGGGGCATCCCATTCTGTGACTACAGCAGCCTCTGTTTAAGACCATATAACCATTTGCACTTATTCTAATTGAAATTAGGCCTGATAAAGACACTTTTGCTGGGCATAGCACTACTGGACCCTGCCAGGTGCACTTCTTTTTTGGGGCATCCCATTCTGTGACTACAGCAGCCTCTGTTTAAGACCATATAACCATTTGCACTTATTATAATTGAAATTAGGCCTGATAAAGACACTTTTGCTGGGCATAGCACTACTGGACCCTGCCAGGTGCACTTCTTTTTTGGGGCATCCCATTCTGTGACTACAGCAGCCTCTGTTTAAGACCATATAACCATTTGCACTTATTATAATTGAAATTAGGCCTGATAAAGACACTTTTGCTGGGCATAGCACTACTGGACCCTGCCAGGTGCACTTCTTTTTTTGGGGCATCCCATTCTGTGACTACAGCAGCCTCTGTTTAAGACCATATAACCATTTGCACTTATTCTAATTGAAATTAGGCCTGATAAAGACACTTTTGCTGGGCATAGCACTACTGGACCCTGCCAGGTGCACTTCTTTTTTGGGGCATCCCATTCTGTGACTACAGCAGCCTCTGTTTAAGACCATATAACCATTTGCACTTATTCTAATTGAAATTAGGCCTGATAAAGACACTTTTGCTGGGCATAGCACTACTGGACCCTGCCAGGTGTACTTACTGCTGGTTTTTAGGGCATCCTATTCTGTGACTACAGCAGCCTCTGTTTAAGACCATATAACCATTTGCACTTATTATAATTGAAATTATGCCTGATAAAGACACTTTTGCTGGGCATAGCACTACTGTACCCTGCCAGGTGCACTTCTTTTTTGGGGCATCCCATTCTGTGACTACAGCAGCCTCTGTTTAAGACCATATAACCATTTGCACTTATTCTAATTGAAATTAGGCCCGATAAAGACACTTTTGCTGGGCATAGCATTACTGGACCCTGCCAGGTGCACTTCTTTTTTGGGACATCCCATTCTGTGACTACAGCAGCCTCTGTTTAAGACCATATAACCATTTGCACTTATTATAATTAAAATTAGGCCTGATAAAGACACTTTTGCTGGGCATAGCACTACTGGACCCTGCCAGGTGCACTTATTTTTTGGGGCATCCCATTCTGTGACTACAGCAGCCTCTGTTTAAGACCATATAACCATTTGCACTTATTATAATTGAAATTAGGCCTGATAAAGACACTTTTGCTGGGCATAGCACTACTGGACCCTGCCAGGTGTACTTACTGCTGGTTTTTAGGGCATCCCATTCTGTGACTACAGCAGCCTCTGTTTAAGACCATATAACCATTTGCACTTATTATAATTGAAATTAGGCCTGATAAAGACACTTTTGCTGGGCATAGCACTACTGGACCCTGCCAGGTGCACTTCTTTTTTGGGGCATCCCATTCTGTGACCACAGCAGCCTCTGTTTAAGACCATATAACCATTTGCACTTATTATAATTGAAATTAGGCCTGATAAAGACACTTTTGCTGGGCATAGCACTACTGGACCCTGCCAGGTGTACTTACTGCTGGTTTTTAGGGCATCCCATTCTGTGACTACAGCAGCCTCTGTTTAAGACCATATAACCATTTGCACTTATTATAATTGAGATTAGGCCTGATAAAGACACTTTTGCTGGGCATAGCACTACTGGACCCTGCCAGGTGCACTTCTTTTTTGCGGCATCCCATTCTGTGACTACAGCAGCCTCTGTTTAAGACCATATAACCATTTGCACTTATTATAATTGAAATTAGGCCTGATAAAGACACTTTTGCTGGGCATAGCACTACTGGTCCCTGCCAGGTGCACTCCTGTTGTGGCATCCCATTCTGTGACTACAGCAGCCTCTGTTTAAGACCATATAACCATTTGCACTTATTATAATTGAAATTAGGCCTGATAAAGACACTTTTGCTGGGCATAGCACTACTGGACCCTGCCAGGTGCACTTCTTTTTTGGGGCATCCCATTCTGTGACTACACCAGCCTCTGTTTAAGACCATATAACCATTTGCACTTATTATAATTGAAATTAGGCCTGATAAAGACACTTTTGCTGGGCATAGCACTACTGGACCCTGCCAGGTGTACTTACTGCTGGTTTTTAGGGCATCCCATTCTGTGACTACAGCAGCCTCTGTTTAAGACCATATAACCATTTGCACTTATTATAATTGAAATTAGGCCTGATAAATACACTTTTGCTGGGCATAGCACTACTGGACCCTGCCAGGTGCACTTCTTTTTTGGGGCATCCCATTCTGTGACTACAGCAGCCTCTGTTTAAGACCATATAACCATTTGCACTTATTATAATTGAAATTAGGCCTGATAAAGACACTTTTGCTGGGCATAGCACTACTGGTCCCTGCCAGGTGCACTCCTGTTGTGGCATCCCATTCTGTGACTACACCAGCCTCTGTTTAAGACCATATAACCATTTGCACTTATTCTAATTGAAATTAGGCCTGATAAAGACACTTTTGCTGGGCATAGCACTACTGGACCCTGCCAGGTGCACTTCTTTTTTGGGGCATCCCATTCTGTGACTACAGCAGCCTCTGTTTAAGACCATATAACCATTTGCACTTATTATAATTGAAATTAGGCCTGATAAAGACACTTTTGCTGGGCATAGCACTACTGGACCCTGCCAGGTGCACTTCTTTTTTGGGGCATCCCATTCTGTGACTACAGCAGCCTCTGTTTAAGACCATATAACCATTTGCACTTATTATAATTGAAATTAGGCCTGATAAAGACACTTTTGCTGGGCATAGCACTACTGGACCCTGCCAGGTGTACTTACTGCTGGTTTTTAGGGCATCCCATTCTGTGACTACAGCAGCCTCTGTTTAAGACCATATAACCATTTGCACTTATAATTGAAATTAGGCCTGATAAAGACACTTTTGCTGGGCATAGCACTACTGGACCCTGCCAGGTGTACTTACTGCTGGTTTTTAGGGCATCCCATTCTGTGACTACAGCAGCCTCTGTTTAAGACCATATAACCATTTGCACTTTTTCTAATTGAAATTAGGCCTGATAAAGACACTTTTGCTGGGCATAGCACTACTGGACCCTGCCAGGTGCACTTCTTTTTTGGGGCATCCCATTCTGTGACTACAGCAGCCTCTGTTTAAGACCATATAACCATTTGCACTTATTATAATTGAAATTAGGCCTGATAAAGACACTTTTGCTGGGCATAGCACTACTGGACCCTGCCAGGTGCACTTCTTTTTTGGGGCATCCCATTCTGTGACTACAGCAGCCTCTGTTTAAGACCATATAACCATTTGCACTTATTCTAATTGAAATTAGGCCTGATAAAGACACTTTTGCTGGGCATAGCACTACTGGACCCTGCCAGGTGCACTTCTTTTTTGGGGCATCCCATTCTGTGACTACAGCAGCCTCTGTTTAAGACCATATAACCATTTGCACTTATTATAATTGAAATTAGGCCTGATAAAGACACTTTTGCTGGGCATAGCACTACTGGACCCTGCCAGGTGCACTTCTTTTTTGGGGCATCCCATTCTGTGACTACAGCAGCCTCTGTTTAAGACCATATAACCATTTGCACTTATTATAATTGAAATTAGGCCTGATAAAGACACTTTTGCTGGGCATAGCACTACTGGACCCTGCCAGGTGCACTTCTTTTTTGGGGCATCCCATTCTGTGACTACAGCAGCCTCTGTTTAAGACCATATAACCATTTGCACTTATTCTAATTGAAATTAGGCCTGATAAAGACACTTTTGCTGGGCATAGCACTACTGGACCCTGCCAGGTGCACTTCTTTTTTGGGGCATCCCATTCTGTGACTACAGCAGCCTCTGTTTAAGACCATATAACCATTTGCACTTATTATAATTGAAATTAGGCCTGATAAAGACACTTTTGCTGGGCATAGCACTACTGGTCCCTGCCAGGTGCACTCCTGCTGTGGCATCCCATTCTGTGACTACACCAGCCTCTATTTAAGAACATATCCATTTGCACTTATTCTAATTGAAATTAGGCCTGATAAAGACACTTTTGCTGTGCATATTCTTACTGCTGCCTGCCAGGTGCACTCCTGTTGGGGCATCCCATTCTGTGACTACACCAGCCTCTATTTAAGACCATATAACCATTTGCACCTATTATAATTGAAATTAGGCCTGATAAAGACACTTTTGCTGGGCATGCTACTACTGGTCCCAGGTGCACTCCTGTTGTGGCATCCCATTTTGTGACTACACCAGCCTCTGTTTAAGACCATATAACCATTTGCACTTATTCTAATTGAAATTAGGCCTGATAAAGACACTTTTGCTGTGCATAGTAGTACTGCTCACAGGTGCACTGCTGGCTGTTGTAACATAGCATATCCCTCTTTATTTATTTTAAGCAGCTCTCTTATTTACACTAAGCAGGCCTGTTGGAGGCTGAGTGTTACTGCTCACTTTTGGTGTGCATTATATTCTGTTTCATATAGACCCACCGCTGCCCGGGGGATCTTAAAATATCACCTACTACCACGCCAGTTAGACTATGTCGGGCAGACAAGTGCCTGAAAGTGAAAAGAGGAGTGGCAGAGGCCAAGATTCCGCAGGCAGAGCTCGCATCAGACTGGGGGCCAGTAGCAGCAGGAGTCACGCTGAGAGACCTAATCTGCCAGTATCTGCTAGCGGTCGGGTCTCCACCAGTAACGCATCTGCCGTGGTAGATTGGTTGACGCGCTCATCAACAACATCATCACAACTTACGTCTGAGACCCCCAGTCTAGGGTCGGTAGGTTCCTCTGACACAACCCTGAGTTGGCATGCCCCGAGAGCAGTCCCTGTCCTCCCATTGCCTCTGTCCTACGCCGTTCCCTCCCCCAGCGACGTATCCTATGCTTTGGGTTCAGCTCCACTCTTTAGTGAGGAGGACGATCAGATACAGGAGGACAGTCAGCAGCTACTGCCCAGCCAAGAAATGGAGGTGGCTTCTCTAGCTAGGCAGACAAATAGTGATGTGGACAGTGTCGTGGGTGCTGCGAGCATTCCAGCTCCTGCGCCAGACACTGTTGACGAATCCACGAACATCAGTGACGTACAGCCACAACTCGGTGATGATGATGATGACGATGAAGCTGATCGCACTTGGGAGCCGGGTGATGAAGGGGCTTCATCGTCATCATCAGGAGAAGAGGGGCGCAGGTTGCCCCGGAGTCAGCAGCTGAGACAGCAAGGTGGTAGCAGTCAGCATGGGGGCACAATTCCAAAGGCTGGAGCCGGCCGGGGCCGGGGTAGAGCACCTTCTGTGCGGCAGTCTACCTTATCGGGAGGTAGTGGAGCAGGGGTTCCTGGAGTTGGCAACAGCAGCAGTGAATCAGTGAGGCCAGGGGGTGGGAAAAGTAGCTACTCGGCAGTGCGGCAGTTTTTCCTGAAGCATCCGCAGGAGGGTAACATGGCCACATGCAAGATATGTAGGCAGAAGGTGAAGCGTGGCCAGGGTCCAAATGTTGGCACCACGGCCCTGCGTCAACATATGATGCGTCACCATAAAGCGACCTGGGAGAACCGAGGCTCCCAAGGGGTGGTCCAGTCTGCTTCCTCACCAAGTGAGCTCCCAATTTCTGCCAGCCAAGGCTCCAGCACCTCAGCTGAAGGCAGCTCTGCGTCATACCCATCCTCTGTCGCTCCTGCTCCTCCTCCTCCTCCTCCAAGTCATGCATCCTGCCAGCAATCCATCAGCGAAGCCATGTCCAAGAGACAGCAGTATGCGCCCACGCATCCTACGGCGCAGAAGCTGAATGTGCTCCTGTCCAAGTTGCTGGTGCTGCAGTCGTTCCCTTTTCAGGTGGTGGAATCTGCACCTTTCAGAGAACTGATGGCTTGTGCCGAGCCGAGGTGGAGAGTCCCAAGCCGTCATTTCTTTGCCAAGAAGGCAGTACCAGCGCTGCACACTTTTGTTGAACAGAAGGTGGGCCAGTCCTTGAGCCTGTCGGTGTGTAGCAAAGTGCATGGCAGCGCCGACATCTGGAGCTGTAACTACGGTCAGGGACACTACATGTCGTTTACGGCCCACTGGGTGAATGTGGTCCCTTTGCAGCAGCAGCAGCAACTTGGACAGGTCACGCCGCTTCGGCCTCCGCGCTCCCTGCCCGTTGGGCCTGTGACACCGTGCGACTCGGCCTCCTCATCCTCCGCCATCTCCTCACCCTCCACTGTAGGCTCAAGTCTCAGTGCCCCTCCAGTCTACCATGTGTGCAGGGCACGGAGGTGTCACGCAGTGCTTCACATGGTTTGTCTTGGCGAACGGAGTCACACAGGGGAGGAACTGCTTAAATGTATTCATCAGGAAATCCAAACATGGCTTACTCCAAGAAAACTTAAAATGGGAATCATGGTTACCGACAATGGGAAGAACATTTTGTCTGCGCTGCGCCAAGGAAGCCTGACCCATGCCCCCTGCATGGCTCACGTCTTCAATCTGGTTGTCAAGCGGTTTCTGAAGTGTTCCCCCATCTGCAAGACATCCTAACAACTTCAAGGAAACTTTGCATGCACTTCAGCCACTCCTACACCGCCAAACACACCCTTCTTGAGCTACAGCGTCAGAATGGTATCCCCCAACATAGTCTGATTTGCGATGTTTCCACCCGTTGGAATTCCACCCTTCACATGTTGGACCGATTATATGAACAGAGAAAAGCCATCACGGATTTCCTGATGATCCAAGCAGATAGGGGGACTCCCCTGTGTAACTTCAATGTCAACCAGTGGCAGCTCATACGTGACACCTGCCGTTTGCTCAGGCCCTTTGAGGAAGCCACTTTATTTGTCAGTCGGCAGGATTACGGGATGAACGACGTGACTCCACTGCTTCATGTACTACAGCACATGTTGGAAACCATGGCTGGTCAGGGCACTGGAGACATGGCGTTTACATCTTACGGCCACACGAACCCCGTTGGAGCTGGACTGGAGGAGGAGGAGGAAGAGGAGGAGGAGGAGTTGCCCAGCGAAACACAGTTTAGGCTTGGCGAAATGGCTGGTTTATCTAGTCAGCGGACAGGAGAGGAGGAGCAGGAGCAGCCAGAGGAGCTAGAGGTTTTTGAGGAAGGCGAGACAGAGGACCCGGGCACACCGTGGCAGTATGCAGTGGAGATGGAGACAGGTAGTCCATCCGAGTCACTTGCGCAAATGGCACGAAGCATGCTCACGTGCTTGCGTAGTGACCCCAGAATTGTTTCCATCTGTCGGCGGGATGACTTCTGGCTGTCCACCTTATTGGACCCTCGCTTCCGGCACAAAATGGGGGCATTTTTTAAACCCACCGAGAGGGAGGACAAACTCAACTACTACAAAGACATTCTACGTAGGCAGTTGGCCGATGCCTATCTGCACCATGGTGCATACTCTCGCAGGTCTGACTCGAGGGGACCTCTGCGCTCACCTTCCACTGCCATGGCCGCCGGGGGGGGTTGGCAGGAGCAGCAGCAGCAGCTCCATCAGCAGCCTCAGTCTTCAGTCGCTAATGAGTAGCTTTCTACACCCGCATAGTGAGGCTACTCATGAGCAGCAGGAAGACCTGGAGCAGGACCTCAACCAGCAGGTCATGTCATACTTTGACATGACCATGCCAACACACCTTGAGGATCCGCTGGACTTCTGGGCAGCCAAACTTGATTTGTGGCCGCAACTAGCAGAGTTTGCCCTGGAAAAGCTGTCCTGCCCGGCAAGTAGCGTGCCATCTGAGCGGGTGTTTAGTGCGGCGGGGGCCATAGTTAGGGCGAGGAGAACTCGTCTGTCAACTAAAAATGTGGAGAGACTCACCTTTGTCAAAATGAATCAGGGATGGATCAGCCAGGATTTCCACCCACCAATGCCTGATGCATGCGACTAGATTCAGCATGGTGCCACGTTTTACACTTTCCAAATGGTGCAAAACATATGTATGTCTTTAGGCCATTTTTTGGGCTCCTGCTGCTGCTGCTGCCAACTTCTGCCAACTCCAGGGTGTGATTCATCCAATTTTTGGGCTCCTGAAGCCAACTCCAGTGTCTCTTTAAAGTAATATTTGGGCTCCTGCTGCTGCTGCTGCTGCCAACTCCAGGGTGTGATTCATCCAATTTTTGGGCTCCTGAAGCCAACCCCAGTGTCTCTTTAAAGTAATATTTGGGCTCCTGCTGCTGCTGCTGCCAACTCCAGGGTGTGATTCATCCAATTTTTGGGCTCCTGAAGCCAACTCCAGTGTATATTTGGGCTCCTGCTGCTGCTGCTGCCAACTCCAGGGTGTGAATCATCCAATTTTTGGGCTCCTGAAGCCAACCCCAGGGTCTCTTTAAAGTAATATTTGGGCTCCTGCTGCTGCTGCTGTCAACTCCTGCCAACTCCAGGGTGTGATTCATCCAATTGTTGGGCTCCTGAAGCCAACCCCAGTGTCTCTTTAAAGTAATGTTTGGGCTCCTGCTGCTGCTGCCAACTCCAGGGTGTGATTCATCCAATTTTTGGGCTCCTGCTGCTGCCAACTCCAGTGTCTCTTTAAAGCAATGTTTGGGCTCCTGCCCCTCATAGTGATGCCACTTCAACTCTCTGCAATTGTGCCGCTCTGCGATTCTATTAGCGATGCCTCTGATCTGCATGTGATATTTCTTCAAAGTATTATTTAACTAACCCAGCACGCATCCTGTGCGTGTTACAGCAAGGCAGAATGGTTTACAACCCTAATGAGGCTCTAGGAGGCTCAGAAATAGCCGTTTTTAATAGCGATTCGTTGCGAATTTATTCGGGTCGAAACGATTTTTGTTGCAAAATTCGGCTAATCAGTCGAATCAAATTTTTCAAAAGTTCGCTCATCTCTAATCACAGCTTTTCATTACAATTAAGAACTAATCATAGCAGCTAGCCATGGCTCCTCTTTTCATAGCCAAACATCTCCCATTAAACTCTCATTTTTATTTTATTAGACAGTTTATTGTGGATTTTGTGACTTTTTAAAGAACATAACATTTAACTGAAAGGCTTCATTGTGAAATTGTTGAATCTTAAAAACAAGTGAACAATCTTAAAATCTTAAAACAAGTGAGCAAAATTATATACCGTCTGTTAAAAAAATGTTAAGCTTGTTGTTTTGCTTTAGGGCAAGAATGAAAAGTCTGGAATCATAGGGTTTGTTAATATAAAACAGCAGAATGCCAGCCAGATTTTTACAATGTAATAGCAGGACTCCATACTACTTGTTACATTGTATAATGCGAGGAAGAGGGGCAGAAGCAAGAGTTCTATAACTGTCAGTACTGCTGAAAATGACACCTGAAAAATTCTCCCGAGGCCTCATGACCCAAGGCGATAAAACCTCAGCTAAATATGGTGCTGGATTTCACCGAGGCAATCATGAGAAAAGCATTTGTGAAGCAGACAGCTGGAGAGTGTTCAACCCCCAAACCCCCCGTTTCACTCACCTGCATTCACTGGTGGCCAAAGAAAGTGGAAGCTAGAGCCATGTTTCACCAGGGTATTATGGTGAAGGTAAATGGAAGTGTATGGGGGGGGGGTATCCGACAATTTGGATGCCCCCCCTGGCACAATGCGGTCCTTGGTAGAAAATGGGGGTTGAACTTCTTTAAAACTTGCAGGGCTGAACAAACTGAAAAGTTAATAAAGTGCCAGGAATGTACTGCTCCTAAAGTGCTATAGCAGGCAAAGGCAGTTGTTATACTATTGCGTCTGTATTGCAAGGTCTTTGACCCTTCCACCCCATGGCTTGCACTTGAGAGGTTTAGGGCAACCTCAGGTAAGCCTGCTCCCAATTTATCTATTGCACTGTATGTCCCAAATGGGCTCTCAGAGATTAGAGTTAGGACTGCACCCCACAGAGGCACTTTGGCGTAGTGGTGCAGCTTAAGCATACTTCTGCAGATGTGTGTGACCGAGTCCTCTGTTTTTAACCAAGTTTAGAGACAGATTATAGGCTGGCCTGCAAGCTAACAGGGTTGAGTGCTGTGGCTCCTTTAAGACTTGTGTGTACTATTGCGTCTGGCTACGTTTGGCACTGTCTTCCGTTGTTCAAACTGTTTTCCATTTTTAAATTGAAGAAGAAATGGCCTTGATATCGGTTCAGGTTCACCTCATGATTTCTATTCCAAAGCAAGTGGGTGTGACCCTTGGATTTGTGATGCTTTATAATAATCAGCATAAAAATCTGCATAATCGTCTGGGTCTGTAAGAGCTCCAGAACTTGCTACAGACACCCTGTCTGTGCTTTTCCCCTCTCCCCTGTTGCTAGGTGACAGTGGAGCCAGCACTCCCAGACATACATGTCCCAAATGCACATGCGCGCACTGCCAAAATGCATTAGTGCACTCCCAAAGTGCAAGCGCTCAATCCCAAAGCGCAAGCATGCTCTCCCAAACATGCATGTGCCCACTCCAAAACATGCATGCGCACTCTCTCAAAGTGCTTGCATGCACTCCCAAAGCACATGTGCCCACTCCCAAATGTCCATGTGCGCCCTCACAAATGTCCATATGTGCACTCCCAAACGTCCATGCGTGGACTCCCAAAGTGCATGCGCACAATCCCAAAGCGCATGCACACAATCCTAAAGCACATGCCGTGCAATTGAAGATCATCTAGGTTGGCAGGTAGCTTTGGGCCAGTAGGCATCCGCCTGGGAGGAGAGCGGAGAAAGAGGGGGCAGATGCAGTGCTGCGCTGTCCTGGCATGGCAGGCACTGTGATGCTCTCATCTGGCATTGGCTGGGAAGAGCGGAGGAAGGGGGGGCGGACACAGTTGCTCTCTTCCAACATCGGCCAGGGAAAAAAAGAGGAAGGTGGGCCAGCAGGCATCACGATGCTCTAATCTGGCATACTCCAGGGAGAGCAAAGGAGGACAGATGCTGTTGCCAGAAGGTGGGGCTGCAGACTTCGCACTGCTCTCACCCGCATTGGCAGAGGTTACAGGGAAGAGGAGGGGTGGGATGGGAGGAGGTTATTATGCTAATTGGGGCCAGCGATCCCGTCCTTGCTGTGACCACCTGATTCGGGGTGAGTTGTGGGGGAGGTGGGGGTCTAACCAGAAAATCAATGTGAATTGCTCAAAAACAGCATGGTTCAGAAGCTGAAGTCCAGTGCTGTGACCACAGAAACCAGGTAAGCACTGGATTCAGCTGGGGAGAATGTCTGTATGAAGAAACCCTTTAAAGTACCAAGTACAATATTATAATCTGCAAATACATATACAAGTCAAGTAAATATTATAAATATAATACTATAATATAATATAATACTAACCTAGAGCTAAAAATATTTTATCAAACCTACAGAATCACAAAGGTGGACCTAAAGCACCTAATCAAACTTACTGTACAAAGTAAAAACAAAGCACATGATTTCCCTTAATGTAGCTAATCCTTGGCATTGCACCCTTAGGATTTATAAGGGCCTTGGATGTCACAGAGACGTAAAGAGATGATTTGCATAGCTCCACCTACTGCAGGGATAGATGTGTAATGCTATCTGTCCCCATATTCAAAGTGTAATCAAATACTTACTAAAGTGTAATCAAATATACTAAACTAAATACTATACTAAAATGTATTATTGAAATTACAGTCACAAGGCAAAAAAATGTATACACTTTCCTTACTTAAGCCACGACTGTCAGATGATAATCCACAAGGTGACATAATTCCAGCTCCTACATATGTCAGAGTGGGAGTTACGTCACTTTGTGCATTACACCATGTTGTTTTTTATTGATTTGTATGAACTGTGAAATGCCTGGATGAGGTTGGATCATATATAAGGTTGCAGATGGATATTTGATTGTATGATGACCTGTTAATCCCAGTCTGATGCTGATATTACATGTACAGCTGGTTAGGCACAATGTTGTGGTGATGGTTGCCCGTATTACGAGGCAACATATTTTTGTATAACGACTTTTTGCAGCTGGACTTGAGAGACTTTTTAATGTATGCATTTCCATTTTTGATGTGCTTTTTATGTTATTTATATTTTTGATTAATAGTAACTAATACCATAGGGTAGCAATAAAATGTTTGTTTGTATCATCTATTTTTTAGCACATTAATTTAGATTAAATCCTTACTTTGGGTTAAACCAGAACACTCATTCTTAATATAATGGGTAACAGCTCCCTCCGAGAAACCAAGCAGTCACATGATACTCAGGTCTCCCCTGGATATACGTCCGACAGTGACCTCTCTCGACAGCCAATTGCGTGGATTGATTTCACCTGGGAATTTTGAATTTTGTTTTTACTGGGCATTACAGCGTGGGAGAGGGGGCACCGGCAATCAGGATACCCCCTCCGCAAGGAAAGACACCCATTTTGTCTCAAACAATCAGATATCACCAGGCAAGGATCTTGAATAAATCATGATGTTATAATTAAATGTAATTATAGATAGGAAAGTGGCTTTAAGGTCACTTTTCAAATGCAATGAGCAGGAGGTGTCTCTCTCTCTTCACTCTACCTAATAATTCTGTTTGCAACTGCAGAATAAGAAAGAGTGAGAAGCTAATCCCAGGTTGTTCACTTTTAGTGAGGTTGGAGACCTCTATCTATGAGGCCGATTCATTAACAGCGGCAGGTAGCGACAGTTGAGCGACTGTAGCGGCATTTTCAGAGCGCCCGCTAGTAGTCGCTGTGCTTGGCCGTTGTTCGGTAGTTGATAGCGACTCAGTCGGTTTGCCATAATGTTGAATATTGGGTGAGGAGTCGCTATTTGACAGGTTCCGCGCTGTATGGGAGCGCATGATCGCGACTGGCCCTAGCGACCGGCTCCCACCATATTCATTAAAAAATCACGCTCAAAAAATTATCGCGCTGTAAAATGCATGTTTAAACCCCAGAGCGCTGGCGGCGATGGGTTAAAAGTAGTTTTTTAACCCCCAAACAACCATATTTTTGGAAACCAAAAAAAACAAGTTTTTTAAATAATTTAGTAATATGAATGCATTAATATCAGACCTGTAATACCAATTCTGTACAATTATTTTTTTTTTTCTCTTAAAAAATTTATCTAAAATGGCAGAAGTGGTCACAGAATTCTTCACATTTAAAAAAAAAAAATAATAACAATTAATTATAAATATTTAAAGATTGTTCCATTGAAATGCATTGGAGAGCGCCAGGAGGCGAGAGGTGATACCTGTCGCTGTTCAAGGTCAGACGCTGGCGCTGTGGGCTGAGGCTGGAATAATGATGAATGAGTCGCTATATGGCGCTATCTCAGTCGCTAAGCAGGATTGGCTTGATAAATGTGTGATTGTGGTGGGGAGCTGGCGTTCTCGTGGCGGTGCCCGTCATTACCGGCCGCTCACCAGTCGCTACCTGTCGCTATTCATAAATAAGGGCCTATATATCAGAAGTGAGAGATAGAATGAGTATCCCCCCATTCCCCAGCCAGCATGATCCAGCAGCTGCTGCTCCAACTCCAATGGCTATGTACTGGGTCCAACACTAATTTCCATTACCGCTTATAGACAGTGCACCAGCAAAATCTATCCCCCCTGAAAAAGTGTTGGTCTGCGGTGTACCAAGGTTTTCTCTCTGAAAAATAAATTACTCACAGTGCTAAATTAACCGTAATCAACCTTAATGTAGTTCTTTGGTATAAAATAGTTATTGGGTCACTTTAACTGTGCTGTCCTTTTTTTGTTGCTTTGGCCATTAATAAGGATATACAGTTTTTAATTCTTGTTGGCATGTTTATGACTAGCTTTGTTAGAGGACAGGCAGGCTGATTCAGGTATCGGCAGATGAGTGTCTGTATAGCAGTGCTTCGAGCGACCGCTAGTAGATGCTGTGATCGGCTATCGGGCGCTGTAACAGAGCGTCTCAGTCACTGTAGTAACCTGGCCGGCATTGATGAATGTGATGTATGTTGGGCGTTCTAACACCATTGTAGAGAGTGAAATGTAGCACCAGCTCAGCGACTCACACAATATTCAACAAAAAAATAGACTCAAACAATGTATGCGCTCTGGATTTGGTCTCTATATAGAGCGGCAGACTCTGTGCGATTAAAGTCTGTTTTTGAACACATAGCCACCAGTAACAAAGTGAAAGTACATGGAATTACATTGTTGTAACATTGTGACATTAATACTTTAATGCCAGACCTGTAATGACAATTCTGCATAAAAGTCTAAAAAATCAAAAAAGTTTTCAAAAATGACACAATTATTTGAGAAAAAAAAATTAAAACAAAAAACCCTGTTTAAACAGAAGAAAAGTAACGTCCATTGAAATTTATTGGAGAGCGACAGGTAATACCTAGCGCTCTGGAAGCTAGAACGCCGGCGCTATACACTAAGCACCCTGTAATGATGAATCGTACGCTACATGGCGCTCACCAGAATGGCCTTCATATATGTGGTATTGCATACAGCACCCAGCGTTCATCAGGCGCTGCCTGCCGCTACGAGGCACTACCTTGGCGCTATCCCTTGATGAATAAACCCCATAACTGCCCCCCCCCCAGTTTCTCAACCTCATTATAAAAAATACTTACAGGCCCCGAGGTGGGTATGAACACCGGATCTCATGTATTGAAAAAAAGTTGTGTGGGGACCGATCTTCAATTGGGCTGTCTGACGGGAGGGGTGTGGACCTGGGGATCCCCGTGGGTGCTCCCCTGCACAGGTATTTAATTGAGGATGTAGAGGCTTACAAAAACACTTGGCAAAGCTCTGTCTTATATTTCTGATGATTTATGGAAAAAAAGCATATTTTCTTGCTGCAATTAAATGTTCCACAGTGACAAATGTGAAAACTTTAAGGAGCTAATTACTTTTTTGGCACGGTTTTCGATATCTACCAATAAAAAGTGGGAATAGTGCCTGCCAAAACCGTAAATGTATTCAGGTGGAATAATAGTTTATTTCTTACACTTTAGCTACATGGTCTAAGCTGTAGCGCTCAGCGGCATGCTGTTTTAATGTACTTGCTGGAGGAAAAGCCAGATTACATTTTAAACTGACAGTTAACACAGCACCTCAGTGCATGCCACTTTGCCACCTACATAAAATCTTAAGCTATATATATAAAAGCTCCTTCCGGATACCTCAATTTCTCTTTGGAAATGACTTAAATGGACCATTTAAAGTCCCGCTAGATACTTGTGCCAGCCGGACATTCCCAGCAGCTTTAAAAACCAACAGGAGGGACTAAACAAGAATGACTCAGTTGACACAGGGGTCCACCAACTAATGTTTTACCGCTGAAGAAAGCCTAAAAAGAAAAAAGCAAATCAAAGTAAGAAAGCAGTGACTAATGCATGGACAAAAGGAAATCCAGCTGAAATAAATTGCAGTTTTTCCTTCATAAGGCCTTTGCTCACACCCCAACCCAGTTTGCCCTAGGAGATTAATAAGTATCCCGGCGTGTTAAACAAACACTCTGATGGTGGAATGCATTAAGGCAAAGAATGATCAATTGTATAAGTGGAGCCAGGGCTGCCTGCTGGTTACTTTCTTCCAGCGTGTGGGAGTTTCCCCTAAATACTCCTATCACTTTCACATCTGACATATTATGTCACAACAGTGCAGAGTAGTCATTCGGCATTCATCACATGCTTATCAAGGTGTTTTCTTGCTGATGATTAGGAGACGTTACTATGGCCCTTATTCATCAAGCAATAGCGCCAGGTAGTGTCTGACGAGCGCCAGGTAGCGGCAGCTAACGGCGACTACCGACTCAAGTACGCCCGGCGGCGGTCACAATGACGCATTTATCAAGCAAAATGAGGCTAGCGCCGGCGAGAGCGACGGCTAGCGCGGCATTCATCATGAAGCCGGCTGGACCGAACAGCGCCGCTGCAAATTCCTTCACAGCGACACGTATTACCTGGCGCTACCTGCCGCTCTCCCATACATTTCAATGGCAGACGCTGCAATGATTGTTCTTAGTGGTTTTGGGGTTTTTTGCTTTGGGACAAAATTCAACACATGTTTATATTGATATGTTTTATGAATCTAGCTGGTTATTTATCTTTTTTTTTTTTTTTTTTTTTTTTCACAATGTAATGTTGTGAGTGACATGGGAATTGCATCTCCTCCACCAAAACTCATTGGCCTCAAAAGCGCTGGTTTTCCACACAAACGGGGCTTGTAAAGCTATTTTGTAGCCTGTCAGGTTGGGCGGTCACGTTCGCTCTTCGAAATTGTCAGCGCCCAAGCTATTCGGCAGCCCTGTCCTTGATGAATCTGTGTTGGTCAGTGTTTGTGCAGTCGCTGTTTTAATTCGCTATGTGGCGGCGCGAGCGTCGCTGTGCCTCGCTGCGCTGCGTTGTGCGGCGCTGTGCTGTTCATACATGTGCCCTTCTGCCATTTGCAAGCAATTCACTTCCCGCGACCCCAGTCGTTGTTAATGAATACACTGTAGTTGTGAGCGTGCCTGGCCACATATTGCAGGATTAACATTCAGTCGTACCAGCTCATAACAACCCGTTATGCATTCTCATGTGTGCCACATTTTCAGGTAGTTGTCTAGTTTGATTGTGTGATGACTTTGTGAAGGAATAAGATTTGTATATTTAAGCACAACGGTGTATGCTTTAGAAGGACCTATGCATTACAGTATGTAGAACCCCCTGCTAAATCAAGCTAATAATTTGTGGCGCCGTGGGCCCTAGCTTGTTTTGCAGCGTCATTTTAATGTTTTTCCGCCACTTAGCTTGCACATAGCTGATATTAGCTTGTCCCTGCTGCGCGCATGTTTTTTTTGGGAATTTTGAAGCACAGTTGCTTGCGTCATATCCGGTTCCGGGATCCTCCTTTGCGTTTCAACGCCACCTTAAGGTAAAACTGTCTTGCGCTTATGCCAATAGCTTGTTTTTCAGCGTCATTTTAATGTTTTTCCGCCACTTAGCTTGCACATAGCTGATATTAGCTTGTCCCTGCTGCACGCATGTTTTTTTGGGAATTTTGAAGCACAGTTGCTTGCGTCATATCCGGTTCCGGGATCCTCCTTTGCGTTTCAACGCCACCTTAAGGTAAAACTGTCTTGCGCTTATGCCAATAGCTTGTTTTTCAGCGTCATTTTAATGTTTTTCCGCCACTTAGCTTGCACATAGCTGATATTAGCTTGTCCCTGCTGCACGCATGTTTTTTTTTTGTGTTTTGCAGCACAGTTGCTTGCGTCATATCCGGTTCCTGGATCCTCCTTTGCGTTTCAACGCCACCTTAAGGTAAAACTGTCTTGCGCTTATGCCACTAGCTTGTTTTCAAGCGTCATTTTAGTTTTTCCGCCACTTAGCTTGCACATAGCTGAGAATAGCTTGTTGCTGGGGCGCGGTGCGTATTTTTGTTTTGTTTTGTTTTTTATGTCTCATGTCGCTAGCGTCATTTCCGGTTCCTGTTTCCTCCTTAGCGTTTCCAATATGGCTCCCAAACGGCGAGTAATGCGCCTCCCCAGCTCCTCCTCAGATTCCGGCCCCACCACCCCTCCCCCACATCCCCCACCTACCTCACCTTCCCCAAATACCACCCCTCCCACCCATTCCCCTCCTGGGCCCCAAAAACAAAGGCGCACCCGGGTGGATAGCCGGGTCAATGGCCAGGTTGTGAAAGTGAGTATTTTAGTTATGTATTTTTAGCTTAAAAATTTATAAACACACAGGGTGGATAGGGGCTGAATTTTTATTGTTTTTAGTCCTAAATTTAACACTCCACATGGGGCATCCCCATTGTGGATGTCCTGCTTGGATGGCCCCCCCCCCCCCCCCTGGAGGGCCCAAAAAATTACCTCTGGCCCGTCCCATCTGTGCATGCGTGAGTTGCGGATGCCTATTGCGCTTACCTCTAGCAGGGTGTAGCCCTGCGCCATACATATTTTCATTTGGTGTGCAGGCGCACTCCCTGTTAGAGTCAAACGCCACATGCGTACTTTGCCGTGCAGACACAGCTGAGCTGGTATGCACCTCCCAAGGCCCTTGGATGCGCATACCACACCGGCGTGGAGCGCTGTGTTTGGCTTGCGGAGTGACGTGGGAGTGTCCTCAGCGGTGTATTTGGGCCCTTCAAAGGGGGTTGCAGACAGTGGGCCACCCACAATAGTTGTGGCCCAAAAAAGTGCACCCAAACCCAGAATAATGTAAATCCTGGGTGTGGGTCCACTTTGATCTTGTCTCTGTATAACTGTTTATGACATTGTTCTGAGGTCATGTTTTTATTTGTTTTTTTTGTTTTTTTTCCTAGGACTTCTGCCTGGCCGAATACGACTATGCCCGAGGAGCGAAAAAACGCCTTGCCATGGAGGTGAAGGCCACTGTGTCCCGGCGCTTCAAGACCGACCTGACCATCCGGGCGATCCAACAAAAATGGTCAGATTTTAAGCGCCGGGACCCAGAAGGCGTGTACCGCCTATATGATGCCTACGCATCAGGTAAGTTAAAGCTTAGGTTCTTTTTTGCCTTTGTGCAGAATCATCTGCTAAGCTGTGTCCTTTTTTGCTCTTTATATTAATTATTTGCTTTCACCCCCTCCACACAGATAAGCGTCCTCCCCTGGGGAAACGTGGGAAGGGATTCCTCCCCCGAACCAGGCAGGCGGACTCGGGGGAGTCATCGGGGGAGGGTCCCTCCCGCGGGTCCTATTTAGAGGACCCAGGGGAGGAAGGGGATGACGCCCCAGAGGAGTGTGCTGCTGGGGGGCAGGCTGGATCAAGCCTCAGCTCCTCACACTCTGAGGCTGAGGACTCTCACCAGGCAAGGGGCCACTCTCAAGCAGGGAGTGAGAGGGAGGAGGGTGGCCCTTTGCCTGGTGGATCTTCTGAGCAGAGTGTGAGGAGCCGAGGCTCCCCGCCTCCTCCTCAGAGCCCTCCCTGGGCTTCAAGTGGCGCTTCATCCCCTGGTGAGTTTACATGTTTTAATTGTTAGTCTGTGCAAGGTTTCATCTGACCATTTGTGCTTAGCCCTTGCAATTCCTCTGTAATTTGCAGGGCATCATATAGGCGGCACCTCCATGGATTTTTGGCGTCAAATCCTCCTCGGGCATAGTCGTGGTAAGTGTATGTTTTAAGCTAGTTCATTTGGGACTTTATGTCATTCCTTAAAGTGGACCCACAAACATTGCTGATATTGCTTGGATTATGGCGCCTTGCCTGCCAAATCACATCCCTCACCCAGGGCCCCCCCCCAACCAAACACCACAAACTACTTCCCTCTTTGGGGGTGGCAGAAGCCATTGTCCCTGCCTCCTGTGTGGCACTCGAGATGTGTGTGCGCCTGCGCTCTGTTTCATACTGGCATGCGTGTGCGCACACACTGGCGGAGTGATGTGCGGAAGGCAGGGGCGGTGGCGGACTAAAATTGTGTTGCTCTGCCAAAGTAGACTACTACACTGAATATTCACAATCCTGTGTCTTGGTACACTTTTAACAGACACGTTTCCTGGTCCATTGTCTCAGCTGGTTTGCTAATGTACATTAACATCACAAACCACACTACAGTGCTAGCCAACTGGAAACCACCCCTATGTTTCTGGCCACACCATGATGTGTGCTAGCAATAGTTAATTTACATGAAGTAGTTAGGGCAAACACATGTTGCACACTGGTAACATTATCCATTAAATTGGTAATGAGTCATTTACATTGCAATGTAAAGGTTAGTGCCAGATTTTCTAAATGGATACATGTGGCAACCATAAACACTTCACATTAACTAATGGGCCAGGAATATAGCAAATATCGTTTAACATGTATGTAAAGAAGTGTTTGTTTTTGGAGCTAACACTCAATAACCAGATTGATGTTCAAACTTCGGGTGTCATAGCTCCACTAAATGTTGTTTGGTATTTTGTTTTTTTATGGACAGATGTTGCTACGCAGACGGAGGCAGAATTCCTCCTCCCCACACCAGCTCCAGGGACGGCCAGCAGCATGGGCCACCGCCACAGCTGCGATGGTGAGTACATCCAAATTAATATGGGTAAATACTTTGTAAACATTTCTCTTCTAGTTACATTTGTAGAAATTTGAAATTGACCAATGTGTGAATATCACACACATCTAGGTTAAATGTGTTTGGTCAATAATCCAACATGCCAGTCACCATCCTTGATAGTTGCCTCACATTCTTGTTACGGACACATACGGACTATTTGTGGCGTATAGACAACCAAATGGGGCTGATTAGGTGTTTAACAAGAACATTATAGGGCAAACTTCCATCTTCCTTAGGCACTGATGTTTGGCTTGGACTAAAGACATAAATGTCCTTACTTGGCCATAAACATTATTACCTTTGCAAGAGTTAACCTGGCCCAACACCAAGGGTGTTTAATGTGCATTAAACATTTAATTTGCCAACAACTAACAACTAACACCCCGCGGAACATACGATAAGTGCAGGTACCACGGGTCCACCCCACCAAGCAAACCCCTAATTATGGGAACTTATCTTCCGCTGGCTCCTGCGCAACACTCCAGACGTGCATTATTCCCCCCTGGGCCTCTGTGAATGGCCGCCGGGTCCCCATGAGCAGCCAGAGAGTGACATGCGTGAAGAGGGGGTGGAAGAGGAGTGTACATTCCTGTTCCCTGCATAGACGTTAGCGTGCGTTCTTTGTGCCAAGCACGTTGGAGCATGGAGAGGTGAGTGGCTATGGATTAGTGTGTGTATACACACATCAGGGGAAATACAGATCTGTGAGAAACAACAAAGTGGGCCAAAACCCAGGATAAACTATATTGTGGGTGTTGGTCCACTTTAAGAGTAAAGGTATGTGGTCCTAACATGTTTTCAAGCCAATATTAAAACTTTATTTTAAAATGTTAGGGGCACATTGTTCACCAATGTTAATGTGAGTGTTAGCAAGTTAGAAACACTGACATTACATTGCTACATCTGTGTATGTTGAGTTCCCAATCAAATTCTAAGATATTTTTTATCACATCTCTACAGCTTGTATACGCCAGCATCGCAGACTGTGGCGGGCCTTCCGACAGATGAAAGGGATGCTGCTGGCCATGAAGAGGCGTCGGAGACGTTAGGGTGGGGGGGATGGCTGCCCTGGCCATGTTTTCTTGGCTTTGTTGGCCTATGTTGGCCGTGTTGGCCCAATTTCTATAAATACATTTATATTTACCAAGAACTGTGTTGTTCCTTGACCAGCATAGGTTTAGATTCCCCAAAACCATTATGTCTAAAATTAGGCAGCCATTTTGAGCCAGTACATGTTTACACCATAGTAAGCAATGTTAACTAATGTGGCACATAAATGGTGGCATAATATTAGAGATGATTGAGCAAATAAACCCTGACTGTGTATTTAGCTTTCACATGTATGGATAAACACAAATTAGAGGTGGTTTTAAAAAATATATTTACATAAATCATAAGAAAAAGGTATACAAATTAATATTCTTGGCTGGGTGGCCGGGGAGGTTGGGAGTCATTGCTAGGGGCGGTGTTGGGGGACAACAGTGCAGTAAAAAATATAGACTGCTGTTGTATGAGCTGTTGTAGCAACAACAAAGTTTGGTCCTGCCGCTGTATTGCCTCTGCCTGGCGCTGTATAGCTTCTTCCTGGCGCTGTACAGATTGCTCGATAACATTTGCAAGGCGACCAAGGTCCTGGTTCTGTGGTAGGTTTTGCCTTAACTGGTCCACCTGGCGCTGCAGGCCCTCATTTTGTTGCTGACACATCAGCACCTGATTTTCCAACGCCGCAATGCGCTCATTAGTTCCATCACGCGGCTGTTGGCGACTGTAGTCCTCCAGCATCCGGACCCCTAGTTGGTAGAAATCGGCACTGGTTGGTGCCACACCTCCTCTTGCTGTGGTTGGAGGCTAAACAAATAGTAAACCACATTTTAGTGAAACGGAACAAATGCAGTTATGCCCCTCCCAAAAGTTACCATAAACACTCACTAGACAACTTACCCTTGTCTGAGCCTCTGAAGCTTGGCCACATGGGACTTGGGAAGAGGTCCCAGCTTGGGGTTCTGGTTCCGCCTCCTGCCAAAACAACAATGAAAGGAAATGTTACATGTTGCTTCTTCCACTACCCACGAATATGCCAATGGGTTTAGAGGTCGTCTACATCAGCCATGTTACCTGCGTGTCCTCCGGCCCAGGTAGGCTCGAGGTATCGCTGCCAGAGAGTCGCAAATCAACATCAGGGATGTCGGGCAAGTTGGCATATGCTAAACAGGAAAATCAGGTTAGTAGGTCTGTGGGCCAAACTCTAATGTAACCTGGTTAGGCTATCGAGGCCATACCTCTAAAAAGTTTAAAAATACACACTAGACCAAAGTTCTCGGTTAAAATCAGATTGTTAACATGTATGTTACAGGACTAAGACGCACTAATTTCTGCAAATCTCATCATAAACATTGCTTAAATTAAACATACCCGCAATATCCCAGATGTCTGGAGTGGGGTCCTCACTCGAGCTTGGACCTTGAAAATAGATGTGGACACACAAGTTGCCAGAAGCAAGTGGCACAACATTAGAGCCAAAATACAGACTAGAGCAAGGCAAAAACACTTACCCTCATCTCTGGCAGCTGGAACTTGAGGGGCCCTTTCTGGACAGCCACTTCCGATATTCGGGTCAACTAAAACAAATTAAAAATGTGTCTAAATAATCAGCAAACTACTACAGGGAATGTTTGGCTAAAAATATGTCCGCAAATATACATTGCTATCACTAAAATAACTAAGAGACTGACCCTGGGGAGGCAACCAGCACTCCCAAGAGGCATCTTCAAGTTTACCAAGCAAACATGTAGCTTAGTAGACTAACAAAATTGAACCAGTGTAACCTAAACAGCAGAAAGGATACATTATGTATTGCTCTACACACCAACAGGGTCCTGTTGACCGGCAACATCGGAAGTGGGGTCCAAAGATGAACCAGTCACTTGGCCTACCAAGAAAAAAGACAAATGAGACACATGCACTTGAGTCAAAGTGGATCAAGAAAGGTGAACACATGCACTTACCGACATCCAAAGAGTAGGTGGGATCCGGAGGAGATGCTGGGGCCAAGGGCATGGGAGCTAGGCCAAAATAAAACCAACATTGAGCCATAGCTAATGTGCGTAGCAAAATACAACATGCATTAAGGTGTGTGAGCAGCTCTTTCACTAATATTGACTAATCAAGCCAAGTGTGGCTCACACATTGATATGCCGATATATGGCTACACATCTCTGGCATCCTACATATCTACACATGTTAGGGCCTTGTTATTTACTGCCTGTGAGTGTTACAGTGGGCGTGCAATTAGGGCGCACGCACATATTATTAATAGTCAACAGGGCCAACCTTTATTGCTTGAGCTGCTCCCACACCCATTTGTTTAGAAAAAAACCAGCAAAAAAATAATGGGTAAATACCTTCAATGGCAGACTGGGGTAGCCTTGAGGTTGCTGGAAGGGCAGGAGCTTGGGTGTCCGGAGCCACATCCCGGACAGCAGCATGTGCACCTATGCATAAAGCAACAGACAGAAAAGTTACAAATGTTTGAGCTATAATGTAATACTTCACAGGTCCTACAGTTAGTTGGTCAGAATGTAAAAATGCTAATCACAGACATTAACATTAGGTTATAGTAAAAACCAGAAAATATGTACCTTCAGCCCAACCGGTGGTGTCATCCCCAGGATCCACACCCTGCAGCCGAGCCAGTGGGATTTTGGCCTTCAGCATCTCCTCATACGGCCTGTAGGTACTCTTTGGAGCCTGGATGAACCCACTGTCCACATCAAGATCGTGATTCATCTTTTTCATAAGGGCCCCTCGCAAAGTGTAGAAGCGTTTCCTGCAGGATGGGCCACTACGTGGGTGTTGAGCTGTGCTACTAAGCTCCACACCAATGGCATCCCACAGTTTGCTTCTTTCTTGTTTGCCTATGGACTTGCTTTGGGAGCCAAAGAGCAGCTCCCATTTCGCAAGTGTCAGGCGCACAAGATGATTATTCTCAGCCAAATTAAATTCAGGCTCCCTCTTGGCACCTGGGCGCTTAGCCTGGGGTGCTGCCCCACCTTCAGGCTGTGCCCTTTTCCGTAAGGGAGGTCTGCGCACAGCACCCACCAAACTCCTACTCGGGCCTGCTGTGGCCGGCAGATGTCCTGTATTTGGCTCCATCCTGTAGCTGCACACACACACAAATCAACACCCCACAAGCACGCATGCACACTACAGAATGGCATCGCAATCTCTTAGGCTTGGGCAGGTTTTATGTGCTCTAACAGCCAATCCAAAAGCAGCCCACTTAATTGATTCACACATACAGCCCAGTTCCTTCTAGGCACACCTCCACTGCACTGACAGAAGCATGTGTGTTAGCCAATTAACTCATTACAGACCTCAATAAACAAACAACACACACCCAAATCCAACAATGGACTGATGTATCTGCAACCCTTGTGACATGTGCTTAGCCTAACGGCTATTTAAAAAAACAACAGCTTCACTTTCATTGGTCCCCACCTGATTTTGGGCCCATGTCCGTTAATGCACGCACGTTACGGCTCAAGTACGCTAGTAGCGCTACTAGCGTGCGCGTGCGCACTCTGTTTTACGCACACCTGGGTCGGCTAATTGGCGCCCGGAAATAGCAGAGCGACGCAAAAGGCGGCAAAGCGGACCTGTCACTTTTGAAAATGAAGTATAAAAGGAAGGAATGAACTAGGTTCTGCTATTCTTACACTGTGGCAAAGGCTGTGGTGTGGTGCTGTGCTCGCTTCCCTTAGCTCATTTGAGCCTCTGTCTGGTTTCTGTCCTCACTCTCTGTGGCTTGTTGGGTGATTTCTGACATCAGTGCTGTTTCTTTAGGAGCTTGGTTTGGGTGGCATCTGCAAATATTGTGTAGCATACAGCAAGTGAGGCTTGATTTTGGGGCCTTTTGTGGGCTGTGCAGCAACTCCCCTCTTGGTTGTGCTTAACTTAGAAAGCTGCTTTTCAGCAGGCTGGTGGTTTGGACCACTATAGTTCTGGTTTTGTGGTGAGCTGCATTGTAGCGGGTGTGTGTGTAGTGTGATTGTTTGTGTGTGTGTTGTGTGTTAGTGTTTTTTTTTGATTATTTTTGTTTTTGTATATATCTTTAGTGTGTGTGATGGATAAGAGGGTGATGTATGGTGTCTGGGTGGATGGATGTATGTGTATGCTGAAAGAGCAGGAGGAAAGGGAGCGGGGTGTTGTGAGGCTTAGGGCACCCCGCTCCTTTGCAATCCGCCTTTCAGTATGGGACTTAAGTGACGAGCAGATCAGGAGCCGCTTCCGTCTGAATCGTGCTGCACTACAGTCCCTATATGATCAGATTAAGACCAAAATCGAGCCATCCACCAAACGCACTCACTCCATTCCAGGCATAGTACGCCTGTGTGCCACTCTTAATGTGTTGGCACGAGGGACCTTCCAGGCAACCTCAGCCCTCCTCAGCGGGATAAGCCAGGCTACTATGAGCCGCATCCTAATCCAGGTAGTTCTGGCAATTTGTGATTTAATCCCAATTTACATCAAGTTTCCTGAGGATGAGGAAGAGGTTGCCAAAATAAAACATGCTTTCTATCTGATGGGAGGGATCCCGAATGTGCTAGGGTGCGTTGATGGTACACATATCCCTTTCCGCCCTCCCCGTGCACAGGAGCTGTCCTACAGAAACAGGAAGCAGTTCCATTCATTTAATATCATGGTGGTCTGTGACCATGAGATGAAGCTGCGGGCGGTGAGATCGGGGTTCCCCGGCTCATGCCACGATTCTTACGTCTTGCAGCGGACAGTCCTGTGCCGGAAGTTTGATAACAACGAAATGCCAGCTGGCTGGCTACTGGGTAATAAATTAACCATCTCTATGTATTTTGCTAATATGTGGCCTAGTAAGGCAATTTTAAACAAACTACCACCCAAAAACATGTACTAGTACTAATTGTTGTCTCTCTCCTTGTGTTTTTTCTACAGCGGACAAGGGATATGGGCAGAGAACGTGGGTCATGACTCCGGTCAGGAACCCACGGACCTCTGCCCATGAACGCTACAATGCAGCGCATCGCAAGACCAGAAGCATTGTGGAAAGAACCATCGGCCTGCTGAAAGCACGCTTTCTCTGTTTGGCACGGCCAGGAGGAGAGATGCTCTACAGCCCACAGAAGGTTTCCAAAATCATCCTTGCCTGCTGTGTGTTACACAATATCTGTATATGTCACCGAATCCAAGCCCCCGAGGAGACAGCACTGGTGCCAGAAATCCCCAACCTGCCCGCAGATAGAAGTGAGGACACCCAGACTGGCGATGAGCTAAGGGAAAGGCTGATCACTTCTTATTTTGCGGTAAGCTAACTACCCTTCACTCTAATGCAAGTACTGCACTCCTGTTTAAATGTCTTTGACCTCCCATCCAAAAGAGCAAACAAACGCACTAAGGGGGGTTTAAGATGACCCAAACCACTCTAAGGGGGGTTTAAGATGACCCAAACCACTCTAAGGGGGGGTGTAAGATGACCCAAACCACTCTAAGGGGGGTGTAAGATGACCCAAACCACTCTAAGGGGGGTGTAAGATGACCCAAACCACTCTAAGGGGGGGTGTAAGCTGACCCAAACCACTCTAAGGGGGGTTTAAGATGACCCAAACCACTCTAAGGGGGGTTTAAGATGACCCAAACCACTCTAAAGGGGGGGTGTAAGATGACCCAAACCACTCTAAGGGGGGGTGTAAGCTGACCCAAACCACTCTAAGGGGGGTTTAAGATGACCCAAACCACTCTAAGGGGGGTTTAAGATGACCCAAACCACTCTAAAGGGGGGGTGTAAGATGACCCAAACCACTCTAAGGGGGGGTGTAAGCTGACCCAAACCACTCTAAGGGGGGTTTAAGATGACCCAAACCACTCTAAGGGGGGTTTAAGATGACCCAAACCACTCTAAAGGGGGGGTGTAAGATGACCCAAACCACTCTAAGGGGGGGTGTAAGCTGACCCAAACCACTCTAAGGGGGGTTTAAGATGACCCAAACCACTCTAAGGGGGGTTTAAGATGACCCAAACCACTCTAAGGGGGGGTGTAAGATGACCCAAACCACTCTAAGGGGGGTTTAAGATGACCCAAACCACTCTAAGGGGGGTTTAAGATGACCCAAACCACTCTAAGGGGGGGTGTAAGATGACCCAAACCACTCTAAGGGGGGGTGTAAGCTGACCCAAACCACTCTAAGGGGGGTTTAAGATGACCCAAACCACTCTAAGGGGGGTTTAAGATGACCCAAACCACTCTAAGGGGGGTGTAAGATGACCCAAACCACTCTAAGGGGGGTTTAAGACGCCAATGTTGGTTATCAAGTTATGCATTTTTTTAAAAGAAAACACAAAACAACTATAAAGATATATACTAACTGCACTTTTATTAATTTTTCAGGCACAAAGAGATGCACCATGATCTCTACATTCCTTTTCCAACCCTTTCCTGGACTTTACTTTTCTTTTGCATTTCTGCTGGACTTTTCATTTTCTATTTCATTTATGTTTTATTATTAATTTTTTGTTAGAGAAAAAATAAAAAAAAAAATAGATATATACATGTGGCTATGTGTTTAATTCTGTTGTAAGTTTCCTTTTCATTCTAATTCCTATTTTCATTTTCCTTTTCTTTCTCTGTTCTGTTTTTATTTTCCTTTTCTTTCTCTGTCCTGTTTTTATTTTCCTTTTCTTTCTCTGTCCTGTTTTTATTTTCCTTTTCTTTCTCTGTCCTGTTTTTATTTTCCTTTTCTTTCTCTGTTCTGTTTTTATTTTCCTTTTCTTTCTCTGTTCTGTTTTTATTTTCCTTTTCTTTCTCTGTCCTGTTTTTATTTTCCTTTTCTTTCTCTGTCCTGTTTTTATTTTCCTTTTCTTTCTCTGTTCTGTTTTTATTTTCCTTTTCTTTCTCTGTCCTGTTTTTATTTTCCTTTTCTTTCTCTGTCCTGTTTTTATTTTCCTTTTCTTTCTCTGTCCTGTTTTTATTTTCCTTTTCTTTCTCTGTTCTGTTTTTATTTTCCTTTTCTTTCTCTGTCCTGTTTTTATTTTCCTTTTCTTTCTCTGTTCTGTTTTTATTTTCCTTTTCTTTCTCATTGGTGATTTAATTGTATTTCCTTTTTAGGTAACAAATAAAAAAAAAAAAAATTGTGGCTATGTGTTTAATTATGTTTTATTTTCCATTTATATTCGAAGATCTGGTAGAATTTAATTTCCTTTTCAACACAAAATAAAACAATTTTTACATTTTAAAACAAATGTGGCAATGTGTTTTATTCAGAAGGTACTGGATGGCCAGGACACAACAAAGCTAACAGGCGCTGTGTAGAATAGCGTGGTCACACTGACTGACAGCGCCAACAAAGCTGAGGGCCAACATCATATTCAGCAATGTAGGCGTTGTTCGCAACAACGCCAGGTAGCGACTGAGGAGGCCTGCTATAGCGAATCGCTAACGCCCGCGGCTGACGCTAGCGGCGCTCATAGCGCCATACTTCAGTCGCTCATCTGTCGCTACCTGGCGCTATTGATGAATCGGCCTCCCCGATTTCCTGCAAGAAATCATCATGGTTGTCCCGATTAACACTTGCACTTGTGAAATGACACATCAGCATTATAACAATGACCAGATAGCTGATAAATGTGTTACTGTCCAGGAGAATATACACTGGCATGGGGTTAGTACTGATGTTATTTAGCCCCTGATATCAAGAACGGGGACAAAGGACACATGCAGAGAGGTTGGTACTGGCTTTACTCCCATGCCGAACATCAGGGCCGGCTTTAGAATGAAAGGTGCCATATGCAAGACTACAGGGTGGCGCCCCCTCCAACACACTTCAGTGCTTCCAGACAGAGGCCAGGCAGAGGTACCCACTCGCAGAAGCGGTCCCTAGCCATTAGACAAACAGCAACACAGAGCTCCCTTATTTTCCAACAGTTCTTAGCTGTCCCAAAGTGCATGCACACTCCGTACACAATGTTTTTACTAAATCACCAACACACCAGGACAAAGTGCTGATCACAATCCTCCACCACAGTGTGAATCTTCCTACCGGATTGATTCAGCTGATGTTGCTTCAATTAATCCAAGTGTGTAGTTTCAACATGGATCCAATAATTTTTAAGCAGACCACAGTGGTATGGATACGTTTCTCCACATCAAATTAGTTCCCCTGATACCACTTTAATTAATCCCAGCGTGTGGTTCTCACTGAAGCCAAAGCTCTTAGGCAAACCGCAATGGTACCGCAATGGTACATCAGTGACCATCAAAGGCACATAGAAAGTTAAAACACAAAACATACATCTAGTGTGATTCTGTATATAAAAGACTATTTATTAATGTAGACAAATGCACTCACATATACACAAAATACTTCAACGCTCTTAAAATAAAGAGAGTGGCTCTCACCAACTCCCCAATCCTTCAGACCTGGCCAGATCCAATAAAAGTAATGAAAATGTGCGTACCGCCTGCTCCCGCCGACGCGTTTCGCTGCCCGTGGCAACTTTTACGAGGCTGGCAGCATGACGGATTAAAAACACTTAAATACCTTAAACCGGAGGGGGAAACAGTCAGGGGGCGTGTTCTGCCCAGCCAATATAATGTGTTGGTGATTTAGTAAAAACATTGTGTACGGAGCGTGCATGCACTTTGGGACAGCTAAGAACTGTTGGAAAATAAGGGAGCTCTGTGTTGCTGTTTGTCTATTTAATTGAACTCTTAGGACAGAGGAGTTTTCTTACACATCGAGCACCTGTCATTTTAAGAATATATTAAGAACCTGTGAGCGCGGTATTTGAATTGTATTTTTAGGTCCCTAGCCATTGACTGCTAGTCCATTGCCCCATGTGACTACCCGTGTGGAGTGGTAAACTTAAATGTGGTGCAGAAATGAGGAAGTTCCTCCAATATCAGGCAAGACTTTGCTGCTGGCCTGCTTTAAACTGGACCTAAACCTGTATTTTCTGGCCCTGAAGCCTAAAAGACTTTGGCGCTGGCTGCTTCCCTAACCCTGGGGCATCCCATTGTGGGGGACCACCTGTGATAACCAGTATACTTACCTTACAATAATCCCATGGCACATGCACAGGCCAAATCCTTGTCTGATGTGCTGCTGTGCCGGAGGGAAACAGGGGATGCCAGCTGCTACCCGCAGAGTTCTATGCCCTGCATTAATATATACGTGGATATATACTTGGATGAAAGCCTGCGCATGTTCCATGGGATTGCTTGCAATGTGGGAATGCCGGCATTCCCTGGGGTTTCCCACAGTGGAAAATCCCACATTGGGATTCCCAAGGATAGAGAATAAGCCAGTTTGGTCCACTTTAAAGGGCAGAACAGAGATAAGCATGAAACCCTTTCCTTCTGACCCAACCAACCGTATACCCCCAACAGCTCTCTCAAAGATCCAGTAAACTTACCAGGTGAGTAAATGGTGAACTAATAAACTGAACCAGTGGGGGCGATCAAGCTGATGGGAGGGTGGTTAAGGCATTGAGCAGATGGGCATTGCTGCACTGCACCCCCCTGACCATGGGCCCTGTGCAATGGCACACCTTGCACACCCCAAAGGCTGGTCCTTCCCAACATATTTCTAAATGCCCTTTTAAATCTGCTTTCACACAGCATGCTACCTCTAGTGTTTATAATATGGTATTACCCCTGCAGTTATTATCTAGCAAGAACATGAGGAACAACCCAGTGTACTTTTTGAAGGCATCTAAAAATGGAGAAAGAAATGAGGTCACCTACAGCAAGAAAGAAGAGTGGGAGAATCACTGTATATAATATTCATGTAGGGCGAGAACGGGACGCTGGTTCCGGACCATCCCCAGAACTGCACAGTAGGTGGGAGTTCAGAATAGAGACGCACTGGGCAATGCACTGCGCTCCACTCTTGAGACCTCAAACCAGCAGCAGAGATGCCAGGAACAAGTGAACACAGAGGCCATACTGTGCTCAACATTGGAGTGGGGTGCGGTGTGTTGCCCTGACCCAGCAGTAAGTGCTTCTTTATTCTTAATTCCCATCTTCTCTGCCATTCCAGTGAAGGGACCAGACCAGGCTTTCCCCACTACTGCGCCCCTGACTCAGCTTTACAGTGATTAAACAGACTGTTCCAAAATACCCCCCACAATGCTTCAGGGGCTGCTCAATGACTGGAACCTTTTTTGATTGCTAACCATTTTTGGTCTAGAGTTTTTGATCTAATGACCTTTTTAGCTTTGCTAAACTTGAGACCTCGCCAATGTTCTAAAAATCCTATATATCTGGGTTCTGGGTGGAGCCTAGAGGAAATGAGTCTTCCTCTTTACTGAAGTCCATGCTCATGTCAATTCCATTATGAAATTTGAGAAATTATCGATTTTAATTAATAATACAGTGGCAGAATCTGAGGTGATTTGGGACATTTGGGTGCATAATAAATGCCTTCAGGATCTTGTATTGCTTAGCAAGGGAGAAATACCCCATAACTTACCCCCACCCCCATTATCTGTTTCTTGTTAGTCTCTCACTTTTCTTTACCCTTACTTTCTCTCCACTTGTGTTTTCTTTGTTTCTTGTAGGTGGGATCAGTGTTTTGAGATGGTATAATGAATTGTCCTATATGAATGTTTATGTTCCCTTTTTTATTTTGTGCTATTATATACTATAGTTGGTAGCATTTGCACATTGTATCCTTCATGCTGTAATCTTATGCTTTTCTCAATAAAAACGAAGGGCCTTATTTAAGAAACGCTAGCGCCACATAGCGGCAGGTGTTTTTCTGCAGCGCCACCAGCCACCGCCATGTATCTTCCATGTATCAAGAGCGCTGGGTGTTTGGTTAACGCCGGTGCAGTGTCCCCTACAACAACTCGCGTGATTTTGTTTTTACTTTCTTGTCCGTGGTGTCATCGGGGTGGGCGTGGCCTTCTTGGTGCTGGCGTTCTCTCTCGGGAGCATGCACCCGTCTCCTGCTCTTCTTGCTACATTGGGAGGCGACTGACACCGACTGACACAGCCATGCTTGGCTGTAGCAGCATGAGTCTCCTCCTTCCCATCCTCCTCTGAGTTCCTCTTTTCACTTTGTTTGGCTCTCCCTCGTAGCCTCCAACAAAGTGAAAGGAGGAACCGAGGGGAGGAAGGGAAGGCTCGGGGCAGGAGCTGAATGAGGTGGCATATCCCCTCCTTTCACTCCCTCCTCAATTCTGCTCCTCCCTCCCTTCCTCCCCTTGGGATAGTGGGCCCTCGCACGCACCAAAAAAAAATCTGCGCATGTGCAGTAGTGCCGCCTTTGGTACAGGGAAGCGCAGCTTGCTCCTGATGCCAGCGGCGCTTCCAATACCAACTGGACATGCGCGTGATTTCTCTGAGGAAGAGGTCACTTCCGAAGAGCCGAAAATCCAATATGGCAGCAGAAGTAAAAGAAGCACACAACGCCGTGCAGGAGCTTCGGAGGTAAGTTTTTTTTTGCCTAACATTCATTGCCCGGTTCTGGGGCATGTTGCCCAGTAGTTTTTTAAGGAAAAAAAAATTAAAAAGCGACCAGGTTTCGGTCCACTTTTAATGCAGCATGGCACAGCGGAGCGCCACCTGTTGCTATCGCCATTAAAACACCCTCAAGCAAAGGTACAGCACAACATAGCCTTCAGCGCCAAACACTAGCAGCACCATCTGCCTGTGGTCAGGCGTTGCGGCTGAGCCGCTAACCGCACCTCTCGGTAGTCATTCAAGTGGGGCTACGAGGCACTAGTAATAAATTAGACTCCAAGTAAATAGTAAGTACCTAAAAAGAAGAAAAATTAACCAGCCACACCATCTGTGCTACAAACCCTCCGGGCTCCTATTGCACCATTTCACAGGTAGAAATCCTAAGTGCTCCACTAAAGGCAAAGAAATACAGAGAAGGGATTGGCCTTGGGGATAGGTATGTGACCTTGAGGTTGTGAAAGGGTATGGGAAACCCACATTCTCTCTCTCCAAGCAATCACTCGGAGGCAGGAACATACTAGAGGGGTTACAAAGGTAGTGACTATGTTCAGGCCCATACAGTACATTCAGGAGACCCTATCATGGTTGTTCTTCCTCTTATTTATAAGTTGTGCTCATATGGAATCATGTCCCGAACGGAAGCACCATTTGTCTCTGCCCACATTTAGTTACACAGGGACCATAATTTCTCATCAGTTTTGGATTTCACTAGATTGTCCCTTGTAATCTCGTGCAAGACATTAGAATTGTCCTGCTTGCATTTCCTTTTGTGTTATTAACCGGCACTTTGTAGGCAATCAGAATGCTAATGTGGCCCTGTGTGAAAATTAAATGATATCCCTAATGTAAACTATGAGATCTATGAGATTCCAGGGCCACTAGATTCCCTCCTTCAGGGCATCCAGAATCAGGATGCTCCACTGGGTTTTCACACAGCCCACTGAGAATGCCCCAGGGCCAGGACCAAAACTCAGGATAATCAAAATCTGGGTTCTGGTCCACTTTAAACTTGTAGATTTTTACAGTGCACTAACTAGGTGCCTAAACCTCTGGATTTTGCAGATTTGTATTCAAGGCAGCACAGCATCTTATAGCGGTCAAAAATCCAATATAGATCAGAAATACCTTTCTTTTAAATTCATTAAAAATCCATTATCTAGAAGCTCAATGGGATGCCCACAAACATGGCATTATCAGAATCAGTGAGGGGAACACAATCTGAGCCATAATGAACCTTAGGCAGTTGCATGGCATGAAATGCGTTTCAGTAGCTGATCTTCTGATGCTGTGTTTGCAGACCCCTAATGATCTTCTGGATAATGGGTCTTTTAATGGATTTACAAAAAATGATATATTTTAATTTAAATTGGATGTTTGACCATGATAGGGTACTGTGCTGGCTTAAATACCATTCTGGGACATGGAAGTGGCCTATGATAACGTATAGGTGCACTATTCTGGTGTGACATGAAATTGATGTGGGCTTGGGGTTGAAAACAAGGGCATGTATGTCCAAGTTGAAAAAGAAACTATACTAAAAAAAGATGCTAAAAAAACCTAAAGTGCCTAAATCTCTCCTAAATAACCTTGATTCCTATGGGGTTCTCCACTAAAAGGTGGCAAATGCAAAAGTGTTTGCCAGCATTCGCCAAGCCAAAATGAAGTAGAATTATATCCAAAAACCATGAACATAGCCAGTGGAACATGCAAAATTTCACTTGGTTAATGCTTAACCCAGTGGATGCTGGTGAATCGTTTAGTAAATTACCCCCTTCATATGTGAAACAAATACTTTTATCTTTGGGAAATTTGCTCAATAAAATTTGATTTATAGTCTTAAAGTGGACCAAAACCCAGTATTTTGACTATCCTGGGTTTTGGTCCTTGCCCCCAGGTCACCCCCGAACAAACTCAAATGTTCCCGGTCCTAGGAGTCATGCGCAGCCAATCAGCGTGCTCGGCTCTGCTCGAGCCCCTTCGTCCAGGAGCTCTTCTAATACGAGTGTATCCGAGCGCTACCCACTAACAGGGAGCATGCCCGTGCTGGCCATTCACAAATGCCTGGCACAGGCATGCGCCCTGCTTGAGGGATAGTGGGGATGCAGCTGCTGCTCGCACTTCGTCATTGGACCGAGAAAGAAGGTGAGTTTATGGGTTTCACACAGCGGGGCAACCAGAATCTGGATGCCCCGGTGGCAGAAAATCAATCGGCCTAGGAGTCCTTTAGATTCCTGGGTCGATCTCCATGGGTTTTGGTCCACTTTAGCAGGTGATGACCTAAAATTATCTATTATTTTATTTTCTATTATTTCTTTTTACTTCTTTTCATCAACCATTTAGAAAACATAAAAAAATATTGTTTGCATAATAATTTGGAATGTGGTATAAAGCGGTCGCATAAATGTAAGCATCCTCTTAAATTAGGGGATTTGGGTGCGTTCACAATTAGCCAATCACTCATCCAAAGATCTCATATCAAAAGTGGCAGAGGGAAGTACCCGTGCATAGAGGCACTCATTTAGCAGGAGGCAGATAAGCAGGAAATCTCCCACTGGCTACCCCTGAACTGTGATAATGTTGCATTTCACAGCAAAATGGTCCATAAACTGCTCATCCACAGGATATCAGTGTTGAAAAGTATCAATCAACAGACTAATGAAAAAAAAAAAAAATCAAGGCATTAGATATACCATGGAACACAGTAAAGATGATCATCAAGAAGAGGATAGCACTTAGTACGTTAATATTACCAAGAAATGAATGTCCTTCAATAACTGATGAAAAGACAAGAAGAGAATTGGTCCAGAGACTGGCATGAGGCCTACATAAATTCTGTCTTCTTCATATATCCAGGCTGTGGGGTAGGAGGGGCATTTCATACAAAGAAAAACATCAAAGCATGACAATTTTGCCGGCACCTACATCAAGTCTGCCAAACACGGATAATGTGTCATGGTCTGATAAGACCAAGGATAAACTTTTTGTCCATAATTCAAAAAGGTATATTTGGAGCAAAGCCAACACTTCACATCACTGAACCCACAATGAAGCATGGTGGAGGCAGAACTTTGCTTTGGTGCTGTTTTTTGCAGGTAGAACTGTGGCTTTAAACAAGGTAGAGGGAATTATTTTCAGAACAGTTATCAATCAATGTTGGCAGAAAACCTTCAAGCCTCTGCTAAAAAGCTGAAGATGAAGGAAACGCCACAAAGCATACCTCCACATAAACAAAAGAAGAAGATCAATGTATAGTTATGGCTCGGCCAGAGCACGGACCGGAATCCAATTTACAAATCTGTGGTTTGACCTAAAGAGGACTGTACACGGGAGATGCCTTCGCAATCTGACAGATTTGGAGCACTTATGCAATGAAGGGTGGCCAAAGATTGCCAAGTCTAGATGGGCCATGCTAGTAGACCTCTACTCAAAGACATTAAATGAAGTCATAAATTTAAAGATACTTCAACAAAGTATTAATTGAATGGTGTGCAATTATGAAACCACATTATTTAATTTTTTTTGTTTTATTTTCTATTGTAAAATATTTTAGTTTGCTTTTCAATAGGTGATATTAAAGATGGAAAAAGTTCCTCCAAACTGCCATTTTAACAGAGGTGTGTAGACTTTTTATAGCCACTGTAGATTGTAACAAGTCAGCTGGCATCACATTGTGGTACATTGTAACAGCAGCCAAACATCTTCTGTTACAGTGTTATAACAGCATATCAGCTATTGGCTCGTTAAGATGTGCTAGAAATAGAAAATCCTTTCACAAATAGCACATGTGTACATCCATTTTCAACGTGGGGCCCAAACTGTACCTCATATTCAAGGTGAGGCCTTACTAGTGAAGGACATTCTTGTACCTCCCTCCAGGTTTCTAATTAAACATTTTTTGGGGTACTGCTGCTCTACTTTAGCCTGTGCCAAATAAATATTATAGCTTCTCTCTGGTATAATAGCAGCAGGCACTTACTCCCAGAAGCACTTCCACTACCATAGTCAAGTTGCAAAACTAGAAGCATGAATACCAGGGCCTTATTTAGGATTCATGCTACCCTAGACACTTTTTTTTGTTCACCACCCCTATTATTAAGACAGAGGACTGAGGCATGGAAGGTGCAGCATGATCTTGCAGGGGGGGGGGGGGGTGCTGGGACATAAGGGGCAAAATGTGGAAGGCATGAGGGGGGTTGCATAATGTGGGGTAGCTTGGACATGGAGGTGAGAGTATGATGTGGAGTAGCTTGGACATGGAGGTAAGAGGATGGTGTGGGGTAGCTTGGACATGGAGGTGAGAGCATGGTGTGGGGTAGCTTAAACATGGAGGGGAGAGCATGGTGTGGGGTAGCTTGGGCATGGAGGTGAGAGCATGGTGTGGGGTAGCTTGGATATGGAGGTGAGAGCATGGTGTGGGGTAGCTTGGACATGGAGGTGACAGCATGGTGTGGGGTAGCTTAGATATGGAGGTGAGAGCATGGTGTGGGGTAGCTTAGACATGGAAGTGAGAGCATGGTGTGGGGTAGCTTGGACATGGAGGTGAGAGCATGGTGTGGGGTAGCTTAGACATGGAGGTAAGAGGATGGTGTGGGGTAGCTTGGACAAGGAGGTGAGAGCATGGTGTGGGGTAGCTTAGACATGGAGGTGAGAGCATGGTGTGGGGTAGCTTAGACATGGAGGTGAGAGCATGGTGTGTGGTAGCTTAGACATGGAAGTGAAGGAATGGTGTGGGGTAGCTTGGACATGGATGTGAGAGCATGATGTGGGGTAGCTTGGACATGGAGGTGAGAGCATGGTGTAGGGTAGCTTAGACATGGAGATGAGAGCATGGTGTGGGGTAGCTTGGACATGGAGGTGAGAGTATGATGTGGAGTAGCTTGGACATGGAGGAGAGAGCATGGTGTAGGCTAGCTTAGACATGGAGGTGAGAGCATGGTGTGGGGTAGCTTAGACATGGAAGTGAGAGCATGGTGTGGGGTAGCTTGGACATGGAGGTGAGAGCATGGTGTGGGGTAGCTTGGACATGGAGGTGAGAGCATGGTGTGTGGTAGCTTAGACATGGAAGTGAGAGCATGGTGTGGGGTAGCTTGGACATGGAGGTGAGAGCATGGTGTGGGGTAGCTTAGACATGGAAGTGAGAGCACGGTGTGGGGTAGCTTGGACATGGAGGTGAGAGCATGGTGTGGAGTAGCTTAGACATGGAGGTGAGATCATGGTGTGGGGTAGCTTGGATATGGAGGTGAGAGCATGATGGGAGGAGGCTGGACATGGGGGGCATTAACAGTGTTTACATTTTTATTACACAATAAGCCTAGATTGATTTGGAATTACACACACAAACACTTTCTTCCACAACTGCCGCCAGTCTTACTATGACAAATTGCATCAATATTGTTGTTGTTTTAGTCATCATTTTAACATCCAAAATAGGCTCAGCAGAGGTGAAGGGAGGGTGACTTTGCTGGAGGAGTTGTTATAACCGTAAGGGCACCACCAAAGAAATCTACCTCTAACAGAGGGTGCACCAAGAATTCCAGATATACAGCAAATTTAAGCACCAAAACCAAAAAAAAAGGAATTCAAGAAAATGGGCACTCCACTGAACTCATAAAAAATATAAACATTATTTTATTAATTATCACTGATTCATAATAAAATGAAACAAACAACACAAATGCACAAGACAATTAAAAACAGATTGTGACCACTGGGCAAAAATGTGACACCAATCATCTCCATATAAATATAAATATATCAAATAAACAAATGACAGTATTGGCGAGAAATATACAAAGGGTGCTTCTATAAGACTGGATAAATAGATATGCAAGCTGGCCTTCGATCGGGGTGAAGCTGTGGGCGCACGGCGGAGCGTGCGGGGGCAGCGGCAGTGACCACTAGGGAGCTAGTATATGGCGGTATTTTGATTTCCTTGATTCTTTCTGATGCTTGAAACATGTAGATTTTTGCAAGTTTTTGGTCTCTATCCTTTGTATTACGGTCTCCAGGTGTCTGTATTCACCAGAACTAGTCCTGCTTTGTCAGGATTAGCACGTTTGCACTAGTCACTTTAACTTCATCAACTATTAGGGTTTGTATCTGTTTAATATATTCTAGCACTTTAGGGCTTTTGATATATTTATATTTATATGGAGATGATCCAGTGTCTCTGAATTATATACACATTATATCATTTTGGTCTCACATGTTTGCCCAGTAGTCACAATCTGTTTTTAATTGTCTTGTGTTGTTTGTTTCATTTTATTATGAATCAGTGATTATTAATAAAATAATGTTTATATTTTTTATGAGTTCAGTGGAGTGCCCATTTTCTTGAATTCGTTTTTTTTGGTTTTGGTGCTTAAATTTGGTGGAGGAGGGCGGGCATTACAAAACATTCGAGCAGATGCAGGTTAACACCACAGCCTTGGAAAGACGCTGTGGACTGTAGTCCTTGCTGGTGCTTGAGAACGCTGATTCTTTCCAGCACCTCACTAGCTGAGTCTCCAACTTTGGCTGATCCTAGGAATACTACTTGGGGCCTTTGCTCTTCTAAAGCTACTTTCTAGCATTATCCCTAAATTGAGTACCCTTTACCTCTCTATACACATCACTGTAGTATATCTGGAGGAAGAGGGTTGATATTTAGTCCTCTTGTCAAAACACCCCCCCGAGGATTCTGAGATCTGGGCTGAAAACTCTAGAAAAATAACAGCTGACTTTGCCCAAAGGATTCTATTCACTCCTAGTTATCACACACATTACACAATGCCAGTGCTGAAATTGTTCTTTGCTGTCTTGCTTGAGTGTGCAGGGTGTTTGCTTTGAGAATTTACTGGAAACCACACTAACGCGACACCTCCTTTCACAGCAGACAGTTACTGTCATACCGCAAATGGTGCTGTGCGACCAGAACTTTAATTGACATAGGTTTCATTTTTCAGCACATTCAACACTTTTTGTGCTCTGCTGCCGGGAAATATTCACATAAAATCCTCAAAGAGCTCTCTTACGTTCTCTGTAATGCAATGTGTTCCTTTTAACAAAAGTACATTTTAGCCACTTCTATCTATAATGGCCTTAAAAATACAATAAAAAGAGAGGCGAAGACCCATTAGTTGTCACCAAACAAAACGCCATCCATGTCGCGGTGGGAAACGTAAGTGAAAATATTAAAAGTTTATTTTCTAGGCCAACATTTTAAGCTGAAATTTTCCTTTAATCTTTTTTTAACAGGAGTGGGCAGCTTTTGTGCATCGTGGCCTCAGCGACAAGCTGCTGGGGGTTGACTGACTCATTGCTGAGATAAGTGAGCAGTTGTTTTTAGGTAGAATTGACCTCCTAACTATTCAGTACCATAAAAAAACCTTTGATTAATTTCTTACTTGGACTCAACTGACACCCAGCCTATAGTTACATGCAAACATTACTCGCACAAAGACATTATTCCAAATGTTTCCCTGCTTGTACTATTACAATTACTCCAGTTTCTACCAATGAGCTACCTTCATAGGAAAACAGACAACCTAATCATTACTGCTCCAACAGCATAAGTTGAACACTGGGGCTGTATCTAGGACTAAGACTAGGGGGGTTATTAAAGAACAGATAGCGCCAGGTAGTGCTTTGCTGCGTCAGACAGCATCTGGTGAATGCCGGGCGCTGTATGCAAAACCACATTTAAGAAAGCGAATCTGGTGAGCACCTCTAACAGCGCCATGTATTAATCCAGGCGGCTCAGCATATAGCGTCGGCACTCTAGGCTCAGGAGCACCATGTAGTACCTCTGTAGCGCTCTCCCATACATTTCAATGGGCTTTCACTAGTTGTGTAGAAATAGCGTGTTTGGCAATTAAATTTTTTTTTTTGCTCAAATCATTTTAGAAAGTTTTTGGGACTTATATATTACCTATATGCAAAATTGTATTTACAGGTCTGGCACTAAAGTGTTATTGTCACAGTGTTAAAACACATTGTCATTCCTTGTGTTTTCGCTTTGTTACTGGTGTATATGTGTTCAAAAACAGACTTTGATCACACAGCGTCTAGCGCTCTATTCTACAGCGCCCAGCTTTAGAGCACAGTGTAGTTTTTTGTTAAATATGGTGTAGAGCGCTGAGTGCCGGACGCACTGAGCTGGCGCTACCTGTCGCTCGCTGCAGCGCTGTACTGTTGTTAGAGCACCCAACACAATCACATTCATCAGTGCCGGCCAGGTTATTGGAGCGACCGAGATGTTCTGTTATAGCGCCCGATACCTGCTTACAGTATCTACTAGTGGTCGCTCTAAGCGCCGCTATATAGGCGCTCATCTGGCAACACCTGGCGCTAGTAGTGAATCAGCCTCTAGGACACAGCTGACCCCAAAAGCTCAATCAACATAGCACTTGGGCCAAAAGCAGTCTGGCCATTGGAAGAACCAGAAAAATTCCCACCACATTTCTTTAGGGTGGGTTGGTCACCTACTGCGCCCAGTTAATCTCTGCTTCTTTATTTATTTTTATTTTTTTTCTCTGCACCTCCACTCCAGCTCCCTGTAGCCCCATTGTATCCGTCCCAACCCATGTACTGCCCCTGCAATGCTATAGCATCATAAAACAATCACACAACAATAATAAAACTTTAGTACTACCACTTTTATAATGGCTTTATCCGCCATCATCTATCCCTGCAATGCAATAACCTCAGCTTTGGACTTTTTTTTATGAAGCATATTAGGTGGGGAGACTTAACGGAGAGGCCCCAGTCTGATTTTTGGCGCCCGGGACTGATAAAATCCCACGTTGATTTATGACCCCTGTCCCACACTGACTGGGGCTGTTAGCACTATGCAAACCAGGGCAGCGAGGGTTGGGCATGGGGTCCACTGGCGGATTCCACTTTTCCCCTGTCGGCCAGACCAAGCCTGACATGGTCCCTGCTTTTCTTTCTGTCTACAGCTTCCTCTAGGGCTAAAAATACATGTTTAAGTATTGGAATCCCAGTTAGAGGAAAGAAGAACATAATAAAGGGATTGTAACCCTAAGAAAACAAAAAAGCTTACTTAGCTTTTATACCCATCAGTTTCGGTGTTTACACCCTTCTACTACCTTTATGTCAGTCACAGTAAATTATCATGCCTGCTCATTTCACTGAAAATGAGGGGCATGCCAGGCTCTGCTGTGGGGCTTATGGGGCTCTCTATCAAAGGAGAGAACAAGCAGGGTTCAGTTGTCACAGTCCTGGATGGGTATGTATACATTTCTACAGTTCCTATTTTTCAAATATTCTGGGTTATCTTTAAATAACCCTCTAGTCAGTAAAGACTAGGGAGTGATCCAACTCGGTAGAGGCACGGCATCCAAAAGAGAAATCACTTGCCCCTCATAGCATTGATGATCGATGGCGAACCTAGGCCCCTTTTTCCCTGGGGGGGGGGGGGGGCATGCAGGCCAGGGGGGGTGGCCATGGATGGGGTGTGGCTCAGACTAGGTGTGATCTGGAAGAGGAGTGGCACCTCATAAGAAGGGTTACCACATGAGATGGATGCATACTGCCAGCAACTACAGACAAACCTTGACTTACAGCATTTTATTTTACATGTTAGGATTGAGCACATTTAGCAAAATCCAGAATCAGCACAAAAAATCCTAAATACAGATAACCAGAGAGACAAATATACCAGGGAAATGGGGGGATTTCACACACAGTGGCTTCCCTACACTGGGTGATGCAGTATAGCGGAACAAAACCCAGGGAAGTGAAAAACCTGGGTTTATGGTCTGCTTCAGGACCTAAACATCAACCTTACCAATGCCATAACGCATTAAAATAGCAGAAAATTTAATTGATACATCTCTAGTTTTGAAATTATATTAACCACTTGCCTACCACCCAAGAAAAGCATCAGATTACATTTCAAGCTGCTTGCATTTTTTTTGTCAAATATTTAAATTGGATGTCGACTTTTTACCTGTCCTGAGAATCCAACACTGTCAGCTGATGCTAAGGGTGGCGGATGCACTCTGTGTGCAATCCCACCCACCCATTAAAGTGAATAGGCAAGTGCTTATACTGGTGATGAAGCTGCCACCAGATAGCACTTCACCGGGGTATCAACGGTAATACAGCGAGCATAAACCAGGGGATTTGGATTCCTCCATAGGTATTCTTATTTCTGAATTCAGAGCACTATAGCCTTACTATGATTTTTCGATTTAATTAGATAGGAAATAAAAAATAATACAAATAGAGAAAAGCGGTGCAGTATGAATAGCAATAAAAACTGAATTTTACATAAACAGTATAAATAATATAAATGGGAAAATACTATAACCAGCCACTAGCAACAGATAAAAATAAAATGAATAACAAACAAAAATTGTATACATATGTTAGGGTGATGGAGAATCCTGAGTATTAATGGCAAGACGCAGTCCTTAGTTGCAAGTCCAGTAAATCAGCTGAAGGTTTTGAGATGTGATGAGGGGTAGCACGAAAGTGACGTGGATTATCCTTATGATGTCACATACCCCCAAGGATAATGTCAGTACCTCGCTGCTGCCTAGTTTTTATGCAGGGACTATGGTGCAGTCCAGACCCTCCTATCAGGACCTGAGAGACGGGATGTCCTTCTGGGCCCAGAACATGTCATGGGAGCCCCACAGACCCACTGGTTGTCAGAACCAGGCAAGGAATGTGATTGATATCAAATATGGCCAGATTGGGGCACCAGTGTCGCCTCAGAACATTTATTTGGGTTTTATGAGCAGGTCTCATATGGTTCTGTAGCTTATGGCCTCAGCTATTAAATGGGGTTATGAGGAATACAGTGTGTTTTTTGGAATAAAATGTTTTCAATATAAAACATTTTCTTTGTACTTTTTGGCAGGAAGGAGTCTTCTGCTGGCCTGTTGTGTGGGGAGAGGATGAGCTGGGGGGGGGGGGTTCTTTTTGGTGAGGATTGTAGTTAGCTTAGTTGACCTAGCTGCAAAAAAGAAGGCTTCTTTAGAAGTGTAGAGACCTGGCACTCCACCCTGTCGGGGGATCTTGAGACTGAAGGACCATTCGCAGCCACATGCAAATACAAATGCATGATAAATGATTGCTGGATATAATTTTAAAGGCCTAGCTGACATAACTACAGGGGGAATGTGTTATATTTCCGCCACACAGAGCACAAGCAGATCCTGTCCCCTTACACAAACATTAATATGCAGAGCATCATCTAATGGGGACAGGAAACAGTGTACATACTTGCAGTAGCCTAATTTAACCTAATTGGAAGTAGCAGCACTGCAGTGCACCTAGTTCCTGCCCCCATCATACAGAGCTAAATATCTAATTATGGCTTCCAAAAGATCTTTCAGTATGGCACCTACTTCCACCTTCATTGTCGGTCTCACTGCTGTCTTCACTGAATCATCTCATGCTGTTCAATTCTGCTGGGACCTCCAATCTTGTCTGCATGGTCTTCACTGCCGTCACTGGGTCCTCTGCTCTTCTTTGCACTTGGGCACACCTACACCCGCCCATCAGCCACAATGGCACCTTCTATTCTCCTCACCACACCCCTCCTTCTCTGCCTTTCCCTTACAATCTCTCGTTTTTTTTTAATCGTGCTGCAGGAAGCTTGCTGAGTTACATCATCTGCCACCTGCCAGAGACCTCCATCTCCACCCTGCTCTCTGCAGCCCCCTGTCTCCTTGGTCCACTTCCCTGGTTTGAGCACTCATCATGCCAGGCAGACCTGAATGGCTGCTGGCTAGTGCATGTATGGTGTAGCAGCAATGACACAAGAACTTGAGCATGCTCATCATTGTGGCTGCATCTGGCTCCCTCAACCCTTTGCACACCCACTGGCAGCCGACTCTACCTGGTGCAACGAGTGTTCAGACCAGGGATGCCACTCAAGTCAGTACATGCACCTTGGGGTTGTCAGATCAAGGTAAGTAAAGGCGAATTGGGGGATTTCACACTGCTGGGCATTCCATATCGGCATGACCCTGGGGACAAACCAAAACCCAGGGGTAGAACAAAATTCTAGGTCCTTGTCTCCTTTAAAAATTGTTGTTTTTGTACAATTCAAGTGGGAGTCCAGTCACAGGGTTAGCCACACCACCCCCCGCTACTGATGCAGGCAGGGGGGCTACAATAATTTTCTATTAATTTAAAGGAGCAGTATCGCAAAATTTGCATTAAAAAAGATAAATAATTAAATAGCCACACAATAGCTTCTTACATGTGTATAAATAATCTGGCGATAGAAAAAGGAAAAAATATATGCCTTTCATTTAAATTGTATAATTACAATGGCTCAGTCCATTTGCTGAATAGGGGGATCTGCTGGGTTGTATTTAGTGAGCTGCTTCATTTAGCCCACTGGTCTCCTAGCAACACTTTACCTCAGAGGCTGACACTGTAATCAGTGGTAACGGCTGTGTGTGTGTGAGGTGCTGCTTTTGTTATGAGACCAGGTGACTCAAATGTGTAAAATCTATACAAAATAAACTAAACTGACTGAAAACGACTGAAATTCTTCTTTGAATAACTGTGCAGGAAAATCTAAAGGTATTAAAGTGGAACAAAACCCTGAGTTGCCGACCCTGAAGTCTATAAGACCCGGCCATTGACCTTGCCCCTTGGGCATTCTAAATCAGGATGCCCCACTGTGTGAAACAACCCCTGGATAACCACAGATCCCCCCATTTTTCTGGCGCGCTCACGCAGATAGTCATTTAGACAGGCCGGGCGGCCAGGAAGGTTACTGCTCAGGCTCCCCATCTGTGTGCAAACAGAGCTGATTGGGAGTCCGCGCATGCGCTGTGGGACAGGGAAAGGTACGTTTTCACAGGCGAACGTGGGGATTTCACATATCAGGGCATCCCAAGTCGGGATGCCCCTAGGGGCACAAAACAAAACTCCAGATAGTGAAAATCCAGGGTTGGGCTTTGCTCAAAACACACAAAGCTGAAAGAAAGATCATATGGAAAAATGTGTTGAGAAAAGAGAGAGAAAATGGTAAACTGAAAGATTCTGCAGCAGAGCCAACATGAAGGGAAAACTGTCAAAATCAGCTAAATGACTTCTAGAGCTTTTCTCTCTGTTTTAGATATATAAGTTCTGGCCAGGCAATGTTGCAATGTTGTTATCTTATGCTGGACGGCTGGCAGCACTGAACAGCTGATACTTTGATACATTGTTTCCCCCTCTCCTCAGCGTGGAACAGGCCAGAGTGTCGGGCTCCGACACTCAGAAGACATAAACATGAACTATTAGTCTCCAGCTGCTCAACACACACATCATTTTTTTCTAAATTTGTAATTCTTACTCCAACACTTAACTACATTCAAAGTACCATTTAAATATAAGTCACCAAGAAAAATTCGCGATACTGCTCCTTTAAATGCTACTTTTAAGTGAACCTGCTTGGCCTGCTTTGTAAAATTCTCTGGTATCGTTGTTTTACGCACCCCGCCAGGTGCACGTCCAAGCTCTCATCTAATCAGTGCTCTATGTCATGCATATTAATGCATAGTGCAGAATGCAGGAAACAGACATTTGCTGGTTTGCCTCTAGCTGATGCCCATCTAAATGTATGGACACCAGAGTGCCCAGCAGCTGGGAGAAGCCAGGGATGCAGCCCAGACATGCGCCAAGGGATCGGTGGCGATGTGAGTAAGATGGCGATCCCAGGGAGGTCCACACAGCACTGGTTTAGGCTGCCCTGGGAATAGAGAGAATGGGTTAAAATAGCAATTAATTATAAAAAAATAAATAACCAAAGGCAGTCCTCAGATTGGATGGTTGAGACAGGCAGGTGACGCGCAGAGATCACATTACAAGACGGCACAGCCCTCACACACACAGACACCACAGCGCCAGGGGTCCAGACCACAGGAGCTGATCGGCTCTGCGATCAAAGTGCTGGCCTAGCGCGTCCTGCGTCCTGCCTGGCTGGGGAAAAAGAGATGCACAGTGCTGATGAGTGAGTCACAGCGTTATCTCACTCTCAGCAGCCGTGACGTTTGGGGCCCACCAGGAGAAATGACTTTGGGGGCCCACCCTGAAGTTACATACAAATATTGTGATAAATAGTACAAACCGCGCTGCCAATCCAACAACACAAGCTCAACGTGTTATAAAGGATCCCCACCCTTTAGACTAACAAAACATATAAAACAATAAAACACAGAGCTATAAATATAAACAAAACACACACACTCTTTTAATGTGAAATCAAAATAAAAATAAGTATTTAGTGTATAAACTCAAAAGAAGTCCTTAGCGTGATGACATCCAGTGAAAATTGTAGTGACAATAATCCTCCACCATCTGAAATAAACTCTTACCAGAGAATCTTTAAATCAAAGCCATAATAAACAACTCCTTCATCCTCCACGGCTGTCAGATATGGATAACCGGTATAACAAATGGACATAGACTTGTATTATGATAGAAAACTCCAAACTCTAGGGCTTATTTCACTCAAAGAGAACCATGAGATTTGATCCACAAGGTATATAGATGTAGTATATCACTCCAGGTAAGAAACCACCCAGTGCTTGGAACCTGACTCCTGGAGATCACTGCTACCCCGCACGCTCCGCCGTCTCTACACGGCTTCTCATTGGGGTCCAATGTGGATCAAATCTCATGGTTCTCTTTGAGTGAAATAAGCCCTAGAGTTTGGAGTTTTTTATCATAATACAAGTCTATGTCCATTTGTTATACCGGTTATCCATATCTGACAGCCGTGGAGGATGAAGGAGTTGTTTATTATGGCTTTGATTTAAAGATTCTCTGGTAAGAGTTTATTTCAGATGGTGGAGGATTATTGTCACTACAATTTTCACTGGATGTCATCACGCTAAGGACTTCTTTTGAGTTTATACACTAAAGACTTATTTTTATTTCGATTTCACATTGAAAGAGTGTGTGTGTTTTGTTTATATTTATAGCTCTGTGTTTTATTGTTTTATATACATACAAATATTACTGACCTAAAATTAGAGCATCCTAACAAAGGGCGGCTGCAGAGAAGTGGCATCTCTGCTTCTTTCATATGGCAAGCAGAGAGGGAAAAGCAGACACACCGCCTTTCTGAAGCCAGACACTGGTTACCGTATTTCACTGCAGTCACTGGAACTAGGTGAAAGGGTAAGAAACAGAGGGAAGATAGGAAAGCGAGAGATGAAAGGCAGGAAGAAAGAGAAAAGAGAAAGAATGAGTAGTAGTGAGAACAGGAAAAAAGAAAATGATGGAGAAAACTTGGGGTAACATGGGAAAAGAGAGATATAGGGAACATACAATAGAAAACGATGGATGAAATAAAGAACAAGAACCAGGGGAAAGAGAGTGATAGTGGAAACAATGAAAAAGACAGCTAGAGAAGGGGCAATGGAAAAAAAAAGTAATGGAGAGAACAGGTTGAAATGTGAGAGACATGGAAATGAGGGAGGCAAAAAAGATGAATGCAGCAAAGTAAAGAAAATTAAAATGGAAGTAAGGACACAGAAAAAGAGTAAATCAAAGTCGAAAACGAGAGGAGAGAAAATTTGGGAAAAATGTAGAAATTGATGAAATGTGGAAAAATATAGAGAATGAGAAAATGTGGAAAATGGGAGAGGAAGGGAATGTGAAAATAGAGGGAGATGAAAGGAAGAGTTAGTGGGGAAGTAGAAAAGAGACAGAGCATGGAATTTGAAATGAGAGCAAAATGGAGTAAACATGGAAAAGAAATACAAAAAAAGGTGAGGGAAATTAGAAAGATAGAAATATAAAGAAAAAGATGCTGGTCACTTACAAAAAATGACCTGCTGAACCATCTGAGACCTTTCTCTACAGCAAGGTTTCAGAATTGTGTCTCCTGGTGCCCCTCCCCCATAGAGAGATTGTGACGGGCCCTTGTTCAACACCCCAAAGGCTTACCATGACACACACGAGCAGGGCCGGCTCCAGGTTTATGTGGGCCCTTGGGCGGCATGGTCTCATTGGGCCCCTTTGTGGTGAAGAGTCACGTCACATCACAGAGGGACGTCCCAAATCTCTATGCCCCCTAAGGATCATGCTATTTGGACCAAAACTCTAGTTTTGTTCTACTTTAAAACACACTAAACCCCTTTAAACCTGACCTTGGAGTCTAAACAAATCTAGATTTTCCTGATTTTGGATGCCCCTGTGTGTGACCCCTCCCCCTCTTTGTACATTACTTTCCTCTAACTGGTGAATGCACTGTGGGATCGCCAGTTTGAGTTAACAGCAAAACCAGGGGGGTTCTTTAACAAACAGGGGTATCCCCTATAAAATAGACCAAAACTCAGGGGTAGAATTGCTTGCATGGTAGGTATGCCAGCGATCCCAGGGGGTTTCACACAGTAGCGTAGGGTATGCTCCAGGGATAGGAAATCAGCTTTGGTGGGCAAATTAAAAAAAGAACAAAATCCAGCACTTCCTCCCCTAGAATCTAAATTCCTGTTGTGTGGAACCCTGCCATTCGAGGAGATGTGAGCACCAGCTGTGGTGGTGCCCTCCCAGTCCGATGCCAGCCATGACACACACAAGTCTAGCTGTTGAGAAAAGTGACTGAAGTCATAATTCCCCAATTTGAGATGCTTCTTGGTTAAAGACTTTTGGGAAGCCCCATTATACTCACCTTTTTGCACTCATTCAGTAGTGCCAACCACTGTATTGCAGGTTTCACTGGGGGCCAGTTGGGTTTGCTAGGCAGACACATGTAGTGTGTAATGTGAGATGCATGAGCGCTGTTTAAGCTCAAACCTGGTTAAAAATGTTGTCCTTCGGTTGACCAACATTCAAAAATAAACATTGGCCCTCTGAGCTGCCAGCATGGGAGCATCCCAAGTAGGGATTTCCCTACTGCTCATCCCCTCCTTGCTTGCCCAAAACTAGGCACCCCTTACCTATCACTGTGTTCTCTCTGGTCATTGGCTGGTGTGCTGTGCCAGTGGGGTCTGTCAGATAGACAAGGAGGTATGATATGCCTCCTTCCATTGGCCACCCTGGTTACGTGGGGAATAAGGGTTGGCCCAGAGGAGTGCCAGTAGCGAGCCCTGGATTCTTTTAAAGCAGATTGGGATTTTGTCTATCTTGGGTTTTGCTCTGTACCTTGCGGGCATCCAGCCCTGCTGTGCAAATCCCCACAGATCACAAGTATTTACTCATTTCTTCTTGGTTCAATGGCACATACGCGGCCTCTCATCCAATCAGAGACATTTGCTGTGACAATGCCATTCTTCAAATGGCTCTGATGTGCTTCAGTGGGGAGCACAATGACATAGTCACTGCAAATAGCTCTGATTGGTCGAGAGCCCGTGCATGCACCGCTTGTCTGGGGAGAAGTGAGTGAACACTCCCAATCTGGCCGGATTCACACAGCGGTGCATCCATTTTGCTGTAGCCCTGCAATGGTAAGGGTAAATTGCCTGCCACTTGCCGTTAGTCACCTGCAGGCCCGCTATGGCCATAAACAAACTGCCACCCAAAAATAATAATAATTTTTTTATTTTACATTTTTCATAAAAAACATTTTCTTTCTTTCTATGGGTTCACCCATGGTGCTGATAGCCCAATCGTGGTGAACACCACAGGCTGCAGGTGAGTATGTGGGCCACAATTCTGTGGCAATACCGAGGAATTATAGAAGGAGCAATATATGCAGATCATGGTGAGGCAAAGCAAATTGTGGAATCCTCATTTGTCTCAGAATCCCTGGAGAAGGTGAGTTTAAGACTGATTGCCCCGATGGTTGGGATGCCCCTAGGGAAGGGTTTCATCTAGACCAGCCTTGGTCCACTTCAACAATCCTAAAATGTACAATCTAATCATGTACAATCCAAAACATGGTATTTTGGCAAATTAACTACTCACCTTTTTTATGGACAAAAAAATAACCATACGACTTTATCAACCTTCCCTTAATGCCAACTATTCTATTGCTGATTGGCGAACCTCCATCATTACTATCCTTACTATTTCATCATCCTACCATGCATGCATTAACATATAGCAACAAATTAGCAATCTTCTTATTTCATCATCCTACCATGCATACATTAACATAAAAAAAATTAGCAACAATCCTTTTTATCTATTAGTCCTTAAAGAGGAACAAAACACAGGATCAGCATAATAAGTTGAATAAAGAGGCATCCCCACTGATACTTCCCTCCTTCTGTGCATGCCCACGACGGCCATTTGGATAGGCCTAGTGTAGGAGAGAACATGTGCTATGGGATCGAAGGAACAATGAGTTTTTCAGCATCCCAGGAATTCACACATAAGGGGGTTCTAAATCTGGATGCCTCAAAAAGAGGGTGACCACCGACCCTAGTGTCTTATAGACTCTAAGACGGTGGTCGCTCCTCTTTAAACATTGAAATATGGCTGGTTGTTTTTTTATAATAAAGATCAATGATTGTGTATTTTTATTGACATTTTAAACCTAGGTACTGTATATACCTGAATGGGTTTCGTTTGTGACAAGATAGTGAAGTGAATGAGTATTTATTATTTCGAATTAGATTACTGTAAAGGTTAACAATCTCAAGAGGGTAATTAAATTGAAACTCGTAGCAAATCAATGAAAACGGTTCTGGAAAGTGGAATGACCTTCTTAGTCTTATATATTTAATAGCCTCCACTAATACTCTGCACACAGGGATAGAAATGTATTTAGCAAAATGTTACCTGTAGCAAATAGTAGGACTATAACAACATAGACTAAAATAGAAGTTTCATTGGACTGAATGTGAGAGTTCATTATTGCAGTTTTTAAACAACATGGAAAGTTTTCCTCCTACAAAGGTGGACAAGAAAAATCCAGTAGAGATTAAAAAGAAAAATGTCTAAAAAAATTAATCTAAAAGTACTTTTGAGTAGAGTTTTACTTTTAAATGAAACAATGCAGCCTAGGCAGAAAATAAAAATATAGTTACCTCTACTGCCCCTACACGCATGTCCACCCTTGTCACTACTCTCTGTTTACTGCAACAAAGTACACTGCCTAAGTGCGGGGCACTTCTGAATGCCGAAGAACCTGGATGTAAATACCCCCTCCTAATCACCTTGTTACAGACGGTGTGCAGAATCCCCCAATCACCCTATTACAGACCCCAAGTTACAGGCATACAGGCAGTTAGTGGTATCCCACATTACAGGCAGTGTAAGACATCCCAATAACAGGCAGTGTGAGGCATCCCAAATACAGGCAGTGTGAGGCATCCCAAATACAGGCAGTGTGAGGCATCCCAGGTACAAGCAGTGTGAGGCATCCCAAATACAGGCAGTGTGAGGCATCCCAAATACAGGCAGTGTGAGGCATCCCAGTTACAAGCAGTGTGAGGCATCCCAAATACAGGCAGTGTGAGGCATCCCAAATACAGGCAGTGTGAGGCATCCCAGTTACAAGCAGTGTGTGTGGCATCATGCGCAGCGGGCACTGGTAATGTGTGTTTGAGTGTGTGTGTCTGTCTCTCTGTCTACTTTGATTCCTACAGAAATTAGTTCTGTGGCATAAAAACAAATCAGCGCTTTCAGTGGCATAACGCATGGCATGCTGATTAATAGGAAAGTTCTCACTACTGTCCTTATAGAGTGGAAAATGGAGTATGTGGAACATTAGAAGGGGTGTAAGGATCAGCAGGGTGTAGCAGATCAAAACAGGCTCTGGAGATTGGAACCAGGCTCACAGGGGTCAGGGCCTGTGCCATTACTGGGCATGCCTGGGCAAGTGTCAGGGACCCTGGTACCTTTAGGGGCCCACTCAGACTAATCTGTGGGATGATTCTTAAGATGGCCCCACCCACTAGACCAGTGAGTCGGATGTCCCGAAAGCATATCTGCTGGCCTCAGGACCACTGGATGATCAGCAGCAATGGAGAAGAAATGGTGAGAAATGAATGGTGATTGATGGCAGCTTTGAAAGTGCAAAGGACAAAAGGGACGATCAGCAGCAGAACTGGACTCTTCAGCTGCAACGGAAAAGAAGGTGTGCACCCAAGGATGAATATAAGCAATGGTGGACTTTTGAGCAGCAGCAGAGTAGGCAGCAATAACTGGAGGATGTTTAGCAACACAGGAATAAGCAGAAAGGGCTAGAGGCGGCAATGGAAAAGCCACCTAACACCAAAGGACATTCAGCAGCAGCAGAGAAGTTGTCAAGGACTTGAGAATGATCAGGGACAGCAGAGAAGGCAATGCAAACTAAAGGTTGATCAATGGCAAAGGAAGAACAATTGGTGGCAGCAAAGCTGAAGGGTGACATGACATGCTGTAACATGTGATGTGACATGCTGCAAGGGGACCTAGTGGGACTCTCTTGCCCAAGAAGGATTCATATTTTTAGGAGCAGGTAGTTGAGACTTAAATAACAGGAGAAAAACACTGGAAAATGGAAGAAGAGATACATTCTGGGACAACCCTCCTTTGCAACTTGAAATGCCAATTGCTTGGGGCCTTGGGGAGCATGATACCATATGTTTGGCTAATTACAGTCTTCTTATTAAGGGTGAGGATACACAGGAAGAGGTCCTTCAGTGGTTCAGAGTTGAGGAGAGAGGAGACCAAAGACTGAGACCAAGCAGCAAAGAAGAATTTATAAGTACATACAGGCACAGCAAAGAAAACATCACATGAGCAAGAAATGAGCCAGCTAGGCAGCAAATATACATCTGCTGTCAATGGGTGAACACAAAGAATGCTCCAACAACCTCATGAGGCCAGGTACAGAGTTAGATACCCAGGAGGGTCCAGGATCAAAACTTCCAGGCAGGGCAGACAGACAGGACACGATTGACAGGATATCAAGTCTAGACAGATACACAGATAGAGACAACATAACACAGATGAAGTCAACTTGTGTCAATGAACTAGTAGATAAAGCCAGAGCCAGCCACTGCAGAGGTCCCAAGGGTGAACCTAGTGAGGATCTAACAAAGAGCAACTACACTTGGAGTCCTTAGAGGTCATGGTCATAAATATTTTTTCATTGCAATAGGAAACTATTTTAAAACCTTTTGTAATCTAATAGTAATGGGTCTAAACTCTAGTTCTGCAATACACCCGGTAGGAAATCCAGTAGAGATCATAATCACAAGCTTTAGGTAGAGTTCTACTTTAAACTTTGCTGAGATTTTCTCAGATGTTATACTCTACGGTAGTATAAATGGCTTCACCTATCAAATCCTAGTTGTCCTATGGGTTTAGACAGATTAAACCTTCATAGACTGCATGTTAAATGAAAGCTGCTGGGCACAAAAGAGTTACACTCTTTAAAATTAAGTCACTACAAAGTTTAACAAACATCCCAGTTTACTTTATAAATAGGAGCCAATTATGCTTTCATAAACACGATCAATAGTTTTGGCCATAAATCAGCGCTTTCAGCGGCATAAAGCATGGCATGCTGTTTTGTGTCCATTACATCCAGGAACTCTGGTTAATGCATCCTGTGAGGACATAAATATGCAGGCCTAGTGAAATAAGGAGGACAGGGAGGAGGTCATCCAGTCTACAGACGAGATAAAACGAGCTGTCATGCACCATTTAGAGAAGCAGAACTGCAATGAAGTATCATTATACAACAAATTCCATCACCGATACTCACTGAGGTATGAATAGAGCGCTCACATTTCACAAATGTGCCATTGCAATGCTCAAAATTTAAGTGCCGTTTTAGTCAAGCCTTAAAAAACTTACGCTGGATAAATATACATGTAGAAGGAGGCATTTAAATGGGGTCACCCTAACCCGAAAAGGTAGTGCTATTCTTCTGTAGTTACTTACTATCGACATTTCATAGTGTACGTATTACAAGTATTCTCCACCTTAGATTTTTTAACATTTTCTTGTTATACAAGGGGTGTTCAAAAAGTTATTTACACCAGTACGTTCTGGGGTGAAACACACACAATAGCAGTTCAGTCTAATTGAAGCACTGGAAGTGGCAAGATGACAAGTGCAGTACAGTACAGGTACATTGCTCTGTGTGATTACATTTCTTACAAAGTAAGAAAAGAAGCCTTATTGCTGTATATGGTGATGATGTACCTTCTTACTGCCAAAAGAAGATTTAAGCCAAGCAAATTAAATGGGGTAGGGAATCATTTGAAGATAACTCTCGTTCAGGGTGGCCTATTGAAAAGTCTTCACAAGAAATGTGCCGTAAAGTGGAGGCCATGATTTTTGGTGGTAGAGGAATCCTGATGGTGTCATTGAAAAGCTTAAAGTGTTAGATTAAATGGGTTTTGGACACTGGACACATCCTGAATGCAAATGCATGTATATCCCTCCTGCAAGCTTGGTTTTTCTTACTTGCACCATGCTCCCGCTGCAAAACCAGCCCCACTGTTGACCCAGGCTTCCTTCAACGTTCAGAGACCTGAAAGGGGACTTTGGACCAGGTGACTGTAAGTGGCCAATCCTGGAGCCCAGTTCTGGAGCTCATCCCAGCTCAGAAGGAGCATGGTGCCGTTAAGGAGAACTGGGCCTGCAGTGGGGGTAGATGCTGAGTGGGTCATAGAAAGGGAGGCCTTGTCATCCTGCATCCAAAACCCATTTTGTATAGAATATTGGTACAGTTTAATAGGAGGAGTTTCCCCATTGTACCTCAGATAATACCCCCCTTCTAGTATGTGGCTTCCCTGCTTACCTGTTGTCACTCTTGTTGCATCTATCATTTTGTTTGAGGCAACAGCACCTCAGGGAGGTCTCCACTGGGTCCCATACTTCCAATCAATGTGTACACCTGTGCACTGAGGTGCCCATTAAGAAAAATGGGTGCCTCAGTCTAGGCTCATACACCACACACCCACACCCACCCACCGGCTACAACCAGAACTGCTGGAAGATCACAGGATGACAAGGGCTCAACACATTGATTGATCCTTTGGCAGCCAAGTATGATCTAGGGTTCAATCCTCAAAATTAGAGTTTACATTTAACTGCATGAAGTAGTACGTTGGCTCTTATAAGAATCAATAGGCTGGTCTGACTTTTTTTCATAAAAAGTTTGGAAATGTATGCAAACTCACTGAGAGGTGGGACCTCATTACACAACAAGTAACACAAGCATAAATATTAACTATGCATTAGGAGGTTTATACAGTATAAGTGCTGTTTTATTCAGATGGTAAGATTTGGTAATTCATGGATATTGGTAATACTGGTCTAGGATGGTGTCTTCCAGTGACATTGGTTCAGAGAAATTATTTCTAAAATATCAAGTGACCCGTAGTTGAGTTTACATGCTTAAAGCGGACCTTCACTCTAAATAAGAGTCTATCTTATATGTTTCCCACACCCTGTACATACAGATTGCTCACATTAAAAATCATCCTACCTGCATCTACTGCATTTTATAAGCCTTTAAACATCCAAGATGGCGGCTTATGGAAGCTGCCATTTTTGCAGGCAGCCTGCAAACAGGAAGTGCCTGCAAACAGGAAGTGACTGTGCTGCTCTGCATTCTGGGACTGCTGACCTTTCCCTGACCCCAGCTCTGCTCTGTCTGAGCAAAGCACAGCTATAACCCGCCCCCCTGTACCTTATCCCACTCTCCTCTCCTCAGTAAGTGTGATGCTTCTGAGTCAAGATGGCGGCGCCCGTATCCTAAATTCCCGAACAGAGTTGCAGCCCAGTGGGGGAAAGTATAATAAATTAGTGACTAAACATGTAAAATATATTAATTTTAAATGCTGAGGAATTGTTTTTTAAGAGTTTGGGCTTTTCATTAAATCATGGTGAAGGTCCGGTTTAAGCAGTCCTGGGTAGATAAACCAGCTTAAAAAAAGTGTTACCACATTATAACTAAAATGCTATTTATATTATTTCTGATAAATAGGGCTGTGCAGGGGCTGTATATGATTAGAATTTACAAAGCTTATCATATTTCCAAACAATGACTTGTAATAAAGATATATGGATGACCTTTTAAAGGGCAAATATATCATGCAGCAAGAGTTAAAGTATCATCTGTTTGCACATAGCCAGGCCATAAATTGTGCCATATGATCAACACAGATTACACAGTTTTTCATTCATATATGCCTGTTTATGTTACAGAGACAGTGTACTAGATTCTCTAATGATGCATTGCTTCATCTTTCCTTACAAGCTGAGTTGACATGACAGCGATGACCTCGTACATCTCATGCTCTGACAGTTTCTTGGAAATCACTTTCTATGCTTTTGATATAGACTAACTATATATATATATATATATATATATATATATATATATATATATATATATCATGTTTCCCTGAAAATAGGACAGAGTCTTATATTGATTGTTGTTTCTAAAGATGTGCAAAGACTTATTTTCAGGCTACTTCTTATTTTCTATAAACAATCTACATTTGTTCTTCATTTTCATTCCAAAATTCCATAATATGGCAGCCCAACACCCCCTCCCCATATTCCTGGATGATGCTACTCCTTAAAAAATGTTTCATGATCACTTAATATACAAGTCCCCAAATCATCATCCGCTTCAGGCTTAAATTACTCCAGACCCTTTGCTTTGGCTTCAGTTGTCATGAAGGTCTTCGAACAGCATCGTTCCTCAAGGAAGCTACCTTGTTTCAGTGGGATCCGCTACAGTTTGCATACAAGGCAAACAGATCAGCAGAGGATGTGGCCATCTAGTACACCTTAGATCACGTTGGTTGGTTGTAAGCTAAAGTGCTATTTGTAGACTTTCCATCTGCGCTCAGTACCATATATCCTCAAATCTTCCATGACAAGCTGCTCTCTTTGGGTATCCCACCAACTATATTGGACTGACTGGATTAATAGTTTTCTGACTGGTAGGTCCCAGAGAGTCAAATTGGGCCCTTTAGTTTTTTTTTTTGTCCAGGATCACAAACAACGGAGCACAACAAGGGTGTGTTCTGTCTCCCATTTTCTTTTCACGATATGCAAATTGTCAAGGTTTTCTCAACGGCGAAATCCCAATTGTGCATACATACAAGATACAGGTTCAGATTCAGGTTCAGATTCAGGTTCAGATTCAGGTTCAGGTTCAAGTTCGGGTTCAGAAGACAGATTCAATGCTGATCCACTGAGGCCATGTGTGGATCAGCTTATATAGGCCAAGCAATGTCACAGGTGCAAGCTGATTTCCAGGAACTTGGCAGAACAGCGCCATCTGCTGGCCAAGCTGCATACAACAGAGAAAAGTCCCAGAAAGGAGCAGCTGAAAGCTAAGGAGGAACTCCAGGCATGACACAAATGACTTCACCTCTGGTCTTTCAGTTAAAATCATCAAATACGCAGATGATGCCACTATAGTAGACTTTATTAGTGACATCAATGACACTGACTACCAGACCCAAGTGGGAATTCATGCATCTTGGTGTAAAGCAAACATTATCCTGAATACTCAGAAAACTGTCGAATTGACAGGTGTTTCCACAGAAAGCACCATCCTATTATTACTGATGATGAGGAAGCCAAGACTGTAGCCAATACAAAATTTCTAGGAGCCCAGATCTCGCAGGACTTGAAGTGGTGCAAGCAAGCTACCGTTGTCTTAAGGAAAGCCCCACAAATGTTATACTTCTTGCAGCAATTGAAAAGATACGGTATGTCTAAGGGAAGCTTGAAAAATGCTTTTAAAATGCTGCTATCGGATCGATCTTGACCACTTCCTTCAAAGTCTTGTTTAGTGGTGCTACAGTAAAGGACAAGCATAGACTGAGAGAATAACCAGTATTGCTGAGCATATAATTGGAATCCCCTTACGATCTTTGGAAGAGCAATTTATCAGTAAAATCTCTTTAAGGGTGAGGAAAAAAAGTGCGGACTTGTCGCACCCGGGGCATTCCTTCTTCATGCTCCTACAGTCTTCGTGCTCATTCGCCTAAAAAAAAAACTAGAATGTTTTCCCCCTTGGCCATTATGGCTCTAAACAAAACCCATGTGAGAGGTTCTTGAATTCAATCTCTCTTATGCATGGAGCTGTCATCTGCTGCAGGCTGGTAATCTGTTAATATTAGCAAATTTCCCTCTAGATTGGATTGTGACAGTCTTGGAACTCTACATTACCTACTGCTTAATATGCACTACCTGCCCTAAATTTTACATTTTTACTACTAATGTAATGGTGTATTTCCTTGCCAAAAATCATTCCTTGTATGCACCCTGTGTACCCTGTTCTTACTTGGTGGAATATAATATCTGTATCTGTGGGCTTGGGGCAGGGCGCAGTGTATACTTACAAGCCCTGGCTCCTGCATTGCCCACGATATGACACAGATGGTACTTAGTGCCCCGGAGAAGAAATAGCCCTGATGGTGATGGAGGCTTTCTGGTCCAGGTGCCCCAGGCAATTGCACTACTTGCCACTGTAACTGAACTGGTATTATTTTCGGAAAAACAGGGGAAAGAGAGACAGAGAGAAAAGAAAGAGAGAGAAAGATAGGCAGTTGTGGAGGTTTAGTAGGTAGCAATAGAAAGTTAAAATTCCTGCTGGGTTTAAGGTTTCTTTCCATTTTGTGTCACATGGCCGAATGCTGATGAAATCAAAGTACATCTATAACATGAAAAAAAAAACATCCAAACTATTAGCACCCCGGTCAGTTACCCCAATCATGAGATGAACACTCTCATGATTTTAAGTTTAACTCTACCACTGAAATCAGGTTTTCACTGGGGCCAGTCTTGCTGCACTCCCCTGCCACCAGTCAGTGAAGGAAACTAGACCCTTGTCACCAAATATATTCACCCTGAATAAGAACATATCTTATATGTTTCCCCCACCCTGTACATACAGATTGCCCACATTAAGAATCACCCCACCTGTATCTGCTGCATTTTATGAGCCTTTAAACATCCAAAATGGTGGCACATGGAGTCTCAGGCTGCTTGCAAACAGTAAGTGTCTTCTGACTGTTCTGCTCTGCATTCTGGGATTTCTGTCATTGTTCTGACCCCGGCTCCGCTCTGTCTGTGCACAGCACAGCTAAAACCCCGCCCCTGCACTTTTGCCTCCTCTCTTCAGTATGTGATGCTTCTGAGGCAAGATGGTGGTGCCCATATCCTGAACAGAGTTGTAGCTCAGTGGAGGAAAGAATAAGTGACTAAAAACATAGAATGTATTTATGGGTTTAGAATGGGTTTGGACTTTTCATTAAATGGTGCTGAAGTTCTTTTTAAATAAAAACTCAATTTATGTTTTTTATATATTATATATACTATTATATATTTTCATATATATTATAAATCATATTATATATTTAAGTTTTTTGGCGCTCTGCCTTATTGTTTTTCTATTTTGGAATGTAAAATAAACCTGTGTGTTAGGATTGTGCCCCCATACTTGTGCTGTGTGTTGTTTCCAAGTTTCTTATATTTCTGTGGCTAATGGGAATGGTTTTCTTGCCTTGAGTAACGTCCTTAATATAGCTTCTTCCTAAAAATCCCAGAATTCTTTCACTGACAAGAGTGAGATCCTTGCTCCCCAAAGCTTAGAAAAAACAGGCAGCAGCAATGACATATATATATATATATTTTTAGGAGCTAGGCCTATCCCCATGCTGTAAAGAGCCCTTGTATTCGACCCCATCCAACTTAACATAAAAACATACATTTTATTGTGTCTCTTAAAAAACATTTCCTTTTGTGCATAGTCCTTTAGGAGGATATCAGTGATATTAAAATCAATTATGCCACGTCATTCACATCACATCACATCATTCATTGCTTCTGCAATTTTCTTGTCTTATGCAGATTCCTGGACTCATGTTTCGCCCCCTGGGCTTTGTCAATACCCTATATATAAGCATAAAATCATAAACATTTGGTTCATCACGATCGTGTAGTTGTATATCAAATTGTCTTGAGCAGTACACATAGAAAAAAAGTGCATAATACCTTTGTTTACATGTAGTGTTTTTTGGATGGATGCAGATTGGCCCAATATGTATAGTACAGAAGTTTATGATTTTTTAGCGCCCCTTTAAGATCTCTGCAATATATAATGGTATTCATATATCCCTCTTAGAAATACAATCCTTAAATGATGTTTGTTCCAATTATTCCATATGTTCGAAATAATGCATTATTTACTTACATGGGGAAAGATCGTTGTGGCATAAATAGATAAGGCAGGTGTCTTATGCCGCTTGTTAAGGAGGCGGCCCCAAATTTCCGGCTCCTATTATGGTTACCGGACTTCCCCGGCCCCTGTGCACCCCTGCTGCTCCGTTTGCGTGGGGATAACCAGGTGGGCTTGCCGCCTTTGCACAAAATGTCCTACCTCATTAGCGATAATGACAGACATCTCTCCCCAGGTGAGAACTGTGCCAGTAACACTTTAGTTACTGGAACACAAGATTGTAATCCCCTCACCTGCTAAGGTTGAATTAGATCAGGAAGGGTTAAAGCTGCAAGCTCAGGGATGTGGAGCATAATCTCTGCCTCAGCCAATCAGCTGGTTAGCAAGACAGAGTCAGAAAGTCCATGCTAAGTACACCAAACACACCAGTTTGTGTACAGTTTGGGTTAAAGCTGCAAGCTCAGGGATGTGGAGCATAATCTCTGCCTCAGCCAATCAGCTGGTTAGCAAGCCAGAGTCAGAAACTCCATGCTAAGTACACCAAACACACCAGTTTGTGTACAGTTGCTAAGGTAAACAAATTGTTGCCAAAGAAAGCTGTTTCTTTTAAAACAGAGCAAACAAATAAAAAAGAAACACATTAACAGATACGTTCGGCACCTTCATAGACATAGTTTTGGCACACAATATTGGACACTTCTTAAAATGCCATTGAAAGTGGACTTACCCTTTAAAGCAGATTTCGAGTGTAAACTATACCAAAACCTAATCTATTTCTACATTAGCCACGCCACCAAATTGGATAAAAGTGCTGGATTCTTTAGTGTTCTTTGGTTCACTCTTACTTTGGCCAATGGAACATTAGCAGCCACCATCATTCATTTTTTTTTTTATTGCTGCCATGTTTTCTTAACCTGGGATCAGCTTGTCTGGGTCCTTCTCCACCAGAGGGATAACTAAATGTGACTGAGCCCCGATGTGTGGTCAAATGGTTCTTCCTTCTTGTACATAATGCCGTGTGAGCACAGATCTGATAAGGTGGGGAAGCTTGTTGTGAGACTTTGTGGTGTGCTTAGGATCAGACTAGGACATGTTACTGCACTTGTGCCAGGCACAGCCTGAAAAAAAAGATGGTGATGCTGATCTGCAGTAACCACAGGGACACTGACCATAGATGTCAATTCTGATAAAGGTGTTTAGATGGGATTTGGTATTGATGCAAATGGCCAGCGCAATCCATGTGAATTAGACCACCGAGGCTCTGGGCATGTTTGCCACACATAATCTCCTCGAATTTCCCAGAAATGTCCGGCTCTCAAGTGTGTCTAAAAATTTCCTTTTATTGAATCCATTAAAAGATCATGCTCATTGGTCCAGAAATATAATAAAAATTTCTTACAGTATTTACATGCTGTTCAGATGGGATTGGCTGTAATTTGGGGGCCAACCCGGTGACTGTTCCTGTCAATGTGTTAAAATAAAAATACTTGCCCTTCTCCCCTGCAGCTCCTTCGTGCATCTCCAATGTCTTCAAACCTACCGAAACTGGAGAATCAGTGATTTCATCACCCACACCGGGTAAACATGGCGGCATCCATCAAGGTGTTTGCAATGAATGGAGCAGGGGGTGTTATGTGTCTTGTTGGACGCCGCCATTGCTGCCCAGCGCTGAAGGACTCGCCGGAAGGTGCACAGAGGAGCTGTGGGGTACAAAAGGTGAGTATTTTGTTGCCTGGACAGTCTCTTTAAGCCAGTAGGACACTTTTCTCTGGACAATTATTTTATATGCGGTTATTATAAAAGAAGCTGCTATTTTTTTTCTTCTGCAAAATGTAGCAAATGAACGTAAACTGAAATGATGCAGCAAAAGTATTTTCATCACAGTATGTTGTATGCGTGTGAAAGCTTGGTAATTGTTACTCTGCCCCTGCTTTTCCCTCTACCTCAGTCTTTTCTGTAGGTAGAGTAACAATCCCCAAGCTGAAGAAATATGTCATGCTTATGAGCATATCCCGAATCTCCTTCTGTCTTGTTTTTCTTGCAGGTCTTTAATAGTAGATTGTATTATATACTGTGTTTATAGGTGCTTTACCTTTCGATGTTAGGTGCTTTACCTTTCGATGTTACGTTAATGATTGTTATTAAGTGTCATTTCTATATTATGTTTTTCCACAGATTGACTCGGCACTGTGTGCAGACAGACTGAAGAACAATGCTTCAAGACATCAGGCTTTGGCAAACAATGCTTGAGGGGATCTATCAAAAAAGAATGATGTGTTTATATCTTTTATTAAAGTCATTTTGTGAGGCATCACTTGCAGCTCAGTATATTTTCAGTGCCTGCCCAGCAATTTTTGAGATGAGTAAGTGACAGAGAGGTGACACTAATCACCCGCTGCACCGCTCTGATAAAAAAAGATGGGACAGCTACTCCAGATGCTGATAATGAATACAGGGAAAGCTGGATGCTTTAACTCCAGAGCCTTGAAGGGGATGGTCAAGGTGGTGGATAACCAGGTAATGTATGCAGGAAAAGTTTTTTCCTTTTAAACTTTTATAAACATATTGAAAGGTAACTATGACCCTCCAACTGTCCTAGTGAAATAGAATAGCACCTCCACATGGTACAAAATGTGGGCTCCTGGAACACAGGGTCAGGGGGTAAAAAGGGCCAGCAGTCTGCACAACCAAACATAAAAGCTCCTTTGCTCAAAAAGGCAAAACATGGGCAAACCTTTTTCTCCTCATTTTTTTTGTGACTTTTTACCTTGATTTTTCCTTACATGAGAAATAAAATGGCTAAATCAGCGCTATAGTGTTCAGAATTATACTAACCCTGATACTGTCCTGTTTCAGTTGGTAGGATCCCCCCGCATCCCCCATGCCCGAGTAAAAGATTGCTTATAATTTGATAGTTACTGCATAACACCTAACATAATTTTAGGTGAAATAAAAAAATGTTTGCCATCAATGATTGGGATTTTGTGAATAGCCAATGTGGGCGCGTCTGAGGAGGCTAGTGGGGATGTGGGCGCCGACGCGCTCAGCTGCATTCAGCTCCATTCGGCTGATTCTTAGCCAAAAATTCTTCTGAATAGAGCCAAGTGTGCTGAGTCACTTTGGTAAAGAGCACCTAGGACTCGCTGCAGTTAGAGGACAACCTCTATTTTGAAAGCCTTAATGTAGGAGCCAGCATAATATGAAGCAGCAATAAAAAGGCTGATCAGGGGGACTCCCTTACAGCAAGCAAGCATACTTTTTCTTGTCATTCTCTTTAGAGATTTCTTTTATTGGTGGGGCTAATTAGTGAAGGTCATGATTAAGGACCCCCGTGTCTGAAACGCATAGACAGAGGATTTTCCACCCCGTTTTTTATTGGGATTGCCTGTATTTGGATTGGATTTTAACTATGGATCATTAAAGCTTGAAATTTTATTGCAAACGCTGGACAGCTTTTGTATCTATTGTACTGAGATTGCGAGAGGAGCGCCTGCAGCAGCAGCCACCCTGGTACAAGGCTTGGAATCTGGCCTCTGATACTAAGGTACAGCTGACAACTCTCTTTCTTGTTAGTGAAGGGGAATAGAGAAACTGTAGATGCTAAACTAAGGAGTGGGTATGGTAGGATAGGATATGTGGCAGATGACTATTTGCTAATGCATTTTTGTGATTGTGAATGTCTGCTTCTAAACTCCTAAATTCTATTAAAATTAGAAATGCTGGTTGAAATCTCAGTTGGGGATCTGTATGATACTCCTCCTCCATTTAACACATTAAAGTGGACCATACACCAGGATTTTAACTGTTCTGGTGATTATAAGTAAACCTGCTGAAGTTCGAGTTTCACAAGTTTGGCGGAACATTGGTGCAAAAGTACGGTTTGACCCAAACCACATTGAAGTTAATGAGGACCCAGATTTGGGGGACCAAAAATGGCTGTAAAATGGGGGTAGCAAGGTCTAGAGGGCTGCAAATTGAGGGGAACACCTCATGCCGCCACCGAGCCCTCAAATTCAGCAGGGAATTCCACCAATAGTGTGTCCACTAGAGTACATTTATATTCATACTATAATTTTGCAATCCCGCTCTAGTGCTGGTTTCAAGTATGTTTATAGATCCAGCAGGGTGGCCATCCAGTAATTGGCACTGGTGACTATGGGGGCAACTAAAGGATCATGTAGTGGCTCATGTGAGCCATGCTGCCCTGAGTCAAGGAGAAGCTGTCCTTAGTGTCAGGTGTCTCCTCATCTACCTCCAGCCACACTCCAGTGATACCTGTGAGCTGTGGTGGGTGCCACCGTGCTGTAAAAGAAAGTTCTCCTCCCACTAAACTATCCGTTGGCTGAACAGTAGTTTACATGGCTGCTACCCACCCATTCTGGGTTGGCTACCCACCCCGCAAGCCACGTGTGCCTTCCTCCTCCTCTGCTTCCATCATATCCTCCACCATGGCCTGAAAGGTTTTTTCCAGCAGGCAAAGAATTGTGATGGTAGCGCTGATGGCATCACCGCTGACCATATTGGTGGCGTACTAGAAGCACAGAAGCACCATGCAGATGTCCCTCATGGAGGCCCATTTAAAAACACTATACTCATCTTTCATTCCGCGCAGGCTATTGCTGCTAGTCTGGTGCAAAGACACCTACCGGATCACACAATGTCTGTCCCGCCAGACGCCACTTCGTCGTCCTCCCCTGCATCGACGCACTGACACCGCTGTGCAGAGGGGACTGCCTTGCCGCCTCATTGTAGGAACTATGGCATGCCCCTCTGTATTCACTTCAGTGGAAGTCACTTCCATGTAGTTTCCTCTTCACAGCAGGGTTCATGCGGTGGAGGACAAGGGAGAGGCGCCAGGCATGGGACTGCCATCAGGCGATCCAGTAAGTGTCTTTGCACCAGACTGGCAGCAGAAGCCTGCACGGGAAAGGTGAGTATAGTATTTTTGTGTTTTGACTATAGTATGACTTTAAAGAGGAAATAAAGCCTGAAATTATTAATACCTAATATTGGCGGCATAGAGGCATCCCAAAGTAGAATGCCATGTCTCTCAGAGTAGTCTACAAAACTGTGCACACTTTTACCAGCCAGCAATTAGCTTTTCTGTTTTAGCGGCACACAATGTGGTAGCTCGCCCAGTGAACCTCAATGGCATTCAAAAAGGACAGGACTTCCTTTTCAGTGCGCATCCCAAATCGGACTCGTGAGCCAAACTGGCTGCTCTGGTCACGTGGGACATGGGTCCTGGAAGAGGTGAATATTGGCGGCCCAGTTATCCAGCTTATGGGGTGCCGGAGCACATTGGAGCATCACAATTCAACATGTAATCCTGCTGCATATTTAAGAGGAAGTCCCTCATTTCCTCATTAACATTGTTGTTACTTGAGAGGTTCTGTCTGTGAGATGTGGCTTTTACCTTCTTCCAAGGATCACATTTCTTGTAGACATGATTTTGCTATATTTTGCCAAATTCATTGTACCTTCTACAGCACTTACACACGCCTTCTATGAAAACACAAGAAATCCTAAGACAGTGAGATTTCCTTTTCCCAAGGCACTATGAATAAAAAGTAAAACTGTACCTGGGAATGATACCAGAGCAATTTGGCTGATTTATTATAGTTCATTTTCAGAACTAAATACTACTTAAAACTGCAACAATAATATTGTTTGATCAGTAATTACACATTATAATAATGATAATGTCCTTGTTTCTTAAAAACACTATATATGCAATCTACTGCTTGTCAAAATGGAAAACATTAAAGCATAAATGCACTTATCAGAAGTATATCATTTGCATAAAATTAGAAAACCAGAAATATTAGCATAGCATGAAAAGGTTTATATCTGTGTTTTTGTTCTTTTTAAGAAAGTCTGATTTAGAGATGGCTTTCATTTAAATCAAACCTAAACACTTCAGGCTGAAACAACCCTCCCCCCCCCCCCCCCCCATGCTGGCTTAAACTGATCTTTCTTGTTAGCTGGTAGGATGACCTCCCCCAATATGATACATATATGTCCTTATTGAAAAGGAAGTTGTGTGTTTGTTCGGATTTTTTTGGCATATATATTGCCATTGTATGCTTGTGCACATGTAGGAATTTGTTCTCCACATTTAACCCATCTGTACAGTAAGACAAACACAAGCAGTGAGTGGTGGGTTGCCCTAACTTTGGCACCCAGAGAACATTTGGGGGTTTAGGTGCCTTGCTCAAGAGCACTTCAATTATGTATAGTCCAGGAACCTACCTTAGGTCACAAGATCGTTCCCTTACCCCTAGGCCACAACTGGCCCTTGTGTGTGCTTGACATTCAATGTTCAGCCCTAGAGGGCAAATGTGTCCAAAACCACACATTTTTGGTTAGATTATGTATTAATTTTAACTAAATGCGGAAAGTACACGTAAGGGACAAGGCAACGTCTGGAAAACTGCAGCAACCATCGTCAAGAAAATTAACAATAATGGTCAAAATCAGGGACATAATCTGGAATGTCTGGGCCCCACACAGCAACAATATCTGGGGCCCCCCATATTATTTGATAGCTTGACCTCTAATCTGAACTGGGTCTCAAGGTAACCAGGCTTACTCTAGTATATCCAACCATGACATTATAGACTGAGGGAGGACCGAGACTTAATTTAGTCTATATAGAGTCTGAGCCCCTGCAACTTGTATGTGATGGCTCTGACTCTAGTTTAAATTAGGACTTAGTATTCAGTTTATAAACCAAACTGAAGTTTGAGGAAATTACATTATAGGTTATGGCTCCCTTATAACCTATATGTGATAGCTAGGCCATTGGTTTGGCAGGAGGGCAGTCAATCTCATTTATTAAAATTGGCAGCAATAATAAGGTAGCAAGAAGGACTGGGGGGGGGGGGGGCTTAGAAATTACATTATAGGTTATGGCTTCCCTATAACCTATATGGGATCGCTAGGCCATTGGTTTGAATTCGGCTCCAAGGAGGGCAGTCAATCTCATTTATTAGTGTTGGCACCAATAATAAGGTAGCCAGAAAGATTCATGTCAGATTTGATGTCAGTGTTTCTTGGTTGGAGGCCTTTGGGGCCCCTGTACTAGAGTCTTGGCTGTACTGCCCTGGAGGCTGCCCTGTTTTCTCCACTGTAACCCGGATCAGGCCCCAAAGCATAAACTCCTCCCCTGGTTCCAGAACAGGAAACAACAGTGTGACATAATAATAATATTCCCTTGATTTGTAGAACAGAAATGTAATATAGTTTGAGAATATAAGAAACACTGTTTCTTCATAATATAGCAAATAATAAATAACCAAATATGGAGAGGAATTATGAATTCCTGAGGCACCTGCATCTTATCAAAGTTTTACAGGCACATATTTGACTAATACTACCTATGCGTATATTGCAGAAGCATTTTACTGTGTATTCAGTACTGCAATCAGGGCCACCTTTAGCCCATGGCAATCCAGGAAACTATATGGAGCTCAGTACTAGAGATAAGCGAACTTCCTAAAAATTCGATTCAGGCAATTCACAGAATTTCTCCAAGAAATTCAGGTTCGTTTGAATCGAATCTTTGAGAATCGCTCACCTCTGGAAAGCACACCGCACGGTGGGAGCGGTGGGGGCAGCGGGTGGCGGCAGCTGGCTTTCGCAGCGCAGCCGGCCTCCTATGCTCCCGCTGTGCGATGTGTAGCTTACCTACATGCCGGCATAGTGGGAGCGTAGGAGGCCGGCCGTGCTGTCAGCGGGCGGCGGAAGCCGGCTGGCACAGCTGACAGCACAGCTGGCTCCTCCCCCGTGCAGCGGAGGAGTGGCGAGCCGACTGCACTGCCAGCTGTGCAAGCCAGCTTCCGCCGCGCACACTGGATCCAATCGCTGGAACGAGGATGGTGGTGAGTTTTTTTTTTCTACCCTCCACCTAGTGAATTTCATGAAAGATTCAGTCAGCACGAACCCCCAAAAAGTTGGTTTCGTGCTGAATCGAATTTTTCCTGAAATTCAGAACGAACTTGGGTTCTGACGAACCAGTTCGCTCATCCCTACTCAGTACCACCATAGCCATGATGGGAACTGTGTTCAGTGATGAGCACAAGCTGTCAGCTGAGCCTCAGTAAATGGGGCTGAGAGCATTAGGGGCTATGCCAAGATGCCAAAATGTCAACCCCATCACTGAGGGCACTGATAGATAGGCAGACTCCAGCAACAGAAGCTGTTGCCAATCGGCTGAGGTTGGGGAGCAGAGCACATTGCCTAGTTCCTGTCTCCATCAGGCAAGCCTGCCATTCTCCAGAAAGCAGCTCCCAAGCTCACCTAGAAGGTTATGCAGAACTTTAGGTTATTTTTTATTTATGTATTTATCTGTCTGTCTTTTCTTATTTCCTTCCTTCTCTTTATTTCATACATTCCTTCCTTCCTTCTTTCTTATTTTCCTTTCTTCCTTTATTCTTTATTTGAAACTGCCCTGAACGTCAGGGCCATGGACACCTTCCTTCATACCAAATGTACCCAACCATGCCTTTAATAGAAGTCTACATATGTAATGGTAGGCTGAAGCATTACACATTCCTCTGCACTGGAACTAAGGCCCTAGGCCAACCCTGACAAACAGACAGGTAATGTATTGATCCGGCTGCCAGAAGTTTCCTGACTCCATAAAAAAAACATTTCTACTGCTTTGGTGGCATTGAATGCAGCAGCTAAGCAGTGGAAACCCATGGCAGAAAGCACCAAGTGGGCACAATTTTGTCCTGAGGTTGCTAGAGGAAGTTTGGACACTACAACTATTGAGTAAACAAAACCTCTGTGTCCTGCTTCCACTTTTCAATTGTAGAATATCAAAGAGGTAAAGATTTTTAAAAATTGACCTGCTGACCAGAGGGTGGCAGGTTTAATTCCCACATTTACCCTAAGGCCGGCCCTACCTGCAGGGCATGGGGCTTGATGTCATACACCTGTGGCAATGGGAATGAAGGGAACCCCTGAATTTAATGATTAAAAAGGTGAGTCTTTTGTCCATAGATTGTATATTGTCTTTGCAATTCTAAGTAGTTTATTGAATTAAATGTATTGAAGAGGTTAATAGGGTTGATTCAGCACCATAGTTTTACAGTTTTCTTACATTTTTCCTTAAGCAGCTCAGCACTATATTTTGATGTGCAAAAAAGGCTCACAGTGCTGAATCAACCCTATTGGGGGAACTACTTTACCCAATTAGGCTGTCATTTATTGCAGAACACTAGTCATTTTAGGTTAGCTCTAGGGAGCCAACTTTCTGGAGGTAAAATCAGCTTCTTCCTTGACTCTAAAGATGCTTTATGTTGTATTTATATTGTTAAAAGAGAACTCACACATACATGCACTTTAATATATAGTGGACCTCCAGTCAAAAATGACTTTAGGGCTGCTCATCCTCCCCCTTCCCATACCTAGAAAAGCAAGCCAGGCAAAATAACATACCAACAGCACCAAAACACAAAAACAAGGTAACCACAGGCCACCATTTCATAAAAAGAAGGCCGGGGGTCCCCCACAAAGACCACACACTTCACGTCACACACAAAAGGAAATAACCTATGCCAGCAAGAGTCCAGGGTAAAGCTGCAAACCTAAAGTGCTAAAGGGAGACTAAGCAGTTTTCACATTAACGATGGAGGTCCCAAGAATCAGGACCAAAGTCTAAAGTGCAACAGGGCAAAACCGCTGAAAAAGAAATCCAGAGAGAAGGCAAATAGCAGCAGCAATTATTGCACCGTGGCACTATGAGAGCATCCACAGGCTGTATAATTTGTGGCGACCCATAGCTAATAACCAGGCAGTGTGCTGGTCTTCCCACTGAGTTGAAAAAGACGAACAACCACAGTTTGAATTGCAAAAAGTGAAGGGATTTTAATTGAGGAAAAGGGATCACAAGTGCTGTACAAGCCTGACTGTGTCTCTGCCATCTTTTTGGTTGTCCTATTTCTGTTGGCCGTGCGGCGCCAGGGCCCGCCCCCTGCGCCAGTACCGATTGGGTGCAACTATTTGCTCACCCATTGGCTGCTGGTCGGGACGGACCTTCGGCGCTGCCGATGACGCGCATAGCGAGCGCCAGCATGCGCCCTTCTACGTGCTGCATCCCGCACTTTTGGAGACCACCCTAAGGTATTTAAACAATGTGTATGTACTGCACTGGTACCGCTCCCTCTTGAGAAAGGCCAGAGCGGCCGAAACGTCGAGGGTATTACTTCCACCTGCGCCTGCCTGTAAGACTTATTCTTCTGAATTATCATATCTGTACTGTTGTTTCTTTGAATTGCTCTTTCATATAGTGTTTGGATGTTGGGGAGTAATAACACTCCTCCCACCACCATTGGGTTAACATTCGCTCTCTATGTTGTATTTATACTGGTAATATCATGCATTGTCTGTAGATGTATACAGGAGCGCCATCTAGCGGTCACTTTTAGGGGCTGTGACCCCTCATTACAAAATGCCTATACACTGCTTTAAGATACTGTTCTGCATGCTTGTACAGCACTTGTGATCCCTTTTCCTCAATTAAAATCCCTTCACTTTTTGCAATTCAAACTGTGGTTGTTCGTCTTTTTCAATTTGTTTATCACTGTATTACTTTCCTGTGACTGGTACACAGGTGAGGGGACTGAACGCCATCTGCTTATCACTGTTTCCTTTTGCATTACAATTATAAACAGGTGTGCTTCAACCATCAGTGTTTTAACTTCCCGCTGAGTTCTCACCACTTCTGAATCCCAATCATCAATGTCTCTGTCACGTAGCCTCCTGCCAAATTAATGTGTTGCTCAGAAGTCGTGCTGCACCAAATAACAGTGGTATAGATAGAGGTTGGCGCCACCAAAATCGACAATCGTCAGGCAGTGGTGTGTCGGGCCATCTCGGGTGCCGGCATTAGAGTTCTAGGTGCGACCAGTGTGTGCCCGGACCCCGCTGATGTGTTTCGTTCTGCCCACCAGGACTTTTTGGTGGTTAAAAGACAAGATTTGGCTGCCACCAGGCAAAGATGAGTATTTTCACCTTGCTAGGAAATTTTAGCTGGTGTGGCATCCCAAGTCCGAATCTTGGGGGTGTGGAGCAGAAGACCAGTGGTTTTTGGCTGGAGGTCTTTTAAAATGCATTACTTTGTTGTTTTGAATCATATAGAGATTGATATTTATAAGGGACATTATGGTACAGGCTAAAGCAGTATGCATAGATGAATTACAAGAGTTAAAGGCATTTCTAATAAAAATAAAAAATTAAGAATATTATAATATATTAAGGCTATATTTCACACAAATATTGATAAAATTATTTATTTGGTTGAATGAAACCAATTCAGCTACATTCTGTTAGAATTATCCCCAAACCTAAACACCCACACTATTACCTAACATAATTAGAGGCCTTTATGAGGGGACTGAGCTCCAGCAGATGGGAGGCACTCGGCACATCTCCAGTACTATGGACAAGAGGTTTCCCCGAGGCACCAGGCAGACAGGATGGATCGTGCAAGGAGCTGCTACTAATGAGAAGCAGTAAATGATGAAGCCACTGCAGACTCTGACTACCAGTATAAAATAGTAGACATTATTATGGTGACAAGAGTTTTATGGGCTACCGTGAGTCTTATTAATCACTGTCTCAAGAAAAATTGCTTCTTGTTCTAGGCTTGGATTATTCTAATGAGTAGGGATGAGCGAATCGATCCGGACGAACCCGGATTCGATCCGAATTTCAGGAAAAATTCGATTCGGATCGAATCCGAATTTCCCCGCGATTCGATCACTCGAAGTTTTCCTTTAACATCCATTCATTTACATTACAGGCATTCTAAGATGGCGGGCGGGACATGTCTGGACATGTATCCCGCGCCAGTGCAAGCTGGGGCAGTCACATGCAGCCTATCAGCAGCCAGCAAGCCCGGTGACGTCACACAGCGGTATTTAACGGCGGCCATCTTGCTTTTCCTCATTTCTCTATTGCATTCGTGACAGACAGAACGCTGTGTAGCTGAGGCACTTAGACAGGCAGGGACAGACAGGGACAGGCTGGAGACAGGCAGGAGACAGGCAGGAGACAGACAGGAGACAGACAGAAAGCCAGGGAAAGGTAGGAAAAACGGAGGCTGTGACAGGGAGATTTTTTTTTTTTCATCCAGCCTTTGTTAGCGTTTTCAGGCTGCTTATAGTAACTAACTGTGCATATATACTGAACTGATCTTAAGTCTGCTGTGAGGCATCCCATTCTGTGACTAAAGCAGCCTCTATTTAATAGCATAATAAACATTTGCACTTATTCTCATAGAAATCAGGCCTGATAAAGACACTTTTGCTGTGCATGCTCTCTGGTTTTTGTGGCACTGGCATCCCATTCTGTGACTAAAGCAGCCTCTATTTAATAGCATAATAAACATTTGCACTTATTCTCATAGAAATCAGGCCTGATAAAGACACTTTTGCTGTGCATGCTCTCTGGTTTTTGTGGCACTGGCATCCCATTCTGTGACTAAAGCAGCCTCTATTTAATAGCATAATAACCATTTGCACTTATTCTCATAGAAATCAGGCCTGATAAAGACACTTTTGCTGTGCATGCTCTCTGGTTTTTGTGGCACTGGCATCCCATTCTGTGACTAAAGCAGCCTCTATTTAATAGCATAATAAACATTTGCACTTATTCTCATAGAAATCAGGCCTGATAAAGACACTTTTGCTGTGCATGCTCTCTGGTTTTTGTGGCACTGGCATCCCATTCTGTGACTAAAGCAGCCTCTATTTAATAGCATAATAAACATTTGCACTTATTCTCATAGAAATCAGGCCTGATAAAGACACTTTTGCTGTGCATGCTCTCTGGTTTTTGTGGCACTGGCATCCCATTCTGTGACTAAAGCAGCCTCTATTTAATAGCATAATAACCATTTGCACTTATTCTCATAGAAATCAGGCCTGATAAAGACACTTTTGCTGTGCATGCTCTCTGGTTTTTGTGGCACTGGCATCCCATTCTGTGACTAAAGCAGCCTCTATTTAATAGCATAATAAACATTTGCACTTATTCTCATAGAAATCAGGCCTGATAAAGACACTTTTGCTGTGCATGCTCTCTGGTTTTTGTGGCACTGGCATCCCATTCTGTGACTAAAGCAGCCTCTATTTAATAGCATAATAAACATTTGCACTTATTCTCATAGAAATCAGGCCTGATAAAGACACTTTTGCTGTGCATGCTCTCTGGTTTTTGTGGCACTGGCATCCCATTCTGTGACTAAAGCAGCCTCTATTTAATAGCATAATAACCATTTGCACTTATTCTCATAGAAATCAGGCCTGATAAAGACACTTTTGCTGTGCATGCTCTCTGGTTTTTGTGGCACTGGCATCCCATTCTGTGACTAAAGCAGCCTCTATTTAATAGCATAATAAACATTTGCACTTATTCTCATAGAAATCAGGCCTGATAAAGACACTTTTGCTGTGCATGCTCTCTGGTTTTTGTGGCACTGGCATCCCATTCTGTGACTAAAGCAGCCTCTATTTAATAGCATAATAAACATTTGCACTTATTCTCATAGAAATCAGGCCTGATAAAGACACTTTTGCTGTGCATGCTCTCTGGTTTTTGTGGCACTGGCATCCCATTCTGTGACTAAAGCAGCCTCTATTTAATAGCATAATAACCATTTGCACTTATTCTCATAGAAATCAGGCCTGATAAAGACACTTTTGCTGTGCATGCTCTCTGGTTTTTGTGGCACTGGCATCCCATTCTGTGACTAAAGCAGCCTCTATTTAATAGCATAATAAACATTTGCACTTATTCTAATAGAAATCAGGCCTGATAAAGACACTTTTGCTGTGCATGCTCTCTGGTTTTTGTGGCACTGGCATCCCATTCTGTGACTAAAGCAGCCTCTATTTAATAGCATAATAAACATTTGCACTTATTCTCATAGAAATCAGGCCTGATAAAGACACTTTTGCTGTGCATGCTCTCTGGTTTTTGTGGCACTGGCATCCCATTCTGTGACTAAAGCAGCCTCTATTTAATAGCATAATAACCATTTGCACTTATTCTCATAGAAATCAGGCCTGATAAAGACACTTTTGCTGTGCATGCTCTCTGGTTTTTGTGGCACTGGCATCCCATTCTGTGACTAAAGCAGCCTCTATTTAATAGCATAATAAACATTTGCACTTATTCTCATAGAAATCAGGCCTGATAAAGACACTTTTGCTGTGCATGCTCTCTGGTTTTTGTGGCACTGGCATCCCATTCTGTGACTAAAGCAGCCTCTATTTAATAGCATAATAACCATTTGCACTTATTCTCATAGAAATCAGGCCTGATAAAGACACTTTTGCTGTGCATGCTCTCTGGTTTTTGTGGCACTGGCATCCCATTCTGTGACTAAAGCAGCCTCTATTTAATAGCATAATAAACATTTGCACTTTTTCTCATAGAAATCAGGCCTGATAAAGACACTTTTGCTGTGCATGCTCTCTGGTTTTTGTGGCACTGGCATCCCATTCTGTGACTAAAGCAGCCTCTATTTAATAGCATAATAAACATTTGCACTTATTCTCATAGAAATCAGGCCTGATAAAGACACTTTTGCTGTGCATGCTCTCTGGTTTTTGTGGCACTGGCATCCCATTCTGTGACTAAAGCAGCCTCTATTTAATAGCATAATAAACATTTGCACTTATTCTCATAGAAATCAGGCCTGATAAAGACACTTTTGCTGTGCATGCTCTCTGGTTTTTGTGGCACTGGCATCCCATTCTGTGACTAAAGCAGCCTCTATTTAATAGCATAATAAACATTTGCACTTATTCTCATAGAAATCAGGCCTGATAAAGACACTTTTGCTGTGCATGCTCTCTGGTTTTTGTGGCACTGGCATCCCATTCTGTGACTAAAGCAGCCTCTATTTAATAGCATAATAAACATTTGCACTTATTCTCATAGAAATCAGGCCTGATAAAGACACTTTTGCTGTGCATGCTCTCTGGTTTTTGTGGCACTGGCATCCCATTCTGTGACTAAAGCAGCCTCTATTTAATAGCATAATAACCATTTGCACTTATTCTCATAGAAATCAGGCCTGATAAAGACACTTTTACTGTGCATGCTCTCTGGTTTTTGTGGCACTGGCATCCCATTCTGTGACTAAAGCAGCCTCTATTTAATAGCATAATAAACATTTGCACTTATTCTCATAGAAATCAGGCCTGATAAAGACACTTTTGCTGTGCATGCTCTCTGGTTTTTGTGGCACTGGCATCCCATTCTGTGACTAAAGCAGCCTCTATTTAATAGCATAATAAACATTTGCACTTATTCTCATAGAAATCAGGCCTGATAAAGACACTTTTGCTGTGCATGCTCTCTGGTTTTTGTGGCACTGGCATCCCATTCTGTGACTAAAGCAGCCTCTATTTAATAGCATAATAACCATTTGCACTTATTCTCATAGAAATCAGGCCTGATAAAGACACTTTTGCTGTGCATGCTCTCTGGTTTTTGTGGCACTGGCATCCCATTCTGTGACTAAAGCAGCCTCTATTTAATAGCATAATAAACATTTGCACTTATTCTCATAGAAATCAGGCCTGATAAAGACACTTTTGCTGTGCATGCTCTCTGGTTTTTGTGGCACTGGCATCCCATTCTGTGACTAAAGCAGCCTCTATTTAATAGCATAATAACCATTTGCACTTATTCTCATAGAAATCAGGCCTGATAAAGACACTTTTGCTGTGCATGCTCTCTGGTTTTTGTGGCACTGGCATCCCATTCTGTGACTAAAGCAGCCTCTATTTAATAGCATAATAAACATTTGCACTTTTTCTCATAGAAATCAGGCCTGATAAAGACACTTTTGCTGTGCATGCTCTCTGGTTTTTGTGGCACTGGCATCCCATTCTGTGACTAAAGCAGCCTCTATTTAATAGCATAATAAACATTTGCACTTATTCTCATAGAAATCAGGCCTGATAAAGACACTTTTGCTGTGCATGCTCTCTGGTTTTTGTGGCACTGGCATCCCATTCTGTGACTAAAGCAGCCTCTATTTAATAGCATAATAAACATTTGCACTTATTCTCATAGAAATCAGGCCTGATAAAGACACTTTTGCTGTGCATGCTCTCTGGTTTTTGTGGCACTGGCATCCCATTCTGTGACTAAAGCAGCCTCTATTTAATAGCATAATAAACATTTGCACTTATTCTCATAGAAATCAGGCCTGATAAAGACACTTTTGCTGTGCATGCTCTCTGGTTTTTGTGGCACTGGCATCCCATTCTGTGACTAAAGCAGCCTCTATTTAATAGCATAATAAACATTTGCACTTATTCTCATAGAAATCAGGCCTGATAAAGACACTTTTGCTGTGCATGCTCTCTGGTTTTTGTGGCACTGGCATCCCATTCTGTGACTAAAGCAGCCTCTATTTAATAGCATAATAACCATTTGCACTTATTCTCATAGAAATCAGGCCTGATAAAGACACTTTTACTGTGCATGCTCTCTGGTTTTTGTGGCACTGGCATCCCATTCTGTGACTAAAGCAGCCTCTATTTAATAGCATAATAAACATTTGCACTTATTCTCATAGAAATCAGGCCTGATAAAGACACTTTTGCTGTGCATGCTCTCTGGTTTTTGTGGCACTGGCATCCCATTCTGTGACTAAAGCAGCCTCTATTTAATAGCATAATAAACATTTGCACTTATTCTCATAGAAATCAGGCCTGATAAAGACACTTTTGCTGTGCATGCTCTCTGGTTTTTGTGGCACTGGCATCCCATTCTGTGACTAAAGCAGCCTCTATTTAATAGCATAATAAACATTTGCACTTATTCTCATAGAAATCAGGCCTGATAAAGACACTTTTGCTGTGCATGCTCTCTGGTTTTTGTGGCACTGGCATCCCATTCTGTGACTAAAGCAGCCTCTATTTAATAGCATAATAAACATTTGCACTTATTCTCATAGAAATCAGGCCTGATAAAGACACTTTTGCTGTGCATGCTCTCTGGTTTTTGTGGCACTGGCATCCCATTCTGTGACTAAAGCAGCCTCTATTTAATAGCATAATAACCATTTGCACTTATTCTCATAGAAATCAGGCCTGATAAAGACACTTTTGCTGTGCATGCTCTCTGGTTTTTGTGGCACTGGCATCCCATTCTGTGACTAAAGCAGCCTCTATTTAATAGCATAATAAACATTTGCACTTATTCTCATAGAAATCAGGCCTGATAAAGAAACTTTTACTGTGCATGCTCTCTGGTTTTTGTGGCACTGGCATCCCATTCTGTGACTAAAGCAGCCTCTATTTAATAGCATAATAAACATTTGCACTTATTCTCATAGAAATCAGGCCTGATAAAGACACTTTTGCTGTGCATGCTCTCTGGTTTTTGTGGCACTGGCATCCCATTCTGTGACTAAAGCAGCCTCTATTTAATAGCATAATAAACATTTGCACTTATTCTCATAGAAATCAGGCCTGATAAAGACACTTTTGCTGTGCATGCTCTCTGGTTTTTGTGGCACTGGCATCCCATTCTGTGACTAAAGCAGCCTCTATTTAATAGCATAATAAACATTTGCACTTATTCTCATAGAAATCAGGCCTGATAAAGACACTTTTGCTGTGCATGCTCTCTGGTTTTTGTGGCACTGGCATCCCATTCTGTGACTAAAGCAGCCTCTATTTAATAGCATAATAACCATTTGCACTTATTCTCATAGAAATCAGGCCTGATAAAGACACTTTTGCTGTGCATGCTCTCTGGTTTTTGTGGCACTGGCATCCCATTCTGTGACTAAAGCAGCCTCTATTTAATAGCATAATAAACATTTGCACTTATTCTCATAGAAATCAGGCCTGATAAAGAAACTTTTACTGTGCATGCTCTCTGGTTTTTGTGGCACTGGCATCCCATTCTGTGACTAAAGCAGCCTCTATTTAATAGCATAATAAACATTTGCACTTATTCTCATAGAAATCAGGCCTGATAAAGACACTTTTGCTGTGCATGCTCTCTGGTTTTTGTGGCACTGGCATCCCATTCTGTGACTAAAGCAGCCTCTATTTAATAGCATAATAAACATTTGCACTTATTCTCATAGAAATCAGGCCTGATAAAGACACTTTTGCTGTGCATGCTCTCTGGTTTTTGTGGCACTGGCATCCCATTCTGTGACTAAAGCAGCCTCTATTTAATAGCATAATAAACATTTGCACTTATTCTCATAGAAATCAGGCCTGATAAAGACACTTTTGCTGTGCATGCTCTCTGGTTTTTGTGGCACTGGCATCCCATTCTGTGACTAAAGCAGCCTCTATTTAATAGCATAATAAACATTTGCACTTATTCTCATAGAAATCAGGCCTGATAAAGACACTTTTGCTGTGCATGCTCTCTGGTTTTTGTGGCACTGGCATCCCATTCTGTGACTAAAGCAGCCTCTATTTAATAGCATAATAACCATTTGCACTTATTCTCATAGAAATCAGGCCTGATAAAGACACTTTTGCTGTGCATGCTCTCTGGTTTTTGTGGCACTGGCATCCCATTCTGTGACTAAAGCAGCCTCTATTTAATAGCATAATAAACATTTGCACTTATTCTCATAGAAATCAGGCCTGATAAAGACACTTTTGCTGTGCATGCTCTCTGGTTTTTGTGGCACTGGCATCCCATTCTGTGACTAAAGCAGCCTCTATTTAATAGCATAATAAACATTTGCACTTATTCTCATAGAAATCAGGCCTGATAAAGACACTTTTGCTGTGCATGCTCTCTGGTTTTTGTGGCACTGGCATCCCATTCTGTGACTAAAGCAGCCTCTATTTAATAGCATAATAAACATTTGCACTTATTCTCATAGAAATCAGGCCTGATAAAGACACTTTTGCTGTGCATGCTCTCTGGTTTTTGTGGCACTGGCATCCCATTCTGTGACTAAAGCAGCCTCTATTTAATAGCATAATAAACATTTGCACTTATTCTCATAGAAATCAGGCCTGATAAAGACACTTTTGCTGTGCATGCTCTCTGGTTTTTGTGGCACTGGCATCCCATTCTGTGACTAAAGCAGCCTCTATTTAATAGCATAATAAACATTTGCACTTATTCTCATAGAAATCAGGCCTGATAAAGACACTTTTGCTGTGCATGCTCTCTGGTTTTTGTGGCACTGGCATCCCATTCTGTGACTAAAGCAGCCTCTATTTAATAGCATAATAAACATTTGCACTTATTCTCATAGAAATCAGGCCTGATAAAGACACTTTTGCTGTGCATGCTCTCTGGTTTTTGTGGCACTGGCATCCCATTCTGTGACTAAAGCAGCCTCTATTTAATAGCATAATAAACATTTGCACTTATTCTCATAGAAATCAGGCCTGATAAAGACACTTTTGCTGTGCATGCTCTCTGGTTTTTGTGGCACTGGCATCCCATTCTGTGACTAAAGCAGCCTCTATTTAATAGCATAATAAACATTTGCACTTATTCTCATAGAAATCAGGCCTGATAAAGACACTTTTGCTGTGCATGCTCTCTGGTTTTTGTGGCACTGGCATCCCATTCTGTGACTAAAGCAGCCTCTATTTAATAGCATAATAAACATTTGCACTTATTCTCATAGAAATCAGGCCTGATAAAGACACTTTTGCTGTGCATGCTCTCTGGTTTTTGTGGCACTGGCATCCCATTCTGTGACTAAAGCAGCCTCTATTTAATAGCATAATAAACATTTGCACTTATTCTCATAGAAATCAGGCCTGATAAAGACACTTTTGCTGTGCATGCTCTCTGGTTTTTGTGGCACTGGCATCCCATTCTGTGACTAAAGCAGCCTCTATTTAATAGCATAATAACCATTTGCACTTATTCTCATAGAAATCAGGCCTGATAAAGACACTTTTGCTGTGCATGATCTCTGGTTTTTGTGGCACTGGCATCCCATTCTGTGACTAAAGCAGCCTCTATTTAATAGCATAATAAACATTTGCACTTATTCTCATAGAAATCAGGCCTGATAAAGACACTTTTGCTGTGCATGCTCTCTGGTTTTTGTGGCACTGGCATCCCATTCTGTGACTAAAGCAGCCTCTATTTAATAGCATAATAAACATTTGCACTTATTCTCATAGAAATCAGGCCTGATAAAGACACTTTTGCTGTGCATGCTCTCTGGTTTTTGTGGCACTGGCATCCCATTCTGTGACTAAAGCAGCCTCTATTTAATAGCATAATAAACATTTGCACTTATTCTCATAGAAATCAGGCCTGATAAAGACACTTTTGCTGTGCATGCTCTCTGGTTTTTGTGGCACTGGCATCCCATTCTGTGACTAAAGCAGCCTCTATTTAATAGCATAATAAACATTTGCACTTATTCTCATAGAAATCAGGCCTGATAAAGACACTTTTGCTGTGCATGCTCTCTGGTTTTTGTGGCACTGGCATCCCATTCTGTGACTAAAGCAGCCTCTATTTAATAGCATAATAACCATTTGCACTTATTCTCATAGAAATCAGGCCTGATAAAGACACTTTTGCTGTGCATGCTCTCTGGTTTTTGTGGCACTGGCATCCCATTCTGTGACTAAAGCAGCCTCTATTTAATAGCATAATAAACATTTGCACTTATTCTCATAGAAATCAGGCCTGATAAAGACACTTTTGCTGTGCATGCTCTCTGGTTTTTGTGGCACTGGCATCCCATTCTGTGACTAAAGCAGCCTCTATTTAATAGCATAATAAACATTTGCACTTATTCTCATAGAAATCAGGCCTGATAAAGACACTTTTGCTGGCCAAAGCCCTACTGGACCCTGCCAGGTCCATTCCTGCCCAGGGCATCCCATTCTGTGACTAAAGCAGCCTCTGTTTAAGACCATATAAGCATTTGCTCTTATTATATTTATATTATAAGACACTTTTGCTGGGCATAGGCTTACTGCTGCCTGCCAGGTGCACTTCTGTTGAGGCATCCCATTCTGTAACATAGCATACCCCTCTTTATTTACACTAAGCAGCTCTCTTATTTACACTAAGCAGGCCTGTTGGAGGCTGAGTGTTACTGCTCACTTTTGGTGTGCATTATATTCTGTTTTATATAGACCCACTGCTGCCTGGGGGTTCTTAAAATATCACCTACTACCACGCCAGTTAGACTATGTCGGGCAGACAAGTGCCTGGAAGTGAAAAGAGGAGTGGCAGAGGCCAAGATTCCGCAGGCAGAGCTCGCATCAGACTGGGGGCCAGTAGCAGCAGGAGTCACGCTGAGAGACCTAATCTGCCAGTATCTGCTAGCGGTCGGGTCTCCACCAGTAACGCATCTGCCGTGGTAGATTGGCTGACGCGCTCATCAACAACATCATCACAACTTACATCTGAGACCCCCAGTCTAGGGTCGGTAGGTTCCTCTGACACAACCCTGAGTTGGCATGCCCCGAGAGCAGTCCCTGTCCTCCCATTGCCTCTGTCCTACGCCGTTCCCTCCCCCAGCGACGTATCCTATGCTTTGGGTTCAGCTCCACTCTTTAGTGAGGAGGACGATCAGATACAGGAGGACAGTCAGCAGCTACTGCCCAGCCAAGAAATGGAGGTGGCTTCTTTAGCTAGGCAGACAAATAGTGATGTGGACAGTGTCGTGGGTGCTGCGAGCGTTCCAGCTCCTGCGCCAGACACTGTTGACGAATCCACGAACATCAGTGACGTACAGCCACAACCCGGTGATGATGATGATGATGACGATGAAGCCGATCGCACTTGGGAGCCGGGTGATGAAGGGGCTTCATCGTCATCATCAGGAGAAGAGGGGCGCAGGTTGCCCCGGAGTCAGCAGCTGAGGCAGCAAGGTGGTAGCAGTCAGCATGGGGGCACAATTCCAAAGGCTGGAGCCGGCCGGGGCCGGGGCCGGGGTAGAGCACCTGCTGTGCGGCAGTCTACCTTATCGGGAGGTAGTGGAGCAGGGGTTCCTGGAGTTGGCAACAGCAGCAGTGAATCAGTGAGGCCAGGGGGTGGGAAAAGTAGCTACTCGGCAGTGTGGCAGTTTTTCCTGAGGCATCCGCAGGAGGGTAACATGGCCACATGCAAGATATGTAGGCAAAAGGTGAAGCGTGGCCAGGGTCCAAATGTTGGCACCACGGCCCTGCGTCAACATATGATGCGTCACCATAAAACGACCTGGGAGAACCGAGGCTCCCAAGGGGTGGTCCAGTCTGCTTCCTCACCAAGTGAGCTCCCAATTTCTGCCAGCCAAGGCTCCAGCACCTCAGCCGAAGGCAGCTGTGCGTCACACCCATCCTCTGTCGCTCCTGCTCCTCCTCCTCCTCCTCCAAGTCATGCATCCCGCCAGCAATCCATCAGCGAAGCCATGTCCAAGAGACAGCAGTATGCGCCCACTCATCCTACGGCGCAGAAGCTGAATGTGCTCCTGTCCAAGTTGCTGGTGCTGCAGTCGCTCCCTTTTCAGGTGGTGGAATCTGCACCTTTCAGAGAACTGATGGCTTGTGCCGAGCCGAGGTGGAGAGTCCCAAGCCGTCATTTCTTTGCCAAGAAGGCAGTACCAGCGCTGCACACTTTTGTTGAACAGAAGGTGGGCCAGTCCTTGAGCCTGTCGGTGTGTAGCAAAATACATGGCAGCGCCGACATCTGGAGCTGTAACTACGGTCAGGGGCAGTACATGTCGTTTACGGCCCACTGGGTGAATGTGGTCCCTTTGCAGCAGCAACTTGGACAGGTCACGCCGCTTCGGCCTCCGCGCTCTCTGCCCATTGGGCCTGTGACACCGTGCGACTCGGCCTCCTCATCCTCCGCCATCTCCTCACCCTCCACTGTAGGCTCAAGTCTCAGTGCCCCTCCAGTCTACCATGTGTGCAGGGCACGGAGGTGTCACGCAGTGCTTCACATGGTTTGTCTTGGCGAACGGAGTCACACAGGGGAGGAACTGCTTAAATGTATTCATCAGGAAATCCAAACATGGCTTACTCCGAGAAAACTTAAAATGGGAATCATGGTTACCGACAATGGGAAGAACATTTTGTCTGCGCTGCGCCAAGGAAGCCTGACCCATGCCCCCTGCATGGCTCACGTCTTCAATCTGGTTGTCAAGCGGTTTCTGAAGTGTTCCCCCCATCTGCAGGACATCCTAACAACTTCACGGAAACTTTGCATGCACTTCAGCCACTCCTACACCGCCAAACACACCCTTCTTGAGCTACAGCGTCAGAATGGTATCCCCCAACATAGTCTGATTTGCGATGTTTCCACCCGTTGGAATTCCACCCTTCACATGTTGGACCGATTATATGAACAGAGAAAAGCCATCACGGATTTCCTGATGATCCAAGCAGATAGGGGGACTCCCCTGTGTAACTTCAATGTCAACCAGTGGCAGCTCATACGTGACACCTGCCGTTTGCTCAGGCCCTTTGAGGAAGCCACTTTATTTGTCAGTCGGCAGGATTACGGGATGAACGACGTGATTCCACTGCTTCATGTACTACAGCACATGTTGGAAACCATGGCTGGTCAGGGCACTGGAGACATGGCGTTTACATCTTACGGCCACATGAACCCCGTTGGAGCTGAACTGGAGGAGGAGGAGGAGGAAGAGGAGGAGGAGGAGTTGCCCAGCGAAACACAGTTTAGGCTTGGCGAAATGGCTGGTTTATCTAGTCAGCGGACAGGAGAGGAGGAGCAGGAGCAGCCAGAGGAGCTAGAGGTTTTTGAGGAAGGAGAGACAGAGGACCCGGGCACACCGTGGCAGTATGCAGTGGAGATGGAGACAGGTAGTCCATCCGAGTCACTTGCGCAAATGGCACGAAGCATGCTCACATGCTTGCGTAGTGACCCCAGAATTGTTTCCATCTGTCGGCGGGATGACTTCTGGCTGTCCACCTTATTGGACCCTCGCTTCCGGCACAAAATGGGGGCATTTTTTAAACCCACCGAGAGGGAGGACAAACTCAACTACTACAAAGACATTCTACGTAGGCAGTTGGCCGATGCCTATCTGCGCCATGGTCCATACTCTCGCAGGTCTGACTCGAGGGGACCTCTGCGCTCACCTTCCACTGCCATGGCCGCTGGGGGGGTTGGCAGCAGCAGCAGCAGAAGCTCCATCAGCAGCAGCAGCCTCAGTCTTCAGTCGCTAATGAGTAGCTTTCTACACCCGCATAGTGAGGCTACTCATGAGCAGCAGGAAGACCTGGAGCAGGACCTGAACCAGCAGGTCATGTCATACTTTGACATGACCATGCCAACACACCTTGAGGATCCGCTGGACTTCTGGGCAGCCAAACTTGATTTGTGGCCGCAACTAGCAGAGTTTGCCCTGGAAAAGCTGTCCTGCCCGGCAAGTAGCGTGCCATCTGAGCGGGTGTTTAGTGCGGCGGGGGCCATAGTTACGGCGAGGAGAACTCGTCTGTCAACTAAAAATGTGGAGAGACTCACCTTTGTCAAAATGAATCAGGGATGGATCAGCCAGGATTTCCACCCACCAATGCCTGATGCATGCGACTAGATTCAGCATGGTGCCACGTTTTACACTTTACAAATGGTGCAAAACATATTTATGTCTTTAGGCCATTTTTTGGGCTCCTGCTGCTGCTACTGCCAACTTCTGCCAACTCCAGGGTGTGATTCATCCAATTTTTGGGCTCCTGAAGCCAACTCCAGTGTATATTTGGGCTCCTGCTGCTGCTGCTGCTGCCAACTTCTGCCAACTCCAGGGTGTGATTCATCCAATTTTTGGGCTCCTGAAGCCAACTCCAGTGTATATTTGGGCTCCTGCTGCTGCTGCTGCTGCCAACTTCTGCCAACTCCAGGGTGTGATTCATCCAATTTTTGGGCTCCTGAAGCCAACTCCAGTGTATATTTGGGCTCCTGCTGCTACTACTGTCAACTCCTGCCAACTCCAGGGTGTGATTCATCCAATTTTTGGGCTCCTGAGGCCAACTCCAGTGTATATTTGGGCTCCTGCTGCTGCTGCTGCCAACTTCTGCCAACTCCAGGGTGTGATTCATCCAATTTTTGGGCTCCTGAGGCCAACTCCAGTGTATATTTGGGCTCCTGCTCCTGCTGCTGCCAACTTCTGCCAACTCCAGGGTGTGATTCATCCAATTTTTGGGCTCCTGAAGCCAACTCCAGTGTATATTTGGGCTCCTGCTGCTGCTACTGCCAACTTCTGCCAACTCCAGGGTGTGATTCATCCAATTTTTGGGCTCCTGAAGCCAACTCCAGTGTATATTTGGGCTCCTGCTGCTACTACTGCCAACGTCTGCCAACTCCAGGGTGTGATTCATCCAATTTTTGGGCTCCTGAAGCCAACTCCAGTGTATATTTGGGCTCCTGCTGCTGCTACTGTCAACTCCTGCCAACTCCAGGGTGTGATTCATCCAATTTTTGGGCTCCTGAAGCCAACTCCAGTGTATATTTGGGCTCCTGCTGCTGCTACTGCCAACTTCTGCCAACTCCAGGGTGTGATTCATCCAATTTTTGGGCTCCTGAAGCCAACTCCAGTGTATATTTGGGCTCCTGCTGCTGCTACTGTCAACTCCTGCCAACTCCAGGGTGTGATTCATCCAATTTTTGGGCTCCTGAGGCCAACTCCAGTGTATATTTGGGCTCCTGCTGCTGCTACTGTCAACTCCTGCCAACTCCAGGGTGTGATTCATCCAATTTTTGGGCTCCTGAAGCCAACTCCAGTGTATATTTGGGCTCCTGCTGCTGCTGCTGCTGCCAACTTCTGCCAACTCCAGGGTGTGATTCATCCAATTTTTGGGCTCCTGAAGCCAACTCCAGTGTATATTTGGGCTCCTGCTGCTGCTGCTGCTGCCAACTTCTGCCAACTCCAGGGTGTGATTCATCCAATTTTTGGGCTCCTGAAGCCAACTCCAGTGTATATTTGGGCTCCTGCTGCTGCTATTGCCAACTTCTGCCAACTCCAGGGTGTGATTCATCCAATTTTTGGGCTCCTGAAGCCAACTCCAGTGTATATTTGGGCTCCTGCTGCTGCTACTGTCAACTCCTGCCAACTCCAGGGTGTGATTCATCCAATTTTTGGGCTCCTGAGGCCAACTCCAGTGTATATTTGGGCTCCTGCTGCTGCTACTGCCAACTTCTGCCAACTCCAGGGTGTGATTCATCCAATTTTTGGGCTCCTGAAGCCAACTCCAGTGTATATTTGGGCTCCTGCTGCTGCTACTGTCAACTCCTGCCAACTCCAGGGTGTGATTCATCCAATTTTTGGGCTCCTGAGGCCAACTCCAGTGTATATTTGGGCTCCTGCTGCTGCTACTGTCAACTCCTGCCAACTCCAGGGTGTGATTCATCCAATTTTTGGGCTCCTGAAGCCAACTCCAGTGTATATTTGGGCTCCTGCTGCTGCTGCTGCTGCCAACTTCTGCCAACTCCAGGGTGTGATTCATCCAATTTTTGGGCTCCTGAAGCCAACTCCAGTGTATATTTGGGCTCCTGCTGCTGCTACTGTCAACTCCTGCCAACTCCAGGGTGTGATTCATCCAATTTTTGGGCTCCTGAGGCCAACTCCAGTGTATATTTGGGCTCCTGCTGCTGCTACTGTCAACTCCTGCCAACTCCAGGGTGTGATTCATCCAATTTTTGGGCTCCTGAAGCCAACTCCAGTGTATATTTGGGCTCCTGCTGCTGCTACTGCCAACTTCTGCCAACTCCAGGGTGTGATTCATCCAATTTTTGGGCTCCTGAAGCCAACTCCAGTGTATATTTGGGCTCCTGCTGCTACTACTGCCAACTTCTGCCAACTCCAGGGTGTGATTCATCCAATTTTTGGGCTCCTGAGGCCAACTCCAGTGTATATTTGGGCTCCTGCTGCTGCTGCTGCCAACTTCTGCCAACTCCAGGGTGTGATTCATCCAATTTTTGGGCTCCTGAAGCCAACTCCAGTGTATATTTGGGCTCCTGCTGCTACTACTGTCAACTCCTGCCAACTCCAGGGTGTGATTCATCCAATTTTTGGGCTCCTGAGGCCAACTCCAGTGTATATTTGGGCTCCTGCTGCTGCTGCTGCCAACTTCTGCCAACTCCAGGGTGTGATTCATCCAATTTTTGGGCTCCTGAGGCCAACTCCAGTGTATATTTGGGCTCCTGCTCCTGCTGCTGCCAACTTCTGCCAACTCCAGGGTGTGATTCATCCAATTTTTGGGCTCCTGAAGCCAACTCCAGTGTATATTTGGGCTCCTGCTGCTGCTGCTGCTGCCAACTTCTGCCAACTCCAGGGTGTGATTCATCCAATTTTTGGGCTCCTGAAGCCAACTCCAGTGTATATTTGGGCTCCTGCTGCTACTACTGCCAACTTCTGCCAACTCCAGGGTGTGATTCATCCAATTTTTGGGCTCCTGAGGCCAACTCCAGTGTATATTTGGGCTCCTGCTGCTGCTGCTGCCAACTTCTGCCAACTCCAGGGTGTGATTCATCCAATTTTTGGGCTCCTGAAGCCAACTCCAGTGTATATTTGGGCTCCTGCTGCTACTACTGTCAACTCCTGCCAACTCCAGGGTGTGATTCATCCAATTTTTGGGCTCCTGAGGCCAACTCCAGTGTATATTTGGGCTCCTGCTGCTGCTGCTGCCAACTTCTGCCAACTCCAGGGTGTGATTCATCCAATTTTTGGGCTCCTGAGGCCAACTCCAGTGTATATTTGGGCTCCTGCTCCTGCTGCTGCCAACTTCTGCCAACTCCAGGGTGTGATTCATCCAATTTTTGGGCTCCTGAAGCCAACTCCAGTGTATATTTGGGCTCCTGCTGCTGCTGCCAACTTCTGCCAACTCCAGGGTGTGATTCATCCAATTTTTGGGCTCCTGAGGCCAACTCCAGTGTATATTTGGGCTCCTTCTGCCCCTCATAGTGATGCCACTTCAACTCTCTGCAATTGTGCCGCTCTGCGATTCTATTAGCGATGCCTCTGATCTGCATGTGATATTTCTTCAAAGTATTATTTAACAAACCCAGCACGCATTCTGTGCGTGTTACAGCAAGGCTGAATGGTTTACAACCCTATTGAGGCTGTAGGAGGCTCAGAAATAGCCGTTTTTAATAGCGATTCGTCGCGAATTTATTCGGGTCGAAACGATTTTTGTCGGAAAATTCGGCGAATCAGTCGAATCGAATTTTTCAAAAGTTCGCTCATCTCTACTAATGAGGATAATCTGTTACTCATAAGGAACACGAAGGCTGATTCACTACTAAAGCCAGATATTGGCAGATGAGCGTCTGTATAGCGGCGCTTAGAGCGACCGCTAGTGCAAGCTGTAAGCGAGGATCGGGCACCACAGTCACTGTAGTAATCTGGCCAGCATTGATGAATGTGATGTATGTTGGACGTTGTAACAACAGTATAACGCTGCAGCGAGCGAAAGGTAACGCCAGCTCAGTGCGACCGACTCACAGCGCTCCACACCATACCACACCAAAAAAGGACACACACGAAGCATCGGCGCTCTAAATCTGGTCGCTATAGCATAGCATTAAAGTCTGTTTTTGAACACATATCCACATGTAACAAAGCGAAAACACATGGAATGACATTGTTTTAACACTGTGACAATAACACTTTAGTGCCAGACCTGTAATGACAAAAATGTTTGCAACCAGGACACGAAAAATGTCAAACACGCTGTTTAAACACAAGCAAATGAACGGCCATTGAAATGTATGGGAGAGCGACAGTGAGCGAAAGGTAATACCTGGCGCTCTGGAAGCTAGAGCGCCAGAGCTATACGCTGAGCTGCCTGTAATAATACATCGGACGCTACATGGCGCTGTTACAGACGCTCACCAGATTTGCCTTCTTTAATGTGGTTTTGCATACAGCATTCACCAGACGCTGCCTGCTGCTACGAGGCACTACCTGGTGTTATTCCTTCTTTAATAATTGTGACTTTTATGTAAAGTGGATATCAAATCCACAAAGAATACCTATAGAAGACCTTAAAATTGTGCTTTTGTACACACCCAGTCTGCTCTTCTGCAGAACTCTCGTGCCCCACATGATCATTGGTGGCCAACTTGGGGATAGAGTGAATGCACAGATGCTGCTGATGTGGCTGCGGGGACATGGAGGGATGAGTATTTGGCAGTTTCTTAGGATTAGAGAAGACAAGCATCCCAAATTTGTCATCCATCTGATGGGACAAAAGTGATGATGAATGAGGGAACCTATGTCCTCTGAAGAAGGATTGCCAGAGCATGCTGCAGACACTGCTGAGTGACGCTACAGACAAGTGGCAGCAATCAACACAGAATCTGGTGCAGAACTTCAAACTGGGAATGGTGAAAATGCCAGTGCGGTTCTTTATTTTGTATTAAAAAGGGACTGTCAAAAATTCAAACAAGTAATTTGTAGGAAGTAGATGGTCCGCACTCATTCAGCAATAAAATCATAACATTTATTCAGGTCCAATTAAAAACATCTCCATAGAAAAGCAAGCAAACCTTTAAAAATCCATGTAGATTAGTCCTGGCACAGTTGGTATCAATATAGCCTCTAACGCGTTTTGGGCCTTTTCCAGTCCTTAATCATAGATATCAAAAAACTAACAAGTAATTTGTCCCTTACAGTTTTTCTGACTTACTTCAATTTGAGGGGGTCCACAACTGTCCACCACAGTGGCAGCCATAGGAGACCAAGGGCTGTCTCCCTGCATCAGTCATAGTAACTGGCCATGCCCACTCTGTTCAGTTCAATAGATAGGCATGCTGAGGCCTAGCACGCCTCCTACAATGTAGTGAATGAAAAAGGTGTGCTCTAGTCCCAATGACTGGCATGGTGGGCCACAGTTGGTCTCATATGCCACTGGTGACATATGGTCTCAGTCACAGGTCTCAGTCCTGGCATTTTGTGAGATTTCGCAAACTGGAGTAGGACTGATGAGCTGTGGGGGACAAAAGGTGAGTGTGTGTGAATTTTCCTGCCTCGACAGACCCTTAAAGGTTGGGGGAGTTATATGTTTATATATTTTAGATATTTATATATGTTTGCCCTTAAACTACTTCTAAACTGATAAGGGTCCCCATTATCTGTACCCTGGGCACTGGGGTTGTAATAACCTGTTGGCATGAGCCGAGTGTTCCTCCAGGGATGCTGAAGGGCATAGGTGCTGGTACACCTGTAGTGATACAGGCTGGCTTCTGTGCCTTGGGTTACCAGTGTCTACACCTGACGTGCCAGGCGGCGTTTTCTTTTAAAAAATATTGATTGATCTTTGATCTTCAAGTCAGTGATAAACCTGAATAGTTTGTATCTGTATAGATGAGTATAAGCTTTTTATTTTTAACTTTAATTGCACTTTAAAGTGGACCAACACCCAGGATCACCTCCCTCACCGCGGGACATCCGAGATCGGGATGTCCCGCGGGGTCAACCCCCCCCCCAAAACCCCCCAAAAAGTTTGTGAATGGCCGGCGCGGGCGCGCGCCCTGTAAGAGTGACGTGCGGGAGGCGGCGGCGGACGCGCTGTCTTGTCCGTAGCTGTCACCCGCTTGTCCGTCGGCGGGGATTGGATGGCGCGGTCATGTGGGAGCGTGGTGAGGTGAGTTTTTGGGGCTTTCTGGGGGGTTTCACACAGCACCCCCCCCCCCAGGGTGCCCCCCCGAAGTGGACCAAAACCCAGGATAGTCAAAATCCTGGGTGTTGGTCCACTTGAAATGATCTACTGGGCTGTAGCAGTGTTGAAGGGAGATCAGTACACTTACAAACCTTCTATTCTTAATGCTAATCAGATTCACTTCAAAACATTTTTTACAGGATTGGCTGGAGGAAAGGGGTCTAATTTTTTTATGACAGATCCTCTTTATGCAGCTAAGTATTTGGAGCTTCTTATCAGTGCCTCTACGCTTTGACACACTTCTGTATGCATTTCCATTGGTCTGAGAGCATGCTTATTTGCTATACTTTTCAGGAGGGTAAGTGTAACAAACATTCCATGCACAATGTAAAAGAGTGCATAAAGGTAATTACGTACTGTACATGAAACACGAGCCGCCAGACAGATGTGGTGAATAATGAAAAGTCAGCAGGCTTCTGAGATGGCGTGGCTGTTTGCATTCACTAACTGCAGCCAATAAAATAGATTATAAAATATTTATCTTTTTTTTTTTGCTCCAATAAATTTATGAAATTACATTTATTCAAATGAAAACATCAGGATCTCATTTATCAAATGAAATGCTACATTAGCCTTTCTCTTTTTCTTTCTTAGTGAGATACCAATCTAGACAAGACGATCTCTGCTCCATTTAATCGTGAAATAGAAAAAAAAAGAAATTAAAGCAAACCTTCACTCACATTCTGCCATGGGGAAGCCTGACTGTGGCACAGCCTCCCCTACAGAAGCTGAAACCACCATATTTGGCTTAGGCCCTTATTTAAGAAGGGATAGCGTCAGGTAGCGCCTGGTTAATGAGAGGTAGCGATAGATAGCGACTGGTCAACGCCGGACACGGCACGCAATTACACATTTATCAAGCAGAATCTGTTTAGCGACTGGAATAGCACCATGTAGCGTCTGATTCATCATTTTCACAGCCTCAGCGAACAGCGCCAGCGTTCAGCCTTGCACAGCGCCAGGTATGACCTCTCGCTACCTGTCGCTTTCCCATACATTTCAATGGACGATACTTTTCTTCTCTTTAAACGGGTTTTTTTTTTTTTTTTTTTCTAAAAAATCACAAATAATTCTTTGACCTCTTCTGGCATTGAAAAAGCAGTTTTTTTCATAATTTTTTCATTTTTTAAATATTACCTCAAAAATGACATTACAGGTCTGACATTAAAGTGTTCATGTTACAATGTTGTTACAATGTAATTCCATATGTTTTCGCTTTGTTACTAGTTGATAGATGTTTGAAAACAGACTTTAAACACACCGCCTCCTGCGCTCTGGGCTTCAAACAAGTATTTTTCAGCGCCAGAGATTTGTGAGGCTGTTTTTTTGCTGAATATGGTGTGAGTCGGTCGCTATGAGCAGTCGCTAACATGCACTCCCATACAGCGCTGTACTGGTCAAATAGCGACTCCTCACAATGTATTCAAAATTACTGAACAGCGACTTAGGCCCTTATTTAACAAGGGATAGCGACAGGTAGCGACTGGTGAGCGGCCGGTAATGACGTGCCCCGCCACGAGAACGCCGGCTCCCCACCACAATCACACATTTATCAAGCCAATCCTGCTTAGCGACTGAGATAGCGCCATATAGCCACTCATTCATCATTATTCCAGCCTCAGCCCACAGCGCCAGCGTCCGACCTTGAACAGCGACAGGTATGACCTCTCGCTACCTGGCGCTCTCCACTGCATTTCAATGGAACAATCTTTAAATATTCATAATTAATTGTTATGAATTTTTTTTTTTTTTTTTTTAAATGTGAAAAATTCTGTGACCACTTCTGCCATTTTAGATAATTTTTTTAAGGTAAAAAAAAAATAAAAAAAATTGTACAGAATTGATATTACAGGTCTGATATTAATGTATTCATATTAAAAAATTATTTTAAAAACTTGTTTTTTTTTGGTTTCCAAAAATATGGTTGTTTGGGGGTTAAAAATCGACTTTTAACCCATTGCTGCCAGCACTCTGGGGTTTAAACATGCATTTTACAGCACGAGAATTTTTTGAGCGTGATTATTTCATGAGTATGGTTGGAGCCGGTCGCTAGGGCCAGTCACTATCATGCGCTCCCATACAGCGCGGAACCTGTCAAATAGCGACTCCTCACCCAATATTCAACATTACGGCAAACCGAATGAGTCGCTATCAACTACCGAACAACGGCCAAGCACAGCGACTACTAGCGGGCGCTCTGAAAATGCCGCTACAGTCGCTCAACTGTCGCTACCTGCCGCTATTAATGAATCGGCCTCCCCATCGCTATAAAGTAGTGACTCATGGCCGAGCACTGCGACTACTAGCGGGCGCTCTGAAAATGCCTGCTACAGACGCTCATCTGTCGCTACCTGGCGTTAGTGATGAATCAGCCTCCCCGTTAAAACAAAATATCTTGGTGCATAGCAAACAAATTACAAATAATACGCTAGATGTGCATTTGAATGAAATACATAGTTCTTAAAAAGAGCTGGGTGTTAGTTAGACTGTAACTTCAATAATTTCAGTTAAAATGTCATCTCTGAACATTGCGGCATTTATATTATGTATTTTTAATATATATATTAGCTTTAATATAGTGCAGAGCAGGGTCAGTGTGTTAAGCAGTTAGGGCTGTATTAGGAATAACTGGAGAAGAATAAAAGGTCTATAAAAGGTCTTTCAAGTCCTGGATATAAAATAATCTTTTCCTGTACACTTCCTCTTTAAGGTGGTCCACTTTACCACCACTATTATTGCACTTACCAAATCACAGTTTATATGGATATCATGGCAAAGAGCCACCACTTCAGGATCTGATCAGCAAGTAATTATCTTGGAATTCAAAGCTCTGGAACACCCAAGCAATGAAGTTTGCATTCATATAAAAAGTATAACAACACCCTAGGGTAATACTGTTAAGCATTACTAAGATGTATCAATGTAATTTCACCCACAAGAGAAATGAGTGATTATGCTTTCTGGGGTGCAAATCAGTATGTCACCTACTGTGTTGCTAAAGTTTACTCGTCTACATTTGTTATGCATTATGGAAGCCTACCGGTTCAACTTGCCTGTGATTTGCATGGCTTATACCAAAACTCCATCTCAAAACCAAATCTCCAGGAACTAGCATGTTGCAGATCATATTGTCAGGGTGCATGCTGTTGCAGCCTTGCCAAGGTTTTCCTGCTGCTTTCTGCTGCCAACATGTGCCTTGTCTGACCATGTCCAATACCGAGCTCTCTTGCCAACCCATGCCACACCTAACAAAGTCCAGTGCCAAGTCCTGTTGCCAGCTTCTCCTATGTCTGACTATGCTAGCACTAGCGCTAGGTTGAACGCCTAACCATGTATCCTGCTGATTGGCTGATTGGCGGTTATATAGTCTGGGTTTACTTCGGAGACCAGAAACCCCAACCAGGTCATTGCTAGCTACCAATGTGCAGTCTGACCTTGAACCAAAAGTAAAATGTGTAGGGCTACCACGCATGCTGCCGATAAAAAAATGTTTAACAAGACATATAAATATTAAGTTTGCTTTTTAGCTGACATCACAGCTATGCTGGTAGAATTAGGAATGGACAAGATAAATATATGGGCTAATTGTTTCATTATTTCAGCAATCCTAGAATAGAATACAAAAATAATAAATTTGGTTCTTTGTTCACCAGGTACATTAGTGCAATATACATGGCTTTCACTTTGGCTAGACTACAATGCTACCAAGATCTAAAGAAAGTATGCAGTATGTAAGAAGGAACAAGGGAAGGGGACCACAGCTAGCTGGCCAAAGCTGTCATATGTTTGTTAGTGGAATTTATGAAGATGGGAAATATGTAGGGATGAGCGAACCGGTTCGGACGAACCGGAATTCGCTCTGAATTTCAGGGAAAATTCGATTCGGCACGAACCCAAATTTTTTTTGGTTCGTGCCGATCGAATTTTCCCTGAAATAAAAAAAAAAAATGCCGGCATGGTGGGAGCGGGCAGGCCTCCACGCTCCGGCGCCGCTCTCAGCTGTCATCAGAGGACGCGTCATCAGAGGGCGCCTGAGAGCGACGCCGGCCTCCAAGCTCCGACCATGCAGGTAAGTGTTTGCTTTTTAAACAAATGCCGGCATGGTGGGAGCGGGCAGGCCGGCTGCGCTGTCAGCGGGCCGGCTTCCGCCGCCCGCTGACAGCGTAGCCGGCCTGCCCGTTCCCACCATGCCGGCATTTTTTTTTTCAGATGAGCGATTCGTGAAAGTTCGATTCGGGCGAACCCGAATTTCTTGGGGAAATTCGGCGAATCGCCCGAATCGAACTTTCAAGAAGTTCGCTCATCTCTAGAAATAAGCTTCTATGGAACATTCTAGTCTTACAAGGAGTCATTCTGAACTTGCATCCTGAGGTAAGGAGATGGAGAGTATTTCCTGGATGAAGGGTCTTCAATAATCCTTTTTTTCTGTCAGTTGAACAGTTCACCAATGTATGTGAGTGGAAGACTATTGCCTTTCTCCACCATTCTTCCTTTTATCACTTGCCAAATCCCCAAATGGGATGGTGAAGGAGGAACACAAGGTTGTTGTGAGTTTCTGGCTCCTCCACAATATGGAATCCTGCTTTTGCCTTGCGTTAGCTTTGGTTGGCTTTATTTCCTGGCTTTTCCCCTGTTGTATGCTGCTCCACCGGATTAGCCAGCACCAGTGCTAACCAGGCTGCCCCTTAATAAGCTGGTCTGTACTTGCAGCTGGTGGATCAGCATTGTTAGTCATATGTGGCTAGACCCAGGACTTCTGCTACAGCCTTCTGGTCTCTGTAACTGTTTTGGACTTTTAGAGAAAGTGGCTAGATGTCTCCTCACTTTACCTCTGGCCTCTGCACCCCTTAGGTATCTAACCCTTCCCCGCCTAGCCCCTCACCTGTGTGATCTGTACACCCATCTCTCTGTAGTAGTAGCCTGTTTTGCTTGTTGCTGTCTAATCCTGTTTGCAGTGCTACCTCTATGAAACCTTGTTTGGCACTATATCTACAGCTCTCAAATACTGGTTGTTCACATTATGTGGGATCTCTCGTGAGAATTCCTGACAGTTGCACCTATAACCAAATGAAAGAATTGCACCAGCAATATCAAAGCCCGGTCAACATTTTTCAGCAGCCTTCAGCAAAGTTTCTGTTGTGCTGTTTTTAGCACCACCTCGATGTTGGCCTCTTGGAGTTGAAGCTGACCTGCTATCACAGTTAGAAACAATTATTACGCCTTCACAGTCATTTTTCCTTTAGTAATCACCGTCACCATTTTCAGCTATTATCAGACAACTGGGATTTTCATTTTAAGCAACAGACACATTTCATATCTTGGCTCGGTTATCAGCTGCTACGGGCAGAACATTTTAGGGCTTGTGATGACAGCGAAGGAAACTTGCCAAAACTGTCATAAATCTTTCTGACTGCAAACAAGTATTACGATCATATTCTGTAGGTTTGATGAAAACATTACAAAGTTCACATTGAACCAAATTTTGTACTTAGGCCAATGCGAAAGGCAAAAACATTTAGGCCAAGGTTAGCAGAAGGGTTAGCTCATCTGCCAGGGTTTATCCCTTTTTGTTCTGGATATTTGTTGCCATTATATATCTATGACAGGCAGTAAAATGCTTTCATTTTTAATGTACTTTATGTGCATACGCAATCAAGGTGCAAGGAATAGGGGGATTTATACAATATTTTATCAGTAAATTAATGTTATGCCAAGGGTTCCTCCAAAAAATGGGCACACCTGGAAATACACCAGGTTGGTATTAATAGGCTCTGGGCTTACCTGGTGCTCAGGAGGGATTAATGAAAATTCCACCCACCCCCCAGGCGAGCTCCCTGCCCTCTGAACTTGTGTAGGGTTCTCATGTCTTCTGGCTTGACTGCCAACCACAGTATCTTTTGGTACCCCTCCCCCCATTCATCATGGCTTCCAACCGGGGACTGAGGCTGCCAGCACAGAAATGGATGTTTTCTTCTAAACAAAATGGGAATTTCCCTTGTTTTCTTGCCTACATCACCCATGACATCATCAGTAATCTGTGTTCTGCTTCTTTAATGTACTGTGCTTGCATTTGGGGTTTACAGTCAGATGACCTGCGTGTACAGTAGACTACATTAGGCTTATGCTTATATGCAATAAATAAAACCTATGGTTATTCATTTTGTGTTTTTTCCTTTAGGCACATAAACACATTATGGGGGTTATTTTAGGACGGATAGCCGCAGATAGTGCCTCGTAGAGGAAGGCAGCGGCTGGTGAGTGCCGTGCACTGTACGCAAAACCACATTTAAGAAAGCAAATCTGGTGAGCACCTCTAATAGCGCCATGTAGCATCAAATGTATTAAACCAGGCGGCTCAGCGTATAGCGTCGGCGCTCTAGGTTCCAGAGCGCCATATAGTACCTGTCGCTCTTTCAGCGCTCTCCCATACATTTCAATGGGATTTCATTAGTTGTGTATAAATAGCGTGTTTGCCAATGTAATTTTTTTTTTTTGCTTAAATCATTGTGTGTCCTCTCCTGGCTGCAAACAAACACTTTTAGAAACTTTTTGGACTTTTCATATGGGTCTGGCACTAAAGTGTTATTGTTACAGTGTTGAAACAATGTCATTCCATGTGTTTTCGCTTTGTTACTGGTGGATATGTGTTCAAAAACAGACTTTAATCACACAGCATCTGGCGCTCTGTGCTACAGCGCCCAGCTTTAGAGCACCAATGCTCTGTGTGTCTAGTGTTAAATATGGTGTGGACTACCGAGTGCCGGACGCACTGAGCTGGCGCTACCTGTCGCTGAAGCTATACTGTTATTACAGTGCCCAACACACATCACATTCATCAATGCCGGCCAGGTTACTACAGCAACCGAGACGCTCTGTTACAGCGCCCGATACCCGCTTACAGCGTCTACTAGCAGCTGCTCTAAGCGCTGCTGTACAGACGCTCATCTGGCAATACCTGGCGTTAGTAGTGAATCAGCCTCCACATATGGACTTGAAACTTAAAGAGGAGATTAAAACCTCCCCCAAACCTCACCAGACTGCTGCCCCCCCGCTCCGGTTTTACCTTTGGGTACTAAATACTCACCTCCCCAGGGGATCCATCCTCTGTGTCCCTCAGATTCTAGGTGACCTTCTTCATCCCATAAGGCACTATGTGCTGTCCCCAATCTCTTGCTAGCGCAGTGCCCATGAATGGGATGCAATGGTGCCACCCGAAATCCTGCGAGACTTTGCTGAGTGGCACGGGACTTTGAAGAACACGACTAAAGGCATGCTGTCACTAACAGATGGCTAAGCCGCAATCGGACCCTGAAGCAGCCGGATGTCACCGCTGGAGGAAGTGGAGACATCCAAAAGGTAAGCAGGGGCCGAAGGGGTGGGGGGGATAGGCCCCTTTTTATTTTTGGTCCGATGCTCTTCTTTAATTGCATAACTTATGTATGACTTTTTTTTTAACTATAAATGGCAATTCTGCATGTTGATGACATCACAAGCATCTGTATAAGAAATAATTTTTGCTGTTTTAAACTTGGCCCTAAGAAGACTACCAAGAACTGGCTCTATATCAACCTATAAGGTTTTAGTTATCCAAGAAAAAGAGGACAATGTGAACTGTGTAGTTTATATTGTTTTTTTTTTTTTTACTATTTGATTATTTTTTTTTCTTAGAATTCCATTATTCTGTTAAATCTCTTATTTTAACTACTGTATTAGCTGTCATAACATTGTTAGAAAGTCTATTATTTTTCAGACAAACAATCTACTACCTTACTATAGAATTTATTCAATACTGGCATGCCCCATTATTTAATTACATGGGGGGGGGGGGAAGAAATAATTTGTGGTTACCTTAGAATTTCTGGTGGCAGTTGCCAAGGAAACCTAACAGACTGCAAAAGAGTGTAGTTGATAGCACATGTCAGAATCCCACACTAAATATTTCAACTGCCTACTTCTGCTGAGTGCTGTAAAATTTTATAAGAAAGTGTCCTCTGAAAGTCAAGAGGAGACAAGATTGTAAAATTTCCGGATGTACCGAATATATCACATTAATCAAAGCAAAGTTTCATTTTGCTAATCACAAAAGTGCCTACAAAGGGTACTGGAATATGTACAGCAGGATCTCTTTGCAAATATGTTTTAAAGGAAATGCACCTTGAAAAAGGGTTCTTACATTGATAAAAGGTACATTAACTTAAATTGAAAGAACTATTTATTACATAAAAAGGCACCTAAATTGATATCATTACATATGACATCACAAAAAAATCAAAACATGATATAGGCACATATAATAATTCTCCACTCAACTTCTTCCTCCCACCCCTCCCAATCTAAGGTGTGGCCGGACATTGGATTAGAGGACCCCAGAATTCGAGTGGCTTATTTGGAGCCATTACAACAGAGATCAGTAGAACAGAGCCAGCCACAACCTGAGGACTTGTGACATCACAACACCTTCTCCAACCTTATCTAGTTGGGCAAATTAACATAAAGTCAAAGGGTGAATATAAATACAATCTGAATGAACATATAGAGGCAGCAGTGCTTAAAGTGGACCAAAAGCAGCCCTTGAGCCTAAAAGACTCCAGGGTCATCTGATCCTCTCCCCCTGGGGCATCCAGATTCAGGATGCCCTGCTATGTAAAACCCCCCCAGGGTGGCCAGTAAACTCAACTTCTCCTTGGTCCAATGGCACATTCATGAGCCACGGCCACCGTCTGCTATATTTTTAGCAGGGCGCACTCCCACACCAGGCAGGTACACACCCTGTTATAGGGCAGCGGGGATGTGGCCGCAGTCACACTGGGCTCTCTTCGGTTACCATTGGCCCTTAGCCAAGTTTTAGCTGAGCCTTAGCTAATTTTGACGCAGTTTACCGAGCATGCTGATTGGACAAGAGGCCCCACATGCGCCTTAGGACCAGGGCAAGGTGAGTTTACTGGGTGACCTGGGGGAAGTCACACACCCGGGGGCAAGGACCAAAACCTGGATAGTAAAAATACCAGGCTTTGTTCCAATTTAAGGTAAAATTAAACTTGTAATCCGTCCTTTCCATGCGCTGTACAATATAACAAGTGGGTTACTATGTTACATCATAATAGTGGCTGCACTTCACGCTGCTGTATTGTAATATTAGCCAGTCAGCTCGCAATGTGCTAGGGACTTCCCCAGCATGCTTGGGGAATACCTCTTAAAAAGAACTCATCTGTACAGGGGTGGATTCAGCACCAGGTGCAAACAAAACATTTACAGTATAATCATTTTCCACTCCTCCTTCCCGCCCCTCACAATGAGAAATGAGCAGATATTGGATCAGGGCAACTCAGATTTGGAGTGGCCTATGTGGAGCCATTACAACAGAGGTTACATCTCTGTACACCTGTGTGCATAAACAAGGCCATGTAGTCACAGTGAGGGAGCCCACTAACTGCCAGCCAGGGAATCTGGAAGTTTGGTGGTCCACTTCACTTTTCTAGACTTAAAGTGACTCCCTTTTGCAGAACTAGACCCTGGGCTTCTCTTGCAGTTCCACTCTCATGGTTATACAAGTTCAGGTGGTCATAGCTATTCTGGTATACCACCTCCATCCCTGGATCAGGACCCCTGTGTAAGGGATCCTACGTGTAGTGCCTTGGAATAGCTGCCTAGTGAGTAAATAGCTAATCATGTGCCCTTAAATTAGCCTAGTACACCTAAACTTGATTAAAGTCGAGCAGAATGACCTACCATAACCACAAAGCCTCATAGGTTTAATTGTATAGGGGAAACGGTCCGTTTTGACATTTCTAGAGCTCAGCCCACTCTCACCAAAACATTTTTGTTTCCCTCTAACATCATCATCATTTGTCTTCTAGCACAAATTCTCTTACCACATTTATTAGGACCTCGAGGTTCATTCATAAATAACATTACCCCATAGGTAAACAGACCACCTCAGTAATAGGGTCTATGTAGCTTCAGTCAGACCCACCTAAATGTCCTGTTTTTACTCTCCTTGGGCTGGCGTTGGAATCCTTTTTTCCCTACAGTTTAGAACAGGGGTTGGTTTCAAAACTCTAATTGGATGTTTTGGACAATGATAATGAAGACTTGTGCTTAATTAGAATGTCACTTTGGCAGGGGAAAATGGCACCGTTGTCATGTCATCTTGCAGTTTTCTCCCAGATTGTTGGGAAGTTTGACATTTCAAGGCTACATGTGACCTTTAGGTCTTAGCCCAAGAACCACCTCCATTACTTTTTTGACTTTAAATTGATCAAAAGTCATATACACTGCCTAAGGAGCTCATTTCATGTCACTGATCAATTGCACACAGAAGGATGCCTTAATCTACGTATCTCATTAAATATGATGTCACATGAAAAGCTCAGAGGGAATTCTTTCATGCTCTCATCATGGAGGAGGCAGTGTGAAAAGCAATAAGGATCAGTAACCAAGAGAAGCCAATCAGCATTTCTTTGATTTAGGGCAGTTAAAGCAATGAAGATAGTGGTTAATAAACTAATATAATTGATGGTTATTTTATAAGCCTTTTCTCTCTGAAAAAACACAAAATACTATTGGAAAAGCTGGTGCGTTAATTTACAGAAGGCCACCTCAAAAGTAAAAAAATATCTAATTTATCATTATCATGGTTTCTGGCAGATAACATTAGTCAGCAGATTGGCGATACTATTGTAGTGATTCTAGCAATGCTTATTTGTCATCATTTATCTGCCCTTTTAAGATTTTATTGGTGAACGTGTCCTACTTTTACCTCCACACTTCCGATAGTATTTTGGACTTCTCAGCAGAAAAGGCAAGCATAAATCTTGATTTCCTGGCTATGGGACTTCATCATAAAAATATTGCCATGGTCAGTTAACCCAATGATAAAATCCTGCTATATAACACTAATAAAAATAAACCTTGACTTCACCAAAATTGATCAAAATAGACTTAAAGCGGACCTTCACTCTGAATAAGAGCCTATATTATAGGTTTCCCCCACCCTGTACAGTTTGCCCACATTATAAATCATCCTACCTGCATCTACTGCATATTATTAGCCTTTAAACATCCAAGATGGCGGCTCATGGAGCATCAGGCAGCCTGCAAACAGGAAGTGTCTTCTTACTGTGTTGCTCTGCATTCTGGGATTGCTGTCCTTTCCCTGACCCCAGCTCTGCTCTTTCTGAACAAAGCACAGCTATAACCCCGCCCCCTGCACTTTATCCGGCTCTGCTCTCCTCTGTATGTGTGATACTTCTGAATCAAAATGGCGGCGCCCGTATCCTAGAGTCCTGAACAGAGTTGCAGCCCAGTGGGGGAAAGAATAATAAGTAAGTGACTAAAAACTTAAAATATTAATTTTAGATGCTGGGGAATAGTTTTTTTAAGGGTTTGGGCTTTTCATCAAATCATGCTGAAGGTCCGGTTTAATGTACAGTATGTCCATGACATGGTAGAGGAAATCCAGGCTGTTGTTCTACTTTAAGCATTAGTGGGGGACTTTATGGCTGAGGTTTAGGGGCGTGTGGGACTTTTAAAGGAACCCCTACCTCTAGGCCCAGCATGTCCCAGTCTTCCCCATATGAGCACACTTGTTTTATTAGGGAGAGGGCTGAGCTACTCTTTATGGGCATAAATTATTTTTTTAAAATTCTTGACAAAGTAAACCTTTGTTTGCCTTAGATATTCGCTGGCATGTATTCGAGGAACAAACCCCATGTGTTCGAAAGAATTGACCTGAAAGTCTTGAATTTGCCGGCTGAAGCCCTAAGCAATCCATTTCCGAACAGATCACTTAGACACGGATGAACTTGAAAGCATAGCCATTGTGTTTCAGATGATCAATATGCTGTCAAACACAAGCAAGCACAAGGCAATCAGAAAAATGGCAGGGACCTTCCATAAGGATCTGTAAATTACTTCTCTATAAGAAAACGTATCAAGGTTAGTGTTTTCTTAATTTATCTCCATAGTATCTCGCCGAGCACAGAAGCAGAAAATTGAACAAAGGAAAGCGTGCAGTTTGATTTTTAATCTTCACGTCAAGGCTTTGGGACAAATGCATTTAACTTGATAATGCATTCAAATGTGAATACAAATGAAGATTACATACTTGCCAATTTATGTTTTGTTTTGGCAAAAATAAAATTTTTTTCAAGGAGATGATTTTCAAGAGAAACAAAACCTGAGATTTTCATTCTCCAGGATTTTGTTCCTTGACCCAGGGGCATCCTGACTTACTGGATGACCCACTGTATAAAACATCTAGGAATGCCTTCTATGCTTACCTCTCCAGCAATCCTATGGTGCATGTATGGGCTCTCCACCAATTAGCCTTCAATACCATGCATATCGATGAGCAGAATAGCACCCTGAATAGAAGGGGGGCTGCAAGCATCCCCAGGATCCCAACAGCTGCTTTGTGCTCCTGCCCGAGGCCTATATTGCGCTCAAGCACACAGCAGCTTAAGGGATGCCAGGGATGTCGACATGCTTGGCCACACCATTGGGAAATGTGGAGCATTGGAGGAGACCCTGCCTTTAGGCCCAGCATGTCCCAATATACCAATATAAGCATGTTCATAGGCTTTACCTGTTGCCGTCCTCTAATGGTTGTGTCTATAATATGTGATCTCTCCCCATTAATTAGATTTTTAAAAATGGATGTATTGATGTTGTGATCAGTTTAGGTGTCTTTACACACTGTCTCCCAGTTTACCAGGAAAGAATAATGCAAAATAATAATTACCTGTTGCCTACCAGAGCCACAATCGAAAGTACAGGATAAAAAAGTACATTCCTGGGAATCTGCCATAAAACATTGTGATGGTGGAATAGAAATCCCCAGGTTTATCTACCCTACTACAGTTTACCTAATTAAGACGGATTAGGGAGGGATAGAAATCCTGTGCAACTCATATATTGATTTGGTAATAATTTCCTCTGGAGCTTTTTCTCTTTCTCTAACAGAACCATTGGTATATATGTATCCAGGTACATGGGATTTGGGATTTCAGCAACTGGAATTAGGCTTTCTAGTAGAAGGTTCAAAATCCTTGACACCCCTGATGTATCATACAGGACATCATTATGAAGGCATTAAAACCCAGAAATAGCCTACATCATCCTTTAATGGTTGAACACAAAGTCTTATCAAGACCTCTAAACTTTGTACATTGAAGTGGTGGATGGGTCAATTTGTTCTCTATCCAGGAGTTAAACAGGGAGCTTTGGGTTTCAGCATGTGAGTATTGGTATAGTCATACAGAAGTACACTAGAACAAGCATCTCTAGACTCTGTAGGCATTTATTTATGAAACACATAGAGGGCCCTTTTAATAGTCCTCATAGGATAGGATTATTTGTGTTGCAAAATAATAGAGGAGAGCCCTTATCTGTTCAATGTAGAAAGACTGCATTAGACTTATTACTAAGAGAATGGGACACTGGGATTAAGCAATTAGAATAAGAATATAAAGTAAAGGATGCCAACGCATGGGCACTCCTACTTCTTTTACGCTGCGCATCATTGTGAAGCAGTGCTTTAAAGCTATTGCTCTGGAACAAAAGATAACAGAAAGGCAGGGGCGGGCTGGCCATAGGGCATACCGGGCAGAATTCGGGTAGGCCGGCACATGAGAAGGCCACAGGTGGTGGCCGATGAGCAGAGCAGTGTAACGAGTGGAGGCCGCACTGCGCGCCGCCACCGGCCCCGCTGTCACACACCCACACACACACCCAGATTATCTGCGTGTAAACATTAGTGTGTGTGTGTGAGAGCAGCGGCGGGCAGAGCGGCCTCCACCCATTACACTGCTCTGCACATCGGTCGTTGGTAGAACGTTGGCTCCGTGCAGGCTCGGCATCAGCAATTACACTTACATGGACGGGGAAGCAGAGGAGCTGTCATAGCTTTGTGTCATGTGACAGAGCAGGATATGTGTGCACGCTGCTGCCCCCTAGTGACAGCCTGTCCCAGGAGCTGGAGGTCAGTGGATGCTTCACACTAGGTTCTGCCATTTGTAACTCTGCTGCAGGGAAGTGCTGCTGCTTCTGCCACAAGGTAAAGCATTTCCTTTTTTGTGTCCTCCCTCCTGGCAGCTTATTAAGGAAAGTTTAGATGTTCAACCCCCTTTTACAATGCAAACCGTGTGCTGTCCATAGACTCGGCTGTGCAGAGCTCCATGTTGCCTGTCCCTGTGTTCTCAGGTCCTTCATATACTATATGTCTGCTAAATGGAGCCTCTCACAGCCCTGTAACAGGAGAGAGGCCAAGTGGCCAGAGTGACCAATGAGAAAACTTCTACAAAGCCACCTCACATCTGTGTCCAAATCTGATCTGCTCCTGATCTGTGTCCAAATCTGATCTTCTCCTGATCTGTGTCTCCAAATCTGATCTGCTCCTGATCTGTGTCCAAATCTGATCTGCTCCTGATCTGTGTCTCCAAATCTGATCTGCTCCTGATCTGTGTCTCCAAATCTGATCTGTTCCTGATCTGTGTCCAAATCTGATCTGCTCCTGATCTGTGTTCAAATCTGATCTTCTCCTGATCTGTGTCTCCAAATCTGATCTGTTCCTGATCTGTGTCCATATCTGATCTGCTCCTGATCTGTGTCCAAATCTGATCTGCTCCTGATCTGTGTCTCCAAATCTGATCTGCTCCTGATCTGTGTCTCCAAATCTGATCTGTTCCTGATCTGTGTCCAAATCTGATCTGCTCCTGATCTGTGTTCAAATCTGATCTTCTCCTGATCTGTGTCTCCAAATCTGATCTGCTCCTGATCTGTGTCCAAATCTGATCTGCTCCTGATCCGTGTCTCCAAATCTGATCTGCTCCTGATCTGTGTCTCCAAATCTGATCTGTTCCTGATCTGTGTCCATATCTGATCTGCTCCTGATCTGTGTCCAAATCTTATCTGCTCCTGATCTGTGTCCAAATCTGATCTGCTCCTGATCTGTGTCCAAATCTGATCTGCTCCTGATATGTGTCTCCAAATCTGATCTGCTCCTGATCTGTGTCTCCAAATCCGATCTGCTCCTGATCTGTGTCCAAATCTGATCTGCTCCTGATCTGTGTCTCCAAATCTGATCTGCTCCTGATCTGTGTCTCCAAATCTGATCTGCTCCTGATCTGTGTCTCCAAATCTGATCTTCTCCTGATCTGTGTCTCCAAATCTGATCTGCTCCTGATCTGTGTCTCCAAATCTGATCTGCTCCTTATCTGTGTCTACAAATCCGATCTGCTCCTGATCTGTGTCCAAATCTGATCTGCTCCTGATCTGTGTCTCCAAATCTGATCTGCTCCTGATCTGTGTCCAAATCTGATCTGCTCCTGATCTGTGTCTACAAATCCGATCTGCTCCTTATCTGTGTCTACAAATCCGATCTGCTCCTGATCTGTGTCCAAATCTGATCTGCTCCTGATCTGTGTCTCCAAATCTGATCTGCTCCTGATCTGTGTCCAAATCTGATCTGCTCCTGATCTGTGTCTACAAATCTGATCTGCTCCTTATCTGTGTCTACAAATCCGATCTGCTCCTGATCTGTGTCCAAATCTGATCTGCTCCTGATCTGTGTCTCCAAATCTGATCTGTGTCCGAATCTACTCTGCCACCAACTGATCTATATACTAAACTAAATAATTGTGCTGCTAACTGTTCTGTGCCCCAGCTTTATCCACTACTGACTAATCTGCGCCCAAATGCATACCTTCTAACTTTTTGGTGTGGGAAATAGGGACAGTTGTTAAATTTAGCCTGTAAAGTGGGATGCCCCTTTCTTTCTTATTTTTGTCCTCCTAAACCCTGGTAAACCATGGAACAAAATAAGGTATATATATATATATATACAGTGGCGTAGCGACCCGGGGGCGGGGGGGGGGGCGGACCGCCCCGGGTGACACCAGACCTAGAGGGTGACACCGCACTATAGCATTATGTCACCTCAATTATTGCCAGCCTGTGGCACAGAGCAGTCAGTTGTGGGGATGCTATGCCCTCACGGCGACACCTACGCATCTCTCCCACAGCGCTCGAGCGCCATTTGGCAGGAGGCGGAGCGGCTGCTGGTGCCTGTCCAGAATCTGTGGACCAATGGTGTGCGCGCACAGCAGGTCACGTGGACGAGGTGGGAGCTTTTGTTCGCTGTTGCTGAGAGCGCGCGCGGTATTCGTCGCCAGAAACAGGTGAGGGCGTGTGTGGTGTTGCTGGGGTGAGCGCACGCTGTTCCTGTTTATTCGGGGATTTATAGCTGTAACTGCTCAGTGGCGTGTGTGGTGGTGTTGCATGGTGGGCGCGTTACCTGGCGGGAGATGGGTGTTTTTAATGGACATAAAGGGAGCGTGCAGGCCGATGTATGTGTGCTAGTGAGGTACTGCACAACGCATAAGCGCCTCTGCTATCATACATTGATTATAATAGGCGCGCGCCCCGCTTTTGTTCAGGTGCGATGTCTGGCCCTGCCCCGACTCCTATTGGTTGCTGCCTGTCTGGCCCGCCCCTTTTCTCCTCCAGCTGTCTGTAATCGGTGTGCTCCTTTTCTCTGCCATTGAGTTCTTTCAACATACAAAAATTTTTTTTCTTTGGGGGGGGGGGGGGGGTGACACCATTTCCTACCGCCCCGGGTGACACCAGCCCTAGCAACGCCACTGTATATATATATATATATATATATATAAAATGATGTGACATTAATATACTATACTGGGCCAGGAACAGTAAAGCAGGGCCAGTGTGCCCCAAAAAGTCCCGGGCCGTTTTTTAGTCCCAGTCCGCCCCTGCAGAGAGGGATTATTAATATATTTCTATATCTATATAACCTTGACTCATCTTATTAACCACTTCACAATATATACTGTCCCTCAATGTCACTATCACACACATACATATAAACTGACTAATATGTTTATAGAGGAAACTATTGCTACTGCAGGGACACATACTGTACAGGCATTGCCCGAGGAAGTATATAGCTGTTAAAGGCTGAGGTCGAATATTTGGATATTGGTTCTTTTGTGTTGCATATTGTTGCTATGTAATAATGGCTTATATTGTGCCTTGGATAAAAATGACTTGCATTGTATGTTTTAAGATATGGTGTTGTAAAATGAAAACCATTGAAACAGGACTTGCTGCTGCAAACCCACATATCATCTAATTGGCAGCAGTTGGATTAAGCTACCCTGGAGGGATGCTTTGTATAGTCAACTTAGAAATCCAGAACTAAAGTTTGCAAAAGGAAATGCAAAATATTGGGCATCCCTCCTCTCATACATCATTGTGGTTAACCAAACATTCCCAGGAATACCCAGGTACAGGTATTTTCTAAAGCATTGTTTCTAAACCAGTGGTATGCATATCCCGGGGGGTACTCAGCAATGTTCAAGGATGCACCAACAGTCACTCTGATAGGTCTGGTATATTATTTAAAACATTATTCTTTCTTGCTTCAAGAAATGCTTCAAGGCCTACTTATTTCTGTAATATTAGCCATCGATTCCCCCCCCCCCCCTTTTTCAGGGAAACTTGGTTGCAGCTGCTTGTCGCTAGGGGTGCTTGACATAAAGAGGTTTAGAATCGCAGTTCTACATGAGGCTTTATCAGGGATGTTAGTTCTTGGCTTTCAGTGGTCCTGAAGATAAAACATTTAGGACCATTTTATCCCTAACCCCTCCAAAATGGGATGCTCATTCCATAGGAAGCCAAACAATCTGAAATAATCCTCACCATTTATCAGCCAAAACGGTGAATTCAAACCACTGGCAGTAACCAGTAGATTTTGGCAGGAGGACTGTGATTGTTATTACAGATTTTTTGCCTTATTATGGGGATTTAAGTGAGCCACCCCAAAACAGGATGCAGCAGCAAGCTGCAGGTCATTTGAATTAAATTCATGTTGAGTTGGGTTTTGGAAGAGAAGATACAAAAATATGGGCCTGGATACCTAACCATAATTAGATTATTAGAATAAGTAGAATCACCAGAATTAGTGAATCTATTCTTGTCATAAATGGAGAGAGATAAATCTCTATATTTGTAAGATAAAAAAAAATATTAGATAGATAGGATAATATAAAGTGGAGGGTAACATCCAATCATGACATTTTTTTTCTTACCTGATTGGGTGCTTTACTTGGGAGAGATCACCGAGTTCTTTGTAAATAGCCAGCTGTTTCTATCTATTATAAGTTGCTATCTTAAAGTTCAAGAAGAACTTTGGGCAATGGATTCAATCAATGAACGGCTGATGCTATCAGAAAGGTCACCCATTTTCATTTCTTTTTTAATTAAATTGATATCATTACATGTAGCTGCATTCGGGAAGATTTTACAGGACTGCAGTGCCTTGACATATATCTATGCTGTGATGAGCAACCAGTCTGCCCTGATCTATTAAAGTGAACCCCCAGAGCCCCCGTGATAGAGTCAGCTGGCATTATTGACCCTGCTGCCAACATACTAATCAATGTATTTTACCCATTACTTTAAAGCCATCTGTACATTAGGAAGAAAGATCTGGCAAGCAGTCCTGGAAAATGCATAATACAACTATCTATTTAAAATGACTGCCTTGGATCCCTGCATATCCATTTTTTAATACTGGGCACACAGTGTTCCCATTATCAGTCAGCATCATATTTATACAGTAGACAATACACTGCACTGTTCCATGAAAAATGAATATATTATTAGTATGGAAGGTGTTCAGACAGACAGAATTATCAAGATCGACGATAGCCTAACAGAAAGGTGTTTGGTGCAGCTATGTGGAGCAACCAATTGGATTTTATTCAGCACCTAACTAAGCATTTGATTGGCTTCTTTCATTTGTCTCACATTGAATATGCTTTAAAGCTGCTTATTGCGAATCACATTGCAAAATGCAATGATACAGAAAGAAGGAGATGTACTAAGACTGTAAGCAAAGACAGAGCACAACTTAGGCAGCTGACCAAAGCATCCCGCTGGAGTCAGGGGATCAGGACGCCAGTTACTAGCAGGGACACCTCTTAACTTCAGATTTGGTGATATCTTATGCACTTTTTTTATTACTTCTATCCCAGTTTGGGGCAATTTGATTGGTTATTTGTTCTCTCTTTTTATATGGGATAAATTTATATAGGTTTTTGAATGTTATATTATAGCACTTAGCACTTTTCAGCATTTAGCACCTTTATATTGCACTAGTCACTTTATTCATATTGTATCATATATTGTGAGATAGGGATGTATATATTTTTCACAAGGAGGAAGAGGAATGATTATCTATGTCCCTGCTATTAGTATCTTGTTTTTAATATATTTGTGATGATACTTTTGTAATCATTAATAAATATTGAAGATTCATGATATATTTTTGATTTAGTAATTCATTTGGTGGTGCCTGGGGATTTCCCTGGTGGTAGCTGGGGCCACCCATATTGTATATGTGTATTTGGATATATTCCCTTTTCTTTGGGGATTCCTTTAAGGCACACCTAAATGTATATATCATTAAGAAATAATTAGTGGTGCATTTGGAAAAAATCCTTTTTTTTTCATCCCGCTGGAGTCAACGCGTTATTGCTGATGGATCTAGAGCAAGGTGCTTACAGAAAAAAAAATCTTCTAGTTTTTGAAGGAGAACAATTTTTAGGACAAATACAAGAAGACTGAAGAAAAATGGTGCAGTTTTCCTAAATAATAAATCAGGTTTGCTCTCAACACTAAAACATACATCTCATTAAGAGACTGGCAAGAATGGGTCTAGAAAGACCAAATTTCACAGCCAGTCAGATGTGATCTTCTACACTAAAACAGACATCTCATTAAGTAACTGGCAAGAACAGGACTGGGAGGACCACATTTCACAGCCAATCAGGTGTGCTCTTCTACACTAAAACAGACACCTCATTAAGAGACTGGCAACAATGGGACTGGGAGGACCATATTTCACTGCCCTTACCAGCTTATTGCCACCTCAACACTTATCTCTTACTGATCCATACAAGCTATTAACTTTTCTTGCTGAAAACAAAAATGGCTTTGCTTACCATGTGTCCCACACAGACTGTCACTGATGTTTCAGATCTTACCTGATAGCTGGACCCACGTCCCACGCTAGCAGCCTAATTGCGTGTCTCTTCCTTCTTCTCTGACAAAGAGATGCCCCCACCATCAGTCACAGTGAGTCAGAAAGAGACTAGAAACTAGATAATTAAAATGGCCCTGATTCCAGAGTCTGAGTGGACCAATCTCATTGGAGAAACACCAGTCAAACTGACAGCAGTCTGAATATAAAAAATGGGCATCACAATACTACCCAAACTTTGCCTGTTCCTGACCCACAGCTCAGAACATATCAGGTATTATGGCGCTGCCAACAGCTAGGGAAGCTGCTCTTTCTGGTCACATGGGGCATTTCTATGCCATGCAGATGGTCACATAACTAAAAGGATAATGCTCAGATTTTGACTTCACACCAGCTTCATAGAGTTATCAAGGCTACTGAAGGCAACTCTGGCAGGAATGGTTTGAGGTTCTGTATGCTTTGGACACAACAACCAACATACCATAGATGCTGGGAATGCAGCTGCTATCAGGTCCCAGCAGAGGTTGCAATAAAGGGAAGCAGCAAGCCCTGCCTCCATTGTACTCAGTGCCCTATATACAGATACCCGTGCACCTACTGGTGTAGGGATGCCTCAACCCCCCCCCCCCCCCATATTCTATTGCCATTCTTCCTTTTTCTCCTGAAGCAGCAGCAACCAATCAACACGCAGGGGTCATGTCAAGGAGGGAGGTGATGTCACTGGCTGTAGCCTCAGTGAGAGGAGCAGTATGTGCTGTTATTATAGTAAAAACCTGGGCATTGGCAGAGCTACAACAGAAACAGCTGCCCTGCAGGCGGTGGGGAAAAGTCACCCAGCATGCTATGAGGATAGGGCTGAGGTTGAAGTGTTGGTACAGCAGCATGCGAGTGGCTAGGAGACCTTGTATGTGACTTCCCACTCAGTTACTGCATGACATGGGGGGAAGACTTCAGCTATAGGCCCTGTAAAACTTATGCCCTGCACATGAAGGCTTTTTACCCAATACAGACAGAGGCTCATTTAACTAGGAGACAGGGCTCAGCCATTGAGTGCACCTCAACCTAGTAGAAATAGCAGTGCTGCTTCAGGCAATTCTGGCAGCAATGGATTGAGGTATACCTTGGGTGTGAATACAGGATGTCATTTCGACAGCAAAACAATAGTTGCGCATTCAAGATTTGTGATACAGTAAACAAGTAAAACCCATCTTAGTCTATGGGCCTTTTTACACTGGGGGAGTGATTACCAGGGCTGTTGTTAGGGAAGACTGAGCAGTGTGATTGCCCAGGGTGCCAAGGCCATTGGGCCGCCTTCATCCCAGCCATCCAGTTCTCTGCAGATGAGTCATGGCCTCTGTTAGTAGTGTAAAATAGGTGCTTTATCCCCTCATCCCCCATATTGGGCTCAGTCATGAGAAGGGGGTACCGCCTGCTGCTAAGGCAGAGGCACAGCATGGCACATACCTCTATGAGCAGCACTAAAGGATAGGGGCAGAATTCTTTTCTTTCTACAGTGAGTGCTATTTTGCCTAGAAACTGCCCTGGCGATTGTGTTGTGTTTTTGAAAAACACATAAAAGAAAAAACACAAGTTCTTCCAATCACAGTACAACCACCCTGCACCCCCCCTCCCCCCCATTGTGAAAGAGCCCAAAGCATCACACAGCAATCGCTTTGTGGGGACGAGGCCTTAAGCAGTTGCCCATTACAGCCAAACAGATATCAATAAACCAATAATCAATAAATGTTCACTTGTCAAATACAAAAGGCATACAGTAGTACCCCATGTAGTAAAATGGTATTTTGCAATAAATACTTTTGCAACCCAATTGTGGAAATTCTGAGCAAGACACAAAATCAAGGTGAGGCAAGGTGAACATTTATTGAGACCAAAGCAGTATATTCCAAATCATATTTCAAAGGGAAATTTACCAGGACAGTGTTAATAAAAATGGAGCAGTTGGCCAGGGTATTCAGAGTGGTGATGATGTTTACCAGGTTAACCCTGATTGGTTGCTTTGGGCAACTGGTCCAATTTATCTCAAGCTGTCCTTATATAATCTTTGGAAAGCAAGCATTGAACTTTCAGCCACTTGTCATGCATGGGCTTAAAAGGCTGGTTGCTCGGTATTATTACTTAATATACTGTATATAAACTGTACAGAATTGCACAGTCCTGTGCCAACCACACTCAAGCACTGTAATGTATTTGCTTGGTGGGTGTTAAAGTTTTTTTTTCCTTTATATTAAATTGAGGAAATGGTGCATTTATAAAGTTAAAATTTGTCAAGCAACAAAAAGCTGGCTTCATATTCTATGTTGGATGCTATTACAAGAAGTCCATGTTCTTCCCTTTTGCACAGGTCCCATCCTATTCCTTTCATCATGTACGGGTGATCTAGGGCCATTCGATTGGAAGCTCTCTGGAGGTTAGAGGGACTGATGCGAATGCTTTTATGTAAAGTATTCTTAAATGTATTAGTGCTATAAAAGACCATACAAAGAAATAAAATGTACACGAAGAACAAGTTCACACACTTTTCCAACCTTATTAGGTAAGATTCTAGCACATCAGCATTTTTTTTGAATAAAGTTTTCTATTTCCATGGTTGTAGATTTAAACGACTCATTTAATTACACTAATTAACATGCATTTCTTTATTTTTTTTTATCAAAACACTTGTTTTTTTATTTGTGATACTATTTAGAGCTTCTCATTTAAATCTATATACATACATACCTATTGGATGATTTACCATATTATAATGTATATGCAGTATAAAATAAACTTATCTCTTGGCTAATAAGCTTTCAATCTATATGCTATAAAATCTGACCTTGGGTTTTATTACGTAAGTCTAATACAACCTCTACTAGCCATCCTTACTTTATATTACACCAAGGCTTCTTGCAGATATCATCACATCACAAAGTATTTTACAGTTCATGCGGCTCCGTGCCATACCTGCACCTGTTCCTATATAAACACCATACAGGGCAAATGGCAAACTGTAAACAATTATAAAAAGAGCACTTACCTGGAAGTCCTAGGCAAAGCAGAAGACTGTAATAGATAACAGGTACATATCCCAAGCCACAGCCATACTTAGGAGAAAGGAGAGAGGTGTTGTAGATGTGATTGTGCTCCATTTACTTCTTCTCTTGCTTAGAATCTTTTCTTTCAAAGCATAGTGTGAGTGAAAGAAGCAAAAAGATGCCAGTTCGCTTTCTTATGAGAGATGTGTATCCAGCGAGAGGCTTTGTCCTTCAGAGCATCCCTTCATCCCAGGACTCCCTCCACCTGCTGCTCACTGCAATTATTAAGAGAAAGTGTGCTGGTGCTGCCAGTGGCTGCTGCATGCTTCACACACACACACACAGGGGCAGCCGAGCCGAGCTGTCCTCAGGAAGACCAATGCATACTGACGACTGGATATGAGTGAGCCGCTCTGCGCCTGCATGTCATCATGAGTTGGGGGAATGGTGTGTGTCTGTGTGTATTCTTCAGCAAAAGAGGCAGCAGAAGGCACCTCTGCACCAGTTTGCGGAAGAACAAGTGGCGATAATGAATTAGCCATTTAGTCTTCCATCCCCCACCGCCCAGTTTACTGCCGCTCGCAAATGTATTCCTACGATTAATGCAAAATGCATGCGCTATGCTAAACCAGTTACATCAATCTGATGGTAATAAATACCAGGCAATTAGTATAATTAAACATCATCTATATGTATTTCTATCAGGAGCTAGAGATACATTTTTTAAATGTTGGCTAAAATGATCATAACTCAAATGTATTATGTTACATTTGATGATAACGCGTGCATTTAAAGCAAATATGTTTTACACTTTAATATATTGCTATAAGGAATAATATTGGGTTTGTATTTTATTTTAATTCTAGAAAAGTGACTGCCTCGCCTGCCTCTCCTTCCTTACAACTCCAGTAAGGTGGGTAAATCATTAGAGGCTTTCCACATTTTAAGTAGACCAAAATCTGGGACTTTACCCGCCTCCCATGTCCTAATTGAGAAGCCCCAGTGTGAACCCCCAAAGAATAGCTAACTACTTACTTTGTTCCTCACTCTCATGGCACCTCCTGCACTGTGCGCTCCCTCGCCTAGCTGCCAGGGTATAGGACATGGTGCTAGAGGAATGGCCACAATTTATTGCTGTACACCTTGTTGTATGTCCTCTCTCTCAAACTGCACACAATGCTGGCAGCCATACAAATCTGCCTGGTACCAGGAGTGCACAGACCATAGGATGCTGTGGGACAGCAGAGCTAGGTAAGTATATGGCAGACTGTGGGGTTTCACACACACGTGGGCATCCCACACCAGGATTCCCCTAAGAGTAACCTGTAACTTGGCCCTTTTAGTTTTTTTTAGTTTTTCTTTTAGTCTTTTAATTTGGGTTACAAGACTTTTGGTCTACCTTAAAGCATAAAAACAGCCACAGTAAGACACCATCACTCCACAACCACTGCTGAGCCCAATTTTACTATAACAATAGAAAACAAGGCCAGCGCTGGCTGTCCATTCCCCCACCTGGATTAGTGAATCCGTGTTCTAAGCTGACTGAATGCTAACTTACTTAAAGTCGCGAAAAAATGGCCCAATGATAAAAATCCATATAAATATGCTGGATGGAGGAGGGGGTCACTTATACATCTGGTATAGAGAAATATCTAGCCAGGCTTGTTTTTTTTTCTTTTAATGGAAGGAAGAGGACATCTCGGGTGACAGGCTCTGTCACCCCTCATAGACTAAACCTGTCGCCCCCTGGATTTTATTCCTACCAGGGGAAGAAAACCACAAGCTTGGCGGGAGGTTTATTCAGTTTGGGTGTATAAGTGACCCCCTCCTCTTATTAGATTAAGTGTTTATATGGTTTTTAATATTACACAATTTCGCGATAGTGCTCCTTTAATAGTTAGTCTCCCCGTGGCGGCCACCAAATGGAGGGAGAATGGGAGTTCGCCCCAGTTAAGTGAGCCTCATTTTTGATAGCCAAACTGGGCTTAGCACTGGCTGGAGGGGCAGATGGAAGTGGGGTCCAGCTGTAATTGAACTTTCACCATGCCACATCTTAATAAATACCACATAGGGACAGATCTGTAAAAACTGCTTTCACCTTGTGGGGAAATGTCTTCCCATTCCCTAGAGAACATTCCCATTCCATTGATCTTGCATTTTTGGGGGTCGAATAAATTGTAGTGTTCTATTTACACCTGGTTCTAAATCATCCCCAAGGTATACAATGAAACTGAATGGTGGCTTTCTTTCCCAAATATGTAGCACACTTTTTTCACCTGGTGCTGAATCACCTCTTTGAATTAGCTTCAGGTGTAAAAAGGGCACTATTTTTTCTGGAGAGAAAACCGCCATTCATTTGTATTGGTGGTAATTAAACACCAAGTGTAAATAGAACACTTCTTTTTTTTCACCTGGTGGTGAATCAACCCCATTGCGTGTTGAGTTGGTGGAGCTTATCTTTAAAGTTATGAAAAGTAAAGCTTCCCTTACCTAACCTGGCACACAGTCATACAAAGTCCATGGTTGTTTTTGGGGAGATTTCGAAATACTAAAATTTGGTAAAATGCTTACTAATAAAATGGCTTGATTGGGGTTGATTCAGCACTGGATGAAAACGTCCCATTCAATCTCGCCTCCACTCCTTGATTGTTTGATTGAGTGCTGGGCAATTCAAATAAACATTCATACATTTTATGTATTTTGTGAGATTTTTAGACTGCCATGAGAGTTTTTAATTTACGGGGTAGAATGACAGCCTGACACTCTCAGTGTTACTAGAGCTGTAAGAGCCTTTTCTTTTTTTTTTACTTTTTTTTAATTTTTAATCAGCCCTGGCACTGGGCATATGGGCTGGCAACCCGTTGGTACAGGTCTGATGCTCTGAGGGCTATTATGCATCCCTGGTGGCCAAGAGAGGTGCAGGTAATTGGGTGGCTGTGCCAGGGCTGCCGACAGCGTTGATTGGTACACTTTGGGGACTTTTTATACTACCCCAAAATTACATTGTTATTAAGCTAGAGAGAGAGGTTTTGTTAGCCTTTTCCTACAATTTGCTGGTGTTTGGCTGGTTTACTTGCTTTCCAAAGGCCCAAAAAAACCTATCTTGCCTCATAGATATTTTTGGGGCAAACCCAAAGCGCAAACCTTGCGAGTTCGGATTCATGTTCAGCCAGAAGTCTGTGTTTGAGTTCAGCGTTCTGCCCGACTTTAGCTTTCTGGTATGCAGCCCATCAACCCAGCTTACCTATGCAGAGTGTGCAGCAGGAAGCTCTGTAACTCACCTGAGCCCTGATCTGGTCCCTGGTCGGCAGTCAGCATTCCAGTCAAATGGGATATATCTGGGGCCACAGAAAGATGGTCGCCACTCCTAAGAGTGAGGAGTGCCAGCTGGCACTAGGAGCAATGGCCGTAGCTCATTTGGAACACTGCCGGAACACTGTCCAGGGCCCAGATTGCGGGGTGAAGTTTTACAGTGCTTCCTTGCTGCACACTCTGCACCCTCCCTCCACACCCGCCATCGCAATTTCTTTTCATCTCTGATTCTGCCCCTTGGGGGCCCTTGACAAGTTGCCCCCCTCTGCCTGGGTGGGTGAGGGTGGGGGTGGCGTTATTGGCCCCTAAAGTCCGGGTCCTTTTGATTTCAATGTGGACCGGGTTTGTGTCCCCAAACCCAAACTTTTATTTAAAGTTCGGCCAAACTTGCTGAACCTTGGCGGGTTTGCTCAACACTGCTCATTGGACCATTGGAATCTGGCCTTGAATGATGCAGAGCCAGAAAATTAAAAAAAATCTGTCAGGACTGCACCCGAACAAAGTAGGGGCACGAATAGCACAAACAAGGCTTTAGGGATTAATGGGATAAAAAAAAAACAAATATTCAGCACCATGGTCAGCGTATGTACATGTGTTGGCCTTTAAAGCTTTAAAAAAAGACAAGCTTTAAAGCGAAAGGCCACTTTCTATGGCATTTTTTGTGTATATTTGTTGTGTGCCAAAATGATGTACTCAACGTGCTGAGCAAATGCAGCATTTTGTTTATTTTTTCTTATGTTAGCATTTGTATTTATGGCATCTGCAGTCTCTTTCTATTGGCAACTGTAAATTAAGAAGCACAAGAAGAGAGAAGTGACCCTGTGCAGACAGAACGCTGCTTCTTTGGCCACTGCTGAGGTGTGGGGGCTCACTCACATATGGCCAGCAGCAGTTCTCTGTGTGTACAGAGCTCATATTTCTCTGCTTGCAGATCTTGGTGCACAGACTTTGGGGTTTATTCATCAAGGGATAGCAGCAGGTAGTGCCTTGTAAGCGGCAGGCAGCGTCTGGTGAACGCCGGGTGCTGTACGCAATACCACATTTATGAAGCCGATTCTGGTGAGCGATTCTAACAGCGCCATGTAGCGTACAATTCATCATTAAAGGCAGCTCAGCATATAGCGCCCGCGCTCTAGCTTCCAGAGCGCCAGGTATTACCTATCGTTACCTGTCGCTCTCCCATACATTTTAATGGACGTTCCTCTTCGTCTGTTTAAACAGGGTTTTTTGTTTTTAATTTATTTTTTTTTCTCTCAAATAATTGTGTCACTTAGACCTAGAAAAAGTCATTTTTGAAAACTTTTTTGACTTTTTATATTTTTATGCAGAATTGTCATTACAGGACTGGCATTAAAGTATTAATGTCACAATGTTACAATGTCAATGTCATTCCATGTGTTTTCGCTTTGTTACTGGTGGATATGTGTTCAAAAACAGACTTTAATCACACAGCGCCTGCCGCTCTATACTATAGTGACCAGATCCAGAGCGCTGACGCTGTGTGTGTCTTTGTTGAATATGGTGTGAGTCGCTGAGAGTCGGTCACAATAAGCTAGCGCTACCTTTCACTCCCTGCAACGCTGCACTGGTGTTAGAACGCCCAACATACATCTCATTCATCAATGCCAGCCAGGTTACTACAGCGACTGTGGCATTCTATTACAGCGACCGATAGACGATCACAGCATCTACAAGCGGTCGCTCTAAGCGCCTCTGTACAGACACTCATCTGCCGAAACCTGGCGCTAGTCATGAATCAGCCTGTTTGTGTACGTTGCCAATAGCAACAGATTGCAGATAGTGAAAACTGCTTCCATATAATACACACTTGCTAACATGAGAAAAAAAAATTAGATAAGCTCAAAAACTTGAGGACATCATTTTGGCATACAAAAAATACACTTTCAAAAAATCATTGTAAGTGAATTTTCCCTTTAAATCAACAAAACAAAAAAAGCTTTACTCAACTTTAACCCCTGCAGCTGTACAGTGCTTGGAAACTCACCTGACTGCCCAATGCTGTCCAGTGCTGTGCTTTCCACAGTCCACAGTGTATATATATATATATATATATATATATATATATATATATATATATATGCAGTGTATGGACACGTTCATCATGTCTGCTCCATTTACTACAATGGAGGGAGTATGCAGTGAATGAAGCAGGCTTGGCCACATCACTGTAATTTATGGGGAGGGCATGTGTCCATCACAGGTGGGGGTGGGGTGAAGGACCAACAGCTCTGGACTGGATCGATCAGGTAAGTATCCAAGCAGCAGAAAAGGAGTATAGCTTTTTTTGTTTTGTTGCTTTGATAATCCCCAGTGTCATGCAGACTACAGAAAACATATTTGGCTCCTTTCTTTTGCAGTGCCCTCAGGCAACAGACTGGAAATTAAAGGTAAAGGAACGTGCGCCAGACTGGTGATGCTAGAGTTTCTTAAAATAGTGTTGCTTGTCTGGAGGAGCCATCGGAAGTAAACAGGTGAAAGAAAACAATAGAAAGAATTCTGAAGTGTATACAAGGAGGTGCTCTATAGTAAATGCTCTTGTAAGCTACCAAAAGGTATTCTGATTCAGTTAATGCTGGCAGTAAGAATGGATTTACTAAAGCAGCATGTCTGTGTGCCTGATCTAGTGCTAACTCTTGGAAAAGTCTTGGAGATAGCTTGAATTCAACCGAAATTGCATGTCCGATGATCTGCTTACTGCTTGTACATATGCAGTATCCTGGTAGTGGTAGGTAAAACACAATGACTTGCCCATCCAGAGATATCTGTCTGTACATTAAGAAGCTTAAACTGGACCGTCACCCTGAATAGGAACCTAACTTGTATGTTTTTCCCATCCCTGTACATACAGATTGCTCACGTTAAAAATTATTCTGCACCTAATGCCTTTTCTGAGCTTCTAAACATCCAAGATGGCGGCAAGTGGAGTCTCAGGCTGCCTGCAGACAGGAAGTGTCTTGTGACTATACTGCTCTGCATTCTGTCCTTTTTCTGACCCCCATCTCAGCTCTCTATAACCCTGCCCCTGCACTTTTAACCCCCCTCTCCTCTCTTCAATATATGATGTTTCTGAGGCAAGATGGGGGCGCCAATATCCTACAGTGCTAAACAGAGTTTCAGCTCAGCCGGGGAAAAAAATAATAAGTAAGTAAAACTTAAAATATATTAATTTTAGATGCTGGGGAATAGTCTTTTAAGGGATTGGTCTTTGTACACTATGATTAGTGTGCTGTACACTAATCATAGTGTACAAAGAACAATCACCCTTTCTCTCATTTTCCAAAATCCTGGCAAGGAGTGGTCCCTTACCAATAGGTGCAGCAAATCCCCATCCCTTCCATTTTTCTCCACACCACACCCTTGGGCTTTTCATTAAATGATGCTGAAGGTCCAGTTGAAAGGAACCTTATTGCAAAATTGTGTAATATTAAACACCACTATAAACACGTTGGCTAAGGAGAGAAGGAACTGACTAAAACTCCTGCCAAGCTTGTGGTTTTCTTCTCCTGGTAGGAATAAAATCCAGGGGTGACAGGTTTAGTGTATCAGGGTGACAGAACCTGTCCCCTGATTTCCTCTTCCTTCCAATAAAAATAAAAAACATGCCTGGCTGGATATTTCTTGATGCTGGATATATAAGTGACCTCTCCTCCCGCCATCTAACATATTTATATGAATGCTTATTATTGGCCTGTTTTTTAACAATAGTGCTCCTTTAAACCAAAAAAAGACATTTGGTCCTCCAAAGTGCACACTGGCGTGGTATATTGCTTTCTGAAAGCAAAAAGTTACATGGAAAAATACTTACCTTTCTGGGACCCATCAATGACAGCAGCAATGGGCCACTCACTACCTACTCTTACAGCAACCAATTCTGCTTTTAAAAATGTCCTTTTTATCATGGCCGATCCCTCTGATCCCAATTTGGACAAATGGCCACCACCATGATGTCTTGATGTTTATGTGAATCGACATGAACCATTTTTTTTCTTTTAGATCAGTGCCTGCGATGTTTACAGCCTCGGTGAGCATGCATATTGTAACCATAATTAATATATAATGTTGATAAATGTAAGAATTTACACTATGGTAATATTGCTGTCAACTAAAAAATAAATCGAGTTCATTTGGGGACAGAGTAGCTGAAGGTTGGCCTGGGAATACTGATCAGCAATAAGTTAAGTAGCAACATTTACTGCCAAACCGCAGTTGCCAAAACCCATAAGATTTCGAGATTTATGCACCAGGGAACTTAACCACGTGATGTTAAAAATTACCATATATAAATCATTTAGAAGGTCATATTCTAAATATTGGGTACATTTCTGGTAACCATTATGGTTACTTTACAACTATTTAATTAAGAGTCGGTTAACAAATGAGCATAATGTTTGAATCTGATAGAATAAAAACATAGTGTATGGTTTAAATGGACACTGTGCTAAAGAAAATTACATTTCTCAATGACAATGGCATTTTTGAAAGTGTATATTTTTCTGCCAAGGTTCTGTGCCCTCAATCCCCTCGATTCAAAGAGCAAAAGTTAAGTGATTTCGTATCGAGAATCGTAAGTTTGGGTGGGTGTTTGTCATTTTTTCTGGTTTTTTTGGCCATTTCGTATTCGTACGATCGTTCGCGCATAGACGTATATGAACATACGCATTTCGTACGAGAATCGTATAATTTGCGTTAGTTCGTGTGTTTTTCCCGTCCAAATCGTATTATTTGCGTTAGTTCGTGTGTTTTTCCCGTCCAAATCGTATTATTTGCGTCCGATCCTATTTTTTACGTCCTTCACATGGGCTTGCGCCCAATTCAGAGAGGTGATTGCTAATTGTTTTGAAGCCCATTAAAGAGCTGCTTTACGAAATGTTTGCCGGCAGCTATTTGGCCTCGGGAGTAGGATGGAGCGGAGCGAGTTTGTGGCACATCAAGGGCTTATGCTTTTTGGCATTGAGTTGATCGAGATGTCTGAGAGCAGATTGCCCCTGCGTCGTCGCATGAACATCGATAGCATGAATGATGTTGAGCTGTTCGAGCTGACCAGGCTTAATCGCGCTTCCCTCCATAAATTATATAGTGAGCTGCGGCCATGGTTAGCCCGCACCACAAGGAAGGGGCATGCAATTTCAGGTATGACCAAGATGCTTGGCTGCCTGCAATTTTTGGCGAACGGCTCGTTCCAGAGGCTGGGTGCCCTCTCCGTGGGGATGTCACAGCCTACGCTGAGCCGCGCACTATCTAAATTTTTGGAAGGCATGGCTGCCATAACTCAAAAATATATTTATTTTCCTGATGATATGGCAGCCAGAAACGCCATTAAGCTTGGGTTTTATAATGTGGCCGACATGCCCAACGTTATTGGTGCAATTGACTGCACACATGTGGCACTCGTACCTAGGGCAGCCGACGAGTATATATATAGGTATTGAGATTGGTTATTATGTTGCCCAACGTGTCATGTCACCTGTTTTCCTTTGCGGCAGCATATTTGTTTATCCCTCATTTGTGTAGCTGCTTTATCTCGGCTTTTCATTAGTATTTCCCAATAGAGTGCAGACATGTTTTGTGTTTAATTTATTATTTTGGGTCAAATATCAATTACCCTTTTTGTATGTTTTTGCCTTAAGGAATCGTAAAATGGGACACTCACTTAATGTCCAGGCCGTGGTTGGTCCGGATATGCGGTTTATGAGTGTCCTTGCCGGCTACCCCGGATCGTCCCACGACTCCTATATCCTCCGGCGATCTGGGTTGTTTCGGAGATTTGAGGCAGGTGAATTTTCGGGGGCATGGCTGCTTGGTAAGTGTGTCCTATTTGTGTGTTATTAAATGTGGCATTAATCTTGTATTTGTTGATCTGTTTGTTTTGGAAAACTTGACAGAAGCGTCCAACTGCCTTTTTCTTGGCTCATATATTAGGAACTTACCCAAAAAATCCTTGTCTCGCTTTGGCCTTCAGAATGTTTTCCCTTTAGTTAGGATGTCTGTAATTTCCTTGTGCCTAAATATATTGGTTTGGAGTTTATACCCAAGGATCTTTGACATTTGGCTCCTTTTGTACTATTGGTCGTTAAATGTCAAAGTGGACTTAAACTGCATACATTGTAGTTTCCAGAGAAATGTGGCTAGGGATCTTTGACATTTGGCTCCTTTTGTACTATTGGTCGTTAAATGTCAAAGTGGACTTAAACTGCATACATTGTAGTTTCCAGTGAAATGTGGCTAGGGATCTTTGACATTTGGCTCCTTTTGTACTATTGGTCGTTAAATGTCAAAGTGGACTTAAAATGCATACATTGTAGTTTCCAGTGAAATGTGGCTAGGGATCTTTGACATTTGGCTCCCTTTTGTACTATTGGTCGTTAAATGTCAAAGTGGACTTAAAATGCATACATTGTAGTTTCCAGTGAAATGTGGCTAGGGATCTTTGACATTTGGCTCCTTTTGTACTATTGGTCGTTAAATGTCAAAGTGGACTTAAAATGCATACATTGTAGTTTCCAGTGAAATGTGGCTAGGGATCTTTGACATTTGGCTCCCTTTTGTACTATTGGTCGTTAAATGTCAAAGTGGACTTAAACTGCATACATTGTAGTTTCCAGTGAAATGTGGCTAGGGATCTTTGACATTTGGCTCCTTTTGTACTATTGGTCGTTAAATGTCAAAGTGGACTTAAAATGCATACATTGTAGTTTCAAGAGAAATGTGGATAGGCCCTCAGCAGCATCCTAATTGTAACATGTCTGAAAACTACAAATATATGTAAAATACAAATACCCTTGGCCGTGCAGATGTTTGTTAATTAATTGGTATATAGAAGTTCCATTTTTATTTAGGTTATACCTTAGTGCAATTTTTGGGGGCCCTAATGTGCCCTGTTTTTTTTTGGGGAACACTTTACCTTACATCATTATGATATCTGTGAATTTTTTGGTGTTGGTTGTGTTGCCTTTTTAATTTTGATTACATTTAATTCTCTGTTTAAGGTGATTCCGGGTACCCACTTCTACCCTGGCTCATGACGCCTGTGCTGCGGCCCCAGGATGCCTCTCAGGAAGCGTATAACCGTGCGCATCGCAAGACCCGGGCTGTTGTGGAGAGGGCCTTTGGTCTGCTGAAGACACGTTTTCGTTGCCTTGACCATACTGGGGGGGCCCTGCAATATGATCCCAAGAAAGTGATCGACATTATAATGGCATGTGCTGTTTTGCACAATTTTGCCATCATGGAACGTGTCCCACGTTATGTGGACAGCCTGCCCTCTTCAGCCGTCGAGGATGAAGCCGAGAATTTTGAGGGGCCCCCCAGTGAGTCTGGCCAATCTGTTAGAGCCAACCTGATCAGCCAGCATTTTAGTTAACTTTTTTCCCTGTCTCACCATTCTGTATGTCTGTGTTATCCTTTTGGAAACATATGTTGTTTTGCCCTAATGTGGCATTACCTCTAAGTAAAACATTTCGACCTTAATTGTTGCCTAATGTATTTCATGTAGTTTCCTTAGCTTTCGCTGTGCATTGTTACACCTCTTCCAACCAAAATTATCTGGTTTAGGCCAAGCTGTTACAAAAGTCTTCCCACTAAAAACGCCACAAGTATTGGAAGTTAAATTTTTGTTTTACTTTGCAAATGATAAATTATAGTGGTTAACAGAAATCAGTCCACATACATCTGTGGTAACAAATGGATAACATTAAAAAAAACATCGAGCACATCTACACCTGGAAGTGAGTGGCACAACCAAACAAGGACACCCAGTCCAAAGGCCAGCCTAGTCCAGTCATTAATATTGCCTGTGCCCAGGGATATTTGGGCATGGCCATAATGTCACACAAACATGTCTGCAAACAGGAGGAGCACCAACCAAATACATAGGTAAAGCCATAAGTGGCCAGATAAACTCCACATAGACCTATGGCATTGGCTAGTGGCCTTAAGCATTACTCTAAGGAGCTATATGGGAGCAAATACAAAACACAACCTGCCAGAGCAACACAAAATGGATTGTTTGAAACCTCAAAGGACAAGTAAATACAGTGGGGGTTAAGAGAAAAGATGTCCCACACACCCATGGCTTAATAGGGTGGCTGCCCATAATACCCAGGTGGAGGTCCAGGTGGAGGTCCATGGGAATGGGACCTAGCCTGGGCCATGGCAGCATTGTGAATTTGAAACTGCTCCACAATGTTTCTCTGCATATTGGTCATCTCAGCCATGGCTGACTGGATGCCATTACTTGAATTGGCCACGTTGCTGTTGAGGGTACGCAACTCCGCGAGGATGCCCTGTAGACTGGTATGGATGTTCACCATGTCGGCATGCCTTTGCTCACGCTCTGTAACGAGCTGGGCGTCATAAGAGTCCCTTTGTTGGGTCCATAATTGAAGCAGGGCACTCTGCCTCCCCTGGGAAATTGTGGGGCGGCGTAATGGCGTCCGCCGCACAATTACCCTGGCTCTTGGGCGTGCCCTGCCGCGTGGTGTCGTACCCTCAACAGCAACCGGCCTGCTTTGCAAATCCTCAGCAGCAGAGTGAACACTGGGGACTGTAGTGTCAGTCTCCCCATGTGCAAGCACAATGGATGGAGATTCACTCTGCTGCTGAGGATTGGCCAGAGAAACATTATCGAGCAGTTCCAAATTGGGACCCAGGGGGAGTTCATCCGACGTGCCCTGTACGGAGACATCATCATCTTCCTCCATGTCCTGGATCTCTTCCATGAGTGTGCGGGTCTGTAGGGACATATCAAAAAAAAAAAGGCTAAGTTTGCGTCCCAATTTAGGATTTCAACAGTTTAACACATTCTTAAGCACTTGTTAGTATTTATGCTACTAAATAAACTTACCGAAAATCTCTGATCTGGGCTCCGATGCTGTACGGACCTGGTAGGCATAACCAAACTGGGGGGTGAGTTTACCCTTGCTGAGGGATCATGCTGGGCTGAAGAAGAGAAAAAAATACCACGTAAACACACACACATAACCTTTTTTTGGATAGGTAATCAAATATAGCTCTATTTGTAATATTATTCAACTCTAGAGCAATGGTGACCTTTGTTCAAACCCACGCAAGTTTACAGAGGTGCAATGGCTCGGACAAACTGCTAAGTGACCTCAGTTCTAAGTCATGAAGTGTACCCATTCAGCATGCAACTTTCAGGGCACATTTTTGGATTTAGGCTACCATTCGCTAGGTCCGGGGTACTCAAACAATTGTTTGAAACGCCCATTTAAAGGTATGTGGTGAGAGGTGAATGTCTGGCCATGGTGCTGACGCAGGGGGTGTCTAGTTAAAAATAAAGACACTGGTGGAGGGGCTGGAGCTTTCAAAGTGCCAACTAATAAAGGCTGCTTGCCCTTGCTGGGCTGGATGGGCCAGAGCTGAGGGGACAGGGATTGGATGTCTAAAGGGGGGAGTTAACGTATTGATGGTGATGTGATGGATGGAGCCAATCTGTTACAAATGTATGGGGCTTATGTGGGGGGGGGGCATGGGGGGACTGTGGCACATGGGCCAGAGCAGGGGCAGCGGGACACGATTGTGGCCAGTGAAAATTTAAATAAGTTACTGTGTACCTTGCAATGCCACTTCCTGGGCAGTACTTCATATTGCAATGCTATGTTTCACGGAGCCATGACATTGGGCAGGAGACCAACCACTACATGGCCGATCAAGGGGGCAGCTCTGAGCACGTCAACACAGAAGTAACTGAGTGCAGGGCTGTCTGGGCAGGGGTCCTTGAATGTGGTGGCAAGGCCCGCATTGGGACCCCGGGCCGCCAGTTGAGTCTCGCTGCTCTTGGTCACATATGTTTGTGGGTGGCTAATTAAATAGTTAACTCAAACACAACTCACACAACCAAAAGGCAAGCCATACATAATGATGTGTGTTTTGTGATTGCTTCAAAATATCTCACTTATCTTGCGAAACTTCATGACTTTAACAATAAAATTGGACATTTGATCTTTGCCATAATGGCTGTGGTCCTAAATGTGTGATTCCCAGGGACCAAAAGAGGACACAAACAGCCACAGTAGTGCGAGGCCAAGCAAGGCAAACCATAGGGGCATCCCGTTATCTTGTTACTAGTGAACTGTAGATTATTTAGCAAACAGGCAAACATGCAGATTTAATAGTACTCACCGTGGGTACGGGTCGGGGAGTCTGTGTCCCTTAGACCAGCATGTCCACCGACCGCGACCGGATGGAGAAGTCCAAGCACAATCTCCTCAGCAGGGGTAAACTCCAATTTAGATGGAAAGCCACCTCCAGTTTTCATGCTGAAAAGAGAAAATCGTTTGGTATTCAGAAAAGGGGCATACAGCACATCCCAAACATTATATTTAGCGAAAACATTTATTTACCTGTAATTATGCCTTTTAATTTCTTTTTGCCGTACAGCATACTTCAGATCAGAGATTTTCTTCTGAATTTGGGACACATCTTTCCTCTCTTCCCCCGCTGCATTTACTTGTCGGAGGATGGTTTCAAACAATTCCATCTTGCGCTGCTTGGTGGTGTGTTTGGATTTGCTCCCATATAGCTCGTCATAGTATAATGTAAGGCCACTAGCCAATGCCATATTTTGGTCATGGGAGAATCTCCCACTCAACTGGCCGCGGCGCAATGTGCGGCCAGATGGTTGGCTTGGCTGCTCCTCCATGTGTGCAGACACATGTGGTGACATTCTGGCCTGGGGCTGGGTAGGGGAATGGCCGGATTGGTGGCTTCCCAATGACTGGACTGGACTGGCCAAGGGACTGGGTGTTCTGGCGTGGCTGGCCACCGAACTTCCAGGTGTAGATGTGGTCATGGTTGCAATTCGGGGCCCTCTTGGGGGGCTAGGTTCCCGGCTGGTGCCAGGTCGGGGGCTCTGTTCCCGGCTGGTGCCAGGTCGGGGGCTTCTGGCCCTGGATGGGGTTCGGGCCCTGTAGGGGCTTCTGGCCCTGGATGGGGTTCTTCTGGCCCTGGATGGGCTTCGGGCCCTGTAGGGGCTTCTGGCCCTGGCTGGGCTTCTGGCCCTGGATGGGGTTCTTCTGGCCCTGGATGGGGTTCGGGCCCTGTAGGGGCTTCTGGCCCTGGCTGGGCTTCTGGCCCTGGATGGGGTTCTTCTGGCCCTGGATGGGGTTCTTCTGGCCCTGGCTGGGCTTCGGGCCCTGGATGGGGTTCTTCTGGCCCTGGATGGGGTTCGGGCCCTGTAGGGGCTTCTGGCCCTGGCTGGGCTTCGGGCCCTTCTGCGCGGCCTGGAGGGGCTTCGGGCCCTTCTGTGCGGGCTGGAGGGGCTTCGGGCCCTTCTGTGTGGGCTGGATGTGCTTCGGGCACTGCTGTGGGGCCTGGGTTGGCTAAGTGCCCGGCTTGAAAGCATGGGTGGTGTGGGCTCCCTTGGGCGGCCTCTTCTGGGGGCAGAGGTGGTGGTGGCTGCTGTGGCCTGTTTTTTGGCCGCAGGGGCACGTGCCTTTGGGGCCCTTTTTTGGGAAAGGGAGGGTCCAGTGTCCCTTGGTGGGGCCGAGGTGGTACTTGCCTTCTGGGCCTTCTGGGACCTTAGCTTCTTCGGTCGTTGCTGGGACCTGGTTGTTGGGCCCTCAGAGGTCTTGCTTTGCTGGCCGCGTTTAGCTGCTGCCTTTTTTGGTGCCATTTTGTCCAAAAGCTCAAAGAGAATGAGCTTTGGGTGCAGGGACCTTTAAATCATGCGCCCAGCGTCTGACGCCTATGCACACGACTACGCGCTCGTACGGACGTACGTTCGTGCGGAACCAGGAAACCGCTGGGGTTTCACTTATCTGCTGCCTGGAAGAAGACTAAAGATGGCGCCCACTATCTTCACCCGTCAACAGGAAGAGATCCTCATGCTGGTAAGTGGCTGCCTGTGCATTTTAATAGAATAGTCAATGATGGCCTAAATGTAAATGATGCGTTGGGAACTAGTTTGGGGTCTCTTAATGTTTAATCACTGGCTCCTCACACTTCATCCTCAAGGGCCGAGCCTGGCCACGTTTTCACCTGTCTATGCTGATGTCCTAATTCGGCCAATTGCTCCGGCTTAGCAACAGTTAATTAACCTGTGGAGTAGCGGGGCGAGCTGTCAAACCTGGCCTGTCTCGGACCTTGATGCGGATGTTTGCGGAACACTGTTTTCCTAAGCCATAAAAACACAACGGGAAGCCACACACGTGGGCCAAAAGCCTAAGCATTAGGCTACATCTTGGATCTTTAAAACATCCTAACATGCCATAGATGCAGGTGGCCTGATTGTTGATGTTGGCTATTATCTGTATGTACATGGTGTGTGATACATATAACATAAGACCAGACTGTCAATCACAGTCAACGTCCTCTTTAAGGCACTCCCCAAAAATGGCGGCCATTCGAAATGTGTGTGTTAATGACATTAAATACTCAACTTGTGATGCCACACATATGGGTCTGTGTGTAAAAGTACAAGCTCTGTGTCCATTATGTTTTTCAGATCATGCTTCAGCGCCGGTATGACTTCGCGCCCAATGTGTGCGAGAAAAGGGACATCGCCCGGGAGATCATCGCCGAGATCCACCGTGTCACCAGCACCACCTTCACTCACACCCAGATCATGCAGCATTGGTCGGACCTGAAGCGTCTGCACATGCCCCGGGTGCGGAGGTTTTTTGGGATCCATTTCCCAAGTAAGTACCAAGCAATTGCATGTTATATGTTCCAAATGTCTAAGTTATGCCTTTATTTATAATGACTTTTCTTTGGTAGTGTTGGAAATGGATTTCAGAATTCGCCGCACCCGGAGACGTACAGGCCGACCAGTGCTGCATGACTCTGCATCTGTGAGTGAAGGTGGTGGATCTCCCGGGCGACGGACCTACCCCTCCTCTGTGGCCTCCTCAGACCAGCCCCTGGACCTTACCACAGAGGAGGGGCCAAGGCGCGTGGGCGTGGAGTCATACCTGGCCACGCATGGGGAAGGCTCTGGTATGTCACTCTTCATGTATAGGCACAAAGATATACATGTCAGGCCAAAAACTAAGTTATCCTTTATTATGTATTTGTAGAAGCTTCAGGAGCGGGTGAGATAGTGGAGGAGGAGGCAGCAGAGATGCTTGAAGTCGATCCTGGCGAAGGTGAGTGATGTCAGCCAGACTGGGAGCCAGATATGTTGGGGATAGTGACTCTCTACAAAGACTAACCAAATGTCACATGTTTCTCCAGGGACTTCTTCACAGCAGAGCCAGGACCAAGGGCAGCCTGTTGGCCCCAACCAGCCATCTGTCGGCCACCAACTCCGTAAGTCTCCATGCCATGATTCAGATTAATGTTTTGTAAGCTAATAACACACACATAACTAAAGGCGTAGCCAATGTGTAGTTAACACTTTCATGTGGCCACTTCTTTAGCTTAAAGCGGACCCTAACTCGTATTAAGAACATAGGTAATAATTAGGCAACACACTGTACCTACAGATTGTAAACATAGAAAAACAGACTTCAGCCATCTAATGCATGTTAGGAGCGTGAAAACAGCCCATATTGGGGAATATGGAAGGCGCAATATTTACAGGCAGCATGGGATACAGATTGTAAAAAGGAAGGTGCTGCCATGCATTGTGGGAGTGATGACCTTTCCCTCAACCCAGCTATGCTCTGGATTCCCAACGCACCACTGTAACCTACTCCCCTGTACTTTATCCAACTCTCCACTCCTCATTAAGTGTTATGCTTCAGAGTCCAGATGGCGGCGCTGTAATCCCCAAAAAACCCTAAATAACTTTGAGGTGGTGCAGAATCATTTGTGAATAGTTATTGGTTTTCATTAAATAATGTTGAAGGTCCGGTTTAAGGAGTTTAAACACTTACCTGTGGGAAATGCATTAACTGTATCCCTTTGAAGAAGGACATATGTCATGCATTTACATGTATTTGATTAACCCTAAATCTATTTCCAGCATACAAACCGGTCTGGGACTCCTATTTATGTTTCTTTCTCTATTGGTTACAGGGATGATCCCCCAAACCTTGGCGGGTAAAAAAAAAAGAATGAAGGAGTTGGTGGCCGAGCTGCTGGCCATACAGGCGACGTTGGGGCCAACAGATGAAGAAGAGGATGATGAATAGTGCCCTTGGTCCTGGCTCCTTTGTTTTACTGTTTTTTACCTATGTCCCAATGTTTTTAAGGATTTTATATATTTGTCTAAAAAAAAATATTAGGTTTGTGTCAAACCAAACCAAAAATGTTTTTTATTGTTGACCAAAAAAAAACAAACTATGTGTTTTACTGTTTTTAAAAAAAAAAAAAAAAAAAAGAGTTTTACTGTTTAAAAAAAAAAAAACACAAAACTATGTGTTTTACCGAGACCAAATAAAAAAAAAAAAAATTAACTATTATTTACAACCAAACAAAGGTAATAATGTAAATAAATTAGATTTTAAGCCTTACTAAATGTGTCTTTTCTAATATGCACACACCCAAAAAATTACACAAACCAGAAACAACACGCTTAGAAACATATAGACATATGTAAATTATGTGATTTTCTTACGTTTTATGGACAGAGAAATGAAGTTGGATGCAAGCGCTAAGGGGTTTAGGTAAGTTTAAGGGACCGAGAAATGAAGTTGGATGCAGGCGCTAAGGGGTTTAGGTAAGTTTAAGGGACCGAGAAATGAAGTTGGATGCAGGCGCTACGGGGTTTAGGTAAGTTTAAGGGACCGAGAAATGAAGTTGGATGCAGGCGCTAAGGGGTTTAGGTAAGTTTAAGGGACCGAGAAATGAAGTTGGATGCAGGCGCTACGGGGTTTAGGTAAGTTTGAGGGACCGAGAAATGAAGTTGGATGCAGGCGCTACGGGGTTTAGGTAAGTTTAAGGGACCGAGAAATGAAGTTGGATGCAGGCGCTAAGGGGTTTAGGTAAGTTTAAGGGACCGAGAAATGAAATTGGATGCAGGCGCTAAGGGGTTTAGGTAAGTTTTATGGACCGAGAAATGAAATTGGATGCAGGCGCTAAGGGGTTTAGGTAAGTTGGAGGGACCGAGAAATGAAATTGGATGCAGGCGCTAAGGGGTTTAGGTAAGTTTGAGGGACCGAGAAATGAAGTTGGATGCAGGCGCTAAGGGGTTTAGGTAAGTTTAAGGGACCGAGAAATGAAATTGGATGCAGGCGCTAAGGGGTTTAGGTAAGTTTAAGGGACCGAGAAATGAAATTGGATGCAGGCGCTAAGGGGTTTAGGTAAGTTTAAGGGACCGAGAAATGAAATTGGATGCAGGCGCTAAGGGGTTTAGGTAAGTTTGAGGGACCGAGAAATGAAGTTGGATGCAGGCGCTACGGGGTTGAGGTAAGTTTAAGGGACCGAGAAATGAAATTGGAGGCAGGCGCTAAGGGGTTTAGGTAAGTTTAAGGGACCGAGAAATGAAATTGGATGCAGGCGCTAAGGGGTTTAGGTAAGTTTGAGGGACCGAGAAATGAAGTTGGATGCAGCCGCTACGGGGTTTATGTAAGTTTCTGGTTGAGGGTGCGCATGCGCAAGATCTTATAAACATAAGAACGCACGAATCTAAGAGGCCAAAAACCAATGAAAACCAGAGGCAAACGCAAGTAATTGGAAGAGCTGGACGATGGAAGCCGCCGACAAAACAGGCTGCCGCCGCAACAGGTGAGCACATGAACGTGATTTTTACGATTGCTAACTGACTGAGGCAAGTTCGGGAGATATCATACGAACGGACGTATCTTTTAGGATAGAAACGTATTTGCTTATTGAATCACTCGCAAGTTCATACGAACGCACGAGCGGACGTAAAAAATAGGATGATCGTGAGCAAAATCCAAGCTGTTACATGTTTCTTTGAATCAACCCAAATGTGCTGACCTTATCTAATTCTTTTTCTTATGAGTGTCTGTGTTTTTTACATTTAACCCTGTGTGAACTGATAAGGGATCTATGAGACCCCTTTACCAGTTTACAAGGCTTAGGGGGCTGGCAAGTCACCCGCTAGCCGACGGTGATTAACCCCAGCCCCCCATCCCATTACCTGCGTCCCCAAAGCCTGGGGGCAGGGGCAGAAGGGCCAGCCATTTAGGCTCTGCGGGCTTGTAGCCTACAGGATGGGGGCCCCTTCGCCCTGCTTTACAAGCTCCCATAGCTGGTCCTCAGGCTGGTTATGCTTGGTAGGGGGGACTTCAAGCCATTTTTAGGGGAATTTTTAACCTCTGGCTATTTTTTTTTATTTAACCGTTTATAGTGTGGATAGTAGTTGTATTTTCCAGTTTGGGGGGTCTCCTAGGCAGGAACGGGGGGCTATGTGTGTACCATATGTGGTACTGTTGTAATCAGAAGAAATGGAGTTTTCACATGCAATATGGTTTTCTTTACTAAAATAAACGTTTTATTTAAAATAAACAAGACAATATTTTTAAAAATATTTTTTTATTTTTTTTACTCAAAAATACTTTTAAAAACAGTGGAAAAATTACAAACAAGATATTTTATGTTAAAGCCTATACTCTGCCACAGAAAAAATTTAATTTATGTAATTTTCCAGGAAATTTCTGTTTTAGCTTGTTTTTTTCTTGTTTGAATATTGATATTTCAGGAAAATGCGTTTTTTTATTTTGCTTTTTAATACATTTTTTTAGAGAAACCCTAAGCAACCAAGAAATTCTTTGAGTGATTACCTCCAGAAAGATGAGCCAAGTATAATAAGCCAAGAAAGCTTAATGTGAGTACTTTCAGAGAATATATGATTTTTGGGGGGTATTCCAAATATAAAGGGTTGTTTTGGTTGAAAAAGTGCAAGGTGCGCACTTTGCAGAGCTGAAGTTTTCAAGTAAAATTACCGTTACATGCATGCTGTACTTTGGGGTGTTTGGTAACTCTTTCCTTGACAGTACTATGCATGTTGGGTACTGTTTTGTTTGGTGGACCTTGCTTTTTCAGATTTAACTTGTTTTTTCTTGTTTGCATATTGTTTTTTTTAGGTAACTGTAGCTTTGATCCTGCTTTTTTATTCTTTGTTTAGGGAAACCCTGTGCAACCAAAGATTTCATTATTTACTTTAATTGATTACTTCCACATTGACAAGTCTGGTACGCCTAGAAAGCTGTGTACTTCCAGAGAATATATAGTATGTTGGGGGTATTTGAAATGTAAAGGGTAATTAAAAACTGCATAGCAATTGTATTTCATCTAAAAGTCGCCTAAAGCGCTGTTTCTGTTTGGGGGAGCCTCCTGGCCAGGAAAGGGTGTCTACCAATACATATGGGATACCATTGTAACTGAGAGAAATGGGGCTTTACATGCAATAAGTTTTTATTGAAAGACAACAGAAATAGTAACATTTTTTTATTTCTTTGCACATATTTTACGACAAATATTGAGATTACACAAAAAATACAAAAAATGAAAACAAGACATTTCATGTTAAAGCCTAGACTCTAGCCTACTGAAAAAAACGTTATATAATTTTCCTGGGAAATCCCTGGAAAAATAGTGAAAAATGGTCAGGCAACAGAGAGTGACAAAAACCTTTGGTAGGCTGACACTTAAAGGGTTAAACACAGCTAACAATGGATCAGTTTAATACAGTACATGTTAATCCCTCCACACTTCAAACTAAAACGTGTTTTCTTTTAATTTATTGATTACACCCTACTTAACCACCTAACTGTCCTAGTAAAATAGAAAATACATCTAGAAAGAACATACAAAAACTTGCTTCCATTAGCAGATGCAATTCCAGACAAACACACCCAAAACTGTTAGGGAGTACATTATATGATATGCAGTAACCAACCCATTAGATTGCAGGAAAAAAGGCAGCCCGAGTTTGGTACAAGACCAAAAACCCTTTATTTTTATATAAATATATATTCAGTGTCTCTTCCAGTGATCCCCATAGAAGATCCTGTGTTCTTGGGTAGACAAGAGTAAACAGTCTGATCTAGAGTGGTCTTAGGTTTGCTAGCATCTCGTACATACAAAGCAGCTATTACCAGGCCCATGGCAGAAGGGGGCCCAGTGCAAGCTGCCTGCCCCACGTTGCAGCAACTATGGCAACGTGAAGTGTGCACATCCTTGTCATCTATTATTATGCCATGTCCACGTGAGTGCATCTCATACAGATCATGCTGAATCTCTTTGGCTGCATGAGTACAATGCCATTGTGTTCAGGGTTGGTGGAGTGCAGATGCTTTACACTTCACGGCTGGAAAATGCACCATTGTGTCATTTCCTTTTTTGTTTGGTGAAGGACCTATCAACACATCACCAACCGGTTCGGCTGGGCTTGGGTGCTGTTCAGTGTCCCAGGCTTTTCCCTCCTCCTGTGAAGGATTGCGCTTACCTGTTTGTCCATGCCTCCGGTCTGCCTGCCCATACTACTACAATTGCACCGCTACACTGCATGTACCAGGTAAGACAGGCTTCTACAGCATATCCAAGAATGTTATAGAACTGTATAACTGTATAACTCTTTTATACACAACTTTTAATGGAAATATCCCTTAATGAATGTCATGTGACCCGCTATAGCTAGAGATGAGCGAACTTCTCAAAAATTCGATTCGGGCGATTTGCCGAATTTCTCAAAGAAATTTGGGTTCGTCCGAGTCGAACTCTAGCGAATCGCTCATCTCTGGTGGGAGCTGGGAGGCCGGCTGCGCTGTCAGCGGGCGGCGGAAGCCAGCTTCCGCCGCCCGCTGACAGTGCAGCCGGCCTCTCCGCTCCCACCAAGCCCTGAAATGGAAAAAAAAATGCCGGCATGGTGGGAGCGTGGAGGCTGACAGCGCAGCCGGCCTCCCCGCTCCCACTATACAGCAAACACTTACCGGCATGGTGGGAGCGGGGAGGCCAGCTGCGCTGTCAGCTGTCATCAGAAGACGCGTCATCAGAGGAAGCGGCTTCCTCTGATGACGTGTCCTCTGATGACAGCTGACAGCGCAGCCGGCCTCCCCGCTCCCACCATGCCGGTAAGTGTTTGCTGAAAAAATAAAATGCCGGCATGGTGGGAGAGGGGAAGGCCGGCTGCGCTGTCAGCGGGCGGCGGAAGCCGGCTTCCGCCGCCCGCTGACAGCGCAGCCGGCCTCCCCGCTCCCACCATGCCGGCATTTTTTTTTTTTTTTCATTTCAGGGAAAATTCGGTCAGCACGAACCACTAAAAATTCGGGTTCGTGCTGAATCGAATTTTCCCTGAAATTCGGAGCGAATTCAGGTTCGTTAGAACCGATTCGCTCATCCTAGCTATAGCATATATACTCCATCTGCTGCACTAGAATTTATGCACGCATTATAAAGTGAAAGATATTTATTTTTTCTTTCAGGGGGAGGCAGTATGACTTCTGCTATGAAACACTGGGAAACCTATGCATGCCCCTGCCAAACACATCATCTAACTAGTGATGAGCGAATACATTGAAGTTCGGGGTGGTCAAGTTTTGGTCAATGGGGGCCCGAACTTGGTGGCCTAAAGATGGTTGAAAAATGGTGGTAGCAAGCGCTACAGAGCTGCAAATGGGGGGCACCTTATTTATTTTAATGTTCCTTACATTTAAAAAAAATGTGGGGTCCCCCAAAGGCTACCAGCCTGGATACCAAGCAAAGGGCTTGTAACACAAGGCTCAGCGACCGCTCTATTGATGGCCCCCGTCCCTGCAAGTTGCAGGCCTTTATGCCCTTTGGTATGGACTTTTGCCCACACCAAAGGGTATTGGGCTCTTTCACTCCTCTGATTCCCCAAAGAGGGTGCGGGTCATATTACTGACATGGCACCTGCCGACACCTGAAAACTGAAAAAAATACAAAGAAAAAATAAAAAGGCAGGCTATTCTTCATTATATAAAAATTGTATCCAATGAAAAATGCCAAAAAAAGAACCAAAAATGATGCCCCAGGAGAAAGCTCCCACCATCTTTATAGCACACTGTGACAGCAGATTGTGAAAAAGCCCCCCAAATTCCATAGCAGACTGCAACAAAACCCCCTATCTTTCATAGCAGACTGTGACAAAGCCCTCCATATTCCATAGCAGACTGTGACAAACCCCCTATCTTTCATAGCAGACTGTGACAAAACCCCCTATCTTTCATAGCAGACTGTGACAAAACCCCCATATTCCATAGCAGACTGTGACAAAGCCCCCCATATTCCATAGCAGACTGTGACAAAGCCCCCATCTTCTTCCATAGCAGACTGTATCAACTCCCCCTATCTTCTATAGCAGACTGTGACCATGCCCCTATCTTCTTCCATAGCAGAGTGTGACAAAGCCCACCCTCTATGTTAGCAGGCTGTGACAAAGCCCCCCATCTTCTTCCACAACAGACTGTGAAAAAGCCCCCCATATTCCATAGCAGACCATGACAAAACCCCATATCTTTCAAAGCAGACTGTGACAAAGCCCTCCATATTCCATAGCAGACTGTGACAAAACCACCTATCTTTCATAGCAGAAAGTGACAAAGCCCTCCATATTCCATAGCAGACTGTGACAAAGCCCTCCTTGTTCCATAGCAGACTGTGACAAAACCCCCATCTTCTTCCATAGCAGACTGTGTCAACTCCCCCTATCTTCTAAAGAAGACTGTGACAAAGCCCCCAATCTTCTATAGGAGACTGTGACCATGTCCCCATCTTCTTCCATAGCATAGTGTGACAAAGCCCACCCTCTTTGTTAGCAGACTGTGACATAGCCCCCCATTTTTTCCACAGCAGACTGTGACAAAGTCCCCCATTTTTTCCATAGCAGACTGTGACAAAGCCCCCCATTTTTTCCATAGCAGACTGTGACAAAGCCCCTAACTTCACTAAAGCAGCTAGGAGGGTAATGTCATGCAAGTTGAGATCAGATTCATGTGGGATGCCTGTGCCTATGGGCCACACATCTTAAAGTGGCAAACAAACCCCCCACCCCTATTGGCTGATCTGAACAATGCCGGCTAACGTAACCAGCACATTGGCCGCATCCCTAGTTTACGTGTAATCTGGAGAGTGCTCCCGCCCCCAGCCTATTTGAATGGTTGGGTGCAGGAGAGAACCACAACTAGAGGGAATCTGGGAATGCCACTGTCTGTGAAGACATCCTCGTGGGAGCCACTGCAAAGTAGAGTTAACTGGTGACCTTGGTGGTTTCACACAGCGGAACATCCTGATTTCAGATGCCCCAGAGGCAAGCTAGTCTTTTAGATCCCAGGGCCAATCAGCATGGCTTTTGAGCCAATTTCAATCTCCTATGCTGTAAACATTGCAAAGCTCATCCGAAAAGCTGTGCAATAAATTGTATGAGGTTAACAGACAAACAAATTGTTGCAACTAACAATATGTGGGCGCATAGGCAAATGTGGATAATCACACAGTCTATGCACAACAAATGTACACCATGGTGATCCAAATCCAAAAACACATTATCAGAAAAAATAGTAATATAAGGTGTAGGCTCGTCTCATACATTTATGCATTCGTCATAATAAATACAGGGGAGCCGATACTCTATCCTTAATAGATAATACACATTTGAGAAATGCCTGCTAGTCATGCAGAAACTTCTCAACAAATACTAAACATATGGTATGGTATGAAACAATAACTCAGTAATTAAGGTTTGTTTGCTCTTACAATTTTTGTGAGTTGATAGATGACGAAGTGCAAAATAGCACCTGTAGGTCAAACTACACCTCTACATATGATGCCCCACATGATCCAAATAGTAAATTTAATATGTACAACTTTTATTGGCAAAACATAATAGGAAGACAAGGCCACCCAAATGCAAATAGTATAATATAGAATAATAAGGTAGAAGCCCCTCTCATTTCTTCCCAAGTACAATAACCAAAAACAAATGATCAAATCTATTACTTTACCGAAATGGGAGTGAGCAAACCACCTAAAGAGAAGATGCCCTTATGCAGTGGTACTAGTCATAATGGACTCTTTATTGTCTTTTTTATTTTAGTTGGAAATGAGAGAGGGGCTCCATTTTATTATTATATTTTACCAAAACATGTTTTACGATAAGGGACTTACATACATTTTTCTACAGTGGGGGGTCTCCCACTATGTCTGTTTGAGGTTTACATGTAAGTTAGACCAAGGTCTTCACTCCATTTAGCATCTTTCCGGTGACTAAAGTGCTGGTTTTGGAGCGTTTTGTCTTATCTGGTGCTATGCTGTACACTACAATAGCGCTAGAGGTCACAGCACCAAACGCCAACTTGCCTTGATTGTTGCACTAGGTATTGGCTGGCCTGTGTCAGCACCTGTTGGATCCAACTGCCGGTTATCCCTGTGCCAGTGAGTCACTTTATACGGCCGTCTTATCGGCACTGCACATCGTGTCTATGAAATGTCTTCTCCTTGAAATAATTTGCACTGTATTTTTCTGGCACTGGTCAGGATTTAATCTTTACAGTTACAAGAAATCACTGCTGGGGACAAAGGGGACTAACTTTACAGTGCGTTTAGGCTGTCTTTAGTTGTTGTTGTCCAAAATACACATTTGTAACAAAAATAAGCCACATAAAAAAGATTTTTCTATGAAAAAAATTTTATTTGGTGACATATATGTCCTGCGTTTTCATTATTGACAAGTCAACAAGACAATTTCTGTACAAATAAATGTGTTCAATTTTAATTATAAACAGAAAACACTTCGATCCAGTTCTGTCCATTGTGCTCTATGGGATCTTGACCTGCAGCACCAGGTATCAACTGGCGCAGTTTCAACCAGAGCGCCTGGCACTGTGACATTTTTGGCGCTAGCGTTTAAATAAGATGCTAGTTGGCGGCACTGCCATTTTTTGTATCTTAAATCACACGGTAAATGCCGTTGAGGTAAAAAAAGTGGCACTGAGAAAGCAAAGATCACTTAAGGACAAATCACATATGTAAGACCAAAGTTGTTTAAGAATAATTAAATTCTGATGTTATGATGCAGGTTCCACAGAAATTGTATTGCTGTTTTGCTGTATAGCTGTTTGGATTTGGGTTAAAATGAAAGTCACCAGAATTTTGGTGTTTCAGCTCAATCAGAACAGAATTTGGGCAATATTCAAGTGAATTGTGGTCAATTCTTTTTTTAATTAAAAAAACCCTTTAATGCCAATAACGCATCTTCAGATAGATGATTTTAATGATAATGATAGATGCATGTGATTCCGTCAAGAATAAAGCAATCAATGAGTACATGGGACTTCTGCAGAACAAAGAACAACCTACCTAAGTAAAGAAATATTTGAATCCACAATAAGGGCCTTAAAAGGTTTTGATTTTCCAGCCAAACAAATATTAACCACATTTTAGATTCCCACAGCATTTATATTTTTCATGTCACTGAAAAGGGCAGCTAATTTATGGTATGATTAACATTCATTTTGCTGCTTTATTTTAGCTTAAAGTTAAAGATTGTATTTACAGTATTTTACTGTATTTTCACCATATGACACATTAGGGTTGATTCAGAGACACATACACATGCACTTTCACATGTGTCTGTGTATTTTTTGTGAATTTTTGCCTTTTTTTTGGTTTTTACGTTACTGTTTTCCTGCGTATATGCGTATATGCGTTTACGTTAACACGTATATGCGCATTCGATAGACAGATCGAAATCATCATTTTTGTGTTCTGTCTGATAACTTACATTATTGGTATGGGCTTGCGTCTGATTCTGTGACCTGATTGCCAATGCACCTCCACCCTATATAACGGTTTCATTTCCGCTCCACTTACGGGATCATTTTGGACTCGGAATTAGTGTTGAACATGTTTTGCGGCTATGTGGAGGAGTATGAGCACCTTCAGCTCAATGGAATTACCTGTATCAGCATGGCCGAGCAAGCAATTTCAGGTATGACCATGATGCTTGGCTGCCTGCAATTTCTGGCGAACGGCTCATTGCAGAGGCTGGGTGCCCTCTCCGTGGGGATGTCCCAGCCTACGCTGAGCCGCGCTATCCAAGTTTTTGGATGGTATGGCTACCCTTTGTCCCAAATATATTTCTTTTCCGGACGACATGGTAGCCTGGAGCGCGATTAAGTTGGGATTTTATAATATCGCCGACATGCCCAACGTCATGGGTGCATTCGATTGCACCCACGTTGCCTTAGTCCCACCCGCAGCCGATGAATACATCTATAGGTAAGTTATCTATGTCCTTTTTGTATATTGTTTAGCCAAACTAATTTTAACTATCTAGTAATCCCTCCTTCTCAAGTATCCCTTTGAACCAGTTTAGAATGCATACCTTAATCCCTCCTTCTCAAGTATCCCTTTGAACCAGTTTACAATGCATACCTTAATCCCTCCTTCTCAAGTATCCCTTTGAACCATTTTACAATGCATACCTCAATCCCTCCTTCTCAAGTATCCCTTTGAACCAGTTTGCAATGCCGACCTTAATCAATACTTATTATGTAGCCCTTAGAAAAGCATTGGAATGCTGACCTTAATTAGTCCTTAGCATGTTCACCTTAATTTACCAACACATCCATATTATTTTTATATTTATTTAGACTTATGTCCTTTGTTATTTAGTTTGGGATTGTTTAACTATAATCTTTAGTTGTTTTTTTAGTTAGGGTTTTTTGTGGATACCTTGGCTTTGTGTAATTTTTTTGTTTTTGTTTCAGGAACCGCAAAATGGGCCACTCACTGAACATCCAAGCAGTGGTTGGTCCAGACATGCGTTTCCTGAGTGTCCTTGCAGGGTATCCAGGGTCATCCCATGACGCATATATTTTGAGGAGTTCAGGCTTATATACTTATATTTGAGTCTGGCGAATTATCTGGTGGATGGCTACTGGGTAAGTTTGTTCAAATTCAATCATTCCCTTTTCACTATATGCCTATGAATATAGTTGATGACCCATGTCTTAACCTATGGCTGTTTTTAGCCCTCGATGACATGTTAAACAATAATGTTGCTTAGAATGTGTAATTAATTTTAGTATTTTGTTATTCTTTCAGAGGATTCTGGATATCCGCTGATGCCGTGGCTCCTGACGCCCGTTCTTCGCCCGCAGAATGCGCCCCAGGAGTCTGTAGCGATAACCTTTATCGCCGGAGGGCTTCCCCGCCAGAGACGTCCTTTTCCCGATGGTGAGAGGTGCTGCAGGAATTCCAGAGTCATCCGTGAGGAAACAGGAACAGCCCTTACAAGGGCTAGTGAATTGTAATATAGCGTTTCCCCCAATAAGAGACAGAACTCAGTATTGAGGGTGAAGATGAACTTAACTTTATTAGTGCCACCCTGTGCCTTATATGCAAGGCTCCATGCAAGGGGACCTCCCCCGTGGACCTGATGGAGAACTGCATGACAAACCCACAGACCAATGGGAGCAGGGCACACAATCCCTCAACTCTGCCGGTGACGCAATCAGCAATACAATAGCAGTCTGTAACTCAATCAGCAACACAATAGCAGTCTGTAACACAATCAACAATGGCAGTCTGTAAAGCAATCAATAACACAATGGCTGTCTGGGACATGCTCAAGAAAATGAAAGTAATGGGTCTATGCAAAAACAGCGCCTTTAAAATACAAAGGCAGAGTCTGTCACAGAGTCCTATAATCGGGCCCACCGCAAGACCTGGGCAGTAGTGGAGAGGGCCTTGGGCCTGTTGAAGTCACGGTTTCACTGTTTGGACCATACAGGGGGGGGGCACTGCAGTATGACCCCAACAATGTTATCAAAATTATTTTAGCATGCTGCGTGCTCCACAATTTTGCCCTGAGGCAGCAGGTCTGCCGTTATGTGGATATGCCCCCCTCTCCACCCAGGCAGGAACCTGAGGTTTTTTATGATAGCACCCCGAGTGCTTCTGGGCAATCCGTCTGTGCCCAGCTTATTGATAATTTTTTTCTTAAGATTTGTCTATTTTGTTATTGTATTTGTGTTATTTGTATATTTGTTGGCTATCTGAAGGCCTTTTTTTTGGTTTAATAATTTTGTAATGAGTTAATTACATAACAATTTACACTTGATTTAAGCATAATGCAGTTTATTTTCTCATGTTTGTCATTACAAACCTTCATTAATGTAAAAAGCCCACAACCATAAATGCATCAACTTAGACCAGAACAGATAAAGTCCCATTCCATACATTTACAGATTTAACAGTCGCAGACTCCATGGACATCCATTTGCAAACTTAAGTATACATTGGCCCATAAAAATTGTCCACATACCGGAGTTTTAATTTAATTTACTCCAGGCCGAAGGTTCCCCGCCCACCAACATCAAGATCCATAGGGAGCAAGACTTTAAAGGGGAATAGTAGGGCAGGAATACATAGAGCCACATACACACCCTCTCCTGCTTGTGGCACATTTCATCAGGCAATGTTGCAAGGCCAGAGTCATCTGCAAACTCCAGGGCTGCAAGTTATTTTTCCAGCCTATGACAGCCAGCCCCCATGCCAGTCCAGTCCAATCTTTTCCATGGCAAAATGGTGATGTTCTTCAGCCAAGAATGTCCCCCAATATTGCCAACAAACAGGATGAGTCAGCCAGCATTTCATTAGGCCCAAACCTGCTGAGTGGGAGCTTAAGCGGGCGATTGACTGAGGCTCAAACTCAGGCATTGGCTAGTGGGGTTTCTGAGCACTATAATGAGCTTTATGGGCGAATTCCAAAATAAACCAGCAAAGGCATCAACCACCAAATCTTGGTTGCGCTTACCACACAGGTAAATAGTGTTGGGATGAAGAGGAAATATGTTGAGCAGATCCAGGTCAAATTCTTAATATTGTTGATGGCCATAATAATCTTGGGGTTGGCCGTGGAGGTGGGCCAATACCTGGCCATGTGTGGCATTCATAATCTGCCACTGCTCCAGAATCTGTCTGTTGTTAGTGCGAAATTCATCTAGCATGGTGATGAAGTTGTTATTTAAGGTGGCCATTTGTTCTGCCATCTGGCTGTTGCTCGTCCTAAATTCTGTCAGCATGGAGGTGAAGTTATTATTGAAGGTCTCTAATTGTGCAGTTAGTTATAAAATGGTCTGAGCGGCTGCCACCCCCCTTTGTTTCTTTTGAATTTGTGCAAGCACATGGTGTGTGGGGTCTAGGCTGTACTGCAAGGTCTTTGACCCTTCCACTCCATGGCTTGCACTTTAGAGGTTTAGGGCAACCTCAGGTAAGCCTGCTCCCAATTTATCTATTGCACTGTATGTCCCAGATGGGCTCTCAGAGATTAGAGTTAGGACTGCACCCCACAGAGGCACTTTGGCGTAGTGGTGCAGCTTAAGCATACCTCTGCAGATGTGTGTGACCGAGTCCTCTGTTTTTAACCAAGTTTAGAGACAGATTATAGGCTGGCCCGCAAGCTAACAGGGTTGAGTGCTGTGGCTCCTTTAAGACTTGTGTGTACTAATTGCCCTGCTAACGTGCACCTCCCAGGTTAGTTATAAAATGGTCTGAGCGGCTGCCACCCCCCTTTGTTTCTTTTGAATTTGTGCAAGCACATGGTGTGTGGGGTCTAGGCTGTACTGCAAGGTCTTTGACCCTTCCACTCCATGGCTTGCACTTTAGAGGTTTAGGGCAACCTCAGGTAAGCCTGCTCCCAATTTATCTATTGCACTGTATGTCCCAGATGGGCTCTCAGAGATTAGAGTTAGGACTGCACCCCACAGAGGCACTTTGGCGTAGTGGTGCAGCTTAAGCATACCTCTGCAGATGTGTGTGACCGAGTCCTCTGTTTTTAACCAAGTTTAGAGACAGATTATAGGCTGGCCCGCAAGCTAACAGGGTTGAGTGCTGTGGCTCCTTTAAGACTTGTGTGTACTAATTGCCCTGCTAACGTGCACCTCCCAGGTTAGTTATAAAATGGTCTGAGCGGCTGCCACCCCCCTTTGTTTCTTTTGAATTTGTGCAAGCACATGGTGTGTGGGGTCTAGGCTGTACTGCAAGGTCTTTGACCCTTCCACTCCATGGCTTGCACTTTAGAGGTTTAGGGCAACCTCAGGTAAGCCTGCTCCCAATTTATCTATTGCACTGTATGTCCCAGATGGGCTCTCAGAGATTAGAGTTAGGACTGCACCCCACAGAGGCACTTTGGCGTAGTGGTGCAGCTTAAGCATACCTCTGCAGATGTGTGTGACCGAGTCCTCTGTTTTTAACCAAGTTTAGAGACAGATTATAGGCTGGCCCGCAAGCTAACAGGGTTGAGTGCTGTGGCTCCTTTAAGACTTGTGTGTACTAATTGCCCTGCTAACGTGCACCTCCCAGGTTAGTTATAAAATGGTCTGAGCGGCTGCCACCCCCCTTTGTTTCTTTTGAATTTGTGCAAGCACATGGTGTGTGGGGTCTAGGCTGTACTGCAAGGTCTTTGACCCTTCCACTCCATGGCTTGCACTTTAGAGGTTTAGGGCAACCTCAGGTAAGCCTGCTCCCAATTTATCTATTGCACTGTATGTCCCAGATGGGCTCTCAGAGATTAGAGTTAGGACTGCACCCCACAGAGGCACTTTGGCGTAGTGGTGCAGCTTAAGCATACCTCTGCAGATGTGTGTGACCGAGTCCTCTGTTTTTAACCAAGTTTAGAGACAGATTATAGGCTGGCCCGCAAGCTAACAGGGTTGAGTGCTGTGGCTCCTTTAAGACTTGTGTGTACTAATTGCCCTGCTAACGTGCACCTCCCAGGTTAGTTATAAAATGGTCTGAGCGGCTGCCACCCCCCTTTGTTTCTTTTGAATTTGTGCAAGCACATGGTGTGTGGGGTCTAGGCTGTACTGCAAGGTCTTTGACCCTTCCACTCCATGGCTTGCACTTTAGAGGTTTAGGGCAACCTCAGGAAAGCCTGCTCCCAATTTATCTATTGCACTGTATGTCCCAGATGGGCTCTCAGAGATTAGAGTTAGGACTGCACCCCACAGAGGCACTTTGGCATAGTGGTGCAGCTTAAGCATACCTCTGCAGATGTGTGTGACCGAGTCCTCTGTTTTTAACCAAGTTTAGAGACAGATTATAGGCTGGCCCGCAAGCTAACAGGGTTGAGTGCTGTGGCTCCTTTAAGACTTAATTGTGCAGTAATCTGCTCTGTGGTTCTTTGAGTTACCTGCCTAAAATAATGGCTGTCATGGCGCCATGCTGAGTCCAGGATTGGCACACGCCTCCCCTGGGAAACTGGTTGACGTTGCTGACTGCGTATTCCAATTGGCCGGGTTTGAGCGCCTGCAGATGCAGGAGGTCTAGGGCAAGCTACAGTACCAGATGTACTAGGCAAAACCTCTGCTGCAGAGCTAGCACTGGGGACTGTCAGGTCACTCTCAGCCTGCTGGCCACGATGGGCTGGCAGCATGCGTCCGGCTTCACTCTGCTGCAGAGGATTTGGTGCAGTAGGATGCTGGGACAGTGGCAGATTAGGTTCCAGGGGGGTAATTGCAGAAGGTAGAATCCACCTGGCATCCTCCTCCACCATATGCTGGATAACATCCATTAGTGGGGGAGTCTTTTGGGACATGTGAAAAAATGTGTCAGCTTTTTTGAGAAATATATTTGTGAACAATCAGGTTCATTCACATGCATCACCAGTTACAGCACAGTACATTTACCCTATCTAGCAGGTCCTGTGTCCTAGGCAGCAGGGAACTAGATGGCGTGGTCAAACTGGAGGAGGCTTCAACAATTGCAGAGGCATAATGCTGAGCTGGGGTTAAAATGAAAAGGCACGTAAACACACAAACATCCCTTGATGAGCCTGATGAGTAGATATGCTTTAGAACACATGGGGCAAAGCAGGAATCACAACTCCCCCAACAGTTAAAGTGGACCTTCCCAATGAATCTGAGTCTATCTTATATGTTTTACTCACCCTGTACCTACAGATTGGTCACCTTAAAAAATACAAACACGCATGTTCTGCATGTTAGGAGGCTTTACACATCCAAAATGGCGCCTTAGGGGCCAACAGTCAGCTTGCAAATAGCATTTGCCCTCTGACTGTGCTGCTGTGCATTCTTGGAATGATGACCTTTCCCTGACCCCAGCTCAACTTTGTCTGACCAAAGCACAGCTAGAACCCCAGTGGTAGAAAGAATAAGAAGTGATCACAAATTGTCTAAAGATTAACATCAGATGCAGTAGTTTGGTAAGCTAAATTGTTTTTTATTTTCAATAAATCATGGTGAAGGTCATATATAGACCGAAAACCTTTCTAAGTACCATGAACTACTGCACCCTGGGAGAGTGTCCATCATTAACCCCATTCCTCAGTTATTCAACACCCGCCTACAACAGTAACCTCCCCTCAAACACACTCCCTAGGGGCCTGTGTTGATATCTGCATGTGATCCTCATTTAAAATGTTTACAATAACTCTCATTAAAAAATCATTACTAACCTGCAGAAATTTCCTGGGTGTCCGTGTCCCATGTGCCAGAGAGCCCCTGTAATGCTGCGGGGTGGATCAAAGCCAGGACAATTTCCTCTGCTCTGGTGTATTGCAATTTTGTGGGGAAGCCTCCGCCTGTTTGCAACCTGAAAATCAGACAATAAACATTATTTTTCATTGTGGTCACTACAACAAGCAGCAAAATTCAAACATCAATATGTACCCGTGATTCCGTTGTTTGTTCTGCTTCTTCCTTACTGCATATTTAAGGTCAGAAATTTTGCCCTGGTTCTGCTCAACATCTTTCCTCTCATCCCCCACTGCATTCACCTGTCTGGTGAGGTCTTCCCAGATTTGGTTTTTGCGCACTTTGCTAGTAGCTTTGGAATTGTGCCTGTCAGATCCCGTGGGACACCCGCCGTCTGAGTAAGTCTGCAACCCCCAATCTCCGCTGCTAGCTTCACCTATAGTCAAGCCCCTGTCTGCCAGGACGTTTTACATGCCTCACAGGGCACGGTTGCCCCAGGACTTGGTAGCACAAAGGATACGGACTTACGGGAAGTAAGGCAGATGAACCAGGAACGAGACTGGGTGAGGTCGGGTAAGCAGGGATCATACATGAGAGATCAGTCCAGACAAGTGCGGCACAAAAGGATGAGACGGAAGAGTAGCCAAAGTCGAGCCAGGGGTCAAGCCGGGAGGTCACGGGTACGCAATGGTCGTCCAGGCAGCAATCACGGGATGGTCATACACAGCATGATCAGATGGAAAGTTCAGACTCAGATAATCACACCCAGCAGCACGCTATCACGGGCCGTGATACACTGGAGGGGTAAAACCTTTATAGGGCTAGACTGAACGGGATTGGACAATGGGGGTGCAAGTGATTGGTGCTTTTACATTCTTTGGGCAAATTGCCCAGTTTAAACTTTGTAGGGCGTTTCGCCCACAGTGACCTTCTGGCCACTAAACACACAGGGCTCATTGGCCCTTTTACTCATGCCTCTGGCGGGCGCGCTTCCCGCAGCGCCGCCAGAGGTTGTAAGACAGCCGTCGACTGTCAGTGAGGAGAAGTGACGCATAGAGGGGGCGTGTCTGCTCGGCTCTGCTCACTCCAACGCTGCCTGAGGGAGACGCAGCCGCCGGGCGGGGACGGAGCCAGACAGCCGCCGGAGCCTGTGCCGCCTGCAGACGCCGCCAGACCGGCGTGAGGATGAGTTGTCCATGACAGCGCCCATATAGCTCATCAAAGTGCACTGTTAGCCCACTTGCCAAGGCGAGTGTTTGTGCCTCACCAAAGCACCCACTCAAGTGCCCTCGCCGCAAGGTTCGGCCTAATGTTTGCTGTTCTGGCTCTTCTCTGGTTGTTGACAATTCAGGGGACATTCTTGCCTGAGTGTGTGGGGAAGAATAGGCCGTCACGTCGCTCAAAAAAGAATGGACTGGGCTGGCATTTGGACTGGCGGTTATTGGCTGGCTGGCCACAGAACTTGCAGCCGTGGATGTGGCATAGGACTCGCTTGTTTCAACGTGTTCCGGTGGCAAATGTGGGCGAGCAGGAGAGGGTGTGTTTTGGGGGCTTGGGCCTCTCGGCCTCTGCTTCCTTTTCCCCTTGGAATTCGTGCTCCCTTGCTCTTTCGATGTGGTTGGGCGGGGAGCCTTCTTCCTGGAGGAAGTTTCTTTACTTTTCCTGGTGCTGGCAGATTTGGATGGGCCAGGAGTTGTGGCCAATGTAGCCTTGTGGTGGCCACTTTTGCTCCGTGTTTCCGGCACCTTTGAACTTGATTTGTGGGACCGAGTGCTCGGTCTTGAGGATGTGTCCTCATGGCGCTCCGCCCTTTTTGTCTTGCGCTCCTTGGCTGGTGGTTTTTTGCCACTACTTTTCTTTGGTGCCATGATGACATTCACAAAGAGAATGAGCTGTGTGTCCATTACCCTTTAATGAATGGGTATGACGCTTACGCGTACGGGTGCGTCCGGCTGTGCGCATCCCGAAAAAACGATGGGGCACTACCTATCTGCTGCTAGAAAGAAGATGGCGCACCCGCCAACAACAAGATATAATTATGCTCGTAAGTGTATTTTAAGGACGTTGAATTTGACATCTAAATGCATGCATATGCATTAAAGCGGACCTTCACTCTGAATAAGAGTCTATCTTATATGTTTCCCACACCCTGTACATACAGATTGTCCATATTAAAAATCATCCTACCTGCATCTACTGCATGTTATGAGCCTTTAAACATCCAAGATGGCGGCTTATGGAAGCCGCCATCTTATCAGGCAGCCTGCAAACAGGAAGTGCCTCCTGACTGTGCTGCTCTGCATTCTGGGACTGCTGACCGTTACCTGTCCCCAGCTCTGCTCTGTCTGAGCAAAGTACAGCTATAACCTGCCCCCCTGTACCTTATCCCACTCTCCGCTCCTCAGTAAGTGTGATGCTTCTGAGGCAAGATGGCGGCGCCCGTATCCTAAATTCCTGAACAGAGTTGCAGCCCAGTGGGGGAAAGAATAATAAGTTAGTGACTAAAAACGTAAAATATATTAATTTTAGATGCTGGGGAATCGTTTTTTAAGAGTTTGGGCTTTTCATTAAATCACGCTGAAGGTCCGGTTTAAGGAAGCGCAGGAAGAAACAGTTGTTTTTAAAGGTGATTTAAACTCTGTGCCAAACAGAAGTTAGTGCGCATATGTGCGAACCAACTCACTTGCATCTAGAAGGATAGGTGAAGGCTAGAAATGTGATGAGGAATGTCATTTAGTCAACTGATCTAATTGTGAATGAGATTTGTATGCTGTTTGATCTAACAACTATTTTTATTTTTGTGTTTTTTAGACCATGATGGAGCCCAGGTACGACTACCTGCCCAGCGACTTTAAAAAACAGAAGTTGGCCATGGAGATCGTGGCCAGGATAGATGAGGAAACGGACACCACCTTCACTCTTGCACAAATCATCCAGCACTGGTCGGACCTCAAGCGATGGAAGAGGCCCCGGGTGCGGCGATTTTTTGCGACACATTTTCCAAGTAAGTACATTCTGATTGCATGCTAGATCTAATAAACACAGAAGGTAGGCCATTTAGAAATGCTATTCTATTCTAGTGTCCGAATTTGAATTTAGGATCAGACCTACCCGGAGGCGAGCAGCAGGGCCGGCGTCAGCACCCGGCAAACCCGGGCAGCTGCCGAGGGCCCCACCCGCCCAGCGGGGCTCACTGACAGCTGGCAAAATGCACACCCCCCAAGTGAAGATGTCCCGGCTGCCCCTGCTGTGGAGCGGTGTGCCCGGGGCCAGGGTAATAACATGCTGTGCGGCGGCATCAGCAGAACTTCCGGCCACTTCTGTTTTCCCTCTCTTCCTTGCTTCACTCACTTCCTTCTTTTTATTTTCCCCTCTCTCTAGTTCTTACCTTCTTTTTTCTCTCCTTTTCTTTCTTTACTCTTCTTCCCAACCTCCTAACTTTCTTCTTTTTTTTCTCTTACTTTCTTTTTCCCTCTCTCTCTTTCTTCCTCCATTTTCTCCTTTCTCTTGTCTTTCTCCCTCTTTTCACACTATCACACTATTGTATGCATGTGTGCGCGTGGGTGTGCCAGTTTTATTATTATTATCATTATGTAATTCTTAGGTGGTGTTTCCCTTTATAGGCATGACTGGGGGCGTGGCTAGGGGCATGGCTTAATGGTAACAAAAATGCCACATTTGTCCCTCTTTCTTGCTTTCAAAAGTTGGGAGGTATACACAATGTAGTTGAGGAACTGCACACACTTCCTTTCTCTGTCTCTTTGCTCTATCTATCCTTGTCTCCCCAGCTCTGACCCATTGGTTTTATGTCAGCTCTGCCTCATCCATCCCTATCCCCTGAGCTCTGCCCCATCCATCCCTGTCCCCTCAGCTCAGCCCCATTCATCCCTGTCCCCTCAGCTCAGCCCCATTCATCCCTGTCCCCTCAGCCCCATTCATCCCTGTCTCCTCAGCTTTGCCCCATCCATCCCTGTCCCCTCAGCTCAGCCCCATCCATCCCTGTCCCCTCAGCCCCATTCATCCCTGTCCCCTCAGCTCAGCCCCATTCATCCCTGTCCCCTCAGCTCAGCCCCATTCATCCCTGTCCCCTCAGCTCTGCCTCATTCATCCCTGTCCCCTCAGCTCTGCCCCATTCATCCCTGTCCCCTCAGCTCAGTCCCATTCATCCCTGCCCCCTCAATTCTGTTCCATCCATCCCTCTACCCTCAGCTCTGCCCCATCCATGCCTCCCAGCTTTGCCCATCTAGCCCTCTTCCTTCCAGCTCTGCCAGTCTATCCATCTTTTTTCCAGCTCTGCCCATCTACCCCTCCCCCCCAGCTCTGCCCAGCCATTCCTGCTCTTTTCATGTTGTCCATCCATCCCTCTTCCTCCCAGCTATCTCTCCATCCATCCATTCCTGCTCTTTTGTCGATCCCTCTTCCCCAATACTCTACCTATTCATATGGGACCAAACTAAAAACAGTTTAACTGTGGTGTTGGAGGATAAGCAGTCCTTCTTAGTTTTGGCCATGGAATTTATAGAACCCTGACCCGCGACTCTCCACCGCAAAGGGGCCCACTGAGACCATGCCAACCAGGGGCCCACATAAACCTGGAGCCGGCCCTGGCGAGCAGTCCGGCCAGTGCGGGATGATTTTGAAGCAAGTGAAGGTGGTGCATCTCCAGACCCAACCTCCTACCCCTCCTCTGTAGGTGGCTCAGACCAGCCACTCGACCTCTCTAGAGAGGAGGGGCCTCACCGCATGGGCAGGGAGTCGTACCAAACGACTGAGCCCATACACACCGGTATGTGACTCTGATTTTAACACACACAGGTTCATGCTATTTAAACCAAAACTCATTTCCTGCTTCACTTTTTAAAGATGAATATGTAGTGGGTGAAGGATCGGGAGCTGAGAGGGCAGCAGATCCAGCCCTGGAGGAACATGGAGAAGGTGGGTGATGTCACACACACATTCTAAGTGTCAGACATTAGAAGTGAGCCTATTTTAAATGTCTCTACAGCCTCACATTCCCAGCAGTGGCAGGCCCCAGAGCGGAGGGCTGTCCCCGAAGCTGAGGTCGCCCACCAGCCAAGTAAGTTTATACTTTAAGATTTGGAGTATGTCGAACATGACATCATCAGCAAGAAACCAGAATCCCTAGCCAATGTAATTAGCATGATGACATATGGCCTCATCCTTTGATGAATTCATTAGCATAATGACATATGGCCTCATCCATTGATGAATTCATTAACATAATGACATATGGCCTCATCCATTGATTAATTCATTAGCATAATTACATATGGCCTCATCCGTTGATTAATTCATTAGCATAATGACATATGGCCTAATGACTTTTATGAAACTTTACTCATAATTCCATCCACAGCTGTAAAACATGTATTTGCAGAACAATATTTAGCATTTCTCTTGTTTACAGACACGACACAGGCCAGACTGGCACAACTGACAGCGACGGTGTTTCGGCTGGTGGGCGATATCCAGGAGCTGAGAGCTTCGATGGGGACCACAGAAGAATAATTATCTGGGGCCTGCCATTGATTTGTAAATAGTTTGTTCCCCTTTTATTAGTTGTAAAGATTTTAAATTTTTATAATATAAAATTTGTAACCAAAAAAAAAAATTGGTATTGTTAAATAAAAAAAAATTTAGAAAAAATTATAAAGCAAACGAAAAAAACAAAAACAAAACTAAAATAATTTGCATTGTTGAAAATACTAAGCACGAAGGAATTGAGGTAAGAATTAAGTGCGCTAAGTGAAAAAAATACAAAGCCCAAGGGAATTTAGGTAAGCATTAAGTGCGCAAAGTGAAGAAAATACAAAGCGCAAGGGAATTGAGGTAAGCATTAAGTGCACAAAGTGAAGAAAATACAAAGCGCTAGGGAATTGAGGTAAGCATTAAGTGCGCAAAGTGAAGAAAATACAAAGCGTGAGGGAATTGAGGTAAGCATTAAGTGCGCAAAGTGAAGAAAATACAAAGCGCAAGGAAATTGAGGTAAGCATTAAGTGCGCAAAGTGAAGAAAATACAAAGCGCAAGGGAATTGAGGTAAGCATTAAGTACGCAAAGTGAAGAAAATACAAAGCGCAAAGGAATTGTGGTAAGCATTAAGTGTGCAAAGGGAAGAAAATACAAAGTGCGAGGGATTTGAAGTAAGCATTGAGTGCGCAAAGTGAAGAAAATACAAAGTGCGAAGGAATTGAGGTAAGCATTGTAGTAGAAGTGAGTGAGAGAATAGTTGAGACGGGGACATGAATGAGTTAATTTAGGTGTGCGCATGCGTGAGTTAGGACAGATTTCCGTCTAGACGTTTATTTATAGAAATCAGAATTCAGAATCTAACGGGAAATGTAAATATTTCGTTATAGGCGACGTTGGAAAAAGCAAAAAATCTGAAGCCTACGTTGTTACCTAAGCAACGTAAATGAAAACTAAAGCAGAAAAATGACATTCTCTTTGGCCTACGCAGCGACGGACAATTAACAGAAGGCTCCCGCTGCCTGCTTAGAATCACGCATACACACATATGCCAACGGAAACAAAATGAAAAATAAACAACGTGTCAAAAACGAAAAAGATTTTATGCCTCTCTGAATCAACCCTATTGTCAATGCAAGCTTGTGTTTGCCTGTGCCTGCACCATAGAAGCAGCGGCGGCTGCAAGCACAGCAGGCAAGGATCAGTAACCCTGCCCCGTCCCTGCCCACCCAACGCTCCACCATCTTCTGGACTCCCGGTGGCTGTGGCAGCAGCTCAAGAGCATTTTTTACATTCGCGCATAAGACACATGCACATTCCCCCCACACACTTTTGGCGAAAAATGTAGCTAAATGGGTTTGGTGCATGACCATTACCATTGCTCTTGAAAGCCTGAACTCCCTCCCTTCTACACAGCTCATTGGACTTTAAAGATTACAAGTTCCTCTGCTTGTGTGTATAAAATAATAAATATTATTTGCCTTATGCTACCGATATGTAAAATAAGTAATGTGTTCATGGGTATATATAAAGTGAACCAAAACCAAGGACCTAGATTCCAGGGCCACCTAATTCCCTCCCCCTGGGACATCCAGATTCAGGATACCCCACTGTGTGAATCCCCCCAGGTCGCCCGGTAAACTCATCTTCTCCCCCAATACAGTGGTGTTTGTATAACCAGCGGCTGTTAGATTGGGCGACACTCAGCATTCCACTTTAAGGGAGACCAGCAATGGCAGCCCTCATATTATCCTTTTGAAAAGTTAACACACTATGCCAGGCAAATATCTTTTTATAATGAAATATAAAAATATTAAGAAAATATTAGAACCAAATGAATGGTATACGTGCTGTGTTTGTTCCCATTCTGGACATACAAAGGGTTATCCAAATAATTTTGGACCTTTCTGGAGAGGCTGAGTTTTGAGAGGCAGTCAGAGCTTTTCATACTCAGCCAGCACTCAATAAAGTAAAATATGAAATGTGCAAGAGGATCATGGGGAAATGTGTGGAGTTATGAAAAACTCAAAAACATTCTCCTGCCTGCTCCCCCTCTGGTTTTCAAATAGGGCTATTTAAGCTCACGTTGCTGAGTGCATCTAGCCTTGCCCTTCCATCCGCAAGGCAGCTCCTGATCAGGAGATTAGACACAGTGACTTCTGTACAGGCTGCAGTGGGCATAGGAGGAAAAAGCCACAATACTGTGGCTAGAGCTGATCCTGTCGCTCACAAGCAGCTAAGAAACGAGGGTAGGTTTTCATAATTAATTTGACACAAAAAACAGCAGGATGTCCTGTGTTCAATGTACACCATTAAAGCCCTTACAGAATGGAGAAGCTGTTGTTCCTCTTTAATAGGGTAAGAATAAAAATATTACCCAACAAGGTTAGAAAAATTGGATTCAGAAAAACATGGGCATAAATAACCTGCTCTTTGTCCAAGCTACACCTCACCAAACTAACTGCCCATATGTGGCCTCTCAGCAGGTATAAGTACTTGCCATTATTGATGCTCATTAGAAGAGATCAACATTTTACAGCTGTAAAGGACATCAGCAGGACAATGGTAATTAGGCATCAGGATATAAAAATCATAAAACCATAAAACATGTGGTCCATGCATCAGTCACTAAATATTTATTTAGATTGATATTTATATTTCAAAGTTACAGATGATTTCATTGCCTCTCTTTATTAGAACATATGGAGCTACGATCATTTCCATATACCAAGAAATCCCAAAAGGTTCCTCTAAGCATTTATGTTTAATGGCCTTAGCTGTTGTCTTGCTACTGTATAGCATGTGACGCTCCTCACACAGATGGCTTGCATAACTATTTACCAGGCTTAATAATTGCTTCTATGGCTCCTTGGTGGAGAAGTAGATGCAATCATTAACATCCAAGATAATAATAACTCAAAAGATTCCACTGATTGTGTTGAAGTCAATGTAAAGTAACACATACAGTACATAATTAATAGAGATGAGCGAGTAGTATTCGACCAAGTCGGTATTCGATCGAATACTACGCTATTCGTCATACTCGATTTCGATCGAGTACAGCGGCGATGGCGCACTCACAATTCGTTTCCCCTCACACCTTCCCTGGCGCGTTTTTTACACCAATCACCATGCAGGGGGGGTGGGACAGGTCCTGGGAGGACGCTGGCATCGCAAGAACGGCGTCTAGACGCATTGGCTGGAAAAACCATGTGACCTCGAATCTACAAAACTCAGCACTTCCTCTTCGTCAGCATTAGCAGCTTGAACTTAGTGAGGGATAGACGCTCACAGCAGGGAAAGACAGGCTGTAGCTGGCAGGGCCCCAGAAGCTCGGAATATCGCATTTACCACCATATATACCAGCTACCAGAAGACAAGAGAGTCATTAAGAGCCCTTATTAGGGCTACTATGCTGAACGGTATATAGCTCATATGTAGGCAGGCAGGGCCCCAGAAGCTCAGAATATCGCTTTTACCACCATATATACCAGCTACCAGAAGACAAGAGAGTCATTAAGAGCCCTTATTAGGGCTACTATGCTGAACGGTATATACCGTAGCTCATATGTAGGCAGGCAGGGCCCCAGAAGCTCAGAATATCGCTTTTACCACCATATATACCAGCTACCAGAAGACAAGAGAGTCATTAAGAGCCCTTATTAGGGCTACTATGCTGAACGGTATATAGCTCATATGTAGGCAGGCAGGGCCCCAGAAGCTCAGAATATCGCTTTTACCACCATATATACCAGCTACCAGAAGACAAGAGAGTCATTAAGAGCCCTTATTAGGGCTACTATGCTGAACGGTATATAGCTCATATGTAGGCAGGCAGGACCCCAGAAGCTCAGAATATCGCTTTTACCACCATATATACCAGCTACCAGAAGACAAGAGAGTCATTGAGAGCCCTTATTAGGGCTACTATGCTGAACGGTATATAGCCCATATGTAGGCAGGCAGGGCCCCAGAAGCTCAGAATATCGCATTTACCACCATATATACCAGCTACCAGAAGACAAGAGAGTCATTGAGAGCCCTTATTATTAGGGCTACTATGCTGAACAGTATATAGCTCATATGTAGGCAGGCAGGGCCCCAGAAGCTCAGAATATCGCATTTACCACCATATATACCAGCTACCAGAAGACAAGAGAGTAATTGAGAGCCCTTATTAGGGCTACTATGCTGAACGGTATATAGCTCATATGTAGGCAGGCAGGGCCCCAGAAGCTCAGAATATCGCATTTACCACCATATATACCAGCTACCAGAAGACAAGAGAGTCATTAAGAGCCCTTATTAGGGCTACTATGCTGAACGGTATATAGCTCATATGTAGGCAGGCAGGGCCCCAGAAGCTCAGAATATCGCTTTTACCACCATATATACCAGCTACCAGAAGACAAGAGAGTCATTGAGAGCCCTTATTAGGGCTACTATGCTGAACAGTATATAGCCCATATGTAGGCAGGCAGGGCCCCAGAAGCTCAGAATATCGCATTTACCACCATATATACCAGCTACCAGAAGACAAGAGAGTCATTGAGAGCCCTTATTAGGGCTACTATGCTGAACAGTATATAGCTCATATGTAGGCAGGCAGGGCCCCAGAAGCTCAGAATATCGCATTTACCACCATATATACCAGCTACCAGAAGACAAGAGAGTCCTTATTATTAGGGCTACTATGCTGAACAGTATATAGCCCATATGTAGGCAGGCAGGGCCCCAGAAGCTCAGAATATCGCATTTACCACCATATATACCAGCTACCAGAAGACAAGAGAGTCATTGAGAGTCCTTATTATTAGGGCTACTATGCTGAACAGTATATAGCCCATATGTAGGCAGGCAGGGCCCCAGAAGCTCAGAATATCGCATTTACCACCATATATACCAGCTACCAGAAGACAAGAGAGTCATTGAGAGCCCTTATTAGGGCTACTATGCTGAACAGTATATAGCCCATATGTAGGCAGGCAGGGCCCCAGAAGCTCAGAATATCGCATTTACCACCATATATACCAGCTACCAGAAGACAAGAGAGTCATTGAGAGCCCTTATTAGGGCTACTATGCTGAACAGTATATAGCCCATATGTAGGCAGGCAGGGCCCCAGAAGCTCAGAATATCGCATTTACCACCATATATACCAGCTACCAGAAGACAAGAGAGTCATTGAGAGCCCTTACTAGGGCTACTATGTTAAACAGTATATAGCTCATATGTAGGCAGGCAGGGCCCCAGAAGCTCAGAATATCACATTTACCACCATATATACCAGCTACCAGAAGACAAGAGAGTCATTGAGAGTCCTTATTATTAGGGTTACTATGTTGAACAGTATATAGCTCATATGTAGGCAGGCAGGGCCCCAGAAGCTCAGAATATCGCATTTACCACCATATATACCAGCTACCAGAAGACAAGAGAGTCATTGAGAGTCCTTATTATTAGGGCTACTATGCTGAACAGTATATAGCTCATATGTAGGCAGGCAGGGCCCCAGAAGCTCAGAATATCGCATTTACCACCATATATACCAGCTACCAGAAGACAAGAGAGTCATTGAGAGCCCTTATTAGGGCTACTATACTGAATAGTATATAGCTCATATGTAGGCAGGCAGGGCCCCAGAAGCTCAGAATATCGCATTTACCACCATATATACCAGCTACCAATGTAACAAACCTCCTCCTGTAAGCTTCCCTTACTGCTGGGGTGACACACTGTAACAAACCTCCTCCTGTAAGCTTCCCTTACTGCTGGGGTGACACACTGTAACAAACCTCCTCCTGTAAGCTTCCCTGACTGCTGGGGTGACACACTGTAGCAAACCCCCTCCTGTAAGCTTCCCTTACTGCTGGGGTGACACACTGTAACAAACCTCCTCCTGTAAGCTTCCCTGACTGCTGGGGTGACACAATGTAACAAACCTCCTCCTGTAAGCTTCCCTTACTGCTGGGGTAACACACTGTAACAAACCTCCTCCTGTAAGCTTCCCTGACTGCTGGGGTGACACACTGTAACAAACCTCCTCCTGTAAGCTTCCCTGACTGCTGGGGTGACACACTGTAACAAACCTCCTCCTGTAAGCTTCCCTGACTGCTGGGGTGACACACTGTAACAAACCTCCTCCTGTAAGCTTCCCTGACTGCTGGGGTGACACACTGTAACAAACCTCCTCCTGTAAGCTTCCCTGACTGCTGGGGTGACACAATGTAACAAACCTCCTCCTTTAAGCTTCCCTTACTGCTGGGGTAACACACTGTAAAAAACCTCCTCCTGTAAGCTTCCCTTACTGCTGGGGTGACACACTGTAACAAACCTCCTCCTGTAAGCTTCCCTGACTGCTGGGGTGGCACACTGTAACAAACCTCCTCCTGTAAGCTTCCCTTACTGCTGGGGTGACACAATGTAACAAACCTCCTGCTTTAAGCTTCCCTGACTGCTGGGGTGACACAATGTAACAAACCTCCTCCTTTAAGCTTCCCTTACTGCTGGGGTAACACACTGTAACAAACCTCCTCCTGTAAGCTTCCCTTACTGCTGGGGTGACACACTGTAACAAACCTCCTCCTGTAAGCTTCCCTGACTGCTGGGGTGACACACTGTAACAAACCTCCTCCTGTAAGCTTCCCTGACTGCTGGGGTGACACAATGTAACAAACCTCCTCCTGTAAGCTTCCCTTACTGCTGGGGTGACACACTGTAACAAACTTCCTCCTGTAAGCTTCCCTTACTGCTGGGGTGACACAATGTAACAAACCTCCTCCTGTAAGCTTCCCTGACTGCTGGGGTGACACAATGTAACAAACCTCCTCCTTTAAGCTTCCCTTACTGCTGGGGTAACACACTGTAACAAACCTCCTCCTGTAAGCTTCCCTTACTGCTGGGGTGACACACTGTAACAAACCTCCTCCTGTAAGCTTCCCTGACTGCTGGGGTGACACACTGTAACAAACCTCCTCCTGTAAGCTTCCCTTACTGCTGGGGTGACACACTGTAACAAACCTCCTCCTGTAAGCTTCCCTGACTGCTGGGGTGACACAATGTAACAAACCTCCTCCTGTAAGCTTCCCTTACTGCTGGGGTGACACACTGTAACAAACTTCCTCCTGTAAGCTTCCCTTACTGCTGGGGTGACACAATGTAACAAACCTCCTCCTGTAAGCTTCCCTGACTGCTGGGGTGACACAATGTAACAAACCTCCTCCTTTAAGCTTCCCTTACTGCTGGGGTAACACACTGTAACAAACCTCCTCCTGTAAGCTTCCCTTACTGCTGGGGTGACACACTGTAACAAACCTCCTCCTGTAAGCTTCCCTGACTGCTGGGGTGACACACTGTAACAAACCTCCTCCTGTAAGCTTCCCTGACTGCTGGGGTGACACACTGTAACAAACCTCCTCCTGTAAGCTTCCCTTACTGCTGGGGTAACACACTGTAACATACCTCCTCCTTTAAGCTTCCCTTACTGCTGGGGTGACACAATGACACAAGAGGACATGTCACACACACACACACACACACACAATGACAATTAGGGGTGGGGTCTATTTATTTTCCCCCTTGCCTATGCCATCTGTGGTTGTCATTAGGCAACGTGATTTTAAGGGGTGCAGAATTTTGTTCTTCTTTTTTGTACAGTTTGGCTTGGGGTCCATGGCAATGTAGAGGAAAGAAGGTTTCCTTGTCTTGTCTCACTTTACGTAGAAGTTATATTGTGTTTGGAGTGTATTGTTGAGTGGCTGTGATAGTGGCGTAATAGTGCGACTTGGGCACGTTATATGCACCCAGACATGCTTCCCCTGCTGTCCCAATTGCATTCCAGCAGTGTTGGCATCATTTTCTGATGTTTCAGGGTGGACTTGGTGACCTCCAAGTGGTCGAATTGAGATTTCCAAGTGGCGAGCATTTTTTTCCCATAGACTATAATGGGATTCGATAATCGGTCGAGTAGTCGAGTAACGCGGTCTATTCGAATCGAAATTCGAAATTTCGAATATTTCACTACTCGCTCATCTCTAATAATTAATAAATAGATGCAGGCACCAGACCAGATCTAAAACAGTTGTAAGATTTGTTTTAATCCAAATGCATTGGTTCCAAACCAAAACAAACTTTGAAGTCTCCTCTTTAGGTTTTTTTCAAGCCTTGGAACTCCGTCACAGCCCAAAACACAAAGTGCAAAGCTTTCTTTTCTCTGCTTCAGAAGGATGGGGCCCTAGGGGTGGATGCACTAGCTCAGACTTGGAGTTTTACTCTATCCTTTGCCTTTCCTCTTCTTTGAATTCTTCCCCAGGTGATAAGAAAGATTGCAGAAGAAAGAACGACAGTTATCCTAATTAAACCCAGCCTGACCAAGGAGAAGTTGGTTTACAGCACTAAAGAACATGTCCAGCGACCAGCCCTAGCAGTTGCCACTGCAACCAGACCTGCTGACTCAGGGTCCGGAATGTTATCTGGGTCTTTAAAATCTAAATATAACAGCGTGGATCCTGAGAGGACATTGATGAATAAGAAGGGGGCTTTTTACAAGGGTGATAGGAAACTGTTTTCTCTGTGCAGCAAACAGTTGGAAAAATAATTTTTCTTCAGTCTTAGATTTCCTGCAGGAAGGGTTTGATCTAGGACTGGCTGTAAGTTCTCTAAAAACGTAGACCTCAGCAATCTCAGCCTTCCTCGATAATACCTTGAGGAAGAATAATCCAATCAATAGGTTTTTTGTAGTCATTTCCAGAAGGAGGCCAGTCGCAAGGACCAAATGTTCCACCTGAGCTCAAACCCTTGTACTAAAGGGGCTAACCACCCTTTTAGCCTCTTGCCGAAAGACAAAATTCTATTCTTAAAGATGAGTTTTCTGCTTGCTATTACTTCGTCAGTCAATTAACTACATGCCCTATTCATCAGAGAGCCCTTCTGTACAGTTCTACCTGACAGAGTCATCCTTAGGCCCGATCCCCTGTACTTGCCTAAAATTGCCTCCACATTTCACAGATCCCAGGATTATATTATTCTACCATCTTTTAGGGGCAACCCAGAAGATGAGGAAGATACTTCTTCTTTGGATATTAGAAGGTCCTTGGTGATTCACTTAGAACACACACATGCTTGGAGGAGGTCGGACCGCCTGTTTGTATCATTTAGTGGAAGCTTTAGAGGTCTAGCCGCCTCTAAAGCTTCCATATATAGATGGATTAGACAAGCCATACCTTTAGCCTACACTTGTATGGACACACCACCTCCTTGGATTGTAGCGCACTCCACCAGAGCAGCTTCTACTTCCTGGGAAGAAAGATCTGGTGCGTCCTAGGAAGAGATCTGCAAGGTGGCTACATCGTCTTCCTCTCATAAGTTACGTAAACATTATAGGCTTAACCTTTTGTCTGATTCTCAACAATGATTCGGCAGGAGAGTTCTTAATTTGGTATCCCATCCTTGAAAAATAAAATTATTTGCTTATCCTCTCAAGTGGTCGTTCTGAAGGATGAAGGGCAAAAATCCCTGTTAGTTTACTGGTAACGGTATTTCTACAAGTCCTTCTGGAAGGCCCTAGCTACCTTCCCAAATTCAGTTTGGTCTTTTAATTTCTTAATTTAATTTCTTTTAATATAAAGTTACCACTTGAATAGCTACCCTCAGATGCTACAGCATATTATTCCTTCTCAGAGGTGGACTGGCCACAAAGAGATCTGGGAGATTCCCTGGTAGACCATACTGCTTTGGGACTACCTGGGATTCTGCTTTTAATGCCTACATCTCATCTATGCCTCCCTAGCTTCCTCCGGCCCCAATGTACCCTACCAGCCAAGAAACCCCAGCTTATGTCCTGCCCCATATCTATAACCTCAGCATCATGGCTGGGTGGGGTCATACCCACCCCTGCCTCATTATCTGCCCCTACAATACAAAATCTTTGCTACCATCGCTTTAAGAGTTTCTATTTGCACCCCTGCCCTGCTACAGCCACAGTACTTTCAGTACGGACTTAATGTATGGCTAGGAAGCACATTCTGCTTTGCAGGGATGCCACAGACTGGCCAAGGGCTGCTTTTTGGCCCTAGTCTGCCACTGCTCCTGATTTGTGAAAGCTCAGTGCTAAGACGCCTGCCCCTAAGTTTCAAATACGCAGATACATTTTACTGCAAGCTTATATTTGTATTTATTCCAAAAATTATTACAAACTGATCTATAAAAATGGTTATGAAACAAACCACACCAATGCTTTTCAGACCATCAGGCCCTTAAAGGAGCAGCAGCAGGAAATGTGTAATATTAAAAATCCATATAAACATGTCAGCTAATAAGAGGAGGGGTCATTTATACACCCAAACTGAATAAAACTCCTGCCAAGCTTGTTGTTTTCTTCTTCTGGTAGAAATAAAATCCAAAGGTGACCGAACCTGCTCCACCTGATCACTTTCTATATCCATTAAAAGAAAGAAACACGTCTGGCTGGATATTTCTCGATGCCGGAAATATCCCCCCATGCAGCATATTTATATGGATTTTTATCATTGGACCATTTTTTTCACCATAGTTCTACTTTAATCGTGATACTGTTCCTTAGTTTGCCTAACTTATTTCTGCTGGGCATCTTACAAAGAGAGCTCCCTAGAAACACTGCTGTATTGCCTGGATAGATTTAGAGACCAAGGGTACAAAATTACCCAGCCCTTAACCCTTTAGTTGCCAGCCTACCTAGAGCTTTTTGTCACACTCTTTTGATAGGTCGTTTTTTACCATTTTGCACTATATACTGTAGACACTCGTTTCTGCCAAGGAAACATCAAACTGAAAAGAAGCATTTAACCTCATTTTTAAATAAAATACAACTAACTGCACAGTGTGGGGTTCCCCTCTCTGGGGGGAGGGGGGGTGAAGACTTTCTTTCATTTTGGGCTACCAGCTGCAAGCCAATATATGCCACGGGTCCTCCTGCACTCCCATGGGCTTTATGGCAAGTCACTCACTCGCTGGCAGTTGACTTGCCAGCCCCTTTAGCCATATGAACTAGTATAGGGTTCTCAAGGTCCCAGTTTACAAAAGGTTAAATGTAAAAAGTTCTTCAAAAATGGGAATGCACTACCAGAAATCCAAAATCTACTGTGCTCACTCATATAGAACTACAGACAATACACAATGGAACCATGCCACACCTGCTCTCCAAAAAATCGGAGCAAGAGAGACACCTAAAACCAAGCTACTCCCCACCCCCCCCCCTTAGAATTAATCACAAAAATATCCACAATATAGTATAATGATTGAACGGGGGAACCCACAAAACAATAAAGTTGAAAGTGGGACCCTAACTTTTTTGTGCTGGCACAAATGAATATTAATACATAGTATAATCTTTTAGCAATCTGGTAATCAATATCCCAATATAAAGTGACAAGTGCAAACCCAATCTTAAGAACACATCAATAAAAAAATAAGAACTAATATCAAGACATCATTTGTGGCAACCAATCAATACCTGATACAAATACAGTGCACAAAGGGTTTAATACATATGCAAAAAATCTAATTCATATTAGCAAGGAATCCAAACTAGCAGGCTGGAGTAAAAATAAAAGTAGCCATGCTCCAATGTGGTTATGAGTATAAAGTGCAAGTACAATGCAGATAGAAGCACTTAGAAACAATATTACCAATTCAGCATGATAGAGCAGCACATCCATCCAGGGAGAGGGAGAGAGATCAGCAGCAGGAACCACCTGCACACGTGGCTGCCCATGTCGCTTCCGCTGGGTTAGCCGCATGCACAAGGTAGCAGCCACCGTGCACAGGTGGTTGCGTGCGCAGGTGGGCACTGCTGCTATCTGTCATTTTTAAAACAAAAGCAGAATTTCACCCAACACTGGGTAAAAAAAACGACCTCCCAGCCCTCAGGTTTGATCCCTCACTGTCCTATGAGTTGAAGCACTTTCATTTGCATATCAGCGGTGAACATTCACATGAAGCATCTGCTGCTGCAGCAGGGCACATGCACCAAGGCTGGTAAGGGAGTGAGCACTGGAGCTGATAGCCTGGGAACCCAGTGGCTGCAGCCTTCACTTTGCTAAGGGGGAAAGTGATACTTTTTAATAGCCTTCACTGAGTCCTTAAACAAAAACGGTCAAGCAAACTATAATAGAGCTTAAAGCAGAACAAAACTCAGGATTTTCACTATTCCGGGTTTTGATCCTTTCCCTTTAGATGACATTGTTTACATCAACACTGAAGCCAGGGCAAAGGGTTTTGTGGTGACCTAAGTTCACATAGCGTGGCGTCCTAATTTAGGATGCCCCAGGGCTGACCATTTTAGACTCCAGGACCGACCATTAACTGCTTTGTTTCACTATTTTGGGGCTTTATAAAACAAGGAAGAGGAGAAATATAGGTGGTATAGGCAGAAATTTTAGGTTAGAGCAAATTAAAAAGGAGTGGCCTCCAAATGTTCCCCTATCACCATAAAAAAATCCCTAATGGAACTTAAACTGCCAGCCTAGTTGTGATTGAGCCATTGCCATTTTACCCCCAAGAAAAGTAGTGAACTTTTTACCCCTTTTTATTCTGTAGTAAAAATGTCATTGGCTTTCATTGTCTTCCTAGCTGGTGATTCTGCAACTCTGACGTTCTCATGCTTTTTCTTATAAATTGATTTTTTTACTACCATGAGAATTTTTTTAAAACTCTTACTACACTATTTAGGACCTTTTTTTGGTAAACATCCCTGTTAGTTAAAAAGCTTTCAAAACAAAACATTAAATATTGCATGTAAGGCACTATTGCCCTTATTCATCAAGCGATAGCGCCAGGTAGTGTCTGACGAGCGCCAGGTAGCGGCAGCTAACGGCGACTACCGACTCAAGTACGCCCGCGGCGGTCACAATGACGCATTTATCAAGCAAAATGAGGCTAGCGCCGGCGAGAGCGACGGCTAGCGCGGCATTCATCATGAAGCCGGCTGGACCGAACAGCGCCGCTGCAAATTCCCTCACAGCGCCAGGTATGAGCTGTCGCTCCCTGGCGATGTCCAATGCATTTCAATGGAGCAATCTATAATAATTCATGATTAATTGGTAATAATTTTTTTTTTAATTTTTTTAATGTCAAAAAATCGGAGAACACTTCTGCAATGTTAGGATTTATTTTTAAGTAAAAAAAAAAAAAAAAAAAAATATGTGCAGAATTGATCTAACAGGTCTGAGATTAATGTATTCATATAACAAAATGATTCTAAAAACATGTATAATGTTACATTACAAAAATATGGTTGTTTAGGGGTTAAAAACTAGTTAATACAGATCGGCGCCAGCGCTCTGGGGTTTAAACAAGGAATGGACAGCGACAGCACATTCGGAGCGTGATTTTTTGATGAATATGAAGCTAGCCGTTCGCTCTGGCCATTCGTTGTCAGGCGCTCACATACAACGCTGGACCTGTGAAACAGCGACCCCCCAGCCCGTATTCAAGATTACCGCACACCGACTGAGTCGCTGTCATCAAGCTAACGCCGGCCAAGCACAGCGAATACTGGCTGGCGCTGAAAAAATCACGCTACAGTCGCTCATCTGTCGCTACCTGGCGCTATTGATGAATCGGCCTCCCCGTCAAACAATCCTAAATCTTAAATACACCTTTTTCTACACCAATCATGGTTGCAGGATTAAAAAATGAGCCAATAGTGAGCACTGTTTAAAAGGCAGCCTACCAAAACCCAAGAGCCAAGCACCAATAGTTTTTAGTTTTCAGGAATTTCATCTATAATAGAATGCGGTCTAGCATGTTTCAAAAACTCCCTGGGCGAGCCGATACATTTAACTTCCAGTCACAGCTTAGACCTGAAAGAGTACAGTATCCCCTCGATTCAAAGAGCAAAAGTTAATTGATTTCGGATCGAGAATCGTAAGTTTGGGTGGGTGTTAGTCATTTTTTCCTGTTTTTTTGGCCATTTCCGACTCGCACGAGCCTACGTACGATTTCGTATATGCTCTTACGATCATCGGAAGTTCGTTCCTAAATTGTAGGATAAAAACCTAAAACTTAGGATCAAAACCTAAAACTTAGGATCAAAACCTAAAACTTAGGATAATCGGGTGTGTTTACGTGTAATTCAGAGAGCAGTTTTCCAACCTCTAAATACGTTGTAAAAGAAAGCCACTTCCGACACCTTTTAGCAGTCGGATTGCTGTTCTTGATCAGGTTTTTTGGCTATGTGGAGGAGTCTGCGCGTCTTGAGCTCCAATGAACTGCATGTATCAGCATGGCCGAGGCCATAAATTGTATGGCAATGCATACCTGATTCAATACATTTCATGTATGCTTTATAAAAGCATTTTAATGTGGACCTTAATTAGTCCTTTGCATGTAAACCTTTATTTTGCAATACATCCATATATTTGCGTTATTTAAAGAAACTTATGTCCTTTGTTATTTATTTTTAAATTGATGTACTAGAATAATATTTTTAATTTGAATTTATTGGTGTAGTTGTTTACCTTTGCTTTGTTTAATTATTTTAGCTCATCTTTGGTCAGATGCATCACACTTACTGAGGAGAGCGGGATAAAGTGCAGGATGTGGGTTACTGCTGTATTTTGCACAGACACAGCAGAGCTGGGGGCACGGAAAGGTCAGAAATCAAAGAATGCAGAGCAACACAGTCACAAGGCCCTTTCTGTTTGCAGGCTGCCCGATAATACCTGACCCGCCATCTTGGCTGTTTCTAGGCTCATAACATGCAGAAGTTGCTGGGTGTTTTTTAATTTTTGAGAGCATTCTGTATGTAGAGGGTGTGGGTAACCACACAAAAAATTTTAAGTTGTACCATTTGAAGCCAAAATATTAAAATTAAATCCACAAGTAAAAAATGCAAGTTAACTAAAAATTAAACAAAGTAAGATTTACTTATGCAAATGCATTCATTAATGGTTGGTTACTACAAAAAAAAACCCAAATATTTAGAATGCACTTTAATGAGGTAAGTTTGTAGTGCACAGGCGCAAGATCAGAAGGATTTACGTCCAGACAAAAAAGGAAAAAGGGCAAAACCAATGTTGCAACCTGAGAAATGAAACGGAAAATTCAGGATGGAAACTGACATAGGTCTGATTCCCGAACTGCCATACGAACGGACGTACATTTTAGGATAGAAACGTATTAGCTTATAGAATCACTCGCAAGTTCATACGAGCGCACGAGCGTTCGGGAAAAATAGGATGATCGGCACCAAAATCAAAGCTGTTACAGGTTTCTTTGAATCGACCCATATGTGTGTAATAGATGACATCATTATAGATAACTCACCTTTCTTCAGACTGGATAATATAAGGGGACTGATTTAAACCAGACCTTCAGTCTGAATAAGAGTCTATTTTATATGTTTCCCACACCCTGTACATACAGATTGCTCTAATTAAAAAACATCCTACCTGCATCTACTGCATGTTATGAGTTTTTAAACATCCAAGATGGCGGCTCATGGAACATCAGGCAGCCTGAAAACAGGAAGTGCCTTCTTACTGTGCTGCTCTGCATTCTGGTATTGCTGACCTTTTCCTGACCCCAGCTCTGCTCTGTCTGAGCAAAGCACAGCTATAACCCACCCCCCCCTGTACTTTATCCTCTAGTTTTTTTAAGGGTTTGGGCTTTTCCATTAATTTTCCATAATTATGGTGAAGGTCCGGTTTAAGACCATCACGTAGAGAAGGCACATCTATAGGAGGAGAGTGGTCTGAGGGCAGCACTGATTATAGAAAGCACCCGTCGCTATGAGTTGCACAACAAGCACTAGGTTAGAATTACAGTGGGGCATATGTCATGCACTGGCAGCAATACAAGCTTCACGTAAAAATGTGTATTCCATCAGGCTGCCATCAGACACCTCCACCAGCACTCGCAAGGAACATACAATATATATTTTGCTGATGCCTCAAATGCTACTTAAAAATAAAATGAAATTATTTCCAGCTGTTCCAGTAAGGAAATAAAAATTTGACCTACTGAACTGAAGTTTACGGTCTTAAAAGTGAAAAGATCTCTGTTTCAGCCCCTAGTACTGATATGTTTTTGGTAACATTGGATTACCTAGCCAAAAGAAGGCATTAGTGCCAATAGTGTCATTGTTCTGGCATTTAAAGAGAGAGTCCATTTTTGTGGCATGCACAAGACTCCCCTGCCTTCCTGTCACTTGCTCCTGTGCCACTGATCGCTCTTCTCCAGCCCCATTATAAAATGGAAGGTTGGCAAATGCACCTACCAGTGTACAGTGGCTGCAATTGAGAACAATGGGCACCTCTGTACACATACTTTCCCTTTAACTGTGTTTCCCCTATGCTTGTATAAGCCATTGTCTATACAGCCAACATTTCTTATTACAGAAAACTACATGACTGATTGAGCACCATGGGAGAAAAATAATTTTTAAATGTTTTTTTTCCTTTTTGCAATTCAGCACCATATTTAGTTGTGCAAATTATTTAAAAAGTGGCACAGCTACCTTATTTTTCGCCCTATAAAACGCACCAGCTTATAAGATATAAGATATAATATAAGACGCACCTAGGATTTTGGGAAGGAAAGTAAGAAAAATAATATTTTTAACCAAATAGGCAAAGTGCAGTATCATCCAATTACAGGCAGAGTGGCATCCCCCTCCCATTCACCATACAGGCAGTGTGGCATTCCTCCCATCCCATTCCCATAGGCAGAGTGGCATTCCACCCATCCTATTCCCCATATAGGCAGTGTGGCATTCCTCTCATCCCATTCACCATACAGGCAGTGTGGCATTCCTCTCATCCCATTCCCATAGGCATTGTGGCATTTCACCCTCCCATTCTCCATATAGGCAGTGTGACATTCCCCCATCCCATTCTCCATATAGGCAGTGCGGTATTCCCCCCATCCCATTCCCCATACAGGCAGTGTGGCATCCCCCCTCCCACTCCCATATAGGCAGTGTGGCATTCCACCTCCCATTCCTATATAGGCAGTGTGGCATCCCCCCTCCCATTCACCATATAGGAAGTGTAGCACCCCCCCTCCTATTCCCCATATAGGCAGTGTGGTACCCCCCCCCTCTTATTCCCTATATAGGCACTGTGGGATCCCCCCTCCTATTCCCCATATAGGAAGTGTAGTACCCCCCCTATTTCCCAAATAAGCAGTGTGGTACCCCCCCTCCCATTCCCCATATAGGCAGTGTAGCACCCTCTCCCATTCCCTATATAGGCAGTGTGGCATTCCTCCCCCTCCTATATAGGCAATGTGGCACCCCCTCCCATTCCCCATATAGGCAATGTGGCATCCCCCCTCCTATTTCCCATAAAAGCAGTGTAGCATTCCCCCCCGTTCCCCATAGGCAGTGTAGCACCCCCTCCCATTCCCTATATAGGCATTGTGGCATTCCTCCCCCCTCCCATTCCCCATATAGGCAGTGTAGCACCCCCTCCCATTCCCCATTCAGGCAGTGTGGCATTCATCCCCTCTCCCAATCCCCATATAGGCAATGTGGCACCCCCTCCCATTCCCCATATGGCAATGTGGCATCCCCCCTCCTATTCCCCATAGAAGCAGTGGGGCACCCCCCCCATTCCCCATAGGCAGTGTAGCACCCCCTCCCATTAACTATATAGGCAGTGTGGCATTCCTGCCCCCTCCCATTCCCCATAGGCAGCATAACACACCTTCCCATTCCCTATATAGGCAGTGTGGCACTCCTCCCATTCCCCATATAGGCAGTGTGGCATCCCCCCTCCTATTCCCCATAGAAGCAGTGTGGCATTCCCCCCTGTTCCCCATAGGCAGCGTAGCACCCCCTCCTATTCCCCATAGAAGCAGTGTGGCATTCCCCCCTGTTCCCCATAGGCAGTGTAGCACCCCCTCCCATTCCCTATATAGGCAGTGTGGCATTCCTCCCCCTTCTATATAGGCAAAGTGGCACCCCCTCCCATTCCCCATATAGACAATGTGTCATCCCCCCTCCTATTCCCCATAGAAGCAGTGTGGCATCCCCCCCCCCGTTCCCCATAGGCACCGTAGCATAGGCAGTGTGGCACCCCCTCCTATTCCCCATATAGGCAGTGTGGCATCCCCCCTCCTATTCCCCATAGAAGCAGTGGGGCATTCCCCCCATTCCCCATAGGCAGTGTAGCACCCCCTCCCATTAACTATATAGGCAGTGTGGCATTCCTCCCCCCTCCCATTCCCCATAGGCAGCATAACACACCTTCCCATTCCCTATATAGGCAGTGTGGCACTCCTCCCATTCCCCATATAGGCAGTGTGGCATCCCCCCTCCTATTCCCCATAGAAGCAGTGTGGCATTCCCCCCCATTCCCCATAGGCAGCGTATCACCCCCTCCTATTCCCTATATAGGCAGTGTGGCATTCCTCCCCCTCCTATATAGGCAATGTGGCACTCCTTCCCATTCCCCATATAGGCAATGTGGCATCCCCCCTCCTATTCCCCATAGAAGCAGTGTGGCATTCCCCCCTGTTCCCCATAGGCAGCGTAGCACCCCCTCCTATTCCCCATAGAAGCAGTGTGGCATTCCCAGCTGTTCCCCATAGGCAGTGTAGCACCCCCTCCCATTCCCTATATAGGCAGTGTGGCATTCCTCCCCCTCCTATATAGGCAAAGTGGCACCCCCTCCCATTCCCCATATAGACAATGTGGCATCCCCCCCTCCTATTCCCCATAGAAGCAGTGTGGCATTCCCCCCCCCCCGTTCCCCATAGGCACCGTAGCATAGGCAGTGTGGCACCCCCTCCTATTCCCCATATAGGCAGTGTGGCATCCCCCCTCCAATTCCCCATAGAAGCAGTGGGGCATTCCCCCCATTCCCCATAGGCAGTGTAGCACCCCCTCCTATTCCCTATATAGGCAGTGTGGCATTCCCCCTCCTATTCCCCATAGAAGCAGTATGGCATCCCCCCCCCCCCCCCCGCGTTCCCCATAGGAAGCGTAGCACCCCCTCCCATTCCCTATATAGGCAGTGTGGCACCCCCTCCTATTCCCCATATAGGCAGTGTGGCATCCCCCCTCCTATTCCCCATAGAAGCAGTGTGGCATTCCCCCCCATTCCCCATAGGCATTATAGCACCCCCTCCTATTCCCTATATAGGTAGTGTGGCATTCCTCCCCCCTCCCATATAGGCAGTGTGGCACCCCCTCCCATTTCCCATATAGGCAATGTGGCATCCCCCCTCCTATTCCCCATAGAAGCAGTGTGGCATTCCCCCTGTTCCCCATAGGCAGTGTAGCACCCCCTCCCATTCCCTATATAGGCAGTGTGGCATTCCTCCCCCTCCTATATAGGCAATGTGGCACCCCTCCCATTCCCCATATAGACAATGTGGCATCCCCCCTCCTATTCCCCATAGAAGCAGTGTGGCATCCCCCCCCCTGTTCCCCATAGGCACCGTAGCATAGGTAGTGTGGTACCCCCTCCTATTCCCCATGTAGGCAGTGTGGCATCCCCCCTCCTATTCCCCATAGAAGCAGTGTGGCATTCCCCCCATTCCCCATAGGCAGTGTAGCACCCCCTCCTATTCCCTATATAGGCAGTGTGGCTGTCAGGGACCGCTGGACACCCTTCTCTCGTGAGCCAACAATCCCCAATCTCCACCGCCTCTTGTGCCTATAGACAAGCCCCCGCTTGCTGGAGACACGGGTTATGCCTCTCCAGACTCGGTTGCCCCCAGGTCTTACTGGCGCAAAGATTGCTGGCTTACGATAAAGACGGATGAACTGCGGGGTATCCCAAATCAGGAGTTCATGCACCAAAGTCTGTAAACGTCAAAACCAAGGGGCAAGGCAAAGAGTAGTCGGGACTGGCAAGGGTCAAGGCCGGGTGATCACAGAAGCGCGGTATCCAAGGGGTTAAGCAGAAACGAAGTCAGACAGGCAGAAGGTCGGTTCAGGCAGCGAGCAGGAGTAGTCAAGGACGAAGCCGGATCAAACACACTAAGACGAGATTCAGAAGCACACCCAAGCTAGTAAATGGCTATAACAGGCACTGGTGGTTCGGGCGGGAAAATATTTAAATGGTGACTGACCAATGGGAAGGGGAATGTGCTGATTGGTGCAACACACGATCTCACCCCTGATAGGAGAAACTCCAGGGACTGGACCGCCCTGGCCAGTCAGGCTGTCCATTCCCTGACCTTCCCAGAGCAGAGGATTCCTGGGTCAGGATTGGTCCTTTTAAATCTGCCCCCGGCGAATGCGCTGGGAGCAGCGCCGCCGGGGGACATAAAGGGAACGTGCTAGCACGCGGGCACGTGCACGGCCGTCGGCTGCCGGTGCGCCCGACGCTGGAGGGGCGGCTGCCTGGGGCGGCCGCCGGAGGGGCCGCGCCACCAGTGAGCGTGCGGAGGCACCACGGGACAGACTCCCAGGTAAGTTCCTTACAGTGGCATTCCCCCTCCTATTCCCCATAGAAGCAGTATTGCATTCCCCCCGTTCCCCATAGGCAGCGTAGCACCCCCTCCCATTCCCTATATAGGCAGTGTGGCACCCCCCCCTCCTATTCCCCATAGAAGCAGTGTGGCATTCCCCATAGGCAGTGTAGCACCCCTTCCTATTCCCTATATAGGCAGTGTGGCATTCCTCCCCCCTCCCATATAGGCAATGTGGCACCCTTCCCATTCCCCATATAGGCAATGTGGCATCCCCCCTCCTATTCCCCATAGAAGCAGTGTGGCATTCCCCCCTGTTCCCCATAGGCAGTGTAGCAGTGTAACGCCCCCTCCCATTCCCTATATAGGCAGTGTGGCATTCCTCCCCCTCCTATATAGGCAAAGTGGCACCCCCTCCCATTCCCCATATAGACAATGTGGCACCCCCCCTCCTATTCCCCATAGAAGCAGTGTGGCATTCCCCCCCCGTTCCCCATAGGCACCATAGCATAGGCAGTGTGGCACCCCCTCCTATTCCCCATATAGGCAGTGTGGCATCCCCCCTCCTATTCCCCATAGAAGCAGTGGGGCATTCCCCCCATTCCCAATAGGCAGTGTAGCACCACCTCCCATTAACTATATAGGCAGTGTGGCATTCCTCCCCCCTCCCATTCCCCATAGGCAGCATAACACACCTTCCCATTCCCTATATAGGCAGTGTGGCACTCCTCCCATTCCCCATATAGGCAGTGTGGCATCCCCCCTCCTATTCCCCATAGAAGCAGTGTGGCATTCCCCCCCATTCCCCATAGGCAGCGTATCACCCCCTCCTATTCCCTATATAGGCAGTGTGGAATTCCTCCCCCTCCTATATAGGCAATGTGGCACCCCTTCCCATTCCCCATATAGGCAATGTGGCATCCCCCCTCCTATTCCCCATAGAAGCAGTGTGGCATTCCCCCCTGTTCCCCATAGGCAGCGTAGCACCCCCTCCTATTCCCCATAGAAGCAGTGTGGCATTCCCCCCTGTTCCCCATAGGCAGTGTAGCACCCCCTCCCATTCCCTATATAGGCAGTGTGGCATTCTTCCCCCTCCTAAAGTGGCACCCCCTCCCATTCCCCATATCGACAATGTGGCATCCCCCCTCCTATTCCCCATAGAAGCAGTGTGGCATCCCCCCCCCGTTCCCCATAGGCACCGTAGCATAGGCAGTGTGGCACCCCCTCCTATTCCCCATATAGGCAGTGTGGCATCCCCCCTCCAATTCCCCATAGAAGCAGTGGGGCATTCCCCCCATTCCTCATAGGCAGTGTAGCACCCCCTCCTATTCCCTATATAGGCAGTGTGGCATTCCCCCTCCTATTCCCCATAGAAGCAGTATGGCATCCCCCCCCCCGCGTTCCCCATAGGCAGCGTAGCACCCCCTCCCATTCCCTATATAGGCAGTGTGGCACCCCCTCCTATTCCCCATATAGGCAGTGTGGCATTCCCCCTCCTATTCCCCATAGAAGCAGTATGGCATTCCCCCCCCCGCGTTCCCCATAGGCAGCGTAGCACCCCCCCCATTCCCCATAGGCATTGTAGCACCCCCTCCTATTCCCTATATAGGTAGTGTGGCATTCCTCCCCCCTCCCATATAGGCAATGTGGCACCCCCTCCCATTTCCCATATAGGCAATGTGGCATCCCCCCTCCTATTCCCCATAGAAGCAGTGTGGCATTCCCCCCGTTCCCCATAGGCAGTGTAGCACCCCCTCCCATTCCCTACCATTCCCTATATAGGCAGTGTGGCATTCCTCCCCCTCCTATATAGGCAATGTGGCACCCCCTCCCATTCCCCATATAGACAATGTGGCATCCCCCCTCCTATTCCCCATAGAAGCAGTGTGGCATTCCCCCCCCCGTTCCCCATAGGCACCGTAGCATAGGCAGTGTGGCACCCCCTCCCACTCCCCATATAGGCAGTGTGGCATCCCCCCTCCTATTCCCCATAGAAGCAGTGTGGCATTCCCCCCATTCCCCATAGGCAGTGTAGCACCCCCTCCTATTCCCTATATAGGCAGTGTGGCATTCCCCCTCCTATTCCCCATAGAAGCAGTATGGCATTCCCCCCCGTTCCCCATAGGCAGCGTAGCACCCCCTCCCATTCCCTATATAGGCAGTGTGGCACCCCCCCCCCGCTCCTATTCCCCATAGAAGCAGTGTGGCATTCCCCATAGGCAGTGTAGCACTCCTTCCTATTCCCTATATAGGCAGTGTGGCATTCCTCCCCCCTCCCATATAGGCAATGTGGCACCCCTCCCATTCCCCATATAGGCAATGTGGCATCCCCCCTCCTATTCCCCATAGAAGCAGTGTGGAATTCCCCCCGTTCCCCATAGGCAGTGTAGCACCCTCTCCCATTCCCTATATAGGCAGTGTGGCATTCCTCCCCCCTCCCATTCCCCATATAGCCAATGTGGCCCCCCTCCCATTCCCCATATAGGCAGTGTGGCATCCCTCCTCCTATTCCCCATAGAAGCAGTGTGGCATTCCCCCCATTCCCCATAGGCAGTGTAGCACCCCTCCCATTCCCTATATAGGCAGTGTGGCATTCCTTCCCCCTCCCATTCCCCATATAGGCAATGTGGCATCCCCCCTCCTATTCCCCATAGAAACAGTGTGGCATCCCCCCTCCCCCGTTCCCCATAGGCACCCCATAGCGGCCCCGCCGCTGCTCCTTACTGGCCGGACCGCACAGACACCCAGCCCCGTGAATCGGGTGGGCGTGGCCTGCATCACGTCAGCGCAGGCCCGGCCAGTAAGAAGGAGACAGGGACAGCCACTCCTTCCTCTCCTCCTACTCGGTGCAGGCCATGCCTACCTGCTGCACAGACCCGGCTGTTCACTCCTGCCCTTGCCGGAAGAGGAAGCAGATGGAGGGCAGGAGATGATGGCGGAGCGGCAGGCGCTGCCTCCGTCCCTGCCACTGCTATCACTGCCGCAGCAATAGCACAGGCGGGGACAGGGACAGAGCCTTCTGTCTTCTTCTGGCCTCCTGCAGTGCGGCAGGCAACACGGGAGCACCAGTAACGTGAGTTTAATTTGTTTTTGTTTTTTTACATTCGCCCGATAAGGCGCACTGACATTTTCCCCCCACTTTTGGGAGAAAATTAGTGCGTCTTATAGGGCGAAAAATACAGTATATATGGTGCTGAATTACAGTAAGCAAAATCAGCTGTATTATTTTTTTCATCATGGTGCTTAGGGATGAGCGAATCGATCCGGACGAACCCGGATTCGATCCGAATTTCAGGAAAAATTCGATTCGGATCGAATCCGAATTTCCCCGCGATTCGATCACTCGAAGTTTTCCTTTAACATCCATTCATTTACATTACAGGCATTCTAAGATGGCGGGCGGGACATGTCTGGACATGTATCCCGCGCCAGTGCAAGCTGGGGCAGTCACATGCAGCCTATCAGCAGCCAGCAAGCCCGGTGACGTCACACAGCGGTATTTAACGGCGGCCATCTTGCTTTTCCTCATTTCTCTATTGCATTCGTGACAGACAGACAGAACGCTGTGTAGCTGAGGCAGTTAGACAGGCTGGAGACAGGCTGGAGACAGGGACAGACAGGGACAGGCTGGAGACAGGCAGGAGACAGGCAGGAGACAGACAGGAGACAGACAGAAAGCCAGGGAAAGGTAGGAAAAACGGAGCTGGCTGACAGGGAGATTTTTTTTTTTTCATCCAGCCTTTGTTAGCGTTTTCAGGCTGCTTATAGTAACTAACTGTGCATATATACTGAACTGATCTTAAGTCTGCTGTGAGGCATCCCATTCTGTGACTAAAGCAGCCTCTATTTAATAGCATAATAAACATTTGCACTTATTCTCATAGAAATCAGGCCTGATAAAGACACTTTTGCTGTGCATGCTCTCTGGTTTTTGTGGCACTGGCATCCCATTCTGTGACTAAAGCAGCCTCTATTTAATAGCATAATAAACATTTGCACTTATTCTCATAGAAATCAGGCCTGATAAAGACACTTTTGCTGTGCATGCTCTCTGGTTTTTGTGGCACTGGCATCCCATTCTGTGACTAAAGCAGCCTCTATTTAATAGCATAATAAACATTTGCACTTATTCTCATAGAAATCAGGCCTGATAAAGACACTTTTGCTGTGCATGCTCTCTGGTTTTTGTGGCACTGGCATCCCATTCTGTGACTAAAGCAGCCTCTATTTAATAGCATAATAAACATTTGCACTTATTCTCATAGAAATCAGGCCTGATAAAGACACTTTTGCTGTGCATGCTCTCTGGTTTTTGTGGCACTGGCATCCCATTCTGTGACTAAAGCAGCCTCTATTTAATAGCATAATAAACATTTGCACTTATTCTCATAGAAATCAGGCCTGATAAAGACACTTTTGCTGTGCATGCTCTCTGGTTTTTGTGGCACTGGCATCCCATTCTGTGACTAAAGCAGCCTCTATTTAATAGCATAATAAACATTTGCACTTATTCTCATAGAAATCAGGCCTGATAAAGACACTTTTGCTGTGCATGCTCTCTGGTTTTTGTGGCACTGGCATCCCATTCTGTGACTAAAGCAGCCTCTATTTAATAGCATAATAAACATTTGCACTTATTCTCATAGAAATCAGGCCTGATAAAGACACTTTTGCTGTGCATGCTCTCTGGTTTTTGTGGCACTGGCATCCCATTCTGTGACTAAAGCAGCCTCTATTTAATAGCATAATAAACATTTGCACTTATTCTCATAGAAATCAGGCCTGATAAAGACACTTTTGCTGTGCATGCTCTCTGGTTTTTGTGGCACTGGCATCCCATTCTGTGACTAAAGCAGCCTCTATTTAATAGCACAATAAACATTTGCACTTATTCTCATAGAAATCAGGCCTGATAAAGACACTTTTGCTGTGCATGCTCTCTGGTTTTTGTGGCACTGGCATCCCATTCTGTGACTAAAGCAGCCTCTATTTAATAGCATAATAAACATTTGCACTTATTCTCATAGAAATCAGGCCTGATAAAGACACTTTTGCTGTGCATGCTCTCTGGTTTTTGTGGCACTGGCATCCCATTCTGTGACTAAAGCAGCCTCTATTTAATAGCATAATAAACATTTGCACTTATTCTCATAGAAATCAGGCCTGATAAAGACACTTTTGCTGTGCATGCTCTCTGGTTTTTGTGGCACTGGCATCCCATTCTGTGACTAAAGCAGCCTCTATTTAATAGCACAATAAACATTTGCACTTATTCTCATAGAAATCAGGCCTGATAAAGACACTTTTGCTGTGCATGCTCTCTGGTTTTTGTGGCACTGGCATCCCATTCTGTGACTAAAGCAGCCTCTATTTAATAGCACAATAAACATTTGCACTTATTCTCATAGAAATCAGGCCTGATAAAGACACTTTTGCTGTGCATGCTCTCTGGTTTTTGTGGCACTGGCATCCCATTCTGTGACTAAAGCAGCCTCTATTTAATAGCATAATAAACATTTGCACTTATTCTCATAGAAATCAGGCCTGATAAAGACACTTTTGCTGTGCATGCTCTCTGGTTTTTGTGGCACTGGCATCCCATTCTGTGACTAAAGCAGCCTCTATTTAATAGCACAATAAACATTTGCACTTATTCTCATAGAAATCAGGCCTGATAAAGACACTTTTGCTGTGCATGCTCTCTGGTTTTTGTGGCACTGGCATCCCATTCTGTGACTAAAGCAGCCTCTATTTAATAGCATAATAAACATTTGCACTTATTCTCATAGAAATCAGGCCTGATAAAGACACTTTTGCTGTGCATGCTCTCTGGTTTTTGTGGCACTGGCATCCCATTCTGTGACTAAAGCAGCCTCTATTTAATAGCATAATAAACATTTGCACTTATTCTCATAGAAATCAGGCCTGATAAAGACACTTTTGCTGTGCATGCTCTCTGGTTTTTGTGGCACTGGCATCCCATTCTGTGACTAAAGCAGCCTCTATTTAATAGCATAATAAACATTTGCACTTATTCTCATAGAAATCAGGCCTGATAAAGACACTTTTGCTGTGCATGCTCTCTGGTTTTTGTGGCACTGGCATCCCATTCTGTGACTAAAGCAGCCTCTATTTAATAGCATAATAAACATTTGCACTTATTCTCATAGAAATCAGGCCTGATAAAGACACTTTTGCTGTGCATGCTCTCTGGTTTTTGTGGCACTGGCATCCCATTCTGTGACTAAAGCAGCCTCTATTTAATAGCACAATAAACATTTGCACTTATTCTCATAGAAATCAGGCCTGATAAAGACACTTTTGCTGTGCATGCTCTCTGGTTTTTGTGGCACTGGCATCCCATTCTGTGACTAAAGCAGCCTCTATTTAATAGCATAATAAACATTTGCACTTATTCTCATAGAAATCAGGCCTGATAAAGACACTTTTGCTGTGCATGCTCTCTGGTTTTTGTGGCACTGGCATCCCATTCTGTGACTAAAGCAGCCTCTATTTAATAGCATAATAAACATTTGCACTTATTCTCATAGAAATCAGGCCTGATAAAGACACTTTTGCTGTGCATGCTCTCTGGTTTTTGTGGCACTGGCATCCCATTCTGTGACTAAAGCAGCCTCTATTTAATAGCATAATAAACATTTGCACTTATTCTCATAGAAATCAGGCCTGATAAAGACACTTTTGCTGTGCATGCTCTCTGGTTTTTGTGGCACTGGCATCCCATTCTGTGACTAAAGCAGCCTCTATTTAATAGCACAATAAACATTTGCACTTATTCTCATAGAAATCAGGCCTGATAAAGACACTTTTGCTGTGCATGCTCTCTGGTTTTTGTGGCACTGGCATCCCATTCTGTGACTAAAGCAGCCTCTATTTAATAGCATAATAAACATTTGCACTTATTCTCATAGAAATCAGGCCTGATAAAGACACTTTTGCTGTGCATGCTCTCTGGTTTTTGTGGCACTGGCATCCCATTCTGTGACTAAAGCAGCCTCTATTTAATAGCATAATAAACATTTGCACTTATTCTCATAGAAATCAGGCCTGATAAAGACACTTTTGCTGTGCATGCTCTCTGGTTTTTGTGGCACTGGCATCCCATTCTGTGACTAAAGCAGCCTCTATTTAATAGCACAATAAACATTTGCACTTATTCTCATAGAAATCAGGCCTGATAAAGACACTTTTGCTGTGCATGCTCTCTGGTTTTTGTGGCACTGGCATCCCATTCTGTGACTAAAGCAGCCTCTATTTAATAGCATAATAAACATTTGCACTTATTCTCATAGAAATCAGGCCTGATAAAGACACTTTTGCTGTGCATGCTCTCTGGTTTTTGTGGCACTGGCATCCCATTCTGTGACTAAAGCAGCCTCTATTTAATAGCATAATAAACATTTGCACTTATTCTCATAGAAATCAGGCCTGATAAAGACACTTTTGCTGGCCAAAGCCCTACTGGACCCTGCCAGGTCGATTCCTGCCCGGGGCATCCCATTCTGTGACTACAGCAGCCTCTGTTTAAGACCATATAAGCATTTGCTCTTATCATATTTGAAATTAGCCTGATAAAGACACTTTTGCTGGCCAAAGCCCTACTGGACCCTGCCAGGTCCATTCCTGCCCAGGGCATCCCATTCTGTGACTAAAGCAGCCTCTGTTTAAGACCATATAAGCATTTGCTCTTATTATATTTATATTATAAGACACTTTTGCTGGGCATAGGCTTACTGCTGCCTGCCAGGTGCACTTCTGTTGAGGCATCCCATTCTGTAACATAGCATACCCCTCTTTATTTACACTAAGCAGCTCTCTTATTTACACTAAGCAGGCCTGTTGGAGGCTGAGTGTTACTGCTCACTTTTGGTGTGCATTATATTCTGTTTTATATAGACCCACTGCTGCCTGGGGGTTCTTAAAATATCACCTACTACCACGCCAGTTAGACTATGTCGGGCAGACAAGTGCCTGGAAGTGAAAAGAGGAGTGGCAGAGGCCAAGATTCCGCAGGCAGAGCTCGCATCAGACTGGGGGCCAGTAGCAGCAGGAGTCACGCTGAGAGACCTAATCTGCCAGTATCTGCTAGCGGTCGGGTCTCCACCAGTAACGCATCTGCCGTGGTAGATTGGCTGACGCGCTCATCAACAACATCATCACAACTTACATCTGAGACCCCCAGTCTAGGGTCGGTAGGTTCCTCTGACACAACCCTGAGTTGGCATGCCCCGAGAGCAGTCCCTGTCCTCCCATTGCCTCTGTCCTACGCCGTTCCCTCCCCCAGCGACGTATCCTATGCTTTGGGTTCAGCTCCACTCTTTAGTGAGGAGGACGATCAGATACAGGAGGACAGTCAGCAGCTACTGCCCAGCCAAGAAATGGAGGTGGCTTCTTTAGCTAGGCAGACAAATAGTGATGTGGACAGTGTCGTGGGTGCTGCGAGCGTTCCAGCTCCTGCGCCAGACACTGTTGACGAATCCACGAACATCAGTGACGTACAGCCACAACCCGGTGATGATGATGATGATGACGATGAAGCCGATCGCACTTGGGAGCCGGGTGATGAAGGGGCTTCATCGTCATCATCAGGAGAAGAGGGGCGCAGGTTGCCCCGGAGTCAGCAGCTGAGGCAGCAAGGTGGTAGCAGTCAGCATGGGGGCACAATTCCAAAGGCTGGAGCCGGCCGGGGCCGGGGCCGGGGTAGAGCACCTGCTGTGCGGCAGTCTACCTTATCGGGAGGTAGTGGAGCAGGGGTTCCTGGAGTTGGCAACAGCAGCAGTGAATCAGTGAGGCTAGGGGGTGGGAAAAGTAGCTACTCGGCAGTGTGGCAGTTTTTCCTGAGGCATCCGCAGGAGGGTAACATGGCCACATGCAAGATATGTAGGCAAAAGGTGAAGCGTGGCCAGGGTCCAAATGTTGGCACCACGGCCCTGCGTCAACATATGATGCGTCACCATAAAACGACCTGGGAGAACCGAGGCTCCCAAGGGGTGGTCCAGTCTGCTTCCTCACCAAGTGAGCTCCCAATTTCTGCCAGCCAAGGCTCCAGCACCTCAGCCGAAGGCAGCTGTGCGTCACACCCATCCTCTGTCGCTCCTGCTCCTCCTCCTCCTCCTCCAAGTCATGCATCCCGCCAGCAATCCATCAGCGAAGCCATGTCCAAGAGACAGCAGTATGCGCCCACTCATCCTACGGCGCAGAAGCTGAATGTGCTCCTGTCCAAGTTGCTGGTGCTGCAGTCGCTCCCTTTTCAGGTGGTGGAATCTGCACCTTTCAGAGAACTGATGGCTTGTGCCGAGCCGAGGTGGAGAGTCCCAAGCCGTCATTTCTTTGCCAAGAAGGCAGTACCAGCGCTGCACACTTTTGTTGAACAGAAGGTGGGCCAGTCCTTGAGCCTGTCGGTGTGTAGCAAAATACATGGCAGCGCCGACATCTGGAGCTGTAACTACGGTCAGGGGCAGTACATGTCGTTTACGGCCCACTGGGTGAATGTGGTCCCTTTGCAGCAGCAACTTGGACAGGTCACGCCGCTTCGGCCTCCGCGCTCTCTGCCCATTGGGCCTGTGACACCGTGCGACTCGGCCTCCTCATCCTCCGCCATCTCCTCACCCTCCACTGTAGGCTCAAGTCTCAGTGCCCCTCCAGTCTACCATGTGTGCAGGGCACGGAGGTGTCACGCAGTGCTTCACATGGTTTGTCTTGGCGAACGGAGTCACACAGGGGAGGAACTGCTTAAATGTATTCATCAGGAAATCCAAACATGGCTTACTCCGAGAAAACTTAAAATGGGAATCATGGTTACCGACAATGGGAAGAACATTTTGTCTGCGCTGCGCCAAGGAAGCCTGACCCATGCCCCCTGCATGGCTCACGTCTTCAATCTGGTTGTCAAGCGGTTTCTGAAGTGTTCCCCCCATCTGCAGGACATCCTAACAACTTCACGGAAACTTTGCATGCACTTCAGCCACTCCTACACCGCCAAACACACCCTTCTTGAGCTACAGCGTCAGAATGGTATCCCCCAACATAGTCTGATTTGCGATGTTTCCACCCGTTGGAATTCCACCCTTCACATGTTGGACCGATTATATGAACAGAGAAAAGCCATCACGGATTTCCTGATGATCCAAGCAGATAGGGGGACTCCCCTGTGTAACTTCAATGTCAACCAGTGGCAGCTCATACGTGACACCTGCCGTTTGCTCAGGCCCTTTGAGGAAGCCACTTTATTTGTCAGTCGGCAGGATTACGGGATGAACGACGTGATTCCACTGCTTCATGTACTACAGCACATGTTGGAAACCATGGCTGGTCAGGGCACTGGAGACATGGCGTTTACATCTTACGGCCACATGAACCCCGTTGGAGCTGAACTGGAGGAGGAGGAGGAGGAAGAGGAGGAGGAGGAGTTGCCCAGCGAAACACAGTTTAGGCTTGGCGAAATGGCTGGTTTATCTAGTCAGCGGACAGGAGAGGAGGAGCAGGAGCAGCCAGAGGAGCTAGAGGTTTTTGAGGAAGGAGAGACAGAGGACCCGGGCACACCGTGGCAGTATGCAGTGGAGATGGAGACAGGTAGTCCATCCGAGTCACTTGCGCAAATGGCACGAAGCATGCTCACATGCTTGCGTAGTGACCCCAGAATTGTTTCCATCTGTCGGCGGGATGACTTCTGGCTGTCCACCTTATTGGACCCTCGCTTCCGGCACAAAATGGGGGCATTTTTTAAACCCACCGAGAGGGAGGACAAACTCAACTACTACAAAGACATTCTACGTAGGCAGTTGGCCGATGCCTATCTGCGCTATGGTCCATACTCTCGCAGGTCTGACTCGAGGGGACCTCTGCGCTCACCTTCCACTGCCATGGCCGCTGGGGGGGTTGGCAGCAGCAGCAGCAGAAGCTCCATCAGCAGCAGCAGCCTCAGTCTTCAGTCGCTAATGAGTAGCTTTCTACACCCGCATAGTGAGGCTACTCATGAGCAGCAGGAAGACCTGGAGCAGGACCTGAACCAGCAGGTCATGTCATACTTTGACATGACCATGCCAACACACCTTGAGGATCCGCTGGACTTCTGGGCAGCCAAACTTGATTTGTGGCCGCAACTAGCAGAGTTTGCCCTGGAAAAGCTGTCCTGCCCGGCAAGTAGCGTGCCATCTGAGCGGGTGTTTAGTGCGGCGGGGGCCATAGTTACGGCGAGGAGAACTCGTCTGTCAACTAAAAATGTGGAGAGACTCACCTTTGTCAAAATGAATCAGGGATGGATCAGCCAGGATTTCCACCCACCAATGCCTGATGCATGCGACTAGATTCAGCATGGTGCCACGTTTTACACTTTACAAATGGTGCAAAACATATTTATGTCTTTAGGCCATTTTTTGGGCTCCTGCTGCTGCTACTGCCAACTTCTGCCAACTCCAGGGTGTGATTCATCCAATTTTTGGGCTCCTGAAGCCAACTCCAGTGTATATTTGGGCTCCTGCTGCTGCTACTGCCAACTTCTGCCAACTCCAGGGTGTGATTCATCCAATTTTTGGGCTCCTGAAGCCAACTCCAGTGTATATTTGGGCTCCTGCTGCTACTACTGTCAACTCCTGCCAACTCCAGGGTGTGATTCATCCAATTTTTGGGCTCCTGAGGCCAACTCCAGTGTATATTTGGGCTCCTGCTGCTGCTACTGTCAACTCCTGCCAACTCCAGGGTGTGATTCATCCAATTTTTGGGCTCCTGAAGCCAACTCCAGTGTATATTTGGGCTCCTGCTGCTACTACTGCCAACTTCTGCCAACTCCAGGGTGTGATTCATCCAATTTTTGGGCTCCTGAAGCCAACTCCAGTGTATATTTGGGCTCCTGCTGCTGCTACTGTCAACTCCTGCCAACTCCAGGGTGTGATTCATCCAATTTTTGGGCTCCTGAAGCCAACTCCAGTGTATATTTGGGCTCCTGCTGCTGCTACTGCCAACTTCTGCCAACTCCAGGGTGTGATTCATCCAATTTTTGGGCTCCTGAAGCCAACTCCAGTGTATATTTGGGCTCCTGCTGCTACTACTGCCAACTTCTGCCAACTCCAGGGTGTGATTCATCCAATTTTTGGGCTCCTGAAGCCAACTCCAGTGTATATTTGGGCTCCTGCTGCTGCTACTGTCAACTCCTGCCAACTCCAGGGTGTGATTCATCCAATTTTTGGGCTCCTGAAGCCAACTCCAGTGTATATTTGGGCTCCTGCTGCTGCTACTGCCAACTTCTGCCAACTCCAGGGTGTGATTCATCCAATTTTTGGGCTCCTGAAGCCAACTCCAGTGTATATTTGGGCTCCTGCTGCTGCTGCTGCTGCCAACTTCTGCCAACTCCAGGGTGTGATTCATCCAATTTTTGGGCTCCTGAAGCCAACTCCAGTGTATATTTGGGCTCCTGCTGCTGCTGCTGCTGCCAACTTCTGCCAACTCCAGGGTGTGATTCATCCAATTTTTGGGCTCCTGAAGCCAACTCCAGTGTATATTTGGGCTCCTGCTGCTGCTACTGTCAACTCCTGCCAACTCCAGGGTGTGATTCATCCAATTTTTGGGCTCCTGAGGCCAACTCCAGTGTATATTTGGGCTCCTGCTGCTGCTACTGTCAACTCCTGCCAACTCCAGGGTGTGATTCATCCAATTTTTGGGCTCCTGAAGCCAACTCCAGTGTATATTTGGGCTCCTGCTGCTGCTGCTGCTGCCAACTTCTGCCAACTCCAGGGTGTGATTCATCCAATTTTTGGGCTCCTGAAGCCAACTCCAGTGTATATTTGGGCTCCTGCTGCTGCTACTGTCAACTCCTGCCAACTCCAGGGTGTGATTCATCCAATTTTTGGGCTCCTGAAGCCAACTCCAGTGTATATTTGGGCTCCTGCTGCTGCTACTGCCAACTTCTGCCAACTCCAGGGTGTGATTCATCCAATTTTTGGGCTCCTGAAGCCAACTCCAGTGTATATTTGGGCTCCTGCTGCTACTACTGCCAACTTCTGCCAACTCCAGGGTGTGATTCATCCAATTTTTGGGCTCCTGAGGCCAACTCCAGTGTATATTTGGGCTCCTGCTGCTGCTACTGCCAACTTCTGCCAACTCCAGGGTGTGATTCATCCAATTTTTGGGCTCCTGAAGCCAACTCCAGTGTATATTTGGGCTCCTGCTGCTACTACTGCCAACTTCTGCCAACTCCAGGGTGTGATTCATCCAATTTTTGGGCTCCTGAGGCCAACTCCAGTGTATATTTGGGCTCCTGCTGCTGCTACTGTCAACTCCTGCCAACTCCAGGGTGTGATTCATCCAATTTTTGGGCTCCTGAGGCCAACTCCAGTGTATATTTGGGCTCCTGCTGCTGCTGCTGCTGCCAACTTCTGCCAACTCCAGGGTGTGATTCATCCAATTTTTGGGCTCCTGAAGCCAACTCCAGTGTATATTTGGGCTCCTGCTGCTGCTACTGTCAACTCCTGCCAACTCCAGGGTGTGATTCATCCAATTTTTGGGCTCCTGAAGCCAACTCCAGTGTATATTTGGGCTCCTGCTGCTGCTACTGCCAACTTCTGCCAACTCCAGGGTGTGATTCATCCAATTTTTGGGCTCCTGAAGCCAACTCCAGTGTATATTTGGGCTCCTGCTGCTACTACTGCCAACTTCTGCCAACTCCAGGGTGTGATTCATCCAATTTTTGGGCTCCTGAAGCCAACTCCAGTGTATATTTGGGCTCCTGCTGCTGCTACTGTCAACTCCTGCCAACTCCAGGGTGTGATTCATCCAATTTTTGGGCTCCTGAGGCCAACTCCAGTGTATATTTGGGCTCCTGCTGCTGCTACTGTCAACTCCTGCCAACTCCAGGGTGTGATTCATCCAATTTTTGGGCTCCTGAAGCCAACTCCAGTGTATATTTGGGCTCCTGCTGCTGCTGCCAACTTCTGCCAACTCCAGGGTGTGATTCATCCAATTTTTGGGCTCCTGAAGCCAACTCCAGTGTATATTTGGGCTCCTGCTGCTGCTACTGTCAACTCCTGCCAACTCCAGGGTGTGATTCATCCAATTTTTGGGCTCCTGAAGCCAACTCCAGTGTATATTTGGGCTCCTGCTGCTGCTACTGCCAACTTCTGCCAACTCCAGGGTGTGATTCATCCAATTTTTGGGCTCCTGAAGCCAACTCCAGTGTATATTTGGGCTCCTGCTGCTACTACTGCCAACTTCTGCCAACTCCAGGGTGTGATTCATCCAATTTTTGGGCTCCTGAGGCCAACTCCAGTGTATATTTGGGCTCCTGCTGCTGCTACTGCCAACTTCTGCCAACTCCAGGGTGTGATTCATCCAATTTTTGGGCTCCTGAAGCCAACTCCAGTGTATATTTGGGCTCCTGCTGCTACTACTGCCAACTTCTGCCAACTCCAGGGTGTGATTCATCCAATTTTTGGGCTCCTGAGGCCAACTCCAGTGTATATTTGGGCTCCTGCTGCTGCTACTGTCAACTCCTGCCAACTCCAGGGTGTGATTCATCCAATTTTTGGGCTCCTGAGGCCAACTCCAGTGTATATTTGGGCTCCTGCTGCTGCTGCTGCTGCCAACTTCTGCCAACTCCAGGGTGTGATTCATCCAATTTTTGGGCTCCTGAAGCCAACTCCAGTGTATATTTGGGCTCCTGCTGCTGCTACTGTCAACTCCTGCCAACTCCAGGGTGTGATTCATCCAATTTTTGGGCTCCTGAAGCCAACTCCAGTGTATATTTGGGCTCCTGCTGCTGCTACTGCCAACTTCTGCCAACTCCAGGGTGTGATTCATCCAATTTTTGGGCTCCTGAAGCCAACTCCAGTGTATATTTGGGCTCCTGCTGCTACTACTGCCAACTTCTGCCAACTCCAGGGTGTGATTCATCCAATTTTTGGGCTCCTGAGGCCAACTCCAGTGTATATTTGGGCTCCTGCTGCTGCTACTGCCAACTTCTGCCAACTCCAGGGTGTGATTCATCCAATTTTTGGGCTCCTGAAGCCAACTCCAGTGTATATTTGGGCTCCTGCTGCTACTACTGCCAACTTCTGCCAACTCCAGGGTGTGATTCATCCAATTTTTGGGCTCCTGAGGCCAACTCCAGTGTATATTTGGGCTCCTGCTGCTGCTGCTGCCAACTTCTGCCAACTCCAGGGTGTGATTCATCCAATTTTTGGGCTCCTGAAGCCAACTCCAGTGTATATTTGGGCTCCTGCTGCTACTACTGTCAACTCCTGCCAACTCCAGGGTGTGATTCATCCAATTTTTGGGCTCCTGAGGCCAACTCCAGTGTATATTTGTGCTCCTGCTGCTGCTGCTGCCAACTTCTGCCAACTCCAGGGTGTGATTCATCCAATTTTTGTGCTCCTGAGGCCAACTCCAGTGTATATTTGGGCTCCTGCTCCTGCTGCTGCCAACTTCTGCCAACTCCAGGGTGTGATTCATCCAATTTTTGGGCTCCTGAAGCCAACTCCAGTGTATATTTGGGCTCCTGCTGCTGCTGCTGCTGCCAACTTCTGCCAACTCCAGGGTGTGATTCATCCAATTTTTGGGCTCCTGAAGCCAACTCCAGTGTATATTTGGGCTCCTGCTGCTACTACTGCCAACTTCTGCCAACTCCAGGGTGTGATTCATCCAATTTTTGGGCTCCTGAGGCCAACTCCAGTGTATATTTGGGCTCCTGCTGCTGCTGCTGCCAACTTCTGCCAACTCCAGGGTGTGATTCATCCAATTTTTGGGCTCCTGAAGCCAACTCCAGTGTATATTTGGGCTCCTGCTGCTACTACTGTCAACTCCTGCCAACTCCAGGGTGTGATTCATCCAATTTTTGGGCTCCTGAGGCCAACTCCAGTGTATATTTGGGCTCCTGCTGCTGCTGCTGCCAACTTCTGCCAACTCCAGGGTGTGATTCATCCAATTTTTGGGCTCCTGAGGCCAACTCCAGTGTATATTTGGGCTCCTGCTGCTGCTGCTGCCAACTTCTGCCAACTCCAGGGTGTGATTCATCCAATTTTTGGGCTCCTGAGGCCAACTCCAGTGTATATTTGGGCTCCTGCTTCTGCTGCTGCCAACTTCTGCCAACTCCAGGGTGTGATTCATCCAATTTTTGGGCTCCTGAAGCCAACTCCAGTGTATATTTGGGCTCCTGCTGCTGCTGCCAACTTCTGCCAACTCCAGGGTGTGATTCATCCAATTTTTGGGCTCCTGAGGCCAACTCCAGTGTATATTTGGGCTCCTTCTGCCCCTCATAGTGATGCCACTTCAACTCTCTGCAATTGTGCCGCTCTGCGATTCTATTAGCGATGCCTCTGATCTGCATGTGATATTTCTTCAAAGTATTATTTAACAAACCCAGCACGCATCCTGTGCGTGTTACAGCAAGGCTGAATGGTTTACAACCCTATTGAGGCTGTAGGAGGCTCAGAAATAGCCGTTTTTAATAGCGATTCGTCGCGAATTTATTCGGGTCGAAACGATTTTTGTCGGAAAATTCGGCGAATCAGTCGAATCGAATTTTTCAAAAGTTCGCTCATCTCTAATGGTGCTGAATCAACCCTTACCTCTTCCTTTCTTTTTCTTACAAGCAGGAAGGGATGAGGTTTAGTAATATTCATCCATTCATTCCAGAATCCGTGGAAATCTTTCATTTGCCGGCTATATATTGCCCATATTTTCTAGCTGAATTTCTTTAACATTTAATGGAAATTTACTTTGCATTCTAGAGTTTTTGCTTAAGGGCAAAAGGAAATCACAAAATAATGATATATCTAAAATCGAATAACTTTTTACCTGATTTCTATCAGTTGCATAATTTGTTGAGTAAAATGTAGCTATGTTCAACACCAAAAATTGAGCAGTGTATTGAGTTTTAATGTATACGGTAATATACAGTAATTATAGTAATATATCACTTATTTCAGGGCCATCAGTGGGTTTAGCACAAGGCTTTTATGAAATGGAAAGTTTAGACATTTGTTTCTGGTATTTAGGTGGCAGAAACGGAACTTCAGCCAGCCAAAATGGTATACTTTAATGGTATTACATTTCATGGATATACAAAAAGGTCCAAAGAAGCACAGTGCATTTTCTTTTTGTTCATTGGTGTATTGTTTTTATTCTTATACATGTTGTAACCCCTTTCATATCATAAGCTGTCTATGAGCTTTCATAGATGTTTCATTGATGTCTATTTATAGGCATTGATAGTGCAGCCGGTTGTATAATGCGTTGACTGCCAACTGTTGCCTAGTTTTGTATGTAAATTGTAAAAATAAATGCCATTGTTTGTATACAGCAGACACTCTTGTTTGTACCATACACCATGTAGTAGTGTGTCTCCTTCGATCAAAGTTAGCTTAATTAAAGTGGACCATCACCCTCGGGTGATCGGCCCGGGAATCTATAAGATTCCCGGGCCGATCACCTCCCTCCCCGCGGGACATCCGAGATCGGGATGTCCCGCGGGGTGAAACCCCCCCAAACACCCCAAACCCCCTTACCTTATCTTCCGTCTGTGAATGGCGGCCGGCGCGGGCGCGCGCGCGTCAAGAGGGACGCGCGGGAGGCGGCGGCGGAGGAGCCGCTTGTCCGCGGCTGTCAAATCCCTTGTCCGTCGGTGCTAGGAGTGGGGAGAGGTGAGTTTTTAGGGTGATCGGGGGGGTTTCACACAGCGGGGCACCCCGATCGGGGGTGCCCCACCGAAGTGGACCAAGACCCAGGATAGTCAAAATCCTGGGTGTTGGTCCACTTTAAGCATTTGCTGTGGGTCACTGAGGTTTGGACCAGGTATTTCCAAAGGTTTATTTAGAATTACCCCAACAGTGTGGTGTTCCATACAACTACTCAAGAAAAACAGTTAATTAATGTGCAAGGTGCAGTAGCCGAATCAAATGATAGAATTACTAATGTCCAAAACTTTAAATAGCAGTAAAACGTATACAACAGATATACACAATATAAGGACTGTACTAAAACAGTTGTGTGGCTCAGACTATTCATTGTCAGCTGAACAGCATGAAGTGTGTGTGTGTGTGTGTGTTTTATGGCATATCTCTGCTACAAGTGGTTAGATTGTTGCCCGGGCTGAGCATCTGGATAAGCTGCAGAAGAAAACTCTTAAAGTGGACCAACACCCAGGATTTTGACTATCCTGGGTTTTGGACCACTTCCCCGGGACACTCTGATCGGGGGTGCCCCACTATGTGAAACCCCCCAGATCGCTAGCTTCAACTCACCTCACCTCACTCTTACGGCGCATGCGCGGCCGCTCGTCCAATCAGCGTGCTCGGAACCGCTGAGGTATGTGCGTCAAAGCAACGTCTTACCTCAGCGGCTCTGAGCACACTGGCGGCCGGATCTCGCGCTTCCCTCTAACAGGCCACCGCGGGCACACGCCCTGCTAGAGAGAGGCGGCCGCAGCCGACGCATGCGCCGTTGGACCGGGATTCAGGTAAGTGCCGTGGGCGTCCTAGGGGGTTACACACAGTGAGGCATCCCGATTTTGGATACCCCGCGGGGAGGGATTGGATTGGGAATCTCTAAAATTCCCCCTGGGTGTTGGTCCACTTTAATCAGTCTCTCAGTATTGTCCCTCATGCTGCGGAAGCATTTCTCCGATTGCTGCAATAAGAAGAGAAGGTTTTCCAGGCCAATTATCTTCCAGGCCCTTTTCTGACACTGGTTTCCATATATGGTCTTCTGATCAGGGAATACTGCTCGAATTGTGCCTTCAGCTGTTCGCAATACTACCTGAAGAGCCTGCCTGTACTGTTGGTACAGGCTCGATGACAGACATTTTGAAGCATGTTGGAAGCTCAGATTGTGCTATAGAGATTGAATATTTGAGTGAACACTGGGGCAAGCTTGCCAACACTTGAGATACCATCGGTTCCTGATGCTTTCCTTGTGTTTATTCTTCTAAAGGCTTCCTCACTTCAAGGTCTAAAATGATTAGGTCCTAAACTTGCACCTTTGTCTTGACTTATTATGTTTGTCTTGACTTATTCTGTTTGTCTTAAGGAGGTGTCTGTGATTTTAGTTCCTTCTGTGGCAATATTGGTGGCGGTGTTAAAGTGGACAAAAAAGATGTTTGTATTGTTTTCTAGTGACATGTCTCTTGCAATGACAATTCTGGAGAGTGGTACATTGTAGTCTGTGATAATTCTCAAGCCCTGCCATAGACTCTTAGCTACTCCATTTCACACATTTCTTCATATTGTTGTCATTTATTCCTGGTGCCTGCAGTTCTTTAAAATAATCTAACTGTGCACAGGGTTCTAACAGACCTCAGGTGCCTCTGCTGTGTAAAGATATTTCTATCCCCCCATTTCTGTAAACTTTGGTGTATTTTTAGTCAACAGAAGACAAGCATCTGGATGTGAACGTTTCCTAAAATGGTCTTTGGGACCTGATGGCTATAAAGAAATTAAGCAGGCCTAACTGTAGGTGGCACTGCACAGTCAAGGAAGACTGATTTAAACCTATTATACCATATTTTCGCCATATAAGACGCACTTACTTTCCCCCAAAAGTGGGGGGGGGAATGCCAGTGCGCCTTATCGGGCTAATGTAAAAAAAATAAAAATAAAATTAAACTCACCCGTTCCCGGCGCTCCCACGTTGCCTGCCGCACTGCAGGAGGCCAGAAGAAGACAGAAGAGCGGTGGGCTCTGTCCCCGCCACTGCTATTGCTGAGGCAGTGATCGCAGCGGCAGAGACGGAGACAGCGCCTGCCGCTCCACCATCATCACCTGCCCTCCAGCTGCTGCCTCTTCCGGCAAGGGCAGGAGTGAACAGCCGGGTCCGTGCAGCAGGTGAGTGTGGCCTGCATCGCGTAGGTGCAGGCCACGCCCACTCGCTGCATGGACCCGGCTGTTCACTGCTGCCCTTGACGGAAGAGGCAGCAGAGAAGTTGCGGAAGAGAGGAAGGAGCGTCTGTCCCTGTCCCCGCCGCTCCTTCTTACTGGCCGGGCCGCACAGACACCCGGCTCCATAGAATGGGTGGGCGTGGCCTGCGACGTGAAGCACGCCGACGCCCACCTGATTCACGGGGCCGGGTGTCTGCACGGCCCGGCCAGTAAGGAGCAGCTGCGGGGACGCACCTCCATCTTCAACGCGGGATGAACATGTGAGTTTATTTTTTTTTATTTGTTATTGTGTGCCTATGGGGAACGGGGGGAGGGTGTAACACTGCTTCTATGGGGAATAGGAGGGGGGTGCCACACTGCCTATATGGGGAATAGGAGGGAGGGTGCCACATTGCCTATATGGGGAATATGAGGGGGGTGCCACATTGCCTATATGGGGAATATGAGGGGGGTGCCACATTGCCTATATGGGGAATATGAGGGGGGGTGCCACATTGCATATATGGGGAATAGGAGGGGGGTGCCACATTGCCTATATGGGGAATATGAGGGGGGTGCCACATTGCCTATATGGGGAATAGGAGGGGGGGTGCCACATTGCCTATATGGGGAATATGAGGGGGTGCCACATTGCCTATATGGGGGATAGGAGTGAGGTGCCACATTGCCTATATGGGGAATATGAGGGGGGTGCCACATTGCCTATATGGGGAATATAAGGGGGGTGCCACATTGCCTATATGGGGAATAGAAGGGGGTGCCACACTGCCTATATGAGGAATGGGTGGGGGAATGATACACTGCCTATATGGGGAATGGGAGGTGGGAATGCCACACTGCCTATATGGAGAATGGGAGGGGGGATGCCACACTGCCTATATGGAGAATGGGAGGGGGGAATGCCACACTGCCTATATGGGGAATGGGATGGGGGGAATGCCACACTGCCTATGGGAATGGGATGGGGGGAAATCCACTCTGCCTATGTGAAGGGGGAATGACACACTGGCTATTGGGAATGGGAGGGGGATTACTGAAATTGGAGGATACTGCACTTTGCCTTTTATTTGGTTAAAAATATTATTTTTCTTATTTTCCTCCCCAAAATCCTGGGTGCGTCTTATAGGGCGAAAAATATGGTACTTTCAATGCAGTTGGAATGCAATGCTGAACCGATCCCCCCCCCCCCCCCCCCCGCGCCCCCTGCCTGTCATTTTGCACTCAGGTTTTTACAAGAGATGGGCCTACCTCACAGGTTTCCTTTAGTTCTATTACTTTGCCATGTGCACCTGGGGGGGATTTAAAATAGAAGTGAGATTTAAAAAACTGCATTCCTGGACTGGAGTGGCCCTTTAACTGTACACAGGGTCCTAGCCAGCCTCAGATCTCTCTGCTTTGTAAAGATGGCTCTAACTGCTGTAAGTTTTAATGTTCCTTTAGTCAACAAAAGTCAAGCATCTGTATGTAGTAATGTACCGCGTTAGCCATTCAAAGAAAAATAGAAAGTGAAGAAATAAGGTGCTACCTTACAGGCTAACTGAGTTTATTTAAGGTAAGCTTTCGAGAAAACGTAGTTCTCTTCAGCAGACATGATGTTATCAATAACATCATGTCTTACGAAGATAACATAATGAATGATACAGAGAACGAAGTCTTCTCAAAAGATTAGCTTAAATATACTCAGTCTGAAATGTATTTATACATTTTCTAAAGCATCTGGATGTGTAATGTAAATGTGGATGTGAAGCCTTTGATGTGCCTGTTGTTTCCTAAAGTGCTCCAAGGGGCTTGTGGGCTGTAAAGGAACTCCACTTGCATTTTGTTCCTAATAGGTTAGCAGGGGATCTGCTCACATTCCACTGTAAATTTTAGGAGAGTAAGCTTTAAAATGAATTATCATCAGCAAACATAATGTATAATGATATGTGTATGCATTTTATTGCCTATGTGTTCTTGTCTGCTCAGATTTTGCATTAGTGCACAAACTGTGCCTGGACTGGAGCAAGGATTATGGTTTAGACTGATTTGCAGGGATTTAAAATTGCATTGGCTTTGATACAGAATTGCCTTTATATATATATAAACGGAGCTACCTACAAAATTATCTCCAAAAAAAAACTTCTCATATGCTCGTGTGTGTGTGTGTGTGTGTGTGTGTGTGTGTGTGTGTGTGTGTGTGTGTGTATATGCTCAGGGCCGGATCAAGGTTTATGTGGGCCCTCGGGTGGCATGGTCTCAGTGGGCCCCTCTGCAGTGGTCAGGGCTCAGGGGATAGGGATGGATGGGGCAGAGGTGACATACAACCAATGGGCAGAGCTGATGAGACAGGGATGGATGAAGCAGAGAGACAGAGAAAAGGAAGTGTGGGCACTGTGTAACTTGCATTACCTTCTTCCAGCGTGTGCAGTACTTCTTGTTGCAATGATGGGGCCAGAGGCAGGGTGATGACACGTATCTGGGGATTGGGGCTTGCAGGGAAACTCATCTCTATGGGGCAGCGCTGGTACTAGATCAACACACAAGCCAGTGCAGGGCTGAGCAGAAGGGGCGGGGCCACTGCACCACCAATGTAAGAGCGTGCAGCTCCGCCTCGTTATGAGGTTAGTGACGACCAGCTCATTGCAGGGAGACAGCGCAGGGGCCCGATGCAATGTTAGTGGCAAAAAAAGTTTAAGTTCTTTAACCACATGGGGCCTGCAGTCATTGGGCCCTCCTGGGGGGTGGGGACCCTTGGCAGCTGACGGGGCTTGCCAGGTGCTGATGCCAGTTCTGTATACGCTAATCTGTATATCGGCTTTACATCTAGTTAATATTCCACTTCAAAAGAATAACTCTCCACGCTTCTGGATTAACTCTATTTTCCATTTTCCAAATAGTAATTCTCATTTAATCCGGTGCTTGTGTATTCCAAAGATGTCAACTATTGGCAAGAAAAAAAAATAGTGCAAAACCTTTCAATAAATTATTTTAAATTATTCCAAAAATGCACTCATGTTTTAAAAAAAGAAACCAGTATAACACAAATATGTAATCTACAGGTATATCCATTGGCTGAAGCAGTAGCCATCAGTAGCTCACACCCCAGGGAGTACATCAAAAGTAATTCCATCGCTTGAACGTATCTCCTTCAAGACAAGCCATGAATCCCAGTAGATGACACATTATATGGGCTCTACAGAGCAAGCTTTCCATGCTGTCCTACTGACCACTCCCATCTGTGGAATGAATCAGCATTACTGTCACTTCTACATCACATCACAGCTGTATATGACTTTTCACCCCATTGGAAAAACTAATGAGAACTGTTATGTTAGTTTAAAATCATTTCCAAAAGTTAATTTAAAATTCATCTAGCACGGATTATATTTCTATATGTGGAGGATAATTTTGATATCATTATTTAAGATTGTTTATGTTACATCAGATATTGATTGGGTTTGTAAAGGTACAGGGATATTTGCACCAGGAAGAAAAGAATAACACATTTGATTAGGTAAGAAGGCTGGAAATATTAAGAAGAACACAGATCATTAGCTACATCTATATTGCTGGGTTAATGCAGTTTGCATTTATGACAGTAGATTACGTTGTTACATATATCTATGAGCAGTCTCTATTGTGTATTCTCTACTGCATGTTGTATTTCCTGTACATTAAAGGAGCAGTATCGCGAAATTTGCATTAAAAAAGATAAATAATTAAATAGCCACACAATAGCTTCTAACATGTGTATAAATAATGTGGCGATAGAAAAAGGAAAAATATATGCCTTACTTTAAAATTGTATAATGACAATGGCACACTCCATTTGTTGAATAGGGGGATCTGCTGGGTTGGATTTAGTGAGCTGCTTCATTTAGCCCACTGGTCTCCTAGCAACACTTTACCTCAGAGGCTGACACTGTAATCAGTGGTAACGGCTGTGTGTGTGTGAGGTGCTGCTTTTGTTATGAGACCAGGTGACTCAAATGTGTAAAATCTATACAAAATAAACTAAACTGACTGAAAATAACTGAAATTCTTCTTTGAATAACTGTGCAGGAAAATCTAAAGGTATAAAACACTTAGTGGCCAACCCTGAAGTCTATAAGACCCGGCCATTGACCTTCCCCCTTGGGCATTCTAAATCGGGATGCCCCACTGTGTGAAACGACCCCTGGATAACCACAGATCCCCCCATTTTTCTGGCGCGCTCACGCAGATAGTCATTTAGACAGGCCGGCCGGCCAGGAAGGCTACTGCTCAAGCTCCCCATATGTGTGCAAACAGCGCTGATTGGATGAGAGCCCGCGCATGCACTTAGGGACAGGGAAAGGTACGTTTTCACAGGCAAACTTGGGGATTTCACATATCAGGGCATCCCAAGTCGGGATGCCCCTAGGGGCACAAAACAAAACTCCAGATAGTGAAAATCCTGGGTTGGGCTTTGCTCAAAACACATAAAGCTGAAAGAAAGATCATATGGAAAAATGTGTTGAGAAAAGATAGAGAAAATGGTAAACTGAAAGATTCTGCAGCAGAGCCAACATGAAGGGAAAACTGTCAAAATATAACTCCCCCCCCCCAAAAAAAAAACTGGCGAGTCTGAGATTCGAACCAATAATTCTCTTGTTCAAACTGACATTTAATTTACCAATGAGCTAAATGACTTCTAGAGCTTTTCTCTCTGTTTAATATGTGTATGCATTTTATTGCCTATGTGTTCTTGTCTGCTCAGATTTTGCATTAGTGCACAAACTGTGCCTGGACTGGAGCAAGGATTATGGTTTAGACTGATTTGCAGGGATTTAAAATTGCATTGGCTTTGATACAGAATTGCCTTTATATATATATAAACGGAGCTACCTACAAAATTATCTCCAAAAAAAAACTTCTCATATGCTCGTGTGTGTGTGTGTGTGTGTGTGTGTGTGTGTGTGTGTATATGCTCAGGGCCGGATCAAGGTTTATGTGGGCCCTCGGGTGGCATGGTCTCAGTGGGCCCCTCTGCAGTGGTCAGGGCTCAGGGGATAGGGATGGATGGGGCAGAGGTGACATACAACCAATGGGCAGAGCTGATGAGACAGGGATGGATGAAGCAGAGAGACAGAGAAAAGGAAGTGTGGGCACTGTGTAACTTGCATTACCTTCTTCCAGCGTGTGCAGTACTTCTTGTTGCAATGATGGGGCCAGAGGCAGGGTGATGACACGTATCTGGGGATTGGGGCTTACAGGGAAACTCATCTCTATGGGGCAGCGCTGGTACTAGATCAACACACAAGCCAGTGCAGGGCTGAGCAGAAGGGGCGGGGCCACTGCACCACCAATGTAAGAGCGTGCAGCTCCGCCTCGTTATGAGGTTAGTGACGACCAGCTCATTGCAGGGAGACAGCGCAGGGGCCCGATGCAATGTTAGTGGCAAAAAAAGTTTAAGTTCTTTAACCACATGGGGCCTGCAGTCATTGGGCCCTCCTGGGGGGTGGGGACCCTTGGCAGCTGACGGGGCTTGCCAGGTGCTGATGCCAGTTCTGTATACGCTAATCTGTATATCGGCTTTACATCTAGTTAATATTCCACTTCAAAAGAATAACTCTCCACGCTTCTGGATTAACTCTATTTTCCATTTTCCAAATAGTAATTCTCATTTAATCCGGTGCTTGTGTATTCCAAAGATGTCAACTATTGGCAAGAAAAAAAAAATAGTGCAAAACCTTTCAATAAATTATTTTAAATTATTCCAAAAATGCACTCATGTTTTAAAAAAAGAAACCAGTATAACACAAATATGTAATCTACAGGTATATCCATTGGCTGAAGCAGTAGCCATCAGTAGCTCACACCCCAGGGAGTACATCAAAAGTAATTCCATCGCTTGAACGTATCTCCTTCAAGACAAGCCATGAATCCCAGTAGATGACACATTATATGGGCTCTACAGAGCAAGCTTTCCATGCTGTCCTACTGACCACTCCCATCTGTGGAATGAATCAGCATTACTGTCACTTCTACATCACATCACAGCTGTACATGACTTTTCACCCCATTGGAAAAACTAATGAGAACTGTTATGTTAGTTTAAAATCATTTCCAAAAGTTAATTTAAAATTCATCTAGCACGGATTATATTTCTATATGTGGAGGATAATTTTGATATCATTATTTAAGATTGTTTATGTTACATCAGATATTGATTGGGTTTGTAAAGGTACAGGGATATTTGCACCAGGAAGAAAAGAATAACACATTTGATTAGGTAAGAAGGCTGGAAATATTAAGAAGAACACAGATCATTAGCTACATCTATATTGCTGGGTTAATGCAGTTTGCATTTATGACAGTAGATTACGTTGTTACATATATCTATGAGCAGTCTCTATTGTGTATTCTCTACTGCATGTTGTATTTCCTGTACATTAAAGGAGCAGTATCGCGAAATTTGCATTAAAAAAGATAAATAATTAAATAGCCACACAATAGCTTCTAACATGTGTATAAATAATGTGGCGATAGAAAAAGGAAAAATATATGCCTTACTTTAAAATTGTATAATGACAATGGCTCAGTCCATTTGTTGAATAGGGGGATCTGCTGGGTTGCATTTAGTGAGCTGCTTCATTTAGCCCACTGGTCTCCTAGCAACACTTTACCTCAGAGGCTGACACTGTAATCAGTGGTAACGGCTGTGTGTGTGTGAGGTGCTGCTTTTGTTATGAGACCAGGTGACTCAAATGTGTAAAATCTATACAAAATAAACTAAACTGACTGAAAATAACTGAAATTCTTCTTTGAATAACTGTGCAGGAAAATCTAAAGGTATAAAACACTTAGTGGCCAACCCTGAAGTCTATAAGACCCGGCCATTGACCTTCCCCCTTGGGCATTCTAAATCGGGATGCCCCACTGTGTGAAACGACCCCTGGATAACCACAGATCCCCCCATTTTTCTGGCGCGCTCACGCAGATAGTCATTTAGACAGGCCGGCCGGCCAGGAAGGCTACTGCTCAAGCTCCCCATATGTGTGCAAACAGCGCTGATTGGATGAGAGCCCGCGCATGCACTTAGGGACAGGGAAAGGTACGTTTTCACAGGCAAACTTGGGGATTTCACATATCAGGGCATCCCAAGTCGGGATGCCCCTAGGGGCACAAAACAAAACTCCAGATAGTGAAAATCCTGGGTTGGGCTTTGCTCAAAACACATAAAGCTGAAAGAAAGATCATATGGAAAAATGTGTTGAGAAAAGATAGAGAAAATGGTAAACTGAAAGATTCTGCAGCAGAGCCAACATGAAGGGAAAACTGTCAAAATAAAAAATGTTTAGAGCAAAAAACAGGATGTAAACATAAAAATCTAATTCTGAAATAAAATAACTCCCCCCTCCAAAAAAAAAACTGGCGAGTCTGAGATTCGAACCAATGATTCTCTTGTTCAAACTGACATTTAATTTACCAATGAGCTAAATGACTTCTAGAGCTTTTCTCTCTGTTTTAGATATATGAGTTCTGGCCAAGGCAATGTTGTTATCTTATGCTGGACGGCTGCCAGCACTGAACAACTGATACTTTGTTACATTGTTTCCCCCTCTCCTCAGCGTGGAACTGGCCAGAGTTTCGGGCCCCGACACTCAGCAGACATAAACATGAGCTATTAGTCTCCAGCTGCACAACACAGACATCATTTTTTTCTAAATTTGTAATTCTTACTCCAACACTTACCTATATTCAAAGTACCATTTAAATATAAGTCACCAAGAAAAAATTGCGATACTGCTCCTTTAAGCTGTGCTCTTTGATTTATTTTTCCTGTCTATGTCACATAAGGTGACCTTGATTTGCTGCAGCCATGTCCCAGTAAAGCCAGTTCCTGTTAAACCACAAATGTCTATATGGAATTGACTTGGCTGCACCCAGGACTCTCTGCAATAGGTTATGGGCCCAATGACTGAATGAATGAAGACATAACCGGATACAGGCTGATGCAGAGATAATCTCCTGTATACAAGTAAGACTGTTCTTATATACAAATGAGGGAGAATGGCCATCAGCTCAGAGCTTAAGCAATGACAATGGCCAAGCTGAACAATGACAATTATCAGCTATGGAAATTTAAGAGATGACTTGTGGGAGGTTATCACTACAGAAAGACCACAGCATGTTTATCAGGACTGGGACAGGAAAAACAGACAAGCACGGGCCACCATAAGCTTAGTGGAAGACAGTCGGCTTATTCACATACTCAGTGAGAACAAACACAGCAAAGGGCATTTGGGAAGTACTGAAAATACTGCATAAAAGATCTAGCAGGTTGTTTCTGCTGAGGAAACTTTACAAAATTAGTCTATATATACCTGAGTGCTGGACATTATATATCTATTGACTGTGGCCTTGAAAGCCTGTCTAGCCTCGGTTATCTGAGCCAAATTTCTTCAGGTGACAATATAACTCACAACGGTCATATTATTATGCAGTTTACCAAATACATATACTGCACTGATCAATGCGCTGGATACATGGCCTCAGACAGATTTGACACTAGCGTTTCAGCAATGAAAGGAGCTTGCAAATTACTCTACAGAAACAAACACCAGAACTGCTACAGACACAAGGTTACACAGGAAAGAAACCAGGGTGTGCTTTAGATGTCACAAAAAGGGACGCATAAAGAGAGACTGTACTAAATGGAAAGTAATGCAGATGAGACAGAGTCCCTCTTATTATAAACAGAAAGTCAAAGCCACAATCTCTTATCCACGTGGAGGGAACTGGAATGCTACATTTAAAATTGACAGGCAACCATATATTTCAAGACGGATCCATTGACTCGGGAGCAACCACTCACATGACTAGTGATAGAAGCTTTTTCACAGAACTGGTTCTGAATAACAAAAAGACAATTTACCTTGCTGATGGAAGTAAAATATGTGCAGACAGATATGGGCATGGAACCCTTGTATGTGCCAATGATGCAGGACACAATTTAGCCATACCAATAAAAAGTGTGCTTTATGCTCCTGATCTAGGAGGACTCATATCTGTGAAGCGTCTGACAGCCACACTGACTGTAAAATTCCAAGGTGACAAGTATTCTATTTTAAACAGAAAGCAAGTACCAAGTAGTACAGAGAAGGATAGCCTGAAAGAGTCACTTAAACAGACTGTGCAAAATGCAAGCTAGGCAAGATCAAATAAACAATCCAGAATCTTGTTATTTAAACAGTCGGGAAAACGAGGAATCCTCTTTACAGTCTAGCAAATAGATGTTTGCCACTGAAGTCTCGGAACAAAGGAGGGCCTTAACAACATCCAAGCTAAAGTGGATGACTTGGAGAACAGATCTCACTGTCACAACATTAAAGTCTGTGGAATCCCTATAACCATTCCAAATACAACATTGAAGACGACATTACAAAAGTTATTTGCAGAGATACTGGAGAAGGACTCCGAGGAGGCCATTATTATAGATTGTGCCCACCGCATGGGGAAGCATTACAGCACTGCTAAGCGTTACAGCTGAAATTCAGGATGCTATATGTCATCTTGTGGACTTCACAATCAAAGAGGAAATCATTAAAAGAAGCAGTTACAAAACAGTATTGAAATTTCAAGGTCACAGTATCAAAATTTTGCAGGATCTGTCGCTGTACACTTTATACCAACTTTTTAAACCACTCCTGGGTCTGTTGAGAGATGCAGGAAATGAGTACCAGTGGCAATTCCCATTAGCCATAAAGGCCAAAACCAAAGAAGGGGAAAACTTGCATTCTCTGTGATAAGGACCAAATCAAGACTTTCATGACAAACTTTGGACTCAGTGCTAATACCTACCTCATATCCAACTTCCTACCAGGCTTAATCCCTTAGACATACGATGAAAAAGGCACAGAAATACACTGATTTCACAAATGAATCACGCAAGCTATTTATTTATGTACAATTTAATACATTACTAACAGATTATGTACAACATTGTAAGTTACCAATAACCAACCTCTCTGTATTTGAACTACAGTTATTTTATCAATGAGCTGTATATGCACTGAAGAAGCGGTATTCACCGCGAAACAGTGTCTGCAGAAAGCCTAAAGAATAAAAACCAATACTTGCTACAAACTTCTTGCTACAGATTGTTTATGACTTGCTAAAAACTGCAAACCCGCCACTGGTTTATCAATTATACATATCTCAATATTAGTGAACACGTTTTGTTACTAGATTACTGTTTGTGATGTCCTGTTTTTTTTTTACATGTGCACACTTTGTTATAATTTGCAAAATTCAGGGACATCCCCATAAGGTCTACACAAAACTCCCGCACCTAGGTCCTTATTTCCCTCCCCGAACCAGTAAGGTAGGGAACCAAGGACCCCCCCCTGCTCTAATATTATTGAGGGGGTTCCCTCTATACACTAACTGTGAAACCGGGACCTCCAGGGGAAGACACCATTCCGGTAACACTACCCCTCCACCCTTTTCTCAATACTATTGAGTTGCAGGGTGGGACTAGAAACAAATCTTGAGAATAGTGCAACAGCAGCAAAAGGTATACCTAGTGCGGTAAAGTGTATGGGAAAGTGCTGAATGGTGTATATTTTTCCCCTGCTTTGCTCAATCAGGCATGATCCATGCCGGGTTTGCAAGATCCCAGTCCCCATCCCCAATCGCCTACAGGTTTTTTCCTTATTCACAGGTCTCACACAGGTGATGAGGCTAAATGTGGGGAAGCCTAAATAAAAGGAGCCGATGAGGCTTTCAGTTTGCTGGTGAACAGCCTGGGATGAGGAGCCCAGGCCGTACTTCTCGCAGAGACTGACAGAACTGAATGCAGCCGAAGGATTTTGTTTGTGTTCCCTGAACTTGGACTTGTGGATTAACAGCGTGGACTTGTATGCCCTGTAAGCGGACCTGTTACAGCAAGGACTTGCAGTTTGCTGGATTATCCTACTCTGGACTTTACTAGAGATGGTGAAGTAACTGCTTGATTAGATTCGAAGAACTGTCGTCCGAGTGACTGCTGTTTTCCCCAGATCCTGACAAATTGGTGGAGGATGCGGGCAATTGACTGTTGCTAGGGGCAACGGAGTGACAAAATGCTGCATTTAACAGTAGATGGCTTGGTTGAAAGCGGCAATAAAGATGTCTCACCTGTCGCAAATGGAGGAGGTGATAAAGCAGCTAGTACAGGCTAATCTCCAGCATGAGTGGGCCCTGGCACAACAGCAGCAGGCCATGGCACAACAGCACCAAGCACAGCAGCAGGCCATGGCAAACCAGCAGGAGACAAACCGCCTGTTAATGGAGCAGACTGTTATGGCTAAAGTCTCACAACCGGAGAGAAGCCCGGTTGAGACTGATGGTGCGAGGAGAGCCGTTCAGCGGGTCTTGCAAAAGATGACGCCTGACGATGATGTCGAGGCTTACCTCACTGTATTCCAGCATGTGGCTGAGAGAGAGCAGCTGCCAGTTGCCGAGCGGGCTGACGTGATTGCACCGTTCCTGACAGTTGAGCCGCAAAAAGCCTATTATGACCTCAGGGAGCAAGATGTACGGGACTATGCCAAACTTAAGATGGAGATCCTTGCTGGCCTGGGTATCACGACAGCGGTTCGGGCAAGGAGAGTACACAATTGGACTTTTGGCATTGATAAGCCTGCCCGGTCGCAGATGTATGACTTAATCCATCTAGTCCAAAAATGACTGGATCCAGAGCGTTCTACACCTGCGCAGATGGTCGAAAAAGGCATGGTGGACCACTACTTCTGGACCCTGCCGCCAAAGCTATAACGATGGAATGTGACGCTAGCCATCAAAGGTCCCTGTTTGCAGAACCCGCTTGTACCACCATTTCGCGGTCAGAGACTGAGCCACATATTTTGTTGTTGAAAATAAATGGCTACCCAGTGAAGGCCCTTTTGGACTTGGGTAGTCTGGTAACTTTGGTATGGGCCAGCCTTGTAGTTGTGGATTACATACCAAAGAAATATGTCAGAGTGCTTTGCATCCACAGGGATATCGTAGCTTACCCTGTAGCCGTGGGTAAGTTTGAGACCCCCTGCCTGAACACTGAACTATGAAGTCGGCATGGTAAAACGCCTTATGCACAAAGTAATAGTCGGTCATAATTTTCCCTTGTTCTAGGTAGTTGTGGGAAAGGGGTAACACTTCTGTCGCCAGCGGAGAATCTCCGGCAGAACCTGTAACCCTCCCTGTTGTAGAGTCGGGTGAAAATATGGGTACCTCTGAGTTATGCAGCGAAGGCCGATTTCCACTACAGGTGTTGGCAGGCGAGGCTTCCCTGTCTGAACAGCGGGTCTTAGACCTAGAAGTGGCTCGGGGTAATTTGGGGTCTGAACAATTTAGAGACCCCACTCTGGGGACCGTAAGGGCAAATGTCATGGTAGTGAATGGTGTACCTCAGGAACCAGTAGCTGACCGGAAGTTTCCACACTTTGCAATGAATGGGGATCTGGTGTATCGAGTCTCCAAAATAAATAATGAAATTGTGGAACAGCTTCTGGTACCTAAAGCATACCGTCGCATGGTGCTGGGGATCTCCCATAGTAATGTTCTTGGAGGGCATTTGGGGACTAATTAGACCCAAGAGAGAGTTCTCCAAAGGTTCTTTTGGCCTGGGGTGTACGAGGAAATAAAAATGTACTGCGAGTCCTGCCCTATGTGCCAGTTAAGTGCCCCAACATCACATTTCCGGAGATCTCCTTTGAGAGAATTGCCATGGATTTGGTGGGGCCCATCGTAAAGTCGGCAAGAGGACACCAATACATATTAGTGGTATTAGACTATGCTACCCGCTACCCGGAAGCAGTTCCGTTAAGAAATATGGCCTCCAAGAGTATTGCTAAGGAACTTTTTCTTATGTTCTCACGTGTAGGGATTCCAAAAGAGATCCTAACTGACCAGGGCACGCCCTTCATGTCAAAGGTCATGAAGAAGCTGTGAAAGCTGTTTAAAATTACCCATCTCTGCACCTCAGGGTACCACCCCCAAACAGACAGGTTAGTAGAGAGATTTAACAAAACCCTTAAGCACATGCTAAAGAAAGTCGTAGAAAGGGATGGCTGTGATTGGGACTGTTTGTTGCCATATCTCATGTTTTCCATCCGGGAGGTACCCCAGGTGTCTACAGGGTTTTCGCCCTTTGAGCTAGTGTATGGTCGGCATCCCAGGGGTTTGTTATATATAGCCAAGGAAACCTGGGAGACTGAGGCCACCCCATACAAAAGTATAACTGAACATGTGGCCCATATGCAGGACCGAACAGAAAAGGTAATGCCGATAGTCAAGGAGCATATGCAAAGGGCTCAGGCGTCCCAGAGTAGAATATATAATAGATCTTTCAGGGTGAGGGCCTTTAAAGTGGACCAACACCCAGGATTTTGACTATCCTGGGTATTGGTCCACTTCCCCCCAGAAAGCCCCCAAAACTCACCTCTCCCCGCCATGGACAAGCTGATTGACAGCGACGGACAAGCAGCTTGCCCGTCGGCACCTCCCGCGCGTCACTTTTGGCGTGTGCGCGCCCGCGCCGGCCATTCAGAGACGGCCGGCGCAGGCGCGCGTATGTCTAGAGGAGCGCGAGTGAGGCGGCGGAAGCAGCGGCTGGAGAGGTAAGGTTTTTCGGGGGTTTTGGGGGGTTTACACCCCGCGGGACATCCCGATCTCGGATGTCCCGCGGTGTGTGAGGTGATCGGCCCGGAAATCTCAGGGTGTTGGTCCACTTTAATCCTGGGGACCGGGTCCTGGTGTTAGTGCCCATGGTTGAAAGTGACAGGGTCCCTGTGAGGTTGTAGAGAAGGTAAGTGAGGTGAACTACAGGGTTCATCAACCAGGTCGAAGAAAGCTCTATCAGATTTTGGCATCATCACATTAAAACTGAATCCTACAGTAAGGTAAACCTTAAACATACAGGATATCTGAAGCACGTAGAGAGGCGATCTCCTCAGAAGTAAAGCGCATGTTAGAGTTAGGCGTCATTGAGGAATCTTCTAGTGGCTGGTCAAGTCCTATTGACCTAATTCCAAAGCCCAGTGGGACCTGGAGATTCTGTAATGATTTCAGAAAACCCAACGAGGTCTCAAAATTTGATGCTAATCCCATGCCCCGGGTAGATGAGTTGATTGAAAAGTTTGGGAGGGCAAGATACATCACAACCCTGGATCTCACAAAGGGGTATTGGCAGATTCCATTGTCTGAGGACGCAAAAGAAAAGACAGCATTTTACACCCCAGAAGGCCTGTTTCAGTTTGTTGTGATGCCATTTGAGTTACATGGGGCCCCTGCTACCTTTCAGAGGGTGATGCACATGATCTCGAGGCCACATCGTGATTATGGCGCTGCTTACCTGGATGATGTGGTCATTTTTTCATCTGATTGGAAGAGTCACCTCTGCAAGGTACAGGCCGTCCTAGATTCCATCAATAATGCTGGTTTAACCATAAACCCTGAGAAATGTGCAGTGTGTCTGGAAGAGGCAAAATACCTGGGTTACGTCATTGGTAGAGGGCTCGTTAAACCCCAGATCAATAGGGTGGAGGCAATACAGAACTGGCCCAGACCACTTACAAAAAAACAGGTGAGAGCCTTCCTAGGTATAACCGGCTACTACCGTCGGTTCGTGCACAATTTCGTGTCAATGGCTGCCCCATTAACGGACTTAAACTGGACCTTCACCATGATTTATTGAAAAGCCCAAACCCTAAAAAAACGATTCCCCAGCATCTAGAATCAATACATTTTAAGTTTTTAGTCACTTACTTATTATTCTTTCCCCCACTGGGCTGCAACTCTGTTAAGAACTTCAGGATATGGGCGCCGCCATCTTGACTCAGAAGTAGGGATGAGCGAATCGATCCGGACGAACCCGGATTCGATCCGAATTTCAGGAAAAATTCGATTCGGATCGAATCCGAATTTCCCCGCGATTCGATCGCTCGAAGTTTTCCTTTAACATCCATTCATTTACATTACAGGCATTCTAAGATGGCGGACGGGACATGTCCAGACATCAACCCCGCGCCAGTGCAAGCTGGGACAGTCACATGCAGCCTATCAGCAGCCAGCAAGCCCGGTGACGTCACAGCAGTATTTAAGGCTGGCCATCTTGCTTTCCTGCCTCATTTCTCTATTGCATTCGTGAGAGACAGAACGTTGTGTAGCTGAGGGAGAGAGGCAGTTAGACAGGCAGGGACAGACAGGGACAGGCTGGAGACAGGCAGGAGACAGACAGGAGACAGACAGAAAGTCAGCGAAAAAACAGGGAAAGGTAGAAAAATCGGAGGCTGTCACAGGGAGTTTTTTTTTTCATCCAGCCTGACAGGCTTTGTTAGCGTTTTCAGGCTGCTTATACTAACTAACTGTGCATATATACTGAACTGATCTTAAGTCTGCTGTGAGGCATCCCATTCTGTGACTACAGCAGCCTCTGTTTAAGACCATATAACCATTTGCTCTTATTATAATTGAATTTAGCCTGATAAAGACACTTTTGCTGGGCATAGTACTTCTGGACCCTGCCAGGTGCACTTCTGTTGTGGCATCCCATTCTGTGACTACAGCAGCCTCTGTTTAAGACCATATAACCATTTGCTCTTATTATAATTGAAATTAGCCTGATAAAGACACTTTTGCTGGGCATAGTACTTCTGGACCCTGCCAGGTCCACTTCTGTTGTGGCATCCCATTCTGTGACTACAGCAGCCTCTGTTTAAGACAATATAACCATTTGCTCTTATTATAATTGAAATTAGCCTGATAAAGACACTTTTGCTGGGCATAGTACTTCTGGACCCTGCCAGGTCCACTTCTGTTGTGGCATCCCATTCTGTGACTACAGCAGCCTCTGTTTAAGACCATATAACCATTTGCTCTTATTATAATTGAAATTAGCCTGATAAAGACACTTTTGCTGGGCATAGTACTTCTGGACCCTGCCAGGTTCACTTCTGTTGTGGCATCCCATTCTGTGACTACAGCAGCCTCTGTTTAAGACCATATAACCATTTGCACTTATTATAATTGAAATTAGCCCGATAAAGACACTTTTGCTGGGCATAGTACTTCTGGACCCTGCCAGGTCCACTTCTGTTGTGGCATCCCATTCTGTGACTACAGCAGCCTCTGTTTAAGACCATATAACCATTTGCTCTTATTATAATTGAAATTAGCCTGATAAAGACACTTTTGCTGGGCATAGTACTTCTGGACCCTGCCAGGTCCACTTCTGTCGTGGCATCCCATTCTGTGACTACAGCAGCCTCTGTTTAAGACCATATAACCATTTGCTCTTATTATAATTGAAATTAGCCTGATAAAGACACTTTTGCTGGGCATAGTACTTCTGGACCCTGCCAGGTCCACTTCTGTTGTGGCATCCCATTCTGTGACTACAGCAGCCTCTGTTTAAGACCATATAACCATTTGATCTTATTATAATTGAAATTAGCCTGATAAAGACACTTGCTGGGCATAGTACTTCTGGACCCTGCCAGGTCCACTTCTGTTGTGGCATCCCATTCTGTGACTACAGCAGCCTCTGTTTAAGACCATATAACCATTTGCTCTTATTATAATTGAAATTAGCCTGATAAAGACACTTTTGCTGGGCATAGTACTTCTGGACCCTGCCAGGTCCACTTCTGTTGTGGCATCCCATTCTGTGACTACAGCAGCCTCTGTTTAAGACCATATAACCATTTGCTCTTATTATAATTGAAATTAGCCTGATAAAGACACTTTTGCTGGGCATAGTACTTCTGGACCCTGCCAGGTCCACTTCTGTTGTGGCATCCCATTCTGTGACTACAGCAGCCTCTGTTTAAGACCATATAACCATTTGATCTTATTATAATTGAAATTAGGCCTGATAAAGACACTTTTGCTGGGCATAGCACTACTGGTCCCTGCCAGGTGCCCTCCTTTTTGGTGCATCCCATTCTGTGACTACACCAGCCTCTATTTAAGAACCTAACCATTTGCACCTATTCTAATTGAAATTAGGCATGATAAAGACACTTTTGCTGTGCATAGTCTTACTGCTGCCTGCCAGGTGCTCTCTGGTTTTTGGGGCATCCCATTCTGTAACATACCATTAGCCTCTGCATTAACTGTAAGCTGCACAGTTATTTAAAGAAATTTGGCCTGTATGAGCCTGCTAACACACTGCTGCTGTGTGCATATATACTGATCTCAAGTCAGCTTTGGGGCATCCCATTCTGTAACATACCATTAGCCTCTGCATTTTCTGTAAGCTGCACAGTTATTTAAAGAAATTTGGCCTGTATGAGCCTGCTTACACACTGCTGCTGTGTGCATATATACTGATCTCAAGTCTGCTTGGGGCATCCCATTCTGTAACATACCATTAGCCTCTGCATTTACTGTAAGCTGCACAGTTATTTAAAGAAATTTGGCCTGTATGAGCCTGCTTACACACTGCTGCTGTGTGCATATATACTGATCTCAAGTCAGCTTTGGGGCATCCCATTCTGTAACATACCATTAGCCTCTGCATTTACTGTAAGCTGCACAGTTATTTAAAGAAATTTGGCCTGTATGAGCCTGCTAACACACTGCTGCTGTGTGCATATATACTGATCTCAAGTCTGCTTGGGGCATCCCATTCTGTAACATATCATTAGCCTCTGCATTTACTGTAAGCTGCACAGTTATTTAAAGAAATTTGGCCTGTATGAGCCTGCTAACACACTGCTGCTGTGTGCATATATACTGATCTCAAGTCTGCTTGGGGCATCCCATTCTGTAACATACCATTAGCCTCTGCATTTACTGTAAGCTGCACAGTTATTTAAAGAAATTTGGCCTGTATGAGCCTGCTTACACACTGCTGCTGTGTGCATATATACTGATCTCAAGTCAGCTTTGGGGCATCCCATTCTGTAACATACCATTAGCCTCTGCATTTACTGTAAGCTGCACAGTTATTTAAAGAAATTTGGCCTGTATGAGCCTGCTAACACACTGCTGCTGTGTGCATATATACTGATCTCAAGTCTGCTTGGGGCATCCCATTCTGTAACATAACATAACCTACCTACCATACTAAGCAGCTCTCTTATTTAAACTAAGCAGGCCTCTTGGAGGCTGATTGTCCACTTTTGGGTGTGCATTTATATTCGGTTTCATATACAGTGGGGTATCCCAATTTGTAAGATAACCTACCCCAACCATGTAAACTAAATAGGCCTGTTGCAGCCTGAGTTTCTCTGCTTGCGTATGGCCTGCATTACAATCTGTCTCTTTCAATGACACTGCTGCCTGGGGTATCCCAATTTGTAAGATAACCTACCCCAACCATGTAAACTAAAGGTTACGTCCTTCCAGAAGGAAAACTTATGCCGAACACTATTTTTGTTAGGGGCATTGACCTTTGGATTGATCGGCATGAAATAAATTTTTTTTTTCAAAGTATGGCGCTGTAAAGAAGGTCAAAATGATGTCTCATACTTGGATTATTGTTACTTTTTGTTCAGCTTGAAATATAACAGGCCACACGGGCATCCCAAGGCACATGCTATTTTAAACCTATCTGTTATACAACATAAGCGTTGATCAGCATCAGCTGCTTTATTAAGCTACTTCAGTTTGCACTTGTTTTGGACTGCTTTTAATAAACCAGGCCGCAGGGCACCCCAAAGCTGCACCTTGCACCCTATCTGGTATACAACATAAGCGTTGATCAGCATCAGCTTCATTAAGCTACTTCAGTTTGCACTTCCTTTTTGACTGCTTTCATTTAACCAGGCCGCAGGGCACCCCAAAGCTGCACCTTGCACCCTACCTGTTTATACTAAATAAGCATCTACAGCCTCAGCTTTATTAAGTTATTGCATTTTGAATTGGTTTTGGTCTGCTTTAAATACACCAGGCCGCAGGGCATCCCAAACCTGCATGTTGCACCCCATCTGTTATACTAAATAAGCGTTGATCAGCATCAGCTTTATTAAGCTATTGCATTTTGCATTGGTTTTTGTACTGCTGCCAAAACACTAGCCCATATGGGCATCCCAAACCAGCACGTCACCCTATCTGTTATACTAAATAAGCTTCTACAGGCCCTTTTTTTATTTATTTATTTTTATTTATATAGAGCTGCAATAGCTTATATTGTGAGGTTAATTTGCCATTTTGCAGCATAATATAGAGCAGCCCCTGTGTAAATCTGAGGGGCAATAGTTTATATAGTGAGGTAAATTTGCCATTTTGCTTCGTTATATAGAGCAGGCCCTGTGTAAATCTGAGGGGCAATAGCTTATATTGTGAGGTTAATTTGCCATTTTGCAGCATAATATAGAGCAGGCCCTGTGTAAATCTGAGGGGCAATAGCTTATATAGTGAGGTAAATTTGCCATTTTGCTTCGTTATATAGAGCAGCCCAGTTGCCATCTAAATCAACTACTGTCCGGCCAGTACAGCTTTTCCAGGGCAAACTCTGCTAGTTGCGGGCACAAGTCAAGTTTGGCTTCCCAGCAAATCCAGTGGATCTTGAAGGTGTGTTGGCATGGTCATGTCAAGGTATGACATGACCTGCTGTTTGAGGTCCAGCTCCAGGTCTTCCTGCTGCTCATGAGTAGATTCACTATGCGGGTGTAGAAAGCTACTCACTAGCGACTGAAGACTGAGGCTGCTGCTGATGGAGCTGCTGCTGCTGCTCCTTCCACCCCCCCAGCAGCCATGTCAGTGGAAGGTGATCGCAGAGGTCCCCCCGAGTCAGACCTGCGGGAGTATGGGCCATGGCGCAGATAGACATCGCCCAACTGACTACGTGGGATGTCTCTGTAGTAGGTCAGTTTGTCCTCCCTCTCAGTGGGCGTAAAAAATGCCCCCATTTTGTGCCGGAAGCGAGGGTCCAATAAGTTGGAGAGCCAGAAGTCTTCCCGCTGACAAATGGAGACAATTCTGCGCTCACTAGTACGCAAGCATGTGAGCATGCATCGTGCCATTTGTGCAAGTGACTCGGAGGGACTACCTGTCTCCATCTCCACTGTAAACTGCCACGGTGTGTCTGGGTCCTCTGTCTCGCCTTACTCACAACCCTCTAGCTCCTGTGGCTGCTCCTGCTCCTCCTCTCCTGTCAGATGACTAGATAAAATGGTCATTTTGTGAAACCTAAACTGTGGTTTGCTGTGCCCCACCCCCTCCTCCTCCTCCACTTCAGCCCCCACAGGCTTCATGTGGCTGTGAAATGTATGTGCCATGTCTCCAGTGCTCTGACCAGCCATGGTTTCCAACATGTGTTGTAGTACATGAAGCAGTGGAATCTCATCGTTCATCTCATAGTCCTGGCAACTGACTAATAACGTAGCTTCCTCAAAGGGCCTGAGCAAACGGTCGGTGTCACGTATGAGCTGCCAATGGTTTACATTGAATTTACACAGGGGTGTCCCCCTATCCGTTTGGATCATCCAGAAATCCGTGATGGCTTTTCTCTGTTCCTATAGTGCAGTGGTCCTCAACCCTGTCCTCAAGGCCCACCAACATGTCATGTTTTTTGGATCTCCAAATAGCCAGCTCTATTGCTCTGCAGCTGCACTAATTACTCCACCTGTGCATCTTTGTGGAGATCTGCAAAACCTGGCCTGTTGGTGGGCCTTGAGGACAGGGTTGGGGACCACTGCTATAGTGGATCCTGCATATGGAGGGTGGAATTGCAACGGGTGGAAACATCGCAAATCAGACTATGGTGGGGTACACCGTTGTGACGCTGAGGCTCAATAAGGTTGTGCTTGGTGGTGTAGGAGTGCCAGAAGTGCATGCTAACTTTCTTTCCTGTTGTTCTTTCAGATGGGGCAAGACTTAAAAACTAGACTGAACACGTGTGCCATGTCAGGACGCATGACTCTGGCTTCCTTGTCGCAGCGCAAACAAGATGTTCTTCCAAGTGTAATGCAGCAGGCTGGACTTATGGTGACGCTGTCTGAGAGGAGAAATCCCTCAGACATCAAGATTAAAAATTCCAAGAATTTTTGAGGGCTAATTTTTCAGAGGCAAATGATAGCTAGTTGTTTCTGATTTAATTACAAGGTGGAAACACACCCTCAAACAAAACTTCACTTTGGCAATACTATTGCATTTGTCTATTCATAATTTTATGTATATACACTAACTAACCTACTTTTTCTCCACAGGATGCTGCATGAAACACTGCCACATCGCTGAGTAGCTGATTTTTCCGAACAACAGTCCGCAATAATCTGCTGCTGCTGCCGCCGCCACCGCCTCAGACTCCAGGGACCCTCTTCCACTACCTCGGCTTGCAACACCTCCTCCCACGACACTCTCCTCATCACTAATTGCCGGCTAGTGGAAGAAGAGGTGAGTGTCTCCTCCACTTCTTGGCTGGGCAGTAGCTGCTGAATTTTATGATTATCAGATCTTCATCAATGGATAGTGGAGCTGAACCCAAAGCATAAAAGACAGACAACAGTTGACTGGGGGTGTCAGATGCCACTTGTGATGCAGTGGACTGCTTTTGCAGCACTTCCAGACAAAGTTGCTTCATTGGCTGACACAATGACTGGTAAAGCTGTGGAACATATGGTTTAAAAGCAAAAATAACCATTTGTTTTTATATGAAAAAGACCCTGGTTTATACATAGTTTTTTTTTTTCCAGAGACTGCCCTGCGTGGAAAAGAATGGCGCATGGATCATCCAAGCTTTCCTCCCAACAATGCCTGATGTATTCCAGTAGATTGATGACGGGGCCAGACCTACACTAAAGAAAGATGGATCGTGCAAAACAGATTTAAGGCGCTGCTCTCCAGTTACAGACATTCCTCCGCATCGGACCACAAGTAAGTATTAATAAAAAATCCTTTACGTTACTCTTACTTTTTATTAATATTCTTCGGATAAGACGGATCAGACATGATTCCAGATTAAAAATTCCAAGAATTTTTGAGGGCTAATTAGTCAGAGGCAATGATACCTTCTTGTTTCTGATTTAATTAAAAGGTGGAAACACACCCTCAAACAAAACTTCACTTTGGCAATACTTTTGCATTTGTTTATTCATAATTTTATGTAGATATTACTAACTAAGCTACTTTTTCTCCACATGACTCTCCACAGGGTGTGATTCATCCAATTTTTGGGCTCCTGAAGCCAACCCCAGTGTCTCTTTAAAGTAATATTTGGGCTCCTGCTGCTGCTGCTGCCAACTCCAGGGTGTGATTCATCCAATTTTTGGGCTCCTGAAGCCAACCCCAGTGTCTCTTTAAAGTAATATTTGGGCTCCTGCTGCTGCCAACTCCAGGGTGTGATTCATCCAATTTTTGGGCTCCTGAAGCCAACTCCAGTGTATATTTGGGCTCCTGCTGCTGCCAACTCCAGGGTGGGATTCATCCAATTTTTGGGCTCCTGAAGCCAACCCCAGTGTCTCTTTAAAGTAATATTTGGGCTCCTGCTGCTGCCAACTCCAGGGTGTGATTCATCCTATTTTTGGGCTCCTGAAGCCAACTCCAGTGTATATTTGGGCTCCTGCTGCTGCCAACTCCAGGGTGTGATTCATCCAATTTTTGGGCTCCTGAAGCCAACCCCAGTGTCTCTTTAAAGTAATATTTGGGCTCCTGCTGCTGCCAACTCCAGGGTGTGATTCATCCAATTTTTGGGCTCCTGAAGCCAACTCCAGTGTATATTTGGGCTCCTGCTGCTGCCAACTCCAGGGTGTGATTCATCCAATTGTTGGGCTCCTGAAGCCAACCCCAGGGTCTCTTTAAAGTAATGTTTGGGCTCCTGCTGCTGCTGCCAACTTCTGCCAACTCCAGGGTGTGATTCATCCAATTTTTGGGCTCCTGAAGCCAACTCCAGTGTATATTTGGGCTCCTGCTGCTGCTGCTGCCAACTCCAGGGTGTGATTCATCCAATTTTTGGGCTCCTGAAGCCAACTCCAGTGTATATTTGGGCTCCTGCTGCTGCTGCTGCCAACTCCAGTGTGTGATTCATCCAATTTTTGGGCTCCTGAAGCCAACCCCAGGGTCTCTTTGAAGTAATATTTGGGCTCCTGCTACTGCTGCTGCCAACTTCTGCCAACTCCAGGGTGTGAATCATCCAATTTTTGGGCTCCTGAAGCCAACCCCAGGGTCTCTTTAAAGTAATATTTGGGCTCCTGCTGCTGCCAACTCCAGGGTGTGATTCATCCAATTTTTGGGCTCCTGAAGCCAACTCCAGTGTATATTTGGGCTCCTGCTGCTGCCAACTCCAGGGTGTGATTCATCCAATTTTTGGGCTCCTGAAGCCAACCCCAGGGTCTCTTTAAAGTAATATTTGGGCTCCTGCTGCTGCCAACTCCAGGGTGTGATTCATCCAATTTTTGGGCTCCTGAAGCCAACTCCAGTGTATATTTGGGCTCCTGCTGCTGCCAACTCCAGGGTGTGATTCATCCAATTGTTGGGCTCCTGAAGCCAACCCCAGGGTCTCTTTAAAGTAATGTTTGGGCTCCTGCTGCTGCTGCTGCTGCTGCCAACTCCAGGGTGTGATTCATCCAATTTTTGGGCTCCTGAAGCCAACTCCAGTGTATATTTGGGCTCCTGCTGCTGCTGCTGCCAACTCCAGTGTGTGATTCATCCAATTTTTGGGCTCCTGAAGCCAACTCCAGTGTATATTTGGGCTCCTGCTGCTGCCAACTCCAGGGTGTGATTCATCCAAATCTTTGGGCTCCTGAAGCTAACCCCAGTGTCTCTTTAAAGTAATATTTGGGCTCCTGCTGCTGCCAACTCCAGGGTGTGATTCATCCAATTTTTGGGCTCCTGAAGCCAACTCCAGTGTATATTTGGGCTCCTGCTGCTGCCAACTCCAGGGTGTGATTCATCCAATTGTTGGGCTCCTGAAGCCAACCCCAGGGTCTCTTTAAAGTAATGTTTGGGCTCCTGCTGCTGCTGCTGCTGCCAACTTCTGCCAACTCCAGGGTGTGATTCATCCAATTTTTGGGCTCCTGAAGCCAACTCCAGTGTATATTTGGGCTCCTGCTGCTGCTGCTGCCAACTCCAGTGTGTGATTCATCCAATTTTTGGGCTCCTGAAGCCAACCCCAGGGTCTCTTTGAAGTAATATTTGGGCTCCTGCTGCTGCTGCTGCCAACTTCTGCCAACTCCAGGGTGTGAATCATCCAATTTTCTGGGCTCCTGAAGCCAACCCCAGGGTCTCTTTAAAGTAATATTTGGGCTCCTGCTGCTGCCAACTCCAGGGTGTGATTCATCCAATTTTTGGGCTCCTGAAGCCAACCCCAGTGTCTCTTTAAAGTAATGTTTGGGCTCCTGCTGCTGCCAACTCCAGAGTGTGATTCATCCAATTTTTGGGCTCCTGCTGCTGCTAACTCCAGTGTCTCTTTAAAGCAATGTTTGGGCTCCTGCCCCTCATAGTGATGCCACTTCAACTCTCTTGAATTCAATTGTGCCGCTCTGCGATTCTATTAGCGATGCCTCTGATCTGCATGTGATATTTATTCAAAGTATTATTTAACTTACCCAGCACGCATCCTGTGCGTGTTACAGCAAGGCAGAATGGTTTACAACCCTATTGAGGCTCTAGGAGGCTCAGAAATAGCCGTTTTTAATAGCGATTCGTCGCGAATTTATTCGGGTCGAAACGATTTTTGTCGGAAAATTCGGCGAATCAGTCGAATCGAATTTTTCAAAAGTTCGCTCATCTCTACTCAGAAGCATCACACTTACTGAGGAGAGGAGAGTGGGATAAAGTATGGGGGCGGGTTATAGCTGTGCTTTGCTCAGACAGAGCAGAGCTGGGGTCAGGAAAAGGTCAGCAGTCCCAGAATGCAGAGCAGCACAGTCAGAAGAAGGCACCTCCTGTTTGCAGGCTGTCTGATGTTCCATGAGCCGCCATCTTGGATGTTAAAAGGCTCATAACATGCAGTAGATGCAGGTAGGATGATTTTTAATGTGAGCAATCTGTATGTGCAGGGTGTGGGAAACTTATAAGATAGACTCTTATTCAGAGTGAAGGACCACTTTAACAAAGGGTCGTAAAGTCAGTAATGGTGGAATGGACCCCAGAGGCAGAAAAGGCTTTTCAAAGCTTAAAATCTGCCTTGTGTAAACAGCCCGTGCTGGTGTCCCCGGATTTCAGCAAACAGTTTTTGGTACAGACAGATGCGTCTGACTGGTTTGGGGGCAGTTCTATCACAAGAGGTGAATGGGGAAAAACACCCAGTATTGTACCTGAGCAGAAAACTGACCCCAGCAGAGAGAAATGACGCTATAGTGGAAAGAGAGTGTCTCGCCATTAAGTGGGCGTTAGAAGCCCTAAAGTATTACCTGTTGGGTAGAGAGTTTGTGTTGATGACAGACCATGCTCCGCTGGCCTGGATGAAACAGAATAAGGAGAGCAATGCAAGAGTGACCAGATGGTTTCTCTCCTTACAAAACTTTAAGTTTAAAGTGGAACATAGGCTGGGGAAGTTACAGGGGAATGCGGATGTTTTGTTCAGAGTCTACTGTATGGTCGGTGAAAATTGTCAGAACTCGGGTCTGAAGAAGAGGGGGGGGGGGATATGTGGTACAGTGAATGGGAAAGTGCTGAATGGTGTATATATTCGCCATGCCGGGTTTACAGGATTCCAGTCCACATCCCCAATCCTCTACAGGTTTTTTCCCTAATCACAGGTCTCACACAGGTGATGAGGCTGATTGCAGGGAAGCCTAAATAAATGGAGCTGATGAGGCTTTCAGTTTGCTGGTGAACAGCCTGGGATGAGGAGCCCAGGCCGTACTGCTCACAGAGACTGACAGAACTGAATGCAGCCGAAGGACTTTGTTTGTGTTCCCCGAACTTGGACTTGTGGATTAACAGCGTGGACTTGTATACCCTGTAAGTGGACCTGTTACAACAAGGACTTGCAGTTTGCTGGATTATCCTACCCTGGACTTTACTAGAGCTGGTGAATAACTGCTTGATGTACTGCATTATAGGCTGCAACCTTCTCTGAAGTAAGAGATTTTTGGCTGTTGAATATTTTATTTTCAATAAAATTGCTTTTGATTTGAAGAACTGTCGTCCAAGTCACTGCCGTTTGCCCCAGATTCTGACGGTGCAGACCGGTTCAATCTTTTTTTATTCTTTTACCCATCTCTCCTTCCTTTTGGAGGAAGGGACTGATACAGAATCCCCTCCTCCTTTTTGGTGCATTGAAATGATATCAGAACATCCTACATTGTTTTTCATCTCTCTTGGGGGGGGGGGGGGTGTGGACCTGGAGGATTAAAGGTGCTATTCCAAAAAGGAGACAGGACAGTATGGCTATCCTGTCAGTTATGGAAAGCGCGAGGACAAAGATCTTAGTCCAGACATGGACCCAAAGCCATTTGGGTACAGGAGGGGAGCACATGGAATGGGGGGAGGTCTACGTTTATTTGGGGGAGAGTAGGGAACACCTCAATAATTTACATATATGTCATAGCGTGGCTAGAGATAAACAATCTTTTGCAGATTGATGTCACTTAAATACTGCACATATATTATTAGAGGGGTCAACACCACAGAAGACAGATAGTAGCTGAGCTTAAAAAATAAAAACAATACTGATATTGCTCTACTACAAGAGATCCATTTTAAGGAAGGAAAAGTTCTGATAGGAGCCTTCCAAGACTTTGGTTACGTATTTTTGAGCTCTAACCATATTAGGGGTGGGGATGAATCCTGCTCAACAAAAAATGTGGGTTCACAATCATATACATAATGACAATCAGAGCCACTTATTAATAATTATATGTCTTGCGCTATAGAAACCCTATACTGTCCAATTACCAAGCAACACTGTTTCATAGTCTCATCACTAAACAAAATTCAATGTAAATGAAGTTGATTATACGTGCTACAATGATGTGCATAAATCGTATTCCAGATTGGATTACGTTTTTATGTGACAGCTAGATCTCTCTAGGGTCGAGGACTGCGTGATCGGCGCGAGTACAGTGTTTGCCCATGCACCTGTGTACTTGACAATCCATTGGAAGATTGGAGCAGGGAAAACAGCGGACTGGAAACTAAATAGAATTTGGCTAGACAAAACAGATGTCGTAGAAGAAATAAGATGCAAAATAAAGCAATTCTTTGAGATTAATTGCACACCTGGAATACCATCCTATGGGAAACATTCAAGAGCTACTTGTGTGGTCTATACATCCATACAGTCGAAGAAAAGGAGAGAACAAATAACAAGTCTAACAGCCTGTTTGCACTATTTAGAAACATCACACAAATGTCTAGCTGACGATTTTGTGTACAAAAAGAAGTACGTAGGTCACTTCTTGAGCTTATCGAAAACCTAGGCAAAGCCCTGTTACCAAACATCAATCAGAAAAAAATCTATAAAAATCAGTCGATTCCTACATTAATTAAGGATCAGAAAGCCAAAAACTTTATAGAATGTATTATCCAGCAGAATTAATTCTGCTATGGCTATCCCATGGAGTTTTATAAAATGTATAAATTAGAACAGCAAACTCATCTAGCCAATGAAGCAAAAATAACACGCCAGAGCAAGGAGTGTCATTTTTTTTCTATGCACTTTGGGGTGGGGGGGGGGGGCATAGAATGGCGTTAGATTGTTTTTTCTGTTAGTGCTGGGTGGTTGGTAAAATATATCTGCAGACTCGGTCTCAAAGGTGCAGGGGGGCCAACACTGCCGTTCATTCCCACCCAAGCAACATTGAGCACATTCACCTAGACAGCAGCTTGGAGAGGGATGAAAGGAGGGGAAGAGACTAATTGGAGTCCAGACACCTACTTTTGTTGCCTGAGACTGCTCACCGGGCCATGCTGAGGGAGGCCAGACTGACAGAGAGAGAGAGGACGACAGGCAGGGGGTGCTGTGCTCAGCTTCCCATTCATTTTGTCTCTGGTGGCCTAGCCCCACCCCTTTTCCCTGCCGTGTTTAGTTAATTGCTGTTTGTGGAGGTGGGTGTTGATGGCTTTGTGTGAAAAAACGCTATTGGCAGCTTTTGAATATGGCTGGCAGCTGCCTGATTGCTTGCAGATGGAATTGCTGGCTGGAGCTCCTATCCCCGTCCCCACTGTAGCTCCGCCCTAGGCATGCGCCCTACATGTGCCTAGTGGCAAATACGGCCCTGGCGGAGGTGATCCAAACTGACCAGGTGGACTTTGTCCCTGTGAGGCAGGGATCCGACCAAACCAGAAGAGACATTACTGTTAATTCTCTGCTAAAGGAGCAGTGGGAAAGAGGGCAACCCATGGGAGGGATGGTACTATCAGGTGATGCCCAGAAGGCCTTTGATATGCTCTCTTGGGAATATTGAAGGTTCTCCTGCAAGAGATGGGTTTTGGTCAAACTTTGTTGACAACCTGTAGAACACTTTACACAGATCCCAAAGCCCTATCCCCGCCTTTATTTGTGCTGGGCATGGAACAGGTCGCAGCGAGATTGTGGATACACCCAATGTTTAAAGGGGTGATGTGTAGAACTAGAGAACACAAATATGCTTTGTTCGTCGATGACTTGCTGCTGTTTGTAACCAGCCCTGAAAGGTCTATCCCGGCAATCATGGAGGTACAGGAACAGTTCTCCAGTATCTTGGAACTGAGGATAAATGGTTGCTGTCAGCAATGGATATTAGTTTAGACCCTGTAGTGTGGCTAAGAATACAGAATACATCAGAATTTCACTGGGTAACATCTGACCTAACATACCTGGGCATTAGGATGTCCCCTAACCCAAAGGATCTATATAAATTAACCCCCCCCCCATATAGAAAGCTCAAAGAGACTCTAAAGTCCTGGGGGACTAAACCCCTGTCATGGTTGGGTAGGATCGCAGCTATACTTCTGAATGTTTTGTACTTTTTTAGGTCTCTCCCAAAAGCAATAGAGCTAGTGGAACTGGAGAAATTGCAGAGTTGTATATAGAGTTTATATGGAGAAAGAGGCTAAGGAGACTCAACAGAGCTTCCCTCTTTGCATTTAAAGAATGGTGGTTGGCGTTCCCCACCTATTGTATTATTTATATGCGGCCAGAATTTCCCAGATGGTAAAGATATATAAATAAAATGTGAAACTGGAATGGAGGCTGTGGGTTGCCATCCAACTGGAGGCCATGGTCCCCTAACCTGGTATGGGGAGCAGTAGTAGCTGGTGGGTGAGTAAAGGTCTGCATAGAATAGGCAATTTTTTGTAGCAATTGAACCTGATTTAATTGACTGCTAGACCAATATCAACTGACGCTGGAAGAGAGTTATAGGGCTAGGCAAATTTTGGACTTTATAAGTTCAAAAATAAAACATCAGAGACAGAGCGCGAAATATACTGTTTTTGAAAAATATTCTATGACGAAACCGAGAGGCCCAAGAGGAATCTCACTGATCTATCGTATACTGATGGATAGGGAGGTGAAAATTCCATATATCAAGGCCTGGGAGGAGGATCTGGGGGAAGTGGGGAAAATGTATGGGGCAAACAGGGGGCTCATCAATAAATAGTTCTATAAGTGAAGCAAACAAAGTTTTAACCAGATGGTACTTAGCCCCAACGAGAGTGACACACATCTCAGAAGATGTTATAGGAACTTGCTTCTGGAGATGTGGGGGGAAGGGAGACACTTGGCACATCTTGTGGCCCTGTTTTAGAGTGAGAACCTTCTGGATGAGGGTATTTAGAGCAATTAGGAAAACAACAAGACCAGAGATACAATGCAGCGCTAAATTAGCTATATTAGGAGTAATTCCCCTAGAGTTGGATAGAGTGAAGAGAAGGTTGATGGAGTTAATGTTAACAGAGGCCAAAGATAGTATAGCGTATTGCTGGAGGAAGGAAGACATCTCCTTTAGTCAATTCAGACAGAAAATAAACTGGATAGTACTAAACAAAAAACTAACCAGCATTATACAGAATAAGTTTGTTCAAATGTGGGAATAGAAATTGGTTGTGACACAAGCCCCTCGATTCAAAGAGCAAAAGTTAAGTGATTTCGTATCGAGAATCGTAAGTTTGGGTGGGTGTTTGTCATTTTTTCTGGTTTTTTTGGCCATTTCGTATTCGCACGATCGTTCGCGCATAGACGTATATGAACATACGCATTTCGTACGAGAATCGTATAATTTGCGTTAGTTCGTGTGTTTTTCCCGTCCAAATCGTATTATTTGCGTCCGATCCTATTTTTTACGTCCTTCACATGGGCTTGCGCCCAATTCAGAGAGGTGATTGCTAATTGTTTTGAAGCCCATTAAAGAGCTGCTTTACGAAATGTTTGCCGGCAGCTATTTGGCCTCGGGAGTAGGATGGAGCGGAGCGAGTTTGTGGCACATCAAGGGCTTATGCTTTTTGGCATTGAGTTGATCGAGATGTCTGAGAGCAGATTGCCCCTGCGTCGTCGCATGAACATCGATAGCATGAATGATGTTGAGCTGTTCGAGCTGACCAGGCTTAATCGCGCTTCCCTCCATAAATTATATAGTGAGCTGCGGCCATGGTTAGCCCGCACCACAAGGAAGGGGCATGCAATTTCAGGTATGACCAAGATGCTTGGCTGCCTGCAATTTTTGGCGAACGGCTCGTTCCAGAGGCTGGGTGCCCTCTCCGTGGGGATGTCACAGCCTACGCTGAGCCGCGCACTATCTAAATTTTTGGAAGGCATGGCTGCCATAACTCAAAAATATATTTATTTTCCTGATGATATGGCAGCCAGAAACGCCATTAAGCTTGGGTTTTATAATGTGGCCGACATGCCCAACGTTATTGGTGCAATTGACTGCACACATGTGGCACTCGTACCTAGGGCAGCCGACGAGTATATATATAGGTATTGAGATTGGTTATTATGTTGCCCAACGTGTCATGTAACCTGTTTTCCTTTGCGGCAGCATATTTGTTTATCCCTCATTTGTGTAGCTGCTTTATCTCGGCTTTTCATTAGTCTTTCCCAATAGAGTGCAGACATGTTTTGTGGTTAATTTATTAGTTTGGGTCAAATATCAATTACCCTTTTTGTATGTTTTTGCCTTAAGGAATCGTAAAATGGGACACTCACTTAATGTCCAGGCCGTGGTTGGTCCGGATATGCGGTTTATGAGTGTCCTTGCCGGCTACCCCGGATCGTCCCACGACTCCTATATCCTCCGGCGATCTGGGTTGTTTCGGAGATTTGAGGCAGGTGAATTTTCGGGGGCATGGCTGCTTGGTAAGTGTGTCCTATTTGTGTGTTATTAAATGTGGCATTAATCTTGTATTTGTTGATATGTTTTTTAAGGATAAATTTACAGAAGCGTACAACTGCATTTTTCTTGGCTCATATATTAGGAACTTACCCTAAAAATCCTTGTCTCGCTGTGGCCTTCAGAATGTTTTCCCTTTAGTTAGGATGTCTGTAAGTTCCTTGTGCCTAAATATATTGGTTTGGAGTTTATACCCAAGGATCTTTTGACCTTTGGCTCCTTTGGGACTATTGGTCTTTAAATGTCAAAGTGGACTTAAACTGCATACATTGTAGTTTCCAGAGAAATGTGGATAGGGATCTTTGACCTTTGGCTCCTTTGGGACTATTGGTCGTTAAATGTCAAAGTGGACTTAAACTGCATACATTGTAGTTTCCAGAGAAATGTGGATAGGCCCTCCGCAGCATCCTAATTGTAACATGTCTGAAAACTACAAATATATGTAAAATACAAATACCCTTGGCCGTGCAGATGTTTGTTAATTAATTGGTATATAGAAGTGCCATTTTTATTTAGGTGATACCTTAGTGCAATTTTTGTGGGCCCTAATGTGCCCTGTATTTTTTTGGGAACACTTTACCTTACATCATTATGATATCTGTGAAATTTTGGGTGTTGGTTGTGTTGCCTTTTTAATTTTGATTACATTTAATTCTCTGTTTAAGGTGATTCCGGGTACCCACTTCTACCCTGGCTCATGACGCCTGTGCTGCGGCCCCAGGATGCCTCTCAGGAAGCGTATAACCGTGCGCATCGCAAGACCCGGGCTGTTGTGGAGAGGGCCTTTGGTCTGCTGAAGACACGTTTTCGTTGCCTTGACCATACTGGGGGGGCCCTGCAATATGATCCCAAGAAAGTGATCGACATTATAATGGCATGTGCTGTTTTGCACAATTTTGCCATCATGGAACGTGTCCCACGTTATGTGGACAGCCTGCCCTCTTCAGCCGTCGAGGATGAAGCCGAGAATTTTGAGGGGCCCCCCAGTGAGTCTGGCCAATCTGTTCGAGCCAACCTGATCAGCCAGCATTTTAGTTAACTTTTTTCCCTGTCTCACCATTCTGTATGTCTGTGTTATCCTTTTGGAAACATATGTTGTTTTGCCCTAATGTGGCATTACCTCTAAGTAAAACATTTCGACCTTAATTGTTGCCTAATGTATTTCATGTAGTTTCCTTAGCTTTCGCTGTGCATTGTTACACCTCTTCCAACCAAAATTATCTGGTTTAGCCCAAGCTGTTAAAAAAGTCTTCCCACTAAAAACGCCACAAGTATTGGAAGTGAAATTTTTGTTTTACTTAGCAAATGAAAAATTATAGTGGTTAACAGAAATCAGTCCACATACATCTGTGGTAACAAATGGATAACATTAAAAAAAACATCGAGCACATCTACACCTGGAAGTTAGTGGCACAACCAAACAAGGACACCCAGTCCAAAGGCCAGCCTAGTCCAGTCATTAATATTGCCTGTGCCCAGGGATATTTGGGCATGGCCATAATGTCACACAAACATGTCTGCAAACAGGAGGAGCACCAACCAAATACATAGGTAAAGCCATAAGTGGCCAGATAAACTCCACATAGACCTATGGCATTGGCTAGTGGCCTTAAGCATTACTCTAAGGAGCTATATGGGAGCAAATACAAAACACAACCTGCCAGAGCAACACAAAATGGATTGTTTGAAACCTCAAAGGACAAGTAAATACAGTGGGGGTTAAGAGAAAAGATGTCCCACACACCCATGGCTTAATAGGGTGGCTGCCCATAATACCCAGGTGGAGGTCCAGGTGGAGGTCCATGGGAATGGGACCTAGCCTGGGCCATGGCAGCATTGTGAATTTGAAACTGCTCCACAATGTTTCTCTGCATATTGGTCATCTCAGCCATGGCTGACTGGATGCCATTACTTGCATTGGCCACGTTGCTGTTGAGGGTACGCAACTCCGCGAGGATGCCCTGTAGACTGGTATGGATGTTCACCATGTCGGCATGCCTTTGCTCACGCTCTGTAACGAGCTGGGCGTCATAAGAGTCCCTTTGTTGGGTCCATAATTGAAGCAGGGCACTCTGCCTCCCCTGGGAAATTGTGGGGCGGCGTAATGGCGTCCGCCGCACAATTACCCTGGCTCTTGGGCGTGCCCTGCCGCGTGGTGTCGTACCCTCAACAGCAACCGGCCTGCTTTGCAAATCCTCAGCAGCAGAGTGAACACTGGGGACTGTAGTGTCAGTCTCCCCATGTGCAAGCACAATGGATGGAGATTCACTCTGCTGCTGAGGATTGGCCAGAGAAACATTATCGAGCAGTTCCAAATTGGGACCCAGGGGGAGTTCATCCGACGTGCCCTGTACGGAGACATCATCATCTTCCTCCATGTCCTGGATCTCTTCCATGAGTGTGCGGGTCTGTAGGGACATATCAAAAAAAAAAAAGGCTAAGTTTGCGTCCCAATTTAGGATTTCAACAGTTTAACACATTCTTAAGCACTTGTTAGTATTTATGCTACTAAATTAACTTACCGAAAATCTCTGATCTGGGCTCCGATGCTGTACGGACCTGGTAGGCATAACCAAACTGGGGGGTGAGTTTACCCTTGCTGAGGGATCATGCTGGGCTGAAGAAGAGAAAAAAATACCACGTAAACACACACACATAACCTTTTTTTTGATAGGTAATCAAATATAGCTCTATTTGTAATATTATTCAACTCTAGAGCAATGGTGACCTTTGTTCAAACCCACGCAAGTTTACATAGGTGCAATGGCTCGGACAAACTGCTAAGTGACCTCAGTTCTAAGTCATGAAGTGTACCCAGTCAGCATCCAACTTTCAAGGCACATTTTTGGATTTAGCCTACCATTCGCTAGGTCCGGGGTACTCAAACAATTGTTTGAAACGCCCATTTAAAGGTATGTGGTGAGAGGTGAATGTCTGGCCATGGTGCTGACGCAGGGGGTGTCTAGTTAAAAATAAAGACACTGGTGGAGGGGCTGGAGATTTCTAAGTGCCAACTAATAAAGGCTGCTTGCCCTTGCTGGGCTGGATGGGCCAGAGCTGAGGGGACAGGGATTGGATGTCTAAAGGGGGGAGTTAACGTATTGATGGTGATGGGATGGATGGAGCCAATCTGTTACAAATGTATGGGGCTTATGTGGGGGGGGGGCATGGGGGGACTGTGGCACATGGGCCAGAGCAGGGGCAGCGGGACACGATTGTGGCCAGTGAAAATTTAAATAAGTTACTGTGTACCTTGCAATGCCACTTCCTGGGCAGTACTTCATATTGCAATGCTATGTTTCACGGAGCCATGACATTGGGCAGGAGACCAACCACTACATGGCCGATCAAGGGGGCAGCTCTGAGCACGTCAACACAGAAGTAACTGAGTGCAGGGCTGTCTGGGCAGGGGTCCTTGAATGTGGTGGCAAGGTCCGCATTGGGACCCCGGGCCGCCATTTGAGTCTCGCTGCTCTTGGTCACATATGTTTGTGGGTGGCTAATTAAATTGTTAACTCAAACACAACTCACACAAGCAAAAGGCAACCCATACATAATGATGTGTGTTTTGTGATTGATTCAAAATTTCTCACTTATCTTGCGAAACTTCATGACTTTAACAATACAATTGGACATTTGAACTTTGCCATAATGGCTGTGGGCCTAAATGTGTGATTCCCAGGGCCAAAAAGAGGACACAAACAGCCACAGTAGTGCGAGGCCAAGCAAGGCAAACCATAGGGGCATCCCGTTAGCTTGTTACTAGTGAACTGTAGATTATTTAGCAAACAGGCAAACATGCAGATGTAAGAGTACTCACCGTGGGTACGGGTCGGTGAGTCTGTGTCCCTTAGACCAGCATGTCCACCGACCGCGACCGGATGGAGAAGTCCAAGCACAATCTCCTCAGCAGGGGTAAACTCCAATTTAGATGGAAAGCCACCGCCAGTTTTCATGCTGAAAAGAGAAAAGCGTTTGGTCGTCAGAAAAGGTGCATACAGTACATCCAAAACATTAGATTTAGCGTAAACATTTAGTTACCTGTAATTATGCCTTTTAATTTCTTTTTGCCGTACAGCATACTTCAGATCAGAGATTTTCTTCTGAATTTGGGACACATCTTTCCTCTCTTCCCCCGCTGCATTTACTTGTCGGAGGATGGTTTCAAACAATTCCATCTTGCGCTGCTTGGTGGTGTGTTTGGATTTGCTCCCATATAGCTCGTCATAGTATAATGTAAGGCCACTAGCCAATGCCATATTTTGGTCATGGGAGAATCTCCCACTCAACTGGCCGTGGCGCAATGTGCGGCCAGATGGTTGGCTTGGCTGCTCCTCCATGTGTGCAGACACATGTGGTGACATTCTGGCCTGGGGCTGGGTAGGGGAATGGCCGGATTGGTGGCTTCCCAATGACTGGACTGGACTGGCCAAGGGACTGGGTGTTCTTGCGTGGCTGGCCACCGAACTTCCAGGTGTAGATGTGGTCATGGGGGCAATTCGGGGCCCTCTTGGGGGGCTAGGTTCCCGGCTGGTGCCAGGTCGGGGGCTTCTGGCCCTGGATTGGGTTCGTCTGGGCCTGTAGGGGCTTCTGGCCCTGGATGGGGTTCTTCTGGGCCTGTCGGGGCTTCTGGCCCTGGATGGGGTTCTTCTGGGCCTGTCGGGGCTTCTGGCCCTGGATGGGGTTCGTCTGGGCCTGTAGGGGCTTCTGGCCCTGGATGGGGTTCGTCTGGTGCCAGGTCGGGGGCTTCTGGCCCTGGATTGGGTTCGTCTGGGCCTGTAGGGGCTTCTGGCCCTGGATGGGGTTCTTCTGGGCCTGTAGGGCCTTCTGGCCCTGGATGGGGTTCTTCTGGGCCTGTCGGGGCTTCTGGCCCTGGATGGGGTTCTTCTGGGCCTGTAGGGGCTTCTGGCCCTGGATGGGGTTCGTCTGGGCCTGTAGGGGCTTCTGGCCCTGGATGGGGTTCGTCTGGGCCTGTCGGGGCTTCTGGCCCTGGATGGGGTTCTTCTGGGCCTGTCGGGGCTTCTGGCCCTGGTTTGTGATCTGCGGGCCCTGTAGGGGCTTCTGGCCCTGGATTGGGTTCGTCTGGGCCTGTAGGGGCTTCTGGCCCTGGTTTGTGATCTGCGGCCTCTGGATGGGCTTCGGGGCCTGGATGGGGTTCGGGCCCTGGATGGGGTTCGGGCCCTGTCTGGGCTTCGTGCCCTGGATTGTGTTCTTCGCCCTCTGGCTGTACTTCGGGCCCTGGATGGGGTTCGGGCCCTGCTGCGGGGCATGGGTTTCCGAACTGCCCTACTTGAAGGCATGGCCGGTGTGGGCTCACTGGTGCTGCCTGTTCTGGGGGCAGAGGTGGTGGCTGCTGCAGTTGCCAGCTTTTTGGCTGCAGGAGGGGCACGAGGCTTGGGGCCCCTTTTTTGGGTACCTGAGGGTCCAGGGTCCCTTGGTGGGGCCGAGGTGGGAGTCTTGGATCTCAGTTTTCGGCCAGCTTGCTGGGACCTTGTGGTGGGGCCCTCCGCGGTCTTGCTTGCCTGTGGTCGTTTGCTGATCGCCTTTTTTGGTGCCATCGTACAGAAATGCTCAAAGAGAATGAGCTTGGGGGGAAGGGACCTTTAAATAATGAGCCCAGCGTGTGACGCCTATGCGCACGACTACGCGCTCGTACGAACGTACGTTCGAGCGGAACCAGGAAACCGCTGGGGTTTCACTTATCTGCTGCCTGGAAGAAGACTAAAGATGGCGCCCACTATCTTCACCCGTCAACAGGAAGAGATCCTCATGCTGGTAAGTGGCTGCCTGTGCATTTTAATAGAATAGTCAATGATGGCCTAAATGTAAATGATGCGTTGGGAACTAGTTTGGGGTCTCTTAATGTTTAATCACTGGCTCCTCACACTTCATCCTCAAGGGCCGAGCCTGGCCACGTTTTCACCTGTCTATGCTGATGTCCTAATTCGCCCAATTGCTCCGGCTTAGCAACAGTTAATTAACCTGTGGAGTAGCGGGGCGAGCTGTCAAACCTGGCCTGACTCGGACCTTGATGCGGATGTTTGCGGAACACTGTTGTCCTAAGCCATAAAAACACAACGGGAAGCCACACACGTGGTCCAAAAGCCTAAGCATTAGGCTACATCTTGGATGTTTAAACCATCCTAACATGCCATAGATGCAGGTGGCCTGATTCTTGATGTTGGCTATTATCTGTATGTACATGGTGTGTGATACATATAACATAAGACCAGACTGACAATCACAGTCAACGTCCTCTTTAAGGCACTCCCCAAAAATGGCGGCCATTCGAAATGTGTGTGTTAATGACATTAAATACTCAACTTGTGATGCAACACATATGGGTCTGTGTGTAAAAGTAAAAGCTCTGTGTCCATTATGTTTTTCAGATCATGCTTCAGCGCCGGTATGACTTCGCGCCCAATGTGTGCGAGAAAAGGGACATCGCCCGGGAGATCATCGCCGAGATCCACCGTGTGACCAGCACCACCTTCACTCACACCCAGATAATGCAGCATTGGTCGGACCTGAAGCGTCTGCACATGCCCCGGGTGCGGAGGTTTTTTGGGATCCATTTCCCAAGTAAGTACAAAGCAATTGCATGGTATATGTTCCAAATGTCTAAGTTATGCCTTTATTTATAAGGACTTTTCTTTGGTAGTGTTGGAAATGGATTTCAGAATTCGCCGCACCCGGAGACGTACAGGCCGACCAGTGCTGCATGACTCTGCATCTGTGAGTGAAGGTGGTGGATCTCCCGGGCGACGGACCTACCCCTCCTCTGTGGCCTCCTCAGACCAGCCCCTGGACCTTACCACAGAGGAGGGGCCAAGGCGCGTGGGCGTGGAGTCATACCTGGCCACGCATGGGGAAGGCTCTGGTATGTCACTCTTCATGTATAGGCACAAAGATATACATGGCAGGCCAAAAACTAAGTTATCCTTTATTATGTATTTGTAGAAGCTTCTGGAGCGGGTGAGATAGTGGAGGAGGAGGCAGCAGAGATGCTGGAAGGAGATCCTGGCGAAGGTGAGTGATGTCAGCCAGACTGGGAGCCAGATATGTTGGGGATAGTGACTCTCTACAAATACTAACCAAATGTCACATGTTTCTCCAGGGACTTCTTCACAGCAGAGCCAGGACCAAGGGCAGCCTGTTGGCCCCAACCAGCCATCTGTCGGCCACCAACTCCGTAAGTCTCCATGCCATTATTCATATTAAGGTTTGGTTAGCTAATAACACACACATAACTAAAGGCGTAGCCAATGTGTAGTTCACACTTTCATGTGGGCACTTCGTTAGCTTAAAGAGGACCCAAACTAGTATTAAGAACCAAAGACTTAGCCATCACACTGTACCTACAGATTAGAAACATGGAAAAACACCCTTCACCCATCTAATGCATGTTATTAGACAGAAAAAAACCAATATTGGGGAATATGGAATGCACAATATTTACAGGCAGCATGGGATACAGATTGAAAAAAGGAAGGTGCTGCCATGCATTGTGTGAGTGATGACCTTTCCCTCAACCCAGCTATGCTCTGGATTCCCAACGCACCACTGTAACCTACTCCCCTGTACTTTATCCAACTCTCCACTCCTCATTAAGTGTTATGCTTCAGAGTCCAGATGGCGGCGCTGTAATCCCCAAAAAACCCTAACTAACTTTGAGGTGGTGCAGAATCATTTGTGAATAGTTTTTGGTTTTCATTAAATAATGTTGAAGGTCCGGTTTAAGGAGTTTAAACACTTACCTGTGGGAAATGCATTAACTGTATCCCTTTGAAGAACGACATATGTCATGCATTTACATGTATTTGATTAACCCTAAATCTATTTCCAGCATACAAACCGGTCTGGGACTCCTATTTATGTTTATTTCTCTATTGGTTACAGGGATGATCCCCCAAACCTTGGCGGGAAAAAAAAAAAGAATTAAGGAGTTGGTGGCCGAGCTGCTGGCCATACAGGCGACGTTGGGGCCAACAGATGAAGAAGACGAGGAGGATTAGTGCCCTTGGTCCTGGCTCCTTTCTTCCAGTTGTTTGGAAATGTTTACAAATTTTAAAAATTTTTTAATTGGTTTGGTGAAAAACCAAAAAAGTTGTTTTAAAAAAAAAAAAAACAAAAACCAAAAAAAAAAAAAAGGTTTCCAGTTAAAAAAAAAAAAACAATTTTAGGTGTTTTTACTTGGGCAAAACCCAAAAAATTTTACCAAATATTCCTCAAAAAAATAAGAAAAAATTTTAAATAAATTATATTTTAAGCCTTCCAAAATGTGTCTTTTCTAAGATGCACACACCCAAAAAATTACACAAACCAGAAACAACACACTTCGAAACATATAGACATATGTAAATTATGTGATATTCTTACGTTTTAGGGACCGAGAAATGAAGTGGGATGCAGCCGCTAAGGGGTTTAGGTAAGTTTGAGGGACCGAGAAATGAAGTGGGATGCAGCCGCTAAGGGGTTTAGGTAAGTTTGAGGGACCGAGAAATGAAGTTGGATGCAGCCACTAAGGGGTTTAGGTAAGTTTGAGGGACCGAGAAATGAAGTTGGATGCAGCCGCTATGGGGTTTAGGTAAGTTTTAGGGACCGAGAAATGAAGTTGGATGCAGCCGCTATGGGGTTTAGGTAAGTTTTAGGGACAGAGAAATGAAGTTGGATGCAGCCGCTATGGGGTTTAGGTAAGTTTTAGGGACAGAGAAATGAAGTTGGATGCAGCCGCTATGGGGTTTAGGTAAGTTTGAGGGACCGAGAAATGAAGTGGGATGCAGACACTAAGGGGTTTAGGTAAGTTTGAGGGACCGAGAAATGAAGTTGGATGCAAGCGCTAAGGGGTTTAGGTAAGTTTGAGGGACCGAGAAATGAAGTTGGATGCAGCCACTAAGGGGTTTAGGTAAGTTTGAGGGACCGAGAAATGAAGTGGGATGCAGCCGCTAAGGGGTTTAGGTAAGTTTGAGGGACCGAGAAATGAAGTTGGATGCAGCCACTAAGGGGTTTAGGTAAGTTTGAGGGACCGAGAAATGAAGTTGGATGCAGCCGCTATGGGGTTTAGGTAAGTTTGAGGGACCGAGAAATGAAGTTGGATGCAGCCGCTATGGGGTTTAGGTAAGTTTTAGGGACAGAGAAATGAAGTTGGATGCAGCCGCTATGGGGTTTAGGTAAGTTTGAGGGACCGAGAAATGAAGTGGGATGCAGCCGCTAAGGGGTTTAGGTAAGTTTGAGGGACCGAGAAATGAAGTTGGATGCAGCCACTAAGGGGTTTAGGTAAGTTTGAGGGACCGAGAAATGAAGTGGGATGCAGCCACTAAGGGGTTTAGGTAAGTTTGAGGGACCGAGAAATGAAGTTGGATGCAGCCACTAAGGGGTTTAGGTAAGTTTGAGGGACCGAGAAATGAAGTGGGATGCAGACACTAAGGGGTTTAGGTAAGTTTGAGGGACCGAGAAATGAAGTTGGATGCAAGCGCTAAGGGGTTTAGGTAAGTTTGAGGGACCGAGAAATGAAGTTGGATGCAGCCGCTAAGGGGTTTAGGTAAGTTTGAGGGACCGAGAAATGAAGTGGGATGCAGCCACTAAGGGGTTTAGGTAAGTTTGAGGGACCGAGAAATGAAGTGGGATGCAGACACTAAGGGGTTTAGGTAAGTTTGAGGGACCGAGAAATGAAGTTGGATGCAAGCGCTAAGGGGTTTAGGTAAGTTTGAGGGACCGAGAAATGAAGTTGGATGCAGCCGCTAAGGGGTTTAGGTAAGTTTGAGGGACCGAGAAATGAAGTGGGATGCAGCCACTAAGGGGTTTAGGTAAGTTTGAGGGACCGAGAAATGAAGTGGGATGCAGCCGCTAAGGGGTTTAGGTAAGTTTGAGGGACCGAGAAATGAAGTGGGATGCAGCCGCTAAGGGGTTTATGTAAGTTTCTGGTTGAGGGTGCGCATGCGCAAGATCTTATAAACATACGAACGCACGAATCTAAGAGGCCAAAAACCAATGAAAACCAGAGGCAAACGCAAGTAATTGGAAGAGGTTGACGATGGAAGCAGCCGAAAAAACAGGCTGCCGCCGCAACAGGTGAGCACATGAACGTGATTTTTACGATTGGCAACTGACTGAGGCAAGTTCGGGAGATATCATACGAACGGACGTATCTTTTAGGATAGAAACGTATTTGCTTATTGAATCACTCGCAAGTTCATACGAACGCACGAGCGGACGTAAAAAATAGGATGATTGTGAGCCAAATCCAAGCTGTTACATGTTTCTTTGAATCAACCCAAAGGTCAGGCATTGAGAGAGAATCTTTCTTTCCCCTTTTTTATTAATTTTTGAGTGTTCTCAGAAAGGAAGTTCATGTGGTCACCTTCAATCCCCAGCCCTGTGCCACAAGTGTTTTTAAGTAAGGAAAATCTATTGCAATAGTGTCTGCTAAACAAATAACTTTTTGGGGATTTCTTGTTTATTTGTCTGTCTTTGTTGTCTGTTTTTCTGCTTTTTTCTTGCTTTTCCACTTGCATAGTTTCTGTTACTCCTTCTTACCTTGCTTTTTTTTCTTTCTACTTTTGTCACCTGCGTGTCTTTTCTGGGCCACACTCAGAAGTAGAGCAGAAGGTGTGCCATTATTATACACACACACCCATAACAGACAAAACAATGTATTTTAGGGAGAGAGACCCCAGTAATTTATTGACAAATACTGCCAAAGATTCTCTCTGGCTTTCAGAGGGAAAAGAGTAGTAAGCCACAGTGAGTCTTGGCACAGTAAAGAAAAAAGGAAAAATATATTAGATTAGCAAGATTAGTAAAATGAAGAAATGTATTCTCCCCTTGGTCCGGTGTGAGGCCAGAAAAAGTCACACAGGCTAATGGTTAGCAACAGATGAGCAGAAGTCAAAGCAGACACAAGCACACCCAAAGAGAATGAATGCTATAATAGATAGGCTTTATGCAGCCATCAGGTCACTGGAGCCTGAGCTCCATGTCAGCCCACATTTTGCTAATAGGACACATTATTCAGAGGGGTTCAGCTTGCAAACCTTTGAGGTTTTATCCCAAATTTAGCTTGAGGCGGTACTGCTCCACTATAAGAAGCAGGTCATTGACATTCCCCTCGATTCAAAGAGCAAAAGTTAATTGATTTCGGATCGAGAATCGTAAGTTTGGGTGGGTGTTAGTCATTTTTTCCTGTTTTTTTGGCCATTTCCGACTCGCACGAGCCTACGTACGAATGCGTATATGCTCTTACGATCAGCGGAAGTTCGTTCCTAAATTTTAGGATCAAAACGTAAAACTTAGGATCAAATCCTAAAACTTAGGATCAAAACGTAAAACTTAGGATAATCAGATGTGTTTAGGTGTGATTCAGAGAACAGTTTTCAAACCTCTAAATACGTTTTAAAAGAAAGCCACTGCCGACACCTTTTAGCAGTCGGATTGCTGTTCTTGAACAGGTTTTTTGGCTATGTGGAGGAGTCTGCGCGTCTTGAGCTCCAATGAACTGCATGTATCAGCATGGCCGAGGCCATAAATTGTATGTCAATGCATACCTGATTCATGTATGCCTTATAAAAGCATTTTAATGTGGACCTTAATTAGTCCTTTGCATGTAAACCTTTATTTGGCAATATATTTGCGTTAATTAAAGAAACTTATGTCCTTTGGTATTTATTTTTAAATTGATGTACTAGAATAATATTTTTAGATTGCATTTATTGGTGTAGTTGTTTACCTTTGCTTTGTTTAATTATTTAAGCACATCTTTGGTCAGATGCATCACACTTACTGAGGAGAGGAGAGCGGGATAAAGTGCAGGATGTGGGTTACTGCTGTATTTTGCACAGACACAGCAGAGCTGGGGGCACGGAAAGGTCAGAAATCAAAGAATGCAGAGCAACACAGTCACAAGGCCCTTTCTGTTTGCAGGCTGCCCGAGAATACCTGAGCCGCCATCTTGGCTGTTTCTAGGCTCATAACATGCTGAAGTTGCTGGGTGTTTTTTAATTTTTGTGAGCAAATCTGTATGTAGAGGGTGTGGGTAACCACACCCAAAATTTTAAGTTGTACCATTTGAAGCCAAAATATTAAAATTAAATCCACAAGTAAAAAATGCAAGTTAACTAAAAATTAAACAAAGTAAGATTTACTTATGCAAATGCATTCATTAATGGTTGGTTACTACAAAATGAATGAAATAAAGAAAAATAAAAGACCAAATATTTAGAATGCACTTTAATGAGGTAAGTTTGTAGTGCACAGCCACAAGATCAGAAGGATTTACGTTCAGACAAAAAAGGAAAAAGGGCAAAACCAATGTTGCAACCTGAGAAATGAAACGGAAAATTCAGGATGGAGACTGACATAGGTCTGATTCCCGAACTGCCATACGAACGGACGTACATTTTAGGATAGAAACGTATTTGCTTATAGAATCACTCGCAAGTTCATACGAACGCACGAGCGTACGGGAAAAATAGGATGATCGGCACCAAAATCAAAGCTGTTACATGTTTCTTTGAATCGACCCTATTGTGTATAAAAAGAGTTAACAAGGCAGATTCTTTCAAAAGTAACAATGGCCAAAGAGTAACCAGTCTGTGAAAAGATGTAGTTTTTTTAGAAGTTTTTTTATGTAGTTTTTTTAGAAAAATGTTCCTAACCTAAAATTGCATCCCACCATCGTGTAGTATCATCAAATGATTCTGTTTGCACTACTGTCAATAAAGTCTAAAATATTCATTTTTTAACAAAGATAGGATGTGCAGGCATCATTCTGTTAAAGTGGACCAACACCGAGAGGTGATCGGCCCGGAAATCTATAAGATTCCCGGGCCGATCACCTCCCACCCCGCGGGACATCCGAGATCGGGATGTCCCGTGGGGTGAAACCCCCCCAGACACCCCAAATCGCTTACCTGATCTTCGACGGCGGCCGGCCGCCGCCGCCTCCCTCGCGCCCCTGTAGGCGTGCTCGCGCCCGCGCCGGCCGTCTGCGAATGGCCGGCGGGGGCGCGCGCGCGCCGAAAGTGACGCGAGGGAGGCGGCGGCGGCGGCAGCCGCTTGGACGTTCCTGATCCCCGCCTGGACGTTGGCGGGGATTGGACCGTCCAGTCACGTGGGAGCGGGGACAGGTAAGATTTTGGGGCTTTCTGGGGGGTTTCACACAGCGGGGCACCCCCGATCGGGGTGCCCCGCCGAAGTGGACCAAAACCCAGGATAGTCAAAATCCTGGGTGTTGGTCCACTTTAAACTCTGTGAGTAGCAGCCAGTCCAGGCCACAAATCCTGTGCCATTGCTATTCAATAACAAAAAATATGAAAATGTGTCAATGTGTTAAAAACAGTTAATACACATAAGGACACTCATATTGGGATGAGAGGTTAAAATCTTGGGATGAGCTATCTCTTCCTACTGCTGGAACTATAACAAACAAATGGAGAATTTTGAAAATCCTGTCAGCTCCCTGATGATAGGTCCATTATGTGACATTATTTAAGCCAAATAATAATTTAATTGTTTCTATTGTAATCAGGTGTGATATTTTCTAAAGCAGTCACAAGCCTATTATTGGGATTTAGATTAGCTTACAATATGATGTGTGCATAATGCTGTGGGATGGAAAATACTCAGTAAAGATTGTCTCCTTTGTATTAAAACAATATGTTATAGGCACCCTAATAGTTAAGTAATTTTAAATACTACCAAAAAAAGGAATAGGGAAAAAGGGTTACATCATGTGTGTAAGCCATTGAAAAAAACATGATGCAGCTACCAACGCGTTACTTGACCTCCTGGTCACATTTTGCCCACACAGTTTTTATATTTGTTTTTCTTTTCTTTTTATATTATATATAATATATGTATGGCTTACAGGGTGGGTTGCCGGACCGCCAGTGGCCACCCAAGGGACAGTTTTGGAGGACATCTTATCCTTACAGCAGGGTGGCATCCAGTGCAGCTCATGGCCAGCACTGGAGCATGGCTGGGATTAGGGATGTGGAGAAGGAGACACCTTCTCTGAGGACAGCTTCTCCTTGACTCAGGGCAGCCTGGCTCACATAAACCACTACATGCTCCAGTGCCTGCGGACTGACCACAGAGTTATCTGCACAGTCACCAGTGCCAATTACTGGGTGGCCACTAAATCCCCCCCAAAAATGATGTAGGGTCCCCCCTACCCATCATAACCAGCCCGGGACCAGCTATAGGGGCCTGTAGGAACAGAGTGGAGGGGCCAGCTTTTGTGGCCCCCCACCCTGCAGCCTACAAGCCCACATACCCTGTGTGGGCTCGGGCTCTCCTGCCCCCCCCCAGGCTTTGGGGATGCAGGTAATTGGGGGTGCCGGGGGTTAATGGCAAGTCACCCGCTAGCCGCAGGTGACTTGCCAGCCCCCAGCCTTGTGAACTGGTATATTGGTCTCATGGACCCTTTACCAGTTCACAAGGGGTTAAATGTAAAAAAAATATATATTTTTTTTTATACTTACCTCCCATCCATCCCTGGGCACTGTGTCCCACGCTGATCAATCTGGCTTCTGCTCTCCTGCTGCTGCTGGAAGCCTTTTATAGCTGCTGGGTGACAGAGCATAAGGGGTTAATTTTTTTAAAAAAATGACATAGGGTCCCCCCTCTTGGGGGGGGGGGCATATTTTGGAGGGGGGAATTTTAAGGGTTAGGCTAGCCCTAACCCTTAAAAATCCCAAAAAATGATGTAGGGTCCCCCCTAACGGTCATAACCAGCCCGGGACCAGCTATGGGGGCTTGTAGGAACAGAGTGGAGGGGCCAGCTTTTGTGGCCCCCAACCTTGCAGCCTACAAGCCCACATACACTGTGTGGGCCCGGGCTCTTCTGCCCCCCCTGGGCTTTGGGGAGGCAGGTAATTGGGGTGCCGGGGGTTAATGGCAAGTCACCCGCTAGTTGCAGGTGACTTGCCAGCCCCCAGCTTTGTGAACTGGTATAGGGGTCTCATGGACCAGCCCTCCTCCTCCGATCTCCAACAGCAACTGAGCTTCGGGTCCCGGCTGCCGGATGACAGGTGTCGGCCTAGGAAGTGGGGGGAGAGGGTGTTTTCTCACCCTCTCCTCACCACGGAAGAGCCCGGGGGGGCGATCGGAGGGCCCCCCGGTGAAGAGGAGACCCCGCGGGAGGAATCAGGGCTGCAGGTGAGTAAATGTCATTCTTCTTTTTTTTTTTATAGTTTGTGGCAGCGGCTGAAGCTGGGGGGGGGGCGCTATTTTGGGCGCCCTCCTGAAGACAGAAGAGCCCCGGGGGGGGGGGGGGGGATCGGATGTCCCCCGGGTGAAGAGAAGACCCGGCCCGATCCAACGAGAGGTCAGGTGAGTTTTTTACTTTTATATTATTTTTACTGTGGGGGTGTTAAGTCAGCTACGTGAGTCTCACATAGCTGGCACTTAACGGTAGGAGAGGCTGCTACGTGAGACTCACGTAACTGCCACTAGAAGGGTTAAGCTAGTGATATTGAAAAATACTTACACACCAGTGGTTGGAGCAAGTGGTATTAAAGAGTACTCACTCCCAAGTGGTTGGAGAAAGTGGTATTAAAGATTACTGACAAACCAGTGGTTTGAGCTAGTGGTATTAAAGAGTATTCACGCCCAAGTGGTTGGAGCAAGTGGTATTAAAGAGTACTCACACCCAAGTGGTTTAAACTAGTGGTACTAAACAGTACTGACACCCAACCTGTCTATCCCTGACACTTTCATGAAAAGGAGAATAGCGTGCTTAACAACCTATCTGGCCCTCACTCCTGCCACTTTCCCTATATAAAATGTCCTTACAAGGACATTTTTTAGTAAGGAAATAAAACCCTATCTGTCCCTAAGCTGCTGCAGCAGCAGCCAGTGTAGACAACATGTGGAGGTTGGTTCATGCGCTTGTGGAACCACCATGAGAGTGCAAAATAAAATACATATATTTTAAATAAAAAATAAAGAAAAAAGCAAAGAAATTGCTGCCCCCTTTGTAGCACCGCCTGAGGAGGTCGCCTTATCCCTGACTGTTACTGCTGGTTTCTGTCTCCTCAACGTGTTCCTGCTTTCCCATGAGTCCCTTGGTTTTTACTGCCAGTCCCCACTGCTGCTACAGGTCTGGTCTCTGGTGTCATCCCTAGACTCTATTAGCTCTCCTGCTTCTGTGGGGTCCTCTGTCCTCATTGCCACTACTTCTGCTACATGCCCCTTTGCTGGGTCTACTGCCTGGTGCAGCTGCTGCCTAGTTCGCCAGTTCCTCCACACCTCCTTCAGTTATCTTGTCACCAGTCTATGCCTGTGTCCCTGGTTTCTTAGTGCTTCCTCTTCTGCTGCCACTGGTCCTCTCAGATATTGCTGCAGGAACAGCCTTTGGGAAGCCTCCAATGGATGGCCATCTGAAGAGCTTCAGATCTATGGCAGTAGCTGGACAACGTAAAACACAGTGTGAATGTCCCTTGATTTGCATTGATTGCAAACTATGTGAAAGATGGCCAGAAAAGTCTTCTGGAGCCACAGATATACAAACAGTGTTGGTGGACGACCAGATGAATCAATCTTAAGATCTTGCAGTGAGATTATCTTACCTTGTACCTTGTTATTATACCTTCTCAGCACCTTTTCACTGGAAAGGCTTTAGTCCTGAAGAACAATCTTGGGGTCCAAGTCTGCTACAGGAGTGGCCTTTGTGAAGCTTCCAACAGATGGCCATAGCTTTTTAAAAGATGGCACAAAGAGTCTTCTGGGGCCAAAGCTACGCACCCATTGTTGGTGGACAGCCAGCTGAGCGAACCTTAAGTTCATGCAGAGTTAAATTCTTTTACATTGTACCTTGTTATCTTACCTTGTTCTCTGTAAGGGCTTTAGATATGAACAATCCTGGGGTTCATGGAAGAGTCTTTGTCAGGCCGGAGAGTACTCTAATATGAACTCTCCGCCAGGGAGCAGAACGTTTGGCCAGAGCAAAACACGACAAGGAAGTGCTGTAAACAGGGGGGTTTATTAAGTCAAAAGAAAACAACAAAAATATCTTCAATTCAGAAAAAGGGACAAAAACAAAGCTAACTAAAGGAGATAACTAACAAGGGAAAAACTGAAGCCCTAAGGTGCTGGCGCACTCACCTGAAGGCTCCAAGCAGATGATACAACTCAGGTACAGATACAGATACAGATTCGGGTTCGGTTTCCAATAGCTACAAGGAAGTCACCAAGGCAAACAAACAAACAAAATCCCACTGCCCCAGGTGGAGGGCAGATCCACTTAAATAGCCCCCACACCAGGTGCAGCAGATGATGGGGAGAGAGAGCATTCAGGGCTCTGCTGACACCCGCTGGTGGCTGATGGAACTGCAGATGGGGTGAGAGCAGCCAGAGGTCTGCTGACACCAGCTGGTGGCTACCGGTACTGCAGATGGGGTACTGCAGCCACCAGCCGGGCATCAGCCGTACCCAGGGTTCTAATAGTCTTCAAGCAGAGTTCTTTCATGAAAGTTTTTATTTTTGCATCTTTGTTCCCCTTAAAGGGGGCTACTGTCACAAAAACAAATTTGCCTAAACCCCACTTCTGAACTGTTCTTCGGCTGGAGCTGACAGCAAACACTCATTGCTGCGACAGCAGTGACCTTCGGCACGGCAGTGGTTTTAGTGTCCCTGTTGCTTAGCCATGTTGGTTTATGGGCTGCTTTTTTGGTAAATTCATTGGCATTTTTGGTTATTTACACATTTTTATCCAATGAAGAATAGCCCGACAATTTCTTACAATTTATCTGTGTTTTTTCAGGTTTAATTGTTTTACTAAATGCACTTTTAAAAACATCCCATCTAACATGAAAACTGCCTGTGTGTTTATATTTTTATATGTTTTGGCAATTTTATTATTTGTTTTTAGGTAGATTCAATTTTTATTTGAAGAATAATCAGCTTATCAAATAAAATCGGCTGCAACCCCCCAAAAAACACAGCAGAAAGCCCTTGTTTTTGGCTTTGGGGGGGGGGGGGGAGCTGGGGACACATTAAAATGTGAAAAACATCAGGCTTTGCTTTGGGGGACACATGAAAGACAGGACACATTCTTTGGCGCCCCCCTGATGTGCTGCACCCAGGGCAAGTGCCCCCTGCTCCCCTCTAGCTAGGCCCCGGTCTGGCGCTATAGGGAGCTGCTGTTGATAGATGGCACTCACTATCACTTTGTAAATATACCTTTTGCACTGGGAACTGACATTCATTCTTATCTAATAAAGAATAGCCCAACTATTTATTTTTAATTATATTTTTTCAGGTTTAACTGTTTTACTAAATTAGGCTTTTAAGAGCATCCCATTTAACATAGAAACTGCCTGTGGGTTTATATTTTTATATGTTTTGGTAATTTTATTGGCATTTTTGGGTAAATCCACACTGTACAGCTGGCTTCCACTGCACACACTGCGTCGAATCGTGGTGCTGGAACGAGGATGGTGGTAAGTTTTTTTTCTACCTACTGCAATTCGGTCAGCATGAACCCCCAAAAATTCATGCTGAATCAAATTTTTTCCTGAAATTCGGAACAAACAAACAGTTCGCTCACCTCTAATTAAGAATTTGATTTCTCAGTTCCCAGTGCAAAAGGTGTATTTACAAAGTAATAGTGATAGTGCCATCTATCAACAGCGCCATAAATGGGAGTTCCCTATAGCGCCAGGCAGGCGCCTAGCTAGAGGGTAGCGGGAGCACTTGCACTGGGTGCAGCAGGTCAGGGGGGCGCCAAAGGGGGACATGAGAACAGAAAGCCTAGCTACTCCTCTGGCGCAATATAAGACCAAACACTCACCCTGTACTATGTGATCTTATTCCATATGTTTCAATGGGCTGGGATGGTTATAATTATTTAGGCCACTTTTTGGCTGGTGCATGTAACACAGAATCTCTGTGCTGTTTGCAGTTGTTTTTGGGTGTATTTTATGCACTTTTGTGTTGCACTCCAAACGTGTGATTTGGGCCATGCAAAGAATGTGTCCTGTCTTTCATGTGTCCCCCAATGCAATGCCCAATGTTTTTCACATTTGAATGCTTTAAAGCATAGCGCTGTCTCGCTCCCCACCCCTGACAAGTGCGGGCGCAGATAGCGACTATCGGCTGCTTTGACAGTGCAGCCACTCTCCTCCACTCCCACCATGCAGTGTGACATGCCGGCTTCCCCGTTGTTCGGGTCAGCTGGCTGCGGGCGCAGAATGACGGGGAAGCCGGCATGTAGGTAAGTGTGTGCTACACACAGCACAGGGCGAGCGGGGAAGGCCGGTTTCACTGCCAGCTGTGCGGCCAGCCTCCCCCATTCCCACCATGCTGTGTATTTTTCACTTTTCACTGAGCGATTCTCAAAGGTTCGATTTGGATGAACCTGAATTTCGTGGAGAAATTCAGCAAATCTTTATCTTTATCAAAGGATTAGGATTTCCTACGGGAATCAAAGAAAAAGGAAACATCAAAAAATTATACTAAGCAGAGAAAAAGATGCAGGCTATAAAGAAGGCACAACACATTCAGAACTGAAATGTAATACAATTTTCATAAATCCGTTTTTTTTTTGCTGTGTGCAACAAACCCAATATTTCATCATGTTAACCTTTTGCTGTTAAAATGAATTTAAGCTCGTCTGATTACTCCAGTTTGGATATTTTTTCTACTGGATATCTACTGTGTTAATTACTTTTTTTTGAATGGTGATCTTGTTTGTGAATTACAGAAAGACACCTGCAGAAAGAGATATATCTCTGAGAAGTTTAAAGCCTTACAGCTGGGTAATTCCTCCTGTTCTCTCTGACCTCAGCTTTTTATATAGATCTACAGCCAAAAAACATTCTCTGATCAATACCTATTTTGTAAATCCATATTTAAATAATACTGAGATGGCAGATTAACAAGACTGGTCCTAAGAAATCAGGATCATTTCTGAAACATTCACCCACAGCAATAAACTTGGCTTATCTTTTGTATTAAACAAGTAGACTCTGTTTCAAGCATGTTAAACATGCTTTAATCCTTTAAGTGCCAGCCTACCTAGAGATTTTGTAGCCCTCTTGTCAGGAATCGGCACTTACCTGGGCCCCGTTCCGGCGCTGTTTTCGGGCGGCCGGCCGCAGCAGCTCCTGCCCGGCGGCCACGCCGAGCGGCGGCGGCGGCGGCTCAGGCGGCGCCGAGCACAGCCGCCCTCCTTCCTCGCTCCCGCGTCACTGTCTCGAGTGCTTACGCGCGCGCACGAGCACATAATCTTTAGGCTGTAGTAGGGAGGGGTTGAACCAAGGGGCACAGGCACGCCCCTTGGTTTTGGCTATGGGCCAGTGAGCCCAAAGGAGGTTCTGGGCTACTCGCCCTTTTGTCCAATCCTTGTCTGGTTCTGAATATGCACCAATCACTTCACTGGTTCCCCATGGCCAATCATACCTAGTCCCTATAAAGGTTCGCCCCGTCACTTGTTCAGTGCCTGTTATAGCGCCTGGTACCTAGCCTGCCTTGTGAATTGAAGCTCTACTGAATCCCTGTTGCCGACTTTGATTGTACCGACCACTCTCGATCTGAACTCCTGTTGCCGACTTTGATTGTACCGACCACTCTCGATCTGAACTCCTGTTGCCGACTTTGATATTACCGACCACTCTCGATCTGAACCCCAGTTGCTGACCTCTGCCTGAATCCTGACTACGAGTTGCCTGATCCCTGGTGCCGCTACGATCTCTGTCTTCCCGCTGTCGACCTCTGGCCTGTCTCTGGACTTCCTCTGCCAACGCTCTAGCTATTGGTTCTCCAGACCTCCCACATATAAGCTCACATCCTTTGAGCCATTAAGTCCTGGGGGCAACCGATCCCGGGTAGGCGTATTCTGCGTCCCGGCAAGCAGGGGCTCCTACAGGTGAAGCTGGCTGCAGAAATTGGGGGTTGTGGGCTTATCAAGAGGGCTGGAGTACCCCGAGCGTGACACCTCTGTTCTCAGACCATTTTTGACCATTTTGCTCTATGCATGTTTAACTGTGATTTTTTAAGGAAAATTATTTGTTCCCAGTGTAAAAGTTTGTGCTTTAATATTAATTGTCTTGTCTTTTGTTTAGTGTATTCTCAATATTTATGCAGTGAAATATGTGCAAAAAATTAAAACATTATATATTTTTTGCATTTTCTAGTGTTTTCTTCTAATAAAAAATGTGAGTTTTTCAATAAAATCATATTGCATGCAAAAGCCCATTCCTCTCAGTTACAACAGTATCATGTATGTATTGATAGACACCCTTTCTTGCCCAGGGGACACTACGGTAGAGTTGCCAAACACCCCAAGCATATGCATGTAATGGTAACTTTAGCTCTGCAGACAAAGTGCGCACCTTGTGCTTTTTCAATAAAAACTACCCTTTACATTTAAAATACCCCCACAAACCATATGTTCCTTGTAAGTACACACCTTGAGCTTTCTGGGTGTCTCCATCTTGTTGTAGTGGGAAGTTATTCCTCAATGAATTCTTTGGCTGCACAGGGTTTTTCTAAAAAATGTATAAAAAAGCAAACTAAAAAAATCATTTTTTTTTTACAGGCTAGACATGTCAGCTAAGTGAATTTCACATAGCTGGCACCTAAGGGTTGGAGAGGCATCTATGTGAAATTTGCATAGCTGACATTTAAAGAGTTAAGATGAACATTATATTAGGCTTAGAGCAACTAATCCTACAACATTACAGGGCCCTTTGGACACCATCTTACATTTCCACCAGCTCTTCTTGCTTTTCTAGTCAGACATTGGCCCTGGGATCATATTAAAGCTTTATTTCAGAATTAGACATTACCTGGGAGATGAAAACGTTGGCATGCAATGAAACGTTGCTTGATCTAGTATCTGGAAAGCAACTAAATACGCCAAATGTCACTAAAGTCCGCCACATTTCATTTAACCAAATAATGAAGAGGAGTATTTTCAATTCATTATATGGAATGTGAACATTGCAATGTGACTGCAGTAGGAAAAGATACAGCTCTATGAGCTCCAAGTACAAAAATCTCACTTTGGGTAGAAAAGAAAGAGAAGGGATCAGTTGATGAATCTATCCGTAAGTAGACATTTAATAGGGAATTATTTATTCCGGAAAAAGTTGCACACTTTTTACACTGCTGAATTGATCTGTGCATATTTGCAACTGAAGGAAACATTTGTAGTACACTTCCCCCTTAGTGGTTACAATATGAAATGCAGCATTTACTGAAATTAGATAGGATAACCAAATAAGCCAGGGACCAGGTTTCACGACATAGGGCTCAATTTAACCAATTTGGTGATAAGCAAAATTTGGCTACATCTGTAAAAAGCTTTCAAAATGTAACCTCCCCCTTGCGCATTAACAGCAACAAAGGGGAAAATCTTACCTTTCTATTCGTTCCCCCAAAAAATCCAGTGCTGTGACTGGGTGCTGCGGTCACGCGGTTTGTCGGCACTTGACCAGCCGTTAATGCACAGGGGGCATCCGCAGTCGGACGAATTATTCCGTATTTGGCCTACAAAATAGTTGGTTTGTGAGCATCACACAGTGTTCATCATCTTGTCCCTCCTTGTTATTTCTGCACCTTTGGGGGCATCCCATGTAGTGTGTTTCCCCAGTGTGACCTTCTTCCTGTTACCTGCTTCCCTCCCACCCAAATTTCCCTTCCTCCACCTGCATTAAGCATGGTTTTTTTGCTGTACCACACCACACTGCTTTATTAAAAGTCCTTATTATTTTCAAGTCACTTTTTTATGCTTTTTTATCATTTTTTTTTATTTTTGGTTTACGGCAGCAATGCAAACTTTGGAAAAAAAACGGTTAAATTTTTTTTTTTTGCCGTAAGGCAACAATGTGCAAACTTTGGAAAACACTAAAAAATGGACACATATCTCCAGCCCGCCATTACTGGTGTATTAGAAGTTCGAGTGCCTCACTCCAGTCACAAACTGCAACTGTGTCCCATACCCCTCAGCATCCAGGCATATGGTCACTGGTCTGACTGAAGGCATCTTCGCTAAGGCACATGTGGTGTGGCACACTAATGGTGGTGGCCACTTTTCTGTCTAGGGCTTCACCAGCCAGACATGGTTGTGGTCAGCATGTGTGTGCGTTATGAAGCAGACCCTAACCCTGTCTGCCTAGGAATATGAGGCCTTCACTATTACTGTGTGCCACGCCTTGTGTTGTGCTTCCTATGCCTACAAGAAAGGGGACACTGTCAACTGTCCACCCATTAGCCGGGTGTAAAATAGCAAACATGCAAATGTGAAGCATGGCATAGCATGGGTACTTACGAGCATAAAATACTCCTGTTCCACTATAAAGAAGGAGGGTGCCATGGTGCCTTGCGTCTTTTCTGCCTTGGCTTAGCAGTGTAATGCGCCCCTGCACCAAGGCGCCCTAGCAGATCCCAGAAGGGACGTGCTAGCTGACAGGCAGATGGACATGATTTTGTAGCCTCGAGGTTGCAAATGCCTATTCTCGATGGTTACATTGATTTGAAAGTACCCACCCTCTTGTCTATAAAAGTACAAGGGGGTGGGTCCAAGAGGATGATGCCCCGATCTAGGTGCCACCGCACCCCCATACCCCAGAAGCCAGAGCAAGACAGAAGGAAATGCAACACCAGGGCAAGGCACCACAGCCTCAGCCCAAGGCACCACCGCTCTGCCCGCAAACACTCCCCTTCTGCCAGGCACAATACCTACTCTATCCAGGTCAACCCCAGCAGTGTGGTCCAGCAGCAAAGAAAGAGCAAACCACAGGGCTCATGATGCACACCTCTAAGCTCCAGTCACCAGTCAGCACACAGGAGCCCAGTGCAGAGCTGCAGAGCCACTGCCTGGGCAGCCCTCTCCCCTGCCAGTCTATGAACGACCCCTTCCATGCCTGGGAGTGGGCGCAATGTGTTGTCCTCCCTTGCCCAACCCAGTTAGCAGGGAGCTGCTGTGGCCACACATAGAGGCCATCAGTTGATGTGGGGAGAGTTGAGTGGCCACTTCAATCAGTCCCAGTTGGTGGCACTACTGGATGGGGTTTCTAGAGGTCAAGTACGTTTTGCAGGTATCAAAAAAGAGGTGTGTTTATTGTTTAGCCATTTGATCAATCATGTGCTCATTCATTTGTGTTTTTTTTTAAGCTTACAAACTGGAGGAGGCTCCCCAAAACTCTAGAGTTGCAGAGCAAATGCCAAATGCCAAATGTGTACCCCATGTTTACTAGCTTGAGAGGGGCGGAAAAGTTTTGTGTAAGGCTTAGGTTGTTTCTACCTTCCATTACAGTCCCCAGCCAGCCGCCATTCATGGCTCTACCTCCAGTGCTCATAGCACAACCACAAGTGATGGGACCCAACCATTAAATGAGATACATGTGGGGGCGTATTGTTGTGATGGCAAGGGACATGGGGGATGTGTAAGATCTGGCTAATTAAATAAAGTATAGGTATGGGCTGGGATCGAACCTTAGATCAACAAAAAATTAATGTTTGCCTTTATCCACACAGACCTCACCAATCCTGGAGGAGATTGAGAAGTAAGGGGTCCAGCAGCAGCCGCAGCCCAACATTCCAATGCCACAATCACCCATTCTGCTAAGGACACCCACATCCTGTGCCACCGCATGGGAACACACACAGCCTCACACTTCAAAACCACCCGGAACAATACACAGGATTTTACATCCTCCACTCCCCTGAATGACCAGGAGCAGGCCAGCTATGCCCAGCACCATGATGATCTTTGTTCCACAGAAACACAGTCTGGTATTGTGAAATTGTGCACTGCACCAGCAATAAGATACATGAGGACCTGGTCGCAGGGGTGGCTGAGCAGCAAAGTCTAAACCACCAGTTTAGAGGCTCTAATTGGCCAGTGAGAGTAACAGAACAACACATGGAGAGGATGCTGGCCCTCCTTGAGGCTACCAAACTGGGAGGACCAGGCCACCTCCCCAAAGGAGGGGAGTCATTCCTTGACTTTTGGGGGGGGGCAGGGGTCCCAACAATTATTGCTTTGAAATTGTGTTTGCAAGGAATATAAGGACCAGGAAAATAGTCGGAGTTAAATTCCCCTGCTTCCGAGGTAAAATCCTTAAAAACAAAAAAATAAACGGAGAGAGGAGCTCACAGCACACCTTGCAGTCGTGTTCCAATTGCAAGAGAAAACATAACTTTGTCTTGCAGTCCACGCCCTTCGGTTGAGAGGTTATCCCAATAGTGACTGAATTCCTCTGATGGCCTTAAGTTAAATGGAACAGAAGAGTGATTTACAGTAAATTAATGTTATAGGAAAGGGGGGGGGCAAGAGTCAGGCTACCAAATGTGTTCATCTGCACCCTGTTTGAAGGTGAATGATCCAGTATAGTGGCTAGGAAGCAATCACGTTTCAATGGCATTTTGTTGTTTTGATTAAGGATAAATAATGTTTTTTTATTTTGAGAAAAAAAAGAGGGTACACGAAGGTGTAGTTAAAGAGGTCACCAAATACTATATAACATCAGAGACATATCATTCACTAACAGAAAACACGCTTAGTGTAAGAATCTGTGGATTACTGATCTGAAAATGCTAATTTATTGATGGTCTGCTCTAGTGCCGATTTGTCTATTAAGCCCAATCTGCCCAACGCAGATAGCTCAGGAATACATGTTACGGTATGTTTAGGGCCACTATTGATGCACCTTCTTTCCCCCTCTTCTGTATTAATGCCTTCTAGCCCCCTCTCCTGTCTTTAAACTATGCTTGCCTCAGCTCTCCTAAATCAGCCTGTCTGGTGCTGATTTTCTTCCAGACAACCGTTTTGAGATCATCACATTTTTCTTTGGCCTGCTCAGCATCCTTGGGCTCAGGCCCTGCACCCGTCACGTTGCAGACAATATCTGCCCACATCTGTTCCCACAATGGTTTAGGGGTAGAGTGGGACTGTGACCCAGCCAAGCAGTCATAATTTGCCAAAACACCATCCAGCAGGACCCCTAGTTGGACTTCTGGTTGGCTGATGCGGGGGTCTGTTGGGTGGAGGGGGAGCCACTGTGGGCACTACCAGGCTCAGAAGGGCTGGATCACAGGCTACTGGTGGGTGCCCAGCTGTGTCTCCACTGCTGCACCTTTTGCTCTGCCATTGGCTCTACGGGGACCTCCGCTGTGTCCCGATCAGTGGGTGTAACGTGGTAAGTTGTGCCGGGAGCCTTGGGCGGGAGGAGCGGTGGGGCCTTGGGCTTCGGTACCTTGCCCGGGTGCTGTGGCTACCTCGGCCATGCCTGTGTTCCTGGCTCTGGGGGCTGTGGTGGCACCTATGGTGTGGCATAGTGAGCTCCTAAGTCAGCAGTGGCAAGAAACCCTCAGCTTTGTTCTTTTATACCTAATTGAGTAGGAAATTGTGATGGAAACAATTTGGTTTATTTAACAGGCTGTCACAGGTGCCAGCAACCTATAGGCTGCATGTGCGTATGAACGCAAACACACTTCCGGGGTCCACCAGGACCTTCGGTCAGGGGTGTGTCATGCAGCCGACATCCCAGGCTCCATCATGGCACCCACCTTGTTCACCCGTGAGCAGCAGGAGGAAATTATGAAAGTCATACTTTCATGCCAATCACCTACGCATGTGTGCCACATGACTCTCCTGCCAAAGTGCCAATAGGTGACAGTGACCGTGAAATACAAGCGAAGGCACATGGCGCTACAGTAATGACGGAGGCCTGGCCTTCCAACATTACAGGCTCACATTACCTTGCTGCCACTGTCACATGGACCACTCTGGCATGTTTTTATGTGATGCGGGGGTGCCTAAGTGATTTATGTTTGACATTTCTATGCAATCCGCTACTGTGTGAGAAGCGAGGCTTCACCTTGTTGCTGGACGCGGTCAGCAAGCCCTATCCAACAGTAGGAGCTAAGTGCATCTGCGCTTGTAATCCGCCACTACTGTGGAATAGGAGAGCTGGCTTTGCCTTGTTTCTGGCTGTGGTCAGTGGCTCCTATCTGACAGTAGGAGCAGAGTGAGAGTTACGCTCGCCTTTTGACCTAAGTGCGTCTGTGCTTACAATCCGCTACTACTGTTGGATGGTAGAGCTGAATTAGGTAGCATTGGCATACACTAGCATAGATGAGGCTTGTGTGCTTGCACTTTCCAGGAAAATTACTTAAAGGGGCAGGGGCGTGTATGGGGAGCTAAAGGAGACTAATACGGAGGACATAAGTTAACAATGCACATCTGTTTGTTGCAGACGTACACGGAGCATAGGAAATAGGACAGTGACAGAGGAAGTGGCACCCCATGTGAGTGGCGATCTCCTTACACCTTCACTCAAATAATTCGGCACTGGTCGGACCTCAGACAGTGAAAGTGGCCCTGGGTGCGGAGGTTCTACAGCCAGAACTTCCCAGGTAAGTGGATGTACAACAGAGAAGGTGAGCTATCAGGGTTATGAGTCACATGTTTTACAAAATTATATTTTCTTCTGCAGCTGGGGAGTTCTGGCTGTGGATCAAGCCCACCCAGATGCGATGGGTCTGACCAGTGGGGCCCAGAAGACAGGGTGTGGGTGTAAGGCAGCAGCCCCAAGCCCTGCCAATGTCCTCTTCCTCCTCAGATTCAGCACCACCACCAGCCTCGGAGCCCACCGAAGAGGAGGGTGTGTTGGGCTTGGAGTCGCCCACAGCTCCTGCACCTTCCAGTAGTCCAATAGGCAAGAAAACACAGGTTGTGCTAAGTCTGATAACATATTTGCTAAATGCTGGTGTGTTGTGCTTCTCTGACCCTACAGTTTCATCAGAGGGTGAGTATGCGGCGATGGGACCACCCAAGACAGAAGCAGCGCAAGACTCAGGTGGGTGTCAAGCCAGTGAAACAGAACAATACCCAAACATTACACAAACAGCACATGCCCATAAACTCTAACTCAGGTTCCCTCCCTCTACAGACCCTGAAGAAGGGATGGCACAATGGAGGAGGGTGGCCCCCTAAAAATATGTGTGTTTGGGTAAGTATGTAAAAACCAATTTGGGTAATTATGTAAAAATGTGCAAGCATGCACAGGCACACTTGTGGACAGAAAATGGTAATGTATATTTTTGTCTGATTGCAGGTGGCAACAAAATGTTTTTATACAACATAAAAAATGTTATATTTGTTATTATGTTATTTATTTATGTTGTTTTTAAGAACAATGGGATCCACAGCAAGTTATGTCCAAAAACAGGCAAAAACTCAGCTCAGGAACCCATGGGAAGCTCTAAGCAACTGAAGGCATAATTTACCGGGTACTGGTAGCATTCTCACGTGGGGTGGGTATTACTGCTGCTTAAATCAGCCAATGCTGCTAATGAGCTCATCTTTTACAGTGGAAGGATTATAGGATTTGTAGTCAGAAAGTACACTAAGAGTTTTTACTCCAGAAAGCCACTCCTACTTTACAAACACAGAGCACAAGAAACTCGTAAACAGCATGCTAATAGTAAATCACAGGTTTGGGCCTCTATTGGTGGGGTCCCTACTCTTAATTTTGAACTCCAAAGTTGGAAAATGAACAGAAATATAATAAGTGGTCCTTCACTCTGAATAAGAGTCTATCTTATATGTTTCCCACACCCTGTACATACAGTTATGAGCCTTTAAACATCCAAGATGGCGGCTCACGTAACATCAGGCAGCCTGCAAACAGGAAATGTCTTCTGACTGTGCTGCTCTGCATTCTGGGATTGCTGACCTTTTCCTGACCCCAGCTCTGCTCTGTCTGAGCAAAGCACAGCTATAACCCGCCCCCCTGTACTTTATCTCCCTCTCCCCTCCTCAGTGTGTGATGCTTCTGAGTCAAGATGGCGGCATCCTTATCCTAAAGTCCTGAACAGAGTTGCAGCCCAGTGGGGGAGAGAATAATAAGTAAGTGACTAAAAACTTAAAATATATTAACTTTAGATGCTGGGGAAACGTTTTTTAAGAGTTTGGGCTTTACAATAAATCATGATGATGGTCCGGTTTAAGTACTCACTTAGGAAGCTGCTAGCCTCCCTTTGTACACTACACTACCCATGTGTATTCAACTGAGCAATCCAAACTGGGCAAAAGTGGAGGGAATTTCATCACTACTATTTATACAATTTACCTAGGGCCAGGGAATACAGTAACAGTCCAGTTTAACCTGCTCATTATTTTATAGCATTCAGCAAACAGGCTTATGAGTCATGTGAATAAACCAAGGCCTTCATTTAAACACAGTTGAAATTACACATTTAAATCCCACACTTTGTTATAGTGGACCAAAACCCAGGACTTTTACTATCCTGGGTTTTGGGCCTTGTCCCAGAGGCATCACAATTTGGGATGTCCTGCTGTGTGAAGTGAAACTACCCAAATTTGCCCCATGAACTCACCTTTCCCCAGTGCTATGCCACATGCAGTGGCTTGTGTCTATAGATCTAAGCAGGAGTGGAGAAACAAACACCCATAACACAAAGCTATGCATCCAAAAAGTAATTTAATGCTGAGAATCTATTACAAAACATACAGAAGGCAATAGCACAAGCAGTGTATTAAATACAAAAGTAACAAAAATGACAGCTAGATGGCGTGGTAGAACAGGTTCCATCACTTGTTCGGTAGTGCCCTTAGAGATATGTCCATGGGAAATGAGATAAGCAAGATAAGGGAAAATGAGATAAGTCCATGATTATGTAGCAAACAAGAAGCATCAGAATCCCAATGGAGATATAGGGGCAGTTACCGGGTGCTAAGCAGCTGAGCGTCACTGAATTCACTTCACTTCACGAATCTGAATTCGATGCAGATTGCATCGGCAGCCGGACTCACCTCCTAGCCATCATGTGCCCATGTCCCTTTTTCAGAAAGGCCAGGCGCAGGTGCGCATATGCCTAGAGGTGAGCCGGGATGAGGTCGCGGCTCAGAGACGCGGCAAGGGCTCCGGGACAAGGTGAGTGAAACAGGGCTTTTGGGGGGCTTTACACAGTTCCACTCCTTGGGGCATCCTAAATTGCCATTGAAGTAGAGTCCCATCTATCATCAGCGCCAGTGATGGGATGAGTTCTGGCGCTGAGTTGCCTACAGTGCCAGATAGGACCATACATTTCAATGGGATTCAATTATAATAATATATATATTATATATATATTCAATAATAATAATAATTATAATTATAACAATTATTTAGGCATTTAATTTTTATTTGGCTGGTACATGTGCCAGGGGATCCCTAGGCTGGCTGGGATCATCTTTGGATGCATTTTTTGAACTTTTGTGCTGCGCTGCAAACTTGTGATTTGGTCAATGAGAAAGCTATGTCATGTTTTTCAAATGTCCCCAATGCAATTCCTATTTTTATTTTTAAAAAAATATCCAGGACCCTAAAAAATTACAAATTGGGATTCCATAAGGTGCTGTGCGCCTGGAATTCAGTTTTTTGAGTGCCTCTGGGAGCGCCATGTATTTTATATAGTATCTTGCAGCGCTCCTGGCTGGCGCTCGATGCCTCTAGCGCATAGGCATAAAAAAAGCTGTGCACTGCGAACACTGCCTGGCACTGACACTGCGCTACAGCTGACAGTGCCCCCAGCATGAAGCCGACATTGTGGTGCCGGCGCTGCCGAACGTCTTGGGTGAGGTGTTCAAGTGTCGCCTGCACCTTTAATACTAAATTAGCCACCCCATCAGGGGTGGGATTTAGTAGGGTTTCCACAGTTCTACAGTAATGGAGAAAACCTGCATCAGAGCAAACTAGATGGACCATATGGTCTCCTACCGCCGTCGACCTTCAACCGTCTATGTATCTCTTTATCTAGTTCTTAGAACAATAGAGAACTAACACTAATAAGAAGAATAAGGAGTACAATTCTTAATATTGCTTCTACACATTTTAATAGTGTCACACAGTTTGTTGTTTATTACACTGTCTGCAAATGTTTAGGCAAAACTGTTTTACAATTGTTATGATACTGTTGCCTGCTGCTCCAGTCTGGTATAGGTCAGCATAGGGTAGAAAGTGGGTGCACACTGGTGGTCAAAAAATTACGGTGGGTGCAAAGACCAGGGTATCCCACACCTCTTGAGCACTGAAAAATCGCTGGAAGGTCAGCACTAGTGGTGCCTTCTCGGGGCGGCGTCTCCACCGCTGTCTAGCTGCGCCCCAGCTGGTCCACCGCCGGGTTTCACTGAGGACCGTTTTCGTCCTCTCCGGTGAGTGTTTACATTCCGTGGCATGGCGTCTCCGCCGTTGCCATGCCGGCGCCCCAGCCTGGCCCTTGGCCTGGCCAATGGGTGAGGACTCTTGCCCTCCCCTGATTGGTCTTAGTTCCGATTTGCTATTGGCTGGGGCGCCGCCGTCGCCGGCGCTGACATCACTCCGACGGCACCCGGAAGTGGTCCACGACGCGGCCGCCTGGGGGTAAGTCTGTTTTTACACTTTTTTGCATAAATATGTCCTTGGTTTATATGGCATTTATCTATGATTAAGGACTGTAACGGCGTCCGAAACGCATTAGACCGCTGCTTGGGTTGTTGATCTTCATCTTTTAATGCTGTATTGGGTTATATGCTTTTTAGAGGATCCAAATAAATGTTATGATTTATGGAGTGCTGACCTTCAAGCGATTTTATAGGTCAGCATAGCCCCGCACAGCAGACAAAGAGTCTGATTCACTACTATTCATCACTAGCGGCACGTATTGCCAGGTGAGCATCTGTATAGGGGCTCTTAGAGCCACTGCTAGTAGACGCTGTAAGCGGGTGTCGGGCGCTGTAACCTAGCGCAGTGGTTGCTGTAGTATCCGGGCCGGCATTGTTGAATTTGATGAGTGGTGGGCGCTGTAGAAGTGCTGTCACTGCAGAGCCAATGGAGAAAGCTAGGCGGTGTCCCGAGGTCAGAGCACCCAAGACTACACAACATCTAACAAGAGGACAACGCTGAAGCGAACAATAGGTGGAGCCAGCTCAGTGCGTCCGGCACTCAACACTTCACACCATATTTGCATTGTCTCAGGCTATCATTGCACTATGATTTCTAAGTTATCTTTAAAAGTTTTAGAGCATTGGAAATGCAGAGAAAAAATGAAGAGAAACAGTGGGTGTGGCAACAGTGATGTGATGAAGCACACTGCGGTGAGTGTGAGTGTGAGAGTGTGAGATAGGAAGGCGGGGTTTCAGAGCTGCAGAGAGGCAGCCAATCAGGAGGTCTGGGCAGGGAGTGGGGGTGTTTCTGTTCTTAGTCCACTGAGGGTTGATTGATTGACCAGGTCAGCAGGGTGGGGACTGAAAGCTGAAAGAGAAAGTGATTTTCTTCACGGGGAGGCCGATTCATCAATAGCGCCAGGTAGCGACAGATGAGCGACTGTAGCGTGATTTTTTCAGCGCCAGCCAGTATTCGCTGTGCTTGGCCGGCATTAGCTTGATGACAGCGACTCAGTCGGTGTGCGGTAATGTTGAATACGGGCTGGGGGGTCGCTGTTTCACAGGTCCAGCGTTGTATGTGAGCGCCTGACAACGAATGGCCAGAGCGAACGGCTAGCTTCATATTCATCAAAAAATCACGCTCCGAATGTGCTGTCGCTGTCCATTCCTTGTTTAAACCCCAGAGCGCTGGCGGCGATCTGTATTAACTAGTTTTTAACCCCTAAACAACCATATTTTTTGAATGTAACATTATACATGTTTTTAGAATCATTTTGTTATATGAATACATTAATCTCAGACCTGTTAGATCAATTCTGCACATTTTTTTTTTTTTTTTTTTTAACTTAAAAATAAATCCTAACATTGCAGAAGTGTTCTCCGATTTTTTGACATTTAAAAAATTAAACAAAAAATTATTACCAATTAATCATGAATTATTATAGATTGCTCCATTGAAATGCATTGGACATCGCCAGGGAGCGACAGCTCATACCTGGCGCTGTGAGGGAATTTGCAGCGGCGCTGTTCGGTCCAGGCGGCTTCATGATGAATGCCGCGCTAGCCGTCGCTCTCGCCGGCGCTAGCCTCATTTTGCTTGATAAATGCGTCATTGTGACCGCCGCCGGGCGTACTTGAGTCGGTAGTCGCCGTTAGCTGCCGCTACCTGGCGCTCGTCGGACACTACCTGGCGCTATCGCTTGATGAATAAGGGCCTAAGTAAACAGCACTCCAATCATTCAATAATAGATAAGCTACTGATATTTTTAAGTTAAGAATCCTGCATGGGCTGATAACATATTTTCTAGACTTGATATTTTTTTTACTTTAGCCTGTACTTTACTATACCCTTATAATAGACACTACCAGATATTAACAGTCCAGGAACACGTAATGGAATTTTATGGTTCCAATGAATGCTAACGGGGAGGCCGATTCATCAATAGCGCCAGGTAGCGACAGATGAGCGACTGTAGCGTGATTTTTTCAGCGCCAGCCAGTATTCGCTGTGCTTGGCCGGCATTAGCTTGATGACAGCGACTCAGTCGGTGTGCGGTAATGTTGAATACGGGCTGGGGGGTCGCTGTTTCACAGGTCCAGCGTTGTATGTGAGCGCCTGACAACGAATGGCCAGAGCGAACGGCTAGCTTCATATTCATCAAAAAATCACGCTCCGAATGTGCTGTCGCTGTCCATTCCTTGTTTAAACCCCAGAGCGCTGGCGGCGATCTGTATTAACTAGTTTTTAACCCCTAAACAACCATATTTTTTGAATGTAACATTATACATGTTTTTAGAATCATTTTGTTATATGAATACATTAATCTCAGACCTGTTAGATCAATTCTGCACATTTTTTTTTTTTTTTTTTTTTAACTTAAAAATAAATCCTAACATTGCAGAAGTGTTCTCCGATTTTTTGACATTTAAAAAATTAAACAAAAAATTATTACCAATTAATCATGAATTATTATAGATTGCTCCATTGAAATGCATTGGACATCGCCAGGGAGCGACAGCTCATACCTGGCGCTGTGAGGGAATTTGCAGCGGCGCTGTTCGGTCCAGGCGGCTTCATGATGAATGCCGCGCTAGCCGTCGCTCTCGCCGGCGCTAGCCTCATTTTGCTTGATAAATGCGTCATTGTGACCGCCGCCGGGCGTACTTGAGTCGGTAGTCGCCGTTAGCTGCCGCTACCTGGCGCTCGTCGGACACTACCTGGCGCTATCGCTTGATGAATAAGGGCCTAAATAACACACAAAGGACAGGGTTAAACGTAGGACTGGCACAAAAGCAAACAGGCCAATTGCCGAGCAACAATAGAAACTTTATTGCACCAATCTCAGCACACACATATGAAAACATCCCATATTGCATAAAATAACATATAAGTGCATTAAAATCACGGGGGCCCTCCGTACATACATACTACCCACACACACTATTGCACACCCCGCCAGGTAGCGCTGCTGTATCCAGCCTAAAAAGCGTTTTAGCATGGCAGTGGCATACTGCCTCTCAAGACATGTTGTAACAAAATGCCACCCGGACAGGACAAACGTTCATCTGGCCAAACAAAAGGAATTCATCACACAGAGTAAACCGGGTAACGCCCTCTATTCCAATGTTTCCACTCCACAGCGTGCGTGCTGATTAGGCTGTAGATGTCACCGCAATAATTGGCTCTATGGTTTAGCTGTATATAACATTTCGACGCGCATTTCGCTCCGCCCACCAGAGCTTCGTCTACCCTGACGAAGCTCCGGTGGGCGGAGCGAAACGCGTGTCGGCGGACGGCCGGCCCCACCACGCGCACGTCTCCTCGCCACTAAGCCCTGCTCCAGCCAATCTCCTCCAGTGTGTTGCGCAACACGAGTTCAGCTGTCTGCCCGGAAACTGGATGAGGACTCTCACTCACAGCTAAGTAGTGCCTATGCGAGGTGCCCCATCTTTACAGTGACTTTTAAACAGCTATGCGCTTTATCACACTGCAGATGTGTGGTGTTATTTACAGCTAAACCATACAGCCTATTAGTGTGGTGTGGTGACATCTACAGCCTAATCAGCATGCACGCTGTGCAGTGGAAACATTGGAATAGAGGGCGTTAGCCAGCATACTCTGTGTGATGAATTCCAGATGAACGTTTGTCCTGTCCCGGGCGGCATTTTGTTACAACACGTCTTGAGAAGCAGTATGCCACTGCCGTGCTAAAACACCTTACAGCGCATGCACAGTGTGTCATTACAATTTTAGGCTGGATACAGCAGCGCTACCTGGAGGGGTGTGCAATAGTGTGTGTGGGTAGTATGTGTGTACGGAGGGCCCCCGTGATTTTAATGCACTTATATGTTATTTTATGCAATATGGGATGTTTTCATATGTGTGTGCTGAGATTGGTGCAATAAAGTTTCTATTCTTGCTCGGCAATTGGCCTGTTTGCTTTTGTGCCAGTCCTACGTTTAACCCTGTCCTCTGTGTGTTATTTAGTTAGATTATTTAAGTTTGTGGGATGCCACGCATTGATAGTGGCAGTGCACCGCCATGAATTTGGGCTCCCTTAGTCCTTTTATGTTTATTTTTTGTTCCAATTAATGCTGTTTTTTTAACTTAGCTACAGTAGACTTGGCTGGGCACATTGTGGATCAGACACATCTGGTGTGCTGTAAGAAGGTGTACTGTTGTCTTATGATAATTGATGCCGCTGTGACAGCGGATTTCTGATGTTTTCTGTCACACTGCTCTAGATGAAAGCAGGATTGCAGGTGCAGCCTGATTCTCCCGACCGGGACAAATTCATCTTGCTGGAGAAGACGAAGAGCCAGCAGGAACCTGAAACCTGCACCGCACTTATAAATAAGCCTCACAGCACAACACACTTCAGGACAGCAGAAAAATCAGGAGAATATAATTGTTTCTGAACATTAGGGTCGATTCAAAGAAAGATGTAACAGCTTGGATTTTGGTGCCGATCATCCTATTTTTCCCGTACGCTCGTGCGTTCGTATGAACTTGCGAGTGATTCTATAAGCAAATACGTTTCTATCCTAAAATGTACGTCCGTTCGTATGGCAGTTCGGGAATCAGACCTATGTCATTTTCCATCCTGAATTTTCCGTTTCATTTCTCAGGTTGCAACATTGGTTTTGCCCTTTTTCCTTTTTTGTCTGGACGTAAATCCTTCTGATCTTGCGGCTGCGCACTACAAACTTACCTCATTAAAGTGCATTCTAAATATTTGGTCTTTTATTTTTCTTTATTTCATTCATTTTGTAGTAACCAACCATTAATGAATGCATTTGCATAAGTAAATCTTACTTTGTTTAATTTTTAGTTAACTTGCATTTTTTACTTGTGGGTTTAATTTTAATATTTTGGCTTCAAATGGTACAACTTAAAATTTTGTGTGTGGTTACCCACACCCTCTCCATACGGATTGCTCTCAAATATAAAAAAACACCCAGCAACTTCTGCATGTTATGAGTCTAGAAACAGCCAAGATGGCGGGTCAGGTATTATCGGGCAGCCTGCAAACAGAAAGGGCCTTGTGACTGTGTTGCTCTGCATTCTTTGATTTCTAACCTTTCCGTGCCCCCAGCTCTGCTGTGTCTGTGCAAAATACAGCAGTAACCCACATCCTGCACTTTATCCCGCTCTCCTCTCCTCAGTAAGGATGAGCTAAAATAATTAAACAAAGCAAAGGTAAACAACTACACCAATAAATTCAATCTAAAAATATTATTCTAGTACATCAATTTAAAAATAAATAACAAAGGACATAAGTTTCTTTAATTAACGCAAATATATGGATGTATTGCAAAATAAAGGTTTACATGCAAAGGACTAATTAAGGTCCACATTAAAATGCTTTTATAAGGCATACATGAATCAGGTATGCATTGCTATACAATTTATGGCCTCTGCCATGCTGATACATGCAGTTCATTGGAGCTCAAGACGCGCAGACTCCTCCACATAGCCAAAAAACCTGTTCACGAACAGCAATCCGACTGCTAAAAGGTGTCGGCAGTGGCTTTCTTTTAAAACGTATTTAGAGGTTGGAAAACTGTTCTCTGAATCACACCTAAACACATCCAATTATCCTAAGTTTTACGTTTTGATCCTAAGTTTTAGGATTTGATCCTAAGTTTTACGTTTTGATCCTAAAATTTAGGAACGAACTTGCGATGATCGTAAGAGCATATACGAATTCGTACGTAGGCTCGTGCGAGTCGGAAATGGCCAAAAAAACAGGAAAAAATGACTAACACCCACCCAAACTTACGATTCTCGATCCGAAATCAATTAACTTTTGCTCTTTGAATCGAGGGGATTGTGTACAGCAGGGGGATTGCCATCCTGTATTTGGGCCAGATTGCTCCTTTTGGGCAAAAACTACAGGAACCCCCTCGCCCCCCCCCCACACACACACCCACACACACACACACACACACACCCACACACACACACACACCAGCAACATTCACCTGCTTTACTAATAGGTATTACAGAAAGCAAATCAATATTACTAATGCTGGTATTAATAAATGTAATATTCTTTATACTCGCTTTTATCAAACTTTATACCTGTTTTGAGTGAGTAGGTCTGAAGAAACTCAGATACTACAGATTTGGTGGTGATCAGGTGTGCAACACATGTGAGAGAAAATCCCCTGATCACAGTGGTGTATATTACAGTATGTAGCCACTGGGTATAAGATACAGTATGTAATGCCTCTGACCATGCTTACTGGATTATATATCAGTGGCCAGATGAAATCCTGACACTGACAATGTTCTGCAGAGCCAGAGAATTGTTTTGGGTCACATGCTGGTGCTTGGCAAGGATGGATTGTCTTAAAAATAAGGGGCAACTAGACATTTTACTGGGGGTTTGCATTGGCAACAAAGTCAAGGACAATGGGACTGCCCCCTATCCTGGGTTTTGGGTTCTATTGTGGATACATTTCTGTAGGCCCCAAAACCTGGGGGATGGAAGGCTAGCTGCTAAACAAGGGTTCACCTGAAATTGGAGTAGAATCTAATGTTGAAGTCAGTCTTTCCTTCTAACTCCTGCCTTGCCACCTCATCAATGTTGGAGGTAGACAGGTCAAGTGTGATTGTACAGTATGTTTGTAGAGGCAGGTGACTGGGTCCATTATCTTGTAGAAGATCCTCTGGGAGGCACAAGCAGTGCCCTGAACTCAGTGCTGGACTGGCATATCAAAGGGCCAGAGTATCATATAGTGGGCCCAAGGCACTGACCCAAAATGACCATTAGGGTGGTACAAGAAATTTGAGACTAACAGTGTTTCTGGTTTTCTGCTAGTAGTGCATAAATAGATGTGGAAGCTTATTCATTACTAACTCCAGGTATCGGCAGATGAGCATCTGTATAGCATCTGCATTGCTTGGAGTGCATAGACGCTCATGTGCGAGTATCGGGCGCTATAACAGAGCGTCTCGGTCACTCTAGTAACCTAGCCCCCATTGATGAATGCGATGTATGTTGGGCTCTGTAACACCAGCACAGCGCTGCAGGGAGCGAAAGGTAGCGCCAGCTCTGTGCGACTCTCAGCGCTCCACACACAGCGTTGGTGCTCTAAAGCTGGCCGTTATCGCATAGAGCGCCAGATGCTATGTGATTAAAGTCTGTGTTTGAACAAATATCCACCAGTAACAAAGCGAAAATAAATGGAATGCCTTATATTAACTGTTGTAACATTGTGACATTAACACTTTAGTGCCAGACCTGTAAATACAATTCTGCATAAAAATGACTTTTTCTAGGCCAGGAGAGGTGACACGGTTATTGGAGAGAAAAAAACCCTGTTTAAACAGAAGAAAAGGAATGTCCATTGAAATGTATGGGAGAGCAACAGGTAACGACAGGTACTACATCGCGCTCTGGAAGCTAGAGCACCGGCGCTATACGCTGAGCCACCTGTAATAATGAATCGGATGCTACATGGCTCTGTTAGAGTTGCTCACCAGATTCGCTTTCATAAATGTGGTTTTGCGTACAGCACTTAGCGTTCACCAGATGCTTCCTGCCGCTACGAGGCACTACCTGGCGCTATCCCTTGATGAATAACCCCCATAGTACAGTACTTTATATTATGCAACAAGGGTGAAAGCCTAAAAAAATTCCTCTGATAGGCCCCACAAATGATTTGATCTAGTGGGCTCAAGATGCTACACTTCAACCATGCTAAAAGTGTCGGTCTAACATTTGCCCCAGCAGCCCATGAACCACTGTGGGCTCCAGGAACAGCGATAGGGTCGAATTGTCAAACAATTAATATGTGCATGAAATACTAATGAGTGTACATGCACCTTTACGTTGATATCCTCTTTATTCTTTCTGGGCTTTGGTGATGGATACTCACACGTGGGAGCAACACCAGCTCCAGGCTATGATCTTTAGTAAATTCAATTGCAGGCATATTATACTGTAAGCGTTGCCATGGTACCTAGTATATTTAGGAGAATGAAGATGTTGTGCCAGACAAAAGACAGGGTTACACATTGTTCTAGGGCTCTCAAATGATGAGGGTACTTTTATAAGTACGCATTAGAAGATAATAGTTTCCGAGCAATAATTTTGTGTTGTGTTATATCTAGTGATCTTTAAAAGGCATTGTGAAGTGCCATGTATTTACGATGCATTTCAATTTTAATTATGTTTTCTGTTCCTCCAGTAAAAGATTAGAGCACCTGAAAGCCATTCAGACATCAATGCAGGGCAGCGTGAGCTAGTGCCGATCAATGCTAAATACGATCGGATGTCTGGTGTAAATATATTAAAAACTGCTTAGAGCCAAAGTCTTCCCTTTATTATTTTCTCTGGTCATAAAATGCATTTTTTACAACCTTAATTTTTAATCATTTTTGGACATCTATACTCATATTTCCCCATCTCACCTTTGCATTTTAAGCAGCCTACAGGGTATCCACACATCTGACTATAGAACAGACCAGGCTACTAGTATGGGGCCATATACATGTTTAACCTGATTTTGTTTTTCTTTTTTTTCTCATCATCTTAGTATCTTGTTTTTGCAGTATTTTGCTGTACCATGTTAGCCATTGAAAACAGTAAAAAATGAAGAAATAAAGTAATACCTTTCGCAGGCTAACTGAGCTAACTGAGAGAAACTATAGGCAAGTCACCACTTCCTCATTCATGATGTAGGGCACAAAATGGCAGTTAATCACATAACTAACAGAAACGGAAATTCAGATTAATCACCAGCAGTCACGTGAGTAACTGTCATTTTGTGTCATACACTATGAATGAGGAAGTCGACAGTCTGGGGGGTGTCCAGAATGCTGGAGTCCCCCCCCCCCGTACATAACCCCTCAGAACGCCCGAAATCCTTACCTTAGCCTCGATCCTCCGCCAGAAGTTGAGTGCCGCATTTAGCCGTCGACGCTCAGTTGGGTGGGGCTTTCCGGTGCCAGGAATGTCACTACCCACATGAGTGCTGGGCGGCCAATCAGGGGTTGCATTATCGGCGGAGGACGAATGCTAAGGTATGGATTACGGGTGTTCTGGGGTGTTATGTGTGGGGGGCTCCAGCTTTCTCGATGCCCCCCCAGCCTGACTTATGGGTGTTGGTTCGCTTTAAGGTGAGCTTTTGAGAATACCTAGTTCTCTTCGTCAGACATACTCTTTTCAATCTTGTTTTTCATCATAAATCTGTTGCTAACACACTTATTAAGTCATAGCAGAACAAATCATCACTGCCTGTATGTGCCAAAATAATATAACAATACAATAGTGTAAAAGCAGTCCGGGCATTTGCTATTGGATTCTGGGAGTGGTCTGCTGACCAGTATTTAACCCCCTAACAGTTTTACCTGAGCTGTGCTTGGACAGTTCAAAAAGGATCTTACAATTTTGCCTCAACAGATCTGATCCATACTGCCCTCTGCTGCTGAATGACAACCTGAGCCTGTGTTCCCAGGGCTCCAAACTGCATTTCAAAGACACTTAGGGTCTGATTTATCAAGCACTTCTGCCAGACAATGGCATTTCAATGCAAATAAGAGTAGTGCAAAATATGATTTTTATTAAATCTCCTCTATCTACAGTCAGTAAAGCACATATTTAGCATCTGTAACCTTCCCTGTATATACATGTATATGCTATCATTAGAAACCACAGACTCCCACACTGAAGAAGCCTTAGGCGAAACGCGTCTGTGAAAGAGTCTCCAACAACTTGCTACAAACTTCGAAAGGTTAACAGCTGGCTACAAACTGAGGAGCAACTACCCACGATTTGCTACAAACTCGAGGACAAGACCTATGGACAAAAGACATTAAGGACGAGCAAGTAACCAAGCCCCTCCCTTCCTCAACACATACACCCAGAGACTATTTTCTGGAACAAAAAACCCTGTTTTTTCTGCAGAAACCCAACACCATTTTTCTGCCAAGGACTAATTTAATACCTATCAAAGACTAATATTTGATATGAAAAAGCCAATATTTTAATCAGCACTTGTATAACTTAATAAACAAGCAATCAGAGTTGAGTAAAGAGGTTATATTTTTTCCAAGGGACACACAGGCCCCCCCGGAACCTCTGCCAAGATATTTCCTTGCTAGCCGGGGACCCAAAGGACCCTGAGTGAAACCCCATACGGAAAACCCCCCCCTTTCCCCATAATATGATTTCTAAATTTCTCAGCATGTTGCTGCACCACTAAATGTGTTTATTGCAGTGCAGCAACATGCGTAAGTGTGAAAAAAAGTATGAATTATATTTTTCGCTACTCAAATTAGCAGCGATGTGGCACTGTCTGGCATAAGTGCTTGATAAATCAGTCCCTGCACCTGCAGGCAGACAAGGAACATTTCTGGGAGCCTTTTTGTTAGTAAGATTGTTTAGTGGGTAGTATGTACATGGTAGGCTGCAAGAAATTTCACTATTTTAGGTAACAAATTTTAGTAAGGGGCCCATCAATTTGTAGTTGCAACCTTGTAATGGGCATCATGCTAAATTTTTGGCGAAGCCAGTGTGACTCTCAGTGTGGTGTTGCAACTTGCATCCCCTGTGTGCTTTTTAGAGGCCGATTCATTAATAGCGCCAGGTAGCGACAGATGAGCGCCAGTAGCGTTATTTTCACAGCGCACGTTAGTATTCGCTGTGCTTGGCCGTTGTTCGGCTGTTGACAGCGACTCAGTCGGTGTGCGGTAATGTTGAATACGGGGTTAGGAGTCGCTGTTTGACAGGTTCCGCGCTGTATGGGAGCGCATGACAGCGAACGGCCATAGCGAACGGCTCCCAGCATATTCATTAACAAATCACGCTCCAAAAATTCTCGCACTGTGAAATGCTTGTTTAAACCCCAGAGCGCTGGCGGCGATGGGTTAAAAGTAGTTTTTTAACCCCCAAACAACCATATTTTTGAAAAAAAAAAAAAACATGTTTTTACAAACATTTTGGAATATGAATACATTAATATCAGTAATATCAATTCTGCACAATTTTTTTTTTTTTTACCTTAAAAAAAATATCTAACATTGCAGAAGTGGTCACAGAATTTTTGACATTAAAAAAAAAAAAAAAAAAACATTAATAGCAATTAATTAAGAATATTTAAAGATTACTCCATTGAAATGCATTGGAGAGCGCCAGGTAGCGAGAGGTCATACCTGTCGCTGTTCAAGGTCGCTCGCTGGCGCTGTGGGGTGAGGCTGGAATAATGATGAATGATTCGCTATCTGGCGCTCTGTCAGTCGCTAAGCAGGATCGGCTTGATAAATGTGTGATTGCGGAGGGGAGCCGGCGTTCTCGTGGCGGTGAGCGTCATTACCGTTCGCTCACCATTCGCTACCTGGCGCTATCCCTTGTTAAATAAGGGCCTTAGTCTTTAGTCTTTAATGTTTGTTCTCCCCTTTTTCCTCCAAAATTACTTGTACCTGTAATGGGCAATTCTTACAGGTTAGGTACAAGATTTTTTCTAAGAGGTAAGGATAGTTTCTTTTCATTTGGGCCATGCAGAAAAAATTGGCAAATTCTTTAACGTAGTCCATAGGGTGCTGTTATTTTCAAACTTAAAGCGGGTCAAAACCTGTGCAGCTCGGCCCTGGAATCTAAAAATATAAAACACCTTCAAAAATTCCTTTGCAAGTGGACTTTCCCTTTAAAAAGTGCCTTATACAAGGGCACTTTGTAATATAAACTGTTAAGTATGAAGGCATTTTACTGCTGCATGGACACTTACTAGTACTTTATATGTAATTGGCTTTTTAGATGGAACATGAACTTGCTGATGAATGGTAGAAATCTTATTATTCACACTAAATGAGTAAAGTAAAAAAAAACAGTATAGATGCAAAAATGATTTTTGGCAATAGTTTAAAAGCCATACATTAAAAGTTGGCAGGAATACAATTGTACTTCAGCATAAATATATTACCTTTCCCAACATTATAGATTTTTTTAATTAAATAGCAGGAGGAAGGAAAATTAGTGCTGCAGAGGATTTAGATAAAACTGTAGTTTAAATATAAATCAAAGATGAGCTTCCTCAAGACAGTAATATCTTACTTGGCCTATCTGCATCTGCAGCCCTGAAGACCAGAGTGCTTACCCATTTTGAAGATCCGCAATGTGTGTCTGCATTGTGCATTCCTCTGAAGATCCTCCGCCACAAACTTGTGGATAAAACTTGTCCCGACTGCTTAAACGATAAACAGTAACGGAATGAAGCTCTATTAAGTGAAATGGAGGGGACATGCCATAATTCCCTGTATGTCCCTCTATATGAGGATATATGGGTGCACATACATGTCTAGAGGTCAGAATCTATAGGGCATATAAGTATTGAAGAGCCACAAACCTAAGCAAAGGTAAGTACAAACTCTTGTTTTCTTTGTAATGCCCTTTAAACTAAAAGGGTTTTGCGGGCATTTGAGATTTAAAAAGGCAGTGTTTGTTTTAGGTAGTTGTCTTTGTATATGGATACATTTATAAATCAGTTATAGTGATGGCATAAAACATCATGTACAGTGTTGCAGGAGATTCATACAGCTATAGAATTCACATTTACAACCCCTAATAGAGTGATGAACTGCTCAAAGCAATGTTTGAATCTTTAAATACGCCACAGCAAATTACTTCTTCATACAGTCAAACATATACTTAGTCTTAATGAAAAATCATTAATCACAGAACATTGACCGTTATTTTAACTCAAGAGATTGATGGCTTGCTGGGGGATTGGTGGTGGTAACCTTTGTCCATACAGCATCCTTCTACTTTTCCGCCTGGTTGTCCTGTTTAGTCTGTTCCTAGCGATACATTTATGCACAAATGTACACTTGTGAATTTCATTAGCTCTAAGATGAACCTGCTGAGTTATTAAATAGACAGGTTAAATCCCTGTAATTAACTCTCTCCCATTATGAATAATCTGCAGAGTTCAGGTGATCAGATATGTTATAATGAAACAAATATAGGTTTTGCTTAATGAGCATGTACTTCAGTTATGAAAATGGTAATTATTTGTCATGACTGGGCTAGCACTCAATATACCCTTCCTCAGTTAACCTCCACCCCCCCCCCCCCCCAACCCAAAAGATTCTTCAGAAAGATTACGTTTAATCGGCCACAGCCGAACATACATAACATCAAATAACAAGAAAATTAAGCTTCCCTCCTGTTCCGGGTCTGAGAAGCCCAAAGATGGAAAAGGGGAGGGGAAAAGATTGTGGACAGGGAGACAGAAGGCCAAAAAAAATACCTTACAACCATCCACAAAGCAGAAGCTGATTTAAGCTCGGCCGTGTCCCTCCTAGGCCTGGGAGCTCAACTGGGCTAACAGCCAATGGTGGTGGTAGCCCCTTCCCCATCAGCCCCTCCCTAATTAAACCCCAAATTTCCCTAACTTGAAACAAAGATCCCTCCTGGCCGGTTTCCACCAAAACAGCCGCCTGCTCTGCCAAACTGACCTGCTATCTCACACCCAAAACCCAAGAGGAGACATGCCATAAGGGGACATCGCTGAAACCTTAGTGCTGTCCAGCCCACCACATCTCTACCTCCATCTCAATCCGATCCCTTAACAACACATTAAACACATTAATGCCCAAGTCATTCAAATGCACCCATCTGGACGATAGAACCCCCTAATCCACATCCACATGACATGTGCTCAACCCCCCATTGATCCTCACAAACCGAGCTTGCTGACCTTCATATGTACCTTCTTGATGGCCAATGGATCTCTTGTATCTCTCCACTCATAACGGGGGATAATCTCCGACCAAACTAAAACCACCCCCGGAAACTACCCCAAGAAATACAACAAATCCCTTGTTATTGACTTAATTAAGTGCCTCATCGGCATGCTCCCTAAGTCGTTGCCACCCGCATGACATACTAACACTCCCGGAGGCTCTCACTTTAACGCCATGTCCATAGTGTGGTCTTGCAGCCCACACCAATGCAACCCTCTCACACCGGCCCAGCCCAGCTGCACCTGCTCCTCGGGTATGCCCAGTTGTTTGCCGCTCCGCCTCATTTAAGCTCTCTGAGCCACCCAGGAAAAGAATGTCCGAAAATCAGGACCGAGATGCTGAAACTAAAAACAAAAGGGCTGTTAGTAACTTAAACAGCGCTCATTCCTAAAAACCATCATGGTACTCTTCGCCCACTTATTTTATGCCCATTCATTTCTATCTGGATGAATATACAGCCTAGACCACTCCAATTCGCTTCTCCCCAACTACTTTACTAACTCCGCCGGCAAGCACAGCTTCAGTTGCTTCTCCTATCTGGAAAGAGTGGGTACTGTATTCCCCACTGGAATATCCTATCTCCGCCAAGCATTTCCTAAATACTACCAAAGACTGAAAACGCAATAAAAAGGATCCATCCTTGTGCATCAATAATGGCCCTCCCCCTGTCGGCCTGATCCCCAAAAATTCGCCGAGGGCGGCCGCCAGGCATAAAACACAGGGCCCCAACCGTCCCAGGAAAATGCTAACCCCCTGCCCCCTCAGATCTCTTGTAGACCTCAGAATGCACAGTGACACCCCCTGCTGACAGAACCCCATCCTCAGACATTAGGCCTCCCGGCATCCACTTATTGAAGCTAGCAACCTCCCCTACCCTCAGTGCTCCATAGAGGGCTAAAGAGAATGCCGCTTTTAATAACTTTGCTTCAAAGACAGAAGAGAAAATCTAAGGCAGTGAGACGGTGATCCCCTGCAGAATTTCCCACGAGGTCGGATGCCAGTTATCCACCATCTTCTGTTCCTTGTGCCAACCCTTCAACGCTTGTCTCACCCAAAAGGTTTTTGTAAAATGTGCCCATCCCAATAAGCGACACAAAAAAGGCCAGAGCTCACATTCTCCTATCGATCAAGGCTGGGGAACCCCCCCCCAGCCAACAGCTCACTCACATACCATAACAGAAGTGCATGCCCGTCGCCCGCCATAACTGGCACCCCAAATTGCTTCTCCAACGCCCACCAATGCTGCCCCACTTTAATATAACATCTTTATGTGGATGGTGTAACCAACCTCCTGATTAAGTCAAATTGGTGTCTCATACGATTTGCATTAGCCAGTCTGGGCATGTCCCAGATTCCTGCTGTTGCTAACGACAACCTCCTTGTGAACACGCACCCCATGGGCAAGATCCGGCACGTAAAATTTAACTTGCCGAGCACTGACTGGTGCTGCTACATCGTAATCTTTTTTAGACCCAGGGCCCTTTCCAACCCATTCACCAGATTCTCCGCCTTGTCCTTTGGCAAACTGCATACTCTTTCCACTGTGTCAATCTCAATGCTGAGAAATTTTATAGAAATGGCCTGACCCTCTGTTTTCTGATGCGCCACCAGTACGCTGAATGCCCGAAACACCCTCCAACATGGTTGCTAGGATTATCTCATACATTCTGGTGCCCGCTGGCCCTACGCACAGGATATCATCCAGGTAGTGGGTAAGAACACTACACCCAATCCTTCACCATCCACTCCAGGAATGAGCTGATATATGAACATGGAAAGGACAGGTGTTGTATCAGGTGAAATTTGGCCTGCTGCTTCGTAGTGACCACACCTATGGGGACACCACCAGACTATCCAAAGGGGGGTCAGCAAACGGTCCTGCCATTCGCCCCAAGGACACCTCCTTCCCCAGTTTCTTCCTTACCACCTCTGGATGTCACAAAATCTACTTCAAAACGTTCAGTCAGTAACTTTTCCATACGTTGGTCAGGATACCTTAGCCAGGGGTGCATCTCCTCCCCTTTCACCAGTCTTACCCCTTTTTGCAGTCCTATTTGGATTCTTGCAGAAACCCCCTTGTCTCTTCTTAAAACATTGTCTCACTGAATGGCCACCTCTGCAGCCTGAACACTCGTGTCAATATTTGCACGCTGCTCCCCACTTACATTGAATTCCCAACACAATCCCCTTTTGGCTGATTCTGCCACCCCTGCCCGGCTGACATGGCAGCGACCTGAAAGAGGGAGGAACTACTGGAGGCTGAGTTCACTCCCCCTCGATTTCATCACCTGAAGCCAAAGTCCAATGTCCCTGTGATCTCACCCCAGGTCAGCACGCACCGACATACAGTGCCGAAACTGTTCATTATACCGCAACCAAGCTGAACCTCTGTATACCCTGTGCACCTCCCAGATGGCATCTAGGTAGCAAAATAGCAGTGAGCAGTTCTATGGGTTGTTCTCCCCTGGTGCACCAGTATGGAGAATGCCTGCAGCCAGTTCCTGAATGTCCTCGAGATCAGCCGAAAGTGCCCTCTAACCTCATCCTTCTCCTTTCGATGCTCTTTACCCTTATCTCACCTCTCAACCCAAAAATGTTCGAGAGGCAGCAGCTTAAAGATGTCCATATATTTCCACCACCATATTTTCTCCCTAACCTCCAGCTTCAGATGATCCCCAAAGGACCTTTGAAATATACATATGTGTGCCCTTTTGTAAACCCCCGAGATAGGCGTGGGCCTCTCTGCTCCCCCTGCCCCTCCCAACCCCAGGTCCCCATCCTTACCCTCTTCCATGCATCCTGCCACTGCCGTTTCGTTGCAATGCAGGTGCTGGGTGCCAGGACCCCAACCCCTGCCACCCAAGCCATTGCCAGGTCCCAGACCGCTCTCAGCCCCATGGATCCCTCATTCCCTGCAGCCTCTCATCTGGCTAACAGTTCCCTTATGCTTGTAAGGAAGCTTGTGATCCCTCCCAAGCCATGCCCCAGGGTAGGCGCGAAATGATCGCGTCACCTGGTCTCCCGTCCTGATGATCTTCTCTCCGGTTTACCATGCCCGACTGGCCCTGTGACCCGTCCTGACGCTGCTACTGACCCTGGACGATGATCACGTCCACTTCTGATGCTGGGAGACAGGGTTGGGAAGGGGCCCCACTCCAGGCTTCAAGGGTGGGCAGTGACTAAGGAGGAGAGTGTGCTGCACCAGGCATCAGGGGGACACCAGAGGGCCCAATACTGGAGCTGTTGGCTTGAACAGTGCCACCAGCTCCACTCTCCGCTCCTTGCCAAGCAAAGCTCTGACCCCCCTTGGAGGAGAGGAGGGGAGAAGGGAGGGGCCCTCCACGAAGGGAGGTACGTGGGTCCAAACACGGTGGGGAGCCCAGCACTAAGTTCTGCGCTGCCCCCTGCCTAGCTGGAAGGTCGGGAGAAGCGAACTGTCTGCAGCGAGAGCGCTGCTGCATCGACTGAGAGCCAGCTGGGAGGGCAGGCTTGGCAGCAGGGCCCGGGACAGGGACCATACCCCTGCCGAGGTGAGGGACTGAGCCGGGTGACAGCCTGGCAAGAGCAACGGGGGCGACTGGGAAATGCTTGGGCCTCCCGGTGCAGTCGATCCATTAGGGCCTCCATTCTTTCAGGCTGGATAAGCGGGGGGGGGGGGGGGGGGGTCAAAGAGAAAGAGGAAGGGGATGGCTGTCCCTTTTATACTATGAAGTCACATACCCCCGATCTCCTTCCCACAAGGCTGGTCTGCTTCTGGGCAGGAATGCAGGCTAGTCATGGGGCTGCCATCCTTAAAGGGACGGTGCCCCTCTAAAATGTCCTTTGAATTCTAGATAATATGACAAGATACCAGATTACATTACAAGTAAGACGGGTCTAATGCACTAATTAACAAAACAAAAAGTAATTTAGCATTAAAATAAAAATTCATCTTAGCTGTACCAAGTTAAAGGGGCTGTAAACCCAGCAACAACAATAAGGCAGCAAGCAGTTCACCTGTCCCATGTGCCTTTCCTCTAATCTGTGCAGCACTGGGTTGAAGCTGTAGCAAGGTTCAATGTTTTGCCCCCATTTTAATTTCATTCCTCCAGAACCCCCCCAAAAAGCCACTCTGTCCAGTAGGTTATCCAGGTTTTAAGATTTCATTTCAATTCACCTTCTTCTTTCAAGGTCACATACAAGGTAAAATGTCAAACTAAATCTATAGAGGTCCCTTCCCAACCTCCACCCAATCTAGGTTATTGTTATCTTCATCAGAAGGATTAGCAAGGTAGAAAGTGGACCAGTGAGTCTTCCTTTTCTCCTCTGCCTTATCATATGTGCCCTTACCCCTTCATTTTCCTTGCTGCCCCAATGGAGTGGAAAGTCCAAATTCATAGCATTATTTTTTCAGTGTTAATAGACTTGTTTGATGCATGCATGGAACTGGGTAATATGATGGGCAAGTATGTAGAATCAGGTAGCCATCAAAAGCTTTTCTCCATGTTACCCTTTAAACCAGGAGCGTAGCTAGGGGGGAGCAGGGGGGGGGGCACTTGCCCCGGGTGCAGCAGGTCAAGGGGGTGCCAACGCGGGACATGAGCACCATGGGGGGCGGCATTTCGAATCTTTGCTCCGGGTGCCAGAAAGCCTAGCTACTCCTCTGCTTCAAACCAGGCTTCAAAATCTGACTAGAGTGTTGCTGTAATTCCAGGAAAAAAATATAGTGGTTTGGGATATGAAATTAGTTATTAGTTATTTGAATTTCCTTGTATAACAGTTTGTTTTTATTCCAATTATTACAATTTGAGGCACTAATAATTGTGGTATCACTTATAGGCTCTCAAATTTACCATCGAAAATCAATTTGTGATCTGCTTTATGGCCCCCTTCTAAAGTTCCTTTCACTGACTGTTTTCAAGATGTCTTTGTATGAGAAAAGAGAATTAGGGCAATGAACAATGGTTCATTTTATAAATATGGCAATATGACGTGTCTTTTCAGGCTCAATCTTCTTTGTGCTTGTCTCCATAGGTGTTCATAGATTCAAAGGAAATATATCCATTCCCACTGTCTATAAAGAATGAAGAAATAGATTTTCAGGAATAGAATGCAAACGGGAGCAATAAGCATGTTTTAAAACCAGGGTGATCAAACATGTGATGCTGCACTCTAAAAACGCTAAAGAAAACTAAAATGATCATATTTTTACTTTACTTCACTACAGTCACAATCCTCTGAGGCTTTATTGCAGAACTATTAGTCCTGTTTCAGCATAAGGAGCCTTATAGGAGCACTGTGATTTCCAACTATGGCCAGACTGTCAGAAAAGAAGCTCATACAGTTTGCCAAGCATTTGTTTACTAGTTTGTAGTGTATCTGGTTAGATTCAAGTCAAAGTTTTATGCAAAAAATTATGATGAATTGGTTTGGTTTTAACATATATAAAAACCGCTTCTCCTGAAATCAGTGTTAGCTTATACAAATGTGAAAAATATCAAAAGAGTTGGTCCAAGGCTTTTTAATTATCTATTACCACTCCATGAGCCCAACAAAAACAATAATTTCCACCTCCAGTTGTGGAGGCTGATTCATTACTAACGCCAGGTATAGGCAGATGAGCGTCTTTATAGCTGCGCTTAGAGCGACCACTAGTAGATGCTGTAAGCTGACCTGCATTGACGAATGTGATTTATGTTGGGCGCTCTAACACCAGTACATCGCTGCAGGGAGCGAGAGGTAGCGTCAGCTCAGTGCGACCGACGCTCAGCGCTCCACACCATACTTATCAAAAAAGGACACACAGCGCCAGCGCTCTAAATCTGGTCGCTATAGCATAGAGCTCCAGACACTGTGTGATTAAAGTCAGTTTCTGAACACATATCCACCAGTAACAAAACGAAAACACATGGAATGAGATTTTAACACTGTGACATTAACATTTTAGTGCCAGACCTGTAATGACAAATCTGCATAAAAGTCCAAAAAGTTTCTAAAAGTGTTTGTTTGCAGCTAGGAGAGGTCACACAATGATTTAAGCAAAAAAAAAAAAAAAAATGTCAAACATGCTGTTTAAACACAGGCAAATGAACGGCCATATATGGGATATATATAATATAATATATATATATTATATGGGAGAGCGACAGTGAGCGAAAGGTAATACCTAGCGCTCTGGAAGCTAGAGCGCCGACGCTATACGCTGAGCCGCCTGTAACAATACATCGGACACTACATAGCACTGTTAGAGGCGCTCACCAGATTCGCTTTCATAAATGTAGTTTTGCCTACAGCGCCAGGCGTTCACCAGATGCTGCCTGCCGATACGAGGCGCTACCTGGCGCTATCCCTTCTTGAATAACCTCCTTAGTATTTAGTGCATGCACTATATCCTAAACCAGACAGCAATATCCAGCATTAAAAAACAATAAATGAATTTTGTTTATAACTTCAGGTAAAAAAAAACACCTTTAAAGGCACCAATTATTATTTTGAACATTCTAAAAACTGATATAAATCTAAATTGTTAAAAGTTAAACATAATTCATATATTGCACTAATACATACCCTTAGTAAATGAAAATATCTATATATCACATATTCATGATGCTAATCAAAATACAGTGGCTTTTTAACACCTTTAGTGTAGCTGTACAAAATTGCTTGCTCCTTGTTTGTTTCAACAAAATAATGCTACACCACTGGCAGCAACAAACCCCGGTTCACTGATAAGCTCTGGAGATTGCGGATGCAGAAGGAGGAGGCCCATAAGGAGAAGGATTGTTCAGTAAGTGAAGAAAGTTGTTAAAGGAGATCTGGGAGGCCAAAAAAGCATTTACAAAGCATTTACTCAGGTCCCATTCTGGCAAACCAGAATTATTATGGCATGACCTAAGAATGTTAACCAACTAAAGAAAGCCTACTCAGCTCGCATTTGCAAATTGGTGTATTAAGCAAGCACTGGTTGGCGTTTCCTCATTACAGTCATAGGATATCAGTTCTGTGCACAAAAGAACCACATTTTATAGCATGTTTAGGGTCCTTTTTAGTTGTTGTGCTCCAATGTACATCAATAAATTAATAAAGTTACATTTGCTTTTACATTTTTGACAAGTCACCAAAGCATGTTAAGTAAAAATACATTTGTTTAACATTATTTATAAGTAAAAAAACATTTCAGTACAAATCTGCCCATTCTGCACTATGGCAGCTTAAAGCGGACCTACACTCTGAATAAAAGCATATCTTATATGTTTCCCCCACCCTGTACATACAGATTGCTCACATTAAAAATCATCCTACCTGCACCTTTTACATGGTATGAGCCTTTAAACATCCAAGATGGTGGCTCATGGAGCATCAGGCATCCTGCAAACAGGAAGTGTCTGCTGACGGGCAGGCTGATTCATCACTAACGCCAGGTAAGGACAGATGAACGTCTGTATAGTGGCGCTATGAGCGACCGCTAGTGGCCGCATGATCAGCCGTCAGTCGCTATTACAGGGATCCTCAGTCGCTACCTGCCGTTATTGGTAATCACGCTGCCAATGTTAAATGTGATGTTTCAGATGTGCTTTAGAGGCGCTGTTGAGTTGTTATTCTATACAGCGCCTGAGCGTTTCTTTGCTGTTGTATAGAATTCAATCTGTAAAAGTGAGAAATCTGATATAACATTACGCAAATAACACATGTAACCAGATATTTTGTAGAATTTAGTTTTCTTATTTAAAAAACATATTTTTTATTGTAGTGTAAACAGATGTTCCCATCTTCATGGTGCCTGAAATGGAGACAAAAGTGTAGTTAGTTTATGTTGTTTGTCAAAAACAAAGTTGCCAAAATCCCCTTTGTTTTGTGTTTATTAATTGGCAGGCTGATTCATCACTAACGCCAGGTAGCGACAGATGAGAGTCTGTAGCAGGCATTTTCAGAGCGCCCGCTAGTAGTCACTGTGCTCAGCCGTGGGTCGCTACTTCATAGCGACTCAGTCGCTGTCCAGTAATATTGAATACATTGTGAGGAGTCGCTATTTGACCAGTACAGCGCTGTATGGGAGCGCATGGTAGCGACCGACTCACACCATATTCAGCAAAAAAACAGCCTCACAAATCTCTGGTGCTGAAAAATGCTTGTTTGAAGCCCAGAGCGCAGGAGGCGGTGTGTTTAAAGTCTGTTTTTCAGCATCTTTCCACTAGTAACAAAGCGAAAACATATGGAATTACATTGTAGCATCATTGTAACATGAACACTTTAATGGCAGACCTGTAATGTCATTTCTGAAGAAATATATAAAAAATAAAAAAAAATGTGAAAAACTGCTTATTCAATGCCAGGAGAGGTCACAGAATGATTTGAGATTTAAAAAAAAAACAAAAAAAAACAAAAACACAGTCTATAGAGAAGGAAATGTATGGCAGAACGTCAGGTAGCGAGAGGTCATACCTGGCGCTGTGCAAGGCTAACCGCCGGCTCTGTTCCCTGAGGCTGGGAAAATGATGAATCAGACGCTACATTGCGTTACCCCAGTCACTAAACAGATCCTGCTTGATAAATGTGTAATTGCGTGCCGTGTCCGGCGTTCACCAGTCTTTACCTATCGCTACCTCTCATTAACCAGCCACTACCTGACGCTATCCCTTCATGAATAAGGCCCTTAATTACATACAAAACACCTTTTTACTTTATAGAATTAAAGCAAGACACTTTGTATTTATCAATCTAAAATACCACCCACATATATTGTAGAATTAATTTCAGCTACACATTTTTCTTGTTAATAATTTTAGACCACCTACATATTTTTGATGTAATGTTTAGAAGGGCCCTGTAGTACAGTAGTTGTAGCATAGTTAAGGTGCGCTAGCTTACGAAAAAAAAGGGCTAATCCTGCTTTGCCATCGCTCAAACCCAGTCTGGGTGTCCTCGTTACTGTCTGCGGCCATGTTGGGCACTTCTGGCACCAGTGCTGTTTCCTCGGGGGGGTTGATTTGGTGACATATGCAAATATTGTGTAGGACACAGCATGCGAGGATGATTTTGGAGACCTTTTGTGGACTATACAACATCCCTCCTCCTGGATGTGCCAAACAGAGAAAGTGTGCTTTCAGCAGGCCGATGGTTCTTTCCACAATGCATCTAGTTTTGCGATGTGCTGCATTGTAGAGTACTTGGCCAGAGGTCTGTGGGTCATTAGCCACGTTTTCTGCCCATATCCCTTGTCTGCTGTGGAATAAACAAAGTGAGAGAGAGCAATTAGTAAAGTACCATGAACATAATGTATACATTAAAGCTTCTGTTATATAGTTTTGCAATTTAGGTGTCAACATATTTAACTTGTTATTATGTCAAGGATTATTCATTACCCAGTAGCCAGCCAGGTGGCATTTCATTGTTCTCAAACATCCGGCACAGGACTGATTGCTGGAGCACGTAAGAATCATGGCATGAGCCAGGGAAGCCAGATCTCACGGCCCGCAGCTTCATGTCATGGTCACATACCACCATGACGTTCATGGAATGGAATTGTTTCCTGTTCCTATAATGCAGCTCCTGTGCACGGGGAGGGCCGAAAGGGATATGTGTACCATCTACGCACCCTAGCACATTAGGGATCCCTCCTATGCGGTAGAACGCACGTTTAATATTGGCAACCTCATCCTCAGGAAATTTTATATAAACGGGGATAAGGTCGCAAATTGCCAGGACTACCTTGTAAAATATGCGGCTCATTGTAGCCTGGCTGATCCCGCTGAGGAGGGCAGAGGTTGTCTGGAAATTCCCCCGTGCTACTATATTTAGCATTGCACATAGGCGAACTATGCCAGGGATGGATTGGGCGCGTCTGGTGGATGGATCGATTTTGGTCTTAATCTGATCATATAGAGACTGTCGTGCTGCACGATTCAGATGAAATTGACTTCTGATCTGCTCGTCACTTAAATCCCACACAGAGAGGCGGATGCCAAAGGATCGGGGTGCCCTAAGCCTCACAGCACCCTCTTCCCTTGACTCCTGACCTTCCTTTGCGCTACCACAACAATACATCCATACCCCAAACATCACCCCCACATCCATCTCACACTGGCCATAGCTCATGCACTGGAAAAAAAAAACACAATCTCAACACACACACAACCAGTCCACATACACAATCACAATCCTCACACAATCACACAAATGCAGCTCACCACAAAACCAGATGTATAGTGATTAGAACTATCAGCCTGCTGAAAGTATGCTTTCAAAGTTTGGCACAACCAAGAGGGGAGTTGCTGCACAACCCACAAAAGGTCCCCAAAAAATCCACACTTGCTGTATCCTACACAATAGGCTCCATTCAGAGACACAGTCGTTTGGACTTCCGTAGCTGTCTGTGAAAGTTTTAGTTTTTTTCGTTCATTTTTCATTCGTACGAACGTTCGGGAATGCGCTTTCGATGAACGGAAGCAAATCGGAACATTTCCGTTAGTTCGGATCATTTTCCAAACAAAATCGGAAATTTTTCGTTCGTTCAGATAACTTCCGTTGTTGGGATGGGTTTCCGTCTGATTCAGAGAGCTGATTTCCGATGGACCACCACCCTATAAATCCGTTTCATTTCCGGTCCACTTACGGGACCTTTGAGGGCTCGGATTGCTATTGATAAACATGTTTTGCGGCTATGTGGAGGAGTCTGCGCGCCTTTAGCACCAACGTATTGCATGTATCAGCATGGCCGAGGCCATAAATTGTCTAGCAATGCATACCTGAATCAATACATTTCATGTATGCCTTATAGATGCATTTTAATGCTGACCTAAATTAGTCCTTAGCATGTAAACATTTATTTTCCCACACATCCATATAATTGCTATATTTTTTTAGACTTATGTCCTTTGTGAATTATATTTGGATTGTTGAAATTGAATTTTAATTTGTTGTAGGAGTTATTGTTTTAGTTGGTTACCTTTGCTTTGTGTAATTATTTTATATTTGGTTGCAGGAACCGCAAGATGTGCCACTCGCCCTTGCTCCTGATGCCCGTTCTCTTTGCCTGCAGAATGCGGGCCAGGGGTTCTCTAATCGGGCACTATGCAAAACCCCGCCCGTGGCGAGGGCCCTCTGGCTTTTGAAGTCCAGATTTAGGTGTTTGAACCATACGGGGGGGGCACTGCAGTATGACCCCAACAAGGTTATACCAATATTTTATTTTACGTTTTTTAACAGGGACCACACGTGCCAGAGTGGCACAACTGAGTGTCAGGTGGACGAGATACAGATGAAGAATAATGTTCAGTGGGCTGCCATTGCTATGAATTTTGTTTTTTATAGTTGTAAAAATTTGAAATTTTCAAAATTTTTTAAAATTTTATATTTTATGATAGAATAAAAAAAAAAAGTTACATTGTCATTTCATTTACAAAATACATTAACACAAAACTAATGGGCTCAGAAATATTTAAAGATGAATATTCACATGACCGAGAAGTGATTTGGGTGAGCTTTAAGGGTCCAAAAGGAAAGATGGAGGATAGTGCTAAGTGGTTTGGGTGAGCTTTAAGAGTCCAAAAGGGAAGATGGAGGATAGTGCTAAGTGGTTTGGGTGAGCTTTAAGGATCCAAAAGGGAAGATGGAGGACAGTGCTAAGTGATTTAGCTAAACATTGTAGTAGAAGTGAGGGTGGCAAATATGTAGGCGAGCACTTTAATGAGTTAAGTTTGTAGTGCGCAGGCGCAAGATCGTAAGGATTTCCGTCTGGACGATTATTTATTGAAAAAGGGAAACAGAAACTAACGGGAAACGTAAAGGATTCGTTGGAGGATATGATGGGAAAAGGGCAAAACCGAAAGCCTACGTTGTAACATGTGAAAATGAAACGGAAAAGTCTGGATGGAAATTGACATTCTTGTATTCGTAATCTGCCGTACGAACGGACGGAAACTTTACAGAAGGATTTCAATGCATGCATAGAATCGCTCGTACGCTTATATGAGAACGGAAACATTTCCCAAAAAAAAACGGGTCGGAACTAAAACGGAAGTTTTTTTTTGTCTCTCTGAATCGAGCCTAATATTTGCAGATGCCACCAAAACAAGTCTCCCAAAGAAACAGCACTGATGCCAGAAAAGCTCAACAAAGCCACAGACAGTAATCAAGAAATCCAGCAAGCCAGTTTGTGCCAGCTAGGGCAAAGTAACAATAGACAAACACCACAGCCTTTGCCACAGTGTATCAAGATAAGAATGAATAAAGTATTTTGAATTTATACTTAACTTATCCAAAAGTACTGGTCCGCTTAGCCGCCTCTTGCGTTTGTTAGCTGTTTCCGGTCTGTAATTAGCTTACCACAGGTGTTGAGGAAACGCCTAGCACTTCCATAATAGTGTACTGGTGCGGATCTGGTTGCACAGACATCTATTGGCCAATCCAAGGTAACCTTATCAAATAGCCGTTTTTTCGACAACATTTCCAATGTTGTTAAGAGACATGGATCCTAGTCATTCCTAATGTCTATATGGCTTGGTAAGTAGCTAATTTATTAGTTTATTGACTGCAACACATGTTTGCCTGATACATCATTCATTGTAGTCAAGATGTATCTCCAAACACCTGCACAGCATGTGTCCATCAATTAACTTGGCCTGTTTGTGATTGTGTAATAAAGCACATAAATACTGGCAGACACATTCAGCAGTTGTTGCCATTCTGTAGTTTGCATGCGTCCTTGTATGTTTGCTGTTTGGTGGGGTGTGCAGCTACAGGATGGAGCCGAATTCTGGACATCTGCAGGCCACTGCTGTGTGTCCTGGTGGTCCCAGTACCAGTGGTGCGCGTCGTGGCCGCAGACCTTTCTCAAGGAAAAGGGCACAGGCTGAAGGTGAAGCCCCACCCAAGCCCAAGCATGCCTATGCCAAGAGGGAGCCAGAATTAAATTTGGCGGATAATAATACTCTTGTGCGTCTGACACTGGCTAAATAGGAGTTAGTGTTTAGGCAAACAAGAAAGGAGCAAATTGTGGGATGCCATTGGTGAGCAGCTTACTAGCACTGCTCAATACCCACGTAGTGGCCCAGCCTGCAAGAAACGCTTCTACACTTTGCAAAGGGCCCTTATGCTAAAGATGAAGAATGATTTTCTTGTAGACAGTGGGACGAAACAGGGTCCAAAGAGTAAATACAGTCCATATGAGGAGATGCTGAAGTGCAAGATTCCACTTTGTCGGCTGCAGGGTGTGGATGCTGGGGATGACACCACAGGTTGGGGTGAAGGTACATTGTTTTTACCTTGTAAATTATTGTTGATAATCATGTAGACCCATTTCTGTAACTAAACTCTTTATCATACTAAAAGTAGGTCAGGGTAAGTATCATAGTATAGCTATGTCATTTTTTGTAAACATTTCTCTTTGTTTATGCATAGTGGCATATGAGGACTCACAGGAGTCGGATGATGAGGGGTCCCAGATTCCTGCCCTTCCCCCAGCCTCTACATTACCCGTCTGAGGTTGAAGGTAAAGAGTCTTAATAATGTGATTTTATGGTATTGTTGTGGATGTTTATTTTAATAGAGCACATTAACAATGCCTAATTCTTTTAATTTGTTTCACATAGATGCCCTCAAAATTGCACCAACATCTCCTCATGAGTCTACATACTCTTTGGATGCCAGTAAGTGCATGTGTCAAGGTGGCTTTTGCTAAAGTAATTTAAATGTGTGAATGTATCTCAAGCATGCTTTTCATTTGTAGACCAAGTCCCAGCTTCATCTTTGGACCCCTCTTCCTGTATTGCAGGCCTACAAGACCCTGTTGGTGTGTATTGCAAAGCACACTGTATCCTTTGTGTATTTTGTTTTAGAATGTCAAAATGCCAAACCATGAGACCTCACATTCCAAGCTGGATAGTTGTTTGTGTTTGTGCATCAAACGGATACTAGTTCAGAGTGAACAAACAAGGAAACTGTTAAATACATGTTTTGAGATTTTGGTGATATTCTAATACATTTACATTAACAATATTATGGCAGCTTAAAGTAAAACCAATTATGCTTTCTGTTGTTAGGCCCGAATACAGGAAGTGCTGGTCCTGAAAGGGCCCTTCACAGCACGGCTGCTAGGGATGAGGGTAAGAGTGTGTTAGAATTTTGTAACGTAAGGATGTTGTTCTTCATAAAATGTTGGGTGCCTCTTGACATTTGGTATGAACCATGTTTTTTTTGGGCAAAGCTCTAGTGATGGGCTAAGTCTGGACATCTCCGATGTGGCGGGTATGTGTGTTTTATATATGTGGTTATGATCTGTGGAAACACAATGAGTTCACCTTGTTTCTTTAACAAAGATCTTTCTTCAAAAAATATCCTAAATGTAAAGGGTGTGTGTATTGCCCAATGGGTAACATTTTACAGGTACACACACACACAATACCACCAACAACAAAACAAATAACACGCCTTTTCTCTTTAGCATATGTGATGTTGCCGCCACTCTCGGATGATTCGGGAACTGAGGCAAGAAGTACGTGATCTGCGCAACCAACCCCAGGCAGAATTGATGCATGCCATCCATCAATCTATTGAGCACCAGGATGACACTTTGTTGTTACATCAGCTAATACAGCAGCAGTCTATTTTTTTTTACTGCCCCCAACACCGCCCATACAAATGACTCGGGACCAACCAGGCCACCCAGGGACTAAAATTCCATTTTTTATTTTGATCAAATCAAATGATGTTCAAATTTGGCTTGACTTTATTTAATTTAATACATTTTTATTTATCTGGACAAATTTGTGTTTCGTACGTAATTACAGAGATAGTAACCCATACATTAAGACCTCTCTATATCTATATATGTGAATGTGTTTTAAAAATTACAACAGTAATAAGTACATTAGAATGATTCAAGAATGTAAGTGGTAACAATCACAATCTAATAACTAATGGGTTAATGTTAACTTTAACTATGGTTTCAAGGTCATGCTAGTGCACTCAGATGCGCTAAAATGTTTGCCGCTTATTCAACAACAGCGACTCTTGGCGTTACGAGGAATTTCATGTCCAAAAAAAAAACAAAAACGTATCAAAAGCACAGCGCCACAGCCAGCGACAGGCAGCGACTGGTCATAGTGACTGGCCCTCGCCACAGTAACTCAGATTCAACAAGAAATTTCTATGAAATAGCGTGGGCGCTGTTTTTTGGCTGCGGGATAGAGCACCAGACACGGTTAGATTAAAGTGATTTTTTGTGGTGGAAACAAAAATTAAAGCTGTAAAAATAATGGGAATGACATTGGGGTAGGGCTGTGAGTTTAAGATTTAAGTGGCACATTATAAATTAACTTTTCACACACAAAAAAAAAAAAACATTAGGAAACATTACATACAGTTCAGGAATAATGTCTAACACATTCGTAGTTTGAAAAAAAAAACATAAAAAAGGACATAAAAATGGGATTTGAGGCTCTGCCATAGAAATGTATGGGAAAGCGACAGGTAGCGAGAGGTAATACGTGGCGCTCTGCAAGGATGAACGCAGGCGCTGTTCGCTGAGGCTGGGATTATGTTGAATCTAACGCTACATGGCATTCTCCCAGTCGCTAAACAGGATCGACTTCATAAATGTGTAATTGCGTATTTGAGCCGGCGTTCTCGAGCCGATACCTCTCGCTACCTGTCGCTAAAGAGTCACTACCTGACGCTATCCCTTCTTAAATAAGGTCCTATGTCGCTCTGCATTCTGGGATTGCTGTCCTTTCCCTGACCCCAGCTCTGCTCTGTCTGAGCAAAGTACAGCTATAACCCTGCCCCCTGTACTTTATCCCACTCTTCTCTCCTCAGTATGTGATGCTTCTGAGTTAAGATGGCGGCGCCCATATCCTAGAGTCCTGAACAGAGTTGCAGCCAGGTGGGGGAAAGAAAAATAAGTGACAAAAAACTTAAAATATATTAATTTTAGATACTGGGAAATAGTTTTTAAGGGTTTGGGTTTTTCATTAAATAATGCTGAAGGTCCGGTTTAAGCTTCAGCACCACTATAAACCAGCGTTGCTTATACAAGAGCACTGGTGAACACGGTGAAAAAGGTGCAAGTAATACATTCATCGGTTACTGTTGTTCACTTCTTAAATGAAGCATAAAGTCACATTTTGTTAAAACCCCTGGCACTAAGTAGTTTAAATGGTAATGAAGCTTCATAAATCAGGCTCCCTATAACTATGTGGTCCTATCTTGCTGAAAGACATCATCAGCTACAGAGCTCAAGGATCATAGATCAGTGGCGATTACATTGGTGGCTATGAAGCTCCTAGAACAGCCATTGCTATATCACGTAGGACATCGGCAACCCCCTTGATTTTGCTTACAAAACAAACAGCTCTGCAAAAGATTCTATAAATGTTCTTGAGCACAAGGAAAGTCAGTGCTTGCATGCAAGGATGTTGATTGATTTCAACTCTGCATTTAACACCATCAACCCTAACATTCTACATTACAAAATAATCCTCTACGTAATATCCAACAACATCTGTGGATCAAGATCATGTCTTATATGTTTCCCACACCCTGCCCATACAGATTGCCCACATAAAAATCATCCTACCTGCATCTACTGCATTTTCTGAGCCTTTAAACATCCAAGATGGCGACACATGGAGTCTCAGTCTGCAAACAGCAAGTGTCTTCTCTGCATTCTGGGATTGCTGTCCTTTTTCTGACCCTAGCTCTGCTCTGTCTGTGCAAAGCACAGCTATAACCCCGCCCCCTGCACTTTTGCCCCCTCTCCTCAGCAGGGGCGGACTGGGGCTAAAAAACGGGGCACACCGGCCCTGTTGTACTGCTTCTGGCCCAGCATAGTATCTTAACATCACATTATATAAACACCTTATTTTTCGTTTCACAACATGCACCCAGGGTTTAGGGGACAAAAAAAATTAAGAAAATATTCTGAACCAAATGGTGTGATAAAATCCCCTGTTACAGGCAGCGTGCAGGATCACTCCATTACAGGCCGTGAGTGGCATCTCCCATTACAGCCACTGGGGGGCATCCCTCAGTACAGCCACTGGGGGGCATCCCTTAGTACAGCCAGTAGGGGCATCCCTCAGTACAGCCACTGGGGGCATCCCTCAGTACAGCCACTGGGGGCATCCCTCAGTACAGTCACTGGGGGCATCACTCAGTACAGTCACTGGGGGCATCCCTCAGTACAGTCACTGGGGGCATCCCTCAGTATGGCCAGTGGGGGCATCCCTTAGTACAGCCACTGGGGGCATCCCTCAGTACAGTCACTGGGGGCATCCCTCAGTACAGTCACTGGGGGCATCCCTCAGTATGGCCAGTGGGGGCATCCCTCAGTACAGCCACTGGGGGCATCCCTCAGTACAGTCACTGGGGGCATCCCTCAGTACAGTCACTGGGGGCATCCCTCAGTACAGCCACTGGGGGCATCCCTCAGTACAGCCACTGGGGGCATCCCTCAGTACAGTCACTGGGGGCATCCCTCAGTACAGCCACTGGGGGCATCCCTCAGTACAGCCACTGGGGGCATCCCTCAGTACAGTCACTGGGGGCATCCCTCAGTACAGTCACTGGGGGCATCCCTCAGTACAGTCACTGGGGGCATCCCTCAGTACAGTCACTGGGGGCATCCCTTAGTAAAGCCACTGGGGGCATCCCTCAGTACAGTCACTGGGGGCATCCCTCAGTACAGCCACTGGGGGCATCCCTCAGTACAGCCACTGGGGGCATCCCTCAGTACAGTCACTGGGGGCATCCCTCAGTACAGTCACTGGGGGCATCCCTCAGTACAGTCACTGGGGGCATCCCTTAGTACAGCCACTGGGGGCATCCCTCAGTACAGTCACTGGGGGCATCCCTCAGTACAGCCACTGGGGGCATCCCTCAGTACAGCCACTGGGGGCATCCCTCAGTACAGTCACTGGGGGCATCCCTCAGTACAGTCACTGGGGGCATCCCTCAGTACAGTCACTGGGGGCATCCCTTAGTACAGCCACTGGGGGCATCCCTCAGTACAGTCACTGGGGGCATCACTCAGTACAGTCACTGGGGGCATCCCTCAGTACAGTCACTGGGGGCATCACTCAGTACAGTCACTGGGGGCATCCCTCAGTATGGCCAGTGGGGGCATCCCTTAGTACAGCCAGTGGGTGAGGGCATCCCTCAGTACAGCCAGTGGGTGAGTGGGTGGGGGCATCCCTCAGTACAGCCAGTGGGTGGGGGCATCCCTCAGTACAGGTAAGTATTTTACTCAAAATTGCTCAGGGTAATTGAGTGGGTGGGAAAGGGTGGTTAGGGAAGACTGGAGGCTCTTTTTAAAGTTAGAGTGGAGGCAATCTAAAAAGCACCAGGTCCTAAATAACACTTACCTACCCCCTCCAGTTAACACGAAGAGTGACTAAAAGAAAAGGTAAGTATTTCTGCAAAGTCAGGCACATAGGCGGCATGAGATGTACTTATGCAGTGTGTTTGGTGCTGCAGTGTGCAGTCAATTCTCTGTCCACAATGGCAGATTAGTATCCCTGCATCACAGCACCACAATGTCCCCACCAGGGACGTAACTATAGGGAGTGCAACGGCACCAGGGCCCAGAAGGTCAGAGGGGCCCCATCATTGTAGTGTCTCCTCCTTATTTATCATATTTGTGCTTATTAGGCATCATTTAGATAAAGGAAGCAGCATTTGTCTCTGCTGTTTCAGTTTTTAGTTTTTGTTTAGCTGTTTCCCATTAATTTAAAAGACAGAAAAACTCTATGAGCATTGACAGGGCCCCATTTAATGTCCACACCAGGGCCCTGCTATCCATGTGCCTTCCTGTGCCCTTAGAATATAAAATTAATAAACAGTGTGAGCATATTCCCTAAGAGAACCAAAAAGTAATTATCAGAGTTAAAGCAGATTCCACCCTCTTTGGTGTCCCTCTTCGTGTGGCATCCTGAGTTGGGATGCCCACTTTAAGAAATTCCCCTGATTCGCCTGATACTCACCTTTTTATTGCTGCAGCACCCGCCACCATGTCCGCTCCCGCTGGCAACCATTCGAGTCTGCCATGACCATGGATGCCACTGAGGGGCCCGCGCATGCGCAGGATTGCTGGATCAAGGTATCAGGTGAACTGAGGGGTTTCACAAAGTGGGCACTCCAAATCAGTATGCCCCTAGGAAGTGGGACAAAACCCAGGGGAGCAAAATCCCAGGCAACATTTTAAAGAGGAAATAAAGTCAAAGAGGACTTTACTTCCTCTTACCTTTGCAGCATGGCGGCGTTCTGATTTCAGATGCCCCGCTGCATATTCCTGTCTGGCAAGACAGACCTTTCAGGGTCACCAGACAAGCAGACCTAAATGATTGCTGGCAAGCAGAATGGAGTCAGTATCAGCTGCTCAGCATATGGGGCATAGTGGGGCATCCCAAATCAGGATGTTCTAATGCTGTGGAGAACTGTGGAAGTAAATTATGTTGTGACCTTACTTTCTCTTTAAAGCAGACCAAAAGGCACACATTACTATTGATCCACATAACTTAAATTGATCCCAAATCAGGATGCACACCAATAGTTAGGTTATGTGGATCAGAAGTCATTTGTGATTTCGGGCAACAAACAGCTAAACCATAACAATGCCTCAGAAGTCTCCCTTACCCTCTGCACCAAAAACACAATACCCCTCCTCCCTCAAACAACACTGGACATTTTTTTTTTTTTACTCTCTTCAGTCTATAGCATAGATATGTCAACCCCCCCTTCCTGGAGTGTCAAGCAGCCTGACCTTTGATGACTTTCTTCTTTCCTTTCCTTCTGGCTGGGATCTGCTCTCAGGCTGCTCCTGGTCCAGAGTGAAGCAGCAACACACCTCCACATTTCCTGTGTGACCCCTCCTCTCCCTTGTGCAGCCAGAGAGCCAGGGGAGGGGGCAGAGCACACAGGCAGGACAGGGATGCTGAAAATAAAGAAAAGCTCAGCAGGGGCAGACAGGGCGGCTGGGGGTGTCTCTGCTGCTCTTTTCATGGCAGCAGATTTCTCAGCGCTGTCAGTCTGCTACAGACCTCCTCACTCTCCATAGCAGTGCTGTGCTTTGCGGTACCTTGCTGAAGAGGAAGTCTGAGCCTTGGGGGCGGGGCTTATGCTCGTCTCACAGGCTGAGCAAGTGCAGCCTCACAGCTCTCCCTCCGCCTCTCCTCCCCCACGTGCCGATCAGCGGCTACTGCTTCCTCTCTCTGGGGGCTTCCCCAGCACCAACACCCGTGCCTGAGACACCCTCTATTTGCGCCCCCCCCCCCAGCGCCGCGGCCACGTTCCCCGCCTGCCCCCCTTAGCTACGCCCCTGTGCACTCCTGTGTGTATGTGCTCATGTGTGAGAGCAGCCGCAGGGGGGGGGGAACAGCGGCCTTTCCTGGTGCCGGCCTACCGGGATTTTGCCCGGTTTGCCCTATGGCCAGCCCGCCCCTGCTCCTCAGTATGCGATGCTTCTGAGGCAAGATTGCGGCACCCGATTCACCCAAGTCCTGAACAGAAAAGCAGCCCAATGGGGGAAAAAATAAATATTACGTGACTAAAATGTAAAATATATTATTTTTAGATGCTGGGGAATAAGTTCAACATTTTTTAAGGGTTTGGGCTTTTCATTAAATGGGCAGGCTGATTCATTACTAGAGGCAGGTAGCGACAGATGAGCGTCTATAGCAGGCATTTCAGAGCGCCCGCTAGTAGTCTCTGTGGTCGGCCATGGTTCGCTAGTTCAGAGCGCTTCAGTCGCTGTGCAGCATTGATGAATACCTTGTGGGGAGTCGCTATATGAGCAGTACAGCGCTGTATAGGAGCGAATGGTAGCGACTGGTCAGTGCGACCAACTCACACCATATTCATCAAAAAACAGCCTCCCACCGCTGGTGCTCAAAAATGCCTCGCTGTAGCCCAGAGCGCCGGAGGCTGTGTGATTAAAGGCTTTTTTGAACATGTATCCACCAGTAACAAAGCGAAAACATATGGAATTACATTGTTATAACATTGTGACATGAACACATTAATGCCAGACCTGTAATGTCAATTCTGCATAAATATATAAAAAATGGAAAAATTTTGGCTTTTTTTAGGCCAGGAGAGGTCACAACATTATTTGAGAATATAAAAAAAAAATTATAAAACCTCCCTGTTTAAATTGAAGTAAAAGAACGTCCATTGAAATGTATGGGAGAGCGCCAAGTAGCGAGAAGTGATACGTGGCGCTCTGCAAGGCTGAACGCCGGCACTGTACACTGAAGCTGGGATAATGATGAATCGGACGCTACATGGCGTTATCCCAGTCGCTCACCAGAATCCGCTTGATAAATGTGTAATTGCTTGCCATGTCCGGCATTCACCTGCCGCTACCTGACGCTATCTGTCATTTACAAGGCACTACCTGACACTATCCCTTGATGAATAAGGCCCTACTACTATAAAAAAATTATATATATATATATATATATATATATATATAGTTTACTTGGCCCATGTAACTCATGCTCATGAACTAACATACATGTCTACCATACAGGTCTAACCGTCAAACTATCTGAAATATTCTCTGTAATTATGTTTCCCAAACAGTGATACTATTACTAGTTGGTACATGGAGGCTGATTCATTACTAACGCCAGGTATCGCCAGATGAGCGCACTGTATCGCAGAGCTTAGAGCGACTGCTAGTATACACTGTAAACATGTATTGGGCGCTGTAACAAAGCGCCCCAGTCACTGTAGTAACCTGGCCGGCATTGATGTTTGTGATGTATGTTGGGCGCTCTAACACTAGTACAGTGCTGCAAGGAGCGAAAGTTAGCACCACACACACAGCGTAGGCGCTCTGGATCTGGTCGCTATAGCACAGAACTCCAGACGCTGTGTGATTAAAGACTGTTTTTGAGCACATATACACCAGTAACAAAGTGAAAACACATGGAATGACATTGTTTTAAAGTGGACCAACACCCAGGATTTTGACTATCCTGGGTATTGGTCCACTTCCCTGGGGCACCCCGACCCCGCTGAGAGAAACCCCCAGATCTCCTAACAAAACTCACCTCACCCCGCTCCTACGGCACATGTGCAGCTGCTCGTCCAATCAGCGTGCTCGGAGCTGCTGAGCTATGCGCGTCTAAGCGCCATCATAGCTCAGCGGCTCCGAGTGCGCTGGCGGCTGCATCTCGCACTTCCCTCTAACAGGGAGCACGGCCGCGCCGGCCATTCGTTAATGCTCCCTGTTAGAGAAGCACAAGATGCGGCCCTGGCCTGCGCATGCACCGTTGGATCGGGATGCAGGTAAGGTGAATGGGGCGTCCTGGGGGGTTTCACACAGTGGGGAGGGATTGGATCTTATAGATTCAGGGTGTTGGTCCACTTTAACACTGTGACATTAACACTTTAGTGCCAGACCTGTAATGACAATTCTGCATTAAAATATAAAAAAGTCAAAAAAGTTTCTAAAAGTGTTTGATTGCAGCCAGAAGAGGTCACACAATGATTTGAGCAAAAAAAAAAAACACGCTGTTTAAACACACACGACCATTGAAATATATGGGAGAGCGACAGTGAGCGAAAGGTAATACCTGGCGCTCTGGAAGCTAGAGCACCGGCACTATATGCTGAGGCGCCTGTAATAATACATGTGACTCTACATGGCGCTGTTATAGTCGCTCACCAGATTCACTTTCATAAATGTGGTTTTGCCTACAGCGCCCGGCGTTCACCAGACGATGGCTGCCGCTACGAGGCACTACCTGGCGCTATCCCTTCTTGAATAACCTTCTTTAATCTATCCTCTAATTATATACACAGCCACAGGTAGAGTGAAAAGTGAAAGGAGAGGACATAAAGAACTGCAGTGGGCCTTACATAATAGTGCTCTTTGTCCCAGGAAAAGTATAGCCATCCCGAGAACGATAGCTTCTCCAGAGAGGGAAGAGGTCTGCTATAAAGATAACTTATTTATGGTAAGTTTGGACCTGTGGCACTGACTTCCTCTGCTGTGTGTTAAGCCCCACACACCCCTCACTGATACATGTGTCTTGAGGAACTGGCAAATCTCTTATTCCATTTGGCCCAGTGGGATGCCAAGATGCTGTGCAATGGTGCGCCTTCAATGAGGCGTCGTTGGTCATCACACTGTAGAAGTGCAGCATATTGGAATGCTTGGGGTATACATTATCTGGCAGGGTGGAGCACATATAATATAGGCCCTCTTTAAAATTTACCTACACTCTCCTAGGAAAAAAGAAACTCCATGAAAAAAGGTTGGGAAACCCATTTAGTATAACAGTGTAAATCCTTATATCACAAATTAAAGTGGTCCAGCCATGTCCTATGAAAGGTTACATAAAAAAAAAACAAAACCCATGTATCAAGATTGGCCTGGTAATGAATTGGATAAACTCAACAAACTCAAAAATTATTTGGGCTTTTTGATTTTGGAAGAATTGGGGAAAAATTAACGGAAAATGAAATCTTCTTTTGGCTCTTATCTTCCTTCTAGCACCATTTTCAATAGCCACTCATTGGTCCCAGCATGGGGTTGTGAGGGGGGAGGAGAGCCCCCCCCCCCCCCCGGGCTTAGACAGCTAGTTTAGTACAATGGTATCCTGTCAGAAACCAATGTCATACAATGGCATAGCTGGGGAAAACATAAATGTTAATACTACCATGGGAATATAAAGCAGCATTGAGGGCAGAAAACATCCAAATGGTAATGTACCTAGGTTGGGGGTGGGGGGGGGGGGCAAGATAGATTGAGTTGTTTTGGTGGGTTTGGTCCGATTTTTTGCACATGACCAGTGAGAAACCTAGAAACCATCTAAACATCCTTATAAACCTGAAACAGCACGCCTGTTGCTTCAGGCTTCTGGAATGAATAAGAAAAATTGTGGAGAACCTCAACATACACACAATAACTTTCTCCTACCTTATCCTCCTTGTAAACAGAGGGCCTTATTTAACAAGGGATAGCGACAGGTAGCGACTGGTGAGCGGCCGGTAATGACGGGCCCCGCCACAAGAACGCCTGCTCCCCACCACAATCACACATTTATCAAGCCAATCCTGCTTAGCGACTGAGATAGCGCCATATAGCGACTCATTCATCATTATTCCAGCCTCAGCCCACAGCGCCAGCGTCCGACCTTGAACAGCGACAGGTATGACCTCTCGCTACCTGGCGCTCTCCAATGCATTTCAATGGAACAATCTTTAAATATTCATAATTAATTGTTATGATTTTTTTTTTTAAATGTGACCACTTCTGCCCATTTAGTTAATTTTTTTAAGGTAAAAAAAAAAAAATGTACAGAATTTTTTTTGGTTTCCAAAAATATGGGTGTTTGGGGGTTAAAAAACTACTTTTAACCCATCGCCGCCAGCGCTCTGGGGTTTAAACATGCATTTTACAGCGCGATAATTTTTTGAGCGTGATTTGTTAATGAATATGGTGGGAGCCGGTCGCTATGGCCAGTCGTTATCATGCGCTCCTATACAGCGCAGAACCTGTCAAATAGCGACTCCTCACCCAATATTCAACATTACGGCAAACCGTCTGAGTCGCTATCAACTACCGAACAACGGCCAAGCACAGCGACTACTAGCGGGCGCTCTGAAAATGCCGCTACAGTTGCTCAAGTGTCGCTACCTGCCGCTGTTAATAAATCGGCCTCCCCATAAGCCATTTTAAACAACTGAAATTCTCAGATTCTATGTAAATTCCCCATGTATTGTAGACGAAACTGTTTTTTTTCTTCAATTTCAGAATCTTGGCTAAGCTGGGAATGGAGTGTCATGATGCAGCTTTATGAGTCTCAAACTTGCTTTGCCCTGGTCAGGGAGAGCTTAGGACCAATGTGGCTTGCCATGCTCGCTCACTCTTAGAGCACCAAGTGACAAAGTGGCTGCAGGACCACTTTTTTTTCATGGTCTTGGAGAGATCAAATAGAAAAAAGGGCAAACTTTAGACCCCTTCTATGGTGCTGCAGGAAATGGAGAATAAGCACATGCGACACACATCAGGTGAGCTGCTTGCTGGCTAATTATTGCCTTCCCGTTTAGGGTCCCTTTAACAATATTTGGACCTAATGGATTATATTCAATCGTTGCCTTCCCTGAGGATATAGGATATAGAGGATATAGTGCACAGATTTCACACAGATTTGCCCTCATTCTGGTAAGAATCAAATACAAGCGGCCAGCAGGAAGCACAACTACACCCCAGCTGGACAACAACACAATGGTTCCCAGCCAAGATCGGTCCCTTTGTTGGACTATGAATGCTCTGTCCTGTCACCTACGCATAACCCATCACCGCACACCTTCCTCCAAAATCTAGCTGTGCTTCTGTTACGTGTGAAACGAAACAGGTCTTACAGTGGTTTATATTTTCACAGCTACACTAAAGATGTGGGAAAATACCCAATTCATGTCATGTGTTAACTACAGTTTAATTTCTTCAGCGGCAGACTAAGGGCCTGGATTTATACATATTTATACATACATAGGATTTATACATTTTTCAGAATGTTGCTGCCCTGCTAATGTTTTAGTAAATGTGCTTGTAGTGCAGCAACAAGCAAGTGTGAAAACAAATTATATTTTATTATTATATTATTCCTACTCTAATTTGCACTGATGTGGCACTGTCTAGCAGCAGTACTTGCTAAATCAGGCCCTAAGTTATCATCTGAATTCTATAAGGCTTGATAAATATCTAAGGTATAGATCTTTTAATCGATTAAGGATATGTACCAGTGTAAAGTATGAATAATGTGTACCCCAAGAAAACACAAATTAGGATTTATATCAGTGTTTAGAATGCTCAGTAAGTTTTTACCATATTTTTGGCGCCCTATAAGACACACCTGTCCATAAGAAGCACCAAGGATTTGGTGCAGGAAAAAGAAAAAAAAAATATTCAGAACAAAATGGTGAGCTAAACCCCCCCCCCCCCCCCAAACAGGACATGGCAGAAACCCGCAAATCACAGGTAGGGGGGCTGACCCCCCCATCCCCAAAAGCAAGCAGCATGCAGAATCCCCCCTCCCCATATAACATGCAGCTTGCAAAATACCCCCATAACAGGGTAGTGTGGCAGATCCCCAAAAACAGGCAGCAGACAGACTAGACTCCCCCTCTTCCATATAATAGACAGGGTGCAGAATTCCCCCCATAACAGGGTAATGTGCCAGGACCCCCTCATTCCCAAAAACAAGCAGCATTCAGAATCCCCCCTTCCTATATAATAGACAGCATACAGAAACCCCCATAACAGGGTAGTGTGGCAGATCCCCCCATCCCCAAAAACAAGCAGCAGACAGACTGTATTCCCCCTCTCCCATATAATAGACAGCGTGCAGAATTCCCCCATAACAGGGTAGTGTGGCAGATCCCCCCCACCCCAATGCCGCTGAATCAAGTTATAAAAAAAAAAAAACTTCATGCCCACACAGCAATCTGGAAGCCGCCGCTCAGTGCAGACGGCCACGCGCTGAATCATCAATGAGTGCACAGAGCAGTGCGCTGATGTCATTGATGCATTGCCGCGCACTGGCTGTGGAGCCTGGTGGCCTCTTCTGGATAATGGCGCAAGTATGACTTTTTTAAAAAACTAAACAGTTAAGCGGGTAGGGAATTAGGCGGGTTGGTTTTCAGCCTTCACCTTTGCGCATGGTCATTTTTCCCCAGCTCTTGCTGGAATATAAGTGCATCTTATAGGGCAAAATATAGTAATGAATACAGTAATTGGATTAAATGTAAGTAATTTTGTCTGGCTTAGGATATTGTGCACTTGCTGAATGCTGAGTGGGGAGGGGAAATTTAGGACTTTGGGTTTGTTTTTAGCCCAGGGTATTGGTGCAAACTGAACAGAATGTTTCTAAAATTCGGATGAAATTAGGCCAACTCTAACTTTTGTATAATTTTGAAAGCTACATTAAAGCCTTTTGTCAGGCTTTTGGTGTTCTGCCTTATTGTTTTCCTCTTCTGGAATGTAAAAAAACCTGTGTGTTGCCCATATACCTGTGATTTACTTGCTGTTTCCATGTTTCTTATATTTTCTTTATATTACTCTGACTTTGTCTTGGTTAAACAGGAGTGGCTTTCTTGCCCTATAGTAAAACTCTTAGGGGTTTTTTTTAGAAGGGATAGCACCAGGCAGTGCCTCGTAGCGGTAGGCAGCGTCTGGTGAACGCCGGGCGCTGTACGCAAAACCAAATTTATGAAAGTGAAACTGGTGAGCGACTGGTAAGAGCGCCATGTAGTGTCCGATGTGTTATAACATATGGCATCTGCGTATAGCACCGGTGCTCTAGCTTCCAGAGCGCCAGGTATTACCTTTCCCTCATTGTCGCCCTCTTCTACATTTCAATGGTCGTTCATTTGCTTGTGTTTAAACAGCGTTTTTGGAAAATAGTTTTTTTTTTTTTGCTCAAATCATTGTGTGATGCAAACAAACACTTTTAGAAACTTTTTTGGAATTTTTATATTTTGAATCAGATTTGTCATTACAGGTCTGGCACTAAAGTCACAGTGTTAAAACAATGTCATTCCATTTCACTTTGTTACAGGTGTATATGTGTTCAAAAACAGACTTTAATCACACAGTGTCTGCCGCTCTATGCTATAGTGACCAGCTTTAGAGCGCCGACGCTGTATGTGTGTCCTTTTTTAATAAGTATGGTGTGGAGCATTGAGCTGGCGCTACCTTTCGCTCGCTGCAGCTCTGTACTGGTGTTTGTGCACCCAACACACATCACATTCATCAATGCCGGTTACATACATCACATTCATCAATGCCTATACCCGCTTACAGCGTCTACTAGTGGTCACTCTAAGCGCCGCTATACAGACGCTCTGCCGATACCTGCCGTTAGTAGTGAATCAGCCTCCACGTATCCTTTCAGACTACAACTCTCACAATACTTCCACCAACAGCAGCAATTATCTCTCCAACTGAAATAAAAAAACTAACAGAAAAGCACATTGATTACATCATTTTGGCACACAATAATGGAAACTTTTAAAAACGCTGTTGAAAATGGAATTACCCTTTAAAAGTTTTTAAAAAGCCAGAATGTTTGTCAAAATGTGTCTACTACAGTTTAATATCTTCAGCGCCAGACTTAGGGCCTTATTTATGATGTGTGTCTTTTAGCATCATTTTTGTGGCTATAGCGCCAGCATTCCCACCCTATCGGCGCTGTGCTGTGTACTACATTGGCGCTAGCAGTCGCTGTGCAGAACGCTACTTATTAGCTTTGATTGTTACACTTAGGGATTGGCTGGCCTACGTCAGCGCCTGTTGGACCCGCCGGATGATTATCCCAGCGCCAGTAAGTGCCATTTTGTACTGTCATTTTTCTGGCGCTTCCCAGCATATTTATGAAATATCGTTGGTGATGTATCTTTTTCCGGTGCTGGCTAGTGTTTCTTCATTACAGTTATAAGAAATCACTTCTGGGGACAAACTTTACAGTGTGTTTCGGCTGAGTTTTAGTTGTTGGTGTTCAAATTACACATTGTTAAGCAAAAGAAACCATTAAAATCAATTTTAATAACCACCCGCAAAAAATATTTTTTGGGACCATCCAGGTCCTGTGTTTCAGTTATTGACAAGTCCCAATGCAAGTTCTGTACAAATATATGTGATTAATATTAATTATAAGCATCAAATATTTCAATCCAGTTATGCCCATTGTTAGAGATGAGCGAACTTTTGAAAAATTCGATTCGACTGATTCGCCAAATTTTCCGACAAAAATCGTTTCGACCCGAATTTATTCGCGACGAATCGCTATTAAAAACGGCTATTTCTGAGCCTCCTAGAGCCTCAATAGGGTTGTAAACCATTTTGCTGTAACACGCATAGGATGCGTGCTGGGTTAGTTAAATAATACTGTAAATAAATATCACATGCAGATCAGAGGCATCGCTAATAGAATCGCAGAGCGGCACAATTGCAGAGAATTGAAGTGGCATCACTATGAGGGGCAGGAGCCCAAACATTGCTTTAAAGAGACACTGGAGTTGGCAGCAGCAGGAGCCCAAAAATTGGATGAATCACACCCTGGAGTTGCAAGCAGCAGCAGGAGCCCAAACATTGGCTGAAAGAGACACTGGAGTTGGCAGCAGCAGGAGCCCAAAAATTGACTGACACACCCTGGAGTTTCAAGCAGCAGCAGCAGCAGCAGGAGCCCAAACATAGCTTGAAAGAGACACTGGAGTTGGCTGCAGGAGCCCAAAGATTGGATGAATCACACCCTGCAGTTGCAAGCAGCAGCAGCAGGAGCCCAAATATTACTTTAAAGAGACACTGGATTTGGCAGCAGGAGCCCAAAATTGGATGAATCACACCCTGGAGTTGGCAGCAGCAGCAGCAGGAGCCTAAAGATTACTTTAAAGAGACACTGGGGTTGGCTTCAGGAGCCCAAAAATTGGATGAATCACACCCTGGAGTTGGCAGCAGCAGCAGGAGCCCAAACATTACTTTAAGGAGACACTGGAGTTGGCTTCAGGAGCCCAAAACTTGGATGAATCACACCCTGGAGTTGGCAGCAGCAGCAGGAGCCCAAACATTACTTTAAAGAGACACTAGAGTTGGCAGCAGGAGCCCAAAGATTGGATGAATCACACCCTGGAGTTGGCAGCTGCAGCAGCAGCAGAAGGAGCCCAAACATTACTTTAAAGAGACACTGGGGTTGGCTTCAGGAGCCCAAAAATTGGATGAATCACACCCTGGAGTTGGCAGCAGCAGCAGCAGGAGCCCAAACATTACTTTAAAGAGACACTGGAGTTGGCTTCAGGAGCCCAAAAATTGGATGATTCACACCCTGGAGTTGGCAGCAGCAGCAGCAACAGGAGCCCAAACATTACTTTAAGGAGACACTGGGGTTGGCAGCAGGAGCCCAAAAATTGGATGAATCACACCCTGGAGTTGGCAGCAGCAGCAGCAGCAGGAGCCCAAACATTACTTTAAAGAGACACTGGAGTTGGCTTCAGGAGCCCAAAAATTGGATGATTCACACCCTGGAGTTGGCAGCAGCAGCAGGAGCCCAAACATCACTTTAAAGAGACACTGGGGTTGGCTTCAGGAGCCCAAAAATTGGATGAATCACACCCTGGAGTTGGCAGCAGCAGCAGGAGCCAAAACATTACTTTAAAGAGACACTGGGGTTAGCTTCAGGAGCCCAAAAATTGGATGAATCACACCCTGGAGTTGGCATCAGCAGGAGCCCAAAAATTGGCCTAAAGACATAAATATGTTTTGCACCATTTGGAAAGTGTAAAACGTGGCACCATGCTGAATCTAGTCGCATGCATCAGGCATTGGTGGGTGGAAATCCTGGCTGATCCATCCCTGATTCATTTTGACAAAGATGAGTCTCTCCACATTTTTAGTTGACAGACGAGTTCTCCTCGCGGTAACTATGGCCCCCGCCGCACTAAACACCCGCTCAGATGGCACGCTACTTGCCGTGCAGGACAGCTTTTCCAGGGCAAACTCTGCTAGTTGCGGCCACAAATCAAGTTTGGCTGCCCAGAAGTCCAGCGGATCCTCAAGGTGTGTTGGTCATACTTTGACATGACCTGCTGGTTCAGGTCCTGCTCCAGGTCTTCCTGCTGCTCATGAGTAGCCTCACTATGCGGGTGTAGAAAGCTACTCATTAGCGACTGAAGACTAAGGCTGCTGCTGATGGAGCTGCTGCTGCTGCTCCTGCCAACCCCCCCAGCAGCCATGACAGTGGAAGGTGAGCGCAGAGGTCCCCTCGAGTCAGACCTGCGAGAGTATGGACCATGGCGCAGATAGGCATCGGCCAACTGCCTACGTAGAATGTCTTTGTAGTAGTTCAGTTTGTCCTCCCTCTCGGTGGGTTTAAAAAATGCCCCCATTTTGTGCCGGAAGCGAGGGTCCAATAAGGTGGACAGCCAGAAGTCATCCCGCCGACAGATGGAAACAATTCTGGGGTCACTACGCAAGCACGTGAGCATGCTTCCTGCCATTTGCGCAAGTGACATCGGATGGACTACCTGTCTCCATCTCCACTGCATACTGCCACGGTGTGCCCGGGTCCTCTTTCTCGCCTTCCTAAAAAACCTCTAGCTCCTCTGGCTGCTCCTGCTCCTCCTCTCCTGTCCGCTGACTAGATAAACCAGCCATTTCGCCAAGCCTAAACTGTGTTTCGCTGGGCAACTCCTCCTCCTCTTCCTCCTCCTCCTCCAGTTCAGCTCCAACGGGGTTCATGTGGCCGTAAGATGTAAACGCCATGTCTCCAGTGCCCTGACCAGCCATGGTTTCCAACATGTGCTGTAGTACATGAAGCAGTGGAATCACGTCGTTCATCCCGTAATCCTGCCGACTGACAAATAAAGTGGCTTCCTCAAAGGGCCTGAGCAAACGGCAGGTGTCACGTATGAGCTGCCACTGGTTGACATTGAAGTTACACAGGGGAGTCCCCCTATCTGCTTGGATCATCAGGAAATCCGTGATGGCTTTTCTCTGTTCATATAATCGGTCCAACATGTGAAGGGTGGAATTCCAACGGGTGGAAACATCGCAAATCAGACTATGTTGGGGGATACCGTTCTGACGCTGTAGCTCAAGAAGGGTGTGTTTGGCGGTGTATGAGTGGCTGAAGTGCATGCACAGTTTCCTTGAAGTTGTTAGGATGTCTTGCAGATGGGGGGAACACTTCAGAAACCGCTTGACAACCAGATTGAAGAAGTGAGCCATGCAGGGGGCATGGGTCAGGCTTCCTTGGCGCAGTGCAAACAAAATGTTCTTCCCATTGTCGGTAACCATGATTCCCATTTTAAGTTTTCTTGGAGTAAGCCATGTTTGGATTTCCTGATGAATAAATTTAAGCAGTTCCTCCCCTGTGTGACTCCGTTTGCCAAGACAAACCATGTGAAGCACTGCGTGACACCTCCGTGCCCTGCACACATGGTAGACTGGAGGGGCACTGAGACTTGAGCCTACAGTGGAGGGTGAGGAGATGGCGGAGGATGAGGAGGCCGAGTCGCACAGTGTCACAGGCCCAACGGGCAGGGAACGCGGAGGCCGAAGCGGCTTGACCTGTCCAAGTTGCTGCTGCAAAGGGACCACATTCACCCAGTGGGCCGTAAACGACATGTACTGTCCCTGACCGTAGTTACAGCTCCAGACGTCGGCGCTGCCATGCACTTTGCTACACACCGACAGGCTCAAGGACTGGCCCACCTTCTATTCAACAAAAGTGTGCAGCGCTGGTACTGCCTTCTTGGCAAAGAAATGACGGCTTGGGACTCTCCACCTCGGCTCGGCACAAGCCATCAGTTCTCTGAAAGGTGCAGAGTCCACCACCTGAAAAGGGAGCGACTGCAGCACCAGCAACTTGGACAGGAGCACATTCAGCTTCTGCGCCGTAGGATGAGTGGGCGCATACTGCTGTCTCTTGGACATGGCTTCGCTGATGGATTGCTGGCGGGATGCATGACTTGGAGGAGGAGGAGCAGGAGCGACAGAGGATGGGTATGACACACAGCTGCCTTCGGCTGAGGTGCTGGAGCCTTGGCTGGCAGAAATTGGGAGCGGCGTGCCACTCGGTGAGGAAGCAGTCTGGCCCACCTCTCCGGAGCCTAGGTTCTCCCAGGCCGCTTTATGGTGACGCTGCATATGTTGACGCAGGGCCGTGGTGCCAACATTTGGACCCTGGCCATGCTTCACCTTCTGCCTACATATCTTGCATGTGGCCATGTTACCCTCCTGCGGATGCTTCAGGAAAAACTGCCACACTGCCGAGTAGCTACTTTTCCCACCAACAGGCCTCACTGATTCACTGCTATTGTCGCCAACTCCAGGAACCCCTGCCCCACTACCTCTCGATAAGGTAGCCTGCCGCGCAGCAGGTGCTCTACCCCTTCCCCGGCCCCGTTTGGCTCCAGGCTTTACAATTGTGCCCCCATGCTGCCTGCCAACCATGCTGCTAACACCTTGCTGCCTGAGCTGCTGACTCCGGGGTAACCTGCGCCCCTCTTGTCCTGATGATGACGATGAAGCCCCCTCATCACCCGGCTCCCAAGTGCGATCGGCTTCATCGTCATCATCATTATCACCGAGTTGTGGCTGTACGTCAATGATGTTCGTGGATTCGTCAACAGTGTCTGGCGCAGGAGCTGGAACGCTCGCAGCACCCACGACACTGTCCACATCACTATTTGTCTGCCTAGCTAAAGAAGCCACCTCCATTTCTTGGCTGGGCAGTAGCTGCTGACTGTCCTCTATCTGATCGTCCTCCTCACTAAAGAGTGGAGCTGAACCCAAAGCATAGGATACGTCGCTGGGGGAGGGAACGGCGTAGGACAGAGGCAATGGGAGAACAGGGACTGCTCTCGGGGCATGCCAACTCAGGGTTGTGTCAGAGGAACCTACCGACCCTAGACTGGGGGTCTCAGACGTAAGTTGTGATGATGTTGTTAATGAGCGCGTTAACCAATCTACCACGGCAGATGCGTTACTGGTGGAGACCCGACCGCTAGCAGATACTGGCAGATTAGGTCTCTCAGCGTGACTCCTGCTGCTACTGGCCCCCAGTCTGCTGCGACCTCTGCCTGCGGAATCTTGGCCTCTGCCACTCCTCATTTCACTTCCAGGCACTTGTCTGCCCGACATAGTCTAACTGGCGTGGTAGTAGGTGATATTTTAAGAACCCCCAGGCAGCGGTGGGTCTATATGAAACAGAATATAATGCACACCAAAAGTGAGCAGTAACACTCAGCCTACAACAGGCCTGCTTAGTGTAAATAAGAGAGCTGCTTAGTGTAAATAAAGAGGGGTATGGTATGTTACAGAATGGGATGCCCCAACAGCAGAGCACCTGGGAGCAGTAGTACTATGCCCAGCAAAAATGTCTTTTCCAGGCCAAATTACTTTTAGAATAAGTGCAAAGGGTTATAGTAAATAGAGGCTGGTGTAGTCACAGAATGGGATGCCCCAACAGCAGAGCACCTGGGAGCAGTAGTACTATGCAAAGCAAAAGTGTCTTTATCAGGCCAAATTACTTTTAGAATAAGTGCAAAGGGTTATAGTAAATAGAGGCTGGTGTAGTCACAGAATGGGATGCCACAACAGCAGTGCACCTGGGAGCAGTAGTACTATGCAAAGCAAAAGTGTCTTTATCAGGCCAAATTACTTTTAGAATAAGTGCAAAGGGTTATAGTAAATAGAGGCTGGTGTAGTCACAAAATGGGATGCCCCAACAGCAGAGCACCTGGGAGCAGTAGTACTATGCAAAGCAAAAGTGTCTTTATCAGGCCAAATTACTTTTAGAATAAGTGCAAAGGGTTATAGTAAATAGAGGCTGGTGTAGTCACAGAATGGGATGCCCCAACAGCAGAGCACCTGGGAGCAGTAGTACTATGCACAGCAAAAGTGTCTTTATCAGGCCAAATTACTTTTAGAATAAGTGCAAAGGGTTATAGTAAATAGAGGCTGGTGTAGTCACAGAATGGGATGCCACAACAGCAGTGCACCTGGGAGCAGTAGTACTATGCAAAGCAAAAGTGTCTTTATCAGGCCAAATTACTTTTAGAATAAGTGCAAAGGGTTATAGTAATTAGAGGCTGGTGTAGTCACAGAATGGGATGCCACAACAGCAGTGCACCTGGGAGCAGTAGTACTATGCAAAGCAAAAGTGTCTTTATCAGGCCAAATTACTTTTAGAATAAGTGCAAAGGGTTATAGAAAACAGAGGCTGGTGTAGTCACAGAATGGGATGCCCCAACTGCAGTGCACCTGGGAGCAGCAGTACTATGCAAAGCAAAAGTGTCTTTATCAGGCCAAATTACTTTTAGAATAGGTGCAAAGGGTTATAGTAAATAGAGGCTGGTGTAGTCACAGAATAGGATGCCACAACAGCAGTGCACCTGGGAGCAGTAGTACTATGCAAAGCAAAAGTGTCTTTATCAGGCCAAATTACTTTTAGAATAAGTGCAAAGGGTTATAGTAAATAGAGGCTGGTGTAGTCACGGAATGGGATGCCACAACAGCAGTGCACCTGGGAGCAGTAGTACTATGCAAAGCAAAAGTGTCTTTATCAGGCCAAATTACTTTTAGAATAAGTGCAAAGGGTTATAGTAAATAGAGGCTGGTGTAGTCACAGAATGGGATGCCACAACAGCAGTGCACCTGGGAGCAGTAGTACTATGCAAAGCAAAAGTGTCTTTATCAGGCCAAATTACTTTTAGAATAAGTGCAAAGGGTTATAGTAAATAGAGGCTGGTGTAGTCACAGAATGGGATGCCACAACAGCAGTGCACCTGGGAGCAGTAGTACTATGCAAAGCAAAAGTGTCTTTATCAGGCCAAATTACTTTTAGAATAAGTGCAAAGGGTTATAGTAAATAGAGGCTGGTGTAGTCACAGAAAGGGATGCCACAACAGCAGTGCACCTGGGAGCAGTAGTACTTTGCAAAGCAAAAGTGTTTTTATCAGGCCAAATTACTTTTAGAATAATTGCAAAGGGTTATAGTAAATAGAGGCTGGTGTAGTCACAGAATGGGATGCCACAACAGCAGTGCACCTGGGAGCAGTAGTACTATGCAAAGCAAAAGTGTCTTTATCAGGCCAAATTACTTTTAGAATAAGTGCAAAGGGTTATAGTAAATAGAGGCTGGTGTAGTCACAGAATGGGATGCCACAACAGCAGTGCACCTGGGAGCAGTAGTACTATGCAAAGCAAAAGTGTCTTTAACAGGCCAAATTACTTTTAGAATAAGTGCAAAGGGTTATAGTAAATAGAGGCTGGTGTAGTCACAGAATGGGATGCCCCAACCGCAGTGCACCTGGGAGCAGTAGTACTATGCAAAGCAAAAGTGTCTTTATCAGGCCAAATTACTTTTAGAATAAGTGCAAAGGGTTATAGTAAATAGAGGCTGGTGTAGTCACAGAATGGGATGCCCCAACCGCAGTGCACTTGGGAGCAGCAGTACTATGCAAAGCAAAAGTGTCTTTATCAGGCCAAATTACTTTTAGAATAAGTGCAAAGGGTTATAGTAAATAGAGGCTGGTGTAGTCACAGAATGGGATGCCACAACAGCAGTGCACCTGGGAGCAGTAGTACTATGCAATGCAAAAGTGTCTTTATCAGGCCAAATTACTTTTAGAATAAGTGCAAAGGGTTATAGTAAATAGAGGCTGGTGTAGTCACAGAATGGGATGCCACAACAGCAGTGCACCTGGGAGCAGTAGTACTATGCAAAGCAAATGTGTCTTTATCAGGCCAAATTACTTTTAGAATAAGTGCAAAGGGTTATAGTAAATAGAGGCTGGTGTAGTCACAGAATGGGATGCCACAACAGCAGTGCACCTGGGAGCAGTAGTACTATGCAATGCAAAAGTGTCTTTATCAGGCCAAATTACTTTTAGAATAAGTGCAAAGGGTTATAGTAAATAGAGGCTGGTGTAGTCACAGAATGGGATGCCACAACAGCAGTGCACCTGGGAGCAGTAGTACTATGCAAAGCAAATGTGTCTTTATCAGGCCAAATTACTTTTAGAATAAGTGCAAAGGGTTATAGTAAATAGAGGCTGGTGTAGTCACAGAATGGGATGCCACAACAGCAGTGCACCTGGGAGCAGTAGTACTATGCAAAGCAAAAGTGTCTTTATCAGGCCAAATTACTTTTAGAATAAGTGCAAAGGGTTATAATAAATAGAGGCTGGTGTAGTCACAGAATGGGATGCCACAACAGCAGTGCACCTGGGAGCAGTAGTACTATGCAAAGCAAAAGTGTCTTTATCAGGCCAAATTATAAGTGCAAAGGGTTATAGTAAATAGAGGCTGATGTAGTCACAGAATGGGATGCCCCAACCGCAGTGCACCTGGGAGAAGTAGTACTATGCAATGCAAAAGTGTCTTTATCAGGCCAAATTACTTTTAGAATAAGTGCAAAGGGTTATAGTAAATAGAGGCTGGTGTAGTCACAGAATGGGATGCCACAACAGCAGTGCACCTGGGAGCAGTAGTACTATGCAAAGCAAATGTGTCTTTATCAGGCCAAATTACTTTTAGAATAAGTGCAAAGGGTTATAGTAAATAGAGGCTGGTGTAGTCACAGAATGGGATGCCACAACAGCAGTGCACCTGGGAGCAGTACTACTATGCAATGCAAAAGTGTCTTTATCAGGCCAAATTACTTTTAGAATAAGTGCAAAGGGTTATAGTAAATAGAGGCTGGTGTAGTCACAGAATGGGATGCCACAACAGCAGTGCACCTGGGAGCAGTAGTACTATGCAAAGCAAATGTGTCTTTATCAGGCCAAATTACTTTTAGAATAAGTGCAAAGGGTTATAGTAAATAGAGGCTGGTGTAGTCACAGAATGGGATGCCACAACAGCAGTGCACCTGGGAGCAGTAGTACTATGCAAAGCAAAAGTGTCTTTATCAGGCCAAATTACTTTTAGAATAAGTGCAAAGGGTTATAATAAATAGAGGCTGGTGTAGTCACAGAATGGGATGCCACAACAGCAGTGCACCTGGGAGCAGTAGTACTATGCAAAGCAAAAGTGTCTTTATCAGGCCAAATTATAAGTGCAAAGGGTTATAGTAAATAGAGGCTGATGTAGTCACAGAATGGGATGCCCCAACCGCAGTGCACCTGGGAGAAGTAGTACTTTGAAAAGCAAAAGTGTCTTTATCAGGCCAAATTACTTTTAGAATAAGTGCAAAGGGTTATAGTAAATAGAGGCTGGTGTATTCACAGAATGGGATGCCACAACCACAGTGCACCTGGGAGCAGTAGTACTATGCAAAGCAAAAGTGTCTTTATCAGGCCAAATTACTTTTAGAATAAGTGCAAAGGGTTATAGTAAATAGAGGCTGGTGTAGTCACAGAATGGGATGCCCCAACAGCAGTGCACCTGGGAGCAGTAGTACTATGCAAAGCAAAAGTGTCTTTATCAGGCCAAATTACTTTTAGAATAAGTGCAAAGGGTTATAGTAAATAGAGGCTGGTGTAGTCACGGAATGGGATGCCACAACAGCAGTGCACCTGGGAGCAGTAGTACTATGCAAAGCAAAAGTGTCTTTATCAGGCCAAATTACTTTTAGAATAAGTGCAAAGGGTTATAGTAAATAGAGGCTGGTGTAGTCACAGAATGGGGTGCCACAACAGCAGTGCACCTGGGAGCAGTAGTACTATGCAAAGCAAAAGTGTCTTTATCAGGCCAAATTACTTTTAGAATAAGTGCAAAGGGTTATAGTAAATAGAGGCTGGTGTAGTCACAGAATGGGATGCCACAACAGCAGTGCACCTGGGAGCAGTAGTACTATGCAAAGCAAAAGTGTCTTTATCAGGCCAAATTACTTTTAGAATAAGTGCAAAGGGTTATAGTAAATAGAGGCTGGTGTAGTCACAGAATGGGATGCCCCAACCGCAGTGCACCTGGGAGCAGTAGTACTATGCAAAGCAAAAGTGTCTTTATTAGGCCAAATTACTTTTAGAATAAGTGCAAAGGGTTATAGTAAATAGAGGCTGGTGTAGTCACAGAATGGGATGCCCCAACCGCAGTGCACCTGGGAGCAGCAATACTATGCAAAGCAAAAGTGTCTTTATCAGGCCAAATTACTTTTAGAATAAGTGCAAAGGGTTATAGTAAATAGAGGCTGGTGTAGTCACAGAATGGGATGCCTCAACAGCAGTGCACCTGGGAGCAGTAGTACTATGCAAAGCAAAAGTGTCTTTATCAGGCCAAATTACTTTTAGAATAAGTGCTAAGGGTTATAGTAAATAGAGGCTGGTGTAGTCACGGAATGGGATGCCACAACAGCAGTGCACCTGGGAGCAGTAGAACTATGCAAAGCAAATGTGTCTTTATCAGGCCAAATTACTTTTAGAATAAGTGCAAAGGGTTATAGTAAATAGAGGCTGGTGTAGTCACAGAATGGGATGCCACAACAGCAGTGCACCTGGGAGCAGTAGTACTATGCAAAGCAAAAGTGTCTTTATCAGGCCAAATTACTTTTAGAATAAGTGCAAAGGGTTATAGTAAATAGAGGCTGATGTAGTCACAGAATGGGATGCCCCAACCGCAGTGCACCTGGGAGAAGTAGTACTTTGCAAAGCAAAAGTGTCTTTATCAGGCCAAATTACTTTTAGAATAAGTGCAAAGGGTTATAGTAAATAGAGGCTGGTGTATTCACAGAATGGGATGCCCCAACCACAGTGCACCTGGGAGCAGTAGTACTATGCAAAGCAAAAGTGTCTTTATCAGGCCAAATTACTTTTAGAATAGGTGCAAAGGGTTATAGTAAATAGAGGCTGGTGTAGTCACAGAATGGGATGCCCCAACAGCAGTGCACCTGGGAGCAGTAGTACTATGCAAAGCAAAAGTGTCTTTATCAGGCCAAATTACTTTTAGAATAAGTGCAAAGGGCTATAGTAAATAGAGGCTGGTGTAGTCACAGAATGGGATGCCCCAACCGCAGTGCACCTGGGAGCAGTAGTACTATGCAAAGCAAAAGTGTCTTTATCAGGCCAAATTACTTTTAGAATAAGTGCAAAGGGTTATAGTAAATAGAGGCTGGTGTAGTCACAGAATGGGATGCCCCAACAGCCGTGCACCTGGGAGCAGTAGTACTATGCAAAGCAAAAGTGTCTTTATCAGGCCAAATTACTTTTAGAATAAGTGCAAAGGGTTATAGTAAATAGAGGCTGGTGTAGTCACAGAATGGGATGCCCCAACCGCAGTGCACCTGGGAGCAGTAGTACTATGCAAAGCAAAAGTGTCTTTATCAGGCCAAATTACTTTTAGAATAAGTGCAAAGGGTTATAGTAAATAGAGGCTGGTATAGTCACAGAATGGGATGCCCCAACCGCAGTGCACCTGGGAGAAGTAGTACTATGCAAAGCAAAAGTGTCTTTATCAGGCCAAATTACTTTTAGAATAAGTGCAAAGGGTTATAGTAAATAGAGGCTGGTGTAGTCACAGAATGGGATGCCCCAACCGCAGGGCACCTGGGAGCAGCAATACTATGCAAAGCAAAAGTGTCTTTATCAGGCCAAATTACTTTTAGAATAAGTGCAAAGGGTTATAGTAAATAGAGGCTGGTGTAGTCACAGAATGGGATGCCTCAACAGCAGTGCACCTGGGAGCAGTAGTACTATGCAAAGCAAAAGTGTCTTTATCAGGCCAAATTACTTTTAGAATAAGTGCTAAGGGTTATAGTAAATAGAGGCTGGTGTAGTCACAGAATGGGATGCCACAACAGCAGTGCACCTGGGAGCAGTAGTACTATGCAAAGCAAATGTGTCTTTATCAGGCCAAATTACTTTTAGAATAAGTGCAAAGGGTTATAGTAAATAGAGGCTGGTGTAGTCACAGAATGGGATGCCACAACAGCAGTGCACCTGGGAGCAGTAGTACTATGCAAAGCAAAAGTGTCTTTATCAGGCCAAATTACTTTTAGAATAAGTGCAAAGGGTTATAGTAAATAGAGGCTGATGTAGTCACAGAATGGGATGCCCCAACCGCAGTGCACCTGGGAGAAGTAGTACTTTGCAAAGCAAAAGTGTCTTTATCAGGCCAAATTACTTTTAGAATAAGTGCAAAGGGTTATAGTAAATAGAGGCTGGTGTATTCACAGAATGGGATGCCCCAACCACAGTGCACCTGGGAGCAGTAGTACTATGCAAAGCAAAAGTGTCTTTATCAGGCCAAATTACTTTTAGAATAAGTGCAAAGGGTTATAGTAAATAGAGGCTGGTGTAGTCACAGAATGGGATGCCCCAACAGCAGTGCACCTGGGAGCAGTAGTACTATGCAAAGCAAAAGTGTCTTTATCAGGCCAAATTACTTTTAGAATAAGTGCAAAGGGTTATAGTAAATAGAGGCTGGTGTAGTCACAGAAAGGGATGCCACAACAGCAGTGCACCTGGGAGCAGTAGTACTTTGCAAAGCAAAAGTGTTTTTATCAGGCCAAATTACTTTTAGAATAAGTGCAAAGGGTTATAGTAAATAGAGGCTGGTGTAGTCACAGAATGGGATGCCACAACAGCAGTGCACCTGGGAGCAGTAGTACTATGCAAAGCAAAAGTGTCTTTATCAGGCCAAATTACTTTTAGAATAAGTGCAAAGGGTTAAAGTAAATAGAGGCTGGTGTAGTCACAGAATGGGATGCCCCAACCGCAGTGCACCTGAGAGCAGTAGTACTATGCAAAGCAAAAGTGTCTTTATCAGGCCAAATTACTTTTAGAATAAGTGCAAAGGGTTATAGTAAATAGAGGCTGGTGTAGTCACAGAATGGGATGCCCCAACCGCAGTGCACCTGGGAGCAGCAGTACTATGCAAAGCAAAAGTGTCTTTATCAGGCCAAATTACTTTTAGAATAAGTGCAAAGGGTTATAGTAAATAGAGGCTGGTGTAGTCACAGAATGGGATGCCACAACAGCAGTGCACCTGGGAGCAGTAGTACTATGCAAAGCAAAAGTGTCTTTATCAGGCCAAATTACTTTTAGAATAAGTGCAAAGGGTTATAGTAAATAGAGGCTGGTGTAGTCACAAAATGGGATGCCCCAACAGCAGAGCACCTGGGAGCAGTAGTACTATGCAAAGCAAAAGTGTCTTTATCAGGCCAAATTACTTTTAGAATAAGTGCAAAGGGTTATAGTAAATAGAGGCTGGTGTAGTCACAGAATGGGATGCCCCAACAGCAGAGCACCTGGGAGCAGTAGTACTATGCACAGCAAAAGTGTCTTTATCAGGCCAAATTACTTTTAGAATAAGTGCAAAGGGTTATAGTAAATAGAGGCTGGTGTAGTCACAGAATGGGATGCCACAACAGCAGTGCACCTGGGAGCAGTAGTACTATGCAAAGCAAAAGTGTCTTTATCAGGCCAAATTACTTTTAGAATAAGTGCAAAGGGTTATAGTAATTAGAGGCTGGTGTAGTCACAGAATGGGATGCCACAACAGCAGTGCACCTGGGAGCAGTAGTACTATGCAAAGCAAAAGTGTCTTTATCAGGCCAAATTACTTTTAGAATAAGTGCAAAGGGTTATAGAAAACAGAGGCTGGTGTAGTCACAGAATGGGATGCCCCAACTGCAGTGCACCTGGGAGCAGCAGTACTATGCAAAGCAAAAGTGTCTTTATCAGGCCAAATTACTTTTAGAATAGGTGCAAAGGGTTATAGTAAATAGAGGCTGGTGTAGTCACAGAATAGGATGCCACAACAGCAGTGCACCTGGGAGCAGTAGTACTATGCAAAGCAAAAGTGTCTTTATCAGGCCAAATTACTTTTAGAATAAGTGCAAAGGGTTATAGTAAATAGAGGCTGGTGTAGTCACGGAATGGGATGCCACAACAGCAGTGCACCTGGGAGCAGTAGTACTATGCAAAGCAAAAGTGTCTTTATCAGGCCAAATTACTTTTAGAATAAGTGCAAAGGGTTATAGTAAATAGAGGCTGGTGTAGTCACAGAATGGGATGCCACAACAGCAGTGCACCTGGGAGCAGTAGTACTATGCAAAGCAAAAGTGTCTTTATCAGGCCAAATTACTTTTAGAATAAGTGCAAAGGGTTATAGTAAATAGAGGCTGGTGTAGTCACAGAATGGGATGCCACAACAGCAGTGCACCTGGGAGCAGTAGTACTATGCAAAGCAAAAGTGTCTTTATCAGGCCAAATTACTTTTAGAATAAGTGCAAAGGGTTATAGTAAATAGAGGCTGGTGTAGTCACAGAAAGGGATGCCACAACAGCAGTGCACCTGGGAGCAGTAGTACTTTGCAAAGCAAAAGTGTTTTTATCAGGCCAAATTACTTTTAGAATAATTGCCAAGGGTTATAGTAAATAGAGGCTGGTGTAGTCACAGAATGGGATGCCACAACAGCAGTGCACCTGGGAGCAGTAGTACTATGCAAAGCAAAAGTGTCTTTATCAGGCCAAATTACTTTTAGAATAAGTGCAAAGGGTTATAGTAAATAGAGGTTGGTGTAGTCACAGAATGGGATGCCACAACAGCAGTGCACCTGGGAGCAGTAGTACTATGCAAAGCAAAAGTGTCTTTAACAGGCCAAATTACTTTTAGAATAAGTGCAAAGGGTTATAGTAAATAGAGGCTGGTGTAGTCACAGAATGGGATGCCCCAACCGCAGTGCACCTGGGAGCAGTAGTACTATGCAAAGCAAAAGTGTCTTTATCAGGCCAAATTACTTTTAGAATAAGTGCAAAGGGTTATAGTAAATAGAGGCTGGTGTAGTCACAGAATGGGATGCCCCAACCGCAGTGCACTTGGGAGCAGCAGTACTATGCAAAGCAAAAGTGTCTTTATCAGGCCAAATTACTTTTAGAATAAGTGCAAAGGGTTATAGTAAATAGAGGCTGGTGTAGTCACAGAATGGGATGCCACAACAGCAGTGCACCTGGGAGCAGTAGTACTATGCAATGCAAAAGTGTCTTTATCAGGCCAAATTACTTTTAGAATAAGTGCAAAGGGTTATAGTAAATAGAGGCTGGTGTAGTCACAGAATGGGATGCCACAACAGCAGTGCACCTGGGAGCAGTAGTACTATGCAAAGCAAATGTGTCTTTATCAGGCCAAATTACTTTTAGAATAAGTGCAAAGGGTTATAGTAAATAGAGGCTGGTGTAGTCACAGAATGGGATGCCACAACAGCAGTGCACCTGGGAGCAGTAGTACTATGCAATGCAAAAGTGTCTTTATCAGGCCAAATTACTTTTAGAATAAGTGCAAAGGGTTATAGTAAATAGAGGCTGGTGTAGTCACAGAATGGGATGCCACAACAGCAGTGCACCTGGGAGCAGTAGTACTATGCAAAGCAAATGTGTCTTTATCAGGCCAAATTACTTTTAGAATAAGTGCAAAGGGTTATAGTAAATAGAGGCTGGTGTAGTCACAGAATGGGATGCCACAACAGCAGTGCACCTGGGAGCAGTAGTACTATGCAAAGCAAAAGTGTCTTTATCAGGCCAAATTACTTTTAGAATAAGTGCAAAGGGTTATAATAAATAGAGGCTGGTGTAGTCACAGAATGGGATGCCACAACAGCAGTGCACCTGGGAGCAGTAGTACTATGCAAAGCAAAAGTGTCTTTATCAGGCCAAATTATAAGTGCAAAGGGTTATAGTAAATAGAGGCTGGTGTAGTCACAGAATGGGATGCCCCAACCGCAGTGCACCTGGGAGAAGTAGTACTATGCAATGCAAAAGTGTCTTTATCAGGCCAAATTACTTTTAGAATAAGTGCAAAGGGTTATAGTAAATAGAGGCTGGTGTAGTCACAGAATGGGATGCCACAACAGCAGTGCACCTGGGAGCAGTAGTACTATGCAAAGCAAATGTGTCTTTATCAGGCCAAATTACTTTTAGAATAAGTGCAAAGGGTTATAGTAAATAGAGGCTGGTGTAGTCACAGAATGGGATGCCACAACAGCAGTGCACCTGGGAGCAGTAGTACTATGCAATGCAAAAGTGTCTTTATCAGGCCAAATTACTTTTAGAATAAGTGCAAAGGGTTATAGTAAATAGAGGCTGGTGTAGTCACAGAATGGGATGCCACAACAGCAGTGCACCTGGGAGCAGTAGTACTATGCAAAGCAAATGTGTCTTTATCAGGCCAAATTACTTTTAGAATAAGTGCAAAGGGTTATAGTAAATAGAGGCTGGTGTAGTCACAGAATGGGATGCCACAACAGCAGTGCACCTGGGAGCAGTAGTACTATGCAAAGCAAAAGTGTCTTTATCAGGCCAAATTACTTTTAGAATAAGTGCAAAGGGTTATAATAAATAGAGGCTGGTGTAGTCACAGAATGGGATGCCACAACAGCAGTGCACCTGGGAGCAGTAGTACTATGCAAAGCAAAAGTGTCTTTATCAGGCCAAATTATAAGTGCAAAGGGTTATAGTAAATAGAGGCTGATGTAGTCACAGAATGGGATGCCCCAACCGCAGTGCACCTGGGAGAAGTAGTACTTTGAAAAGCAAAAGTGTCTTTATCAGGCCAAATTACTTTTAGAATAAGTGCAAAGGGTTATAGTAAATAGAGGCTGGTGTATTCACAGAATGGGATGCCACAACCACAGTGCACCTGGGAGCAGTAGTACTATGCAAAGCAAAAGTGTCTTTATCAGGCCAAATTACTTTTAGAATAAGTGCAAAGGGTTATAGTAAATAGAGGCTGGTGTAGTCACAGAATGGGATGCCCCAACAGCAGTGCACCTGGGAGCAGTAGTACTATGCAAAGCAAAAGTGTCTTTATCAGGCCAAATTACTTTTAGAATAAGTGCAAAGGGTTATAGTAAATAGAGGCTGGTGTAGTCACGGAATGGGATGCCACAACAGCAGTGCACCTGGGAGCAGTAGTACTATGCAAAGCAAAAGTGTCTTTATCAGGCCAAATTACTTTTAGAATAAGTGCAAAGGGTTATAGTAAATAGAGGCTGGTGTAGTCACAGAATGGGGTGCCACAACAGCAGTGCACCTGGGAGCAGTAGTACTATGCAAAGCAAAAGTGTCTTTATCAGGCCAAATTACTTTTAGAATAAGTGCAAAGGGTTATAGTAAATAGAGGCTGGTGTAGTCACAGAATGGGATGCCACAACAGCAGTGCACCTGGGAGCAGTAGTACTATGCAAAGCAAAAGTGTCTTTATCAGGCCAAATTACTTTTAGAATAAGTGCAAAGGGTTATAGTAAATAGAGGCTGGTGTAGTCACAGAATGGGATGCCCCAACCGCAGTGCACCTGGGAGCAGTAGTACTATGCAAAGCAAAAGTGTCTTTATTAGGCCAAATTACTTTTAGAATAAGTGCAAAGGGTTATAGTAAATAGAGGCTGGTGTAGTCACAGAATGGGATGCCCCAACCGCAGTGCACCTGGGAGCAGCAATACTATGCAAAGCAAAAGTGTCTTTATCAGGCCAAATTACTTTTAGAATAAGTGCAAAGGGTTATAGTAAATAGAGGCTGGTGTAGTCACAGAATGGGATGCCTCAACAGCAGTGCACCTGGGAGCAGTAGTACTATGCAAAGCAAAAGTGTCTTTATCAGGCCAAATTACTTTTAGAATAAGTGCTAAGGGTTATAGTAAATAGAGGCTGGTGTAGTCACAGAATGGGATGCCACAACAGCAGTGCACCTGGGAGCAGTAGAACTATGCAAAGCAAATGTGTCTTTATCAGGCCAAATTACTTTTAGAATAAGTGCAAAGGGTTATAATAAATAGAGGCTGGTGTAGTCACAGAATGGGATGCCACAACAGCAGTGCACCTGGGAGCAGTAGTACTATGCAAAGCAAAAGTGTCTTTATCAGGCCAAATTATAAGTGCAAAGGGTTATAGTAAATAGAGGCTGATGTAGTCACAGAATGGGATGCCCCAACCGCAGTGCACCTGGGAGAAGTAGTACTATGCAATGCAAAAGTGTCTTTATCAGGCCAAATTACTTTTAGAATAAGTGCAAAGGGTTATAGTAAATAGAGGCTGGTGTAGTCACAGAATGGGATGCCACAACAGCAGTGCACCTGGGAGCAGTAGTACTATGCAAAGCAAATGTGTCTTTATCAGGCCAAATTACTTTTAGAATAAGTGCAAAGGGTTATAGTAAATAGAGGCTGGTGTAGTCACAGAATGGGATGCCACAACAGCAGTGCACCTGGGAGCAGTAGTACTATGCAATGCAAAAGTGTCTTTATCAGGCCAAATTACTTTTAGAATAAGTGCAAAGGGTTATAGTAAATAGAGGCTGGTGTAGTCACAGAATGGGATGCCACAACAGCAGTGCACCTGGGAGCAGTAGTACTATGCAAAGCAAATGTGTCTTTATCAGGCCAAATTACTTTTAGAATAAGTGCAAAGGGTTATAGTAAATAGAGGCTGGTGTAGTCACAGAATGGGATGCCACAACAGCAGTGCACCTGGGAGCAGTAGTACTATGCAAAGCAAAAGTGTCTTTATCAGGCCAAATTACTTTTAGAATAAGTGCAAAGGGTTATAATAAATCGAGGCTGGTGTAGTCACAGAATGGGATGCCACAACAGCAGTGCACCTGGGAGCAGTAGTACTATGCAAAGCAAAAGTGTCTTTATCAGGCCAAATTACTTTTAGAATAAGTGCAAAGGGTTATAGTAAATAGAGGCTGGTGTATTCACAGAATGGGATGCCACAACCACAGTGCACCTGGGAGCAGTAGTACTATGCAAAGCAAAAGTGTCTTTATCAGGCCAAATTACTTTTAGAATAAGTGCAAAGGGTTATAGTAAATAGAGGCTGGTGTAGTCACAGAATGGGATGCCCCAACAGCAGTGCACCTGGGAGCAGTAGTACTATGCAAAGCAAAAGTGTCTTTATCAGGCCAAATTACTTTTAGAATAAGTGCAAAGGGTTATAGTAAATAGAGGCTGGTGTAGTCACGGAATGGGATGCCACAACAGCAGTGCACCTGGGAGCAGTAGTACTATGCAAAGCAAAAGTGTCTTTATCAGGCCAAATTACTTTTAGAATAAGTGCAAAGGGTTATAGTAAATAGAGGCTGGTGTAGTCACAGAATGGGGTGCCACAACAGCAGTGCACCTGGGAGCAGTAGTACTATGCAAAGCAAAAGTGTCTTTATCAGGCCAAATTACTTTTAGAATAAGTGCAAAGGGTTATAGTAAATAGAGGCTGGTGTAGTCACAGAATGGGATGCCCCAACCGCAGTGCACCTGGGAGCAGTAGTACTATGCAAAGCAAAAGTGTCTTTATTAGGCCAAATTACTTTTAGAATAAGTGCAAAGGGTTATAGTAAATAGAGGCTGGTGTAGTCACAGAATGGGATGCCCCAACCGCAGTGCACCTGGGAGCAGCAATACTATGCAAAGCAAAAGTGTCTTTATCGGGCCAAATTACTTTTAGAATAAGTGCAAAGGGTTATAGTAAATAGAGGCTGGTGTAGTCACAGAATGGGATGCCTCAACAGCAGTGCACCTGGGAGCAGTAGTACTATGCAAAGCAAAAGTGTCTTTATCAGGCCAAATTACTTTTAGAATAAGTGCTAAGGGTTATAGTAAATAGAGGCTGGTGTAGTCACAGAATGGGATGCCACAACAGCAGTGCACCTGGGAGCAGTAGAACTATGCAAAGCAAATGTGTCTTTATCAGGCCAAATTACTTTTAGAATAAGTGCAAAGGGTTATAGTAAATAGAGGCTGGTGTAGTCACAGAATGGGATGCCACAACAGCAGTGCACCTGGGAGCAGTAGTACTATGCAAAGCAAAAGTGTCTTTATCAGGCCAAATTACTTTTAGAATAAGTGCAAAGGGTTATAGTAAATAGAGGCTGATGTAGTCACAGAATGGGATGCCCCAACCGCAGTGCACCTGGGAGAAGTAGTACTTTGCAAAGCAAAAGTGTCTTTATCAGGCCAAATTACTTTTAGAATAAGTGCAAAGGGTTATAGTAAATAGAGGCTGGTGTATTCACAGAATGGGATGCCCCAACCACAGTGCACCTGGGAGCAGTAGTACTATGCAAAGCAAAAGTGTCTTTATCAGGCCAAATTACTTTTAGAATAGGTGCAAAGGGTTATAGTAAATAGAGGCTGGTGTAGTCACAGAATGGGATGCCCCAACAGCAGTGCACCTGGGAGCAGTAGTACTATGCAAAGCAAAAGTGTCTTTATCAGGCCAAATTACTTTTAGAATAAGTGCAAAGGGCTATAGTAAATAGAGGCTGGTGTAGTCACAGAATGGGATGCCCCAACCGCAGTGCACCTGGGAGCAGTAGTACTATGCAAAGCAAAAGTGTCTTTATCAGGCCAAATTACTTTTAGAATAAGTGCAAAGGGTTATAGTAAATAGAGGCTGGTGTAGTCACAGAATGGGATGCCCCAACAGCCGTGCACCTGGGAGCAGTAGTACTATGCAAAGCAAAAGTGTCTTTATCAGGCCAAATTACTTTTAGAATAAGTGCAAAGGGTTATAGTAAATAGAGGCTGGTGTAGTCACAGAATGGGATGCCCCAACCGCAGTGCACCTGGGAGCAGTAGTACTATGCAAAGCAAAAGTGTCTTTATCAGGCCAAATTACTTTTAGAATAAGTGCAAAGGGTTATAGTAAATAGAGGCTGGTATAGTCACAGAATGGGATGCCCCAACCGCAGTGCACCTGGGAGAAGTAGTACTATGCAAAGCAAAAGTGTCTTTATCAGGCCAAATTACTTTTAGAATAAGTGCAAAGGGTTATAGTAAATAGAGGCTGGTGTAGTCACAGAATGGGATGCCCCAACCGCAGGGCACCTGGGAGCAGCAATACTATGCAAAGCAAAAGTGTCTTTATCAGGCCAAATTACTTTTAGAATAAGTGCAAAGGGTTATAGTAAATAGAGGCTGGTGTAGTCACAGAATGGGATGCCTCAACAGCAGTGCACCTGGGAGCAGTAGTACTATGCAAAGCAAAAGTGTCTTTATCAGGCCAAATTACTTTTAGAATAAGTGCTAAGGGTTATAGTAAATAGAGGCTGGTGTAGTCACAGAATGGGATGCCACAACAGCAGTGCACCTGGGAGCAGTAGTACTATGCAAAGCAAATGTGTCTTTATCAGGCCAAATTACTTTTAGAATAAGTGCAAAGGGTTATAGTAAATAGAGGCTGGTGTAGTCACAGAATGGGATGCCACAACAGCAGTGCACCTGGGAGCAGTAGTACTATGCAAAGCAAAAGTGTCTTTATCAGGCCAAATTACTTTTAGAATAAGTGCAAAGGGTTATAGTAAATAGAGGCTGATGTAGTCACAGAATGGGATGCCCCAACCGCAGTGCACCTGGGAGAAGTAGTACTTTGCAAAGCAAAAGTGTCTTTATCAGGCCAAATTACTTTTAGAATAAGTGCAAAGGGTTATAGTAAATAGAGGCTGGTGTATTCACAGAATGGGATGCCCCAACCACAGTGCACCTGGGAGCAGTAGTACTATGCAAAGCAAAAGTGTCTTTATCAGGCCAAATTACTTTTAGAATAAGTGCAAAGGGTTATAGTAAATAGAGGCTGGTGTAGTCACAGAATGGGATGCCCCAACAGCAGTGCACCTGGGAGCAGTAGTACTATGCAAAGCAAAAGTGTCTTTATCAGGCCAAATTACTTTTAGAATAAGTGCAAAGGGTTATAGTAAATAGAGGCTGGTGTAGTCACAGAAAGGGATGCCACAACAGCAGTGCACCTGGGAGCAGTAGTACTTTGCAAAGCAAAAGTGTTTTTATCAGGCCAAATTACTTTTAGAATAAGTGCAAAGGGTTATAGTAAATAGAGGCTGGTGTAGTCACAGAATGGGATGCCACAACAGCAGTGCACCTGGGAGCAGTAGTACTATGCAAAGCAAAAGTGTCTTTATCAGGCCAAATTACTTTTAGAATAAGTGCAAAGGGTTAAAGTAAATAGAGGCTGGTGTAGTCACAGAATGGGATGCCCCAACCGCAGTGCACCTGAGAGCAGTAGTACTATGCAAAGCAAAAGTGTCTTTATCAGGCCAAATTACTTTTAGAATAAGTGCAAAGGGTTATAGTAAATAGAGGCTGGTGTAGTCACAGAATGGGATGCCCCAACCGCAGTGCACCTGGGAGCAGCAGTACTATGCAAAGCAAAAGTGTCTTTATCAGGCCAAATTACTTTTAGAATAAGTGCAAAGGGTTATAGTAAATAGAGGCTGGTGTAGTCACAGAGTGGGATGCCACAACAGCAGTGCACCTGGGAGCAGTAGTACTATGCAATGCAAAAGTGTCTTTATCAGGCCAAATTACTTTTAGAATAAGTGCAAAGGGTTATAGTAAATAGAGGCTGGTGTTGTCACAGAATGGGATGCCACAACAGCAGTGCACCTGGGAGCAGTAGTACTATGCAAAGCAAATGTGTCTTTATCAGGCCAAATTACTTTTAGAATAAGTTCAAAGGGTTATAGTAAATAGAGGCTGGTGTAGTCACAGAATGGGATGCCACAACAGCAGTGCACCTGGGAGCAGTAGTACTATGCAAAGCAAAAGTGTCTTTATCAGGCCAAATTACTTTTAGAATAAGTGCAAAGGGTTATAATAAATAGAGGCTGGTGTAGTCACAGAATGGGATGCCACAACAGCAGTGCACCTGGGAGCAGTAGTACTATGCAAAGCAAAAGTGTCTTTATCAGGCCAAATTACTTTTAGAATAAGTGCAAAGGGTTATAGTAAATAGAGGCTGATGTAGTCACAGAATGGGATGCCCCAACCGCAGTGCACCTGGGAGCAGTAGTACTATGCAAAGCAAATGTGTCTTTATCAGGCCAAAATACTTTTAGAATAAGTGCAAAGGGTTATAGTAAATAGAGGCTGGTGTATTCACAGAATGGGATGCCCCAACCACAGTGCACCTGGGAGCAGTAGTACTATGCAAAGCAAAAGTGTCTTTATCAGGCCAAATTACTTTTAGAATAAGTGCAAAGGGTTATAGTAAATATAGGCTGGTGTAGTCACAGAATGGGATGCCCCAACAGCAGTGCACCTGGGAGCAGTAGTACTATGCAAAGCAAAAGTGTCTTTATCAGGCCAAAATACTTTTAGAATAAGTGCAAAGGGTTATAGTAAATAGAGGCTGGTGTAGTCACAGAATGGGATGCCCCAACCGCAGTGCACCTGGGAGCAGTAGTACTATGCAAAGCAAAAGTGTCTTTATCAGGCCAAATTACTTTTAGAATAAGTGCAAAGGGTTATAGTAAATAGAGGCTGGTGTAGTCACAGAATGGTATGCCACAACAGCAGTGCACCTGGGAGCAGTAGTACTATGCAATGCAAAAGTGTCTTTATCAGGCCAAATTACTTTTAGAATAAGTGCAAAGTGTTATAGTAAATAGAGGCTGGTGTAGTCACAGAATGGGATGCCACAACAGCAGTGCACCTGGGAGCAGTAGTACTATGCAAAGCAAATGTGTCTTTATCAGGCCAAATTACTTTTAGAATAAGTGCAAAGGGTTATAGTAAATAGAGGCTGGTGTAGTCACAGAATGGGATGCCTCAACCGCAGTGCACCTGGGAGCAGCAGTACTATGCACAGCAAAAGTGTCTTTATCAGGCCAAATTACTTTTAGAATAAGTGCAAAGGGTTATAGTAAATAGAGGCTGGTGTAGTCACAGAATGGGATGCCACAACAGCAGTGCACCTGGGAGCAGTAGTACTATGCAATGCAAAAGTGTCTTTATCAGGCCAAATTACTTTTAGAATAAGTGCAAAGGGTTATAGTAAATAGAGGCTGGTGTAGTCACAGAATGGGATGCCACAACAGCAGTGCACCTTGGAGCAGTAGTACTATGCAAAGCAAAAGTGTCTTTATCAGGCCAAATTACTTTTAGAATAAGTGCAAAGGGTTATAGTAAATAGAGGCTGATGTAGTCACAGAATGGGATGCCCCAACCGCAGTGCACCTGGGAGAAGTAGTACTATGCAAAGCAAAAGTGTCTTTATCAGGCCAAATTACTTTTAGAATAAGTGCAAAGGGTTATAGTAAATAGAGGCTGGTGTAGTCACAGAATGGGATGCCCCAACCGCAGTGCACCTGGGAGCAGTAGTACTATGCAAAGCAAAAGTGTCTTTATCAGGCCAAATTACTTTTAGAATAGGTGCAAAGGGTTATAGTAAATGGAGGCTGGTGTAGTCACAGAATGGGAGCCCCAACAGCAGTGCACCTGGGAGCAGTAGTACTATGCAAAGCAAAAGTGTCTTTATCAGGCCAAATTACTTTTAGAATAAGTGCAAAGGGTTATAGTAAATAGAGGCTGGTGTAGTCACAGAATGGGATGCCACAACAGCAGTGCACCTGGGAGCAGTAGTACTATGCAAAGCAAAAGTGTCTTTATCAGGCCAAATTACTTTTAGAATAAGTGCAAAGGGTTATAGTAAATATAGGCTGGTGTAGTCACAGAATGGGATGCCCCAACCGCAGTGCACCTGGGAGAAGTAGTACTATGCAAAGCAAAAGTGTCTTTATCAGGCCAAATTACTTTTAGAATAAGTGCAAAGGGTTATAGTAAATAGAGGCTGGTGTAGTCACAGAATGGGATGCCCCAACCGCAGTGCACCTGGGAGCAGTAGTACTATGCAAAGCAAAAGTGTCTTTATCAGGCCAAATTACTTTTAGAATAAGTGCAAAGGGTTATAGTAAATAGAGGCTGATGTAGTCACAGAATGGGATGCCACAACAGCAGTGCACCTTGGAGCAGTAGTACTATGCAAAGCAAAAGTGTCTTTATCAGGCCAAATTACTTTTAGAATAAGTGCAAAGGTTTATAGTAAATAGATAGTTAAACAAGCAGGGGTTATAGCCGCACTCGAGACCAAATTGGGTGCAGGACCCGGGGGAGTCCCAAACCCAACTGAATGTCCAATAGAAAAATAGTCGTTGGTCAGCACTCCTTAAAACATCATACTTTAATCACTAAGAAATAAAAACATCCAGGTAATCAAAAAATGGCAGCTAAAAACAAATAATAGACCCAAGATGGAAAAGTGAAAATCTCACATTCTAACGCGTTTCGGACGCGGAACAGTCCTTAATCATAGATACATGAGGCAATGGACAAGCGGGTTTAAATAACAAGCATCAAGATTACTCACCAACACCCGGTGTGTGTCTGGCAATCGGCGCCGCATCCACCCCGGCTGACCGCGCGGCGAGCCCGTCGGCCGGAAGACGCCCAGGACGCAGCCCCCGGAAGCCGCAAGAGACCGCAGCCAACCGCGTGAGAGCCCATCAACCTGACAGGCGCGATGGCCAATAGGAGAGACCTAGGCTCAAACACAGAAAGGAAGCGCGTCACAGCAAGCCACGTGACCGCAACCCCGGGCAGTCTCCTAGACAACCGGGACGCCACACACCAGCCGAGAGCGCGAAAGCCGGAAAAGAGACACACCGAGGGGAGGTGAGCAAAGACAGTTCAGACAGTATAGAGAAATAAAAATAAAAAAGGTATTCATACATAATCACAAACAAAATAATCACAATGGAAACATATAGCAGTGCAGACTTTGGATGCTTATAATGTTAATAACGGGACAGCCCATGAAAAATATCAACCTTATATGAACTACTGTAGTGACACATCTTTAAGTAAAGCCCCGAGAGAAGAAGGGGGAGAAAAAGACACTACAGAGAATACACATCAGTGCAAGCATATGCAAATGGAGGCAGTCATAGAGAATATATCCAATCTGTATATCATTGCTAATGGAATGCACCAGTTGAAAGTGTTAACACTGCATTCCACTGGTTATAGGATATATAGATTAGTAATCAAAACTGGTGCCCGGCCACACCATTCAGATTAGTATTCAGATTAGTGTAAGGAGACCCCCCCGGAGCAGAGGTAATACCTATCTATCTGTTATGAATGATATGTCCCACTTATGGTTCAGGCCCTGCGGAGAACGGGTACCCATATTCAAAATCCAGTATGCTTCTCGTGCCAGAAGCTTGCGTCTAATGTCCCCACCTCTGGGTCCCAGGGTGACCTTCTCAATAGCACTGATATTTAAAGACACCTCCTCTCCCAAATGATGGGAGTTAAAGTGTTTTGCCACGTTGGAAATTCCTAATATATTGGGTCTTCCGAACCCTTGTAAATGTTCAGAAATTCTCACTTTGAGCTTCCTGGTGGTACAACCTACATACTGGATAGAACAGTAACCGCAAGTAATCAAGTAGATTACCATTTTTGAATTACAGTTAAGGAGAGACTTGATAGCAAACCTGTCTCCTGTATTGGTAGATATGAAATATTTCCCTTTGTTAACAAATTTGCACATACCACACCGTTGGCAGCCACAAGGAAAAAAACCCAATGTGGCTAACCACGTAGTGTGACCTGTGCTAGCAGAGCTAAAAAAGCTAGGTGATAGTAAATTACCTAAACTGGGGGACTTCCTGCTGACGATCCGTATGCCCTGATCGACCGTATGCCGGAGGATCGGGTCCGCATTTAATACGGGTAAGTTTTTCTTGAGAATGCGACTGATTTCACCGAACTCCATAGTATAAGGAGTACTAAACGTGACCCCATGGAAAGGAGTCCTCTGTTTATTTCTAGTATTCACCCCATAAAGTGATTCCCTAGATTTGTTACTGACTATAGACCTAGCACGGGAAAGCATCCAAGAAGGATACCCCCTATCCCGTAACCTGTGTTCAATTTGAATTGATTCTTCCTGAAAAGTACTAGTCTGGGAACAATTACGTTTACTCAGAAGCATTTCACCCACCGGGATAGACCTCACTGTGTGACGGGGATGGCAACTAGACGCACGGAGGATATTGTTCCCTGCAGTGGGTTTTCTGTAGGTAGAGGTAAGTAGACGTTTAGTCACATTATCACAAGTAATTTTAAGATCTAAAAATTCTATGGATTCAGTATTCATATTAGCAGAGAACAGCAAATTGAGGCTATTAGTGTTGCAATATTCAATAAACAACAATAATTCCTCCTGGGATGATGACCAAATCAAGAACAGATCATCAATGTATCTGAAATAACTTGTGATAACCGACCACCATTGATTCTTCTCCCCAAAAATGAAATGGTGTTCCCACCATCCCATATAAAGATTGGCCAAGGTGGGGGAGAATGGAGGCCCCCTTTAACTGTAAATAAAAAGTGTTATCAAAAACAAAAAAATTATGTGTTAGCAGATACTCCGTAGTCAAAATAATAAACGAACACAGATCAAAATCATAATAAGTATACAACTGTAAATGAAATTCTAATGCTTTGATAGCCAAATCATGGGGAATGGAAGAATATAGGGACGAAACGTCCATGGTACAGAACCGTAAACCTGAATACCATTGAGTGTTAGCAAGAAGAGATATTAAATGGCCTGTGTCCCTTAGAAAACCTGGCAATCTCAATACTAGGGGTTGTAGCATATTGTCTAGCCATTTCCCCAGGGGTTCATTCAAGCCTCCTATCCCCGCTACAATGGGTCTCCCTTTGGGGGGGAAATCTTCCTTATGAATTTTAGGGAGATGATGGAATAAAGGAGTTATAGGATTAGTTACTCTCAAATACTCAGCCATCTTATTGGACAAAACACCTAGCGCTAGACCTTCGTCTATCAATTTGAATAGACTGATCTGAAAAGAATGCGTAGGATCATTGGACAGTTTTCTATAGGTGGTTATATCATTCAATTGCCTAAGGGCCTCATCTCTATACATAGATTTATCCAGGACGACTACCTTTCCACCTTTATCTGCCTGTCTAATTATGATGTTATCATTTTTTCTCAGAGTAGATAGGGCTTCAATCTCTTTTTTGGTTAAATTAGAGTGTGGTCGCTTACCATAATTTATTGCCGTCTCCAAAAAAGGAGAATCGATATTGGTTGAGGGGGAGTTATGTTTACTGTTCTTAGCTTCCTTCATAGTTTTTGCTAAGGACAAAATATCACGTTCTAAAGCCTCCTGAAACATGGTTAAGACATCCCCTCGCGAGTTAACCGGGTAGAAATCCCGGTTTGATAACCTAAGAGGAGCTGGTATGGACACACATGACAAACCCGATTTTTGACCCAATTCCTGTTGTAACTGTTCTATATCGGTATCCCTGCATATAGTAGAGAAAGATTGAGTAACTACAGATTCAACACGGTGTGGGATGTCGTCCGAGATCCCCTCCTTAACCACCGGCGTATCGATACCTGAAAAAGAAGAAGTACGGTTAGTAAGAACCTCCTCGACGGGAGGTGTCACTGAAAAATGGCGTTTTAACGTGAGTGCACGCACAAACTTATTGACATCTAATAGTGTCCTAAAAGAGTCAAAGTGTACATCCGGGACAAAGGATAAACCCTTGGTGAGTAAAGATAGTTCTCCCGGGGAAAGCTTATGACTGGACAAATTCAAAACATTCTGAGGTTCTAGAACCGGGCTCTGCGGGAGCCTTGTCTTTTTGCGTTTATGTCTTCGTCCTGCACGTCGGCACGGTTTCTGAATTTTGACCGTGTAACAATTTGAGAATTCTGGCCACGGTTGCGATTGGCTAAAAAAGATCTAGAGGCAGAAGAGGATGAGGAGGACGGAGCCCAGTCTTGACCATTATCCCGTGTATTGGGGGAGTGTCTCATCCTATTATCCTTCTTATGGTACACTGGATTCGATCTAGCTGCTTGTTCTGTGTCTGTTTGATCAGAATCCGAGTCCGTAGTTAGGAAAGTGACACGTCTGGGCTTATGACTCCCTTTTAATATTGATTTAGGAGTGGATCTTCTCCGATCCTGAGATTGCCAATCATAGACACGGTTATTAAGATAATCCTGCATGTCCCTCTGAAATTTCCTTTTCTTGATGCTCAGAACGTTGGACTCCAGTTTTTCATGAGTATCCAACATCTGTTTGTACAATTTATCAAACGAGGGTGCAGATTTATGGGCTTCCAGATCAGTAGAGGAAGTTTCAAGAGAAGCTTGGAGGTCATCAAGCCTTTGACCCTGGTATTCTACCAGTATGCTCATAAGGGCAATGGATGCCTCAGTCAATACGTTGTTCCACCTGATCTTGAAATCCTCTGGAAGCTCAAATGTGGGGAATTTTTTAATTCTTAGTCCCCTAGGGATCATCTTCTCATCTATGTACTTGGATAGAGTGGACATGTCCCACCAGATTCTCATCTCCTTGTTAAGGAGATCGCCGTGTAGCTTAAACATTGCATGCAAATCCATTTTGGAGTGAGATGAGTCCAGGTTGTCTAGTTTCTGAACAGAAAAAGTGTCCAATTGGGCTAGTCGCCTCCGTTTGTCTGAAAAAATATAGTCCCTATCGGGACATCCATCCGGGTTATCTAGGGGAGCTGCCATAGTACAGGAAGATCAGATTCCAAAATCGTCCTCGGGTTATAGCCGCACTCGAGACCAAACTGGGTGCAGGACCCGGGGGAGTCCCAAACCCCACTGAGTGCTGACCAACGACTATTTTTCTTATAGTAAATAGAGGCTGGTGTAGTCACAGAATGGGATGCCACAACAGCAGTGCACCTGGGAGCAGTAGTACTATGCAAAGCAAAAGTGTCTTTATCAGGCCAAATTACTTTTAGAATAAGTGCAAAGGGTTATAGTAAATAGAGGCTGGTGTAGTCACAGAATGGGATGCCCCAACCGCAGTGCACCTGGGAGCAGTAGTACTATGCAAAGCAAAAGTGTCTTTATCAGGCCAAATTACTTTTAGAATAAGTGCAAAGGGTTATAGTAAATAGAGGCTGGTGTAGTCACAGAATGGGATGCCACAACAGCAGTGCACCTGGGAGCAGTAGTACTATGCAAAGCAAAAGTGTCTTTATCAGGCCAAATTACTTTTAGAATAAGTGCAAAGGGTTATAGTAAATAGAGGCTGGTGTAGTCACAGAATGGGATGCCACAACAGCAGTGCACCTGGGAGCAGTAGTACTATGCAAAGCAAAAGTGTCTTTATCAGGCCAAATTACTTTTAGAATAAGTGCAAAGGGTTATAGTAAATAGAGGCTGGTGTAGTCACAGAATGGGATGCCACAACAGCAGTGCACCTGGGAGCAGTAGTACTATGCAAAGCAAAAGTGTCTTTATCAGGCCAAATTACTTTTAGAATAAGTGTAAAGGGTTATAGTAAATAGAGGCTGGTGTAGTCACAGAATGGGATGCCACAACAGCAGTGCACCTGGGAGCAGTAGTACTATGCAAAGCAACAGTAGTTAACCAGGGTGAAACAGCTAACAAAGCCAGTGACCCAGGCAGTAACACTCAGGCTGCATGAAAACAAAAAAAAATCCCTGTCACTGCATCCGTTTTTTTCCTACCTTTCCCTGCTTCTCCCTGACTTCCTGCCTGTCTCCCGCCTGTCTACTGGCTGTCTACTGGCTGTCCCTAACTCTCTACCTATCTCTCCCTGAATACAGTCTGCAGTGTCCTCCTGAGTCCTGGCTCTCACGAATGCAATAGACAAATGCGCAAAAGCAAGATGGCCGCCGCCTTATATAGCGCTGTGACGTCACCGGGCTGCTGATAGGCTGCATGTGACTGTCCCAGCATACACTGCCCCAGCTTACATGTCTGGACATGTCACGTAGACCATCCTAGAATGCCTGTCATTGAAATGAATGGATTTTAGAAAAAAACTTCGCTCTATCGAATCGCGGGGAAATTCAGATTCGATCCGAATCGAATTTGTCATGAAATTCGGATCGAATCTGGGTTCGTCCGGATCGATTCGCTCATCCCTACCCATTGTGCTCTACTGTAAAATGTTTGTATACAATCTAATAAACAGCAAACTGTATGATACTATTAAAATGTGTCTAAGCAATATTAAGCCCTCATTTACACTTGCCCAGTACTGCATGCGCTTCTGCGTTCGCAGCAGATGCTGCAGTACCACAAGAAAAATCCATCAATGGCACCTCTATGGCCCCTTTCACACCTCTCCAGTAAGACAGAGAGGGGAAGAATTTCGCTTCAAAAAGTCCTGCCTGTTGCATCCTGGCCACAAATGCATCCCATTAAACAGAGCTATCTATTTAAAGCAGAATCAAACACAACAAAAACGCAAACGAAAATTGAAATACTGCCGCTAAACACATGCTGCAAACGCGACTGATGTGAATGTAGCCTAAGGGATTGTATTGGCTCAGTTCTCAGTTCTGTGAACTGCTACAATTTACAAATTAACAACGGGCAGGCTGATTCATTACTTGTGCCAGGTATCGGCAGATGAGCGTCTGTACAGAGGCGGTAAGAGCGACCGCTAGTATACGCTGTGATCGGCTATCAGGCACTGTAACAGAGAGCCTCAGTCTCTGTAGTAACCTGGCCAGCATTGATAAATGAGATGTATGTTGGGCGTTCTAACACCAGTACAGCGTTGCAGGGAGTGAAACGTAGCACCAGCTCATTGCGACCGACTCTCAGCGACTCACACCATATTCAACAAAAAAACAGATACACAGAGCGTAGGCGCTCTGGATCTGGTCGCTATAGCATAGAGCTCCAGACGCTGTGTTATTAAAGTCTGTTTTTAACACATTTCCACCAGTAACACACAGGGAAAACACATGGAATGACATTGTATTAACATTGTGACATGAATACGTTAGTGCCTGTAATGACAATTCTGCATATAAATATAAAAAATCTAAAAATTTTTCAAAATGACTCTTTCTAGGCCAGGAGAGGTCACACAATTATTTGAGAGAAAAAAAACAATTTAAAACAAAAAACCCTGTTTAAAGAAAAAGAACGTCCATTGAAATGTATGGGAGAGCGACAGGTAGCAACAGGAAATACCTGGCGCTCTGGAAGCTAGAGCGCCAGCGCTATATGCTGAGCCACCTGTAATGATGAATCAAATGCTACATGAATAAACCCCTGGGTCTGTAGAACCAGGGATAACCTGCTGAATCCTATCCCTGACTAATTGGAGTAAAACAAAAGATTTTGGGGTTTATTTATCAAGGGATAGCGGCAGGTAGTGCCTCGTAGCGGCAGGCAGCGTCTGGTGAACACTGGGCGCTGTAGGCAAAACCACATTTATGAAGGCGATTCTGGTGAGCGACTCTAACAGCACCATGTAGCATTCGATTCATCATTACAGGTGGCTCAGCTCTAGCTTCCAGAGCGCCAGGTATTACCTGTCGCTCTCCCATACATTTCAATGGATGTTTCTTTTCTTCTGTTTTAACAGGGTTGATTTATTTTTCTCTTAAATAATTGTGTGACCTCTCCTGGCCTAGAAAAAGTCATTTTTGAAAACTTTTTTGATTTTTTATATTTATATGCAGAATTGTCATTACAGGTCTGGCATTAAAGTATTATGCCACAATGTTACAATGTAATTCCACTTTATTCACTTTGTTACTGGTGGACATGTGTGCAGAAACAGACTTTAATCACACATCGTCTGCCGCTCTATGCTGGACCAGATCCAGAGCGCCTACGCTGTGTGTGTGCTTTTTGGTTGAATATGGTGTGAGTCGCTGAGAGTCGGTTGCAATGAGCTGGCGCTACCTTTCGCTTCTTGCAACGCTGTACTGGTGTTAGAACGCCGAACATACATCTCATTCATCAATGCCGGCCAGGTTACTACAGCGACTGAGGCGCTCTGTAATAGCGACCCACAGCCGATCATAGCGACCACTAGCAGTCACTCTTAGTGCCTCTGTACAGACTCATCTGCCGATAGCTGTGGCGCTAGTTATGAATCAGCCTGCCCGTTCTAACCCTCGGATTGTGTGCAAATGTTCTTACCATTTTGTTTTTGTGTTTAGTGAGGTACTGAAAAACTTTTCAAAGGGGGAGTACTAGTTTAAGCTGAGCAATATATATATATATATATATATATATATATATATATATATATATTGCTTGAGTTTAAAACCCAAACTCCATTTCATGTAGAAAGAATAAAAAAGCTTGCTCTTGCCTGTATCACCTAGAGACTCAGCCCATATTGTTCACAAGTTACTGCAATGCAATTCTTTCTATTGATTGTGTGCTATATTCTGTTTCTCCTAGTTTTACCCGATCCTCATGCTTTATTAATATAGCTATAGACTTTCTTTTTTATATGGCAGTAAGAGCTTGCTGAGATTCCTTTTAGTCTGTTTAACATGGACAGAACATAGCTACACAAAATGTAAGCCCTCCCCCATTTAATTAAAGTACCCCCCAGTCTAAATAACCAGCTGCTTAGCACACACCCTCATTTATCATATTAAAAAGGAAAAAAAAAATCAGCAATTAGTAGTTTAGAGTAGAGTAGATTACAAGATGCTATACAAGTTTTGGATTAGCATATGACATGCTGGTTGATGGTCCTGATGGGCAGTCCTATGCTAAGAGGCTGGCTATGGGGCTGATTTATTAATAGCGTCATGTAGCGACAGTTGAGCGACTGTAGCGGTATTTTCACAGCGCCCGCTAGTAGTCGCTGTGCTTGGCTGTTGTTCGGTTGTTGACAGCGACTCAGTCGGTGTGGCGTAATGTTGAATACAAGGTTACGAGTCGCTATTTGACAGGTTCCGCGATGTATGGGTGCGCATGATAGCGACTGGTCAGAGCGACCGGCTTCCACCATATTCATCAAAAAATCACGCTCAAATAATTCAAGCGCTGTGAAATGCATATTTAAACCCCAGAGCGCTGGAGGCGATGTGTTAAAAGTAGTTTTTAAACCCCCAAACCACCATATTTTTGGAAACCAAAAAAAAAAGTATTTTAAATTATTTAGTAATATGAATACATTAATATCAGGCCTGTAATATCAATTCTGTACAATTTTTTTTTTTTTTCCCTCAAAAAAATTCTCTAAAATGGCAGAAGTGGTCACAGAATTTTTCACATAAAAAAAATAAAAAATAAAAAAAAACATTAATAACAATTAATTATTAATATTTAAAGATTGTTCCATTGAAATGCATTGGAGCGCGCTAGGTAGCGAGAGTTCATACCTGTCGCTGTTCAAGGTCGGACGCTGGCGCTGTGGGCTGAGGCTGGAATAATGATGAATGAGTCGCTATATGGCGCTATCTCAGTCGCTAAGCAGGATTGGCTTGATAAATGTGTGATTGTGGTGGGGGGCCGGCCGCTCACCAGTCGCTACCTGTCGCTATTCCTTCATAAATAAGGGCCTAAGAAAACCAGGAACACAGATCATTCTAGCTAACAGTAGGTTTGAGGGATTTCTGGTTGCTAAGTGCACATTAAAAGTGGTATAACCGAGTACCCAAGGGGGTGGTCCAGGGATCTCATCCTGGTGGAGCATAGCTGCACTGTGGCTATATTTTGTGGCACTCATAGCCCCTATTTGCTTTAGGAATGCCTAGCAGCAATGAGGAGCCAGCCAATGGTTATATATAGAGATGAGTGAACTTCCTAAAAATTCGATTCAGTGATTCGCCGAATTTCTCCAAGAAATTTGGGTTAGTCTGAATCAAACCCTTGAGAATCGCTCACCTCTAAGTGGAAAACACATGGCACGGTGGGAACGGGGGAGGCTGGTCGCACAGCTGACAGTGCAGCTGGCCTTCATTGCTTCCACCGTTCTGTGTGTGGGGCACACTTACCTACATGCCAGCTTCCCCGTCAACTTGTGCCCGCAGCCAGCCGCTGGACCAGAACGATGGGGGAAAGCCGGCATGTCACACTGCACGGTGGGAGCGGAGGAGTCCGGCCACACTGTTAGAGGGCAGCGGAAGCTCGCTTTCACAGCTGACAGCGCAGCCGGCCTCCCCCGCTCCCACCTTGCTGTGTGTAGCTTACCTAGATGCCGGCACTGTGGCAGCGGAACAGGCCGGCAGCACTGTCAGCGGGCAGGGGAAGCCGGCTTGCACAGCTGACAGTGCAGCTGGCCCCCCCCCGTGTAGGGGAGGAGTGGGGAGCTGGCAGCTGTGCAAGCCGGCTTCCGCCGCACACACTGGATCGAAGCGTAGTGCTGGAACGAGGTTGGTGGTGAGTTTTTTTTTCTTCTACCCACCACCCAGTGAATTCCAAGAGAAAATTTGGTCAGCACGAACCCCCCCAAAATTCGGTTTTATGCTGAATCGAATTTTTCCTGAAATTCTGGTCGGAAACCTGGGTTCTGACGAACCAGTTCACTCACCTCTAGTTACTCAAATGAAAGAAGCGACAGGAAAGAGGAGATAACAGAGGGAGTGCAAGAGTTCAGGACACTTCTCAGGAGGTGTGGGGAGAAGGTGGTCACTAAGGCCCTTATTCATCAAGCGATAGCGCCAGGTAGTGTCTGACGAGCGCCAGGTAGCGGCAGCTAACGGCGACTACCGACTCAAGTACGCCCGGCGGCGGTCACAATGACGCATTTATCAGGCAAAATGAGGCTAGCGCCGGCGAGAGCGACGGCTAGCGCGGCATTCATCATGAAGCCGCCTGGACCGAACAGCGCCGCTGCAAATTCCCTCACAGCGCCAGGTATGAGCTGTCGCTCCCTGGCGATGTCCAATGCATTTCAATGGAGCAATCTATAATTATTCATAATTAATTGGTAATAATTTTTTTTTTTTTTTTTTTTATGTCAAAAAATTGGAGAACACTTCTGCAATGTTAGGATTTATTTTTAAGTCAAAAAAAAAAAAAAAAAAATGTGTGCAAAATTGATGTAACAGGTCTGAGATTAATGTATTCATATTACAAAATGATTCTAAAAACATGTATAATGTTACATTCAAAAATATGGTTGTTTAGGGGTTAAAAACTAGTTAATACACATCGCCGCCAGCGCTCTGGGGTTTAAACAAGGAATGGACAGCGACAGCACATTCGGAGCGTGATTTGTTGATGAATATGAAGCTAGCCGTTCGCTCTGGCCATTCGTTGTCAGGCGCTCACATACAACGCTGGACCTGTGAAACAGCGACCCCCCAGCCCGTATTCAGCATTACCGCACACCGACTGAGTCGCTGTCATCAAGCTAATGCCGGCCAAACACAGCGAATACTGGCTGGCGCTGAAAAAATCACGCTACAGTCGCTCATCTGTCGCTACCTGGCGCTATTGATGAATCGGCCTCTAAGAGTTTTAGCCACAGCAGGAGCACCCATAAGTTGCATGCAAGATACCCACTGGTCCTGCAGTCACATCTAGAGATGAGCGAACTTTTGAAAAATTCGATTCGACTGATTCGCCGAATTTTCCGACAAAAATCGTTTCGACCCGAATAAATTCGCGACGAATCGCTATTAAAAACGGCTATTTCTGAGCCTCCTAGAGCCTCAATAGGGTTGTAAACCATTCTGCCTTGCTGTAACACGCACAGGATGCGTGCTGGGTTAGTTAAATAATACTTTGAATAAATATCACATGCAGATCAGAGGCATCGCTAATAGAATCGCAGAGCGGCACAATTGCAGAGAGTTGAAGTGGCATCACTATGAGGGGCAGAAGGAGCCCAAATATACACTGGAGTTGGCCTCAGGAGCCCAAAAATTGGATGAATCACACCCTGGAGTTGGCAGGAGTTGACAGTAGCAGCAGCAGGAGCCCAAATATACACTGGAGTTGGCTTCAGGAGCCCAAAAATTGGATGAATCACACCCTGGAGTTGGCAGAAGTTGGCAGCAGCAGCAGCAGGAGCCCAAATATACACTGGAGTTGGCTTCAGGAGCCCAAAAATTGGATGAATCACACCCTGGAGTTGGCAGAAGTTGGCAGCAGCAGCAGCAGGAGCCCAAATATACACTGGAGTTGGCCTCAGGAGCCCAAAAATTGGATGAATCACACCCTGGAGTTGGCAGGAGTTGACAGTAGCAGCAGCAGGAGCCCAAATATACACTGGAGTTGGCTTCAGTAGCCCAAAAATTGGATGAATCACACCCTGGAGTTGGCAGAAGTTGGCAGCAGCAGCAGCAGCAGGAGCCCAAATATACACTGGAGTTGGCCTCAGGAGCCCAAAAATTGGATGAATCACACCCTGGAGTTGGCAGGAGTTGACAGTAGCAGCAGCAGGAGCCCAAATATACACTGGAGTTGGCTTCAGGAGCCCAAAAATTGGATGAATCACACCCTGGAGTTGGCAGAAGTTGGCAGCAGCAGCAGCAGGAGCCCAAATATACACTGGAGTTGGCTTCAGGAGCCCAAAAATTGGATGAATCACACCCTGGAGTTGGCAGGAGTTGACAGTAGCAGCAGCAGGAGCCCAAATATACACTGGAGTTGGCTTCAGGAGCCCAAAAATTGGATGAATCACACCCTGGAGTTGGCAGGAGTTGACAGTAGCAGCAGCAGGAGCCCAAATATACACTGGAGTTGGCTTCAGGAGCCCAAAAAGTGGATGAATCACACCCTGGAGTTGGCAGAAGTTGGCAGCAGCAGCAGCAGGAGCCCAAATATACACTGGAGTTGGCTTCAGGAGCCCAAAAATTGGATGAATCACACCCTGGAGTTGGCAGGAGTTGACAGTAGCAGCAGCAGCAGGAGCCCAAATATACACTGGAGTTGGCCTCAGGAGCCCAAAAATTGGATGAATCACACCCTGGAGTTGGCAGGAGTTGACAGTAGCAGCAGCAGAAGCCCAAATATACACTGGAGTTGGCCTCAGGAGCCCAAAAATTGGATGAATCACACCCTGGAGTTGGCAGGAGTTGACAGTAGCAGCAGCAGGAGCCCAAATATACACTGGAGTTGGCTTCAGGAGCCCAAAAATTGGATGAATCACACCCTGGAGTTGGCAGAAGTTGGCAGCAGCAGCAGCAGGAGCCCAAATATACACTGGAGTTGGCTTCAGGAGCCCAAAAATTGGATGAATCACACCCTGGAGTTGGCAGAAGTTGGCAGCAGCAGCAGCAGGAGCCCAAATATACACTGGAGTTGGCCTCAGGAGCCCAAAAATTGGATGAATCACACCCTGGAGTTGGCAGGAGTTGACAGTAGCAGCAGCAGGAGCCCAAATATACACTGGAGTTGGCTTCAGTAGCCCAAAAATTGGATGAATCACACCCTGGAGTTGGCAGAAGTTGGCAGCAGCAGCAGGAGCCCAAATATACACTGGAGTTGGCCTCAGGAGCCCAAAAATTGGATGAATCACACCCTGGAGTTGGCAGGAGTTGACAGTAGCAGCAGCAGGAGCCCAAATATACACTGGAGTTGGCTTCAGGAGCCCAAAAATTGGATGAATCACACCCTGGAGTTGGCAGAAGTTGGCAGCAGCAGCAGCAGGAGCCCAAATATACACTGGAGTTGGCCTCAGGAGCCCAAAAATTGGATGAATCACACCCTGGAGTTGGCAGGAGTTGACAGTAGCAGCAGCAGGAGCCCAAATATACACTGGAGTTGGCTTCAGGAGCCCAAAAATTGGATGAATCACACCCTGGAGTTGGCAGGAGTTGACAGTAGCAGCAGCAGGAGCCCAAATATACACTGGAGTTGGCTTCAGGAGCCCAAAAATTGGATGAATCACACCCTGGAGTTGGCAGAAGTTGGCAGCAGCAGCAGCAGGAGCCCAAATATACACTGGAGTTGGCTTCAGGAGCCCAAAAATTGGATGAATCACACCCTGGAGTTGGCAGGAGTTGACAGTAGCAGCAGCAGGAGCCCAAATATACACTGGAGTTGGCCTCAGGAGCCCAAAAATTGGATGAATCACACCCTGGAGTTGGCAGGAGTTGACAGTAGCAGCAGCAGGAGCCCAAATATACACTGGAGTTGGCCTCAGGAGCCCAAAAATTGGATGAATCACACCCTGGAGTTGGCAGGAGTTGACAGTAGCAGCAGCAGGAGCCCAAATATACACTGGAGTTGGCTTCAGGAGCCCAAAAATTGGATGAATCACACCCTGGAGTTGGCAGGAGTTGACAGTAGCAGCAGCAGGAGCCCAAATATACACTGGAGTTGGCTTCAGGAGCCCAAAAATTGGATGAATCACACCCTGGAGTTGGCAGAAGTTGGCAGCAGCAGCAGCAGGAGCCCAAATATACACTGGAGTTGGCTTCAGGAGCCCAAAAATTGGATGAATCACACCCTGGAGTTGGCAGGAGTTGACAGTAGCAGCAGCAGGAGCCCAAATATACACTGGAGTTGGCTTCAGGAGCCCAAAAATTGGATGAATCACACCCTGGAGTTGGCAGGAGTTGACAGTAGCAGCAGCAGCAGGAGCCCAAATATACACTGGAGTTGGCCTCAGGAGCCCAAAAATTGGATGAATCACACCCTGGAGTTGGCAGAAGTTGGCAGCAGCAGCAGCAGGAGCCCAAATATACACTGGAGTTGGCTTCAGGAGCCCAAAAATTGGATGAATCACACCCTGGAGTTGGCAGGAGTTGACAGTAGCAGCAGCAGGAGCCCAAATATACACTGGAGTTGGCCTCAGGAGCCCAAAAATTGGATGAATCACACCATGGAGTTGGCAGGAGTTGACAGTAGCAGCAGCAGGAGCCCAAATATACACTGGAGTTGGCCTCAGGAGCCCAAAAATTGGATGAATCACACCCTGGAGTTGGCAGGAGTTGACAGTAGCAGCAGCAGGAGCCCAAATATACACTGGAGTTGGCTTCAGGAGCCCAAAAATTGGATGAATCACACCCTGGAGTTGGCAGGAGTTGACAGTAGCAGCAGCAGGAGCCCAAATATACACTGGAGTTGGCTTCAGGAGCCCAAAAATTGGATGAATCACACCCTGGAGTTGGCAGAAGTTGGCAGCAGCAGCAGCAGGAGCCCAAATATACACTGGAGTTGGCTTCAGGAGCCCAAAAATTGGATGAATCACACCCTGGAGTTGGCAGGAGTTGACAGTAGCAGCAGCAGGAGCCCAAATATACACTGGAGTTGGCTTCAGGAGCCCAAAAATTGGATGAATCACACCCTGGAGTTGGCAGAAGTTGGCAGCAGCAGCAGCAGGAGCCCAAATATACACTGGAGTTGGCCTCAGGAGCCCAAAAATTGGATGAATCACACCCTGGAGTTGGCAGGAGTTGACAGCAGCAGCAGCAGGAGCCCAAATATACACTGGAGTTGGCTTCAGGAGCCCAAAAATTGGATGAATCACACCCTGGAGTTGGCAGGAGTTGACAGTAGCAGCAGCAGGAGCCCAAAAAATGGCCTAAAGTGTAAAACGTGGCACCATGCTGAATCTAGTCGCATGCATCAGGCATTGGTGGGTGGAAATCCTGGCTGATCCATCCCTGATTCATTTTGACAAAGGTGAGTCTCTCCACATTTTTAGTTGACAGACGAGTTCTCCTCGCCGTAACTATGGCCACCGCCGCACTAAACACCCGCTCAGATGGCACGCTACTTGCCGGGCAGGACAGCTTTTCCAGGGCAAACTCTGCTAGTTGCGGCCACAAATCAAGTTTGGCTGCCCAGAAGTCCAGCGGATCCTCAAGGTGTGTTGGCATGGTCATGTCAAAGTATGACATGACCTGCTGGTTCAGGTCCTGCTCCAGGTCTTCCTGCTGCTCATGAGTAGCCTCACTATGCGGGTGTAGAAAGCTACTCATTAGCGACTGAAGACTGAGGCTGCTGCTGCTGATGGAGCTGCTGCTGCTGCTCCTGCCAACCCCCCCAGCGGCCATGGCAGTGGAAGGTGAGCGCAGAGGTCCCCTCGAGTCAGACCTGCGAGAGTATGGACCATGGCGCAGATAGGCATCGGCCAACTGCCTACGTAGAATGTCTTTGTAGTAGTTGAGTTTGTCCTCCCTCTCGGTGGGTTTAAAAAATGCCCCCATTTTGTGCCGGAAGCGAGGGTCCAATAAGGTGGACAGCCAGAAGTCATCCCGCCGACAGATGGAAACAATTCTGGGGTCACTACGCAAGCACGTGAGCATGCTTCGTGCCATTTGCGCAAGTGACTCGGATGGACTACCTTTCTCCATCTCCACTGCATACTGCCACGGTGTGCCCGGGTCCTCTGTCTCGCCTTCCTCAAAAACCTCTAGCTCCTCTGGCTGCTCCTGCTCCTCCTCTCCTGTCCACTGACTAGATAAACCAGCCATTTCGCCAAGCCTAAACTGTGTTTCGCTGGGCAACTCCTCCTCCTCCTCTTCCTCCTCCTCCAGTTCAGCTCCAGCGGGGTTCATGTGGCCGTAAGATGTAAACGCCATGTCTCCAGTGCCCTGACCAGCCATGGTTTCCAACATGTGCTGTAGTACATGAAGCAGTGGAATCACGTCGTTCATCCCGTAATCCTGCCGACTGACAAATAAAGTGGCATCCTCAAAGGGCCTGAGCAAACGGCAGGTGTCACGTATGAGCTGCCACTGGTTGACATTGAAGTTACACAGGGGAGTCCCCCTATCTGCTTGGATCATCAGGAAATCCGTGATGGCTTTTCTCTGTTCATATAATCGGTCCAACATGTGAAGGGTGGAATTCCAACGGGTGGAAACATCGCAAATCAGACTATGTTGGGGGATACCATTCTGACGCTGTAGCTCAAGAAGGGTGTGTTTGGCGGTGTAGGAGTGGCTGAAGTGCATGCAAAGTTTCCTTGAAGTTGTTAGGATGTCTTGCAGATGGGGGGAACACTTCAGAAACCGCTTGACAACCAGTTTGAAGACGTGAGCCATGCAGGGGGCATGGGTCAGGCTTCCTTGGCGCAGCGCAGACAAAATGTTCTTCCCATTGTCGGTAACCATGATTCCCATTTTAAGTTTTCTCGGAGTAAGCCATGTTTGGATTTCCTGATGAATACATTTAAGCAGTTCCTCCCCTGTGTGACTCCGTTCGCCAAGACAAACCATGTGAAGCACTGCGTGACACCTCCGTGCCCTGCACACATGGTAGACTGGAGGGGCACTGAGACTTGAGCCTACAGTGGAGGGTGAGGAGATGGCGGAGGATGAGGAGGCCGAGTCGCACGGTGTCACAGGCCCAATGGGCAGAGAGCGCGGAGGCCGAAGTGGCGTGACCTGTCCAAGTTGCTGCTGCAAAGGGACCACATTCACCCAGTGGGCCGTAAACGACATGTACTGCCCCTGACCGTAGTTACAGCTCCAGATGTCGGCGCTGCCATGTATTTTGCTACACACCGACAGGCTCAAGGACTGGCCCACCTTCTGTTCAACAAAAGTGTGCAGCGCTGGTACTGCCTTCTTGGCAAAGAAATGACGGCTTGGGACTCTCCACCTCGGCTCGGCACAAGCCATCAGTTCTCTGAAAGGTGCAGATTCCACCACCTGAAAAGGGAGCGACTGCAGCACCAGCAACTTGGACAGGAGCACATTCAGCTTCTGCGCCGTAGGATGAGTGGGCGCATACTGCTGTCTCTTGGACATGGCTTCGCTGATGGATTGCTGGCGGGATGCATGACTTAGAGGAGGAGGAGGAGGAGCAGGAGCGACAGAGGATGGGTATGACGCACAGCTGCCTTCGGCTGAGGTGCTGGAGCCTTGGCTGGCAGAAATTGGGAGCTCACTTGGTGAGGAAGCAGACTGGACCACCCCTTGGGAGCCTCGGTTCTCCCTGGTCGTTTTATGGTGACGCATCATATGTTGACGCAGGGCCGTGGTGCCAACATTTGGACCCTGGCCACGCTTCACCTTTTGCCTACATATCTTGCATGTGGCCATGTTACCCTCCTGCGGATGCCTCAGGAAAAACTGCCACACTGCCGAGTAGCTACTTTTCCCACCCCCTGGCCTCACTGATTCACTGCTGCTGTTGCCAACTCCAGGAACCCCTGCTCCACTACCTCCCGATAAGGTAGACTGCCGCACAGCAGGTGCTCTACCCCGGCCCCGGCCCCGGCCGGCTCCAGCCTTTGGAATTGTGCCCCCATGCTGACTGCTACCACCTTGCTGCCTCAGCTGCTGACTCCGGGGCAACCTGCGCCCCTCTTCTCCTGATGATGACGATGAAGCCCCTTCATCACCCGGCTCCCAAGTGCGATCGGCTTCATCGTCATCATCATCATCATCACCGAGTTGTGGCTGTACCTCACTGATGTTCGTGGATTCGTCAACAGTGTCTGGCGCAGGAGCTGGAACGCTCGCAGCACCCACGACACTGTCCACATCACTATTTGTCTGCCTAGCTAAAGAAGCCACCTCCATTTCTTGGCTGGGCAGTAGCTGCTGACTGTCCTCCTGTATCTGATCGTCCTCCTCACTAAAGAGTGGAGCTGAACCCAAAGCATAGGATACGTCGCTGGGGGAGGGAACGGCGTAGGACAGAGGCAATGGGAGGACAGGGACTGCTCTCGGGGCATGCCAACTCAGGGTTGTGTCAGAGGAACCTACCGACCCTAGACTGGGGGTCTCAGATGTAAGTTGTGATGATGTTGTTGATGAGCGCGTCAGCCAATCTACCACGGCAGATGTGTTACTGGTGGAGACCCGACCGCTAGCAGATACTGGCAGATTAGGTCTCTCAGCGTGACTCCTGCTGCTACTGGCCCCCAGTCTGATGCGAGCTCTGCCTGCGGAATCTTGGCCTCTACCACCTCTTTTCACTTCCAGGCACTTGTCTGCCCGACATAGTCTAACTGGCGTGGTAGTAGGTGATATTTAAAAAAACCCCGGGCAGCGGTGGGTCTATATGAAACAGAATATAATGCACACCAAAAGTGAGCAGTAACACTCAGCCTCCAACAGGCCTGCTTAGTGTAAATAAGAGAGCTGCTTAGTGTAAATAAAGAGGGGTATGCTATGTTACAGAATGGGATGCCTCAACAGAAGTGCACCTGGCAGGCAGCAGTAAGCCTATGCCCAGCAAAAGTGTCTTATAATATAAATATAATAAGAGCAAATGCTTATATGGTCTTAAACAGAGGCTGCTGTAGTCACAGAATGGGATGCCCTGGGCAGGAATGGACCTGGCAGGGTCCAGTAGTGCTTTGCCCAGCAAAAGTGTCTTTATCAGGCTAATTTCAAATATGATAAGAGCAAATGCTTATATGGTCTTAAACAGAGGCTGCTGTAGTCACAGAATGGGATGCCCTGGGCAGGAATGGACCTGGCAGGGTCCAGTAGTGCTTTGCCCAGCAAAAGTGTCTTTATCAGGCTAATTTCAAATATGATAAGAGCAAATGCTTATATGGTCTTAAACAGAGGCTGCTGTAGTCACAGAATGGGATGCCCTGGGCAGGAATGGACCTGGCAGGGTCCAGTAGTGCTTTGCCCAGCAAAAGTGTCTTTATCAGGCTAATTTCAAATATGATAAGAGCAAATGCTTATATGGTCTTAAACAGAGGCTGCTGTAGTCACAGAATGGGATGCCCTGGGCAGGAATGGACCTGGCAGGGTCCAGTAGTGCTTTGCCCAGCAAAAGTGTCTTTATCAGGCTAATTTCAAATATGATAAGAGCAAATGCTTATATGGTCTTAAACAGAGGCTGCTGTAGTCACAGAATGGGATGCCCTGGGCAGGAATGGACCTGGCAGGGTCCAGTAGTGCTTTGCCCAGCAAAAGTGTCTTTATCAGGCTAATTTCAAATATGATAAGAGCAAATGCTTATATGGTCTTAAACAGAGGCTGCTGTAGTCACAGAATGGATGCCCTGGGCAGGAATGGACCTGGCAGGGTACAGTAGTGCTTTGCCCAGCAAAAGTGTCTTTATCAGGCTAATTTCAAATATGATAAGAGCAAATGCTTATATGGTCTTAAACAGAGGCTGCTGTAGTCACAGATGGGATGCCCTGGGCAGGAATGGACCTGGCAGGGTCCAGTAGTGCTTTGCCCAGCAAAAGTGTCTTTATCAGGCTAATTTCAAATATGATAAGAGCAAATGCTTATATGGTCTTAAACAGAGGCTGCTGTAGTCACAGAATGGGATGCCCTGGGCAGGAATGGACCTGGCAGGGTCCAGTAGTGCTTTACCCAGCAAAAGTGTCTTTATCAGGCTAATTTCAAATATGATAAGAGCAAATGCTTATATGGTCTTAAACAGAGGCTGCTTTAGTCACAGAATGGGATGCCCTGGGCAGGAATGGACCTGGCAGGGTCCAGTAGTGCTTTGCCCAGCAAAAGTGTCTTTATCAGGCTAATTTCAAATATGATAAGAGCAAATGCTTATATGGTCTTAAACAGAGGCTGCTTTAGTCACAGAATGGGATGCCCTGGGCAGGAATGGACCTGGCAGGGTCCAGTAGTGCTTTGCCCAGCAAAAGTGTCTTTATCAGGCTAATTTCAAATATGATAAGAGCAAATGCTTATATGGTCTTAAACAGAGGCTGCTTTAGTCACAGAATGGGATGCCCTGGGCAGGAATGGACCTGGCAGGGTACAGTAGTGCTTTGCCCAGCAAAAGTGTCTTTATCAGGCCTAATTTCAAATATGATAAGAGCAAATGCTTATATGGTCTTAAACAGAGGCTGCTTTAGTCACAGAATGGGATGCCCTGGGCAGGAATCGACCTGGCAGGGTCCAGTAGTGCTTTGCCCAGCAAAAGTGTCTTTATCAGGCCTAATTTCAAATATGATAAGAGCAAATGCTTATATGGTCTTAAACAGAGGCTGCTTTAGTCACAGAATGGGATGCCCTGGGCAGGAATGGACCTGGCAGGGTACAGTAGTGCTTTGCCCAGCAAAAGTGTCTTTATCAGGCTAATTTCAAATATGATAAGAGCAAATGCTTATATGGTCTTAAACAGAGGCTGCTGTAGTCACAGAATGGGATGCCCTGGGCAGGAATGGACCTGGCAGGGTCCAGTAGTGCTTTGCCCAGCAAAAGTGTCTTTATCAGGCTAATTTCAAATATGATAAGAGCAAATGCTTATATGGTCTTAAACAGAGGCTGCTTTAGTCACAGAATGGGATGCCCTGGGCAGGAATGGACCTGGCAGGGTACAGTAGTGCTTTGCCCAGCAAAAGTGTCTTTATCAGGCTAATTTCAAATATGATAAGAGCAAATGCTTATATGATCTTAAACAGAGGCTGCTTTAGTCACAGAATGGGATGCCCTGGGCAGGAATCGACCTGGCAGGGTCCAGTAGTGCTTTGCCCAGCAAAAGTGTCTTTATCAGGCCTAATTTCAAATATGATAAGAGCAAATGCTTATATGGTCTTAAACAGAGGCTGCTTTAGTCACAGAATGGGATGCCCTGGGCAGGAATGGACCTGGCAGGGTACAGTAGTGCTTTGCCCAGCAAAAGTGTCTTTATCAGGCTAATTTCAAATATGATAAGAGCAAATGCTTATATGGTCTTAAACAGAGGCTGCTGTAGTCACAGAATGGGATGCCCTGGGCAGGAATGGACCTGGCAGGGTCCAGTAGTGCTTTGCCCAGCAAAAGTGTCTTTATCAGGCTAATTTCAAATATGATAAGAGCAAATGCTTATATGGTCTTAAACAGAGGCTGCTTTAGTCACAGAATGGGATGCCCTGGGCAGGAATGGACCTGGCAGGGTCCAGTAGTGCTTTGCCCAGCAAAAGTGTCTTTATCAGGCTAATTTCAAATATGATAAGAGCAAATGCTTATATGGTCTTAAACAGAGGCTGCTTTAGTCACAGAATGGGATGCCCTGGGCAGGAATGGACCTGGCAGGGTACAGTAGTGCTTTGTCCAGCAAAAGTGTCTTTATCAGGCCTAATTTCAAATATGATAAGAGCAAATGCTTATATGGTCTTAAACAGAGGCTGCTTTAGTCACAGAATGGGATGCCCCAACAGGAATCGACCTGGCAGGGTCCAGTAGTGCTTTGCCCAGCAAAAGTGTCTTTATCAGGCTAATTTCAAATATGATAAGAGCAAATGCTTATATGGTCTTAAACAGAGGCTGCTGTAGTCACAGAATGGGATGCCCTGGGCAGGAATGGACCTGGCAGGGTCCAGTAGTGCTTTGCCCAGCAAAAGTGTCTTTATCAGGCTAATTTCAAATATGATAAGAGCAAATGCTTATATGGTCTTAAACAGAGGCTGCTGTAGTCACAGAATGGGATGCCCTGGGCAGGAATGGACCTGGCAGGGTCCAGTAGTGCTTTGCCCAGCAAAAGTGTCTTTATCAGGCTAATTTCAAATATGATAAGAGCAAATGCTTATATGGTCTTAAACAGAGGCTGCTGTAGTCACAGAATGGGATGCCCTGGGCAGGAATGGACCTGGCAGGGTCCAGTAGTGCTTTGCCCAGCAAAAGTGTCTTTATCAGGCTAATTTCAAATATGATAAGAGCAAATGCTTATATGGTCTTAAACAGAGGCTGCTGTAGTCACAGAATGGGATGCCCTGGGCAGGAATGGACCTGGCAGGGTCCAGTAGTGCTTTGCCCAGCAAAAGTGTCTTTATCAGGCTAATTTCAAATATGATAAGAGCAAATGCTTATATGGTCTTAAACAGAGGCTGCTTTAGTCACAGAATGGGATGCCCTGGGCAGGAATGGACCTGGCAGGGTACAGTAGTGCTTTGCCCAGCAAAAGTGTCTTTATCAGGCTAATTTCAAATATGATAAGAGCAAATGCTTATATGGTCTTAAACAGAGGCTGCTTTAGTCACAGAATGGGATGCCCTGGGCAGGAATGGACCTGGCAGGGTCCAGTAGTGCTTTGCCCAGCAAAAGTGTCTTTATCAGGCTAATTTCAAATATGATAAGAGCAAATGCTTATATGGTCTTAAACAGAGGCTGCTTTAGTCACAGAATGGGATGCCCTGGGCAGGAATGGACCTGGCAGGGTACAGTAGTGCTTTGCCCAGCAAAAGTGTCTTTATCAGGCCTAATTTCAAATATGATAAGAGCAAATGCTTATATGGTCTTAAACAGAGGCTGCTTTAGTCACAGAATGGGATGCCCTGGGCAGGAATCGACCTGGCAGGGTCCAGTAGTGCTTTGCCCAGCAAAAGTGTCTTTATCAGGCCTAATTTCAAATATGATAAGAGCAAATGCTTATATGGTCTTAAACAGAGGCTGCTTTAGTCACAGAATGGGATGCCCTGGGCAGGAATGGACCTGGCAGGGTACAGTAGTGCTTTGCCCAGCAAAAGTGTCTTTATCAGGCTAATTTCAAATATGATAAGAGCAAATGCTTATATGGTCTTAAACAGAGGCTGCTGTAGTCACAGAATGGGATGCCCTGGGCAGGAATGGACCTGGCAGGGTCCAGTAGTGCTTTGCCCAGCAAAAGTGTCTTTATCAGGCTAATTTCAAATATGATAAGAGCAAATGCTTATATGGTCTTAAACAGAGGCTGCTTTAGTCACAGAATGGGATGCCCTGGGCAGGAATGGACCTGGCAGGGTACAGTAGTGCTTTGCCCAGCAAAAGTGTCTTTATCAGGCTAATTTCAAATATGATAAGAGCAAATGCTTATATGGTCTTAAACAGAGGCTGCTTTAGTCACAGAATGGGATGCCCTGGGCAGGAATGGACCTGGCAGGGTCCAGTAGTGCTTTGCCCAGCAAAAGTGTCTTTATCAGGCTAATTTCAAATATGATAAGAGCAAATGCTTATATGGTCTTAAACAGAGGCTGCTTTAGTCACAGAATGGGATGCCCTGGGCAGGAATGGACCTGGCAGGGTACAGTAGTGCTTTGCCCAGCAAAAGTGTCTTTATCAGGCTAATTTCAAATATGATAAGAGCAAATGCTTATATGGTCTTAAACAGAGGCTGCTGTAGTCACAGAATGGGATGCCCTGGGCAGGAATGGACCTGGCAGGGTCCAGTAGTGCTTTGCCCAGCAAAAGTGTCTTTATCAGGCTAATTTCAAATATGATAAGAGCAAATGCTTATATGGTCTTAAACAGAGGCTGCTTTAGTCACAGAATGGGATGCCTCACAGCAGACTTAAGATCAGTTCAGTATATATGCACAGTTAGTTACTATAAGCAGCCTGAAAACGCTAACAAAGGCTGGATGAAAAAAAAAAAAATCTCCCTGTCACAGCCTCCGTTTTTCCTACCTTTCCCTGGCTTTCTGTCTGTCTCCTGTCTGTCTCCTGCCTGTCTCCTGCCTGTCTCCAGCCTGTCCCTGTCTGTCCCTGCCTGTCTAAGTGCCTCAGCTACACAGCGTTCTGTCTGTCACGAATGCAATAGAGAAATGAGGAAAAGCAAGATGGCCGCCGTTAAATACCGCTGTGTGACGTCACCGGGCTTGCTGGCTGCTGATAGGCTGCATGTGACTGCCCCAGCTTGCACTGGCGCGGGATAGATGTCCAGACATGTCCCGTCCGACATCTTAGAATGCCTGTAAATGTAAATGAATGGATGTTAAAGGAAAACTTCGAGTGATCGAATCGCGGGGAAATTCGGATTCGATCCGAATCGAATTTTTCCTGAAATTCGGATCGAATCCGGGTTCGTCCGGATCGATTCGCTCATCCCTAGTCACATCCTTATGTTCACCAAAGTACTTCAGCAGCTAGGGAATGCAGCAACCATGTCCCGACTATGCCCCCTCCCAGACCCTTAGATACAATTTCTGGGTGCTCCACTGGCTATACTTATACCAGGCAGCATGGCTTCTGTACCTCAACCTTGTGTCAAAATTAGTGGGGGCATTCTAGTTTAGCAGTGCCATTAGGAGGATAGGTAGCCTGAAAGGTGATTTCCATTTTCTTAAGAGGCTTGGTGTCATGGAAAGCTACATTAAACTCCAACCTGGATCCACTGCCTATTAGTGTTGCTCAATACCCAATTTATCTGTACAGCATATTGGTCCTCACACCACTTGTACTGCCCACTGATCCTAAACCCACCTATACTAGCAATAGTCTTTAACCTCTCAAACTGCACACTGAACCCCAACTTATCTGTACCAGACCCTGGCCCATAGCCCAACCACACCATATATCACCCTAAAATTAATCACACCGCGCCCTGACCCAAAGCCTGCCTGCACTGCCATGCAATGGGGAGCGGGTAGTATTGAATGAGGGGCAGGTTGGGTATAGCCTGCAATGGTTGGCTTTCATCCAATTTGTACATGATGTGAATGCTTACCTACTTATAATCTTATACTCATCTTCTATTTCCATTGTAGTGCAGCATGCAAATTGCAGGCTTTCAGAATTCAACTTTTTCATTCTGGTCTTTCTTTCAAGCTTCCATATAACCTTCTTGTATAGTGTTATACCCCAGAATTACCGGGTCAGGTGGCTTTATCCTTTATTTTACTCAATTTAGGAATTGTATTTCCCCTGGCTGCTGCGCCCTGGCATTGAGAGCTTCATTGTCTTCCTGCATCCTTCCCAGTATATTAAATTATCTGCTTTCTATTTCATTGTGCTATTTCATAATGCTAAAACCTTTACTCTGCCCTCCCCCAGACATCAGAATTGCAGGTAGGTGTCAAACAGGGGACCAGAAAAATATCAATATCAATACAAGTGCAAAGCAATTCTACTTGGCAGCTATGGTTTTTGAATCTACATATCACTGTAAATTAATTGATGTTTAATAGCAAATCCAGTAACACTAGCTTTTATCATAATATGATAGTCAACTCAAACCATTTACAGCCTCCTGTCTGCCTGGTGCGTTTGTTATTTACAAAATTTTATTATTTCATTCTGTGCTCTGATTCAGCATCGTCCTGGAAATCAGACTGACTACTATTTGCATGATCTGGGTATTACTTGATGTACTGTGAGTCAGTGGCATTTGTAGGAAGACGGACATTTAGTGAGAATATTTACTGGTACTTGTGAATCACCATGTTGTAAAACGTAATCACGTATATTAGGAGCCAGATAAAAATGAAAGAGATTGCTAGACTCAACTGTTAACTACCAGGTGTTCGGCCATGTTTTTTTTTAAATCTGGTGTTAGTAATGAATCAGCCTCTTAGAGTTAACATGTAGGGCTTGATTCAACAAAGGTAGAAATATATTCGTGTCACTCGAAAAATCAGCTCGCATGTGTAAAGCTTTAACTTTTTCGAGTGATTCAAAAAAGGGGTTGAATTAAATACGTGCACTCGAAAATGCGATTGTAAAATTTTCAAATCGCTTGTAAAAAGACTGTCGCAATCTAAAATTATTGGAAAATGTACTCAAATTTGTTTTCTATTGTTTAGTATTGTTTTCTGATTGTTGCATGTTGTTGTAAGGCTTTTTAATGGGTAAATGTAAATGCATAATTTTTTTCAACTTTTTAAGTTGCCTGTGTAGCTGTATGTACATGGCTAACATTGTGGATACATGTAATAAAGAGGCAAGGTATGCTGTAGTGGAAGTACTAATTAAACAGTAATATTTGTAAGAGGCATGTATGTTGTTTTTTTTTTTTGGGGGGGGGGGGGTTGGTTGGGTTGCCAGGGACCTGGATTAAACAATTTTTCCTTTACTGCAGAAATGTGTCCATTGTTTTCTACACAAAGCTTGCTCACATAGCACCAGGTGTCCTTGGGTGCAGCTCTTTGCTAGCTTTGCATATGTTGCCAATGAATGGTATGCTGGAGTGCCTGACCACGAGGATACACCATTCTTACATCATCATGCTTACACTTTAAAGTAGACCAAAACCCAGGATTTTGACTATTCTGGGTTTTGGTGCCACGCTGTGTAAAAACCCAAAGGTCGACCACTCCCATCTACCATCCCCTGTTCTTATGGAGCATGCGCGGCCTCCCATGCAATCATTCGTATAAATGGTCCAGACGCAAACTGGTCTAGGGTTGTTTAAGGACTCAGCTACAGTCCAGTTGAGCATAGCATACCTGAGTTTGCATCATCAAGCCAGTGGATACATCCATGCTACCCTGGAACAGGAAGTGTGTCTCCTCCAGACATTTACAAATGACTGGTGCCAGGGCATACCCTGCTAAAGTTATAGCAAGGAGTGTCCCCTGCTTGCGCATGCATCCTTGAAGTGTGGCAGTTGGTGAGTATGCTAGGCAACCTGGGTTGTTTCATACAGCAGGGCATGTAAAATGATAGTCAGCCACAGGCAAGGAAACAAGTATCCATAGAATTTTAACATTTTCCGGAGCAAAGGTGGTGGTTTTGGGGGTACTGTAAGAGCACGTCAGCAATAACGCTATTGCCTAAATAGGCAAGCCCATGGCAGTCACCAAATAAGCAAATAAATGGGCAAAATGTAACACTTGCATACTCAAACCTTTGTGCAATAACATCGAGGAACAGCATACTTTGGGACCTTAACATCAGTTGCAGAGCACTCTGCAGAAAGTTAGGCAATAATGTTTAAACACTTACCAAGAAGCCATCCACCAGATAAATGCCCCTCCTCAAATAGTCGAAAAATTGATGCATTTTGCAGAATGTGGGCATCATGGCATGATCCGGGAAAGCCAGCCACAAAGTATTTTGAGATCTGGACCAGCAATCATCTGTACATTCAGTGAATGTCCCATCTTGCGATTGCAGTAGATATATTCATCCACACTGGGTGGGATAAAGCAAACATGGGTGCAATCCACAGCCCCCATGACATGTGGCATGCCAGCAATGCGATAAAAACCCTGTTTTACTACAGTCCATTCCTGGGGTGAGGAGGGTAAATGCACATACCATGGCAAAATGGCTCGAATTGCCTTTAAATATTTACCTACAGCACGGCATACAGAAGTTCGGGACATGCCAACTGCCACACCACCCAGGTGCTGAAATGAGCCACTGGCAAGAAATTACAAGCAAACAGACTATCAGATTCGTCATTCCAGAAATTGCATGTCCTCTACCAGTTAATGGTGCCAAGTATGGATGCAGCAGGCTATAGAGTCTTCCAAAGCTGCACGATTTAGCCTAGTAAGCTGGAAAAGTGCTTGATCTGGCAGCTGATCCACATGCAAACGTGTCAGAAAATAGTTGGGAATGGGTAGTCTGTGCCTTCTCTGCGCCACATCATCTGCAATATGTTCGAAGTCGATTAGCAAGCTCTGATCTGTATTTTTAACACACCACTTTAATGTACATTGCTAAGGTAAACACATTGTTGTTAGGGAAAACTGTGTTTTAACACAGAGTTTTAAACAATTAGAAAAAAAAAAAGAACAGATACACTTAGCACATTGATTACATCATTTTGGCACACGATAATGGAAACTTAAAAATTCCATCTAAAGTGGAATTAACATATATATATATATATATATATATATATATATATATATATATATACAAATATATATATATACAAATTATATTTTTTTTGCAATCAGATTGTTCAGACCAACCTGCCTCTCCATGTTTACGAACATAGCAACAATCACTGTATATGGCAAAATTTAAAAAATACCTCTAAGCCTGTGAGTATTATATCAGATCTGTTTAATACCCATGTTCATATACTGCTGTATTAATGAAATGAATGCTGTTTGCTCTTTATGATGTCAGCTAGATCTATAAAGTCCCCTGAGGAAGTCACGAAATGCATTGGGACGATATGACTCACAAATTGATTACATTAGAGTGAATTTATTCAATGTATGGAATTTGTGTGTTTTTGCACTACATGTATGCACAGACATGTATGTATTAGCAAATATACTTTTTGGTGTCTTGTATAAAAAGTGTATCATTAAACAAATACATTTTTACACCAAGCTCAGAGTTTCATAGAATTTTGATCAAGCTGAACAAAACATTTACTGCTATCCCAGGTGGTTTCCTACTTTAAAGTAGGTGGTGTGCCAGGTCTTGAATGTCTAATACGGCATGTCGGCGAAGAACCCCAGAGAAGGTATCGCCACCCATGTCCCCTCCCAGCTGGTAAAATCCCAACTTGCAGTAGTTAAAAATATAAAAAACACACAGAATACATTTAACCCAGTCCAACTGCCTTGTACAGTTGGAAATGAAATCCCCAGCACTCAATTGCCCCATCTGCATGCATGACCCTGAATCACTGTCAGCACTTACATTTACGCCAGCATTTACCCCAAGCTGAGGAGGCTTTCTTTCCCAGCATCTAAGTCATGCTGCTGCCTGGATTTAACTGACATATCCCACAATACACAGCAGCAGGAAACCCAGCAGCACTTCCACTTTGCAGGCTACCTGCAGCTCCTTAGGATGACAACGGCAGGAGTTACAAAATGGAAAATTAATTTTTATATGCAGAATTCTGAATTGCCCTGTGAAGGGATGCATATGAACAATAGTTCTTGATTTAATAGTCTAAATTTGACAACTTTCTGTTCTGCATATCTCCTCCCCTCTGTCCCCCGTCAGGTGGCATTCCCCTCTTAATGGAAAAGCCACAACTCGCATACTGTCATGCTGATGCGAGAGTTAAAAATGGCATGTCCCCTGAATCATGTAGAGGATATTTGCGTGAGATATGTGATTTTTCATGAAAGGGAGGGTTATGTTTAGTTATAGTGCTGGGGATTTCCGAAGTTGGGGTGTCTACATTAGAATGGAGCACACAGATCCCCCCCCCTACATCCTGGCACCCAGCCAGCAGTAATGGTCAGGAGCTGGACAGCGAGGCATTTATACCTCTCAGCCTCTGAGGATTCCCCTCCATGTGACTAAATATGTCACTGGATGGGAGGGGTTTCCTGTGGTATCCCTCCTCATACCCCTCCCCTCCACTAACATCTAAGTCATACGGGGATTTCAGAGAGGCTAGTATAAAAATCTTCCCTCCCCTGGCATCTGTCATTAGTTACTCTTGGCTGTATGCCAAGGCAGAAGGAGGGGGAGCTGAACCCTGGGTTACCACCAGCCCCTATGCCTGGCATTTATGCTGGTTGAACTAAAAATACAAATTCATGGCTTTTTCATTGAAAAAAACACATATTTGCAGCATAACTTTTTTAATGGTAAAAAGCCACAACTCGCATACTGTCATGCTGATGCGAGTCAGAAATCTATATGATGTCCCCTGAATCATGTCGAAGATTTTCGCGTGAGAGAAATGTTCTTATGCAAAAATGATTTTACACAAAAGGGTTTTTTTTTCATGGTTTGAATTGACTCTAAACTCGAATACCAGAACCGCCCTGGAGCTCCTGGATTGGCCAGAAGAGTGAATCCTGCATTTTGTGTCACACTCTTCTGCATACGCAGATTGCAGTGGTCTACTGCTACGAACTGCCACATCCGCTTCTAATAGTCAGAAGAATCAGAATCACAGTGTGAGGCGACAAGGGACTTTGGAGCGCAAACGTCTTGTCCCTGCAGGAGTTTCTGTAATTCATAGAAAAATTTCACCAGAAACATGGGTTTTGCATGTGTGGGTATAGAACCACTTTAACAATCACTTTCTAAAGGAGTGCACTCAGGCCAGAGCGCACTGTAGCTGCCTCAACTCCTTTCCTGTCATTGGGAGCGATTTACCTATCTTTGAATTTTAGTTTGGATTGATTATTTAGCTATAAATACACACAGCCTATATAAAGCCTTTCAAAATGGCTGCAAGTCTTAATTTTACTAATAAATCACTTTACTTAAAAATCATTGTGGCAGACCCTCTCAAAATGCATCTCCAAATGTGTTCATTTATTTTTAGCTGACTGTAGATCAAACCATTCTCCTTGCAGTTTCTACGATATAAACCTTGCTTTGGTTGCATCAGCCTATTTGTATCCGTTATTTAATGATTACTGTGAACTTCTTTATGGTTATTACAAAAGCGCCAGCTTGGAATGGAAATGTAATGGGTTGCAGTGTTAGAGTTCTTTCAACTAAAATTAAATTATTTGTAGACTGACCATGAAAGAAATGATTCATTTTTCTATTTAGGAAGAATATTCTGTTATGAAAATGTGCTGTCATACAGGAATGAGAGGTGGCATTGTAAACATAATATTATAAATAATACGGCAGGTGTAAATGTAACTGGAGGACAATGTTGAGGTGCATTAAAACCAAACCAAAGTAAATGGAAAAAAATGGAAAATTATGGCGGAATACTATGGGTTAATTACCCTATTTTGATTACCGTAAATATACATCCAAAAAGGGCATGTTGTGTGCAGCCACGGAAGGACGTCAAGAAAGGAAAATCACCAATAGGTAAGTGTGATTGGTATGGTGCCTCTATGGCATCAAACTATGGGATGTAGCAAGCTGGACCAAGGTGGGAATGCTTAAAGTTTCAACAACATAATTAATTCTCAGAACTTTTGAGACAAAACTATTTTATTAAGCTCAACAGTGGCAAAGGATAAGTTGATAAGTAGTTTACTCCATGAAAAAAAGGTAGAGGAATCTCCCTGCTTATATGAAATGATGAAGCAAAGTTAGGTAGAAATTGGAGGAAATTGGGGAAATTATGAATTAGTGGTTTGTTTGCCCCCCTGGTTGTTTTTCACTGCTGAAATTTCTGAGACTTTCTAAGTCCTAAGTCCATGGTCCCTCTCTTTAAGGAAATCAAGAATCTCAGCAGAACTCTAGGGCAAGAATACCTCGATTTGCAAGAAAAGCTTCAAAATGATTCAATACTCTATTGTAGGAAGCTTTGGAGATTTTAACAGGTTATCACATTCTGAGAACACCCTGCATCTATCAACCTCCTTCTCTCAGCTGCTAAACTGAAGATCTGAGATGAATGTATCTCTTCCCTTTGTTTCACTAGACCAATGGTGGGAGAAATATCAGTCTCTCAAAAATCACTGGGGATATTACTGCAAACCATGGATGTCTAGGCCAATATGGATGGATCAATAAAACAAAGGCTGGAGATTGACTCTACTTAAGTAAGAATTTGTGAATTATTAGAACTGGAGAGAAAATTCAATCCTGGATTAGTGCAACAACTTCTGCTGCTCCCTGGTAAAGAAAATAATATTTTTTCACCTTTTGATTCTGTGGTTGCACATAGATGTTTGGGACTCTCCATCTTGCCGTTAGGAGGGAAAATACTTGATTGTTAATTCCCAATCTTTGCTGTCTATCGACGTTCTTCACAACCTGGACTCTTCCAAACTTGTCTTTCCTGGGAAGTAGGAAGCCAGAATCATAGGCATATTGTGCACTTCATGATCAGTGGCAATACCCTCTGTGGTAATGTGTATGGCAAAGTGATAAATGGTGTGTATTTTTCCCCTGCTATGCTGTATCAGGCACGATCCATGCCGGGTTTTCAGGACCCAGTTCACATTTCCCAGTCCTCTACAGGTTTGTTCCCTGATCTCAGGCCTCGCACAGGTGATGCGGCTGATTGCAGTGGAAGCTGAAATAAAAGGAGCCGCTGAGCCTGTCAGTGTTGCTGTTGACCAGCCTGGAGGAAGGAGCCCAGGCTGTACTGCTCAGTGGTGAATGAGAGACTGGATTTAAGATGAAGGACTTGGCTTCTACGACCCCAAACCCTGGACTTGTGTGGATTATGCAGCGGACTTGCAGCTTGCTGGAGTATCAAACCCTGGACTTTCATTGAGTTGGGGAAGTAACCACCTGATTTATTGCATTCCATGCTGCAACCTCTGAAGAAAGAGACATTTATTTTCTGCTGAACGTTTTGGTTTCAATAAAACTGGTCTTTAATTTTGAAGATCTGTTGTCCGTGTCACTGCCGTTCGCCCCAATCGCTCACACCTCATTAAAGATGCACGTGTTATGCCCCCTGAACATCTGAACAGGCTGTCTTGTTGTCTATCTGGAGTAGAATTCGCTTGCCCTGTAGATCTGATTGGAGTGACTGAAGAGCTATTCTGAGTGCTCTTACTTTCCAAATGTTTGAGACAACATGATTGGATCTGAATCAGTTAGTTGACCGCATACTGCCCCCCAACCCTTTCTTCTTGCATCCATGGTCATTTTGACCCAGCAAGGGGCTAGTAATGAGATGCAGTTGGAGATTATCTCTTTGTGTGCACCAAAGTAGTAGTAGTATATGAAGTAGGTGGAGTTTTCCTATATAATGGGGTATGGTGGGTGGAGTTCATGATAGGTCGTTGTGTAAGTCAGCCTATAAATGTCCAGTTTCGTGCCAGATCAGAGAGTGTCAGGAACAGCAAGCACTTTGCTGGAGGATTTACTGCTTCAGGCATGCAAGGGTTTGGGGACTCCTAGAGAGGACCCTGTCGGGAGAGAGAGAACACATGGGGATGACTTTGGCTTGAACTAACAGAGAACGAGTCAGTTGTGGCGGGAGTGTACATGGCCGAGAAACAAGCCTGATTACGGTAAGGTGCTGGTACCCCTATTGAACCAAATTGGGAGTTGTTGTCCCTGGACATTTGCTGATTTGGTGCTTAGATTAGTGGGACCACTGGAAGTCTTAAATTCAAGTTATGACCAATAGCCCTTAGGTGGAGAGGATCTTCCTAAGCAACCATTTCCCTGGGGTATTCCATGCCTAATTTATTAAGAGCTGGTGTTCACATTAAAGAAGAGGGAAGTAAGCCCTATGTTACCATGATTAAAGTGGACCAACACCCAGGGGGGATCGGCCCGGGAATCTATAATATTCCCGGGCCGATCAGATCCCTCCCCACGGGCATCCAAAATCGGGATGTCCCGTGGGGTGAAACCCCCCAGGAAGCCCACAATCTTACCTTTTCCACGTTCCAGCGGCGCATGCGCGTCCGCCGCCGCCGCCCCCACGCGTCCCTCTAGCAGGGCGCACTCCCGCGCCGGCCATTCACGAGCGCTCCCTGTAAGAGGGACGTGTGGGAGGCGCCGGAGGACGCGCTCTGCTTGTTCGGCGCTGCCTCTCGCTTGTCTGCCGGCGGGGATTGGCTACAGCGGTCACGTGGGAGCGGGGAGAGGTGAGTTTTCGGGGCTTTCTGGGGGGTTTCACACAGCGGGGCACCCCGATCGGGGTGCCCCACCGAAGTGGACCAAAACCAAGGATAGTCAAAATCCTGGGTGTTGGTCCACTTTAACTGCGAACTGTGCCTGAGAAAGATGATATTGTGACTTCTCTCGATTACAAATTGGAGTGACCCTGAGTAACAATAAAATGCCTTATAACATCTGCCCAGTTACTCCCGTAAAAGTACACTTCCACACTCAAAAAGCCCCACTGTAGGATTCCGATGGGACCATGACCATGGGAATCGTCGATGAAAAAGTCCCCAAGAGACTCATCCAATGTTGAGCAGTTTGATTATTGTTTTCTTTGCAGATTTCATTATTTAAGTTTTTTTCTCTTATGGGAGAGAGATGGTCATTTGAATCGAATGTTGAATATTGCATCCAAATATTGGCTAGACTGTGTGGGGGGTCAACTGACTCTTTTTTTCAATGTAACTCCCAGCTAAAGAATTGTAACGTTGTCAGAACGTGGCTTTTTGAGTTGAGAAATGTTCTTTGGAGCTGAACCTCAGTATTAGATGCAAATAATGGAACAACTTCAGCCCTTTCATTCTCTGAATTGCTTTTACCACCATAAAATTTGCTTTCATAAATGTTCTGAGAGGTTGATATTCCAGACTGAGAACCTGAGGAATATGGATGTATGCATCTTTAATATGTCTATTAAAATAAACCAATTGTTCTCTCTAACTACCTGAAATATTGTTGGGCTTGCTTCCATTTTGAAAGTTGCTACTTTTATAAAGGCATTGAGTTTTCTCAGGTCTATAATAGGCTGCAGGTCTCCAGTTTTTTTGGCATGAGGCGTTCTTGAGGCGACTGTAATAATGGCCTTCTGTTGTAGCAGAGAAGCAGAGTTGTAAAACAGTTGTGTGATCTCGATCCTTTGGCCTATGGGTAACCACGAATGTTCCTGTTGGTGGAGATCTTAAAAAATTCCACTTGTTTTCCAAGGATAATGTGTTTAAGACACATTTGTCAAAGATTTGCTCTTCCCAAACGTTTAGCTTGGCCTCGACTTTCACAGCCTGGGCTGGGTAATAGTCAAAAGGACGATGTTGCGATTGGGATGAGGAAGGTTTAGGTTTCTTCAATATCTTAAAGAAGGCAGGCTAGCTCATTCTCCAGTTCTTACTAAAAGGCTTTCTTGGCCTATAGGTTTAAGATTCATTCGACCTTTCAAAATCAACCAAATTCATTGGTTCTAAAACGACCTCTCTTACTGTCTTGAGGGATGACACCTGATTTTTCTCCAGTGACCATAATGATGGCTTTGTCCATCTTATATCCAAATAAGGTTGACTCGTCATATGGGATGTTCACCCAAAATTGCTTGGACAGGTTAGCTTTACTTGCTGATCCTAATAAGGTGTAGATCTTTTTAAATCCATGTTGATCTTGTGATCCAACAAGTCTTTAAAAGATACTATGTTCTCTAGGGGGAGTGTAAGATGTCTAGCCTGATATTTTAGTGTCGCCAGCTTTGAAAGGGTAGAGTTTATTTATCTTATTTTTCAAAGATGGCTTCTGCTCATTTGCTTTGGATTCTTGTGCAAAGACGTTTTTAACTTCAGGGGGAAAAAGCGGGTTGATCTTGGAAAGCTGAGGCTAGTACCTAGCTTCATCATCTTCCTTACCTTCCTGCTTCTCCCGGTGTAAAGCTTCTTTGACTGTGGCTATGAATGGTTCAACCAGAGAGAAGTTAAAGTTGTATGACACTGGTGGCTCCTCCTCTTTCTCACCTTCAGCCTCAGTATGAGAAGGCTGGTCAAATGGGGCTCTCAGAGATTAGAGTTAGGACTGCACCCCACGGAGGCACCTTGGTGCTGGTGGTGCAGCTTAAGCATACTTCTGCAGATGTGTGTGACCGAGTCCTTGTTTTTAAACGAGTTTAGAGACAGATTGTAGGTTGGTCAGCAAGCTAATAGGTTTGAGTGCTGTGGCTCCTTTAAGACTTTTGTATCCTAATTGCCCTGCCAACGTGCACCTCCCAGGTTAGTTATAAAATGGTCTGAGCAGCTGCCACCCCTCCTTTGTTTCTTTTGAATTTGTGCAAGCACATGGGGTGTGGGGTCTAGGCTGTATTGCAAGGTCTTTGACCCTTCCACCCCATGACTTGCACTTGAGGTTTAGGGCAACCTCAGTTAAGCCTGCTCCCAATTTATCTATTGCATTGTATGTCCCAATTGGGGCTCTCAGAGATTAGAGTTAGGACTGCACCCCACAGAGGCACCTTGGCGCTGGTGGTGCAGCTTAAGCATACTTCTGCGTGTGATCGAGTCCTCTGTTTTTAACCAAGTTTAGAGACAGATTGTAGGTTGGTCAGCAAGCTAATAGGTTTGAGTGCTGTGGCTCCTTTAAGACTTTTGTATCCTAATTGCCCTGCTAACGTGCACCTCCCAGGTTAGTTATAAAATGGTCTGAGCGGCTGCCACCCCTCCTTTGAGAAGGCTGGTCAGAAATAGAGTGTACAATAACAATAGATGTAGAGGCTTTGACTCTAAATCCCATTTCCTTTCTTACCACTTGTCATATAGTCTCCAGTGAACTTTCATTGGGCTTTCAGAAAGGCCTCTAAAACAAAGTTGTCAGGAGCTGACTGCTGAGCCACCATTTGGATGAAGGGGATACATAGGTTCCCCGTTCCTTCATCCTCACTACCCAACAAGGGACTGAGGTGAAACCATTTGGAGCCGCTCTCCCTGATGTCATTGCTGATGTCACAGAAGTGACAGGCCCTAGAGGGGATTTTCCTGTGTAATCCTCTGTAGGCCCCTTCCCTGAGCCCATACCAAAGTGCATAAGGGCTGGTAACTTTCATGGATATGGGGCCGCCAATAGCGCAGGCTCTGAGCCCTGGGTTACCAGTCCTTATGCTTGGTGCCCGGGCTGGTAGCCTTTGGGGAGGGGGGGATCCAAAATTTTATTTTTAAACAATAATAAACGTAAAAATAAAATGAAAAGAACCCCACTGTCACTTTCCCAGCTTTATTGAATGCTAGTTAAGCGGCATTCATTAAAACAAGGGATATTGACAAAAAAAAACATTTTTTCATCAGATAATAATTATATCTAAGGCAAAAGTATAAAATTATTACTGAATGAAATATTTAGAATTGCTCAAGATGATGCCAACACGGGCTGCATGATTTTTGACAACTTCATCTGTGCTAAGTGAGCCGCTCGGACAGCTTGCAAGAATTCATATTTGGCCTGTTTTTTCCATGAAAATAATACCCTGAATCACCTGAATTCGTAAGTTTTGCAGGATATTTCGATTCCAAATGAAAAATCCCCAAAAATGAATTGAAAAAAATGAAATTTCATTTACTCAAATATGACTAAGATGATTCTCATGGGAACAAAAAAGCCCAAAAACAGTATTTTTCATGAGGCTCTGAATCAGGCTTTGGGTCTGACTGTATATGAACAGGGCTGCCCGTTAAAAACTTTGACCAATGGCAAAGAGAGAAAATAACCACCTTTAATTCTAGAACATTGATCATCCTGTCTGAGACAGTCCAAGTTTCCTGAACAGAGAGGTTCCCCGTAATACCTCCACAGCCTGGCATTGGTTGTTTTAATCCTCCATAGAATAGAAAAAAGAGCGGCCAATAGTCAAATTTGGCGTTTAAGGCCACCAAGTCAGCTCCATCTGGGACCAGGAACCAAGGAGTTTGTTTCTGATTTGCCAGAATAAAAAGTTTCAATGCGCAAAAAGTGGGTGCAAACAATTGCCTCCATGGCCAATATCATCATTCCCAGTATTACATAATGGTGAAGAGCCTAATCCTTAAATGCTGGGACAACTGAACCCCAGCTGAGAGTGTAATGTCCCAGACTGGGAGTATAAACAAGGCTACGGGTAACGTAGTAACTACTAGTCTGAGTTAGTATGACATAACGCACTAAATCCATAGTCAAACCTCTTCTCATCTAGTTTCCCTACTGAGCTGTATATAGGAAGGGTTCCCTTTGGTTAGAAACAGCACCATCTAGTGGTGAAAAGGGTGTTACTACTGTTATTTTCCTACCTAGTACATATCTGCAAATTCATTGGTTACAATGTATTCTGCCTGTGATAGGCTAATGCTTGATCGTGCGTCACTTCTGCCACTCACCAGGCTAACCAATGGTGAACCAGAAGGTTGAGCTACCCCTCCCACTGACCACCTTAAGTGGTGTCTGCTGGGAATCTTCCGGGTCAGTCCTAGTCAGGAGGTCCTCCTGGTTAGACCTGCACGACCTGTGTTTCCCCAGTATAGGCCCTAAAGCCTATCCTGCCTCACTACAGCCTGCATCCTATTGCCAGAGATTTGTACAGGATCTATAGCCTCTTCAGCGAGACATATATATTGAAAATCAACGTCTGCTGCAGTGTGAGTCAAGATAGAGGGATACCCCGGACTCTCACTAACCTCCTGGCTTCCATGTCAGTGACCTCTCGTAGTCCCCTTGGTCTCCAGTTTGGGCGACTCGTACAAAATCTTCAAGTCTCAGTCTCAAGTTCCATACCTGTACCCTCCGGCTGGAGATAACCTCAGGATAAGGTCTGTAATCTTCAATCTCAAGTCTGTCTACTTCCTCTCATCTCATCTAATCTAGTTAAATCTCCATCTAAAAGCATAGACTCTTTCGACTACCTACCAAGCTACAGCATTATCAAGCATTAGTCCTAAACCAGAACTGTTTCCTGCTAACCCAAATCCTGACTGCTGTCAGTGGAAACTGTCGTGTGTACTCTACTCCCGTTCCAGCAATAAAAGCTAACGTTGCCTTTGAATCTGGCTATTGGTTCTTTACTGGTAACCTGTGTGAGGAAGGCAACGGGAACATTAAAAAACACCGCCTACGGGGCCACACTGGGGTCAGGTCCATAGAACCTTCGTGTCAAGCCTTACCACTCGTGACAACTATCTCCCTGCCCTAGGAGGTACTATCCCATCCTTTAAGCCCATTACAGGGGTGTTTTTTCTTGGCGTCACGAACAGGATTATCAGTATACTACAAAACGCTGCACTACAAAGCCCAGAAGTGCCTGTTGACCTCCAAAAGACTGACAGTGATATATACGCAAAGGGGGCCTGTCTACTGAACTGTGCTGCGGCATTGTGCTTTATTGTGTTAGATATTCGTTGTGGGGCTGCCGTCCGCTACTCAGACCGCTGGCCGCCATTTTACATGCTCCCGCCGCCAGTGCGGCACTCAAGGGGTTACACCATCCTCTCCGGTTCAGTCCGCGCGCGCCAAGCGCTCAAGCCCCGCCCCCTGCAGTACCTCCAGCCTCCATCCAGGATCCCCAGCCGGCCGGGGCCTTTCTTCACCGCTCCTGTGTCCCAGGGGGGAAGATAAAGATTGCTGCACCTGTCACAGGAAGAGGAAGCCGCCGCACACCGCTACTCCAGCGCCACCAGTGCTGCCCCAGCGTTACCACCGCTACTCTCCTCGTCCATCCTGGTGCCTCCAACCATCTTCAACAATCCCTGTGCCTGCCTCCCAGCACTGCTGCACCGCTCCAGTCTGCCTCCATTCTCTTCTGCAATCATCATCAATCATCAACTGCCAGCTAAGTGTCATCTATATTGCTGCACTACTACTCTGCATAAAGAGGGGGAGGATTTATCATAGACTTTTCTGCTGCACCATTCTGCATTCTCTTAAAGAGACAGGCGCACCATTTTTTCTTAAAGGCGCAGTGCACCATTTATCTTAAATATGTCTAATCCACAAGTTATTGACCAAGCTGGTTTCAGCAGCCCTGCCTCATCCTTTATTGCTGCTCCTGCACCTCAGGCCGCTGCTGCCAATGTTACACCACCTCAAGTTACTGCTGCATGTGTACCCTTGTTTGTAGGAACTTCTGATTTGCCTAAATATAAGGGAGAACCCAATACCCTTGCTCATTTCAAGGAGAAGATCCTTCATACTCTTAAATTTATTGCACTTTCTCCCGATCAGCAGGCACATTTGCTGATAGGACAGCTTGAAGGCCCAGCTGCGGAGGAAGTACGTTCCTGGCCACCCACTGAAAAGTCTACTGTGGACCAGATCCTCAACCGTCTCTGCAAAGAGTTCGAGGTACAATCACCCACTGAGGTACGCTTACAATTTCATACCAGATGTCAAAGACCCGGAGAGACACTCCGACAATACGCTCTTGCTTTACACTCTGCCTTCAGAGCATTGACTCAGCTTGACCATATAGACCCTTCTAAAGCTGAGGAAATGCTTAAAGACAGATTTATTGATGGTGTTGACTCCAAGGCGTTACGTACTCAATTACAGACACTGAGACAATCACACGATAAGGACATGAAATTTCTTGACTTTAAATCTCTTGCACTAAGTGTGGCACAAGATAGCTCCTCCTACACCACTTGTCCATCTGCCACTTATTCTAGAGACATGACTGCTGCACCCCCTGTTGCACCTCCTGTTGTACCTCCGTTGCCTACGGTGTCCCCCATCCAAGCCATTCAAGCTGCACAAACATCTATACCTGTCAGTACCGCTGTTACACAGGACACACTTGTTCAAGTAGTGGACTCCTTATGTCAGGTTCTGAAAGAACTAAAGAGTCAGTACTCCTCAACATCATCCCGTGAGTCGTCTGTTAGCAGGACACTGTCTCCAGAGCCCCGCTCTAGTCACTCTACCCCGGATAGGCCTCCGCCAGACAAATACCGGGAGCGTGAGCGTCCTTTCTGTAACTATTGCCACAAATATGGACACTACAAGTCACAGTGCTATCAGTTAAACGGGATACCCCTGAGTCCGAGGGCCGCCCCTCAGGTGGTACTGCCAAAGGCCCAGAGAGAAAGAGAGAGGGAGAGAGAGAAAGACAATCGCAATCACAGTGGGTATCAAAGTTTCTATCCAACTGCCCGCAAATAACCGTGTGGGTTGATGGTGTCCCCCTTGAAGCACTTGTTGACACCGGTTCACAGGTCACCACCATTTCCAGAGAGACTTTTGAGGAACATTGGGATCCCCGTATGCTTTCAGCTGCCAAAGCTAAAGTCCAGCTAATTGCTAGTAATGGCCAGCCCATCACCCAGCTAGGTTACTGGGAACCTACTTTGCAAATTGGTGAACGTAAACTGCCACGTCAGGGTGTTATTGTGACTGAATCTGAGGGAGTTAGTACAGCCATAGTATTAGGCATGAACGTAATCCGCCATGTGTTTTCTGAGTTATTGAATGCTTTGCATGCCTCTTTGCCTTCAGTTTCCTCCCATCACAGACAAGCAGTTCAAAAGACTATTCGAGCGCTCACCGCCCAGCAGACATTTGCAAACCACAAAGGGGAAATTTGTCGTGTCAGAACCAAAGATGCCCGTCCTATCATTCTGGCTGCAAACAGCGAAATACTGGTCTGGTGTAGAGGGCGCCCTGGCATTGGCAATGCTGACTACCAAGCCTTGATTGACTCTGTCCAAATTGATGGCCATCCTCTCGTAAAGGCTGCAAGAAGCATCGTTACTGTTACCAATGGACACGTTCCAGTAAGGTTAGTTAACCTCAGTGATTCCTCTGCAGAGCTTCCAAAGTTCACTACCGTGGCCCAGTTGTACCAATGGGATCCTGAAGATATTCTGGATGAAGAAACCCTCGCTTACCAGAAATCCATTCAAGCTACCTCCAAAGGTCCTAACCAGTCTACCTTCTGGTGGGATGAATTGAACATCGGTGATGCTAATACTCCTATTGAGCACGTGAGTGGAGTCCGTAGACTTGCCAAACGCCATTCCCAAGCTTTCAGCAAACATTCCTTGGATTTCGGCAAAACCAACTTAATCCAGCACCGCATCAACACTGGTGATCATCCTCCAATCAAGGAGAAGCACAGACCAATCCCTCCTGCCAGTTACCAACAAGTGAAAAAGCTCATCAAAGAAATGAAAGACACTAAGGTCATACAAGAGAGCCAGAGTCCTTGGGCTGCACCCATTGTCCTCGTCAAGAAAAAAGATGGCAACATACGCTTTTGTGTGGACTACCGAAAACTGAATCACATCACCCACAAGGATGCTTATCCACTTCCACGCATTGAAGAGACAATTGCTGCTCTAGGCACTGCCGCCTACTTTTCCACACTGGATCTTACAAGCGGGTATTGGCAGGTCCCTATGGCTCCTGAAGACCAAGAAAAGACTGCTTTCACTACCCCCATGGGCTTATACGAATTCACAAGTATGCCCTTTGGGCTTTGCAATGCTCCAGCCACGTTCCAGCGGTTGATGGAGAGATGCCTAGGACATGTAAATTTCCAGAGTGTACTCCTCTATTTGGATGACGTCATCGTCTATTCTCGTACCTATGAGGAACATCTCAACCACTTATCAGAAGTCCTTCAAGTCCTCACTGAGCATGGCTTAAAAGTCAAACCCTCCAAGTGTCATCTGCTGAAGCCACAAGTGAGTTATCTAGGCCACGTTGTAAGTGCTGCCGGGATTCAGCCCGATCCAGAAAAGATCTCCGCTGTAAAGAACTGGGAGACTCCCAGAACAGTCAAAGAGATTAGAAGCTTCCTTGGATTTGCTGGCTACTACCGCCGATTTATCCCACATTTCGCTCAGGAAGCAGAGCCTCTTACTGAACTCTTACGTGGTTGCCCAAGGGAGAATTATAACAGGAAATTGCCCATCAGATGGTCCGACCGCCAAGAGCATGCGTTCCAAACGCTCAAGAAACTGTTGACATCACCTCAAATTCTGGCCTATCCGGACTACAATCATCCATTCCGGTTGTACACCGACGCCAGCTTTCAAGGCCTAGGAGCTGTTTTGTCACAGGTGCAAGACAATCATGAACGAGTCATCGCATATGCAAGTCGAAGTCTACGCGGAGCTGAGAAAAATGACGCTAACTACAGCTCATTCAAACTAGAACTCTTAGCTCTCGTATGGTCAGTAACGGAGAAGTTCAAAGACTATCTTGCTGCAACTCCCTTCACCGTATACACAGATAACAATCCACTAGCCCATCTCAACTCTGCGAGGCTAGGTGCACTTGAGCAACGCTGGGCATCAAGACTCACCAACTTTAACTTCGACATAAAGTACAGAAGCGGAAAGACCAACATTAATGCAGACATCCTTTCACGCCTACCCACAGGTGAAGAACCTCCAGAGGAGGATGCATGGGAAGAGGTCGAAATGCCACCATTCTACCAGAGGTTCGCCACTCAGTGTGCTATAGCTGCCACCCAAACAGATGAAGAACCTAAACCAAAGTCAGATCCTCTAAAAGAACCTTCCAGATGGCAAACCATCCAAAGTGAGTCCCGTGTCTTGGGGGAAATATCTGATTACCTCACAGCAGGAAGGGTACCCATACGGCTGAGAAAGCAATATCCAGACGTTGAGCTGAAACGCCTATGGAGACAAAGAAAAAGACTCTTTATCCACAAAGGCCTGATCCTGAGAAACACATTGGACCCAGTCTCAGGAGAAAGACTGCATCAGATTCTAATACCCAGACGTGATGCAAAAATCGTGTTAGACGCTTATCACGATCAATCCGGCCATTTTGGAATCCACAAAACAGAGGCCACCATAAGACAAAGATTCTACTGGATAGGAATGCGCTCAGACATCGAGAACTGGTGTAACGAATGTCCAGTCTGTAGCATAACCAAGGCCAGCAAGAAAGAAGCTCGTGCTCCACTCCATCCCATTTCTTCTCACAAGCCCAATGAATTGGTTGCACTAGACCACGTCAAACTAGCACCCACACGTTCAGGCTACACCTACGCTCTGACGATGGTTGACCATTATTCCAAATGGGTTGTCGTCGTACCAGTCAAGGACTTAACTGCTAAAACCACCGCCATGATATTCTATCGTGAGTATGTGAAGCACTACGGTTGCCCTGAAGCCGTGCTAACCGACAGAGGTCCTGCCTTTGAATCTCAATTGTTCCATGAACTTTGCAATTTTCATGAGTGTAAAAAGCTTCGCACCACGGCCTATCATCCGCAAGGAAACGGATTGTGTGAGAGGATCAATCAAGTTTTCATAAATATGCTGAGAACAGCATCAGTCTCCAAAACGTCAGAATGGCCACAACTCCTTGATGAACTGACAGAAATTTACAACAATACTACACATTGCTCTACGGGTTATTCACCGTATTACTTGATGTTCGGTCGCCAAGGTCAGTTACCACAAGACAGAGCTCTTGGAATCCAAGTTCCAGATTCAATCAACCCTTTACCAAACGCTAATTGGGTAACTGAACACCAAAGACGTATTGAAGAGGCGAAATAAATCGTTGAACGTCGAATGGACGAAGCTCACCAAAAGCAGGAACAACAGTATAACCTTCGCGCTAATGCCACAACCTTAGAAGTTGGTGCCAAAGTGTGGTTGAAGAAGCACCACCGTACGGACAAACTGGATGTTCTCTGGGAACAAGAGCCCTATACCATAACAGCTGTCCCATACCCTGAGTCAGACGTGTATGAGGTACAAAAACCAGGAATGGCCCCACAGACTGTACACAGGAATAGAATGAAGCCCTGTACAAAAGAGGATCTTCTGCTCTTGACTCCACCTCCTACTCCTCCTACTCAAGTTTACGCTCCTGCTTCAGTTTCTACTGTTCCAGTTCCTACTACGCCAGTTCGGTCTTCTGTTGAAGAAGCCATCAGAAACTCAGCCTTCATGATACCGGGTTGCTATCAATGGGTCCCTATGCCAGTACAAACCCCAGTACAAGTGCCAGCACCAGTTTATACTTACCCCCCGGCCTCATCTCCCATACCAGAACCAGCAACTCATCGGCAAGCTCAAGAAGAAGAGGACGGCACCCAAGTGCTGAGGCGTTCTGAGCGTTCCAACAAAGGAACACCACCTGTCCGCTTTCGTGATTATTAAACTGCTTAAACATAAACTGCTTAATATCCCTGTATATACATTTGCATAGATAGCTAGTTAGTAATATATCTACAAAAGTTCACCGTTTACCTGCTCACCTAAATCAGTGCCTTACAAATGGACAATGCATGGACGTCACTGTACAGAGACTCTATTTTCTTTTTTTTTTTTTTTGGCGTATTACTGAGGTTTCTATTTTTGGTTACCAAACAACGTTTAAGCATCCTACCTGACAAACTTTCGTCAAGAACTCCTTGCACCCATCTTCTAATACAAGAAGAGCCTGCATTAACTGTCATTGTGTATTTTCGTGTCATGCATTTCCATGTCTAACATTTTTCCTCCTATAGGAATTGCATATATCTACTGTGTGTCTTTTGTCTTAGAAGTAAACCCTCCGCCTGTTTAAGAGGTCGCCGAGGTCGGCTCATTTCTAGAAGGGGAGTGTGTAATGTCCCAGACTGGGAGTATAAACAAGGCTACGGGTAACGTAGTAACTACTAGTCTGAGTTAGTATGACATAACGCACTAAATCCATAGTCAAACCTCTTCTCATCTAGTTTCCCTACTGAGCTGTATATAGGAAGGGTTCCCTTTGGTTAGAAACAGCACCATCTAGTGGTGAAAAGGGTGTTACTACTGTTATTTTCCTACCTAGTACATATCTGCAAATTCATTGGTTACAATGTATTCTGCCTGTGATAGGCTAATGCTTGATCGTGCGTCACTTCTGCCACTCACCAGGCTAACCAATGGTGAACCAGAAGGTTGAGCTACCCCTCCCACTGACCACCTTAAGTGGTGTCTGCTGGGAATCTTCCGGGTCAGTCCTAGTCAGGAGGTCCTCCTGGTTAGACCTGCACGACCTGTGTTTCCCCAGTATAGGCCCTAAAGCCTATCCTGCCTCACTACAGCCTGCATCCTATTGCCAGAGATTTGTACAGGATCTATAGCCTCTTCAGCGAGACATATATATTGAAAATCAACGTCTGCTGCAGTGTGAGTCAACATAGAGGGATACCCCGGACTCTCACTAACCTCCTGGCTTCCATGTCAGTGACCTCTCGTAGTCCCCTTGGTCTCCAGTTTGGGCGACTCGTACAAAATCTTCAAGTCTCAGTCTCAAGTTCCATACCTGTACCCTCCGGCTGGAGATAACCTCAGGATAAGGTCTGTAATCTTCAATCTCAAGTCTGTCTACTTCCTCTCATCTCATCTAATCTAGTTAAATCTCCATCTAAAAGCATAGACTCTTTCGACTACCTACCAAGCTACAGCATTATCAAGCATTAGTCCTAAACCAGAACTGTTTCCTGCTAACCCAAATCCTGACTGCTGTCAGTGGAAACTGTCGTGTGTACTCTACTTCCGTTCCAGCAATAAAAGCTAACGTTGCCTTTGAACCTGGCTATTGGTTCTTTACTGGTAACCTGTGTGAGGAAGGCAACGGGAACATTAAAAAACACCGCCTACGGGGCCACACTGGGGTCAGGTCCATAGAACCTTCGTGTCAAGCCTTACCACTCGTGACAACTATCTCCCTGCCCTAGGAGGTACTATCCCATCCTTTAAGCCCATTACAAGAGCATAGCAGCTGGTATGCCTTTCCTAACAGACCGATGGGCACAGAATATGCCCTGATGGAAGTCTAGGCATACAAACATTCCACTTCTGTGAAGATAAAATTAGCAAAATATCTTAAAAAAACTGCTATATGTGGTTGTGGGGAATTTAATGAGCTCAGAGCTGACAGCATAGCCGGCCTTCCCACTGCCACCATGCCGGCATTTTTTTTTTAAGCAAACACTTACCTGCATGGTCGGAGCGTGGAGGCCGGCGTCGCTCTCAGCTGTCATCAGAGGACGCGTTGACAAGCGTAGCCGGCCTGCCCGCTCCCACCATGCCGGCATTTTTTTTTTCAGATGAGCGATTCGTGAAAGTTCGATTCGGGCGAACCCGAATTTCTTGGGGAAATTCGGCGCATTGCCCGAATCGAACTTTCAAGAAGTTCGCTCATCTCTAGTTACAGCCATAGCCAAGGAATCCCAAAGTTAGCCCAGGGTGATGGTGAACCAGTATATCTGTCCCACAGAATAAAGAGGGGATAACCTGTAGTCCCATTAAGCCCAGAACTGGGTCAGCATGCTGAAAGCTTTTCATTGGAGGTGATGAGAGGTCCCCCCAGAAACAGCTCTACATAGAGCATCTAACATCTGAACTGCACCGAACCGTTGCACAACTGGACCCATTGTTCATATCCTTACACTACCAGTTTGTCCTTTTATTCCCCTTTTTCCTGTTGTCTGATTATATTGTTTGTGAATCCTTTTTGTTATAGCTGAATAATGTTTGGTATTTTCTTTAATTTAATAAAAACATTGAGGGGGGACATGATTAACTTGTATAAATATATAAAAGGCAAATACAAAAAATATGGGGACACACTATTGCAGGTAAAATCCTCTCTAAAGACAAGGGGGCACTGCCTTTGCCTGGAAAAAAAGAAATTCAGTCTCTGGAGGCGACAATCATTCTTTACCATAAGAACTATAAATCTGTGGAATAGCCTCCCCCAGAAGATTGTTACAGCATCAACCGCTGACAGCTTCAAAAAAGGATTAGATGCTTATTTAGAAGAAAATAACATTAAAGTTACTATTAGTGGTTATCAGTAAAAAAAAAAAAATAAAGCATAACTTCCCCTACCCCAACACCCTTGGTTGAACTTGATGGACATATGTCTTATTTCATCCGTATTACCTATGTACTATGTAACCTAAAATCCATTGCAAACACATTCCCCACGGTTGCCTTGGATGTCTATAGCTGTCTGGGTCGTAGTGAGTGGCACTGACACTGTGCTTCTATTGTTATTTTGTATCCATTTATGTTAGTGTACATTTAAAGCGGACCAGAACTTGTGAAATAAATGTGGCAATAGCCCCTGCCGATACTCCCCTCTTAGGGTGTAGAACTAGAAATGGATATTTTCACTTTTTGAATCAACCTGGAAAACTTTTTTTTTGCTGTCCCTCTCTGTAAGATGGCAGAGGATCATTCATTGCATAGATGTGGCAATAACATCATTGCCACACACAACAGTGGCAATAAATGGAGGAGGCGGAGCTTTACAGCTAAAACAGGCGCCATTATCTGTGAAGTAGGGCAGTGAGAAAATGGCAAAAGGGACTTCTTATGGGGGGAGCAATTCAGGGGATGCTAGTTAAAAATGTGGGGAGGTAAGGTAAATGTATATTTTTTTAGTATACAGATGTCCTTTAAAATATTTTAATTTTTATGTAAAGATCAAAAAACAGGTCTAATCTACCAGTCTTACTCATCTTACAAGTGAGACATGACCCTCCCAGCATTTCTCTGGTAACTAGTTTTTCTTTAAAGTCCATTACATTGTTGTCACATTCAATCCTTTTATGTAGAGGCTTCTTTGCCAATTATAAGAGAACGCCAGTGGGTGGCAGAATGAATACAAATTTGCCAGCACTTCTCATCTCATTAAAAAGAATGTTTCCTGAAAGTGACTTCTATTAAATGAATTTAGCAGAAGAAATTAAATAGCTGAGGGTTTCCAGGTACTCAAAAGGCCAGTCAACATCTCTTACCTTATGCACCAAGTTTCTGTATTCATCATTGTTATATGCTCTGTAATTTAAAATATTTTCATTGGTGAACTAGCAATCTTTCCAATAAATAATTAAACAGATGAAGCACGATCCAGCGTTTAAACCAAAGACATTAAGACAAAGGCTGGAAAAGAGGCTGATCCATTGCTAACGCCAGGTATCGGCAGATGAGCATTTGTATAACGGCGCTTTGAGTGGCCGCTAGTAGACACAGTAAGCGGGTATCAGGCGCTGTAACAGAGCGCCTCAGTTGCTGTGGCCGGCATTGATGAATGTGATGTATATTGGGTGCCCTAATACCAGTACAGCACTGTAGCAAGCGAAAGGTAGCGCCAGCTCAGTGCTACCGACTTTTGCCGCTCCACACCATACTTATAAACGAAGGACACACAGCATTGGCGCTCTAAAGTTGCCCGCTATAGCATAGAGCGCCGGACGCTGGATGATTAAAGTCTGTTTCTGAACACACATCCACCAGTAACAAAGCGAAAACACATGGAATGACATTGTTTTAACACTGTGACTTTAACACTTTAGTGCCAGACCTGTAATGACAATTCTGCATAAAAATATAAAAAGTCCAAAAAGTTTCTAAAAATGTTTGTTTGCAGCCAGAAAAGGTCGCACAATGATTTCAGCAAAAATAAAAAAAAATGGCCATACATGCTGTTTAAACACAAGCAAATGAATGGCCATTGAAATGTATAGGAGAGCGACAATGAGTGAAAGGTAATACCTGGCGCTCTGGAAGCTAGAGCACCGGCGCTATACACTGAGCCGCCTGTAATAATACATCGGACGCTACATGTGGTTTTGCGTTCACCAGACGCTGCCTGCCGCTACGAGGCACTACCTGCCGCTAACCCTCCCCCCAATGCTTTTCTAAAAATGTAACCGCAATCCATTCCAAATAGATTCACAGTAGGGGTCATTTTAGGATTTATAACATTTTATTGTTGTATTGTTTGTCTTGGATTTTTCCCACAAAGTAAAATATGTAATTACCTTTCTCACATGATTCCGGGACACATGAGAGACAATCTCCCACGTGAGAGAAGCTTCCTTTTATGCAAGATTTAAAGTGGAATTTCAGTCTAATTACAACCCCCCCCCCCCCACCCTGCCTTCCTCTCCTGGCACTAAGACAGGATGGGGGGGAGTTACAAGGAAAAAAAACCCTCACCCCAGCCAGGGTCTTGCCCCACTCTCCAGGTATATGGGCTGTCCGTGCTGCGAAAGACACAAAGCGGCAGGCAACTCGAGCACCTGTCTGCCTGTTAAAGTGAATAGGCGTCAGGAGTGCGCACTGAGCCAGGGGATGCTGCTTTGTGTCTTTCTGTGCAGTTGCTGTCTGTACCCTGGAGAGCGGCGCTGGAGAGGGTTGAGGCAGGGGGATTGTATTTTGACTGGACTTCTGTTTTAGAGGGAAAGTGCCCACTTTAATAAGTTTTTTTGTGCCAAAATGATGTCCTCGAGGAGCTGAGCTGATTTAGGAGGTAATTTAATAAACGATTTGCCATGCATTTGCAGTGCTTTCGCTATTTGGCTCATTTATCAAGCAAAATGTGGCATGTTTGCCCAGCAATGTACAGTATGTGTTTGCTGTATTTAAATCTAACTCACCTTTCGATGGTTCTTTGGCACATGCATGGCCTCTCGTCCAATCAGCACACTCAGATCCACTTATGTCAGTTTGTCTAAGACTCATCTAAGGGGTTTATTCATCAAGGTCTAGCTAGTGACTCGTATCGGCAGGTAGCGTCTGGTGTACGCTGGGCGCTGTACGCTATACCACATTTATCAAAGCGAATCTGGTGAGCGACTGGAACAGCACCATGTAGCGTACGATTCATCATTACAGGCAGCTCAGCGTATAGCGCCGGTGCTCTAGCTTCGCTCTCCCATATATTTAAATGGACGTTCCTTCAAATTCTTTTCCTGATTCCAATTTTTTTTTTTTCTCAAATAATTGTGTTACATCTCCTGGCCTCGAAAAAGTCATTTTTGAAATCTTTTTTTTTTTATTAATTTTTATGCAGAATTGTCATTACAGGTCTGGCACTAAAGTGTTAATGTCACAATGTTAAAATAAAGTAATTCCATGTGTTTTGTTCTTTGTTACTAGTGGATATGTGCTCAAAAAATCACTTTAATCACACAGGGTCTGGCACTCTAGGCTATAGTGAACTAATTTTGTGCCCCGGCGCTGTGTGAGGGTGATTTTTTGATGAATATGGTGTGAGTTGCTGAGCAGTCGCTACAGTTCGCTCCCATATAGCCCTGTACTAGCAACTCACACATCAAATTCATCAATGCCGGCCAGCAACTGAGGCGCTTGGTAACAACGAACCATAGCCGATCACAGTGGCTACTAGCGGTAGCTCTGAGCACCGCGCTACAGACGCTCATCTGCCGGTACCTGGCATTAGTAATGAATCAGCCTCCACGACTCCAGTCGAGTCTAGCTGAGTGGATCCGAGCGAGCGAGCGAGCGAGCTGGGAGCGTGTCTGTGCCGGCCACTCATAAATGAATGGTCCTCTCTCTGCTAAAGATATAGCAGGTGGCAGCTGCTTCTTGCGCATGCACTGTTGGATCGGAGGAAAAGGTGGGTTTACCAGGGGAGGGAATCAAGCGAATCATTGGCCATGATTTTTGTGCACTTTTTAGCATATTTAACTTATAATTCGAGCATTAATGTAAGATTGTTAAATAGTATTGAAAAAAACAACTAATGATGTTTTTACATTACAAACACAGAGAGGTGGGTAGTAGGGGACTCAAGCCCTCTCCACAGCCCTCTCCAAGTAGGAGCACCAAAAAACACTATGAAAAATCCAAAATTCATTTTATTATGGGAATATCAAGAGTAGATCATAAAAACAGGACAGGCACATACAACACTTAATAAAAACACGGCTGCATACGTCCAGTCAATTTGCTGCCTAATACAAGTTCATATACAAATTCATCATGAAACAAATATCCATGTGCCAATTATCATACAAATAATTGTAACCCTTGGGAAAGCTGCCAGTATTGGATTAGATTGCTAATACCTGTCTATGGGGAATAGAGAATTATTTTATTCTATTAATTGGCATTATTTTGAATTGATATTAAATTGTATTTTATTATGTTTATTTCTTATTTTGTGCTGGCACAAGTCCTCCAAAGAAAAGCTGAAAAATCGTGCATGAACCTATTTAAATAGTCTATCCTATAATACTAAAGGGTAATAAAGTGTATAAATAAATTCACCCGAGAGCCCCAAACCCGAGAGAAGCGGCATGGGAGGTCGTGTGCGCAGGTGGACTCGCCTGCATCTCGTCCTCTGCCTTTGATATCCCTGGGTATTCATTTGCTGCAATATTTGGCTTGTATTTGCTTTTACATGCTGGTAGTACAATACCTTCATAGCAATTGTGTTTCTATCTCTTTTTGAGTTCATAATTAATTAGTTTGATATTTATCTTAGTTGTTATTTATCTTTCTGGATTATTAAGTATTATTGCATGCTTAGATTTAGCTCTGTTAGCACAATAATGGTCTTTTTAAAGATTTTCACTTCTGCACAGTGCACTTATTGAAAAAATTAGGACATATGTTTATGAATTTATATCATAAGTGCTCAATTCCTCCCGGTTATAACGGTACCACATATGTAATAATAGACACCCATTCATACCCAGAAAATTCCCCCAAACTGAATCAGTGCTATGAAGATTTGCTGCTATGCACACCTTGCAGTCTTTCAAGAAAAACAATTGTAGCTTGCTATGCAAATAAGAAAAAACAAGTTAATTCTGAAACAACTAGGTCCCTCCTAACAGAACAATACCTAACATGCATAGGTACTGTTAAGTGTAGCGTTGCCAAATACCCCAAAGTAAAGCATAGGGTAATTGCAATGTGCGCAGCTTTTCAACCAAAACAACCATTTACATTTGAAATACTTCCCACAAACCATATATTTTCAGAAAGTACACACAATAGGCTTTCTATGTATACCCAGCTTGTTGTAGTGAGCACATCTTTATGGAAGCAATCCATCAATTTATCCTTTGGTTGCACAGGGTTTCGCTAAAAGTAGAATTAAAAAGCAGAATTTTCCTGAAATATCAATATGTAAACAAGAATAAGCAAGCTAAATCAACAGAACAGAACAATACCCAACATACCCTACTTGAAAATTTGTCATCCTCTGTTGACAGGTCATTTTTCACTATTTTGCGTTTTGTTCAACTGTGATTTTTGCCGGAATTTCCAGGAAAATTATATGTTGTTTTTTTTCCGGCTTTACAATGAAATGTTTTGTTTGTCATAATTTTGTGTAAACATTTAAAAAAAAAATAATAATCATTTTTTTTCACCTGCGAAAGTATTGTTTTTTCTCGATTTTCATGGCTGTTGGCATTCATGGCATTCATTACACTACTTTTTTGCAGCGTATTTGGTTTCGTGAGAAACGAGTGTTTGCGTTTTCTAGCCAGATGTCTTCGGGAACATACCGGGTATTGGTGTGTCAACTTCCGCCCTCTTTTTGCTGGCAGGATTGTTGGTCAGAAACATGTGTTAATGGAGCCGGATGGACGATCTGGCAGAGTATGAGCGTCTGCAGCGCCGCAGTCTGCTGATCGTGTACCTGCCAGTGCTGACGGTCACTCAGCATTGGCTCAATGTAAACCATATGCCCAACCAACATCTCTTTGAGCTGAGCCTAGCTGCCCTTTGGGATGCCCCAAAGATGGAAGAAGGTGAGTTACACTGTCGGAGCACACACAGCATGAAATGCCCCAAAGGAGAAAGAGAACAGCATTATACAGCACAACTACGGCATATCACTGCAGCGAAGCTAAGCTCCACAGCTACATACGTCTTGAAAAGAACAAAGAAGAAGAAGGTTACAGTGCAGGGATGCAGACTATATGGGAAGCCCCTGAAGGACCCAGCAGGAAGAAAGTAAGCCATATTACAGAGATGTATCTAAAGGAACCAGGAGAAACAGCAAGACGGTGCAGGGATGAACACTACATGGGCTGCCGCTAAAGGAACCAGCAGGGAGAAGGTAAGTTACACTACAGGGATGCATACTACATGGGATGCCCCTAAAGGAAGCAGTGCCAATGCCCCCAGAGGCATCCAGCCACACCCTGCAGCCAGACGCCACCTCTCAATGGCACGGTGTTGCAAAAAAAAAGAAAGCTCCACTTTCTGCCATAATTCCACCAGGTAATTTAAAGTGGTGCAGAGTACTGTCAGTCTGCTCCAAGAAGACCTGCAGGGGTGGTTGAGCAGAAGCTCAATAGCAATTTTGATTGCATTTTTGAGGTGCTGATTGCCCAAATGGAGCGGCAAAACAAACATACAGTATGAATGCTGGCCACCCTGGAAGCCAGGCAGGCACTAACCAGGGAGGACCAGGCAACCCCTCCTTAATCTTTTAATCTTGCATAGCAGGCTTTTAAAAAAATGTTGGCTTGGGGGTCCAACAATTTTGCTTTTGTCAAAGCTTTTTGCTTTTAACAGTTTTAGTGTTGCCCATTGTGAGCAACATTTGTGGGGCCCAGTGTGCTAGCTCCAGAAATAAATTACACTTAAGACTAATTTGTTTGGTATGTTTGTTTACTCACACCACCCAAAAACCAAGTGGGGTACAGCAGCAAAGAACAAACAAAACAAAACTAAACTAAAATTAATTAAAGGAGGGGTCAACCAGGTGCTAGTGGACCGACTGTCCAGCACGGCTCTGGGTGCCAGAATAAAGATGGCCAGGCACCTCCAGAGCCGCGGAAATGAGTTGGCTGCTTCACTGACTTCTCCAGCAACACATAGTTATATGCCTCTTGGCCTTGCATCTGAGGATGCAAAAATAGGTGTCAGCAACCAGGGCAACAGAAAGGAGCCTGAATCACCTAAAAGGACAAAAAACATTTCAATCACCAAACAAGGGTAGCTCACACACAGAGCAAGCTACTAGGAAGGGGAACCACAAGGGCAAATGGCCCATACATTATACCAAATATAAATATAAGTACATTTGATGAGATAGGGGAACAGTTGCAAGTAGGCCAAGATTTTCATTGCCATTATACAGACAGTTTTCAGGACAAACTAAAGGTCAAATTAGTTAAACTAGAAACAGGGGGAATAGGGACTGTAACTAGGGACATGGGCGCACAGTTATGGCGGGAGGGCATGGATACAAATAGACAACACTACACTACAAACAACTACCATACTATACATACTATGGGGCCCAGCTGAGAACAGCATCCAGCATTGCAAGTACAAGGCTAACAATAGAAACACAGAAATGCAACACTAATACACACACTTACTTAGAAGCCAATCGCCACTCAGATCGCCAGGATGATTGCTGTGTGGCTTGAGCCAGGAAAGCAGACCAAGATGCTGAAAAAACGTACATCGGGACCCATCACGCACTGGACATTCAGAGAATGTCCCATCTTACAGTTTTTAGAAGAAAAGGACAACAGACAGCAACACAACAGGTTAATACACTAGCAACATTACAGTAACAGGCAAAGAGCAAGCAGATACATGGGCAACTCGGACACAGGGATCAGGGGGCCTAAGGAGCAACAAATCTTAGCTAGTTTAGGGGAGCAGAATAAAGGTGAGCATAAACAGAAGAGACTTGGTAAGCAGGAAGACCAAGGAATAGCTAAACATACATATACTCCTGTACCACAGGAGGAACCAGCGCCTTGTGTGTGCAGTCGATGCACCCATGACATTCAGCATATTTGCTATGTTGAAAAAAACAACTTTACCGCCTTCCAGCTGCCATGCTGTCAGGAAAAGAGATGCATTTCTCCTGCAGGGCAACCATGGCATCGAGAAATTTAGTCGGGGTGAAGCTCTGTGAAGGCTGTGACATGCCAACAGACAGGGCATCCAAGCCTCTGGAAGGAGCCATTTGCAAGAAATTGAAGGCAGCCAACCAATTTGGTCATACCATCATTCGCATACCACTTTCTGGTGGCAGGGACCAACCATGGCCGAACATACGAGTACAAAGCCAGCAGGACACAGCACTGCAGATGCTCATACTCTTCCAGAAACTTGTCAAGGGGCTCCATCACTTGCATCCGCCAGCAATCCCGCAAACAAAAAGAGGGTGTAATTTGGCACCAGTAAATTCAGTTTTTTATTGCCTCGCCAAAGGCAAAACCAGGGCTCAGAATAACGCACAAGTGCAGGCTAAAACCGTCTACTTATGAAAGCGAGAACACATAAACTCAGTCTGACATGTATAAATACGCTGAATAATTGTAATAATAATTTTGCAAGCTACAAGTCCCAGAAAACAGCAAGTGAGGTCCAAAAACCACTACACTGAATAGCACAGAAAAATGGCCAAAACCAAGATTTTTAAGCATTCCCGCATGTGTGCTGCTCTGAAAGTGAAAATTAAGGCCAGTTCTCCATCTGGCTTTGGACGTTACAACAGACATTGCAACACTAGAGTTAAGGTGTTAATATTTTTGGAAAAGAAGAGGAGTTTTGTGTTAATTAGCTCAGATGCTCAGTACACAAGCTATTTTCAATGTCTGCATAAACTTGTTTACAGTTAGGTGTTGATTGAAACTCAACATTCTCCAACTAATTAAATCAGCACAATAAGGCACAACAGAGTTCAAGTAGACCAAACAAATTCTATTAAACAAAAAGGGACATCTTGTAAGGAAAGCAAAATATTTTTTTTAAAAAGCTTGTTCTCTACACTTGGTAGAAAATTAAATTAAATGTATTTGGTCCTAGACAAACAAATCTACAACACATGGTTTAAGGCCTCTTCTTGAGAGAAGCACTGTGTTTAAGAACCAAGCTGTTTATTGTCTTTGTGTCTAAAGGATCCAAAATGGTTGATAGTAATGAGCAGGGCAGGGGTATATTTGGCTCAGAAACCGTTCAACTAAGTGTAAAATTATATGTTTATGGGGGGGGGGGGCTGCTAGCTCCATGAATCAAAGAGGCTGGTAACCCAGGGTTTGAAGGCGGAGTAGCCAACCTCCATCCCTGTAAGTGTGCCAATTCTTATTATATTTAACACAGGTCCAGTGTTCTGGAACAACCCCCATACGTTTTGAATTGCTACAGGGCTTCCTGAGACTCCACTGATGCTTTTGGGTGGCACCACAGACAACTCTAGGGAATGCCACAGAAAATTGATCAGATGTCTAACTTTTAGTGGGTCAGTCCCCACCCAGTCGGGAGTTTCATCCCCACCTAGTCGGGGTTCAGTCCCACCCCAGCTCCAGGAATGTACCGGCAAGTTTTTTTAGTTGTTTTTTGAGGCATGCTGCACACAGCCTGTAATTGGGATGCCTCATACTTCCTATAATTGGGATGCGATGCACACTGCCTGTAATTGGGATGCCATGCACACTGCCTGTAATTCAGATGCCATGCACACTGCCTAGATTCCCATACACCCCAGCTGTGAGGATAATAGCTGTTAATTGAGTCTTAAAAATATACAAATCAGGTACATACAGAAAATCGGTGATCCCAGAGGATACACACAGTGGGGCATCCTAAAGCGGAATGCCCCACCAGAGAGTAACAAAAGCCCAAAAAGTCATTTTCTTGGCTGTTGTTCTTTAAGCCGGAAGATAGGCTTTTCTGGACAGGTGAGTTTTAAGGGCATTTTTTGAGGGTTGGGAAGTGGCAAACTCGTTGAGGCAAAGCATTCTGGAGGAGTGGAGCAGGGCATATTTAATCCTGAACACTGGAGAGGAAAGAGGTAATTGGGTTTGTGGGCATTAGGTGGTCCTGGTTAGAGTGGAGGCTGGAGTCTTTGGACTAATGATGAAGTGCAAGGAGGGTCTCTTTAGAGAGATAGGTGAGGGTTAGAATTTGAAACTGAATTATTTCAGGTATTGACAGTCAGTAGAGTGACTGACAAAATATACCAGCAATGGAGGAGGTAGATGAGTTGAAAAAGGCAAGTTGAAAAAATAAGTTTTAGTACTCACCGTAAAGGTCTTTTCTTCTGTGGAGGATGCGGCCTTGATTGTGTTCATCACTTCAGGGTTGTAGGGGCATCCTATCCGCAGGATATGGACACTCTTGTCAATAAAGCTGATTGAAAGTTGGTATATCCCAGCACAGCTTGTCAGTTTGTAAAAAGCAGTAACTGAGATTAACTGTGGAAAACACTAGAACCTTCTTGATTGAAACTAAACAATAAACCTGAGTTCTACTGCAGGCAAGATCACTTTTTTTAAGAGGGGGAGTGCTGTGTCCTCCACAATTCCAGAAGAAAAGACAGTGAGGGCTAAAACTCCTTATGCTGGAACATCGAAAACTCTCAACTTATGGCAGGCACAGCCTAAATAATATTGCGTGCTCCTATGCCCGTGCCAATAAACAACCTCTACTACTTCAAGATAGGCACAAGACTTTAACAAAGGGCACAGCAAGAAATATATTAAGAATAATTGCTGTATTAATATGATTCCGCTAAGTAAAAAACATATACAGAGGCAATCACGTCCATAAAAGAATTACATATCAGAACCTAAATGCAGAGAAAACCAACTTATTAACAATCAATATTGCCTGGTGCCCACAAAACCCCCTGTGTTATCAATCAATAATTATATGCAACAATTAATAAGTAATTACATACAATAACTTCATCCTATTTGAAAAAGTGCAAGTGCAAGTAAACTGTATTGAAGTGCCAAGCCTGTGTAAGTCCACCTAAGGGACACAAATAAAAAAGAAAAATCTCTATCTATAATCACAAGGACCATCTCCCTGGCAGAGGAAAGGCAAAGAAAATAAATGTTGCAAACCTATACTGATACTTCACCTCTGGAAGAGAAGCTGCAGGAGCAGCGGAACGCGTGAGGGTCGCCCTGTTAAACCCACCCTATTTCAAATATCAGACTGCCACAAAAGAAAGTATCTTTGACATATCAGTAGAGGTTTGCAACATGTATTTCCTTTGCCTTTCCATCATATTAATAAAGCAATTATTTTTAATATATTTCTTGCTGTGCCTATCTTGAAGTAATAGAACTTATTCTGGACCATGTGGAGGCCGAGGTAATGAACAAAGAATCTGTTTTCTTATATCTTATGTCTTATATCTATATGAAAATAGAATTATAAAACTACCTAAACTAAGTACATCAAGTTGATGTAGCAATATTTCCTAAGCCTTATAAGGATTAGAGATGAGCGAATCGAATCTGACGAACTCAAATTCGTTATGAATTTCAGGAAAAATTTGATTCGTAACGATTCCGAATATCGCCGCTATTTGATCGCTCCAATCGCTTCCTTAAAACTACATCTACTACTATCCAGCCCATCTGAAATGGTGGATTCACATGTCAGGACATGTCCCATGGGGCAAGGAATCCTGGGTAGGCGTACACATGCGTACACATGCTCATTCTGTGGCCAGAGCAGGGGACAGATAGATAGATAGATAGATAGATAGATAGATAGATAGGCAAGGTAGAGATAGATAGATAGATAGATAGAAAGAACAAAGAACAGATGAAGCGAGGGACAGATAGAGAAGGAGAGAGACTGTAACAGTGATGGAGAAAGACAGTGAAAGTTTAAAGTGTTTGCATTAGCTTTCAAGCCTATTTAGTGTTAATAACACACCTGCCGATTTAGCTTTTCCTTTTCCCCGTGTCATTCTTTAAAAAGCGTGCTAGCATAAATATTTAAAGAGTACCTGTCTAGTAACTGTTTGCATTTTGTAAAGAAAGTCACTTTTCCACTATCAAAGCAGCCAACCTGTGTATTTGAAGAGGGGGCATCCCAAATACTAGCATAAATATTTGAAGAATACCTGTCTACTTACTGGTTGCATTTTGTAAAGAAAGTCACTTTCCACTGTAAAAGCAGGCAGCCTATGTATTTGAAGAGGGGGCATCCCAAATACTAGCATAAATATTTCAAGAGTACCTGTCTGCTAACTGGTTGCATTTTGTAAACAAAGTCACTTTTTAAACAAACTTTGCCTTTCGCCAGGGGGGGGGGGGGGGGGTCGGGGGGGTCATGCCAAATACTAGCATAAATATTTGAAGAGTACCTGTCTGCTAACTGGTTGCATTTTGTAAAAAAGTCACTTTTTAAGCAAACTTTTTAAGAGTACCTGCCTACTTAACTTTTGCCTTTTGTATAAAAAAGTCTGGTTTTCAAGTTTAAATCACCCATTGCCTTTCACCGGGGGCCATTGTCAGTGCTACCACTTATCTTTTAACAGTAACTTCCTACTAACCTTTTGCCTTTTTTAAATGAAAGTCTGGTTTTCGAGTTTAAAGCACCCATTGCCTTTCACTGGGGGCCATTGTCAGTGCTACCACTTATCTTTTAAGAGTACCTACCTACTTACCTTTTGCCTTTTGTATAAAAAAGTCTGGTTTTCAAGTTTAAAGCACCCATTGCCTTTCACCAGGGGCCATTGTCAGTGCTACCAATTATCTTTTAAGAGTACCTGCCTACTTACCTTTTGCCTTTTGTAAAAAAAAGTCTGGTTTTCAAGTTTAAAGCACCCATTGCCTTTCACCGGGGGCCTTTGTCAGTGCTACCACTTATCTTTTAAGAGTACCTGCCTACTAACCTTTTGCCTTTTGTATAAAAAAGTCTGGTTTTCAAGTTTAAAGCACCCATTGCCTTTCACCAGGGGCCATTGTCAGTGCTACCAATTATCTTTTAAGAGTACCAGCCTACATACCTTTTGTCTTTTGTAAAAAAAAAATCTGGTTTTCAAGTTTAAAGCACCCATTGCCTTTCACCGGGGGCCATTGTCAGTGCTACAACTTATCTTTTAAGAGTATCTGCCTACTAACCTTTTGCCTTTTTTTAAAAAAGGTCTGGTTTTCAAGTTTAAAGCACCCATTGCCTTTCACCAGGGGTCATTGTCAGTGCTACCAATTATCTTTTAAGAGTACCTGCCTTCTAACCTTTTGCCTTTTTTTAAAAAAAAAAGTCTGTTTTTCAAGTTTAAAGCACCCATTGCCTTTCACCGGGGGCCATTGTCAGTGCTACCACTTATCTTTTAAGAGTGCCTGTCTACTAACCCTTTGCCTTTTTTTAAAAAAAGTTTGGTTTTCAAGTTTAAAGCACCCATTGCCTTTCACCAGGGGCCATTGTCAGTGCTACCAATTATCTTTTAAGAGTACCTGCCTACTTACCTTTTGCCTTTTGTAAAAAAAAGTCTGGTTTTCAAGTTTAAAGCACCCATTGCCTTTCACCAGGGGCCATTGTCAGTGCTACCAATTATCTTTTAAGAGTACCAGCCTACATACCTTTTGTCTTTTGTAAAAAAAAATCTGGTTTTCAAGTTTAAAGCACCCATTGCCTTTCACCGGGGGCCATTGTCAGTGCTACAACTTATCTTTTAAGAGTATCTGCCTACTAACCTTTTGCCTTTTTTTAAAAAAGGTCTGGTTTTCAAGTTTAAAGCACCCATTGCCTTTCACCAGGGGCCATTGTCAGTGCTACCACTTATCTTTTAACAGTAACTTCCTACTAACCTTTTGCCTTTTTTAAATGAAAGTCTGGTTTTCGAGTTTAAAGAACCCATTGCCTTTCACTGGGGGCCATTGTCAGTGCTACCACTTATCTTTTAAGAGTACCTACCTACTTACCTTTTGCCTTTTGTATAAAAAAGTCTGGTTTTCAAGTTTAAAGCACCCATTGCCTTTCACCAGGGGCCATTGTCAGTGCTACCAATTATCTTTTAAGAGTACCTGCCTACTTACCTTTTGCCTTTTGTAAAAAAAAGTCTGGTTTTCAAGTTTAAAGCACCCATTGCCTTTCACCGGGGGCCTTTGTCAGTGCTACCACTTATCTTTTAAGAGTACCTGCCTACTAACCTTTTGCCTTTTGTATAAAAAAGTCTGGTTTTCAAGTTTAAAGCACCCATTGCCTTTCACCAGGGGCCATTGTCAGTGCTACCAATTATCTTTTAAGAGTACCAGCCTACATACCTTTTGTCTTTTGTAAAAAAAAAATCTGGTTTTCAAGTTTAAAGCACCCATTGCCTTTCACCGGGGGCCATTGTCAGTGCTACAACTTATCTTTTAAGAGTATCTGCCTACTAACCTTTTGCCTTTTTTTAAAAAAGGTCTGGTTTTCAAGTTTAAAGCACCCATTGCCTTTCACCAGGGGTCATTGTCAGTGCTACCAATTATCTTTTAAGAGTACCTGCCTTCTAACCTTTTGCCTTTTTTAAAAAAAAAAAGTCTGTTTTTCAAGTTTAAAGCACCCATTGCCTTTCACCGGGGGCCATTGTCAGTGCTACCACTTATCTTTTAAGAGTGCCTGTCTACTAACCCTTTGCCTTTTTTTAAAAAAAGTTTGGTTTTCAAGTTTAAAGCACCCATTGCCTTTCACCAGGGGCCATTGTCAGTGCTACCAATTATCTTTTAAGAGTACCTGCCTACTTACCTTTTGCCTTTTGTAAAAAAAAGTCTGGTTTTCAAGTTTAAAGCACCCATTGCCTTTCACCAGGGGCCATTGTCAGTGCTACCAATTATCTTTTAAGAGTACCAGCCTACATACCTTTTGTCTTTTGTAAAAAAAAAATCTGGTTTTCAAGTTTAAAGCACCCATTGCCTTTCACCGGGGGCCATTGTCAGTGCTACAACTTATCTTTTAAGAGTATCTGCCTACTAACCTTTTGCCTTTTTTTAAAAAAGGTCTGGTTTTCAAGTTTAAAGCACCCATTGCCTTTCACCAGGGGCCATTGTCAGTGCTACCAATTATCTTTTAAGAGTACCTGCCTTCTAACCTTTTGCCTTTTTTTTTAAAAAAAAGTCTGGTTTTCAAGTTTAAAGCACCCATTGCCTTTCACCGGGGGCCATTGTCAGTGCTACCACTTATCTTTTAAGAGTGCCTGTCTACTAACCCTTTGCCTTTTTTTTTTAAAAGTTTGGTTTTCAAGTTTAAAGCACCCATTGCCTTTCACCAGGGGCCATTGTCAGTGCTACCAATTATCTTTTAAGAGTACCTGCCTACTTACCTTTTGCCTTTTGTAAAAAAAAGTCTGGTTTTCAAGTTTAAAGCACCCATTGCCTTTCACTGGGGGCCATTGCCAGTGCTACCACTTATCTTTTAAGAGTACCGGCCGATTTATCTTTTGCCTTTTTTTAAAAAAAGTCTGATTTTCAAGTTTTAAGCACCCATTGCCTTTCACCAGGGGCCATTGTCAGTGCTACCTTTCACTTATCTTTTAAGAGTACCGGCTGATTTACCTTTTGCCTTTTTTTAAAAATGGTCTGGTTTTCAAGTTTAAAGCAGCCATTGCCTTTCACCAGGGGGGCATCCCGAATACTAGCACTTAGCTTTTAAGAGTACCTGCATCTTTACCTTTTTTACATTCTGAACAAAAACCATGTTTTAAAACTGCCTGTGGTGCATTTAACTCTGACCAGGGGCATCCTGTGTAAGACCATCTGACAGTGTCTTTTTGCATTAGCCTTTGGCTACAGTCTCTGCCTATTTTGATCTAATTTTTCTACACACCTGCTGTTACAAAAATACTGTTCTAGGTGTAATGTAGTGTATGGTTTTACCCTCCTAAACGCAGTAAAAAGGTCAGGCAAAGATGTGCCAGGATGTGCACCGAGGAGAGGCCTAGATTAATCAGGCAGAGGTCGCAGCAGACTAGGGGCGAGTGGCAGCAGGAGTCGCAGTGAGAGGCCTGATCTCCCGGTATCTGCTAGCGTTCGTGTCTCGACCAGCAACGCATCTGCCGTTATCGATTGGTTAACGCGGTCATCCACCTCATCACAAGTGACATCTGACACCCCCAGTCAACAGTCGGTAGGTTCCTCGGAAACAACCCTGAGTTGGCATGGCCCGGGAGCAGCCCCTGTCCTTCCATTGCCTTTGTCCTAAGCCCCCCTCCGACCGACGTATCTTATGCTTTGGGTTCAGCTCCAATATTCAGTGAGGACGATGTGTTAGAGGTTAGCAGCTACTGCCCAGCCAAGAAATGGAGGAGACATCCACCGCTTCTTTCGCTAGGCAGACAAACACTGAGGAGGAGAGTGGCGTGGGAGGTGGTGTGGCGAGTGTTCCGTCTCCTGCAGCACACGCTGTTGTGGAAACCGAGGAGGACATCAGTGAAGTGCAGACACAACTCGATGATGATGATGATGAAGCCGATCGCACTTGGGAGCCCGGTGCAGAAGGGGCTTCATCATCATCAGGAGAAGAGTCCCAGGCTGCCCCAGAGTCAGCAGCTGAGGCAGCAAGGTGGTAGTAGGGTTGGCAGTCAGCATGGTGGCAGAATTGGGATGTCTGGAGCCACACATGGCCGGGGGCAGGGTAGACCACCTGCGGTGCGGCAGGCTGCCTTCCCGGGAGGTAGTGGAGCAGGGGTTCCTGGAGTTGGCAGCAGTAGCAGTGAATTAGTGCGGACTGTTGGTTGGAAAATTAGCTACTCGGCAGTGTGACACTTTTTCATCAAGCATCTGCAGGAGGGTAACCTGGCCACATGCAAGATGTGTAGACAGAAGGTGAAGCGTGGCCAGGGCCCCAATGTTGGTACCATGGCCCTGCGGCAACACATGCAGCGTCACCATAAAGCGGCCTGGGAGAACCGAGGCTCCGAAGTGGGGGTCCAGCCTGCTGCGTCAGCCAGTGCCACGCCGCTTCCAATTTCACCTAGACAAGGCGCCAGCACCTCAGCCGAAGGTAGCTGTGCATCATACCAATCCTCTGCCGCTCCAGATGCTCCTGCTCCTCCTACTAAAAGTCAGTCATCCCGCCAGCAATCCATCAGCGAAGCCATGTCCAAGAGACAACAGTATGCGCCCACTCATCCTACGGCGCAGAAGCTAAATGTGCTCCTGTCCAAGTTGCTGGTGCTGCAGTCCCTCCATTTTACGGTGGTGGACTCTGCACCTTTCAGAGAGCTGATGGCTAGTGCCGAGCCGAGGTGGAGAGTCCCAAGCCGTCATTTCTTTGCAAAGAAGGCAGTACCAGCCCTGCACAAATTTGTTGAGCAGAAGGTGGGCCAGTACTTGAGCCTGTCGGTGTGCACCAAAGTGCACAGCAGCGCCGACATCTGGAGCTGTAACTACGGTCAGGGACAATACATGTCCTTTACGGCCCACTGGGTAAATGTGGTTCCTGCACAGCAACGTGGACAGGTCACACCGCTTCGGCCTCCACGCTCCCAGGCCGTTTTGCCTGTCACAGTGTACAACTCCGCCTCCTCATCCTTCGTCGTCTCCTCAACCTCCACTGTAGGTCAATTCTTAATGCCTCTCCAGCCTACCATGTGTGCAGGGTATGGCGGTGTCACGCTGTGCTTCACATGGTTTGCCTTGGCGAACGGAGTCACATAGGGGAGGAGCTCCTGAAATTCATTCATCAATATATCAAAACATGGCTTACTCCACGAAAATTGGAAATGGGAAACATGGTGACTGACAAAGGGAGTAACATCTTGTCTGCACTGCGACAAGGAAGCCTGAGCCATGCGCCCTGTATGGCACACGTGTTCAACCTAGTTGTCAAGGGTTTTCTGAAGTCTTCCCCCCATCTGCAAGACATCCTAACAATGGGAAGGAAACTTTGTATGAACTTCAGCCACTCCTACACCACCAAGCACACCCTTCTTGAGCTACAGCGTCAGAACGGTATCCCCCAACATAGTCTGATTTGCGATGTTTCCACCCGTTGGAATTCTACCCTACATATGTCAGATTGACTACACGAAAAAAGCCATCAATGATTTCTTGATGATCCAAGCAGATGGGGGACTCCCCTGTGTAACTTTAATGTGATCCAGTGGCAGCTCATACGTGACACCTGCCGTTTGCTCAGGCCCTTTGAGGAAGCCACTTTATTTGTCAGTCGCCAGGATTACGGCATGATCTATACACAATGAGCTCCCAGCATGTGCTCCAAATGGGCCCCACCAAGAAAAGGCCGCACAAACCAAAGATAAAAAATCAATTTATCTTTTAATATTAGAAAAAGTACCAATCTACAATGAACAAAGACATGTACAAAAACGCACACACAAAGACTAATTAAAACACATATATGACAAAGCCCCAACGAGCGCTGGTCCAAAACCGACTCTCCTTACAAGGTAAATGTATAACACTATGCCCAGATGAATGAATGATTGAAAACTACATCACTACATCATTAACAAACTACATGTAAGAAATATATATAAATTAAAACCCACACTGTGGTCACACCACTATAATACTCCCAACCACTGCTGGTTTGGTAAAAGTGCAATGCCAAACTACATGTGCAATTAAAAACTACTAACTAACCAAAGTGCCAAAGAGTGCTTCCCTACGGATTGTGCAAACAATGCAATGCAATACACAATTACTTGTTATGTGCAATTCATAGTATAAATAAAATATAATACAAACCAAGTATGAGAAGTAAATCAATACAATATAATCATACAATTATATACCAATGAACGGGCACAGAAAGTAAATGAAATTCATATCACCATAATGAAATAGGAGTCCAGGACCAGCAAACAAGGGCTATAATTATAATTTCCAGAAAATTCGGCGAAATTTCCCTCATCTCTAGTTGAAACGCACCAAGCAACTATGTTCCAACTGCACTGTATCAAATCAGAGAGGTGTGAAAAGGGCCATAGAGGATACATTACATGAATTTTGCAAAACGTAGGGTGTCTATTCTATAGGTGCGGGGGGGGGGGGGTGCCTGGTCCTAGGATATGGAGAAAAGAGTAGCTACTGGAAAAAAAGTGGTTATAGTTGAGAGAAATGTAAGGTTCTTCCTAAACTAGGAGCTTTCTATCCAGGCCATTCCATTCTGTTCTAAGACACCTCGTGACAGGGGTAACATAAAAATAGTAAAAGGGATTTTAAAGATTGGTTGTCTTTAAAATTAAGGTATCTTGAAAAGTGAATAATTTACTATAATTCAGGAGAGCCTAATAGCTGTGGCATTCAACTTGAAGCTAGTTTTAGGCGAAGATCGGGAACAATGTCAGAAAATAATAAACTGTAACACTAAGTGCTAACAACAACTGCTCAAACGGTGCTGGGCAGCAGAGCAGACTGAAGATCCAGTTTTGGTTAGGCCTAGCTTAAGGTGAGCAACCATCTCATAGGGACTGGAATCTACTTGCAGGCCTGGTATTCACTAGAGCCCTCCACAATCAAAGACAGACTGCACTGCCAGCATAATCAGGGTCCTTCCCTGGAATGCTGAAAGTGGCCAGAGATGATTAGGAAAGGTAATGGAGAGAGGAAGCAGAAGAGTAGTCAAAAAGGTTGGCACAGGCAGAAATAAGGCAAGGTCATTTGGAAGCCGTTTCACAATGTGAAGACAATCCAGGAAGCAAGGATCACAGGACAAGAGATTACCTGATAGGACAGCATTGTTTTGATGCAGGACCAAGCTTTTATAGTAGAGTGTGTCTGATTGGATGCAGGCGCATAAGGTGCAAGAGACAAAAATCGTAAGGCTCTGAACCAAATGGTGTCCTAAATGTGCAGAATCCCCTCTAATAAACCCTTTAGAGTGTGCAGCAAGAAGCGCGGCTGTAAAACATACCTTAGCCCCCTGATCACCTTCCTGTCATTGGTAGTGTTCTCTTTAAAAGGGAGCCACAGAAAAATAGCCGTGGCTCCCCATGAGTGAGGAAGGAGATTGCGGGGCTCAGGTAAGTTTTTCAGCAGCTTTGGCTGCTGCATTCTTTAGGTGAGGCTGGTTCAGCAGCCTATCAACCAACTTTTCCATGTTTCCTTGGGTTGAAGACAATCCAGGAAGCAATGATCACAGGAACAAGCATATATAGTACAGGAGGTTGCCTGAAGACAGCATTGTGTTGATGCTGGACCAGGCTTTAAAAGTGGAGTGCGTCTGATTGGATGCAGGCACATAAGGTGCCAGAGACAAGAATTGTAAGACCCTGAACCAAATGGTGTCCTAAGAGACAGTGTTCAGAACCCCCTCCAATAACCCTGTTACAGGTGAGCAGCATCCCTTACTACAGGCAGTGTGTGGCATCCCTCATTAAAGCCAGTGAGCAGCATCTCTTTTTACAGACAGTGAGGGGCATCCCTCATTACAGGCAGTGAGTGTAATCCCTGATTACAGACTGTGTGTGATATCTCCCATTAAAAGCAGTGAGGGGGAATCCCATATTACAAGCAGTGAGGGTCATCCTCATAACAGGCAGTGAGTGGCATCCTTCATTAAAGACAAAGTGTGGCACCCCCCATTAAAATCCCCCCCAGCGAATGTTAAGGTGGGAGTATGGGTGGGTTATGGGCTTCATAGCCCTGGTCCCACGCTGCTGCCGCTGACACTAACAAAGTGTCCGGGTGGCTGGTGGGCATGGCCTGTGTCTATGGCCATGACTTTTATTGTTGTCATTGGAACCAGCATCCAGCAAAAGAAAGCACCGGTAAGAAAGAAAGTTGTGTGTGTATGTGTGCAAGCGGCAAAGGCAGCAACAGCAGCGGTGGACAGGCATGGATAAGTTACCCTGCTCATCTGCTGCTCACTATTCTCCAGCATTCTGGGGTAGGCAGAGAGGGATCTGGGTGACCCTGGCTGCAACTTTGGACATTCTTAGCGGTGGTGGTTGCAGTGGCACGGGATCAGGGCAACAGAGCTTGGCTAATTCTTTATGGCACTATATGTCATAAAGGGAATCCCATAATGGGTAAAAAAAAAAGACAAGGTTGTTTTTTAACCAATGATCGACATTGGGCACCTTCTGATTGGCTCCTAAGCCAATGCCCAAAAGGACCCAATGCCTGTCACTGTTGCCAGTCTTTCATAAATGCTGTTTCCAAGCACTCATAAGTAGAGATGAGCGAACTTTTCAAAAGTTCGGTTCGGTGGTTCGCCAAACATTTCCAAAAAAGTTGGGTTCGGTCCGAACTAGTGCGGTACGAACGTTCGTCTGAAACGTATGGAAAACAATGGCCCTAAAATTCCTTTATAACACTCTCAAGTCACCCAAGGCTGCATAAAAACACGTTTTAGAGGACTAATTAGCATTGGATGCGGATAATTATAGCATGCGAATCAACTGCAACCTAATTGGCATTTCAATTGCCCTTGGTTGTGTTTGATAGTTTAAAGCACATAAAAAATTGGGAGAAGCAACAGGGATTGCGTCTGGCAAAGTGAAAAGAAGTAATGGCTTTTTACAAGTGTTGAAAAAATATAACCATTTTGGGCATCACAGGTAGCAGTCCTGGCTGGCAGTAGTGGGCAAGTCCTCAAAAAATGATTTGTATCAAGGGGTAGCCACGGAATTGGAACCCTTTTATTTTAGCTGCAGAAGAAGCAATGTCTTTTTACAAGCGCTGAAAAATTTGCCCATTTTCAGCATCACAGAGTTAGACAGCAGTTGTGTTGTCCTGGCTGTAGTAGGCAAGCCATCAAAAAATTGTCCCATTTGTAAAATAACTTTTTCTGAAATTCGGGTCGAAACCGGGCTCTACTGGTTCAGTTTGCTCATGCCTACTCATAAGACAGAGCACCATGACTGTACACAACAGCTGCAGTCTTTCTCTTTCCAGGTCCTGTGTGATATGCCTGCTAGGGTGGGGAGAGGAAAGTGGGATGATAACTTAATTGTGTTGGGTAGGGGGGCATGGCTGAAGGTCCTTTTACCATCATAGCACATCCCAATTTGGAAGGTCCTGATGTGTATTTCCACAACAAGAAAACCTGACTTGGTGGCCATATGCACCTTTTCTGCATTCCCTCACTGGTTTGCTGTCCCATGTCACTACCCGCAGCCTATCAGGTTCATCCAGCAGGCCTACCCATCACTGTCCATCTATCAGCTTGGAAAACCCATTTGGCAGCTTGCAGTGTCACAGGCCGTTGGAGGCAACAAATGAAGGGGCTGTGCTGTGTTGATAAAAATAACTTTTAACTGAAGAGCATTGCTATGATTTGTATGTGATATGATATATTATCTGGTCACACACTGACAGAAACATAATAGCCTGGGGCAAGCCAGTAAAGAGTATTTAAACAGTTTTGCATTATTATTATTTAAATAGCAGCCCAGGACTTATACAGCTTTTCTGTGGCATATGCACACACTGGCATAATGTCCATGTTCACAAGCCCTAAATATATCTGCATTTGATTGTAGGGTGGACCCCCAGAGTCAGTTCTAATGGCAGGCCCAAAAACACACCATTCCAACACTAAAAATGAGCTAATGATCAAGTGTGAAGTCACAAATATTACAAAATCCTTTCATCAATTTCCTTTTATAACCTGCTGAATGCATTTACCAATTAAAGCTGAAATGTGTATTTCATAAAAACAACATGCAGATTTCTAAGATCGTTAAGGTTATTATGATCATCATTAAATGCAACACAACACAAAATTGACTCTAATTTGCTCTATTCTAAAAATATCCCTCTGGGGGCAAAAAGTTGCTCTGAGCTTATGCTCTTGTGGTGTACATTAAGCCATATAGGTAGAGTTCTGAGTATCATCATTAAAACTATGAAAGCAGGCAGTTTAACAGTGAGGAATCATGCCATAGGTGCAGAGTGTGCAGCAGGAAAACTTACCTGAGCCCTGTCATCACCTTGACAGAAAAACAGCCACTGCATGAGTGAGGACACTCCTAGTGCCAGCTGGCAGTGCTGACAGGAAGGAGATTGAGGGGCTCAGGTAAGTTTTTCAGCAGCTCCCGCCTGCATTCTTTAGGTGAGGCTGGTTCAACAGCCCATCAACCAACTTTTCTGTGTTCGGGTCAAATGCCAAACTCAAACACGGACTTCTGGATGAAGCCCATGTTCTGGTTTGGGAACCTGAACTTGCAAAGTTCGGTATGAACTTGAACTTTGTGGTTTGGGATTCGCTCGTCACTAAATGTAAACTCACTTACCGTATGTATCCCTTATAAGACCCGGAAGTAATGTAAGCCCTTCTACCCTCTGTCTTTTCTTATACACTAATCAGTTGTAAATTCCTTTAGCTACTTTTATATCTTGATAGATAATATTTTTTTCAAATTTTTGTACCCTCTCTTACCACAACTATTTGTTCTCTGCCAGAATCTAAACAGTTGTAAGATATTTCACCTTGTATATCTTATACCCAAATAGATATTAGACTCAAGTGAATTCTAATAATCTAGAACAGGGATCGCCAACCAGTGGTACTCATAACAATGTTGGTACACGAAATCCTTTTAGGTGGTACGCACTGAGGCTGAACCCCAACTTCATCTGCTGCCATCTATACTTTACCAGCGCTGTATTTTTTCCAAAGGCTGATAGAAACATAATCGTGTGTTTCATGTGCTTTAAATGCTGTTTTTATGTACTTTAATGCGGTTTTGGGTAATTGACAACCCAAATGTACCACCCTGGTGACAACTGAGATAAGGACAAAGTGGTAACTAATGAAAAAAATTTGTGAACCCCTGCTCTAGCTTTAAACTTTAGACTTTAAAATGTTTTTATACTGTATCCTGATAAACTGTAAGCTCTCCCACCTTTAATTGCGCTATACCCTAATAGATTTTGTGAGCCCACTAATTTGTTTATCCCCACATTTACTCTGATTGTTTGCTTATTCTCCCTCTAATATTCTCCCTATTTTCTAATCAATGTAAAACACGTCTACCTTCAAGAAAGTAAAACCAGAGGACAGCTTAGCTGATGAGGTGGCCAAGGTCTACTCCTTTGAGAGTAGACATTGGTTTTTCTTGGTCAACACACACTCTACAAGGGCAGAAGACTACTTTCAACACCAGGTGTATGCAATCACACATTTGTAAATAACAGCACTCTATGGAATACTTATTCGTTCTCTGAGTCTCTCAGTGTTACAAAGAGAGAAGCATGGTGAGTCTTGCCAAATTTACACACATATTTACCCCATGGGGGCTCTTGGTTTAAGTTAGTAAAAAAATATATTTACATATTCACCTGTAAACTTCAGGAGATTCTATTTGTTCACATTGTAGTGTGCTATCTTGGAGAGACTCAAAATATCTTAGGTATCTCAAAAAAGAGGAGTCTCTTTAAACTGTAATGAAATACCCACAGTTCCTCCATTCAACCTTTTGGGATTTACAAACTTTGACAGTGAAGTGTGACATGCAACAGTAAAAGCCCTAAAACGTGTCTTTAAGTGCAGGATTCCATAGATGCTTTTATGTTGCCACCTTGTTGCTGGATTGCTTCCCATAGGGCTACTTTGGGACGGTCATACATTTATAAGAGGAGATTTTAGTGAGATCAGCAAGTTCTTCTGCTCTTGTTTGGCCTGCTGCAATGTCTTCTCAATACTGCTGATGATCCCTGATTGTGTTATGTGATGACCCCCAAGCCCTAAACAGGATGGTATAAGGAAGGGAGGAAAAATTTGCCTGTATCCATCCATTTCTTATTCCCGACACTAATACAATTCTAGTGCATGCCCTTATTGTATTCTGACTACACCATTGCAACCTGCTTCCTTGTGGTTTACCATGAAACAAACTGGGTATCCAATCAGCAGAAGATGGACACTCTTGTCAATACAATTGATTGAAAGTCGGTATATCCTAGCAAACCCCAGCACAGTGGGCAACTAATGGGTCAGTGAGTACATATTAAAAAAAATATGTTTCTAGTTCTTTACACCTTAAATTTGAACCAAAACATGAGCAGACTTCATCATGCTTAGTGTATCACTTGCTGTTATTGCTGTTATTCAGCATTATTTCCCTTTTCTGAAATGTTAATGGGCTGAGGATACTTTTAACGTTTGGTTCTGTAGGGACAGTGTGTTTTTTTTTATCATTCCTTCCATTCAGTAACTGATTACACTTCATGTATTCTGTTTTCCTCAGTGCCTGCTACTGTTAAATAAGGTGCAGTGCTGATGGCGGAGATGCCAGTTTTTATTATTAATGTCTGTGGCGTTTGCCTAATTCACCTCAGGGAGCTCTCTCTGAGAGTGTGATGCCCTTATTTCTCACTGCAGCTATGGCCAGCCATCCCAATCTAATACATGTGAAATGAACACATTGCCAATGTATGGTGTTGTGTGTATATATGTGTGTGTATGCCTTATATTTATATATGTATCCTTTCAACAATTAATTAAATTTTAATGGGAATTTATTTAATGCTGAGATGTACGATTTGTTTTGCCTGGTGATTTGTTTTGCATGGTGAATGCATATTCACTATTCCTACACTATTCCTTATGACAAATTTCCATCTTTCTCCAACACATTTTATTTTTATTTTATTAAACAAAAGAGGGACTTATTTTGTCTAAAGATAGTACATAACAAAGTACATCTAGATTCAAAAAAATCTGATGCTATTAGACCCAGTGCCCTTGTTGTAAACACTGTGACCCCGTGGAAGAGGCTTGTGTGATGTTGCAGCCAGCATGATACTATTAGACCTTCAATGAGCACGGCAACTAATGTACCCTTACCAGATATGTTTTGGCAACATTCTTCCTGGACATTTGTGATGTTTTTTTTACAGATAAAAATGTCTTCTGGCTTTCAGAATAATTCTTATTGAATTTGTCCATAACATAACATTTCTGGACCAATACATAAAAACTAAATAAATTAATTGTTAAATGAATCACCTAGTGGCTGTTCTGTCAAAAGGTTCTTCCTGACAGTTGGCGAACCTGTCTCTCTTTAAGATTCTGCCAACAGGAGCATTGAGTCCTTCTTGAGAAATCAAACAATTGTTTTTAGAGTAGCTGCTAGCCCCAGTTGGACCAGTCAACTGAGAGAAGATCTTGAAAAGATTATTTTAAAATTGTTGACAAGAACTATGTTTTCAAGCTTTGCATCACAAAGAATTTTATGACTCCACAGCATATTCGGGCAACCTTAATGCTAAGAAAACTATAGTCTTTTAAAGTGGACCAACACCCAAGCGGATCGGCCCGGGAATCTATAAGATTCCCGGGCCGATCCGATCCCTCCCCACGGGGCATCCTAAATCGGGATGCCCCGCTGTGTGAAAACCCCCCAGATGCCCAGAAACCTTACCTGGATCCTGATCCAACGGCGCATGTGCGGGCCGCGGCCGCATCTCGTGCTTCTCTCTAGCAGGGTGTGTGCTCACGCTGACCATTTATGAATGCCCAGCGCTGGTGCACTCCCTGTTAGAGGGAAGCGCGAGAGGCGGCCGCCGGCGTGCTCGGAGGCCCTGTGGTTGGACGCCGCTTGTACGTGCATACCACAGCGGCTCCGAGCGTGCTGATCAGACGATCGGCCGTGCATGCGCCGTAGGAGCGGGGTGAGGTGAGTTTTACCGGGCTTTCTGGGGAGTTTTATGCAGCGGGGCACCCCCAATCGGCCTTTTCTTTTCTTTCAATAGAAATAGGGTCTATGGCGACAATATTCCTCTTCCAAATGTAAAGGCAAAGCACCTTTTGGAGTAAGTCAGCCTTGGAATCCAAGCCGAGTCAAAAACACAATTCTGCATGAAGGGGTATCCTAACCCTCTTGGGTAGAGGGGAAAGTTGTGCAGATTGTCCAAATTGGGCTAGACCAGATGTTGATTGCAGACTTTCTAAGTCGTCAAGAGGTACATCAGGGGAAGTGGGATCTAAAGCAAGAGATATTCAATGCCACATGTGATCATTAGGGCACTTTAGATTTTAATCTGTTCATTCCAGATTTAACAGAAAAGTAATGACCTTTGTGGGAAGAGTAAAAGATCCTCTTGCCCTAGGAGTGGATGCCTTAGTAACATCTCAGTCTCAGTTTAACATGGTGTACAGAACTTTTCCTCCTCTTACATTGATGCATCGCCTTCTATGTAGTCTGTGTTCAGAGTAGATAACTATGATTCTAATGGATCTAAATTGATTGAGGTTAGCCTGGTATGCAGATATGGCGAAGCTGTCAATAGACATTTCAGTAACACTTCTTCCTTGGCAGGACCTGCTTCATCCCATCCTGAAACCTCTATCTTTGTTGACATGGCTACTGACAAGTCAATCTTAGGACATAAAGTTTTCTCATCCACAGTCATTGACACACTTTTGAAGGCAAGATTAGCTTCCTCTAGTAATTTATACTATAGATGGTAGATACTTCAAGAGATGGTGTTCATCACATGAATGTTCTGCCACTGACTTTCCATACCCAATATATGGAGCCTTTTACAATCAGGGTTGGAAAAAAGATTACTGGTTGTACCCTTAAGGGGCAAGTATAATCTTATGCTTCCTTGTTTTCAAACACCAGATGATGAAGATGACTCTGTCAAGACTCCTTTTCAAGGGGCTATCTATACTTTGTCCCCTTATTTTCTCTATACCTACAAAGGCATGAAATCTTAATATATCTGAACTATTAGATTTGGTTCCACTTATCTACTTTTCTAAAAAAAAGTAACCTTTCTTGATTGCCATATCATCTGTAAGAAGAGTAAGAACCTCACTTAAAGGAACATGGAAAATGGCCCAAAGATAAACATCTATATAAAAATGCTGGATGGTGGGAGAAGGTCACTTATATATCTGGCTTGTTTTTTTCCTATTTTAATGGAAGGAAGAGGAAAAAAGTGGTGACAGGCTCTGTCACCCCTGATACTAAACCTGTCCCCCTTGGGTTTTATTTTAACCAAGAGAAGAAAACCACAAGCTTGGAGGAAGTTTTACTATGTTCGTGTGTATAAATGACCCCTCCTCTTATTAGTCAACATGTTTATATGGATTTTTAATATTACACAATTTTGCGATAGTGCTCCTTTAATGTTTTTCATATAGACACATTGGTAATTAGATTACTTGTAGAAATGATACTTAAGGTTGTTACACCTTTTCACATAAATTAAGAGATTATATTCATTCTCTTTGTTCAAATCCTTATTAGAGATGAGCGAACTTTTGAAAAATTCGATTCGGCCGATTCGCCAAATTTTCCGGAAAAATGCGCTTTGGTCCAAATTTATTTGCGATGAATCGCTATTAAAAATGGCTATTTCTGGTCTTCCGAGAGCCTCCATAGGGTAGCAGAACAATTTGCCTGGCTGTAACATGCATAGGATGCATGCTGGGCTAGTGAAATAATATTGTAAAGAAGTATGACATGCAGATCAGAGGCGTCACTATTAGATTCGCTGTTGCAGAGCGGCACAATTAGAGAGCCTTGAGGTGGCATCAGCATGATGAGCCCATATATTGCCTGAAAAACACAACCTGAATTTGGCAGCAGCATAGGGAGCCCATATATTGCCTGAAAAACACATTGGAGTTGTCAGAAGCATTAGGAGCCAATATATTGCCTGAAAAACACACCCTGGAGTTGGCAGCAGCATTTGGAGCCCAAATATTGCATATTGACATATGTAGGGTGGAATTCCAACGGGTGGAAACGCTTCACCTTCTGTCTACACATCTTGCATGTGGCCAGGTTACCCTCCTGCGGATGCTTGATGAAAAAGTGCCACACTGCCGAGTAGCTAATTTTCCCACCAACAGTCTGCACTAATTCACTGCTACTGCTGTCAACTCCAGGAACCCCTGCTCCACTACCTCCCGGGAAGGCAGCCTGCCGTGCAGCAGGTGGTCTACCCCGCCCCCAGCCACGTGTGGCTCCAGACATCCCAATTCTGCAACCATGCTGACTGCCAACCCTACTACCACCTTGCTGCCTCAGCTGCTGACTCTGGGGCAACCTGGGACCCTCTTCTCCTGATGATGATGAAGCCCTTTCTGCACCGGGCTCCCCAGTGCGATCAGCTTCATCATCATCATCATCATCATCGAGTTGTGTCTGCACGTCACTGATGTCCTCCTCGGTTTCCACAACACAGCGTGTGCTGCAGGAGACGGAATGCTCACCACACCACCTCCCACGCCACTCTCCTCCTCAGTGTTTGTCTGCCTAGCGAAAGAAGCAGCGGATGACTCCTCCATTTCTTGGCTGGGCAGTAGCTGCTGACTGTCCTCTAACACATCGTCCTCACTGAATAGTGAAGCTGAACCGAAAGCATAAGATACATCGGCTGGAGGGGGGCGTAGGACAGAGGCAATGGAAGGACAGGGGCTGCTTCCGGGCCATGCCAACTCAGGGTTGTGTCCGAGGAACCTACCGACTGTTGACTGGGGGGGTCAGATGTCACTTGTGATGAGGTGGATGACCACGTTAACCAATCGATAACGGCAGATGCGTTGCTGGTCGAGACACGACCGCTAGCAGATACCAGGACATCAGGCCTCTCACCGCGACTCCTGCTGCCACTTGCCCCTAGTCTGCTGTGACCTCTGCCTGATGAATCTAGGCCTCTCTTCGGTGCACATCCTGGCACATCTCTGCCTGACATTTTTGCTGCGTTTAGGAGGGGAAAACAATACACTACACTACACCTTTGGGGCAGGAGATAGACCACTGGACATATATTATTGGCGGTAACTCATTGCTCAGTTGTTATGATGTGATTATCATGTTCTAATATTTTTATATACCTCGCTCCCATATATCTTTATGCACAATCTTTGACTTATAGCATTACTCAGGAAAATGAAATTTTGCACTTAGCACTTTCTTTGTATATTTGTTATTTGTATATTAATTGTAGAATATTAATTGATGTTATAGATTAATAATAAGTTACCCAGCACTTTGCACTTTATTTGAATCACGGATTCTAGGTTTGTTTATTGTTTGCGAATACCCTGTAGTAGGAATTATTTTTGGGCAGTCAACACATGTAGTGTAGGGGGGCAGTAGAGGTTTGTTTTGCTGTTATATTGCAATAGCTGCTTAAGATATATTTTGAACAGCCATGAATAGCCTTTTGGTGGTAGATCCTTCTAGTACCAGCTAGGGGCAGAAGCCCATTTCGTTTATTGCCTTTGTAGGAGCAGATATAGTATTATTGTGAGCAAGTTTACTGCATATCTGAATCTACTGGATGATTTTTGATGAAATTATGTGAATTCAATTGTGATTATACTCTTAAAAGATAAGTGGTAGGTAGCACTGACAATGGCACCCGGTGAAAAGCAATGGGTGCTTTAAACTTGAAAACTAGACTTTGTTTTAAAAAAGTAAGTCGGCCGGTACTCTTAAAAGATAAGTGGTAGCACTGACAATGGCCCCCGGTGAAAGGCAATGGGTGCTTTAAACTTGAAAACTTGAAACCAGTTAGCATACAGGTACTCTTCAAATTGTTATGCTAGTATTTGGCATACCCTTGCTGTATCTATCTATCTATCTATCTATCTATCTCTGTCTATCTATCTGTCTGTCTATCTGTCCCTCGCTTTCTCTCTCTGCCTGATCTGCTCTGGCCGCAATAAATGGCTTGATGCAGAGCCTCCCCGTTCAGCTCCCCCGTGCGTTTTCCCGTTGGTTTTGGCCTTTGATCGGCTCAGGTGTGCGCTCAGCCGCCTTTCCGATTGTCGGCTCGCACGAGGCTGTTTCCCGGCAAAACGGACGCCTCGTTCATTGTTCCGTTTTTTTCAGTGATGCAGAGCCTTGTTTTCCGATTGAAATCAGCCTAATGAAACGGGGCCGCCGAGCCTTCACTTACGGCAAGTCAGAGCAGCCGTATTTGCACTCGGGCAATAATATGCAGTCCTCTGTTGGAGCACATCAGCGGCGCCAGCTCCGCGGTCTTGTCCTGCTGAGTATGGCAGAAACCAGGCTGCACCTATTTGAGCTCACCCGCCTTACTGGGTATGTGTATGAAACTTGTATTGGTTGCCCACCCTGTCTTTTATTTTTTTTCCCTTAACACACTATTTGGTAATTTTTTTGTTAGTATATTGTTAGCCAAATTTTTTAACTTTAAATTAAATTAAATGGGTTAAGTGATAGAACCCTATTGCGTCATGTTCTTGCCCTCTTATGTAAGTAGTATTCCCCAGACTTTTTTAATGAGTGTACAGGTTGGATGTGCGTGTAGGCTCATTACAAATGTCCTTTACTCCAACCCTACCCTGCTCAGCTATTTGTCCCTCTTTTCTATTGTTGCAATGCACACCTTTTTTTATTTTTATTTTGTTTTTGTTTTTTTTTTAAACAGAAGACGCTGGCTATCCTTTGCTCCCCTGGCTGCTGACCCCAATCCTGCACCCATCTTCACAGGCAGAGGAGCCCTACAATACTGCCCCCAGGAGGACTCGCTCTGTGGTGGAGCGAGCCTTTGGTCTCTTGAAGATGAGGTTCCGTTGTCTTGATCAGACTGGTGGGGCACTACAATATACACCTGCAAAGGTCATTAAACTAATCATGGCTTGTTCCGCTTTAAGAGAGGGAGTCTGCCATTTCTGAGTAAAGTCTGAGTAAAAAGGGTTTCACACAGTGGGGCATCCCGATCTGGGATTTCCAGGGGGAAGACCAGTGGCCGCTCTGGGTTTTGTTCTGCTTTATGTGAGGGAACCTGTGTTACTTTAATAATAATGTAAAGGAGGTGGGTTATTCCATCCTAACCTGATTTGGTCATGATGTTTTAAAGCAGACCAAAACCCATGTAACCCAGCCCTTGGGAGTGTGAAGAAATCCAGGGCTGGGTTACAGGCATCATGTCTCTGGGGCATTCCAATTTGGGATGTCCTGCACGTCACTGCGGGGGAACGTCAGAGCTATACCAGGAGCTATGCCATCTTTACACAGGAGCAGGACAACATCATCATGGATGTGAGTATGCGAGCGTGCGTTTATGTGCGCGCACACATTCCTTATAATAAAAAAAAAAACAAAGTGCAAGAATAGTCTGAAACAACTTAGTTTGTCACGTTACATACCAGCCCACCTTAGTTTAACACATGTACGCCGCTACAAACTAGCCTACATGCAGATAGCAGAACTAGGGCAATGTGAGGCAGCAAGAGGTTAATAAAGTGACTTTAGTTAGGCCCGGAAACTTGTTAATGTATTTTGTGGATTAATGGTGGGTCCTTGTATCTTTTTTTAACAGATGATGCTGCGGAATCGTTTTTTAAGAGTTTGGGCTTTTCATTAAATCACGCTGAAGGTCCGGTTTAAAAAGGGCCCCAAAAAAAACACGCCCAACCAAACCATAAAAACAATGCTAAACTAATGTTGTTTATCATTCACAGATACTAGAAAACCACAGGCACAAGACCCCGAGGCCTAATGTTTTTTATTTTGCATTATAATTTTAATAGTTTTTTAGTTTTGCCAAAAAATAAATAAAAAAGAAAAATCCAAATCCAAAAAAAAATAAAAACAACGTTTGAATTAAAAACAAATAAAAAGATTTTGTGTGTTGTCTTTCCTGCAAATGTACAATCACACAACATCATCACACATTTACATGACACCAAAGGTTTAGATATGGGACAATAAATCAAAAACAATCAGAAAGAATTAAGGTGTGCATTAATGGCAAGGAAAAAGGAAAACAAAGGAGATTAAGGTATGCATTAATGGCAAGGAAAAAGGAACAACAAAAACTTAACAGAAATATATATATATGTGTCAAATTGGCAGTGGTTGCCATATGTATATTCCAATGGAGGTTTAGGGATGTGCGCTTGCGTGTAGCCAGATTGGCAACTGAAGAGCCATGGAGATGTAAGTATACTTGCTCAAACCACCAAAATGGAAGGTCAAATACGTCGGAAACCAAGCAGGTACGTTCAAAAAGCAAGGAAAAATCAGGGAAAAACGGGCCGCCCGTGTGAACGGGAACGGGAGCCCCGATCAAATTGAAGGCACCCGAGAGAGCAAAAAAAGCTTTCCGAGTGAAGTCAAATTGTCGGATCAGTTAGGGAGCCATTCCGACGGAGGCTCTGCATCACATTTGAGCCACGATTCAAACGGGAGCCCCGGACAATCGGAGGGTTTTAAGGTCAGTTCAGAGGAGGCTCTGCATCAGGCCAAAAGTGTCCGAATGCGCTTCCGCAAAAAATGGCCGCCGCTTATATAGGTCTGTGACATCATCAGGAAGCCTGGCTGCCGATAGGTAGCATGTGACGCCTACCCAGGATTCCTTGCCTCATGGGACATGTCCTGACATGTGGATCCACCATTTCAGATGGGCTGGATAGTAGGAAATGGAGTTTTAAGGAAGCGATTCAAGCGATTGAATCGCGTCGATATTCGGAATCGTTACGAATCAAATTTTTCCTGAAATTCGTAACGAATTCGGGTTCGTCAGATTCGATTCACTCATCTCAGGCAAACTGCAAAAACATTGCAGTTGAAAATTGCAGTTCAACTACAAAACACACCTGAATTGCAACTGCATCTGCAACTGCATATTGTTTATTTCTAGGCCTCTATCCACAAAACGTAGCCTTCTTGACACAACAAATTCGGACATTAGGGTTGATTCAGAGACACATACGCATGTACTTTTGCATGTGTCTATGTATTATTTGTGAATTTTTGGCTTGTTTTTTGGTTGTTACGTTACTTTTTTCATGCGTAAATGCGTTTATGTTAACGCGTATATGCGCATTCGATGGATGGATTGAAATCGGATATTTTGCATTATTTCTGATAAGTTACGTTATTGGTATGGGCTTGCGTCTGATTCGCAGACCTGATTGCCGATGGACCTCCGTCCTATATTACTGTTTCATTACCGCTCCACTTACGGTACCATTCTGGACTCGGCATTCCTGTTGAAAAAGTTTTGCGGCTATGTGGAGGAGTATGAGCGCCTTAAGCTCAATGGCATAACCTGCATCAGCATGGCCGAGGCCAGATTGCACCGGAGACGCATGAACATCGATCGCATGCATGACGTTGAGCTGTTCGAGCAGACCCGACTCAATCGCGTTTCCCTCCATAAATTGTATAGTGAGCTGCGGCCATGGTTAGCCCGCACCACAAGGAAGGGGCAAGCAATTTCAGGTATGACCAAGATGCTTGGCTACCTGCAATTTTTGGCGAACAGCTCGTTCCAGAGGCTGGGTGCCCTCTCCGTGGGGTTGTCCCAGCCTACGCTGAGCCGCGCGCTATCCAAGTTTCTGGATGGCATGGCTACCCTTTGTCCCCAATATATTTCCTTTCCGGACGACATGGTAGCCTGGAACGCGATTACGTTGGGATTTTATAATATTGCCGACATTCCCAACGTCATGGGTGCGATCGATTGCACCAACGTTGCCTTGGTCCCACCCACAGCAGATGAGTACATCTATAGGTAAGTTAATTATGTCATTTTTTATATTGGTTACATAAACTTAATTTTAACTATCTATTTATCCCTCCTTCTCAAGTATCCCATTAAACCAGTTTAGAATGCATACCTTAATCCCTCCTTCTCAAGTATCCCTTTGAAACAGTTTAGAATGCATACCTTAATCCCTCCTTCTCAAGTATCCCTTTGAAACTGTTTAGAATGCTGACCTTAATCAATACTTTTAATGTAGGCCTTATAAAAGCATTTTAATGCTGACCTTAATTAGTCCTTAGCATGTTGCTGAACATACAAGCAGTGGTTGGTCCGGACATGCGATTCCTCAGTGTCCTTGCAGGGTATCCATGTATATATTGAAGATCTCTGGCTTATATAGTCGTTTTGAGTCTGGCGAATTATCTGGTGGATGGCTCCTGGGTAAGTTTGGACAAATTCCATAATTTCCTTTTCACTGTATGCCTATGAATATAGTTGATGACCCATGTCTTAACCTATGGCTGTTTTTAGCCCTTGATTACTGGATATCCGCTCATGCCATGGCTCCTGAGGCCCGTTCTTCGCCTGCAGAATGCGGCCCAGGAGTCCTATAATCGGGCCCACTGCAAGACCCGGGCCAAAGTGGAGAGGGCCTTCGGCCTGTTGAAGTCAAGGTTTCATTGTTTGGACCATACAGGGGAGGCACTGCAGTATGACCCCAACAAGGTTATAAAAATAATATTAGCATGCTGCGTGCTCCATAACTTTGCCCTGAGGCAGCGTGTCCCCCGTTATGTGGATATGCCACACTTTCCACCCAGGCAGGAGCCTGATGAGATTTATGATTGCACCCCGAGTGCCTCTGGGCAATCTGTCCGTGGCCATATTATAGATTTTTTTTTCTTAAGATTTGTTTCGTTTGTTTATGTTTTTGTCAGATTTGTATATTTGTTGCCTATGTGAAGCAATTTTTTATTTGCTTAGGACTGTTGTAATGACTTAATTACAAATCATTTTACACCTGATTTGCGCGTAATGCAGTTTATTTTCTCATGTTTGTCATTACAAACTTCATTAATGTAAAAACCACCCAAACATAAATGCATCAACTTAGGCAAGTACAGCTAAAGTACCATTCCATACATTTTTTGGAAGTATGTTACATTTTTTGGTAAGGGCACTCACAGACATCCATTTTCAAACATAACTATACATTGGGCCAGACTCCTAGCCCATAACAATTGTCCATATCCAGGAGTTCTAAGCTAACTTACTCCAGGCCAAAGTTTACCCGCCCACCAACATCAAGATCCATAGGGAGCATGACTTTCAAGGGGAATAGTCGGGCAGGGATACATAGGACCACATACACACCCTCTCCTGCTTGTTATTTTGCCAGCCTATGACAGTCAGCCCCATGCCAGTCCAGTCCAATATTTTCCATGGCCAAATGGTGATGTATTTCAGCCAAGAATGTCCCCCAATATTGCCAACAAACAGGATGAGGCAGCCAGCATTTCCTTAGGCCCAAGTCTGCTGCGTGGGAGCTTGAGCATGCGCTTGACTGAGGCTTAAACTCAGCCATTGGCTAGTGGGGTATGTGAGCACTATAATGAGCTTTATGGGTGAATTCCAAAAGAAACCAGCAAAGGCATAAACCACCCAATCTTGGTTGCGCTCACCACACAGATAAATATATTAATATTGATGTTGCCCATAATAATGTTGTGGTGGCCCTTGGAGGTGGGCCAAGACCTGGGCATGTGTGGCATTCATAATCTGCCACTGCTCCAGCATCTGTCTGTTGCTAGTTCGAAATTCATCTAGCATGGCAGTGAAGTTGGTATTTAAGGTGGCCATGTGTTCTGCCATCTGGCTGTTGCTCGTCCTAAATTCTGTCAGCATGGTGGTGAAGTTAATATTGAGGTTCTTTAATTCTGATCTGTGGTTCTTTGAGTCACCTGCCTAAAGTAATGCCTATCATGGCGCCATGCTGACTCCAGGATCGGCACATGCCTCCCCTGGACAACTGGTCGATGTTGCTAACTGCGTCTTCCAATTCCCCGGGTTTGAGCGCCTGCAGATGCTGGAGGTCCAGGGCAAGCGAACAGTACCAGATGTACTAGGCAAAACCTCTGCAGCAGAGCTAGCACTGGGGACTGTAGGCTCAGTGTCAGCCTGCTACCCACAATGGGCTGGCAGTATGCATCCAGCTTCACTCTGCTGCAGAGGATTTGGTGCAGTAGGATGCTGGGGCAGTGGCAGATTAGGTTCCAGGGGGGTCATTTCAGAAGGTCCAATCCGGCTGGCATCCTCCTCCTCCATATGCTGGATTACATCCATTAGTGGGGGAGTCTGTTGGGACATGTTAAAAACTGTGTCAGATTTTTGGAGAAATATTTTTTTACCAATTCGTCATGTGCATTAACATGTATCACCAGTTACAGCAAAGTACACTTACCCTATATATCTGGTCCTGTGTCCTAGGCAGCAGGGAAGTAGATGGCGTGCTCAAACTAGAGGAGGCTTCCACACTTCCAGAGGCATGATGCTGAGCTGGGATTAAAATTAAAAGGCACGTAAACACACAAACATCCCTTTATGAGCCTGAACACACAGGGCCAAGCAGGAATGTCAACTCCCCCAATGGTTAAAGTGGACCTTCCAAATGAATCTGAGTCTATCTTATATGTATAACTCACCCTGTACCTACAGATTGCTCACCTTAAAAAATAAAAACATGCATGTACTGCATGTTAGGAGGCTTTACACATCCAAAATTGTGCCTTAGGGGCCAACAGTCAGCTTGCAAATAGCTTTTGGCTTCTGAGTATGCTGCTGTGCATTCTTGCAATGTTGACCTTTCCATGACCCCAGCTCAAGTTTGTCGGACCAAAGCACAGCTAGAACCCAAGTGGTCGAAAGACTAACAAGTAAATGTTCCAAAATTTTCACATTATTCACATCATATGCAGTGCTTTGGTAAGCTAAATTGTTTTATATTTTCCTAAAATAATGGTGAAGGTCGTGTATAGACTGAAAACCTTTCTAAGGACCATTAACTACTGCACCCTGGGAGAGTGTCCATCATTAACCCCATTCCTCAGCCATTCAACACCTGCCTACAACAGTAACCTCCCCTCAAAGCCACTCCCTAGGGGCCTGTGTTGATATCTGCGTGTGAGCCTCATTTCAAATGTTTCAAATAGCCCTAATTAAAACAATCATTACTAACCTGCTGAAATGTCCTGGGTTTCCGTGTCGTGTGTGCCAGAGAGGCTCTGTAATGCTGCGGGGTGGATCAAAGCCAGGACCATTTCCTCTGCTCTGGTGTATTGCAATTTTGTGGAGAAGCCCCCGCCTGTTTGCAACCTGAAAAGAAGACAAGCAACATTATTTTTCATTATGGTCACTACAACAAGCTGCAAAATGCAAACATCAAATATGTACCCGTGATTCCGCCGTTTATTCTGCTTCTTCCTTACTGCATATTTGAGGTCAGATATTTTTCGATGGATCTGCTCAACATCTTTCCTCTCGTCCCCTGCTGCATTCACCTGTCTGGTGAGGTCTTCCCAGATTTGTTTTTTTCACACTTTGCTAGTAGCTTTGGAATTGTGCCCAAATAGTTCATCATAATGCACTGTTAGCCCACTTGCCAAGGCGAGTGTTTGTGCCTCACCAAACCGCCCGCTCAAGTGGCCTCGCCGCAAGGTTCTGCCTAATGGTTGTTGTTCTTGCTCTTCTCTGGTTGTTGACAATTCAGGGAACATTCTTGGCTGAGTGTGTGGTGAAGAATAGGCCGTCACGTCACTGGAAAAAGAATGGACTGGGCTGGCATTAGGACTGGGAGTCATTGGCTAGCTGGCCACAGAAATTGCAGCCGTGGATGTGGCATAGGACTCACTGGTTTCCCCGTGTTCTGCTAGCAAATGTGGGCGAACAGGAGAGGGAGTGCTTGGGGGGCTAGGGCTTCTCGCCCTCTGCTTCCATTTCCCATTGGAAGTCGTGCTCCCTTGCTCTTTGGATGTGCTTGGCCGGGAGCCTTCTTCCTGGGGGAAGTTTCTTTACTTTTCCTGGTGCTGGAAGATTTGGATGGGCCAGGAGTTGTGGCCAATGTAGCCTTGTGGTGGCCACTTTTGCTCTGCGGTTCCGGCACCTTTGAACTTTGTGGGGCCGAGTGCTTGGTCTTGAGGATGTGTCCTCATGCCGCTCCGGCCTTTTTGTCTTGTGCTCCTTGGCTGGTGGTTGTTTGGTGCTACTTTTCTTTGGTGCCATGATGACAGCCACAAAGAGAATGAGCTGTGTGTCCATTACCCTTTAAATACTAATGATTGGGTATGACGCTTACGCGTACGCGTGTGTCCGGCCGTGCGCATCCCGGAAACCGCTGGGGCACGACCTATTTGCTGCGGACTAGAAGAAAGATGGCGCCCACGATCTTCACCCGCCAACAACAAGATATCATTATGCTCGTAAGTGTATTGTAAGGACGTTGATTTGACATCTAAATGCATGCATATGCCTTAAGGAAGCGCGGGAAGAAACATTTGTTTTTAAAATTAATTTAAACTCCGTGCCAAAAAGAAGTTAGTGCGCACATGTGCGAACCAACTCACTCGCATCTAGAAGGATAGGTTAAGGCTAGAAATGTGATGGGGAATGTCATTTAGTCAAGTGATCTAATTGTGACTGAGATTTGTATGCTGTTTGATCTAACAACTATTTAGATTTTTGTGTTTTTGAGACCATGATGGAGCGCAGGCAACGACTTTGAGAAGAGGAAGCTGGCCCTGGAGATCGTGGCCAGGATTGACCAGGACACGGACACCACCTTCACATTCACGCAGATCATGTAGCACTGGTCGGACCTCAAGCGACGGCACAAGCTCCGGGTGCGGCAATTTTTTGTGACCCATTTCCCAAGTAAGTAAATACCGATTGCATGCTAGATGTAACAAACACAGAAGGTAGGCCTTTATTTATAAATGCTTTTCTTTTCTAGTGTCTGAAATGGAGTATCGTATTCGACCCACCCGGAAGCGCATGATTCTGCACCAGCAAGTGAAGGTGGTGCATCTCCAGGGCCAACTTCCTACCCCTCCTCTGCAGCTGGCTCAGACCAGCCACTCGACCCCTCTACAGAGGAGGGGCCTCACCGCATGGGCAGGCAGTCGTACCAAACAACTCAGCCAGTACCCTCCAGTATGTGACTTTGATTTTACCACACACAGGTACATGCTATTTAAACAAAAACTGATTTCCCTATTCTGTTTTTATAGATAAATATGTAGCGGGTGAAGGATCGGGAGCTGAGAGGGCAGCAGTTACAGCCCTGGAGGAACATGGAGAAGGTGGGTGATGTCACACACACATTCTAAGTGTAATTTGGTTACTGTTCAATCAGATATTAGAAGTGAGCCTATTTTAAATGTCTCTACAGCCTCACATTCCCAGCAGTGGCAGGCCCCATAGCGTAGGATGGTCCCCGAAGCTGAGGTCGCCCACCAGCCAAGTAAGTTGTAATTTAAATATTTGGAGTATGTGGAAAATGACATAATCCGCAATAAACCTAAATCCCTAGCCAAGTTAATTAGCATAATGACATATGGCCTCATTCATTAATGAATTCCTTAGCATAATAACATATCGCCTCATCCATTAATGAATTCATTAGAATTATGACATATGGCCTCATAATTTATATTAAAAACTAATAATCATTCCATCCACAGCTGTGCAACATGTATTTGCAGAACAATCATTTTCTTCTCTTTTTTTTACAGACACCACACAGGCGAGATTAGCACAACTCACAGCGAAGGTGTTTCGGCTGGAGCTCAGAGCTTCGATGGGGACCACAGATGAAGAATAATTCTCTGGGGCCTGCCATGGCTTTGTAAATAGTTTTTAAAAATTTTAAATCTTTACACATTTTACATTTTTTTAAAAAATAAAAATGTTTATAAAGGAAAAAATTTTTTTGTTAAATTTTAACATTAAAAAATAAAAAAGTTCAAAAAATTGCAAAGATAATTAGCATTTGATAATTAACCAAACAAAAGAAAAAACTGGTCTCTGTATTATTTTATGTGAAAGAAAAATTCCTGGTTGGTTACAGGAAAACGTTGGAAGAACTAAAAAGAAAAGAGCGCAAAGTGAGGAAAAAAGAAACTGCGAAGGAATTGAGGTAAGCATTAAGTGCGCAAAGTGAAGAATATACAAAGCGAGAAGGAATTGAGGTAAGCATTAAGGGCGCAAAGTGAAGAAAAATGAAACCGCGAAGGAATTGAGGTAAGCATTAAGTGCGCAAAGTGAAGAATGTACAAAGCGTGAAGGAATTGAGATAAGCATTAAGTGCGCAAAGTGAAGAAAAATGAAACCGCAAAGGAATTGAGGTAAGCATTAAGTGCGCAAAGTGAAGAATATACAAAGCGTGAAGGAATTGAGGTAAGCAATAAGTGTGCAAAGTGAAGAATATACAAAGCGTGAAGGAACTGATGTAAGCATTAAGTGCGCAAAGTGAAGAAAAATGAAACCACAAAGGAATTGAGGTAAGCATTAAGTGCGCAAAGTGAAGAATATACAAAGCGCGAGGGAATTGAGGTAAGCATTGTAACAGAAGTGAGTGAGAGAAAAGTTGAGACGGGCACATGAATGAGTTAATTTAGGTGTGTAAGTTCGGACAGATTTCTGTCTGGACGTTTATTTTTAGAAAACGGCATTCAGAATCTATTGGGAAACTTAAACATTTCGTTAGAGGCGACGTTGGAAAAATGAAAAAAACGGAAGCCTACGTTGTTTCCTGAGTAACGTAAAAACGAAAGCTGAAAAATGACATTCTCACTGACCTACGCAGCGACGAACACTTAAGGCTCCCGATGCCTGCTTAGAATCACGCGTACACACATACGCCAGCGGAAGCAAAACGAAAAAAAAAGTAGATCGACTCAAAAACGAAAAACATTTTATGTCTCTCTGAATCTAACCTTATGTGTGTAATGTATGTTTCAGGTCCAGTAAATTAGATCGGCGGAGAACTCAAAAAGGTACAAGAACAAGTGAGCAGAGTTACACTCTAGGAACAGGTGAGCAGAGACACAGGCTGGGGCAGGGGCATAACTTGAGGGGGTGCAATTGCACCAGGGCGCAGAAGGTCAGGGGGCCCTATCAATGTTGCTCTTCCACTTAATTTATCATATTTTCTGCTAACTTGGCATCATTTAGAAAAAGGAAGCAGCATATATCTCTGTTGTTTCAGCATTTAGTTGTCTAGCTGCCTCAATTTGACTTAAAAGACAGACAAAAGTTTACTGTCTGAGTGGTGAAAAGTGCTCCCTTTAATGTCCCCACCAGGGCCTCGTCACCATTTAGTCACACCACTAGGCTGGAGAGAGCATAACCAACTCATGTATTAACCCTTTTGTTGCCAAGCACGTAACACCTACGTGCTGGCTTGTCTGGGCCTTAAGTGCCAAGCACGTAGGTGTTACGTGCTCGAATTTCCCCCGCTGCTAGTTAAAAAAATAAAAATGAAAAATACTCACTTGACCCCTCGTTGGATCCGGCCGGGTCTCCTCTTTAATTTGGTGCCATCCAATCCCCCGTGGGGGCTCGGATGGCTCCAGGAGAGCCCCCGGAATAGGCCGCCCCCCGCTTCGGCAGCAGCAGCTGCTAACTGTAAAAAAATAAATAAATAAAAATGACATTTACTTACCTGCATTCGCGCTGCCTCCTGCCGGGTCTTCTCTTCACTGGGGGGGGGGGCCTCCGATCACCCCCCCAGCCTCTTCCGTGGCGAGGAGAGGGCAGAAAATGCGATTGCGACTGCTAGCCCCGCCTCCTGGGGGCGGGGCCAGGTGACTTTTGATGTCACCAGCAGCCGGCTTCTTACCTCCAGCACCCAAGACTCTGAATCAGTCTGCTCGGTGCTTGGAGCAGAGAGCAGAGGAGGAGGAGAGGGCTGTGATCGCCCCCTCCCCAGGCTCTCTCTTCCAAACACGTGAGCAGACTGTCAGCGGAGATCGCCGGGGGACACAGGATCGGAGGTGAGTAAAGTAAAAAAAAAAATAATAAAGATCATTTTTTTTATTTATGTGTCTGTGTTTTTTTTATTCAATATTTAACCTCTTGTGAACTGGTAAGGGGTCCATGAGACCGGGAGGGGGGACCCTATGTCATTTTTTTTTAATTAACCCTTTATGTTCTGTCATCCAGCAGCTATAAAAGGCTTCCAGCAGGTGAGCAGAAGCCAGTGATCGCCGAGGGACACAGTGCTCCAGGATGGATGGGAGGTGAGTATTAAAAAAAAAAAAAAAAAAAAAATTAATAAAATAATTTTTTCTTTTTGCGTGTGTGGTTTTTTTTTACATTTAACCCCTTGTGAACTGGTAAGGGGTCCATGACCCCTATACCAGTTCACAAGGCTGGGGGAGGTGGCAAGTGACCTGTGACTAGCGGGTGACTTGCCATTAACCCCTGAGTCCCCCAAATTACCTGCCTCCCCAAAGCCCAGGGGGGGGCAGAAGAGCCCGGGCCCACGGGCTATGCGGGCTTGTAGCCTGCAGGGCCAGGGGCCACAAAAGTTGGCCCCTGTGCTCTGTTTCTACAAGCCCTGCATAGCTGGTCCCGGGCTGGTTACTTTGGGTAAGGGGGACCCCATGTCAATTTTTTTTTGGATTTTTAAGGGTTTTTAACCCTTAAAAATCCCCCCCAAAAAATGGGGTGGGACCCTATGTCATTTTTTTCTCTCGATTTAACCCTTTGTTGTGTGGATGGTAGTTGTATTTTATTTGCAAATGTTATAAAATGTTATAAAGTACTTGTTTCAGTTAGGGGGGTCTCCTGGGCAGGAACGGGGGGCTACCGATAAATATGTGGTACCGTTCTAATTGGTAGAAATGGGGCTTTCACATGCAATATGCTTTTCCTTAATAAAATACATTTTTTATTTAAAATAAAGGAGTCAATTTTCTAAAAATGTTTTTATTTATTTATTAATTTTACTTAATAATATTGTAAAAAACAAAATAAAATTTACAAACAAGACATTTCATGTTAAAGCCTAAACTCTGCTGCAAAAAAATATAAATATAATTTTCCTGAAAATTCCAGCAAAAATGGCGCAAAACATGGCGCAAAATGGGGAAAAATGACCTGTCAACAGAGGGTGACAAAATCTCAAGTAGGCTGGTAATTAAAAGGGTTAAAAGTAGCTATGCATGTTGGGTATTGTTCTGTTCGGTTGTTTTTTCTGGTTTGCATATTTATATTTTAGGAAAAGGTGTTTTTTATTCAGCTTTTTTATACATTTTTTAGGGAAACCCTGCACAACCAAAGAATTCTTTGAGGGATTAATTCCAGAAAGATGAGCCCACTACAACAAGCTGGGTACGCTTAGAAAGCTTAACATGTGTACTTTCAGGGAATTTATGGTTTATGGGGGATATTCCAAATGTAAAGGGTTGTTTTGGTTGAAACAAACTCTGTCTGCAGAGCTGAAATTTTCAAGTAAAATTACCGTTACGCACATGCTTTACTTCGGGGTGTTTGGCAACTCTTCCCTTGACAGTAGCTATGCATGTTGGGTGTTGTTCTGTTCGGGGTTGTTGCTTTTTCAGATTAAACTTGTTTTTTCTTGTTTGTATATAGTTTTTTTAGGAAAATGTGGCCTTGATTCTGCTTTTTTATCCTTTTTTTAGGGAAACTCTTTGCAACCAAAGAATACATTGAGGAATTACTTCCAGAAAACTATGGGCACATCAACACGCCTGGTACACCTAGAAAGCTTGAGGTGTGTACTTCCAGAGAATATATAGTTTGTTGGGGGTATTTCAAATGTAAAGGGTTGTTTTTCTGGTAAAACTGCAAGGTGCACATATTGCATAGCATAGTTGTATTTTATCTGAAAATCCCCTAAAGCGCTATTTCAGTTTGGGGGAGTCTTCTGGGCAGGAAAGGGTGTCTACCTATACATATGTGGTATCGCTGTAACTGGGAGAAATTGGGATTTCACACGCAATAAGATTTTATTGACAAACTTACATTTTTTATTACAAAAAAACACTACAAATTGTAAAAAAATATTTGTTTTTAATTTGTTTTTCAAATATTTCACCCAAAAATATTGAGAATACACCTAAAAATTACAAACAAGACATTTCATGTTAAAGCCCAGACTCTGCTGAAAAAAACAATATATCATTTTCCTGGAAAATCCCTAGAAATCCTTTCAAAAATCACAGTTGAACATGTGTAGCGCAAAATAGTGAAACATGGTCTGGCAACAGAGGGTGACAAAAGCTGCAGGTAGGCTGGCAGCGAAAGAGTTAAGTCAAGCTCCAGTGGGTGCAGACAAGGTCCCAGTTAGTCCTGTGGTGGTCACTATCTTAGGGAAGCGAAGACAGAGGGCAGCAAAGCAGAAGAACAGCAATTAGTGGATGACGTAAGGCCAGGAATATGGATGGCCTGGGCCCCAGTACAAGGAAATGAAGACTAGGCCTAATAGCAGAACAAAGCAAAAAGGTTACTAGAGGGCTGGAGAGCACATGGACACACCAAAGTGGGACACAATGATACAGCACGATCACAGGGCTACACACGTACCATTATACCATGCAGGGAAGACAGAAGAGGGACCTGAAGACCTTTGAGAGGGAAACCCTACAGCAGGTGACTTAATAGTAATCAATATACAAAAATTACCCACCAGGACCTCTAGAGGAGCTTTCCAGACGTACATACTGTACATTAAGCTTTAAATTACTCATTAGTTTAAAATTAGTCAAATAAATTAATTACCATAATCATCAACAAAGACAAGAGAAAGAGTTAATGTGAACCAAAACCCAGGATTTTGACTATCCTGGGTTTTGGTCCACCTTTGGTCTCCCCGATCGGAGATGCTACGCTGTGTGAAACCCTCCAGGTCGCCAGAATAAACTCACTGCTCCCTGGTCCTACTGCGCATGTGCGGCCTCTCATCCAATCAGCCCTCTCGGATCCGCTCCCACCCCTTTGTCTAAATCTTCGTCTTAGGTGTTCAGAGCGTGCTGGCGACTGCATCCCCGCTACCCTCTAACAGGGAGCGTGCCCACGTTGGACATTCACAAATGACTGGAACGGGTGCAGGCACATGCCCTGCTAAAGGGATAGCGGGAATGTGACCATTGCTCGTGCTTCCGCTGTTAGACAGGGAAAGAAGATCAGCTTCTGGGTGACCTGGGGGGGTTTCATACAGCGGGCTTCTCAATTATGAATGCCCCAGGGGAGGGTATCTAGGAGCCCTGGAATCTTATAGATGCCTGGGACGATCTCTCTGGGTTTTGGACCACTTTAAAGAAAATACCAGTGCAACTATGACACAGATTACACAAAACTCTAAAAATGAGAAGCTGAAACATTGAAACGGATAATGATCTGCAATAAATGGCTTTTGTGCTTGTTTCCTTGATTTACAATAGGAACGTACAGAACGGCTTTACTTATACTGTAATTAAGTGTAGTGAACTTAATCAGAGGCATGAAACACAGTGATTACTGCTCGAATAACATGGTATTGAACAGAAATCAGTTAAATATCTGTATTTATACATTCATCATAGCTCTTCCAGGAAATGTTGAATAAATGAAAACTATGATAGCAATGTGTGTTCTTTTTCACCAGGGATTGTTTCCCCTTTTAAAAGTCTTTAATGTCTTACTTTGCTACACCCTTGTTTGATGCACCGGTGCATCATGCGCAATCCACACAGACAAGATAGGGGAAATGCCATACTGCCTATGGGAATGGGATAGGGGGAATGCTCCCCTGCCTATGATAAGTGGGGAATGCCACACTGCCTATGGAAATGGGAGGGGGGAATGCCACACTGCATATGAGTAATGTGATGGGGGAATGCCACACTGCCTATGGAAATAGGAGAATGGGATGGGGGGATACCACACTGCCTATAGGAATGGGATGGGGGAATACCACACTCCCTATGTGAATGGGATGTGGGATTGTCATACTGCCTATGGGGAATGGGGTCGGGGAATGCCACACTGACTATGGGAATGGGATTGGGGAATGCCACACTGCCTATGGGGAATGGGATGGGGGAATGCCACACTGCCCATGGGGAGTAGTGGGGAGAATGCCACTCTGCCTGTAAATGGGGGATTCTGCACATTGCCTACTTTTTGGTTCCTGGGGGGGGGGGGTGTTTAGCACAACATTTGGTTCAGGATATTTTTTTTCTTAGTTTCCTCCTCCAAATCTTAGGCGCATCTTAAGGGCAAGGTGCGTCTTATAAGATGAAACATATGTTACCTTCCATGAATATATTTTTTAACGCTGGTAAATTTCCCCATGATTAAGAGAATACTTTTCTAGCCAAAACATGCTTTCTCAATTCGTAATATTTCTTCTCAGCTCAAATGTTTACCTTTATAAAATACCAGCTTAGCCTAAATAAATACCAGCTTAGTTGCTAACACAACCCCACATGTTTTCCCAAAGCTTAGGGGCTCCCTTACCCAAATTGCCTTAATTCATACAAGAGAACAGATTATAATCCTGGGACAATATGGAGAGTGACTGGTTGCTGTCTACATGACCTTTGCTGAAATACAACCTTGGTCTATGTATTTCTTCTGCTGTCTTATTGGACATCTTTGCAGGTTTTAATTAAATGACATGTTGGCCCAATATATGGCAACTTGACATGTTAAAAAGGTGAAGCAAAGGGGATGTCCTAATGGTGTGTTTCCATTACCAGAACCTCTAATGGTATTTTATATGAAGTCATAAGTACTGTAAGGAATCTAATTTCGTTTGGCGCCAGGGAGCGCAGATGAAATCTTGTACTGAAATTGCTTTTGATAAAAGATTACAAACATTAGTTTTCCAGTTGTCTTTTTAAACAGTTTATCTATTATTAGCTAAATTGCCCTATTAGCATATATTTACGATTGAAAGGCCTCAGCAGATTGGGTAGCAAAGGCCATTGTCAGAATGATGGCCAGAGATATTATGCAAATAATGGTTAATGTGGCACTACAAAATGCTTTACAGTATAACATTGACAACATAACCTAATAAATGACATCATGTGCAACACATGCATACATTTTTATTATACTATTTGGTATAAATATCCATTAAAGATAAATAATACCTTTTTTTTTAGCTAAAGGCAAAGTTTTAGTTGGGCCATGTTAAAGACATATTGCTAAAGCAGTCCTAACAGGTGCAAAACCTGGTAGGTCCAACAGAATTCTGTTAAATATAATATATTTTGTAATACAATCTTTTGACATGGTATAAAATAATATTTTCCTTACATTTAATGTGTACCAAGGGGCATCAGGATTTCCTAAATTTGGAGCAAAATCCACAGGACTTAGCCTACTTAAAAAGTATTATATAGGTGAGAGAGATCTTTGGAAGCCCAGATGCAGCTGGGCAAGGCACAGGAAAGGTTGGAATAATAGATTAGATTCCCTCTGTCCCATTTTATAGTAAGAAACTTAGCCTACATTTCACTTTGCACAATGAACATCTTGGAACAACTTGTTCATATAATGTTTTTTTCTTCATTATTCCATGAATAAAGGGTTGCATTCACTTTGGTAACAATTGCATTTCATCCAACAAGATTCAATATTCCTAGGATGCAAGCGTATGACAGACCTTGTGCTTTATCAACACCAAGGAACATCTGGAGAAATGATGTTCCACATAGTGTCATAAACATTAGAATCACTGTAGGTTGGAAACACTGCTGGAGAGTTTTCTATGTAGAATTGTTCTCCATAACTGATGATGACCGATGATGGATACTGCTCCTCCTGGTGTATTATGTTGGTGGTTTGGGTAAAGGGGGGGAAACATGCCTGGTGTGGCATATGTAGAAGCCCTCACACCCCCGCCATCCCCATATCACATCCCACCTGGAACATAGTTACACGGTTACTGTATTTTTTGTCCAATAAGACACACCTACCCATAAGACGCACCTAGGACTTGGAGGAAGAAAATTATTATTTTCTAAAAAAAATATTCTGAACCAAATGTGCTAAAACACCCCCATTCCAGCAGCGTGGCATTCCCCCATCCCATCCCCCATGGGCAGGGTGGCATTCCCCCATCCCCATATTCAGTGTGGCATAACGCCATCCCATTCCTATAGGCAGTGTGGCATCCCCCCCACATTGTCTATAGGCAGTGTGGCATTCCCCCCATCCTATTACCCATAGGCAGTGTGGCATTCCCCATCCCATTCCCCATATAGGCAGTGTGGCACTCCCCCCATCCCGATCCCCATATAGGCAGTGTGGCATTCCCCATTCCATTCCCCATATAGGCAGTGTGGCATTCCCCCCTCCCATCCCCCTAAGCAGTGTGGCCTCCCCCCATTCCATTCCCATATGCAATGTGGCAGGATCACCCCATGCCACAGACGCTGGAGAGAAGAGAAAAAAATACACTTACATGAGCCTCAGTGCTGTGGCCACCGGGAGGCAAGTTGATGGAGAAGCGGCAGATGGGCAGGCAAGGAGGGGGCAGGGTAAATGAACCCTGCCCGCTGTTCCCACTTTGGCTGCCACTGCTACTTCTCAGGCCACTGCGTGCACACACCCAGGTCTGTGCAGCGGGTAAATGTGGCCTGCGTCAGTGTCCATTGAGGATGATGGATATGGATGTAGTCCACGTCCACCTGCTACACAGACCCGAGACTAACACGTCATCCCAAGAGGCATCGGCGCTGTCAGCGACAGAAGCCAGACTGGGGACAGCGGACAGAATTCGTTTACCCTGCCCGTCCACCTGCTGCTCCTCCAATGATTAGCCTCCCGGTGGCTGCAGCGTGGGTGCAAGGCTCGTGTAAGTATATCTTTTTTGTTTGTTTTTTATTTATTTTTTTCACATTTGCATGATAAGACGCACCAACATATCCCCCCACTTCTGGAGACAAAATAGTGCGTCTTATATGGTGAACATGTGGTAATATGGTTAAAAAGAGACATATGTCGATCAAGTTCAACCAAGGGTGTTGGGGTAGGGGAAGTTGTATAATTTTTTTTACTGATAACAGCTAGCTCTTAATGTTATTTTCTTGCAAATAAGCATCTAATCCTTTTTGTCAGTGGTTGATGCTGTAGCAAGCTTCTGTGGGAGGCTATTCCACAGATTTATAGTTCTTATGGTAGAAAAAGATTGTCACCTCTGGAGGTTTTTTTTCCAGTCGAAGAGGGTGCCCTCTTGTCTTTAGAGAGGATTTTACCTGAAATTGTGTTTCCCCATATTTTTTGTATTGGATATTTATATTTTCATAGAAGTTAATCATGTCCCCCCTCATTTGTCTCTTCTCAAGACTAAACAGATTTAATTCTCATAATATTTCCTCATAACTAAGATCCTTCATTCCTCTTATTAGTTTGGTGGCTCTCCTCCTCAGCCTTTCCATAGTCAGAGCATTTCTCCACATTTCTCCACATTGATCTTCAATGCCAAGTGGATGCTCAGACACTTAAAGTGTCCAAGTCAGCTTGAAACTTGTAAACATCTTCAATAGACTAAACAGATTTGTGCTAATTGTAGCACAGAAAGCGGAAGTGCTCTTATTTTATTCTTCTTTAACCCTTTAACCGCCAGCCTACCTGGAGTTTTTGTCACCCTTTGTTGCCAGACCATTTTTCACTATTTTGTGCTCCCCATGTTCAACTGTGATTTTTGAAGGGGTTTCCAGGGATTTCCCAGGAAAGTGATATATTATTTTTTTCAGCAGAGCCTGGGCGTTAACATGAAATGTCTTGTTTGTCATTTTCTAAGTGTATTCTCAATATTTTTGGGTGAAAATTGTACAAAAAAATTAAAAAAAACAACTTTTTTTTACAATTTGTAGTGTTTTTTTGTAACAAAAAATGTAAGTTTGTCAATAAAATCTTATTGCGTGTGAAACCCCAATTTCTCCCGGTTACAGCGGTACCACATATGTATAGGTAGACACCCTTTCCTGCCCAGGAGACTCCCCCAAACTGAAACAACGCTTTAGGAGATTTTGAGATAAAAATACAACTATGCTATGCAATATGTGCACCTTGCAGTTTTTCAAGAAAAACAACCCTTTACATTTGAAATACCCCCCACAAACTATATATTCCCTAGAAGTACACACCTCAGGCTTTCTAGGCGTACCAGGCTTTTTGACATGGGTGCCGTTTTCTGGAAGTAATCCCTCAATGGATTCTTTGGTTGCACAGGGTTTCCTTAAAAATGAATAAAAAAGCAGAATCAAAACCACATTTTCCTAAAAAAAACTATATGCAAACCAGAAAATCTGAAAAAGCAACATGCCCCGAACAGAACAATACCCAACATGCATAGGTTCTGCCAAGGAAAGAGTTGCCAAACACACCAAAGTAAAGCATGCGCATAGCGGTAGTTTTACTTCAAAATTTCAGCTCTGCAGACAAAGTGCGCACCTTGTGCTTTTTCTACCAAAACAACCCTTTACATTTGGAATATCCCCGATAAACCATATATTCCCTGAAAGTACACATGTTAAGCTTTCTAAGCATACCCAGCTTGTTGTAGTGGGCTCACCTTTCTGGAAGTAACATCTCGAAGAATTCTTAGGTTGCACAGGGTTTCACAAAAAATGTATAAAAAAGCAGAATAAAAAACAGAACAGAATAAAGGTCAATCTGAAAGCGCAAGGTCCCCCTGAGCAGAACAATACCCAACATGCATAGGTACCTGTAACCTTTTAACTGCCAGCCTATATGAGATTTTGTCACCCTCTGCTGACAGGATATTTTTCACCATTTTGCGTGATGTTTAACTGTGATTTTTGCAGAAATTTCCAAGTTTAGGCTTTAACATGAAATGTCTTGTTTTTATTTTTTCTACTTTTTTTATATATTGTTAAGTAAATAAGTAAAAAAAATTAAAAAATATATAGATTTTTTAAATTGTCTCCTTTATTTTAACAAAAACATTTATTTTATTAAAGAAAACCATATTGCATGTGAAAGCCCCATTTCTCCCGATTACAATGATACCACATATGTATCGGTAGCCCCCCGTTCCTGTCCAGGTGATCCCCTAAACTGAAAAGAGCACTTTATAACATTTGCTACTACTATCCACATAATTAAGGGTTAAATAAAAATAAATTGGTGTGGGGTCCCCCTGCACGGGGGGGGGGGGAGGACACCATTTCTTGGGGGAATTTTAAGGTTTTTTGGGGAGGCAGGTAATGGGGGGTCTCGGGGTTAATGACAAGTCACCCACTAGCCGCAGGTGACTTGCCAGACCCAGAGCCTTGTGAACTGGTATAGGGGTCTCGTAGGTCCCTTACCAGTTCACAAAGGGTTAAAAGTTAAAAAAAAACACACAGAAACACACTTTAAAAATAACTTTATTAAAAAATAATACATTTTTTTAATTCTTTTTTTTTAATACTTACCTCCCATCCATCCCTGTGTCCCACGCTAATCACTTAGGCTTCTGCTCTCCTGCTGCTGCTGGAAGCCTTTTATACCTACTGGGTTACAGGTAACATAGGGTTAATTTAAAAAAAAAATGACATAGGGTCCCCCCTCCCAGTGAGGGAGAACCCATTAAAAATCCCCCCAAAAAACCCTTAAAAATCCCCCCCAAAAAATGGCGTGAGGTCCCCCCTACCCAGCGTAACCAGCCTGTGACCAGCTATGGGGGCTTGTAGAACAGGGCGCAGGGGCCAGCTTTAGTGGCCCCTGGCACTGCGGCTACAAGCTGTCATAGCCAAGGGCCACGGCTCTTCTGGGGAGGCAGGTAATTTGGGGGGCCAGGGGTTAATGGCAAGTCACCCGCTAGTTGCAGGTGACTTGCCAGACCCCCGAGCCCTGTGAACTGGTATAGGGGTCACATGGACCCCTTACCAGTTCACAAAGGGTTAAAAGTAAAAAAAAAAGACAGACACTTTTTTCAAAACACTTTATTAAAAAAAAAAAAAATGTTTTACTTTACTCACCTCCGATCTTGATCTCCTGTGTCCCGCGGCGATCATATGTCAGTGACGGCTGGACAGAGGAGGGGGGAGGCAGGCGATCGGACCTTCCCTGTCCAGCCGTCACCGGCATCTGAGAGCTGAACTGCCGGGTGCCCCGATGACACCCGGCGGTGACGTCATTGGCCCCGCCATCGGAAGAAACAAAGGGAGGAGGGCTGTTATGCCCCCTCCAGAAGACGGAAGAGCGGGGGGTGATCGGAGCCCTCCAGATCTGTAACCTGAGTTAACAAGGTTGCAATATTCACCCTGGAACTGCTGCTCCTGAAGTGTATACATATGACTAACTGTGCACTGAAGTAGATCCCCAATGTTGCTGTCCATTATCTCAGTTACAAAAATAGCAGTGAAAACTCAATTTTATTGCTTACAGTTGGAGCAACTTTGGCTTTTAACTTCTTATTTTAGCTCTATAACACTTAGGCAATAAACACTTAAAGTCTCCTAATATAAATTCCCTCATGAAAAGTCCTCTCATTTATAATACAACCTCGCTTGAAAATACAACCAGAACTCGCAAAACCTTCTAAACTTGCTTAAAAACAATCTTATTTATAGCAAAGTTAAACTTCCCTTCACCAGTGTCAGTTTCTGGTTAGACTGACAAACAGTCAGAAGGCTGGACTCAGGTGAAATAAATAGGCTTCTAATTAGGCAGCAAAAAACCCACCCAATTACCTCTGCTCTCTATCAAGTGCAAAACAACCAATGTATTTTAATGTAGGGCAAAACCTTGAAATACAAGAGAGAAAAAACACTGTAAACACAATCCTTTTTTCCCTCACTTATAATACAACCTCACTTGAAAATACAACCAGAACTCACAAAAGCTCCTAAACGCTCTTTAAAACAATCATATTTAAGGCAAAGCAATACATCTCCTTACCAGTGTCAGCCTCTGGCTAGTCTGGAAAAGCAGCATCTACAGTTGGAAAAAGGGAAGTCTGTTAAATAGCTAAAGTTAGGATCCGCAGCCTTTAATCAAAGGGGTGCTGCACAAGTCAGGAGTATGAATGGGTGAAGCCGCTGAAATTCGGGTTCGACAAGTTCGGCCAAACTAAAGTCTGTTTTTGGTCCCTGGACTTGATCCTGAACCTGAGCCCAAGCCCTATTGAAGTCAATGGGGACCAAATGGCTGTAAAATGGGGGTAGCAAGAGCTAGAGGGCTGCACATCGAGGGGAACACCAGGGTGATTGTCCTGCACAAAATGGACTGGGGAAAGTACTCAAAATAATAACAGAAAACCAAAAAAAAAGTAAAAGAAATACATATGTTAAAAACTATATATATATTTATATATATAATCATACTGTCTGTCCCTACAGCCCCGAGTTCAAGCCCGACGTGAACGTGTAAGGAGGAGCCAGACAATTTGATGCTAGGATGCTAGCGAAAGAAAAGGAGAGCGAGCCTCATTAGCCAGAGCCTTACTTACCCTTTTAGCAGATAAGCTGCTCACGGTGACGCTCCCACGTAACTACGAGCAGCCTATCAGCTGATGCCGCAGTGGCTTCAGAAGAGGCCCAAAAGCCCAGATGCCTGATTTCTTATTTTCACGGCAGTGATGCACAGCGGGGCAGTCTGGTGTTAACTAGTAGTGCGGAACTGTAGTCATTTCTGACTAGTTCCACTTTAAGAGGGAGGGTGAGAGATAATATCAGCTGCATTTAAAGATTTGCTCAGAAGAAAACATGGATGCCGTATCGTGGCTATTTTAAATGTATTTTTGTGTTTATATAGTAAATGCACAAAATGCACTTTTGTTTTTAACGGGCGTGCTATGCTATGTGGTTCCTTTCCCCTCTTTTTTTTCATGCTTGAGAGGAAAGGCCATTTGAAAAGGATATTTTTGTTATACAGTATATAAAGGTAAGGGAAACCGCGATGAAACCACGGCACAAGTGATTTATTTATTTGCGATCATGAAAAGAAACAATTTGGTACACATTTAATGTATGTGGTGACAGACTCACAATAAATATAAAACTCCACAGGAAGGATTCAATTTTGTGCTCTGCAAGAGGCGGTTTGACACTGCTGTGTATTAGGTTATTTGGACTTATGGGACACCGCCTGACCATCCCTACTTTATTTATTAGAATAATTTTAGGTATTTATTTGTTAATCACCTGAAATTGCTTGAGCTTGTTCTGGCCTCACCAATCAGCCAGCAGCATTGGGGCCTACAAAATGTGCTCCAAACCCTGGCGCCTGATTGCACCAGCGGAGGGTGTAGCAGGCAAGGATGAAAGATGTTCTCTCCCTGCAGCACTTGCTGCACTCCCAGCAGCAGCACCACAACCACATCCCTGTACCTTATTTGCTGATTTCTGCATTGTTAGACATCTGCAGTTACAGTAGCCCAAAGTGGACAAATAAAAACAAAATCACAGGAAAATACCTGTGCACTGAACCAGTGGATACTCAACTAACAATTGGTATAAATCTGCACTAACACAGAGGTGCCTTGAACTATTGGTATGCAATGGACACTAACACAAAGGTGCCTTGAACCATTAGTATAAATGGGCACTAACACAAAAGCTCCTTGAACTATTGGTATACAATGGGCACTAAAACAGAGGTGCCTTGAACCATTAGTATAAATGGGCACTAACACAAAAGCTCCTTGAACTATTGGTATACAATGGGCACTAAAACAGAGGTGCCTTGAACTATTAGTATAAATGGGGACTAACACAAAGGGCCTTGATCAATTAGTATAAAATGGGCACTAACACAGAGGTTGGTTGAACTATTAGTATAAATGGGCACTAACACACAGGTGCATTGAACTATTAATATAAATGGGCACTAACACAGAGGAATTATTGGTATAAAATGGACACTAACAAACATGTGCCTTGCACTGTTAGTGTCATTGTGTCATTGGTCTCTAACACACAGGTTTCTTTGAACTATTAGTATGAATGGGCAATAATACATAGGTGCCTTAAACTGTTAGTAGTAATGGGCACTAACACACAGGTGTCTTGAACTATTATTATAAATGGGCACAAATAAACAGGTGCTTTGAACTATTGGCATACAATGGACACTTACACAGAGGCCTTGTGAACTGTTAGTATAAATGGACACTAGCACACAGGTGCCTTGAACTATTAGTATGAATGGGGACTAACACAGAGGTGCCTCAAACTATTAGTATAAATGTGGACTAACACAAAGGGGTTTATTTATCAAGGGCTAGCGCCAGGTAGTGTCTGACGAGCGCCAGGTACCGCCAAGCGGCTACCGACTCAAGTACGCCCGGCGGCGGTCACAATGACGCGTTTATCACGCTAAATGAGGCTAGCGCCGGCGAGAGCGTCAGCTAGCGCGGGATTCATCATGTAGCCGACTGCAACGAACAGCGCCGCTGATAATCCCATCACAGCGACAGGTATGACCTGGCGCTCCCTGGCGTTGTCCAATGCATTTCAATGGAGCAATCTTTAAATAATCATAATTAATTGCTTTTTTTATTTATTTATTTTTTTTTTAATGTCAAAAATTCTCTGACCACTTCTGCAATGTTAGGATTTAAAAAAAAAAATAAAATAAAATAAATAAATAAAAAATGTGCAGAATTGATATTACCGGTCTGATATTAATGTATTCATATTACAAAATGTTTAGAAAAACTTGTATAATTTTTACATTAAAAAAAAATGGTTGTTTGGGGGCTAAAAACTACTTTACACACATCGCCGCCAGCGCACTGGGGTTTAAACAAGGAATTCACAGCGCGAGAAATTTTTGAGCGTGATTTGTTAATGAATCTGCAGCAAGCCGTTCGCTCTGGCCATTCGCTGTCAGGCGCACCCATACAACGCAGAACCTGTGAAACATCGACCCCTAACCCCGTATTCAACATTACCGCACACCGACTGAGTCGCTGTCAACAAGCAAACCCCCGGCCAAGCACAGCGAATACTAGCTGGCGCTGTGAAAATCACGCTACTGGCGCTCATCTGTCGCTACCTGCCGCTATTAATGAATCGGCCTCAAAGGTGCCTTGCTATCAGAGTACTGACAATGCAGTTCTATCAGAGTACTGATATTGAAAAGCTTTTACAGAGTACTGACACTGCTGCAGTGCTATCAGAGTACTGGCACTGAAATGCTATTACAAAGAACTGACACTGCTGGGCTGTTAGAGTACTGACAGTGAAATACTAAAATAATATTACAGATTACTGATACTGCTGAAGCACTGACACTGCTGCAATACTATCAGAGTACTGACAATGCGGTAGTTCTATCAGTACTGACACTGAAATTATATTACAGAGTACAGACACTTCTGCAGTACTATCAGAGTGCTGACATTGCTGCAGTTCTATCAGAATACTGACACTGCAGTAGTTCTATCAGAGTACTGACACTGCTGCAATACTATCAGAGTACTGACACTGCAGTAGTTCTATCAGAGTACTGACACTGCTGCAATACTATCAGAGTACTGACACTGAAATTATATTACAGAGTACAGACACTTCTGCAGTACTATCAGAGTGCTGACATTGCTGCAGTTCTACCAGAGTACTGACACTGCTGCAATACTATCAGAGTACTGACACTGCAGTAGTTCTATCAGAGTACTGACAATGAAATGCTATTACAGAGTACTGACACTGCTGCAGTACTAACAGCACAGTTTGAGCAGACACGTGGATTAGTGGCCTGCTGGAGGTCATTTTGCAGGGCTCCGGCAATGCTCCTCCTATTCCTCCATGCACAAAGGCGGAGGCAGTGGTCCTGCTGCTGAATTGATGCCCTCCTACAGCACACTCTATGTCTCCTGGTGTACTGACCTATAGGGGTCTCAAGGACCCCTTACCAGTTCACAGATGGTTAAATGTAAAAAAAAAACACACACACTTATTTATCTACCCTCCGCCCCCACATTTCCCTCATCTATTACCAGTCCAGATGTCTCACAATGTCTGCTGCTGCTTCTCACAGCGGGAGAGGTCAGTTTCTTTCACGAGTTTCACGAGTTTGTTCCCCTGACACATCTTCATTTGGTATGCCATGGGTGAAACCCAGCTGCATCCCAAGCATCCCTCCGACTGCTGCTCATACACACAGCAGGTGAGGAGCTGATAGTGGGAGCCGCACGCCTAACTTTCATTTGGAAAGCTGATTGGAGGAGAGCACGCTCATGCAGCATGGGATTGTTAATAAGGTAAGTATATCAGCTGAGCCAGGTGGTTTCACACAATGGGCAATCCAAATCATATAGTTAAAATCCTGGGTTTGGTCCTCTGTAACTAGAGTTGTGCTTTAAAAGCCATGGTGTCAGTGAGGAAGAAATGGAAAGAAATCTATATTTGTGAACACTAATGCAAATGTTATGACTAGCTTAGCAAGGCTCAGCAAATGCTATTTTTGCTGCCAAAAAGAACACTGGGCTTTTTATATACCAGTAAATTGATGTGTATTGATGTGTATTTTTACTGACTACTTGCACATTATTAGTCCTTTTTTACAACCAAAATATTTGCTATTTCTGTAAAGCATAATAAAATACTAAAGCTGAAAATATATATGCTGACATAATGGAGACAAACAAGAATATGCCTTCCCTTAGCTATTATATATCATTAAAAAATAAAAATATCTATTGACATTTTTGCAAGAGAGGGAAAGGATCTGAAAGGGCTGATAAGGGAAGTGCACCAGAGCTGTGCTGAAAGATACACTTGGCCTCCAAGTCCTGCGTTGCCAGCCCCTATGCTGGGTGCCATGGGCTACTAGACCCAGGTTTTTTTTTTAACTACATTAAAAATAGGGTAAAACAGCCTAATCATTTAGCTAAATTTTCTCCTTCCCAAGACAGAATGGGCATTCAATTGTCGGGAAAACCAGATGCCCAATAAGGTACAGAATACCCATAATTCAGCAGCCAGGCTTCAGGACTAAACAGACTACTGTCCGTTTCATCACTACGTCATGGGTAGGGAAGTGCTATAATGTCAACCGAAGATGCCCTAATAAAATATGATTAAGTAATGTTGGTGGAACAAAAAAAAAAATCAGATGTAAGGTCATACATGGTTAACCTTCTGACCACACATACAATATATTCACACATACATTCACCTCTTCCACCTCTTGCTAGCTCCATGGAGGTAGACTACCTCATTGCCAACATAATGAAGAGGTGGTGGCATGGGCCAGCAGCAACTGTATGTATTGTAAGTGAGTGAAATTGTGGTTTTGGTGAGTTTGTTGATTGCAATTGAAAGTAATTAGACTTCACGAAAAGTGCTTGCATGAAAGAAAACTAGACATTTGCATATGTTCTACAGAGGGGGGGGGGGGGGTGGGGCTAACCCATAACTTCAACATTGAGAGTCCGAGACTTTGATTAAAAGATTCGAGAGTTTGATTCAAAATAAAATACCATCGGAGCTCTTAGAAACCCCATAATTTTGTCCCACTTATCAAGGTACAAAATTCTGCTTGGTGCTGCTTGGCCTAAAGCAGGCCTGACAGTGAAAAGGGAGGAGAAATTAATTAACTCCTTGCATATGTAAGATTTGAATGATGTTCAGGAGGGAAGTGTTTTAAAAAGAAGAACTTATTAGACTTGTTTAACTTATAAGAAGCTTATTAAAGTTATTCAACAGCCAAATAAAAAAATAAAAAGATACTTACTGTTTGTCCTGCCAAGCCGATTGGTGGTAGGCCAGGGATCAGTAACTCACCCTATCACTGGATCTGAGCCTGCACTGCATCCTTTGCTCCCCCCGTTTTTTCATTTGCCTGTAGTACTTTAATGATAGAACAAGGAAGCACAACCTAAAGCAAGTTGGAGGGATGATCAAGAGTAAGAAAAGAACAGGAAAATTATAAACCCATTGATTTTGTGAAATGATGAACAGTGGAAAACTATTCAACATTTTTTTTATTTTTCAATATTTTGAGGGGCTGACAAACCCAAGGAGCCTCTGGTCATGGTAATATACAAGGACTATGCCTTTGGGCACAGGTCAGGGTAATTGGGCTGGGGTTTTGGTTTGTCAAACTCCTTACTTGTATAAGGGCCTTCGGTTGGAGGATGATAGATCTTTTGACTTTTTCAACTCTTTTTATTGTTTTTATTGTATCTATAATGTACATTAGTTAAAAGATGTTGTGGATTTTCAAAATGCATAAAAAAAAAAAAAGAAATGTGTCTTTTGTGGGTCCTATATAATGGAACCATATACAAACTATCAGCATTAGAGTAGGGCTCTATAATTGGAGTTCCAGCAATTGAATGTCCCATTGTAAGCATTCAATGCAGAAATAATCCATCTTCTTATTGATCTAAGCTGTCATGGATTCTATGTTTCATAAAATCTATATTTTTTAATATTTGAGATAGGTAAGGAGTGGGGGGTCCTTACAGTATATAAAAATTGCGCTAGTGTCAAAATGTAGTTCCATAGCTCTTTGGCTGGTTTACTGATAATAATGATAAAATATGTTATACACTAGTGATGGGCTCCGGACCTGGTTCATTTGTAGATCTGGCCTGGAATTGTACCCTGTCCCAAAATACAGAGAGCTTCCCTTCAGCTGCTAAACCATTCCCACAGGTCTCCGCCTCCTCCCTCTTTGTTTTGGGTTGCACACTGATAGGACATTAGGACCAGATCATTTGTGGCCACATCCACACAATATAACCCACCTGATTGTTAGCCAGCCTTTCTGCAGGGCCTTCGGTTGGAGGATGATAGATCTTTTGACTTTTTCTACTCTTTTTATTGTTTTTATTGTATCTATAATGTACATTAGTTAAAAGATGTTGTGGATTTTCTAATGCATTAAAAAAAAAGAAATGTGTCATTTGTGGGTCCTATATAATGGAACCATATACAAACTATCAGCATTAGATTAGGGCTCTATAATTGGAGTTTCAGCGATTGAATGTCCCATTGTAAGCATTCAATGCAGAAATAATCCATCTTCTTATTGATCTAAGCTGTCATGGATTCTATGTTTCATAAAATCTATATTTTTTAATATTTCAGATAGGTAAGGAGTGGGGGGTCCTTACAGTATATAAAAATTGCGCTACTGTCAAAATGTAGTTCCATAGCTCTTTGGCTGGTTTACTGATAAACTGATAATAATGATAAAATGTGTTATAACTAGTGATGGGCTCTGGACCTGGTTCATTTGTAGATCTGGCCTGGAATTGTACCCTGTCCCTTCAGCTGCTGAACCATTCCCACAGGTCTCCCCCTCCTCCCTCTTTGTTTTGGGTTTGCACACTGATAGGACATTAGGACCAGATCATTTGTGGTCACATCCACACAATATAACCCCCCTGATTGTTAGCCAGCCTTTCTGCAGGACGCTATGCTGTGCTGTGCCTCTCATCTGCTGTATATAGCTTGCAGTTTTTTGCAGGATGAGCGAACTCCCTATAATTTGGGTACGGCAAGTTCGGTTCAGGTGGCCAAATTTGTCAAACCCGAACACGAGCCCCCATCAATGGGGATCTGAACTTGAGATGGCAAGTCTGGGGAGGGTGGCACAGAGTGGCAGCTGGAAGCGGCTGTAAATAACTTACCTCAGCCCCTTGATCCGATTCCTCCTTCTATCCCTGCTAGCTGGCATTCTGCAAAGGTAAGCTGGTTGATTGGCTGCTTTGTCATGTTGGGGCCAAACGCTGAACCTGAACACAAACTTCTGGCTGAAGTCCGTGATGGGGTTTGGAAACCCGATAACATTTTTTTTCAAGTTTGGAAACCCTTTTCGGCACGGAAAGCACTACTTACAATCTTAACCACCATCACTCTACTACTACTTGGTCCGCTACCTCAAGGAAACCATAAAGAGAGAGATTAGAAGAAATAGACAGGCCTATAGGAATAGAATGTTATCTATTCTACATCATCCAAAATAGTAAGAAACAATAAACAAAGCCTGCAGATCAGCTTTCATTTTTTTCTATCTGCACCAGCTTTTTTTTCAGTTTTATTTCCCACCCACCCAAAAGAAATCCTTTGCAAATATTTTTGTTAAACAAATCTGTCTCAGTGGCTTAAAGTGGACCAACAGTGAGCATTAATGTTTAGATATCCTTACCAACTAATCCCCCATGACTCTCATGCCCTGGATTTTAATATAACAAAATTACCTTTCAACACAAATTAATGACTGCCCGTCCCCTCTCAAAACAAATAAAAGACATCTTTGTGCACTCAGAAGCTGGGTTATTTTCCATCAATAACATTGATACGCTGTCACATCTGACAGTTTGTCATATTGCATACAAAGCTCAGAATGGAGGAGCCTACTGGGCCAACAGGATCAATGATGGATCATTTGTTCCTGTTGCCTCGGCATGCACTTTCATTCTGAGCTGCGTATAAACTTTGTAGCATCTAGGTTGTAATAGCCTTTGTACTGTATGTATTACCCTGTCTGTAATACTACCGAATGATAGCCAGCCAGAGTTTCCATTAAAAAATCAATCCAAAACTTTATTTCCTTATTCCATTAAAATCGAAGATGAAAACTACGAGTTTTGGGCCAAGCAAGGCCCTTAACCGTTTTAGTGCGAAGCACGTAACACCTACGTGCTGGCTTGCGAAGGACCTAAGTGCCAAGCACGTAGGTGTTACGTGCTTGACATTTCCTCACCTCAGGGCCATCGGCAGGTGCAGATGTCCGCGATTCCGCATCGAGGCAGCAGAAGGGTCCTCTGGGGGTCATGGGGAGGTGACCCTGGGCTCACCCAAGTCACCTGATCACCACCAGACCAATCAGAAGTGGGGTGCACGGCTGCTGTAATCAGCCGGCGCCACCACTATTTAAACAACATGCGGTGGCTTCCTGCCCTCTTTGATCGTCGGACCAGAGGTGGGTAAAGGTGTGTGGGAGGGTGTGTGGGTGACTGTGGGGGTCTGATGGGGTCTGATGGTACCATTTAGTGTCTGGGTGGGTGGCCGTAGGCACGCTGGTGCACGTAGTGCACCCAAAGGCCGCCATCACCACCATTATAACCATTGATTACCAGGGGGATGCCTGGCTGGGGTGTCAGGGGGGTCTGCCTTGTGTGTGGGGGGGTGACTTTGCCTGGGTAGGTGGGTGGCCGTAGGCTTGCTGGGGCATGTAGTTCATTATCAAAAATATACTGTGGGTGCTGATCTTTTTTTTTTTTTTTGCTGATCCTTTTTTTAAAATTTTTTATGCTAATCTGAGGTGTGTGCTGGGTGTCACCACTGTGTGGGTGGGGTCTTTTTTGGCTGGGTGGGTGGCCGTAGGCTTGCTGGGGCATGTAGTTCATTAGCAAAAATATACTGTGGGTGCTGATTTTATTTATTTATTTTTGCTGATCCTTGTTTTTTTTATTTTTTTTTACGCTAATCTGAGGTGTTTGGGGTGCTGGGTGTCACCACTGTGTGGGTGGGGTCTTTTTTGGCTGGGTGGGTGGCCGTAGGCTTGCTGGGGCATGTAGTTCATTAACAAAAATATGCTGTGGGTGCTGATTTTATTTTTTATTTATTTATTGCTGATCCTTGTTTTTTTATTTTTTTATGCTGGTCTGAGGTATGTGGGGGAGCTAGGTGTCAGCACTATGTGGGTGAGGTCTTTTTTGGCTGGGTGGGTGGCCGTAGGCTTGCTGGGGCATGTAGTTCATTAACAAAAATATACTGTGGGTGCTGATTTTATTTATTTATTTTTGCTGATCCTTGTTTTTTTTTATTTTTTATGCTGATCTGAGGTGTTTGGGGTGCTGGGTGTCACCACTGTGTGGGCGGGGTCTTTTTTGGCTGGGTGGGTGGTCGTAGGCATGCTGGGACATGTAGTTCGCTGTATAGAAACATACTGTGAGCGCTGACTTTTTTTTTTTTCTTATTTGCTGATCCTTGTTTTTCTAAAAAAAATGTATGCTGATCTGAGGTGTGTGGGGGTACTGGGTGTCACCACTGTGTGGGTTGGTGGGTGGCTGTAGGCATGCTGGGACATGTAGTTCGCTCATCAGCCTCTCTAAAAATGCTGTGCGGTTTAGTTTTTTTTTTTTTTTTTTTTATGCTGATCCTTTTTTTTTTTTTTTTTTTTTTATGCTCATCTGAGGTGTGTGGGGGGTGCTGGGTGTCACCACTGTGTGGGTGGGCTCTTTTTTGGCTGGGTGGGTGGCCGTAGGCATGCACTTTATAAAGTTGCTTCCCGATGTCGGTGGTAAGAGGTATCCCCAAAAGCTTTGCAGGGTATGCAGGAAGCATGGCATCAGAAAGGACGTGCAGTACTATTGCCCGACCTGTCCCAGCCATCCGGCATATGCTTAGAAGGTTGCCTTGAGATCTATCATACGCAACTAGATTTTTGAGCTATGCATTTTGTTCTGCATTTTTTGTTTTAGACTGTAGGTGGGCTCCTTTTAGTTAATTTATGTTTCCTGTGTGCTGGCACAGGTATTTTGTGTGGTCATTACATTTTCTTTTCCTTTAGTTTCTTTGAATACATCGCTGACTCGTTGGGAAGTGTTGGAGCAGGAGCAGCTGGATACTTGTGGCAAGCGATGGTTAAACATGGGCCCCTTTTCAGGTTCTTGATACCTGATATTGATCACTGATCTTATAATATGATGCCACAGCTACAGTATTCTAATTGCAGCTCACCATTCTAACCCTAATTTCACCTCTTAGTGCAGGTAAGAAATGTAAAGGGCTGTGTTGTTTTTACATAGCGCATGCTTTAGTTCGGGGCGATTGGTAACCCTACCCTTGCAGGTAGCTATGCATGTTGGGTATTATTCTGTTCAGGGGACCTTGCCATTTCCAATTTGGTGTGTTTTTTTATGTTTAGCATATTTTATTTAGGAAAATGTGGGTTTGCTTCAGCATTGTAACAATTTTTTTAGCAAAATCCGGTGCAACCGGGTTACTCCTTGAAGGTTTGCACCCAGAAAGCTGCACCCATGGCAACAAGCCTGGTACACCTAGAATGCCTAAGGTGTGTACTTTCAGAGAATGTATGGTTTGTGGGGGGTATTTGAATTGCAAAGTGTTGTTTTTGTTGAAAAAGCGCGAGGTGTGCACTTTGTCTGCAGAGTAGGAATTTTCAAGTGAAATGCCGTTTATGCGCATGTTTTAGTTTGGGGTGATTGGTACCCTACCCTTGCAGGTAGCTTTGCATGTTGGGTACTATTCTGTTCGGGCGATCTTGCCGTTTCCAATTTGGTGTGTTTTTTTATGTTTAGCATATTTTATTTAGGAAAATGTGGGTTTGATTCTGTTTTTTTATTATTGTTGTCAAGAAACCCTGTGAAAAGCCTGATTTTGGCAATGGATTCCACCTGCAAATCTGTGGCCACAACACCAAGCCTGGTACGCCTAGAAAGCTTGAGGTGTGTACTTTCAGTAGATATATAGTTTTTTTGGAGGGGGGGGGGATTTCAGATGCAAAGGGGTGTTTTTGTGGAAAAACTGTAAGGAGTGCGAAATAGTTGTGTTTTCTTTGAAAATCTCCTCGAGCACTCTTTTCAGTTTGGGGGGTCTCCTGGGCAGAAAAGGGGGGCTACCAATACATATGTGGTAGCGTTGCAATCATGAGGAATAGGGCGTTTACACACAGTTTGAGTTTCTGGTAAAACATTTTCCACAAAAATATAAAAAAAATACTAACAAACTTAAAAACAAGACATGTCTTATTAAAGCCCAGACTGTGCTGAAAAAAAAACAATATATAATGTTCCTAGGAAATTTCTGGAAATCCCTTCAAAAATTAGAGATGAACATGTACAGCGCAAAATGGCAGAAAAGGGTCTGGCAACAGGGAGTGACAAATGCTGCAGGTAGGCTGGCACTTAAAGGGTTAATCATGACCTGTCTGTAATACTACCTTGTACAGCATTATGGAAGAAGATAGTGCTAGAAGAATAAACTATAATAATAATAATAATAAGAATGTTACATTAAGTCCAAATAAATGGTACTGCCATTTTACTCCCCTATACCTTTTCCTTTCTCCAAGAAAATGAATATTAAGACTGTGAGTTGCAGGGACACAGTGGTTCAATGTTTTAAAGTTGGAAGGTGGTTATTCCTAGTAAATTCACATTGCAACATGACCAAAATATTGGGATCGCCATTGTACCATTTCTTTAGTAATAAAAACGGGATACACCTGGGTAGCTGTCTTAAAGTTGATGGGCCGTACTTAGTAAATTTACGTTACATTACTCAAAATATTGGGGTTTCCAATAATGCGAACGCAAGTTTCCGATTCTTGCGTCAACTTGCGCATTCCACATGAAATTCTGCTATTTTTATGCACGAATGGCCCAGCTCCATACGCATTGTGCTGGCTAAGCCATTCACTGGGCCCTCATGTTTCTCCTCTATCTGTACTGTTTAGCAGTGTCGAATTTGTCTCTCCATCTTTTGCGTTTGAGGCGAATCTCTAGTCTCCAATCTCTAGTGGATTCCCTGTGGCGGCTGTGTTCTCCATTTTTTATTTGTAGTGTTGAATTGGGTGATATTTTGATTCCTGTGGACCTATAGTGTCGTGTTTCCCAATGTTTTGTCCCGGGTGTTCCCTATAAACCTCCTTCTCTGCCTCTGTTTAGTGTTTTAGTGCCTAGTAATTGATCTACTAATGTATTTTCTTATTTAATATTTTTAGAAAAAAAATACATTTGTGGTCAAATGTCCACCTCTTTGGCGTTTGTAGTTTAAAACATTATTATTTTTGGCAACTTTTTGCCAAATTTATTCCAAGAAATGGAAGAAAAAAAAATTCTGAAAAATAACTTGCAGCTGACATTTTAGTTCCTAAAACACATGGCAGCTATTAAATAAGCATGTTAGTTAGTGAAGCTTCCTCCTGCTTTATGCGTGAATATACTCTTGGGAGTAAATTTGCAAGGAAATCTTACTCCATGCTCAAATATACACGCATAGAATAGACACACAAATGAAAATATTTATGTGCATGGAAAGTGTGCGCCAATGCTTTGGTGCACGACCATTAATCGACCCTATTGTCATCAGACTTAAACAGTAAGAGGTCATATTCGGAAACATTTCCAATATTACTATCCATAATCAGCAAAGTGTTGCTACTGAAGACAAAAGCACACAATATCACTGCTCGTATATTAATTTTGCTAGTTAAAGTGGCGCAAGGCAAGGCAATTCTCTACAGTATGTGTAGCATATTTGGATGCCCTATTGATGCCATTTGAAATGATTTCAGGAGCATCCCAGCTTCTTGAGACGTGGCAGTACAATTCCAGGGAAAGACTGACATGCAGGGTGCAGATCTCTTCTGTATTACTTATGCTGAAACCATGAAAGAAATGGCTGCACAGTAGGATCTAGGGTCTGAAGTCACCCTGTCACTAGGAGGGCTCAGGATGACAGCTGGAGGCTTCAGTGCATGCAGCAGTAGGTACGCGCCTATTAAAATTAATAGGCTGCTTTGACTTTTCTTTACCAGACAGTTGAGACATATATACAGTTTTACTAAGGTGTAGGGTCTTATTTGAATAAAAATAAATTCAATATTAACTATGAATTATTCTATCAGTGTGGATGATATGTGCAAAGCAATAATATTGCCAAATTCACTATACACAGATTCTACTTTCTGTTTTCTGATCTTATCAAGTACAACCTGGGTGGTGTGTGAGCATTGTCAGTCACCTAAAACACACAACAAAGCCATTTCATGTGAACGAACCTCACAAAAAGTGACAGAACAGGGACAGTAACAGAGCGTCTCAGTCGCTGTAGTAACCTGGCCGGCATTGATGAATGTGATGTATGTTGGGGGCTCTAACACCAGTACAGCGCCGCGGCGAGCAAAAGGTAGCGCCAGCTCAGTGCGACCGACTCTTGGCGCTCAACACTTCAATACTTATCAAAAAGGACACACACACAGCGTCGGCACTCTAAATCTGGTCACTATAGCATAGAGCACCGGGCGCTGTGTGTAAAGTCTGTTTTTGAACACAGATCCACCTGTAACGGGGAGGCCGATTCATTAATAGCGCCAGGTAGCTACAGATGAGTGACAGTAGCGGTATTTTCACAGCGCACGCTAGTATTCGCTGTGCTTGGCCGTTGTTCGGCTGTTGACAGCGACTCAGTCGGTGTGCGGTAATGTTGAATACGGGGTTAGGAGTCGCTGTTTGACAGGTTCCGCGCTGTATGGGAGAGCCTGACAGCGAATGGCCATAGCGAACGGCTCCCAGCATATTCATTAACAAATCACGCTCAAAAAATTCTTACGCTGTGAAATGCTTGTTTAAACCCCAGAGCGCTGGCGGTGATGGGTTAAAAGTAGTTTTTTAACCCCCAAACAACCATATTTTTGGAAAAAAAAAGTTTTTCAAAACATTTTGTAATATGAATACATTAATATCAGACCTGTAATATCAATTCTGCACAAATTAATATTTTTTTTTTTTTTTTACCTTAAAAAAATTATCAAACATTGCAGAAGTGGTCACAGAATTTTTGACATTTAAAAAAAATAAAAAAAAAATAATAGCAATTAATTAAGAATATTTAAAGATTGCTCCATTGAAATGCATTGGAGAGCGCCAGGTAGCGAGAGGTCATACCTGTCGCTGTTCAAGGTCGCTCGCTGGCGCTGTGAGGTGAGGCTGGAATAATGATGAATGATTCGCTATCTGGCGCTCTGTCAGTCTCTAAGCAGGATCGGCTTGATAAATGTGTGATTGCGGAGGGGAGCCGGCGTTCTCGTGGCGGCGACCGTCATTACCGTTCGCTCACCATTCGCTACCTGGCACTATCCCTTGATAAATAAGGGCCAAAGCAAAACACATGGAATGACATTGTTTTAACACTTTAGTGCCAGACCTGTAAATACAATTCTGCATAAAAATATAAAAAGTCATAAAAGTTTCTAAAAATGTTTGTTTGCAGCCATGAGAGGTCACACAATGATTTGAGAAAAGAAAACAAAAAAAAATTGTCAAACATGCTGTTTAAACACAAGCAAATGAAAGCCCATTGAAATGTATAGGAGAGCGTCACTGAGCGAAAGGTAATACCTGGCGCTCTGGAAGCTAGAGCGCCGGCACTATACGCTGAGCTGCCTGTAAAAATACATGTGATGCTACATGGCGCTGTTACAGTCGCTCACCAGATTCACTTTCAGAAATGTGGTTTTGCGTACAGCGCCCGGCGTTAACCAGATGCTGCCTGCCGCTATGAGGCACTACCTGGCGCTATCCCTTCTTAAATAACCCCTTCGTTTTAATCCTGTCAGCAGAGCAGGTGCACTGGCTGGATGGCAACATTTGTAACATTTGAATAACAAAAACAAAAGCTGTGCAGGGCTGCTTATGCAAAGGATTTTGACTATCCTGGGTTTTGGTCCACTTCCCCGGGGCACCCCGATCGGGGATGTCCCACTATGTGAAATCCCCCAGAACGCACAGATCAACTCACCTCACCCTGCTCTTACGGCGCATGCGCGGCCACTTGTCCAACCGGCGCGCTTAGAGCCGCTGAGCTATGCACGTCTTAGCGGCGTCTAAGCTTAGCGTCTCCGAGCTTCCCTCTAACAGGGAGTGCGCCCCCCAGTCCAGCGCCGCATGCCCGATTTTGGATGCCCCACGGGGAGGGGATGCTGGGTTTTGGTCCACTTCAAACTTCACATTCCAGGATCCTTCAGTGTTTGAGTGAAATGAAGCAGACTACTGGACCCATGATGCTTAGCGAGATATAAAAGGAGGTAAGAGCAAGTTTGGACTAGTTCCTGAGCTGGGAGAGAGAAGCTATATGGGGAAGTGATGGTTGCTTGGATTTCCGTTTTCGCTGCATTGAACCAGAGAGAAGACACTAGAATGCTTTAAACCTGCTATTGCTGCTGCTAGAAGGAGGAACATTTTTTTCCCGATTCCTGATTTCCCACTCTGACAGAAGGGAAGTCACCCAACTGTAAATACACTCTCATCTGTTGAAAAGAGAGCCAGATTCTCTAGCTGGGCTGGAAATATAAGTGCTTTTTAGGAGAGACGTTTGATTTGAACCGGACCTTCAGCATGATTTAATGAAAAGCCCAAGCTCTTAAAAAATTATTCCCCAGCATCTAAAATCAATATATTTTAAGTTTTTAGTCGCTTACTTATTATTCTTTCCCCCACCGGGCTGCAACTCTGTTCAGGACTCTAGGATACGAGCGCCACCATCTTGCCTCAGAAGCATCACACTTACTGAGGAGAGGAGAGCAGGATGAAGTACAGGGGGGCGGGTTATAGCTGTGCTTTGCTCAGACAGAGCTGGGGTCAGGAAAAGGAATGAGGGCAACAAAGTCAGAAAACACTTCCTGTTTGCAGGCTGCCTGATGCTCCATGAGCCGCCATCTTGGCTGTTTAAAGGCTCATAACATGCAGTAGATGCAGGTAGGATGATTTTTTAATGTGGGCAATCTGTATGTACAGGGTGTGGGAAACATATAAGATAGGCTCTTATTCAGGGTGAAGCTCCGCTTTAACTGCAATATTAGACTAACCTCAGTCCTCTGTTGATGTTGTTACTGTGAAATGAATAGCTCAGCCCTATACCTACACAGACTGTATAAGCTGAGATCTCTCCAATTTTGCAAAACAGTGACACGCATTCTAAAACCTGTAGTTTAACTGTGGGTGTACATTTGCAACGTAAGTTCTGAAAGCCAGGAATGATGTATGTTTTCCCTAAGGAATGAAGTACATAACTTGGAAAGAAGAGTGTTAAAGTGGACCAACACCCAGGGGGGATCGGCCCGGGAATCTATAAGATTCCCGGACCGATCAGATCCCTCCCCGCGGGGCATCCGAAATCGGGATGTCCCGCGGGGAGGAACCCCCCAGGAGGCCCACAATCCTCACCTTACCGGTGATCCAACGGCGCATGCGCGAGACGCGGACGCGTCTCTCGCTTCCCTCTAGCAGGGTGCGCTCCCGCGCCGGCCGTTTTGTGAATGGCGCGCTCCCTGTTAGAGGGAAGCGAGAGACGCAGCCAATGACAGCGCTCTGGTATGCGCGTCCAATCGGCTTTGGACGCACATACCAGAGCGGCTCTGAGCGCTGTCATTGGCCGGACGAGGTCACGTGGGAGCGGGGAGAGGTGAGTTTTTGCGGCGATCGGGGGGGGGTTCACACAGCGGGGCACCCCCGATCGGGGTGCCCCACCTAAGTGGACCAACACCCAGGATAGTCAAAATCCTGGGTGTTGGTCCACTTTAAGTCCACTAGCACCTCTTAAAGGGACAGCAGGCAGATTGCAGCAAGGAAGTTTGGGGATCTGTTTATTGTTGCTCACTTTTCTCTCACATCTAAATCTTTATTGATATAGGCCAGGATTGGAAGGACTGTCTATTGCATTCCTCAGTGGTAATTACATTATTTCTTCTTTTTTTTCCCATCTTTAAGGACAGTATTTTTTTATTATTGAATTCCTTGCTGCACAGCACAATACGTGACTTAGGATTTGTGCACAAATCTGGTTTATTACTCATTTTGCTAATTGTTTACCATAGTATGTATTTGATTGGTTGCTGTTGTTGCTAAAGTATTTGATACCTTACAAACAGTGGGATTCCAGGGCTAACCCACCAATCAGTCCCCATCAAAAGGCTGCACACTAGATATCAATTAATACAATTTATTAATAGAGATGAGTGAGTAGTGAAATATTCGAAATTTCGAATTTCGATTCGAATAGACCGCGTTACTCGACTACTCGACCGATTATCGAATCCCATTATAGTCTATGGGAAAAAAATGCTTGCCACTTGGAAATCTCAATTCGACCACTTGGAGGTCACCAAGTCCACCCTGAAACATCAGAAAATGATGCCAACACTGCTGGAATGCAACTGGGACAGCAGGGGAACACCTGGCTATACAGCTATACAGCCGTATACTGCCAGAAGGTGAAATGGTGCCTATACGCACCGGGTATATAACAGGGTTTTGTTGGCACAGAGGACACAAAACAGTAGTGCCAAATATATATATATATTTTTTAGGAGAACACATGGATATACAGCCGTATACTGCCAGAAGGTGAAATGGTGCCTATACGCACCGGGTATATAACAGGGTTTGTTGGCACAGAGGACACAAAACAGTAGTGCCAAATATATATATATATATTTTTAGGGGAACACCTGGCTATACAGCCGTATACTGCCAGAAGGTGAAATGGTGCCTATACGCACCGGGTATATAACAGTGTTTTGTTGGCACAGAGGACACAAAACAGTAGTGCCAAATATAGAATGTTTTTTTTAGGAGAACACCTGGCTATACAGCCGTATACTGCCAGAAGGTGAAATGGTGCCTATACGCACCGGGTATATAACAGTGTTTTGTTGGCACAGTGGACACAAAACAGTAGTGCCAAATATAGAAGGTTTTTTTTAGGAGAACACCTGGCTATACAGCCGTATACTGCCAGAAGGTGAAATGGTGCCTATACGCACAGGGTATATAACAGGGTTTTGTTGGCACAGAGGACACAAAACAGTAGTGCCAAATATAGTTTTGTATATAGGTGCTAATACACCACTGAAGTCTTTCTGTCCCTATTCCAGCAGCAGCTACCCCTCACTAAAGCAGCCGTTGTGTGCAGTATGTATATAGCTAGAATGAGCTATATATACCGTTCAGCATAGTAGCCCTAATAAGGGCTCTCAATGACTCTCTTGCCTTCTGGTAGCTGGTATATATGGTGGTAAATGCGATATTCTGAGCTTCTGGGGCCCTGCCTGCCTACATACAGCTACAGCCTGTCTTTCCCTGCTCTTAGCGTCTATCCCTCACTAAGTTCAAGCTGCTAATGCTGACGAAGAGGAAGTGCTGAGTTTTGTAGATTCGAGGTCACATGGTTTTTCCAGCCAATGCGTCTAGACGCCGTTCTCGCGATGCCAGCGTCCTCCCAGGACCTGTCCCACCCCCCCTGCATGGTGATTGGTGTAAAAAACGCGCCAGGGAGGGTGGGAGGGGAAACTAATTGTAAGTGCGCCATCGCCGCTGTACTCGATCGAAATCGAGTATGACGAATAGCGTAGTGTTCGAACGAATACCGACTCGGTCGAATACTACTCGCTCATCTCTATTTATTAATTAAGGGTTTATACATATATAACATACACAACACTTAATACACAACATAATAAAACCACATATTAAAAACCCAAGTGGGGAGGAACTCCAGGGCTAACCAATTTAAGCATGAATAATAATCTTTGCACCAAAGTTAATTATAATAAGTTACATAAATCGGAATATAAAAATATATATTGGCTGACGCTTACAAGATAAAGTGCTAAGTGTATGTGCAGACCTAATTCATAACTCGAAAAAGTGAACTAATGCCTTCAAAAATTCAATAACTCAAATAATAATAATTCAAATAACTTTAAAAATAAACAATTATATAATAAAGAGTGTGCAAGCTAGCAATCTGTTATAGAAGTAAAGTGCCAAGTGCCAACTGTGCAATGAGTCATAATGCTAGACCTATAATGTGTTCCTATACGTCCAATAAGCGTCACCCATATACATCCATATATATCACAATAATTGTTTAAAGACAAATCAATCAAAATGCCCACTGTCCTCCCCACTTACCTCACCGACGCGCTGCGTGGTCCTCCACCACTTCACCTGGGTGTTTTTTTTTTTCAGTAAGGCTAAAGTATTTGATGTTAATTCTATTGCTATTATAGAATAATATACTCCTAACCTCTTTAACTATTCCACAGCTGGTTACATCAATAAATTTGAGTTGTATTATACATGCTGTATTATTATTGTCTCAGGAACACTAGGATGTCACCAAGGGTCCCACTATAGTTAGGCTCCACCAATGGGTGGGCTACATTTGGGGGCTTGTCCGGGATTTTAAAAGGGCCCTACGCACTTGTGAATGATTCCGCTCCTTTTTCTAAAATGTACTCCAAGCAACCAAAATAGACAGAAATTGACTCAAAAGCCATTACTAAGCTGGGGGGCAACTTGAGTGCTCATTAGCTCTAAAGTTGCCAGGCATTTCATGGACTGAAATGCAGATCCGAGAGGTTAGTAGAAGTCTGTCTTTAGAAGGCCAAGCTTTTGTTTTGAACATTTGTAATGTTGATTCAGTGGAACAAAATACGTACGCATTGGTGGAATAGCGTGGCAGAAATTTTGTTTGAGACCCTGTCACTCCCTAATGAGGGGGATGTTAATGTCATAGCTCCTGAAATGGTAAATTTATCACCTTACACCATCAGTACAAGTAAATGCAATACTGAACCCCCTACTCCCATAAATGCTATAGCACATTGAATACATTAGGAAGTCTTAAAGCCATCCATATCCTATACTGAGCCTGGGTACTGGAAGCTCTGACCTTTCTTTGGAAGACAACCCACCCTGATGGGGGAAGATGACTTTGAGACATGGATGAATCAGGTTTTTCAGGCTCTAATATAGTGGGATAGTCCAGTTGTTGAAGAGAGACAAGGCAGTCTAGAGTCCAGCTGCTGATGTTATCCATAAACTAGCTAGGTGTGGATCTGGCTGTACAGTGCAAGATTATATAGAAGCTCTTCAGGACATATATGGAGAACTGAGAAATTTTCAGATTTACTCCAATTTGAACATACATATCAGGAAGTTGATGAAAATCTATCTGTGTACATTACTCAACTGGACAAGATGCTTTACCACATCACTATCAAGAAGGGCATAAGTCCCAAAGAAGCGAATACAGTGCTGTTTAATCAAATACTGCAAGGAGCCCAACCAATGGACCCATTTATGTGGGAATTGAGGACAAGAAAAGGGAAATACATCCTAACTTACTCTCAATTGGTGAGAATATTGAGAGAGAAAGAAGCACTTTTGGACATTAAGTCAAAGTGTTTACCATCCAATTCCTTAGAGAGTACTGGAAATGGAAAGCCTCCAGCTATTCTCTCTGCTCATGTGGTTATGGCCACCCAGAATTCCAATAATACTGACCAGGAATTGGCTTTTCTGCAAGAACAGATGCATACCTTTACTGAAATTTCATCTCAAGAATGCTCCCAGATAATACAGTCACTTCTGAAGTCACAAGCAGAGTCGCAGGCTACCACTTGCATGGAAACTGCATCTGATAAAGCCCCACTGAAGAAGTAGGGGCACCCATTATCTGTTAACAGTGCCTCTTCGAGGTACCCAACAGGATGCTGCTATGCTTGTGGAGGAAGGGGGCATTTTAAAAGACCATGCACAAGCCCTGAAGGTACCCAAGAGGCTTTAGACCCCAAGCTCGGTGGCAGGTTGCCAGGAAAACTTAGGAGGACATTAGTGAAGGAGTTAAAAGCTTCAACCAAGCAAAAACAAAGGCTGTGCAACCCCCACACAAAGCCAGGATTAAAAAAAAAACTGATCACCATGACAAACAACCTTTGAAATGGGTGAGAGATCAGAATAAAGCCCTGGGCAGAGAACTGCTTAGAGAGAAGGAGTTCATTCATTCTAAGCCCATTCAGAAAGCCAGCAGTCAGACTAAAACCCAATGCCAGGATGTTGTTTCCGACAGTAGGAGAAATAACAGACCTAGATTTTCTCTCAGATTAACAGGACCCTTCCCAATTGTGTCAGTAAAGATTGAGGGGGTGTATGGAAAAACTTTGTTGGACACCAGAGCCCAGATAACAGTGCTCTATAGAGACTTTTACCAAAAACATCTAAAGCATCTGCCTTTAAGTTAGAAGAATTGGAGATATGGGGCCTCACCAAATTCCTTTATGATGGCTATGTATCACTTAAATTGGAGCTCCCCTATTCTGTGGCAAAATCAGCTGAACATTTTTGAGACATCAACAGTTGATTGCCCAAGGCCCAAATGAGATGCTGGGGAAGCTTTTCTAGATGTGTAGTGAAAGTGGCAGCTACCACCTGATGATGGAGATGGATTCAGAAGCTGATTTATCACATGGTGACAGAAATCTGGCCTGAAAGCAAGTTGAAACATACAAGAGCCTGCTTGTGGGACTGAACATTGGGAGTTCCCCTGTGGTGTTGAGGCCCTCGATCCACCTTGGAAAGGTATATACTGCTACCCCCCTACTATCCAAAGCTCTGTTTGGATTGAAAAGTAGACATTGGAGCAGGTTTTTCTGCAAATGAATTGGATATGGGATGTGCCAAGAGTGCTCAGCATAAATTACGGCTGACAGATGATAGACCCTTCAGAAAACACTCCAGAAGAGTGGTCCCTGGAGACTTAGAAGACATGAGAAAGCATTTAGAGGAACTTCAAGCAGCTTAAATAATTAGAGAGTCCTGAAGTCCCTATGCCTCGCCTATAGTGGTGGTACAGAAAAAGAATGGCACTAACAATGTGTGTTGACTATCGGACTCCGAATCAATTAACCATTCCTGAAAAGAATGCCACTCCTCGAATTGAGGATGCCCTTAATTGTTTGGTGGGGAGTAAACAGCATTTTGCATCTCAGAAGTGGATACTATCAGATCCCCATGAGTCCTGAAGACAAAGATATTAGAGTTTTTATCTACCCTGGTGAGTTCTTTGAGTGTGACAAGGTGCATCAATGTCTCATGGGACCGCCAGCTACATTTCAGCAGCTTATGGAGAAGACTGTTGGATACATGCACTTACTTGAAGTCATTGTGTACTTGGATGATAAGATAAGATTGTTCAGGAAGACCCTGAAATAGCACTTCTCAAAAGACGGCTTCAATTCTTGTTCCTCAAGACTGTCCAAGACTCATCAGTTGGTCAGTGCATTATATAGTTAACTATGTATCTATGTAACACACTGACTGACTGATGAGAGTCTTGAACCGTTTTGAAGAAGAAGGATTGAATCTATCGTTTAAGAAGTGCAGGCTCTTCCAAACCTCAGTGACGTATGTAGGGCATATGGTTTTGGCTGATGGAATAGCCACTGACCCAGAAAAACTGGAATCTTTTACCCAGTAGCCCAGGCCCTGGACCATTACTGAAGTGTGTTTCTTGCTGGGGTAATGTGGCTACTACAGAAGATTTGCCAAGGGGATCTCCAAGGTAGCAAGTCGTCTTAATCAGCTGCTGCAGAATGAAGTGGAACTTGAGGACTCTGGCAAAGAGGTGGTTATCAAGATGCCAAAGGACCCCAGAAATTCTAAGGAATGTAAACAGGGTTTTGAATAGTTGAAGTATTGCTTATGCCCTAACCTTGCTTATGCCCCAAGTGTTAGCATATGCCTTATGTGTTACACATGGATGCCTGCCTAGAAGGTCTTGGAGGAGTGTTATACCAAAAACATGACAAGAAACTAAGACCAGTGGCCTTTGTGAGCAGAAATTTGTCTTCCACTGAAAAGAACTACCCTACCCTTAAACTGGAATTCTTTGCTCTAAAATGATTTGTGGTTGACAAATTACATGACTACTTGTATGGGGCTGAATTTGAGGTTGAAACTGAAAACAACCCCCTAACTTATATTCAGACCACTGCAAAGCGGTGGATGGCAGCAAAGCTAGATGCTACTGGACATTGGTGGATGGCTGCTTTGGCAAATTATAATTTCAGTCTAGGATATTGCCCAGGAAAGGAAAATAGTATTTCAGTCACTGCACATTGATCATGGTCATCTGGAGTATGACCAAACTTTGAGTCTAATCAGGGACCGATTCTATTGGCCTTGTATGAAAAAAGACATGAAAGACTATTGTCGCTCCTCCCTTCACTGTTATCACGGACCGGGTGCAGCGGACTCGGGTGTGGATCCGCTTTAACTGTGGAACCGATGGCGGGTACCGTGTCAGGGGAGCGGAGTCTAAGAGGCCACCGGTATTCACCAGAGCCCACCGCAAGGCAGGTTGGTCTTGTGCGGCGAGTGACCCCCAGGTCGCTACCCCCTAACAGCGGCCCAGTCCCACAGTCAGCCGAGGTTCAGTGAGGTACACAAGTGGCAGGCAAAAGGCGTAGTAAGTACAGGCAGAGATCGGGGCTGGCAGCACAGGTTCGCAGTAAAGGTGAGTAGCCGAGGTCGGGGCAGGCAGCAAAGGTTCAGAGTCGGGAACAGGCAGAGGTCGGTACACGGGTGAGCAATCCAAGAATGTCTGACTTTCAACAAGCATGGAGAGACCAAGATCCGGCACTGAAGGAAGGAAGTGCCTGTTTAAATAGGGGAAGATGATGCAGGATTGGATGACATAAACACCAATCAGTGCTGTAAAGGCCCTTTAAATCTCAGGGATCCTGTGCGCTCGCCCTCTAGTGGACGGAGACTTGTGCGCATGCAAGGAGGAAGCACTGGGGGAAGGGCGGCAGCTGGAAGCAGCCCCGAGGGAAGATGGATGACGGCTGCATGCAGCCATGGAGGTAGGTGAAATGCTGTGAGACGGGCGTGCAGCGCTCGCCCTAACAGTACCCCCCCCCCTTGGGCCTCCCCTTCTTCTTGGGACCAAGAAAATCTGAGATGAGACTACGGTCTAGAATATTCTCTTCGGGCTCCCAAGATCTTTCTTCAGGTCCACAGCCTTCCCAGTCGACCAAGAAATATCTTTTTCCTCTGGAGAGCTTAGAAGCCAGAATCTCCTTCACTGAAAAGGTATCCTCGGTGCCCGAGATTGGGGCAGGCACCAAAGTTTTAGGAGAGAATCGATTGACAATAACTGGCTTCAACAGAGAGACGTGAAAAGAATTGGGAATTCGCAGTGAAGTCGGTAGGTGAAGCTTATAGCAAACTGGATTGATCTGTTGTTTGATCTTGTATGGCCCCAAGTAACGGGGGCCCAATTTGTAGCTAGGAATTTTGAAGCGGATGTATTTTGCCGACAGCCACACCTTATCTCCTGGAGAATAAACAGGCGGAGCTCTTCTCCTTTTATCAGCGCTAACCTTCATGCGGGCGGAAGCTTGACAAAGGGAACGCTGTGTTTCTTGCCAGATGGTGGAGAAATCCTGTGTGAGATTGTCCACGGCGGGCACTCCGGAGGACGTGGATAAAGGCAAAGGCGGAAGGAGTTGACGGCCGTACACCACCAAAAACGGGGACTTCCTTGTGGACTCAGAATCCTTAAAATTATACGAGAATTCCGCCCACGGCAACAGATCGACCCAATCGTCTTGACGCGCTGAAACAAAATGGCGAAGATAATGCCCGAGAATCTGGTTGACTCTTTCCACCTGGCCGTTAGACTGGGGATGATAAGCGGAGGAAAAGTCCAGTTTAATTTTCATTTGTTTACAAAGAGCTCTCCAGAACTTGGACACAAACTGCACACCTCTGTCAGACACAATATGTGTAGGTAGACCATGAAGTCGAAAGATATGCTTCAGGAAGTATTTTGCCAACAGAGGAGCTGACGGGAGACCGGGCAAAGGAACAAAATGCGCCATCTTAGAAAACCTATCCACTACCACCCAAATTACAGTATTGCTATGCGAAGAAGGGAGGTCGGTAATAAAGTCCATAGCAATGTGTGTCCATGGGGTATCTGGAATAGGAAGTGGGTGGAGTAGGCCAGCAGGTCTTTGGCGAGGGGTTTTGTCGCGAGCGCAGGTGGTACAGGCCTGAACGAATTCGGTCACATCCTTTTCAAAAGAAGGCCACCAATAATATCGAGAAATGATAGAACAAGACTTCCTGATACCGGCATGGCCGGCTACATGGGAAGAATGCCCCCATTCTAATATTTTGCGACGTTGGCGGGCTGGCACAAAGGTCTTTCCCGGCGGTGCTTGTACAAGAGTAGCGGGGGCAGAGTGGACAAGGCGTTCAGGCGGGATGATATGTTGTGGAGTGGATTCAACACCAGAGATGTCAGAGGAGCGAGAAAGGGCGTCTGCCCTGATGTTCTTAGCGGCTGGCCGGAAGTAGATTTGAAAATCAAATCGAGCGAAAAACAACGACCAACGAGCTTGTCGTGGATTCAATCGCTGGGCAGTTTCTAAATAAGATAGATTTTTGTGATCAGTATAGATGGATACTTGATGGGCAGAACCTTCTAAGAGGTGTCTCCACTCCTCCAACGCCAACTTGATGGCGAGTAACTCCCGATCTCCGATGGAGTAATTCCTCTCCGCTGGCGAAAAGGTCTTCGAAAAGAACCCGCAGGTGAGAATTCTGCCAGTAGACGATTTTTGAGTGAGCACCGCTCCGGCTCCAATGGAGGAGGCATCTACTTCTAGGGCGAAAGGCCGAGATGGATCTGGCCTAGACAACACTGGTGCAGAGGAGAAGGCCTTTTTTAGAGCAATGAAGGCCTCTTCAGCCTGAGGAGGCCAAGACTTCGAATTGGCGCTCTTCTTTGTGAGGGTCACAATAGGCGCCACTACAGTGGAAAAGTGAGGAATAAACTGGCGATAGTAATTGGCGAAGCCCAGAAAACGCTGAATAGCTCGCAGGCCAATAGGACGGGGCCAATCCAGAACTGCTTTCAACTTGCTGGGATCCATTTGAAGGCCACGAGCTGAGACAATATATCCAAGAAAGGGTAAGGTGGTTTGATCAAATATACACTTCTCCAACTTGGCGTAAAGATGGTGTTGACGGAGACGAGACAGGACTTGCCGGACATGACGGTGATGTTCTTCTAGATTAGATGAAAAGATGAGTATATCATCCAAATATACAACAACACAGGAGTAAAGCAAGTCCCGAAAAATGTCATTTACGTATTCCTGGAATACAGCGGGTGCATTGCAGAGACCAAAGGGCATCACTAAATATTCGAAGTGGCCATCGCGGGTATTGAAGGCGGTCTTCCATTCATCGCCCTCGCGTATACGTATCAAATTATAGGCTCCCCTCAGGTCAAGCTTGGTGAAGACCCTGGCCCCACGCAGTCGGTCAAATAATTCGGCAATCAAGGGCAAAGGGTATCGATTTTTAACGGTAATCTTATTGAGGCCGCGGTAATCAATACAAGGGCGAAGAGAGCCATCTTTTTTCGCCACAAAGAAGAACCCCGCGCCTGCTTGAGAGGAAGACTTCCGTATGAACCCTTTATGAAGATTTTCTCGAATATACTCCGACATGGCTTGAGTCTCAGGAGCCGAGAGAGGGTAAATTCGGCCACGAGGAGGAGTGGTACCCGGTAGGAGGTCTATGGGGCAATCGTAGGGGCGATGAGGCGGAAGTACCTCCGCTTGTTTCTTGCAGAATACATCAGCATAGGTCTGGTAGATCTCAGGCAAGCCAGGTAATGGTGCTGAAGCAGGAATAGGTCGAACAGGAACAGACTTCAAGCACTTCTTAAAGCACGCTGCACCCCAAGTCTTGATATCACCGGTGGTCCAGTCAAGCGTGGGATCATGACGTTGGAGCCAAGGAAGGCCTAGAAGAATCTGAGAGGTGCAATTAGGGAGGACGTAGAACTCAACATTCTCTTGATGGAAGAGTCCAATTTTTAATTGGAGGGGAACGGTGCGATAGCGCACAGTACAGTCCAGCCTATCACCATTGACTGAGGCGATAAATAAGGGTGTAGCAAGGCGATTCACAGGGATATTATGTTTATTGATCAAGGCAGCCTCTATAAAGTTCCCTGCAGAACCAGAGTCCAAAAAGGCGCTTAAATTCAGGGATGTGGAAGGTGAGATGGAAAGTTGAACAGGAACAGTGAGCCGTGGAGAGGAGGCACATACACCCAGGGACGCCTCTCCCACCGCCACTAGGTGCGCCCGTTTCCCTGACGTGGAGGGCGAATAGGACAGTCCTTCAAAAAATGCTCAGAACCACCGCAGTACAGACAAAGGTTCTCGTTCCTTCTGCGAGTTCTCTCCAATTGGGTCAAACGGAATCGATCGACCTGCATGGCCTCCTCACTGGGAGGTACATGTGCAGACAAAGGGTTTTGAAGTACTGGAGCCAAACGGGATGCCCTCCTAGGGCGCTGAGAGTCTCTTTCTTGGCGGAATTCTTCACGCCTCTCAGCAAAGCGCACATCAATGCGTGTGGCCAGATGGATGAGTTCAGTGAGAGATGAAGGCAAGTCACGAGCCGCAAGAGCATCCTTAATTTTACTAGAAAGTCCTTTCTTGAAGCAGGCACACAAGGCCTCATTGTTCCAAGACAATTCGGAGGCTAGAGTGCGGAACCGAATGGCGTATTCACCAACGGACAACTCGCCCTGGACCAAGTTCAAAAGGGACGATTCAGCAGATGAAGCCCGGGCAGGTTCCTCAAAGACCTGGCGAAACTCTGAGACAAAGGTGTTAATACTGGAAGAGACAGGGTCATTGCGATCCCACAAGGGAGTGGCCCAGGCCAAAGCCTTTCCAGAAAGCAAACTGATGACAAAGGCCACCTTAGCTCGTTCAGTGGGAAATTGATCCGCCAACAACTCCAAGTGCAGGGAACATTGGGCAAGGAACCCTCGGCATAACTTGGCATCCCCATCATATTTAGCCGGCAAGGAGAGACGGATTCTGGCAGAAGATGTTACCGGGGGCTGTGGCGGTAATGCTGGAGCCGGTGATGGAACTTGCTGTTGCTGAATCGTTAAAAATTGCTGCATCATGGCAGAGAGTTGATTAATCTGGCGGGACTGCATAGCTACTATAGCAGGCAATTCAGTGGCATCCGGCAGCGGTACCTCAGCGGGATCCATGGCCGGATCTTACTGTCACGGACCGGGTGCAGCGGACTCGGGTGTGGATCCGCTTTAACTGTGGAACCGATGGCGGGTACCGTGTCAGGGGAGCGGAGTCTAAGAGGCCACCGGTATTCACCAGAGCCCACCGCAAGGCAGGTTGGTCTTGTGCGGCGAGTGACCCCCAGGTCGCTACCCCCTAACAGCGGCCCAGTCCCACAGTCAGCCGAGGTTCAGTGAGGTACACAAGTGGCAGGCAAAAGGCGTAGTAAGTACAGGCAGAGATCGGGGCTGGCAGCACAGGTTCGCAGTAAAGGTGAGTAGCCGAGGTCGGGGCAGGCAGCAAAGGTTCAGAGTCGGGAACAGGCAGAGGTCGGTACACGGGTGAGCAATCCAAGAATGTCTGACTTTCAACAAGCATGGAGAGACCAAGATCCGGCACTGAAGGAAGGAAGTGCCTGTTTAAATAGGGGAAGATGATGCAGGATTGGATGACATAAACACCAATCAGTGCTGTAAAGGCCCTTTAAATCTCAGGGATCCTGTGCGCTCGCCCTCTAGTGGACGGAGACTTGTGCGCATGCAAGGAGGAAGCACTGGGGGAAGGGCGGCAGCTGGAAGCAGCCCCGAGGGAAGATGGATGACGGCTGCATGCAGCCATGGAGGTAGGTGAAATGCTGTGAGACGGGCGTGCAGCGCTCGCCCTAACAACTGTATTCAGAGGAAAACTCTGCCTGCAAGAGCAGGGAAAAATGGAAAGCCAAGGACCACTAGATCTTATCTTTATAGACTTCCTATGCATTGAACCCAATGAAGGTGAAAACAGTAGTGTGCTAGTGGTGACCAACCATTATACAAGATATGCCCAAGCTTTCCCTACATATGACCATAAAGCCATCATGGTGGCAAAGGTAATGATGGAAAAGTCTGCCAAAAAGTATACACTCGGAACAAGGACTTGACTCTGAAAGGAAGTTGATTCAAAAATGACTTACCTTGCTGGGGGTTCAAAAGTGACGTACAACTCCTTATCACCCTCAAGAGACCCAGTTGGAGCGTTTGAACAGGACTTTGTTAGACATGGTTGGAATACTCTCCACAGAGTAAAACGTTCATTGGAGTTGGCATGTGGCTACTGTCATCCATGCTTACAACAGCACTAGAAGTGATTCTGCAAGGTTCTCACCCTACTTCATAATGTTTGGTAGAGAAATCTGTCTTCCAGTTGACTTAACTATTGGTGTTAAGGCTGATGATACTCCCATACATTCCAATGCAAGCTATGTGGAGAGACTAAAGAAGAAACTTAAATGAGCCTATGAGCAGGCTGAAGCTACTGCTGGGTGAAGGCACAATAAGAATAAGGGCCAATATGACAAGAGGGTGAAGATTCATTCATGACCTGCAACGGGGGATAGAGTTATTTTAAGAAATCTGGGCTTTCATGGAAAACATAAGTTGGCAGATCGGTTCACAAATCTACATCATCTGTTCCCAGCTGCCCAACATAGCGGTGTATCAAGTTCGACAAGACGTCGGGGATGGGCCTATTAGAACTTGGCATCAAAACAATCTTAGGCCCTTGGCAGACTTGGTGAGGAAAATACACCCAGAATGGTGCAGCACAAGCCAACCTCGAGATGGTCTAGGAGGCTAAGACGAAAGGAACCTTGGTCTGGTGCCCCCTTTGGAATGTTGATGCTAATTTAATGCGTTATAATTGTTGCAAATTTTAACCTGTTTTTTCCCCTTGAGGGGACTCAAGATTCTGGGTGGAGAATGTAGAGCACTCACAAAGTAAGTCACTACTATTATACTTGGTTTTAATCCAGTCAGCAGAGCAGGTGCACTGGCTGGATTGCAACATTTGTAACATTTGAATAAACAAAACAAACGCTGTGAAGGGCCGCTTATGCAAAGACACTTAAAACCAGATGTCCCAGGATCATTCAGTGATATAAAAGGGGGGAAGAACAAGTTTGGACTAGTTCCTGAGCTGGGAGAGAGAAGTTGTATGGGGAAGTGATGGCTGCTTGGATTTCTGTTTTTGCTGCATTGTACCAGAGAGGAGAAACTAGAATGCTTTGAATTGCTGCTATTGCTGCTTCTAGAAGGAAGAACATGTTTTATCAGTTCTGAACCCACTCTGACAGAAGGAAAGACACCCAACTATGAGAACACTGCCATCTGCTGAAAAGAAGAGGCATATTAAGAGCAGCATTCTCTAGCTGGGCTAGAAAGAGGGAGAAGAGAAAGTGCTTTTTAGGAGAGACTTTTGACCTAACTGAAAAATGCTATTGGTGGTGTTACTGTGAAAAGAATAGCTCAGCCCTGTACCAGCACAGACTGTTCAAACTGAGATATCTCCAAGAGAAAGGGATACGTTTTGCAAAACAGGGAGTAGTAGTAGTTTAACTGCGGGTTTACATTTGCATCAATGTAAGTTGTAAAGGCCAGGAATTAAGTATGAAGTACAAAACTTGGAAAGAAGAGAAGTCCACTAGGTCCTCTTAAAGGGACAGCGTGCAGATTGCAGCAAGGAAGTTTATTGTTGCTCAGTGCTCACTTTAGAGACTGTGTTTCCTCTCACATCTAAATCTTTATTGATATAGCCCGGGATTGTAAGGACTGTCTACTGCATTTCTAATTGGGAATTACAATATTTTCTTCTTTTTTCCCATCATCAAGGACTGGATTTTTTCTTTTTATTTCTGAATTCCTGCTGCGCAGCATAAAAACAGGACTTAGGGCTTGTGCACAAATCTGATGTATTGCTTATTTGCCATTTTTTTACCATACTGTGTATTTGATTGCTGTTGTTGCTAAAGTATTTGAATCATTAACTCTATTGCTAATATAGAATAATTTACTCCTAACCTGTTTAACTGGTTCCAGAAATAATTTTGAGTTGTATTATACATGCTGTAATATTATTGTTTCAGGAGCTCTAGGGTGTCACCAAGTAGGGACCAGATCCGGCTATAGTTAAGCTCCACCCATGGGTGGGCTTCAAAGTTAATGTGAGGGGTGCAGAAGAGGATAGTAGAGTGACAGATATCAGACAGAGGGGTGTACAGAGCTGCAGTATGTGTGCAGAGATGGGGCAGGATAGGAGGGCATGTCTGCGAGATGGCTGCCAGAAGTACTATGCTCTGTAACATTCTAGCTCCAGTGCAATCAATAGGAATATACATTTCCTTTTCAGTGTAGATACCCTACCAGTGTCTTAAGTAACATGCGAGAGCGGTTCATGTACCACCAGTTGGGTACCTCTGGTCTAAGCTATGGGTGCCTGACGATGTTGCCCCTCCAATAGGCTTAAGATTATTTTTTTTTTTTATACCTGAAACTTCAGTGAGTATACCGTGTATACAATCTCCAGAGTAAGCTGTATTACAATCAGGGGCAGTCGAGCAGGGCGATCCCTCTGGATGCCTTGATCAATCGGGGTGCTTTTATCCCAGCCATCCTGTTTTCTGCAGATGGGTCAGGCCCACTGTTAGTGGTGCAAACCTCTCATCCCGCCTGCTGCCATGGTAGATATACAGCATGGCACATACTGGTATGGGACTGCAGCATCACTATAGGATGTGTGAGTAGGGGGAAGAAACTTTTCTCCCCGTACTGAGCATTATTTTGCCTAGAAACTGCCCTTCTCACAATCATTTGACGTTTCCTCTCTCATACTTCAGGGCATGACCATGTGCCTAAAGGTTCGTCCATAAAACCTCCTTTTCTAATAAATGCCTTACCCAATATGTGGCCATTCCTGATCATCCTAAACTATAAAAAAAGTGGTGGATAAAGTTCTATTTACCAAAATTAAAAACAATATTCAGTATATCAAGTGAAGTGTTAGTGCACCACAGTTTATGCAAATGAGCAAGAAAATAAGTGGTTTAACTGCTGTATATTCAGTAAAGTTATTTAGCCTTTGCTGGTTTTGTGCGAATATGATCCGAGGGTAGAAGCTCAGCACTTCAGAGACATTCAATGAATCTCAACAAATATCATGAATTTAAATACGATATTGTTTTTTACTGGGGTTTGAGATTTCTGCCTTCTTATTTTACATAATGGATTTTATGAGCTTACTATTTCTGAATTTCAAATGAGGCTATATGTTGTGGTTTAAAAATTGCTTATGTTAGCATTCAAGAAGCAGACTCTTGTAGACTGTCGCTAATACAAATATATGTTATTTGGCAGAAATGTTATATTTCTCTACAACATACAGTATTATTTAAAGGACCTGGCATGGAAATGCATTTTTTTGGGGTGGGTTAGGTCATAGTAAACCGGATATTGACACTTACTGAAATTGAACATGGCCCAAAGCCTTTAAAGAAACAAACACCAGTTATATACACTTGTTGAACATTTGTCCTGAAATAATGAAGGTTATTTCCTTACCTGTAACAGAACATTGGGACATGACAAGAACCCAAACCTGGTCCACACAGAAATAAATGGATAACCAAACTTTGGTAGGGAAGGGGCACAGAGTAAGCAGCAGGAAGCACTACTGGAAAACTTACCTCATTCTCAATCCAGTCCCTGGTCAGGGGGGGTGTTCCTTTGAAATGGTGCACGGCCAGGGCCACTTCTGTCTGTCCGTGTTTGGAAACTTGAACTCGCAAAGCTAGGTATCACTAATGACAAGTTCATCAGTCATGCTTTGGTGTTGCCCATTGAGACCTGCAGCTAGTGTTACAATTCCTCCTAGAGTGGTTGGATGAAGTTCGGGTTTGCAGGCTTTTTAAAATTGTTTTGTATACAATTACAAAGTCATGCTGAAAAAGGTCTGACTTTAGTGTTTTCTTTGACCCTTGCTGCTCCCTGCACAGTATTCTTTCAGGTTCCAATCCCAGAATGACAAATAAACTGGTTCTTACTAGCTCCCCTTCATATCTACTGCAGTTCCACCCATCTACAACATTGTTACAACATAACAGAGTCTTGAGAAAGTTGGCTACCAACGAAATGCGTTGATGGCGGCGGACGGATCTTATTAGTACGCAGGCAAGCTACACTCTAGGGATACTTCACTTCCCCTCCCTCCCTTTGAGACATCAATCGGCCTAGACATATTGAGGGTTTGGTTAAAATCTTGCCTGGCGTTTCCTAAATACTTGATATACATTGTTTTTAACTTAATCAGTGCACATGATTAAAACGATATTACGCTAGATTTTTCTATTTGGTTTTCCTTTCTATGTGGTTTGTCCAATCTGGGACAATTTTAAAAGCCAAAGTGGGATAAGAATATCAAATCGGCTCTGTTAATAACAAGAGAGGAATGGAATATTGAGGATCTAATAAGGCATTCAAGCACACCTCCACCTGTTAAAGAGGGGACCAGAATATTTAACCGGCTCTCCTATCCAATAAGAGAGGAATAAATCATGGAGGATTTTTAATAAGGCACTAAAGCTTATTATTATCTGGTAAGAGTATTTTGAAGGAGGTGGTGGGCACGAGATTCTCATCAGCAATTTGCTGTTATATACACGTGGAATTTGCTACAGTGTTTTGAACATTCCTTCCTGTGATAGAAGGTCACTAAAATCCTTGGCCTTAGAGGATACTCTCAGATTGGGGAACCACCCCAGAAGCTTGGACTTTTTTATATAATGTTTTAAGAGTTAAAGCTGACCTAAAGTGTGTTGTTTTATCATCGATTGCTCTGTGTTTTTGGAATAATATTGTTGTAACATTAACATAGCAAGGGGCATGTCCATGCCTTGTGCAGAGCTTTCCAGGTCTCCTAAGGAGACTATCCACAGCTTAACAGCTCAAAGCTGCTGTGTATAGCTTTTATCTTGTTAGAATTTTCAAAGATTTTTTAATCTAATCTAATGGCAGTGGCATTTTACCTTAATATTAAGTATATTTACGGTTAGAATCCTCTATGACAATTAAGAAACATTTATTCATTGCCGTGCGACTGAAGTTCGAAGTTTCTTCCATCTACTTTGTCAACTTTTTTAAACCTAAGTATTGTCAATTTGTTCAAACAAATAGTTCTGTTTCTACGATTGATGTTTTATTTTTCTGATTGATTGCTAATTACACAAAAATATTTGGGCTATGCACATATTGGCCTAAGTAACAAGAAAATTCTACATATATAATGTATGTGGTGGAAATGAACTGATTACTGATTATTATGACACTATTTCCTTTATGGAGGTGTATCTTCAGGCTAGGTATGGCTATGTCACTGCTAAACTATTGGCCAACCCTAACTGATCCTACTTGCCACACTATGCTGTTTGAAATGTAATGCTTGTGGCAAACCTAATGTCATCTACAGTTTGCTGTTCCGGTGATCCATTACAAAGTTTTCATTACCATTGTTCTATGCAATCCTTAATGAACTACAGCCTGTAGGTTCTGGACAGTGTTATAACTAGAAGAGATGATTTTAGATGCAATGGCCTTGATTCACAAAGAATTGAAAAAGATTCTAATGGTAATAAAAAATTCAATTCATGAGAAAAAGCCTGAGAATTTCACTGTTAGTGAATCACCAGATAAAAAGACAATGAAAGTCAATGGCACTTTTTACTACTGAGTAAAAAGGGAAAAAAAGTTCAATACTTTTTTCAAAAGTATAATGTGCCATTGATTTTCATTGTCTTTTTATCTGGTGATTCACTAAAAGTAAGATTCTCTGGCTTTTTTCTTATGAATTGAATCTTTTTCTACCATGATACGTTTTTTTCAACTCTTAGTGAATCAAGGCCAATGTCTTGGCATTTAGTTGTACAATTCTGTAGTCATATGGCTTTGTACCGTATGGTTGAGTTTATGTTCCTAAATATTTCTACTTCCCAAAAAGCTTTACATTACAAAAATTGAATGCAAATGTTTGTCCAAATAGGCTGCAAGACTTTATGTAGAACATAAATCTCCTCCAAGAAAAGTAATACTCAAATGCATTTTGTTGCTGTGTATTGGCTTTTGACCATGCAGTATGACACATTTGCACAGTGAAGTGAAAAAAACATTTAATAGGTGCTGCATGGTACCTGTCTTGGTTGCTTCATCATGGCAATTCCTAGTGATGGAACAAAAAAAAGCAAGCGTTTGTAACTGGGGAATAGATTGTTATAGATTCAGCCAAGCTTCTATTATTTCTGCCCAGAGCTCCCATTGTGCAGTGGATGAATGATATAGTGGTCTGACGCAGCAAAGGTAATTTCTAGCGACAGCACCACAATCATTGGATCTTATGTATCTAGCTGTTTCCAAACTGTTCCCAGTTCCAAGTGAACCAGAACTGAAAGTGACAAAGCTAGAGAGCACCGTCTAATAAAAGAAATCCATGTGTATGGTTCTCAAAAGCAAATAGCAATAAATCTTCACTGTCCATGAGCTAGCAATGCTGCCCCTGTGGCTGAAGTTGTTGCAACACTCTCACTGCTCTGCATCAGCAATATCATCACTATTCTTTCTTCTTTTTTTTTCTCTCCCAAAAAACCCTTTAAAAAAGTCTTAGACCTGAATCAAAGCCTGTAGGACAACAAAGAGATCTTAACAAGGCTGACTAAAGCTTGACTCAATCTTACAGATATACTGGCAGAGAGGAAAAATCGACACAATCCAGGAATCAAACCAGGAGAGAGATTAATGGGGGGGGGGGGGGTAGACCATTAGCAAGAGCAGCAAAAGATTTTAGGGCCCAGAACTTTATAGAAAAGATCCTTAATGGTAAGGGAAATATAGAATATACCACAGAGGGAATAGCCAAAGAGTTCAGGGAATTCTATGAACAACTATATACTCCCAAAAAGACTACCTCAAAAGGCCTCCAGGAATATGTCTCCCGCTCCACTTACGCAAAAGTTTCTGCAGAAACTGGCCAACATTTAGAGCGTCCCTTTAGCGAGGCAGAGGTAGGGAAGGCAATAGACCTTATGAAGGAGGGAAAATCCCCGGGTCTAGACGGTTTTATAGGCGAATATTATTAGGAATTCAAAGAGAGCCTAATAACGCCCTTAACCAACTACCTTAATAGTATTAATGCGGAGCATCCACTCTCGAAGCATGCCAACTGAGCTATCATCAGTTTAATCCCAAAAGAGGGGAAGGACTTAACGACCTGCTCCAGCTATAGGCCCATTTCCCTGATCAATCTTGATTTTAAAGTTTTGGCCACAGTAATAGCAAAACGCTTGGAACCATTATGTGAACATATTATATCACCCCTACAAGCAGGATTGGAATTAAAAAAAACATTGCTGTCATTGTGTCCTCAATAGTTAAAATAATAGAAAATAGGTCTAAGGCTCTAATGGTTACATTAGATGCAGAGAAAGCCTTTGATAGGTTTTCCTGGCCATTTCTGGAAGAAATGCTGGTTGAAATTGGGTTCGGCCCTGGCTTTCGGGACAAATTGATGTCTATGTATAAAAACCAGACGGCGGTTATCAAAGTGAACGGTCTTTTGTCAGATCCGTTAGAAATTAGAAATGGTACTCGGCAAGGGTGTCCCCTTTCCCCAATCCAATTTAACCTACATTTAGAAAATCTAATTAGGTTAATTGATGCAGACGATAAGATCAGAGGAGTAAAAGTAGGCAAAGATGAAATCAAAGTCAGGGCTTATGCTGATAACATAATTCTAACTATTACAGAACCATACAATTCCCTGCATGCTGCAATTGCAATTATTTAAGAATTTGGCAACTTTTCACATTTTAAACTGAATTATAAAAAATCAGTTATCATGCCTTTAAATTTAAGCAAAATGGAATTAGAAGAGTGTCAGAGCAACACAGATTTCTTATGGAACCATAAGGAAATAAAGTACTTAGGGATTATGATTCCCAAAAATCCAGATCATCTGTTTGGTTTAAATTATCTAATGTTGCTAGATCATCTGGAGGATAATATTATTTCTTGGTCGCATCTCCCTTTAAATATCAGCTATTTATAAATTATAAAATATTATAAAAATGTTCTTTCTCCCACTTTTCATATTTCTAGTACAAAATATACCCATTCAGATTGCGAACTACTTTTTTTACAAAACTGAATAATATGTTACATGCTTTTTATTGGAAAGTGCAAGACACGGAGTTAATTATAAGACACTGATTAGACCAATATCAATAGGAGTTTGGGGGGACCCTGACCTACGAAATTACCATAAAGCCATAATAATACAATGGTTAATTGACCGGAATCAACTACATCCAGGTAAGGAGTTTCTGAAACTGGAAATGCCCAAAAATCTGCTAATGAAGATAATTTCGCTAAATCCAAAAATATTATGCGAACCAATCCAGACTTTCTTGCAGAACTAGGTCAGGGTAAGAGGGGGCACATTAGGCCGTTCCACCTCATTTACAAATTGATAGCTACTTTAAAACATTAAAACTCCCCACCGTTCGCTACTCAGCAAATCCCCTACAAGCTGTATTGCTAAACAATCCCATTCAGTCAAGGAAATTAGCCTATTTTTATAAGATTAGCACCACGATGCTAGTTTACTCCCCAACTACATTAAAAAATGGGAGGCATCTCTAAATATACATGGAAATGAATTTGATTGGCAAAAGGTCTTTAAAACTTTACTAATGATAAAAGATTCTTGTCTCCGTATCTTCTTCCATAAATTTATAGATAGGTTCTTCTACACAGCAGATTATAATAGTAATTATAAGTCCTTTGACTGTTGGTGGTGTGGCAGGCACCAAGCCATGGTACTCCAAATTTGGTGCTATTGTGACTTTGTTAAACCTATTTGGAAGCAGTTAATCCTGATGATGAGACCACTATTGGGGGAAGAATATGATTTAGATGCCCAAGAGGCTCTCCTTCAAGACAGGAAGAACTTAGTAAAACCCCGGTCAATAGAGCTGCCTTTGTTGCAATTTGGGCAACAAAGAAAGCAATTCTTAAGCACTGGGGAAATGTGGCACCCCCTGGTATTAGATCATGGAAGGGGATGGTACTTTCTAGTATTGAAGCTGAGATTTCTCTAACGAAGAATAGAGAGCAACAAGGAGCCTTGATAAAGATACGTGAAGCATTACAAAACTTAAAACCAAAATGGTAGCGGAAGATGTGTGTATCTTTTCCCTTTTTTTTCTTTTTTCCCCTCAAACTGAGGAAAGGGGGGAGGGAGGGAAGAAGGGGATGGGTTGGGGGTGGGGGGGTTAGTGTAATAAATTAAAGCATATCTAATACCCCGATGAAGACGTGGCGAAGTAACAAATTCCCATGGGGAAGATATGGCTGACAGCCTGGTTACTATTGGCCAGAATGAATTTAATATATGTTACAAGAGCTGAGGGGTATAAGAAAAAAAAAAGAGATGAAAAAAAAAGAAAAAAAAAAAAAAGCCTGTAGGACAAGCTTTTCATTGACAACATTTATACCCCGTTCTACACCCCACACCCTGCAGTGAAGGGATACTTATTCCTCACAAAGGGTTGTTTCAAATCGGGACTGGAAATTACAGCCAAACTTGCCTCCTAATGGAGGAGCTACTAGCTGCCACTTTGTGTATTGCATGTCCCCTGTCAGGCAAAATCTCCTCACGTCTTGGGTCTAGGTCCATTTAAGTCAAAAGTGGAAAAGTCCTAGAGGAATCCTTTCTACTAGTATATTTGAAAGGCTTATGCCTGAATCTTTAAAGTAGCTGCCTGGCCACCCACCTTCCACCGAGCCCCACTGCCGCCTCTTACCCCACCATCAAGTAAAGCCCAATCAGTGCATTAAAATACAGTGTGACAGAATTGACAGCCCCCTCGCTGGCCCGGGGCTTTGCCGGCAGCTTGGCCAGTGATATCTCTATAATTGTCTGTTTTCCCAGCTGTGAAAATAATTTGTCATTCTTCATTTTCATCACCAGATGGCAAATGGATCAATGCTCAGCAAGTTACAAAATACATCAATGGAATAATTACTATAGCTGACACACTATTGTGTTTGTGATTGCTTTGCCATCCCAAGATCCCCTTTCATTCGAGGGATTATGTGGAGGAATTATTTTGCCTTGACACAGTTTTTGTCATGTTTTTTAGAAAGCTGTAGTTGCCACCATTCAGCCGCATTCATGTCAGGCTGCTGCATATAATGTTAAAAGTTTAAAAGCTATTACAGTGATTACAGTGGGGAAGCTCAAGGTTAACCCTTTTGTTGCCAAGCCCGTAACACCTACGTGCTGGTTTGGCTGGGCCTTAAGTGCCAAGCCCGTAGGTGTTACGTGCTTGACTTTCCTCGCTTCTAGTTTAAAAAATAAAAAATACTCACCTGACCCCTCGTTGCCTCTTGCCTCTAAGCCCCGCCCCTTGGGGCCGTCATCCCGGCCCCGAACGGGCTTCAGCTTTCTCAGCTTCTCAGATGCCGGTGATCGGCGCTGGGGAAGGAGGTGGCAGGAGATCCTCTGATCTCCTGCCACCTCCTTCTCTGGATGCCGATCACCGGCATCTGTTAGCTGAGCGGCGAGGGACAAGAGCTTGCAATCGAAGGTAAGTACAGTAAAAATTTTTTTTTATTTTTTTTTAATAAAATACTTTTTATTATTGTGTGGTGGTTTTTTTTAACAGTTAACCCTTTGTGAGCTGGTAAGGGGTCCATGAGACCCCTTATACCAGTTCACAAGGCTGGGGGGGTGGCAAGTCACCTGCCCTAGCGGGTGACTTGCCATTAACCCCCGCACCCCCATTACCTGCCTCCCCAAAGGCCAGGGGGGGGCAGAAGAGCCCGGGCCCACATAGGCTATGTGGGCTCGTAGGCTGCAGGGTGGGGGGGCCACCAAAGCTGGCCCCCCCACTCTGTGCCTACAAGCCCCCATAGCTGGTCCCGGGCTGGTTACTTTGGGTAAGGGGGACCCCACGTCATTTTTTTTGGGGGGGATTTTTAAGGGTTTTTAACCCTTAAAAATCCAAAAAAAATGGGGTCCCCCTCCCCGGGAAGGGGGACCCTATGTCATTTTTTTTTTAATTAACCCTTTGTGTTCTGTCATCCAGCAGCTATAAAAGGCTTCTGGGCAGGAAAGGGTGTCTACCTATACATATGTGGTATCGCTGTAACCGGGAGAAATTGGGGTTTCTCACGCAATAAGATTTTATTGACAAACTTACATTTTTTATTACAAAAAAACTCTACAAATTGTAAAAAAATATTTTTTTTTTATTTTTTTCACACATTTCACCCAAAAATATTGAGAATACACCTAAAAAATACAAACAAGACATTTCATGTTAAAGCCCAGACTCTGTTGAAAAAAACAATATATCATTTTCCTGGGAAATCCCTGGAAATCCTTTCAAAAATGACAGTTGAACATGTGTAGCGCAAAATAGTGAAACATCGTCTGGCAACAGGGAGTGGCAAATGCTGCAGGTAGGCTGGCAGCGAAAGGGTTAATGGCATGTGGTAAAGTGAAGGCAATGGAGTGCATTAAGGACTGGGCCGACACAGGGCAATGGAAATGACAGAGCCAAGGGGCACATGTCAGCTTCGCCGCAGTCAGCATGTTTATCATGGTCAGGTTGGCAATGCAGTCACATTTTATATTAGAAAGGTAACAAGTTATCATAGTGATTACAGTGTGGAAGATCCAGTAATGTCTTGTGTTTGTGATTGCTTTACCATCCCATGATTCCCTCCAATTCACAGGACTATTTAGAGGAATTATTTTGCCTTTACTTAGTATTTGTCATGCTGTGAAGAAGGCTGTAGTTGCTACTGTTCAGCCACATTCAAAACAAGCCCAGCAACGTAGCTGCATATTATGTTAGAAAGTTGAAGTTATTAGGTATTACAAGTGTAATCACTACAGCTGGATGCTCAAGGTTGATGGCATGTGGTAAAGGGAAGGCAATGAAGTACATTCAGGACCATTGACAAATGACCCAACCATGCAGAAGCAGCCAAGTGCCATGCTATACAACTTCTACTCCTCTCGTCAATAATGATCACATGCCATCAACCATAAGCTTCTCCACTGCAATCACTGTAATAACTTTGTAACTTTTTAACATAATATGCGGCTGCATTGCAGAATGTACACACCCTCTGCCCTTTCTGTTCCATTTGCCTGTGCCGGCCTAGTCCTAAATATACTCCTTTGCCTTCACTTTACCACATGCCACCAGCCTTGAGTTCCCCCACTGTAATCCCTGTAATAATTTTTTACATTTTAACATTATATGCGACTACGTTGCCGACCAGACCAGGATGCGCACGCTGGCTGGCAAATCTACCATGTGCTCATCAGCCATGTCAGTTTCATTAGCCTATATCAGTCTTGCCCTGAATGCACTCCTTTTCCTTCACTTTACCGCATGCCATCAGTCTTGAGCTTCCCCACTGTAATAATTTATTTAACTTTTTAAAAGAATATGCGGCTGCATCGCCGGCTTGATCTGAATGCAGGTGGTCAGTCAATGTACTGCAATGCAGGATTGCTATGTGATTACCTTCATGTCATCACTGGCAAAGGAAAACTGTTAAGGAAAACACACCATCAACTGTGTCCCTTCTGTAAATTTAGACACTGAGCACCCAAGCCCCCATGCTGGGAGAAGAACTGTTTGCCAGTGCTACTGGGAGGAGTGACTGCTAAGCCATTAAAGAATAGAATAGAGCTTTAGTCTTACAGAGTGCACAAGGAATTCTTTTTGCACTCCATACGCTACAGTACAGGGAGGAAAGAGACAATTGATACATAAGGTCAGCCATAAAATAAGCAGTACTATCATGTTTTCAAGTTACGCTAGGCATGTTAATGTCACAGAAAAAGTCTCTCAGTCTTTAGCCTATTTGTCAAGGTTGCATGGAAACAGTGTTGTAAAGGGTGGACCCGGTGAAGGATGGGGCTCTGTCTAGTAGGCGAATGGCTAAAGGGTAGAAGCTGCTATTGGATCTACTGGTCCTGCAGTCATGGTCCTGCCAGTAATTCATGGTTCTGCCAGTAGTGGTCCTGAGTCCTGATGGGAGGGGTTTGAACAGGGAGTGTCTATGGTGGAAATTGTCTGAAATTATCCTCCTTGTGTGTGACACAACACACTTCTCATACAGGTTTCGGGGGGGGGGGGGGGGGGTCATCATCGTGGTCATCTTTTTTACAGGTTTGGCCTGATGATATTGAAGGGAGAGCCAAAGTCCACAGACAGCATTTAGGCATCTGTGTCCAGGTGTTCATGCACATAGTGTAGAGCCATGTTGACAGTGTCCAGTGTACTCTGAGGATCTGTTTGGCCTGTATGCAAACTGGAGAGGATAAAGTTTTCTGTCAGTGGTTTTTTACAGGTGACACATTACCAGCTGCTTGGACGTCTTAATGACCATGGATGTAAGTGCCACAGGCCTGTAGTCATTGATCTCAAGTGCAGAAGAAATTTTGGGTATGGCGATGGTGAAAGCTGCTCAGTCATTAAAGGGGGAGTCTACTTTCAATAAGAATTTTTTAAAGTTTTTTTTGTGCTAAAAGGACCTGAAATATGTTGGTAATGGCAACTATATACCAAGTCTGTAAACCAAAATCTACAAGAAAATATAAGTGAGTCCTGTACCCACAGAACACTACTGCGGGGCATATGTAAGATTGTGTGTAAGGTTGAGTGGGCCCCCTTACCTCAGTATCGGCCATGCCAGCAGTGCTCTTTATGCACAGGACTCACATTTCTCATCTTGTAGATCTTGGTGTACAAATGCCCAGAGCAACAAAATTGCAGAAATCCACTTTAAGTATAAACCAAAGATTTGGAGAGGCTCAGCTAATTTTCAAAGTACCTCTATGATTTAGTTTTTTTCTTTGGATCCCTGTGCCCTGTTTGGAGAGCCATTCTCATTCAGCACTCTGAATTCTTTTTGCCAAATACCTAGCTTGCAATTTTCTTTCTAGTGCTTTGTTTATTGTGAAAAAGCAAAACAAAATGTAATGATATGATTTTACTCAAGGCATGCTCACAGGATATCTTAGAAATATAATTTGAGAGCTATCTGTCTTGAGATATAAGGCATATCATGGTGGTCCTCTCTCCCTAAAATTCATCTGGTTGAATTAGAAAAGGTAAAAGTAACCACTGTACACATGACAGTATAAAGTAAGGACGCTTTATAAAGCAAGGGCTATATCCTTTTTTTCCTTCCCTTCGATGGGAAGTCCCAGCCTTCATTCTGTCTGTTTTGTGAGGGGACCGAGGTTGTATCGAAATTCAAAATTTCCATTTTATTTTTTGTTTGTTATATATTTTTTCTCTTTCTATTCTTTCCCATGTTCCCTTCTTTCTTCCTTCCTTTCCCTTTTCCTTTCATTCCTTTCTCCTCTTAGATAGGTTTGGGATTCATTCCTTTATCTTCCTAGTTTGTAAGTTATTACTCGTCCATAAAGTACCTACAACCTCTGGTTCAAGTAGAAAGCCTAAGAATCTTGTAGGGACCTTGGAGGTTTGTAGCTGCCCTCCCACCCCTCAACCTGAGACTCTAACATGCAAGTTTTTAGCAATAAGGTAGAGCAGTAGTCCTCAAAATTCCTCCTCAAAGGCCGAGACAGGCCAGGTTTTGCAGCTCTCCACGCTACTCCACAGGTGAATTAACTGGTGCTCAGACAGAGCTATAGCCCTAATTATTACATCTGTGCATCAGCATAGAGAGCTGCAAAACCTGGCCTGTCTCGGCCCTTGAGGAGGAAGTTTGAGGACTACTGAGGTAGAGGGACCGATCTAAGTCTGCGTGGATCATGTCAGGGTTGTTATATAAGGGGAGTATACAGTTCAGGAATTGGTTAATTACCCATTGATCTGATGTTAGATTTCATTGTCATTAGTACCTGTCTTATAACAGGATGTCTGGACCAATAATTTTTTTGCCAGGGCTCCTTGAGTTGAAAGTTTATTATGTCACGGAGTGTGAAAGGGGCCAGCGCAGCCCCCCAAAAAAAGGTGAATGTCAAGCACCGTGGGACATCCACCTTTTAGGTTACTCCACAACCCCTAATCTCTGCTGCTAGCTTCACCTATAGCCAAGACCCCGCTTGCCGGGACGCTTTATATGCCTCGCCGGACACTGTTGCCCCCAGGACTTCATAGCATAAAGGATGTGGACTTACAGGGGTGAAGGCGGATGAACCGGGGCAAGACTGGGCGATGCCGGGTAAGCCAGGGTCATACATGGATATTCAGTCCTTACCAGCGCAGCACCAAAGGGAAGAGACAAGAGAAGAGTCGAGGTCGAGCCAGGGGTCAAGCCGGGAGGTCACGCAGCACAAATGATGAGATAGATTTGTGGTCAGGAAACAAGAAGAGGTCGGTTCAGGTGGCAATCACGGGGTGGTCAAACAAGACAAGATAGGTAACAGAATTTGAATGAGGACGTCACCCAGCAGTACGCTATCACAGGCAAGGGATAAGTGTGGGGAAACAACCTTTAATTGATGGGAGTTAGCGGGATTGGTTGGAAGGGAATGTCGTGATTGGTGCAAACTGGAACCTTGGGCAGATTTCCCAATTTAAACTTTAAAGAGCGTTTTCACCCATAACAGCTCTGGGCTCATTAGCCCTTTAATACATGCTGTGTACAGTGCCGCCGGAGGTCATAAGTAGAGATGAGTGAATCGATTCTGACGAACCCGATTCGCTATGATTCCGAATATCGCCGCAATTCGATCGCTTGAATCGCTTTCTTAAAACTCCATTTACTGCTATACAGCGCATCTAAAATGGTGGATCTACATGTCAGGACATGTCCCATGGGGCAAGGAATCATGGGTAGGTGTCACATGCTACCTATCAGCAGACAGGCTTACCGATGATGTTACAGCTCCATATAAGCGGCGGCCATCTTGCGGAAGCACTGTATTGAGGCCAGAGCAGATCAGGCAGGGAGAGAGCGAGGGACAGATAGACAGACAGATAGACAGACAGGTAGATAGGTAGATAGACACAGCGAGGGAGAGATAGATAGATTGATAGAACAGAAGAAGCGAGGGACAGATAGAGAAGGAGAGAGCCTGTGACAGTGACAGATAAAGACAGGGACAGTTTAAAGTGTTTGCTTTAGCTTCCAAGCCAATTTAGTGTTAATAACACACCTGCCTATTTAGCTTTTCATTTTCCTGGTGTCATTCTTTAAAAAACATGCTAGCATTAATATTTCAAGACTACCTGTCTATTAGCTGGTTGCATTTTGTAATCAATGTCACTTTACCACTATAAAAGGAGCCAGCCTCTGTATGTGAGGAGGGGGCATCCCAAACACTAGCATTAATACTTCAAGACTACCTAACTATTAACTGCTTTCATTTTGTAATCAACGTCACTTACCACTATAAAATGAGCCAACCTCTGTATGTGAGGAGGGGGCATCCCAAACGCTAGCATTAATATTTCAAGACTACCTGTCTATTAACTGCTTGCATTTTGTAAGCAAAGTCACTTTTCCACTATCAAAGGAGCCAACCTCTGTATGTGAGGAGGGGCTGTCAGGACTGTACCGGACACCTGTCTGTCTTGAGCTGGTAACCCCCAATCTCCACAGCCTCTTCTGCCTATAGACAAGCCCCCGCTTGTAGGAGACACGGGTAATGCCTCTCCCACTCGGTTACCCCCAGGACTTATAGGGCGCAAAGGTTACCAGCTTAAGGTGGAGACTGATGAACGGCAGGGAGTCCCAAATGAGGATGCCGGATGGCGGAAGTCCAAATACAGGCCGAGGTCAAACCGGGAGGTCACGGGGCGAGGTATCCGAAGGAGGTAACGAAGAATAGTCAAACGAGCCGAGGTCAAATCCAGGAGGTCACGGTGCGAGGTATCAGAGGGGTCAGGCGGAATCGTGGTCAGGCAAGCGAAAGGTCAGGGCAGGCAGCAAGCAAGAGAAGTCGAAGTCCAAAGCCGAATAATAACAAGAGACACTGTAAACACACTTCCAGAACCCAGAGGCTATAACGGGCACTGGGATACTGAGGCAGTATAGCTTTATAGGGAACACTGGCCATTGGGGAAAGGGGACAATGGAGGGAAACAAAATGATTGGTGCATACATAGGAAATGGGATCAGTCCCAGGAGCTGGACGGCCCAGGCCAGACAGGCCGACCAGTCCCTGGGTCCGATCCCAGGAACCAGCCACAGATAGGTCATTTCAAACTCGCCCCCGGCGGGCGCGCTGGGGGAGGCGCCGCCAGGAGGCATAAAGAAGACGTGCTCGCGCGCGAGCGCGAGCACGTTGAGAATCGGGCGCGCCCCCGCCAGGTGGAGGAAGCGCCGCGTCACAGGGGAGAGCAGCAGGGCCGTGCGGAGCGGGCTGCGACGCGGCCACCAACGGCGTCCTGCACCGCCAGCCCCTGGTCCCCACGACGGTGCCGAGGAGCTGGCAGACCCGGGGACCGTCGGGCAGCAGCCCGGCGGGGGCCACCCGACAGCGCGCCGCGGGACCAGGAACGGTGATGAGGTAAGTGTCTAACATTACCCCCCCCGAGGAGGGGCCACTGGACCCTCCAAGCTGGGCTTCAGAGGATTCTCCCTGTGAAATCTTTTTACCAAATTCTGCGCATGAACCTCTCTGGCCGGAACCCAAGATCTTTCTTCCGGGCCGTACCCCTTCCAGTCAATTAAATATTGAAGAGAGTTTCTAAAAAAGCGGGAATAAAGAACCCGGGCAATCTCAAACTCCTGATGCCCATCGACCAACACAGGACTAGGAGGACTATTGGGTTCATGGTTTCTTGCAGGCTTAAGAAGCGAAACATGAAAGGATTTGCAGATTTTCATGGACGAAGGGAGGGCTAACTGATACGTAACCTGAAACCTGATTGATCTTTCGTGTTATGGGGAAGGGGCCGATAAATTTAGGGCCTAACTTAGCGGAGGGCTGGCGTAAGGCCAAGTTCTTGGTTGAAAGCCAAACCCAGTTTCCCACCTCATAACCAGAGTTAGAAGAACGTTTACGATCTGAAATTTTTTTCTGTTGACGAACGGCCTTAGTCAGATGTTGCTGGATTTTATTCCATAACCCTGGCCATTTGGAAACCCATTCATCTACGGAGGGAACTCTGGAGGGTTGGTCCGAAAGGGCTGAGAACTTCAGATCTTTGCCATAGACACAATGGAAGGGAGAAACCCCCGTGGAAGAATGTGAAGCGTTGTTAAATGCAAATTCAGCAAACGGTAGGAAGAAGGCCCAGTCCGTCTGAGTATCAGCCGTGAAACAACGCAAATACTGTTCTAAAGATTGGTTTGTTCTTTCGGTTTGCCCATTCGACTGAGGATGGAAAGCCGAGGAAAGAGAGACGGTGAAGCCCAGCTTAGTACAGAAAGCCCTCCAAAACCGGGAGACAAATTGGACCCCCCTATCCGAAAGAATGTCTACTGGAATACCGTGGATTCTAAAAATGTGAGTGATAAAGAGTTGAGCTAATATTTGAGCTGTGGGAAGCTTTTTTAAAGGAATGAAATGAGCCATCTTGCTAAAGCGGTCCACTACTACCCAAATAACAGTATATCCCTGGGAAGGGGGAAGATCTGTAACAAAGTCCATGGCCAAATGGGTCCACGGGGAGGCAGGAATGGGCAATGGTAGTAGAGGGCCTTCAGGAGAGTGTCTTAAAGACTTACTCCGAGCACAGACTTTACAGGCTAAGACAAATTTCCGTGCATCCCTTCTAATGGATGGCCACCAAACTTGGCGAACCAATAAAGCAATAGTTTTCTTGACCCCCGGATGACCCGCTGTTTTAGTATCGTGAAAATGGGACAAAAAGGCAGTTCGGTAAAGAGAAGGCACAAACTGGACCGATTCAGGTTTTTCAGGTGGAGCCCCGGCCTGGAACTGAGTCAGATCAGGAAGATGAGGTTGGATGGCGGCTACCACCAGGGAGTGGGGTAAGATGGGAATATCCAACCTTTCGGGTAAATCAGGGAAAGAAAAACTCTGAGACAGTGCATCCGCTTTAACGTTTTTGGATCCGGGTTTATAGGTAATAGAGAAGTTAAACCGGGAAAAGAACAAGGACCAGCGAGCCTGTCTTGGAGTTAGTCTTTTTGCGGATTGGATGTATTCTAGATTTTTATGATCAGTAAAGACTGTAACTGGGTACTGAGCCCCCTCCAGCCAGTGCCTCCATTCCTGAAAGGCCAACTTGATAGCCAACAATTCTCGGTTACCGATATCATAATTTCTTTCAGCCCCCGAGAATTTCTTAGAAAAAAAGGCACATGGGTGAAGGCGTTCAGGTGACCCGCGATATTGTGACAAAACTGCCCCCACAGCAATTTCAGAAGCATCCACCTCCACAAAAAAGGGCAATTGGCCGTCCGGATGAACTAAGACCGGAGCGGAACTAAAGACTCCTTTCAGTTTCTCAAAGGCCTGGACCGCTTGGACAGGCCAAACTGACGGATACCCGCCTTTCTTGGTAAGATTTGTCAGTGGTGTCACTAGAGAAGAAAAATTCTTTATGAACCTCCTATAAAAATTAGTGAAGCCCAGGAACCTTTGCAGGCCTTTCAGATCCCTGGGCTGCTCCCATTCTAATACTGCCTTCACTTTGGACTGATCCATGGATAGACCAGATTTAGAAATAATATAACCGAGAAAAGGAACCTCTGATACTTCAAATTGGCACTTTTTTAACTTAGCGTATAAACAGTTTTCCCTGAGTTTTTGCAGGACCATGCGCACATGTTTGCGATGTTCGTCAAGAGATGAAGAAAAAATCAAAATGTCATCTAAATAGACGACCACAAAACGGCCAAGATAGTCCCTAAAAATTTCGTTTACGAAACTTTGAAAGACCGCGGGGGCATTGCATAACCCAAATGGCATTACCAAATACTCATAATGCCCCTCGAGGGTATTGAAGGCCGTTTTCCACTCATCCCCCTGCCTAATTCTGATGAGGTTATAGGCCCCCCGTAGATCCAGCTTAGAGAAGACTTGAGCCCCAGCCACCTGCGTAAACAGCCCCTCTATAAGGGGTAGGGGATACTTGTTTTTGATGGTAATATTGTTTAAACCCTGATAATCAATACATGGGCGGAGTCCCCCATCCTTCTTCTCCACAAAAAAAAACCTCGCTCCTGCTGGGGAAGAGGATGCCCGGATAAACCCCTTTTTCAGATTTTCTGCAATATATTCTCGCATGGCCTGATTCTCAGCTCGAGTTAAATTAAATATTCTTCCCCTAGGAGGCATGGTACCGGGAAGGAGTTCAATAGGGCAATCCCATGGTCTATGGGGAGGAAGTTTGTCTGCCGCCTTTTCAGAAAAGACGTCAGAAAATTCTAAGTACGGAGTGGGAACTCCAGCTGGAGCTAATTGCGCAACCCGGACCGGGAGTTCCAAACAACTCTGAAAACATTGGTGCCCCCACTTTATGATTTGTCCCGAGATCCAGTCAATATGGGGATTGTGCTCCTGTAACCATGGCAATCCCAAAATTAGAGGGGTGCTAGGCATGCTTAAGACCAGAAAACTGATCATTTCAGAATGATTAGCTCCCACCTTAAACTGTATAGGAAGGGTTCTAAACTGAACTAACCCCCCGCCACAGGTGTGCCATCAATGGCGGAGACCCGGATGGGTGCTGGCAAGGACTGGAGCGTAACTCCTAAACTCTGAGCTAACCCAGAGTCAAGGAAGTTCCCTGCTGCTCCTGAGTCCAAGAGAGCCTTCAAATTTAAATATTTAAAATCTATTTTTAACTGAACCGGGATAAGAACTGGTGACGATACATGAGGTGATACCTTACAGCCTAGGAGGGCCCCCTCGAAACCCCCTAGGCTCTGAAGTTTCCCGACGGCTTCCTTGGGCATACTCTGACCATGTGGCCAGTTCCGCCACAGTACAGGCACAGCCCCTCGGATAAGCGTCGACGTCTTTCAACCTCGGTAAGTTTTGTGGCGCCCAGTTGCATGGGTTCTTCCGCAGGTTGTGCTACTGGGGTCTCAGATCTTAAATCTGACTCGGAATGTGACCCTTTTTCTTGGCGTCTTTCCCGAAGACGGCGGTCAATGCGAATGGCGAGGTGCATCAATTCGTCTAGGGTCTGAGGTTCCGGATAATTCACCAAGGTGTCTTTAACGGAGTCGGCCAATCCAAGCCGGAATTGGCCGCAAAGAGCAGGATTGTTCCAGCGGGAGTCCACTGCCCAGCGACGGAATTCTGAGCAATAATCTTCGGCTGGACGGCGTCCCTGGCGAAGAGTACGCAGCTTAGCGTCAGCCGTGGCCCCCTTATCGGGATCATCATACAGGACTTCCATCGCGGAAAAGAAACTGTCCACAGAGAGACGAGCAGGATCCTGGGATGATAAACTAAAGGCCCAGGATTGTGGGTCTCCTTGAAGAAGTGAGATAATCAGCCCGACCCGTTGCTCTTGTGACCCCGAAAGAGAAGGCGAACCTTGCTCTGTCGCCATGAAATTTCTCTGGGAGTGGAATTTTAGGTTCCACAGAGCCTGCGGCCGGAGTCCCCAGAGGACTGGGGACGATAGGAGCAGGACGGTTCTCCTGGGCCGCAACCCGGTGAGCCAGGTGCTCTACAGCCGCTGTTAAGGCTTGCACCTGTTCCAGGATTTGGTCCATTCTTCTGGCCCGTTATACTGTCAGGACTGTACCGGACACCTGTCTGTCTTGAGCTGGTAACCCCCAATCTCCACCGCCTCTTCTGCCTATAGACAAGCCCCCGCTTGTAGGAGACACGGGTAATGCTTCTCGCACTCGGTTACCCCCAGGACTTATAGGGCGCAAAGGTTACCAGCTTAAGGTGGAGACTGATGAACGGCAGGGAGTCCCAAATGAGGATGCCGGATGGTGGAAGTCCAAATACAGGCCGAGGTCAAACCGGGAGGTCACGGGGCGAGGTATCCGAAGGAGGTAACGAAGAATAGTCAAACGAGCCGAGGTCAAATCCAGGAGGTCACGGTGCGAGGTATCAGAGGGGTCAGGCGGAATCGTGGTCAGGCAAGCGAAAGGTCAGGGCAGGCAGCAAGCAAGAGAAGTCGAAGTCCAAAGCCGAATAATAACAAGAGACACTGTAAACACACTTCCAGAACCCAGAGGCTATAACGGGCACTGGGATACTGAGGCAGTATAGCTTTATAGGGAACACTGGCCATTGGGGAAAGGGGACAATGGAGGGAAACAAAATGATTGGTGCATACATAGGAAATGGGATCGGTCCCAGGAGCTGGACGGCCCAGGCCAGACAGGCCGACCAGTCCCTGGGTCCGATCCCAGGAACCAGCCACAGATAGGTCATTTCAAACTCGCCCCCGGCGGGCGCGCTGGGGGAAGCGCCGCCTGGAGGCATAAAGAAGACGTGCTCGCGCGCGCGCGTGAGCACGTTGAGAACTGGGCGCGCCCCCGCCAGGGGAGAGCAGCAGGGCCGCGCAGCCGCGCGGAGCGGGCTGCGACGCGGCCACCAACGGCGTCCTGCACCGCCAGCCCCTGGTCCCCACGACGGTGCCGAGGAGCTGGCAGACCCGGGGACCGTCGGGCAGCAGCCCGGCGGGGGCCACCCGACAGCGCGCCGCGGGACCAGGAACGGCGATGAGGTAAGTGTCTAACAGGGGCATCCCAAACACTAGCATAAATATTTCAAGAGTAGCTGTCTACTAACTGGTTGCATTTTGTAATCAACTTCACTTTTCCACAATCAAAGGAGCCAACCTCTGTATGTGAGGAGGGGGCACCCCAAACACTAGCATAAATATTTAAAGAGTACCTGTCTACTAACTGGTTGCATTTTGTAATCAATGTAACTTTTCCACAATCAAAGGTGCCAACCTCTGTATGTGAGAAGGGGGCATCCCAATCACTAGCATAAATATTTCAAGAGTACCTGTCTACTAACTGGTTGCATTTTGTAATCAACGTCACTTTACCACTATAAAAGGAGCCAGCCTCTGTATGTGAGGAGGGGGCATCCCAAACACTAGCATAAATATTTCAAGACTACCTGTCTATTAGCTGGTTGGATTTTGTAATCAATGTCACTTTACCACAATCAAAGGAGTCAACCTCTGTATGTGAGGAGGGGCATCCCAAACACTAGCATAAATATTTCAAGACTACCTGTCTATTAGCTGGTTGGATTTTGTAAGCAACGTCAATTTACCACAATCAAAGGAGCCAACCTCTGTATGTAAGGAGGGGGCATCCCAAACACTAGCATAAATATTTCAAGACTACCTGTCTATTAGCTGGTTGCATTTTGTAATCAATGTCACTTTACCACAATCAAAGGAGCCAACCTCTGTATGTGAGGAGGGGGCATCCCAAACACTAGCATAATATTTCAAGACTACCTGTCTTTTAGCTGGTTGGATTTTGTAATCAATGTCACTTTACCACTATAAAAGGAGCCAGCCTCTGTATGTGAGGGGGGGGGGGATCCCAAACACTAGCATAAATATTTCAAGAGTACCTGTCTACTAACTGGTTGCATTTTGAAATCAACGTCACTTTACCACAATTAAAGGAGCCAACCTCTGTATGTGAGGAGGGGGAATCCCAAATACTAGCATAAATATTTTAAGACTACCTGTCTATTTACTGGTTGCATTTTGTAAAGAAAGTCACATTGTCAAATTGCCAGCAGCCATTGCCTTTAACCGGGGGGGGGGGGGGCATCCCAAATATGCTAGTATGTGTCTTTTAAGAGTGCACACATTGGAGTTGGCAGCAGCAGCATTAGGAGCCCATATATTGCCTGTAAGACACACATATGAGCTGGCAGCAGCAGCATAGGGAGCCCATATATTGCCTGGAAGACACACCCTGGAGTTGGCAGCAGCATAAGGAGCTACCATGCATCAGCTACTACCATGGATCAGCCATTGGTGGCTGGAAATCCTGGCTGATCCATGCCTGATTCATCTTCACAAAGGTGAGTCTCTCCACATTTTTCATGGACAGATGAGTTCTCCTTGGCATGACTATGGCCACCGCCGCACTAAACACCAGCTCAGATGGCACACTACTTGCTGGGCAGGACAGCTTTCCCAGGGCAAACTCTGCCAGTTGTGGCCACAAGTCAAGTTTGGCTGCCCAGAATTCCAGCGGGTCCTCAAAGTGCGATGGCATGGTCATGTCAAGATATAACACTACCTGCTGGTTCAGGGCCTGCTCCAGGTCTTTCTGCTGCTCATGATTAGCCTCACTATGCGGCTGAAGAAAGCTACTCATTAGCGACTGAAGACTCAGGCTGCTGCTGATGGAGCTGCTGCTGCTGCTCCTGCCACCCCCACAGCAGCCATGGCAGTGGAAGGTGAACGCAGAGGTCCCCCCGAGTCAGACCTGCGAGAGTATGTGTAAGGGACTTACCTCTGTCAAGGGGCCAGCGGCGAGCGTCTGCTGGGCGACGCGGCGCTCCTGCTGCTGGGAGCGCGACGCGTCACTCTGGCAGCCTCGCCCCTCTATAGCTGTGCAGGCGCGTGCTTAGCAGTCTATAAATATCGCAACTAGGTGGCGCTGTGCTGCGTGTGAGAGGCAGCGTAGAGTCTTCCACACCTGATGGGAATTGGGGGCTGTCCAATCACTCACAGTGTTGTAAGTTGCACCAATCAGCACATACACTCCCCCCCCAGGGTGGCCATTGGTCGATTCTCCAATAAATATGGAGTCAGCACAGCACTCAGTGCCCGTGATAGTCGCTTGTGATTAGGGTGTGATTCTGTTGTTGTTGTTGTTATCTGATTCCGACCCGGCTTGATCGACCATTCCTGTCTGCTGCCTGTACCGACCTCTGCTTTGTCTGACCACGAACCTGCCTGCCCCTCTGGATACCCCGCGATCTCTGACCTCCCGGCTTGACCATTTGGCTACCCCTGACTACGCACCTGTCTCATCCATGTACTCTGACGCACCCTCCGGATTGACTACCTGTGAACGACCTCGGCTTCGGGATGCCCTCGTGGTTCATCTGCCTTCACCATAAGCAGCCATCCTTTGCGCCTATTAAGACCTGGGGGCAACCGTGTCCGGTGAGGCGTACCTAGCGTCCCAGCAAACGGGGGCTTGACTATAGGCAGAAGCGGCGGTGGAGATTGGGGGTTGCCTGCTTACAGAAGGCTGGTGTTCCGCTGGGCATCACAGTATGGACCATGGCGCAGATAGTCATCGGCCAACTGACTACGTAGAATGTCTCTGTAGTAGGTCAATTTGTCCTCCCTCTCAGTGGGTGTAAAAAATGCCCCCATTTTGTGCTGATAGTGAGGGTCCAGCCAGTGGCTGAAGTGCATGCAAAGTTTCCTTCCCGTTGTTAGGATGTCTTGCAGATGGGGGGAAGACTTCAGAAAACGCTTGACAACTAGGTTGAACACGTGTGGCATACAGGGCGCATGGCTCAGGCTTCCTTGTCACAGTGCAGACAAGATGTTCTTCCCATTGTCAGTCACCATGGTTCCCATTGGCAGTTTTGGTGGAGATTTATGATTTTTAGCAGTTCCTCCCATGTGTGACTCCGTGGCTCAAGGCAAACCATGTGAAGAACAGCGTGAAACCGCCGTGTCCTGCACACATGGTAGGCTGGAAGGGCACTGAAAAAATAAATAAATAAATAAATACAAAATTCCGAAAAGAAAATATTTAGGAAAAACAAAATACAAAAAAAAAAAAAAAAAAAAAAAAAAGGAAAAAAAAATTGTAAAACAATTAACAAAATATTAAAAAAAGACAATGAAAAAAAATATTTAAAAAAAAAATCATATATAAAAATATCATATAAATATATATTTTTAAAAAATACAAAATATTAAAAGAAAATGAAAATAATAAAAAATACAAAATAAACCAAAAAATGTTATTGTTATCATGTTATATGTTGTATGTTATTATATGTTATTATTATAAATGTGTTCAAATAAGATAAATGTTAACAATTAATATGTAATTGACAATTTGGCACTTTTTTCTGTGACACCATTGCTAAGTGCAAGTGCACTGTCACAGGCACAACGGCCTAGGAGCATGGAGGCCACAGCGGAGGGACCTGTCCAAGTTGCTGTTGTGGTTGTGCAGGAACCACAATCACCCAGGGGCCTTAAAGGATATGTATTGTCCCTGACCGTAGTTACAGCTCCAGACGTAGGCACTGCCGTGCACTTTGGTACACACTGACAGGCTAAAGGACTGACCCACCTTCTGTTCAACAAAATTGTACAGGGCTGGTACTGCCTTCTTCACAAAGAAATGACAGCTTGGGACTCTCTACCTCGGCTTGGCACAAGCCATCAGTTCTCTGAAAGGTCCACCACCTCAAAAGGGAGGGACTGCAGCACCAGCAACTTTTAACACATTTAGGTTCTGCACGTTGGATGAGTGGGCACATACTGTTGTCTCTTGCACATGGCTTGGCCAATGGATTGCTGGCGGAATAACTGACTCAGATTAAGAGGAGGAGGAGCATCTGGAGCGACAGAGGATGGGTATGACACACAGGAGGTGGTGGAGCCTTGGCTGGCTGGAACAGGGAGCGGTGTGCCACTGGGTAATGCAGCAGGCTGGACCACCACTTTGGAGCCAACTCTCCCAGGCCGCTTTATGGTGACGCTGCAAATGTTGACGCAGGGCTGTGGGTCCAACATTGGGACCCTGGCCACACTTCGTCTTCTGCCTACACATCTTTCATATAGCCGTGTTAACCTCCTGCGGATGCTTGATGAAAAACTGCCACATCGCTGAGCATCTGATTTTCCTACCAACAGTCCGCACTTATTCACTGCTGCTGCCGCCGCCGCCGACGACTCCAGGGACCCTCTTCCACTACCTCCTGGGAAGGTAGCCTGCCGCTCAGCAAGTGGTCTACCCCGAGCACATTTGCCTCCATACTTTCCCCTTCTGCCACCATGCTGACCACTAAATCTGTCACTCTACATCACTCCAAGCCTTTAAAAGTGACCTCAAAACTTACTGATGTCCTCCTCAGGTTCCTTAACAGTGTCTGCTTAAAGTGGACCAACACCCAGGATTTTCACTATCCTGGGTGTTGGTCCACTTCTGTGGGGCACCCCGCTGTGTGAAAGAAAGAAAGCCCCAAAAAACTTACCTCACAGCCGACGGACAAGCGACAGACAAGCTGAGGCCGCCGCCGACGCCTCTCGCGCGTCCCCTGCTAGAGGGACGCGCGGCGGCGGCAGTGGCCAGCGCATGCACCGTTGGAACGGGAGAAGGTAAGGTTTGTGGGCATCTGGGGGGGTTTCACACAGCGGGGCATCCCGATTTCGGATGCCCCGCGGGGAGGGAGCTGATCGGCCCGGGAACCTTATAGATTCCCGGGCCGATCAGCGGTGGGTGTTGGTCCACTTTAAGAAGTCAAAACGCTTGCAACACCACCTCCCACTCCACTCTCCTCATCACTACTTGCCTGGCTAGTGGAAGAAGCGGCGAGTGTCTCCTCCACTTCTTGGCTGCGCAGTAGCTGCTGATTTTTCTGATTATCTGATCGTCCTCACTGAATAGTGGAGCTGAACCCAAAGCATAAGATATAACCGACAGTTGACTGGGGGTGTCAGATGTCGCTTGTGATGAAGTGGATGATCGTGTTAACCAATGGATGACGGCAGATGGGTTGCTGGTCAAGACACAACCGCTAGCTGATACCGGGAGATCAGGCCTCTCACTGAGACTCCTGCTGCCACTCACTCCTAGTCTGCTGCAACCTCTGCTTGATGAATTTAGGCCTCTACAACTTCTCTGTGCCCATCCTGGCACTTCCCTGCCTGACATACTTAGTGCATATATGAGGGGAGGACAAAATGCTACACTACACTTAAAACAGATTTGTCGATAGCAGCAGGTGTGTAACTATCTATGGCCTTTATCTAAGTAGTAACTAGGCCCTGAAGATTTTAACAGGAACAAAGTGATGGAACTCTTAGATGTGTGTATGTGATGCTCTGATGATGGCAATTCAATGTGCTCCAGTACGCTTGAAAAATGTTTTTTTGAGAGACTGGCCTGCGTGGAAATGAATCGGGCATGGATCAGCCAAGATTTCCACCCACCAATGCCTGATGCATCCGAATAGATTGATCATGGTGCCAGACCAACACGAAAGAAATATGGATAGTGCAAAACAGATTTAAGGCGCTGCTCTCCAGTTACAGACATTCTTCCGCATCAGATCACAAGTAATTATTTAGGAAATGCTTTACGTTAATCTTAATTTTTATTAATATTCTTCGGATAAGATATATGTGCCCAAAATCTGTATATGTTCTCTTCATGCTGCTGCCAACTCCAGGGTGTGTTTTTCAGGCAATATATGGGCTCCCTATGCTGCTGCCAACTTCAGAGTGTGTCTTTCAGGCAATATATGGGCTCCTAATGCTGCTGCCAACTCCTGGGTGTGTCTTTCAGTCAATATATGGGCTCCCTATGCTGCCAACTCCTAGGTGTGTCATTCAGGCAATATATGGGCTCCTAATGCTGCTGCCAACTCAAGTGTCTCTTTCAGTCAATATATGGGCTCCCTATGCTGCTGCCAACTCCTGGGTGTGTCATTCAGACAATATGTGAGCTCCTAATGCTGCTGCCAACTCCTGGATGTGTCTTTCAGGCAATATATGAGCTCCCTATGCTGCTGCCAACTCCTGGGTGTGTCTTTCAGGCAATATATGAGCTCCCTATGCTGCTGCCAAGTCCAGAGTGTGTCTTTCAGGCAATATATGGGCTCCCTATGCACTGCCAACTCATGGGTGTGTCTTTCAGGCAATATGTGGGCTCCTAATGCTGCTGCCAACTCCAATTTGTTTTTCAGGAAATATATGAGCTCCCTATGCTGCTGCCAACTCCAATGTGTTTTTCAGGCAATATATGGGCTTCCTATGCTGCTGCCAACTCCTGGGTGTGTCTTTCAGGCAATATATGAGCTCCATATGCTGCTGCCAACTCCAATGTGTTTTTCAGTCAATATATGGGCTCCCTATGCTGCTGCCAACTCCTGGGTGTATCTTTCAGGCAACATATGGGCTCCTAATGCTGCTGCCAACTCCAATGTGTTTTTTCTGGCAAAATATAAGCTCCCTATGCTGCTGCCAACTCCAATGTGTTTTTCAGGCAATATATGGGCTCCCTATGCTGCTGCCAAGTCCAGAGTGTGTCTTTCAGGCAATATACGGGCTCCTAATGTTGCTGCCAACTCCTGGGTGTGTCTTTCAGGCAATATATGGGCTCCCTATGCTGCTGCCAACTCCTGGGTGTGTATTTCAGGCAATATATGAGCTCCCTATGCTGCTGCCAACTCCAATGTGTTTTTCAGGCAATATATGGGCTCCCTATGCTGCTGCTGCTGCCAACTCCAGGGTGTGTCTTTCATGCAATATATGAGCTCCCTATGCTGCTGCCAACTCCAGTGTGTGTTTTTCAGACAATATATGGGCTCCTAATACTGCTGCCAACTCCAGTGTCTCTTTCAGGCAATATATGGGCTCCCTATGCTGCTGCCAAGTCCAGAGTGTGTCTTTCAGGCAATATATGGGCTCCTAATGCTGCTGCCAACTCCTGGATGTGTCTTTCAGGCAATATATACGCTCCCTATGCTGCTGCCAACTCCTGGGTGTGTCTTTCAGGCAATATATGAGCTCCCTATACTGCTGCCAACTCCAATGTGTTTTTCAGGCAATATATGGGCTCCCTATGCTGCTGCTGCTGCCAACTCCGGGTGTGTCTTTCAGGCAATATATGAGCTCCTTCTGCTGCATCCGAATAGATTGATCATGGTGCCAGACCAACATGAAAGAAATATGGATAGTGCAAAACAGATTTAAGGCGCTGCTCTCCAGTTACAGACATTCTTCCGCATCAGATCACAAGTAATTATTTAGGAAATGCTTTACGTTAATCTTAATTTTTATTAATATTCTTCGGATAAGATATATGTGCCCAAAATCTGTATATGTTCTCTTCATGCTGCTGCCAACTCCAGGGTGTGTCTTTCAGGCAATATATGGGCTCCCTATGCTGCTGCCAACTTCAGAGTGTGTCTTTCAGGCAATATATGGGCAGCTAATGCTGCTGCCAACTCCTGGGTGTGTCTTTCAGTCAATATATGGGCTCCCTATGCTGCCAACTCCTAGGTGTGTCATTCAGGCAATATATGAAACAATTTTTCCCGGAAAATTTAGCGAATCGGTGGAATTGAATTTTTCAAAAGTTCGCTCATCTCTAGTCATAAGAGAGCATGCACGAGCACGTTCAGAGAAGACAGGGAAGTGGCGGTAAAGAGAGGAGACAGCCGTGCTAGGCACCGCACGTAACTAAAGAATATGCCACCCTGTCTTCTTCCCTCTCCAGGAAAATTCTGCGAGTAGCCTTTCCAATCTAGCTAAAAAGCAATTTGGAATATGGATAGACAGATTTAGAAATATAAAATATATTTGGGGAAAAAATCAATTTTTATAGCTGGAATTCTACCCAAGATATTAAGAGGTTGTTCCCCCCAGCATTCTATCTGATCCTAAAAGGGAAAATAGTAGGTCTAGTTTCATTGATATCAACATTCCTAGGTATCAACGTTCCTGTCCAAACTCATTAAAGTGGACCAGCACCCAGGATTTTGACTATCCTGGGTCTTGGTCCACTTCGGTGGGGCACCCCCGATCGGGGTGCCCCGCTGTGTGAAACCCCCCCGATCCCCCGAAAAACTCACCTCTCCCCGCTTCCAGCGGCGATGGACAAGCGATTTGACAGCCGCGGACAAGCGGCTCCTCCGCCGCCGCCTCCCGCGTGTCACTCTTGACGCGCGCGCGCCCGCGCCGGCCGTTCACAGACCGCGGGCGCGCGCACGTCTAGAGGGGCGCGAGGGAGGCGGCGGTGGCCGGCCGCCGCCGAAGACAAGGTAAGGGGATTTGGGGTGTTTGGGGGGGTTTCACCCCGCGGGACATCCCGATCTCGGATGTCCCGCGGGGAGGGAGGTGATCGGCCCGGGAATCTTATAGATTCCCGGGCCGATCACGGGAGGGTGATTGTCCACTTTAAGCAGGTTGATGGTGGCTGGAAAGGAAGTTTGAGGATCCTCGAGTAGCAGGATATCGCCAGAGTAAGCCAAAAGCTTAACTTCATGGCCATGAATTTTAATACCTCGGCTGGTCTCCTCCTGGTTTAAGTATTTCTCTGTGTAAGTTAAATAGGATGGGAGAAGCGGGGCAGCCTTGCCTTCTTCATTATGGATTATAAATTATTATAATTATTCATTATGGATATGTATCTGTTGTGAAAGGGATCCATTTAAATTGATAACTGCAGATTAATTAATGTAGAAAGCCATTATTTGATCAATGGACAGCTTATCGAACCCATAATATTCTAGGCAGGCCTGGAGAAATTGCCAGGGGACCCAGTCAAATGCTTTTTCTGCATCTAGTGCTCCGAGAATTGCTTTGGTGTTGTTAACTCGGTGTATGGCTGCTAAGGCGGTCGGGTTGTTCTGGGTTCTGCGTTGAGGCATGATCCCTACCTGGACAGAGGGGTAATAGTTTGTAGTATATCTTCTATTCCCTTTTGCCAGGATACTAGTCAGTTGAGTGTAGGTGCCCCCCCCCCCTCCCCCCATATTACAATACCTTTTTTTTTCATTTTGTCTATTTTCCTGATCGTTTTATCAATAAACTGTTTTTGTTTTAAGTTGGAGCCATAGATATTAATGAATGTACAAGTTTGCCCATTCAGCCTACCCACCACTATTATTACTCTTACCTCCATATGGACATTGATGGGTGCCCAATGACATTTATTGTTTATGAGGATGGCAACTCCCCTAGCTTTCTTTTTTTTGTTGAGTGAATTTGAAAGAATGATGCCAACCTCCTCAAAGGCTTTTGATGGGGTCTTATTATGTATGAATGGGTTTCTTGAATGAAAGCGACTTCTACCCTATTCCTTCTTAACTATTTAAGTACATGACTTCTTTTATTGGGTCACTTTGCCCCTCTGACATTATATGTGCATAGCCTCAGTAGCCCTGGCTTAATTTAATTAGGAACCATTCTTAATTTATAGCAACGAGTTCAGTTAATAATAAAGTAGGGGAAAAACAGGTTTACCCTCCCCCTCCCTCCCTTCCCTCTGCCAACTCCCAAAGCCTCATCCTGGGTTAGGAAGGATTCCAGCAACATTAGTGTTGCTGGGCCATTTTGACCTTTTAACCGCAATCGCCCCAGGCCGACCATTTCCGAGAACATCCTAACATGAAGATTTTGTCAAGATGTTCTTGTGGGCGGATCAGGGCCATTAGGTAACCAATTTTCACCTATTTTCTACTCTGATTCATCCACATCCCTTCCCTCCCTACTCCCTACCCCATATTCCAGACATGTATCCCTTGCTACAATATGTGAAGACAAAACAAACAAAAAAATTGTACCTATATCCTACAAGACTCTATGCATGGATGAAACCCTTGCCCATGGGGCATCCCAAATCCATCTCCCTCTGCACCCTCCACCTTTCATGAACTTGCCAGCAGACATTTAGGGCTGCAGGGCAGGCAAAGCTCATGAGGATGCTGTAGCAAAGTAGTACAGAGACTGTAAGGGTGGTTTTGATCCTTTTTAATTTTAAGGTAAAGGTGGTGTTTAAAATAAATAAAAGAAAACCATAATTACAACCCCCTAAATCTACTCCTCACATTTAACCTAAACATTAAGCTTATCCCAACCTCCAGCATAACTAACTAAACTAAATGCATCCATAAAAACTTATGATGAACTAATCTTCCGCAGCTCTATCAAAATGGCAACAAATGAAACATGTTTTAGGAATATGTTTAAAGAATCAGAGCTATCAGGAATTTTGGACAACCATAATGACCCCCCTAAACTTGAATGTGATGTCTGGTCACCATGGTAAACTCACTCAGATCTCGCTTCAAGCATGGTACCCGCTATCACAAATAAGTTATGGGGGGGCAGACTCAATATAGCCTATATTTTGTCAGGGCCCACCATATTATGATGACTGTGCCCCCATTAAATTATACACATTAATAAATATAATAATAGATAATATTAGATAATAGATAGATAATATTACAAAATTAAAATCAAAACTTTAGGAAGGGTCCCCCCCCTGCTGCGCCGACTTGCTGTGGGGGAAAGGGTCCGTGGCCACAGCATCTGAGCCACCATTGATTTACTGTAAAAACAGTAGCGCATGGCCTCATTATAGGTGCACCACTGCACTTCAAATACAACAAGCAAAAAAATGTCTTCCCTATCGTAGTAGCCTGCATCACACCAGAAACCCACACAGAGCCCCAGAACAAGGCAGGGAAAAATGTATAGTACCCACGGGGCACACAAGTATAATGCAGGTGGTGGCAGCTCCTACCCCAATGCCGTTCGTGCCAAGGATGACCGCACTGCTCGCCCAGGCCTAGAAACGGCCTTGATACTAAATCTTAAACTCTTCACTTTAATTTTTTTAAAAATAGGTGTTATCCATTTTTCAGTAAATTAGTTATATAATCAGGAGTGCAGATGTTATGAGGCAAAGTGGGGCAGCCGCCTCAGGCAGCACAATGGGGAGGAAAGGGGGGTGGCATTAACAACTGCTTGGCAATTTTTTTACTAGTTTAATGGTGGTTCAGGGGAATTGGGGCACCACTGCATTCCATCTTGTTGTTCAGTCATTCAATCATTGGTGGCCAGCTTCAGCCCTGTATGTTACTTATGTATAAAAAAGATTCCTATGAAGACATGCTCCTGATAATCATCTAGAGGGAGCGCCTATCTGCTGAGTAATTTCAGGAGTAGGAGTACTGTTTGGTCACTGGAACTAAAACTTGTACTTTGGGCACATCTGATGTAAATATGTATCATTAATTCATTAATTTCTAGGATCACAAATACAATCCTGCACCTAATAGACGTCTTTTACTAAACTCACATTGCTACAACATCGGTTACATTTGAACCTGAGCTTCAAAATGAGTCTAGCCATTCCCGGTGATAATACATGGTTATGTTACCTAATTAGCGCCTGCTGGAGACTTGTTTTGCCGTTGATACCGAGGTTAATCATAATACAAAATGAAGTCTGAGTGGATAATGCCAGAGCTGAAACCCTTATTATGCTGCAACCTATTTTCATTCTTTGCTTTTCTTTAGCAACAATTTCAGGGCATATTAGACAAAGCTTTCACAGAAATAAAATGAGACGAGTAATAAATGAGCAGCCATTTCAGACTCAGTCTAACTAATTAAAACTTGGCACTATGTACTTTTTGGATTTCAGCTAAGCAGTTACTGTAATTCAGCAATCTTCCCCTTCTGTAAATCAACTTCATTATGGTTGAATTACAGTCTGGCTGGTTACTGTGTGTCAAAAAAAGTTTTGTAAAAAAGATGGTATCAGGCATTGGCAGGGTACATTACTTGTGCCTCATCCAGGCCTCCTTGTCAACCTCTTTCCAAGGGCTGTTGTGTTGGTCTGTCAAGTAATGTGGCTGGAACTTGTTTAGTATCAGGTAGGTATAGGAAGGTGCTAGTCTGATCCACCCAGGAAAATTTGAAAAGATTATTACTCCTAAATTTGGTGAGACATTAGAATGGTGGATGGAAGATTAAACATGCTGTATTTTGACCTTGAAGTGAAGACAAATAAACATTTATTATGGGGTTAATAGAGAACATTTACTGTTAGGATCAGCCAAAGTAGACTAAACAACTGCATCTGGGACATGGCTAATACATGATTAATTCAGAACATGTGCAAGATATGCAATTATGGGTTTTTTTTAATCAAGGGATAGCGCCAGGCAGGGGCGGACTGGGGACAAAAAATGGCCGGGGAATTTTCTGGTCACACAGGCCCTGCATTTGCCCAGGCCCTTTCATATCTGCGATTGGCGATTTTAATTGCATCCTAAAAGTCCTGCATTTAGCTATTTTGCAAATCGCAAGCATTTTACAATCGCAGCATATATATATGTGCCACGGCCCTTTACCCAGTTTAAGAGGTGCCCTGTGTAAAACTTCAGGATGATACTCGAAACACACATATTCACACAAAATAACTACAGAGAAAGAGAGTAGATATGAAAAGATGGGTTAAAGGGTACCAAGCTTCGGTGCCCTTTCAGGTTGGCATGCTTATTTGGGATTCCTCGCTAGTTTAAAAAACAGTTTGTTTTTGGGCAGCTAACTTACCACACTCCTGGGTCCCTAGTTTGTTAGGTTGTATTCATATGCCCTCCAGCTGTACACACGCTGCCACTAACCTATGACAGCAGGGTGATCACATGCTGAATGGTGCTGAGGATGCCACACAATAATTTTCGGCTGTGGAATCAGCTGCCCCCAGAACTCTGACAAAAAAAGGTTGGTTAGAAGAGCTATTTGTTATTTTATAACTTAGCCGGGCATCTCAAATATGCCTAATGCACCCTTAAAGAGTAGTTGACTGGTACAGATGGTATTGTCAGAATGGTGTAGGATAAAAAGCCAGGTATCATGGAAAACTGAAGGAAATGGAGATAATGTGAAAGAAATGAAAGAGATGAAAGGGAGGAGAGAAAATTGGAAAAAAATAAATGGTGTGAGCATGGAAAAGAGAGAGAGAGTAAGGAATGTAAAAAAAGAAAACAAAAAAGGACATTTGATAATGGAGAGACAAAAAAGAAAGAGGTAATGTGAATTGGAAGAAAAACTGAGCAAATGTGGAAAAGAGAAAATGTTGGAGGGAATATGAAAAAGTGAAGAGTGAAGGAATGTGGTAAAAAGTAAAATGGGTGAAAAATACAAAAAGTGAGCAAGAGTGAGGGAATATGTAAAAGCGAAAGACGGAGTATGCAAAGGGGAGGGAAGAGGTAGAGAATATGGGGAAAAAAAAAGATGGGGGGAAATATGAAAAAGAGAGAAAGATGTTGGGAATGTGGAGGCGAGAGGGAGGAGGGGCAGAGTGCTGAGAATAGGAGAGGCAGAAAATGTGAAGAAAGGTGACAAAGAGAAGGACAGAGGCAAAACAGAATAAAAGCCTTGCAGTACATTTAAGTGTGCTTCAACATTACACAAACATTTAGTGGATGCTGCGTTTGTGACCACACGCCTACCTTAAAGTGGACCAAAACTGAGAAAACTCAAATTTTTCTGGTGATCCCATGACGCCTGGACAGAGAGCAACTGGCATCCCTGGCTGCCCCCTCACCAGCATGGCCTATCTAAATGGGCAGCAGGGCTGTAAGCAGCCAGAGGTGAGCAGCCAATGGGATGTCGGTCTGGATGACACATGCTCCATGAAAATATGGAATAAGGTAAAACAAATCTGGCAGAACTAGGGGCTTCACAAAAGGGCTTATCCAAAATCAGGGGGCTTCAGTAAAACACAAAAGAATGCTCGTGCCCCCCCCCCCCTGAACTGAGAGCAGTGCCCCATGCTGTTGTATGTTTTGGTAGACATCAGTAGCTTAATGGTTAATAAAACTTCTCTCTTATCTATCTCTCTCTCTCTCTCTCTCTCTCCCTCCCTGACTCCCACCTCATGCTGTGTACCGGCAGCAGTTATCTTCTCTTTCATGGTAAACAAGCAGCTGTCGGCCCCTCCATTCACATCCTCGATGAGCAGCACTGCTGGGAATGACGTCATTTTCTCCCAGCCGCCCCTGCGCTGCTGTCAGGCACTGAATGGCTGGGCCGACGGCTGCTGACTTACTATGAAGGATAAAGGTACAGGCCGCCAGGACGCAGGACTCAATTAACCATTGAGCTACTGATGTTTGCACATTGTGGAAGTGTGGGGCAGGCGCGGCCCACCGGGATTTTGCCCAGTTCTCCCGATGGCCAGCCCGCCCCTGGTGCCAGGTAGTGCCTCGTAGCTGCAGGCAGCGTTTGGTGAACGCTGGGCGCTGTACGCAATACCACATTTATAAAAGAGATTCTGGTGAGCGACTCTAACAGCGCCATGTAAAGTCCGATTCAGGCAGCTCGGCACTTCCAGAGCTCGGCACTTCGCTACCTGTCGCTCTTCCATACATTTCAATGAACGTTCCTTTTCTTCTGTTGAAACAGGGTTTTTTGTTTTTAATTTTTATTCTCTCAAATAATTGTGCCATCTCTCCTGGCCTAGAAAAAGTCATTTTTTAAAACTTTTTTGATTTTTATTATATTTATGCAGAATTGTCATTATAGGTCTGGCATTTAAAGTATTAATGTCACAATGTTACAACAATGTCATTCCATGTGTTTTTTTTGCTTTGTTACTGATGGATATGTGTTCAAAAACACAGCGTCTGCCGCTCTATGCTATATGCTATGCGACCAGATCCAGAGCGCCTACGCTGTTAACCTATTAGTTTTGGTCACATTCATACTGTAGGTAGCAGAGGTGATTAAAAGAGGGACCAAAGTTAAGTCAGACAATGCTTATAACTTCCTCATTCCCTTGTATAACCCTTGAAAAGGGTTGAAAAGGGGTCACCTGACCCCTGGTCACCAATAAAGTTTGCTCGGCGAATTTGCACATCAAAACTATAGTTACCGGCAGTCACATGGGAGGCAGACATACAACGAAATGAGGTAGTAGAGGTAATTGGCCGGGAGTAGAACCCAGGAGTTTGTGCTCCAAGAGACAGGACAGGAGTGACCAGCCGAGCCAGGAACTAACAAAACCAGAGCTCTAGAGAAGCCTAGAGACAGATCCAGAGGAGGAAGCATAATCTCAGGTGTAAGGAACCCCTGAAAACTGTGGAGCAAGCTAAAGGCTCAGGCGCTTGCATAAAGGTACTTGGGTGACTGTTAATTATCTCTGAGAGGGGGGGCCTGCTATGCTAGAAATAAGAAAGCTCCGCATGAATGGATGGAGACAATGCAAGGATTGTGATGAAACTGTGGAAGAAAAGGTTGAATGGACGTACCTCTGAGAGATTTAGGGGTGCAACTGCTCCTCTGTCTCCTGACTTTATGTCACATTTGTTCATGAAGAGATGCCCTGGACCAACACTAGATGCAGTATGGGCTCAGCTACCAGCTCTGCAATAAAAGTTTATGCTGTTCCCTCACACCTGCAAACACCCCCCAACCATTTAGAATGCTGACATGCTTGAAGAAATAAGTAGCTGTACCACCCCACTGCTCTCACAGTCTATATTTGTGCCCTTCCATACCTTGCATTGCAGCCCTTCCATACCTTCCTGCCACCTACAATCCTTCTATGCTAATCCGAAGCCTCTCAGTGTCTCCCTGTGGACAACCTCTCCATGCTGATTTGCAGCTCTTCCAAGTGTTACTTTGACCCCGCAGCCCAGTTGGGGCCCAAATATAGTTTCCTCTAATGAGCCTGACATTGCTAGAAGGGCACTGCTTCACCAAACAAACTATTTCCTCCTAGTGTTTTAGCTTTAGGAATGCTCCCTCAGAAAATAACCTGAATAACCATATTAAACTGGATCTGGGATGCCCCACCAGGCTTACTTTAGCAGCAAGCCCAAAGCTGGGCAATAGTACCTATAATCTTCTGCATTGCCTAGCTGCCATTTAACGTTTTGCCTCCCCATGTGGCTTCCAGTGACCACTTAGGTGTACAGCACTCAGGTGTACAGCCCTATGAACGCCACCGGTGGACAGCAAACTGGTGGCTGGCAGGAAAAGTGAAAGTGGGGTAGCACTGCCTATTATAGGGCTATTGCTCTATTTATTATTATTTGTGCAAGCAGCCATCACACTGCATGGACTTAGCAGTAGAGTCTTTTCCAAAGCATTTCTTTTTCATTTCTTAATTTAGTTGGTTCACCAAATCTGACATGATGACACCCAAACTGTGGTAATCAATTCCCAAGGTCTTAATGCTATTTAAGCATGGTAGTGCCATTTTATTTTACGCATTATGGAGAAGTCTGACATTATATCTGCAGCATCATTTATCATCCCAACAATTCCTGGAAATGTAGTTTAAATTAGAAGCATTTAACAGCTGCCACCTGTGTATTGCTGCCCGTGGATTGGATACAGTTTGGAGAATGGATGTAATGAAAACATTGCACTATTGCTGTTAAATGCCTTAAAGGTGGAATTTCATTCAAAATTTTTAAGAGGAACTACATACAGAATCAGGGCATTCTGCATCAGAAAGTGACATAATAATTTGGACTGAAAAAAAAACACGTGTACATCAAGTACAATTTTTAAAAATAAGGCAGTAAGGTTGTATTACTGGACTAAAAAATTCACAGGATAATAAGGTCGATTCACCGCCTTTCACATGAAAAAATGTGCATATGCGTATCATTTTCATATTATCTGGTCCATTTTCGAGCTTCTGGTGTGTATTTGTGGACATATTGGTGTTTGCGTAAGTGCGTTTAAGCCTTTTCGCTATCGTATCTATAGGGTATTATTGTTGTGTTGTTTTTGCATTTAAGCGTATAATACGTGATTAGTATGGGCTTGCACATAATTCCCAGCCTTGATTAGGCATGATTCTCCTTTCAGGACGGGCCTATAAAGTGGGTTTCTCTTTACGCTCCTCATACCGGCTCTATTTCCTGGCAGGAGTGTAGCACTTTGTCCTTTTTCTGGTGTGCACTTTGTCAGCAGACATAAAAATTACCCATACCAGCATGTTTTACTTTGAGGTGTTTAGCAAAGTTGATATGTATGTTGGATATTATTCTTTTCAAGGGACCTTGAATATAATTAGTGTGTTTTTTATTGTTGGTATGTTATTTTTTTTTAGAAGAATGTGGTTTTGATTCTGCTTTTTTTGTTATTTTTGTAGGGAAACTCTTTACAGACAAGTAATTTGCCGCAGGACTACTCTCTGAAAGCTCTGCCCACAACAACTAGTTTGGTACCCCTAGAAAGCTTGAGGTGAAAATATTTGCCTTGGGAGGGAGCATTTCAAATGTAAAGAGTTGTTTTACTTAATAAACCACCACAAGGTGCTTATAGTAGTTGTATTTTCTTACAAAATCTCCTAAAGCACTGTTTCAGTTTGGGGTGTCTCCTGAGCAGGAAAGGGTATCTAGTGATACATATTTGGAGCCGTTGTAACCAGGAAGAATGGGGATTTTACATGCAATATAATTTTATTGATAAACTCTGCTGAAAAAAACAATATATAATTTTTCTGGAAAATCCCCGGACATTCCTTCAAAAAATTACTTGCATAACGCAAAATGGTGAAACTGGTCTAGCAACAGAGATGACAAAAGCTCCAAGCAGGCTGGCACTTAAAGGGTTAATACTAATTGTTCATACCACGTGGGGATCACTGCTTTTTAATACCAGTTGTTAGTGCAGTATTCACTACTCTTCTACCACTTGTTAATATCACTTGGGTGTCACTACTTTTTAATACCAATTGTTAGTGGAGTATCAGGGCAGGGCACCTGTGTGTCAGTGCTGTGTAATACAGCTTGCTCAAATCACTTGGGTGTCACTATTCTTTAATACCAATTCCACCAAAAACCACTCGGGGATCACTGATTTTTAATACCAATTGTTCAGGCCTCTTGGGGGTCACTGCTCTTTGATACCACTTGGTCTAACTACTTGGGTGTCACTATTCTTTAATTCCAATAGTTCAAACCACTTGTAGGTCACTGTACTTGCTCAAACCACTTGTGTGTTAGTAGGTCACTGCTCTTTAGTAAAAATTGTTAGGGGAGTATCCAGTGGTTCAGGGCACTTGTGTGTCACTACTGTTTAATGCCAATTGTTCAGGCCATTTGAAGCACACTGCTCTTTAATACCAATTGTTCAGGCCACTTGGGGTGACTGCTCTTTAATACCACTTACTTAAATCACTTGGGCATCACTACTCTTTAATACCACTTGGGACTCACTACTCTATAATAACAATTGTTAGTGGAGTATCCACTAGTTCAGGGCACTTGTGGGCCAGTACTCTTTATTCCAGTTGTTAGTGGAGTATCCAAATGTTCAGGCCATTTGTATGTAACTACTCTTTAATACCAACTGTTCAGGCCACTTGCGGGTAACAATACCAATTGTAATGGAGTATCCACTGGTTCAGGGCACTTGTGTTTTAATACCAATTGTTAGTGTGTCAGGCTACCAGGTATGAACCCTGATTGTGGAGACTAAAAACCAGCTCACCTCTTGACCGGGAAGCCTGGAATCTAAGGAACAACCTGGTTTTCACTAGAGCCTCTAAAGGTGAGGATAGGCTGGGCTACAGGAAGGCCCCAGGTCAAGCAACCTAGGAGTGGGTTTTGCCAGGTTCTGGGTAGAAGACAGACCAGATCTGGACTGGACACGTGGAACAAGCTGAAATCGTGGCTGGCAGAACTGGATCAAAGTCGTAAACAAGCAGAGGTCGTGGGCAGGCAGAACTGGATCGAAGTCAGAAACAAGCCAAGGTCGTCAGGAGAGCAGAAGCGTAGTCAGAATCAAGCTGGGTTGGTACACAGGAATGGAAGGCGGGAACTCAGGAACAGGCAGGAGAAATTACCAACTGGTAATGCAGGTCAGAACCCAATAGTTTGCAATGCGCATGCGTCTGATCGAACGCTGCACATATGCGTTCACATAATTGCTCTGCAACAACAGATTGTGCTGCTACAGCTGATAGCACATTCGCACATGCTTCAGGCACTGCTATATCTAGTGCACAAATGCAAGCGCACAGGTAACATTGGCACTTTCTGCTGGGAAACGAGAGGAACAGTCCTGGTTCTATGACATAGTGGAGTGTCCACTGCTTCAAGGCACTTGTGTGTCAGTACTGTTTAATACCACTTGCTGAAACCACTTTGGTGTCACAACTCTTTAATACCATTTGTTCAAACCACTTGGGGGTTACTGCTCTTTACTACCAATTGTTAGTGGAGCATCCACTTGCTCAGGCCACTGTGCTGTAATTGCAGTTTAAAGGGTAATTCCACTTTCAATAGCATGTTTACAGGTTTCCATTGTTGTGTGGCAATATGGTAAAAGCAATAAGCTTATCTTTTATTCTTTTAATTTTCTATGTTTTTACCACCAAATCAACACCAAAGTGATGATTTCAAATACATATCATAGACTTCCTCACTCTAGCTTGCTAATATCATCTGATAATGGCTAAGGCATGGCTAAGGCATGGGTGACTGGTTTAACCCAGTCTGCTGAAATTCAAATTCTTCAGTTTGGAATGATCAGAGTCTTGTGCTCCAGTAGCAAGGGTTTATGGCTGGGTTCCGTCGGGGCATCCAATGTAGTGTGTATGTCTGTAGTTTGACTTACCCTTTACCGGTTGTTTCCTTCTGGGGCATCCAACTTCGTCTGCATCCCCGCACCATCACTTACCTTCCTCTTTTCCGACACCTTCACTCACTCTTGTTTGACCTGCTGCACCCTGCCTTAAGCCTATTGGTCTAATTAAGGACATCACATAGCATATTAGTTGTAACATTTTTTGTTTATTATGTAATTTTTTTTGTAGTAAAAATATTTGGTCTCTTCTCCCTGTTCAAGGCCCCCAAATGCTCATTACTTACCATGGCTCTGTCAGTTGGCCCTTTATAAGTCCACCCTCTGCCTTGGCCCCATCCCTTCTTTTGGTCCTGTAAAGACATGCAAACAAATGTAAAATTCGGCATAAGTGTGAAGTGTGTTCTGCTCGTGTAGTGGCCAGCTTGTATTTGTTTGCAGCAACCTGAGTCTTGTGCACTTCCTAGCTTGAGTGGCCCCATTGCAGCTATAGGGTAAGAGAAACACAAAACACCAGCACTTAGCATACATGTCATATGTCCTCAACCTGTGTGTTTGGTGTCTGTTGTCCTACCTGACTGGTCTTGGCCTGTGTGTGACTCCAAGCCCAACACCTGGGCCTCCTCCGCTTTAGATGTCTTTGAGGTGTTGGGTGGGAGGCTAAAGAGGAGGCTTAGGGCATTGGCAGGGGTTGGAGTTGGTGCCTTACATACACACCCTGTAATGGTTGCCTCACTGGTCGGACTCCTCTCCTGCAGGTGGCCTTAATTTTCTCCCAGACCTCCTCAGCTAGAACCAAAAAAGCACATTCACTTAAACTACCCATTCAGCATCAGTGCTCATCTTCTTTATTGGGCATCCACTTACTTGGGAAGTTCTGACTGAGGAACCGACAAGCCCAGGACAATTTCTTCTTCTGAGGTCCAACCAGGGCTGCATTATCTTGGTGTGGATGTATGCCGTCGGTCTATACCCGTGATGTGATGCCACCTCCAATGCCAATGGGTGTTGGGCTTGAAGTCGTATCTGTCTGTCATGAAAGTCTGCAAAGCAAATGTCACTTTCATGCAAGCCATGTATTGGCCTAGTTTAGGTCCACATGCACACGAACCTTCCCCTTTAAATTCATGTGTCTCACATTTTCTCCCGATGCATGTTTTGCCCTAACCCTTTGGGCGTATGTGTAGACGCTTGATGTTGCTCCCAACTAGCATGTGCCTATACATCTCCAAAATGCTTGCAGCACTAGCACTTTGCAGTCACTGATGTATCTAGGCCAAGTGGCCCTTCCCTTCAATAGTAGTGTTGGATTGGCCTCGCTGACACAGTTCTGCAACTTGGCGGCCCCAGCTTTCCAGGGTCACAGTACTGGCGGACAGGAGTCGCTAACGCAACTAGGCCAAATGGCCCACCCAGCTCTCCCCTCCAAAAGTACTGTCAGATTGGCCTCGCTGACACAGCTCTGCAAACTGGAGGCCTCAGCTCTCCAAGCCGACAGTACTGGCGGCAGGGAAGGCCCCTGCACCTTGGGTGGAATCCACCTCATTCCCTCTACCCTGGGCAACCCCTGTGCAGGACACAGGTCTGTGCAGTAACCAGGACTGTCAGCCAGGGGCAGATTGGTCATTGGGAGAGCCTAGCTTTCTTTCTGTCAGTCCTTCTTTTCTTTGTTTCCTTTTATTCATTTATTTCTGCCATTTCTTTTTATTATTTTTTCTTTTCCTTCTATTATTCCTGTCAGTTTTTCTATCCTTTCTATTCAGTCTCTTTTTTCTATCTATTTCTTCTTTTTCCTTTCTTTCTTCATTCCTTCTATTATTTTAATTGTCCTTCTATCCTTTCATTCCATCTATTCTGCCTCCTACTTTCTTCCATATATTCTTTGTTTCATTTGTTCTTTCTGCCATTCCTTTTCTTTCGTTTTTTCCTCCCTCTCTTTCCTAAATTCTTTCTTTCCTGTACTTCTTGCCTTTCCTGCCATTCTATCTCTATAAATGCCTGCTATCTTTTTTCTGTCATTGCATTTATCCTTTCTTTGTTTCTGTCATTCATTCATTTTCTTTATTACTTGCTTGTGTTCTTTTCTTTCTTTCTTTTTTATATTTCTTAATTTATGTCCACTTCATCTTTGTTCCTGTCTTTAATCTATTCTTTTTGACATTTTCTTTCCTTATACTCTTTCCTTTTTTGGTAATTACATTTCTTGCGTTCTTTTTTGAAATTTCTTCTATTACTTTATTCTTTATTTCTCTGTCATTCTCTCGATTTCTTCTATACTTTCTTTCATTCTTTCATTCCTTCTGTTATTTTTTTTTTCTATTCTTTGGCAGTGTTCACCATACATGCAGCTTTATTATGATGTATGGAGTGTCATATTACACCGCAAGGGGCCCACTGAGTCTCTATCACCCAAGGGCCTGCATAAACCTGGAGCTGGCCCCAACTGGCTCATAGGAGTCACTGACACACCTTGGCCAAGTGGTGCAACCAGCTCTCCTGTCCGCCATTAGCGGATTGTAAGGTCTCTGGGCTCTCTCCTGTCTTATCCTGCAATTCCCCTCCACCTACACACATTTTAGGCCCCCCAGCATCCCTTACAAACAAGCAAGTGGTACATGGGACAGTGGCTGGAGCATATGCCTTACTGCAGCTGGCACATGCGCAGTGGCACAATAATGGTGTTGGCCTGTTTCATGTTTGGCCCTTCAACAGGCATCCAGAGTTTGGGTTAGGCCTTTTTTGTGCTCCTAAGTCAACCCAAACCCTGTTTAACGACGAATACCACACCACCGCCATTCATGTGCGTCCCACCATGTGCCTTGGTTCATATAGCTGCACTCTAGTGGACAGTCTGTCATCTGTCCACCTGTTTGCCCTCTTGTAAAGTGCCAAATATATGTAGGTGAAGCATAGCATAGCATGGCAAAGCATGGGTACTTGTCATCATGATGTATTCTTGCTCTAACCGGGAGAATAGTGTGGGTGCTCATTAGTCGCCTTCTCCTCTGTGTGATGCACCCCTGTGCCAGCGCACCCCAACAGACCCCGGAAGTGTGCTGGCGACATGCAGACACCCATAATGTTGTAGCCTATAGGCTGCAAACACCTATGCTGGCCTGTTAAATAAACTCAATCGTTGGCCAATTAACCACCCACTTGTGTATAAAAGCACATACCTGACCCCTGGGCTTTGATGGCAGTGCTTACTAGTCTGAGGACTATGCCAAAGCACAAGCGCCACCGCAGCCCCCAGAACCAGAAGACAGGCATGGCCAAAAGGCCCCCATCACCAGGCCAAGGCACTGCAGCCCCAGGCCCCACTGCTTAGCCCACAGGAACTCCCCTGCTGCCAGCCACACTACCCACTCTGAGTGGGTCACCCATAGCAGTGTGAGCCAGCAGTGGGAGAGCCACACCTGGGCTCCAGGCACAGTTCACTCCGTACCACCCACCGTTTGGGCCACCAGAGGCCAGTGGAGACCCGAGTGTGGGCCTCAATGCGGAGCATACAGCAGAGCCGGGGCTTGCTTGTACCCCGGCCAGTAGCCTGCACACCACCCCTTCCGGGCCTGGGAGTGGGCCCAGTGACTCGACAATGGAATTTCGATTTTAAAAGTCCAAATGCCCACTCCACTACTGTTCGGGTGAAGTGGTCGGCATGGTTATATGACTCCTGGGCTGGTGTCTTTGGCTGCAAAAAGGGCATGAGGAGCCAGGGCAGCAGTAGGTACCAAGAATCACCTAGATGAAAAAAAACATTAACGTAAAATAAAAAACAAAAAAACTGAAAACTGCTAGTAAGTGGAACCACTATACCATTGTCACTTAAAAATAAAGGTAAGGTGCAGTCCAAGGACCAAAGGTTTAAACTAGGAACAGGGAGAATGGGGACTGAAAATAAGCACATGAGCAGAATAGTACAGGGGGAGGACAGAGAGACAAATAGACGACAACAAAAAAATACACCCAAAAAAAAGCTATGGGGCCCAGATAAAAACCACATACAACCGTGCAAATGCAAAGCTAACAATAGAAATGCATAACAACTAGAAGAATACACACACTTACCCAGAAGCCAACCACCACTCAGCTCGCCACACTCAAAATGTGGGCACAAGCTGGAGCTGTGCATGATGAAGGCATCGTGGGACGATCCAGGAAATCCTGGCAATACGCTGAAGAAGCGCAAATTGGCCCCACCACACATTGCACATTAGGAGCGTGGTCGATCTTGCAGTTAAAAGGAGAATAGACTCTGAAAGCTGATACATGGGCAACAGGGACCTGGGGACACAATGAGCAACAAGGACTAGCTACTTTATGGGAGGAGAACCAAGACAAGCAATAACACAGAAAAGTAGCCATGTAGGAGGACCAACAAAGCACCTAAAAATACAGAGCAGCAGGGGGAACTGTATTGCCTCTGTATTAGGCAGAGGTGCCAGGTTGTGCATTCCTGAATTTGAGTATTTGGGTTCTTGTATTCAGGAGAAACAAGGTTTGGTGTGATGTGTATGTAATCACCGTTGCTGCAGTCTCTGGATTAAAGCAAGTAGGAAGATGTGGTTTCTTCCTTGACATCTGACTGTTGGTCCAAACTCAGAACAGCACCTCTGCCTCTGTATTAGGCAGAGGTGCCAGGTTGTGCATTCCTGAATTTGAGTATTTGGGTTCTTGTATTCAGGAGAAACCAGGTTTGGTGTGATGTGTATGTAATCACCGTTGCTGCAGTCTCTGGATTAAAGCAAGTAGGAAGATGTGGTTTCTTCCTCGACATCTGACTGTTGGTCCAAACTCAGAAGAGCATGAACAACAACTACTCAGGGTATACTTTAAATATCTTCCCACAACACCAGGGTTGATAGTTATTTCCCCTTAAAACAAGTTTGGCAATCCCTATCTCTTGTTATTCTGATACTTGCTGCTCCCAAACTGACATCTGCCAATACCTTAACAAGGACCAAAACACATTCTGACAAGCTCTGGTCTTTTGGGCAGATTCCTGCAGTAAAAAAGAGTTTTTACTCTTTTATGTGTTTTACAAGCCACAACTTTTTACAGCCCTAATGGAGCAAAATGGTTCACTGTATTGAGTTAAAGGGGTTAGTGTCTGGTTTGAGAACTGGGCTGGGCATATTGGAAATTTGCCTCTCAAGCATCTAGGCAACCAAGAAAAAAGAAGGTGGTAGGTAGGTATGTAACTCAAAATGATATGAACTGGACTTGAAGCAAAAGGACAAAAGATGGGGAAGAGGAAACAGGGTTGTGGTTTTGGAAGCCAAAGTCCCACTCTATTTTATTAGGCTCCTTCATAAATTATAATAAATAGTCATTACAAATTTACTGTAGTTCTCACCATTATAAAAATAATCAGACTACTTAGTTAGAACATAAAGCTTATTTATTGGAATACAATTACTGCACAAGTACATTAAAGTTATCATTCAGGCATTGAAATAAGAGTCTATACTCACCTTTTGTCCCTCGGTGCTCCTCCATGTAGCCCTGGCATCTTCATACTTACTGATGAGGGAGAACAACTGATTCCAATCTCTCTTGCTAGGCAGACATAGCCGTGTCATCAACAAAGCTCAATATACACCGCCATGAGTGGCTTCTGGCACTAGAAGACAAAATAGCTGACTCAGTAAATATAAAGATGCTGGTGCTGCACAGAGGAGCTGTAGGGGTCAGAAAGTGATTATAGACTTTTTTGGGTTGTTGTCTGAACAATCCCTTGAAATTCCTGTAAGTTTCAGGCATTGCAACTAAGGGCCTTGGGGCAGCAAGGAGGGACAGGAGAGATTGGAGAATTCATTGTTTATCAGCACTAGAAACCCTGCAGCTGCTGCTGTTTATCACTGATTCTTATAAATAAAGACTTTTGATTGAGAAAAAATAACATATATGTATAATTAACATTTCTAAACTTCTCATGAAAGGTAAATTCATTATACAAAATTAGGAGATTTTCTTTTTTATGCTGTAACCAAGTCGATACATTTCTACTCCCATTCAGACTCCCCCTCCAGCCAAAACTAGCTCACGACTCTGAAAACTAGTTACAGCCCTGAGAGGAAGACCGGGAGCAGAAATAACATTACCAAAACAGTGCCACATACATTGGCACTTAGCAGTCCATCAACTAGCTTTTCGGTGTATGGGCGAATGCTAAACCCGAAGACAGATTTCTGGCTAAAGTCTGCGTTCGGTACGAAACCGAACTTTGTGGTTCAGGTTCCCCCAACACTATCCTTCAACAGGATTCTACAACAGTTACATATAAAATATTTAATGTATTTCTTGTAGAGCTGCAGTGAATTATGAAATATCCACGCTGTAATTATAGTTGGTCATATTCAGGTTCCTGCCATTGAATATCTGCTCTGTGACGGATTGATTTTTTTTTTTCCCTATTTTTCATTTTATGAACAGGGAAACACCTTTACATCAATCTATTGTAATACACAAGCTTCTAAGTGCAGATTTCCTGCCTCATATTACATGAAGCTATTGTCTACAAGTCTTAGAACCGCACCTGTAAATTCATGGGTGTAGTAAGTGTGAGCAAGTAGGGGTTCTGTACTTAGTACAAAGCCACATAGGAACGGAGATTAGGGAATGAATACTGTGTCGCACAAACTGCTATCAAAAGGGCAGCATGGGCTAACAGTGTGTATTTGTCTCTCTTTCTCATGCTTTAATACTGTTTTAGCCAGGACTTCTGAAGGGGAAAGATTTAGGGATACTGAATAGTAAAAGCTGCAAGATGAGTGGATAGTGTAGCCAGGCAGTAGGAAAAGCAAACAGATTGCTTTGCTGCAAAGCTCAAGGCATCACCAGTAAGAAGAGGGAGGTTGTGATGCTACTGTATAGAGCAAAGGTAAGGACACAGCTAGAATACCAAGAGGAACAACAGCTAGAAGCCAGAGGGACAACACTGGCACAACAGCAGCGGCCACCCAAAGCACTGGTGTCAGGTCCCGTGGGACGCCCACCTTCCAATAAATCAGCAACCCCCAATCTCCGCTGCTTTCTTCGCCTATAGCAAGCCCCCGTTTGCCGGGACGCCAGACACGCCTCACCGGACACGGTTGCCCCCAGGACTTGTTAGCACAAAGGATGCTGACTTATGCAGGGGAAGGCAGATGAACCAGGAACTAGACTGGGTAGCAACAAACGGGCAGAGGTCATACACGGGTGGTCAATCCGAGGAGGCACGGTACAGGAGGGTTTAGATGAAAGAATAGTCAGGGCTAGCCAAAGGTCACAACGGGAGGTCAGAGATACGCGGTACAGAGGAGCAGGCAGAATCGTGGTCAAAAAACAGGCAAGGTCGGTCCAGGCGGCAATCAGGGATGGTCAAAAACACGGCAAGATTCACAGGGAAAGAGAGATCCAAAATCACACCCAGCAGCACGCTATCACGGGCAAGGATCAACAGCAGAGGGAACACTTTTATAGGAGCAATGGGACCAGGGAAGGGACGTGATTGGTGCACATTAAACCCTAAGGGGATTGCCCCATTCAAACCTAAAAGACTAGGGCTCATTGGCCCAGAGCAGATTACCTCCGGCGGCTGCGCTGTGCATAGCGCCGCCGGAGGGCATAAACAGGGGCCAGACGCGCGCGCGTACACGATGCAGCGCGCCGGGAGCGCGCCGAGCAGAGAGCGACGCGGCCGCTCCCGCCGCCGCCGAAGAGGAGGCCGCCCGAGCAGCCGCTCGCGACGGACAGAGCCGAGCAGCTGCTCGCGGCGGAAATAGCCGAGCGGTGGCCGGGAAGAACAGACGCCTGCTGCAGAGGACGCCCAGCCCGCGCTCCGGTCGAGGGAGAGGAGTCGACGTGGGACCGGAGGACAGGTAAGGAGGTGGTTCCCGTGACAATTGGAACAGCATGGCAGACCAGCAACATCAACAGAAATAGTGAGCAAACCAGCCGAATAGCACTCACCAGATGACTCCTTGACTCCGGAAGAGATGTGCGCCATCATGGCGGTGGGTAGCGGAGGTCGACGTGGCGGCGGCCCGGCATCAGCTGCCTTTGCCCAGGATCACAGGTGTGGGAGGAACGAGAAGGCAGTGTCAGTGGAGGAAGGGATGTCGGCACAGCTGAGGAGATGAGGCACTACCCAGAGCCGGCTACAGCCGCAGCAGAACGTGAACCAGGGCGGGAGCGGAGAAGCGACACCCTCCGAGTTAGTGATCCATCGCAGAGTACACCAAGCCCCAGGTGAGCCAGCTGTTCCAGGCAGACGGTGGCCCGCTCTCACGTGCAGGTGGGGGATGGGGGAAGCAGGAGAAACACAGCCCATCCACAGTGCCTCAGCTTCTAGACTGAAAGCAATGACGGCTTACCACCCACCCCATCTCCAGAAAGGGACTCAGGCTGGCTCCCTTCTCTCTTTATGCAGGGCGCCCTGCCTCCCCAGAGTCTTGAAGAGGGGAGGGCGATGAAGAGGACACCCTGCAGTACCGGCTCTATTCTCCCTGCCACAAATGTTCCATGTGGTCTCAGGTAGACGTCACAGAATGGACGCCCTGTCTGCACCTGCTCTCCCCCCCCCCCCCCACTTATCAGAAACACCTCTCTAACCCAACTACAGCATGACTGGGCTTAAACCATGCCCTGCCTGTGGACAGAAACAGGGTTTTCCAGCTCCCACAACTGGGAGGGTCCAACCAGGCTGACCCTCCATCTAACAATTGGGAAGCTAACCACATAAGAGGCAACCCACCGCTAGAAGACCCTCTCTCACATCTCCCTCTGCACCCAGAAAGAAGTAACAGCCTGCCCTCCCACTGGGGCTGTGGCCCTCTCGGTTGATTCATGGGCCCTCCCCCCACTGCCCACCAGTCTGTGGTTTCGCCCCCCGGCTGGTCCAGCTCTTCATTCCCAGCAGGCCCATCAACTTCTGTACCAATTCCATCTGCACAATACAACCTTGATGTCCTACTGAGATTCCTGCCCCCCAGAAAGATTATACAAATAGAATGCAGACCCTATTCAGAAGGGAAATAGAAGAAATAAAAAAGTCTGTCTCAGCAGTGTCTGACAGGATCCAAGTCTTTGAACAGCATTTAGAAGCCTTGGAAAGAATAAAAACTGCCCTAGAAGCAGCACAAGCTACTTCGACACTACATACCTCCAAAATAATACTTCATCTTGATAACATGGAAAACAGGGGAAGGAGTAATAATATATGAATTTGAGGCCTCCCTGAAAACAATAATATAGAAGGTCGCTGCCGCTATCTTTAATAAGCTCCTGGGTCAGCTCTAGGACAAACACATCATATTCAATAGGATACATAGGGCATGTGGACCGCGGCCGTCAGGCCCATCCAAACCCAAAGACATTATTTGTCTTGTCCACTATTACAAATTCAAAGAGGTTATCTTAAAGAAGTCATGGCAGAGGGCCCCACTCCTACAGCAGCTCTGCAGTTACATTCCTACCAGACCTGGCAAGACGCACACTTCAAATGCGACAAACCCTCAAGCCTCTACTGATAATCATCAAAACAGCAAGAGCTACCTATAGATGGGAGCATCCGTTCCACTTGGTGGTCACAAAAAGGGGCTGCCCTTTTATCTTGCACTCCCCTTCCCAACTCCCAAATATTTGCAGCTTTCTGGACTCACCAGTTATCTCTATAGAGGTCTGGCTTTCCCCAGATCTTGGAATCAACAAAGTGACACCCCCGGCTTTGGAGCGCAGCAACCCATGGCCTCGCAGTCCTCGTAGACCTGATTACAGAAGAGCTGGACACCAGAATGTGAACCAACAGATCTGAATAGAATGGACTAATCCACACATTGGCGGTACTATACCCTCTTACTCGACAGGTTCATCAACCCTTTGGAGGAGGTGATTCTTGCTACCGTGATTTGGCCAAGCTATGGAAGGGGGTTCCATAGCTGGGCCAAATCACGGTAGCCTTCACTCCCTACTGGCTGTGTTACCCGTTATTTGACCCTTAGGATGTTTAGATTCCTGTTCATGGCTATCATTATTAGAGATGAGCGAACTTTTGAAAAATTCGATTCGACTGATTCGCCTGAATTTTCCGACAAAAGATACACTGGAGTTGGCAGCAGGAGCCCAAAAATTAGCTGAATTACACCCTGGAGTTGCAAGCAGCAGCAGCAGACCAAACATAGCTTGAAAGAGACACTGGAGTTGGCAGCAGGAGCCCAAAAATTGGCTGAATCACTCCCTGGATTTGCAAGCAGCAGCAGCAGGAGCCCAAACATAGCTTGAAAGAGACACTGGAGTTGTCTGCAGGAGGCCAAAAATTGGATGAATCACACCCTGGAGTTGCAAGCAGCAGCATGAGCCCAAACATAGCTTGAAAGAGACACTGGAGTTGGCTGCAGGAGGCCAAAAATTGGATGAATCACACCCTGGAGTTGAAAGCAGCAGCAGGAGCCCAAACATTACTTTAAAGAGACACTGGAGTTGGCAGCAGGAGCCCAAAAATTGGATGAATCACACCCTGGAGTTGCAAGCAGCAGCAAGAGCACAAACATTACTTTAAAGAGACACTGAGGTTGGCTGCAGGAGCCCAAAAATTGGATGAATCACACCCTGGAGTTGCAAGCAGCAGCAGGAGCCCAAACATAGCTTGAAAGAGACACTGGAGTTGGCAGCAGGAGCCCAAAAATTGGCTGAATGACACCCTGGAGTTGCAAGCAGCAGCAGCAGGAGCCCAAACATAGCTTGAAAGAAACACTGGAGTTTGCAGCAGGAGCCCAAAAATTAGCTGAATTACACCCTGGAGTTGCAAGCAGCAGCAGCTGCAGGAGCCCAAACGTTGCTTGAAAGAGATACTGGAGTTGGCTGCAGGAGCCCAAAAATTGGCTGAATGACACCCTGGAGTTGCAAGCAGCAGCAGGAGCCCAAACATTGCTTTAACCCTTTAACTGCCAGCCTACCTTGAGATTTTGTCACCCTTTGTTGCCAGACCATTTTGCACTATTTTGCGCTCCCCTTGTTCAACTGTGATTTTTGAAGGGATTTCCAGGGATTTCCCAGGAAAGTGATATATTGTTTTTTTCAACAGAGTCTGAGCTTTAACATGAAATGTCTTGTTTGTAATTTTTTAGGTGTATTCTCAATATTTTTGGATGAAATATGTGCAAAAAAACCCCCAAAAAACAATTTTTTTACAATTTGTAGTGTTTTTTTGTAATAAAAAATGTAAGTTTGTCAATAAAATCTTATTGCGCGTGAAACCCCAATTTCTCCCGGTTACAGCGATACCACATATGTATAGGTAGACACCCTTTCCTGCCCAGGAGACTCCCCCAAACTGAAACAACTCTTTAGGAGATTTTCAGATAAAATACAACTATGCTACGTGCTAAGCGCACCTTGCAGTTTTTCAAGAAAAACAACCCTTTACATTTGAAATACCCCCAACAAACTATAGATTCTCTGGAAGTACACACCTCAGGCTTTCTAGGCGTACCAGGCTTGTTGACATGGGTGCAGTTTTCTGGAAGTAATCCCTCAATATATTCTTTGGTTGCACAGGGTTTCCCTAAAAAAGTATAAAAAAGCAGAATCAAAACCACATCTTCCTAAAAAAAGACTATATGCAAACAAGAAAAAAACTGAAAATCTGAAAAAGCAACATGCCCCGAACAGAACAATACTCAGCATGCATAGCTACTGTCAAGGGAAGAGTTGCCAAACACACCAAAGTAAAGCATGTGCGTAACGGTAATTTTACTTCAAAATTTCAGCTCTGTATACAAAGTGCGCACCTTATGCTTTTTCTACCAAAACAACCCTTTACATTTGGAATATCCCCCATAAACCATATATTCCCTGAAAGTACACATTTTAAGCTTTCTAAGCGTACCCAGCTTGTTGTCGTGGGCTCATCTTTCTGGAAGTAATCCCTTGAAGAATTCTTAGGTTGCACAGGATTTCACAAAAAAATTTATAAAAAAGCTGAATAAAAAACACCTTTTCCTAAAATATCAATATGCAAATAAGAAAAAACAAGCTAAATCTGAAAGCGCAAGGTCCCCCAAGCAGAACAATACCCAACATGCATAGGTACTATTAACCCTTTTAATTGCCAGCCTACCTGAACTTTTGTCGCCCTCAGTTGGTCATTTTTCCCCATTTTGCGGCATGTTTAACCGTGATTTTGGTAGGAATTTCTTGGAAAATATATATATATATTTTTTTGCAGCAGAATTTAGGCTTTAACATTAAATGTCTTGTTTGTAATTTTTCTACTGTTTTTTAAATATTTTTGCGTAAAAAAAACAAAAAAAATAAAATAAAATAATATTTTTTAAAAAATTGTCTCCTTTATTTTAAATAAAACATTTTTTTAGTAATAAAAACCATATTGCATGTGTTAGCCCCATTTCTCCCGATTACAACGGTACCACATATGTATCAATAGCCCCTCATTCTTGCCCAGGAGACCCCCCAAACTGAAAAGAGCATTTTATAACATTTACAAATAAAATACTACTATCCACACTATAAGCATAAGGGGTTAATTTAAAATGACATAGGGACCCCCCTCCCCAATTTTTTTTGAGAACTTTTGGCTAAGCCTAACCCTAAAAATTAAAAAAATAGTGGGGTCCCCCCCCCGGGAGGGGGTCCCTATGTCGTTTTCTTTTTAATTTTAATTCTTTAAAATTTTAATTTTTCTAAATTTTTTCTTTTTAATCCCAGGGGGTGGGGGGACCCCATTTTTTGGGGGGAATTTTAAGGGTTAGGGTTAGCCTAACCCTAACCCGTAAAGTGGACCAACACCCAGGATTTTCACTATCCTGGGTTTTGATCCACTTCCGCGGGGGTGCCCCGCTGCGTAAAACCCCCGAGAAAGGTATAAAAAAACTCACCTCAGCCCGCTCCTACGGCGCATGCGCGAGCGCTCGTCCAATCAGAGTGCTCAGAGCCGCTGTGGTATGCACGGACAAGGGACGGACAACCACAGCGGCTTTGAGCGCGCTGGCAGCCGCATCTCGCGCTTCCCTCTAACAGGGAGCGCGCCCACGTCGGCGATTCACAAACGACCGGCACGTGTGCGCGCCCTGATAGAGAGAAGCGCGAGATGCGGCCCGCGCATAAACAGTTGGAACGGGGATAAGGTAAGGCGATTGGGGCGTCCTGGGGGGTTTCACACAGTGGGGCATCCCGATTTCGGATGCCCCGCAGGGAGGGATCTGATCCGGGCCGATCAGCCTGGGTGTTGGTCCACTTAAAAAAAAAATAAAAAAGTAGGGGGGGGACCCCATTTTTGGGGGGAATTTTAAGGGTTAGGGTTAGGCTAACCCTAACCGTTAAACATTTTTTAAAAAATTACGTAGGGACCCTCATTTTTTTGGGGAATTTTAAGGGTTAGGGTTAGGGTTAGCCTAACCCTAACCCTTAAAATTAAAAAAAAAATGACATAGGGTCCCCCCTCCCAGGGTGGGGGACCTCATTTTTTTTTTGAATTTTAAGGGTTAGGGTTAGGGTTAGGCTAACCCTAACCCTAACCCTTAAAATTAAAAACAAAAAATGACGTAGGGTCCCCCCTACCCGTCATAACCAGCCCGGGACCAGCTATGGGGGCTTGTAGGCACAGAGTGGGGGGGCCAGCTTTTGTGGCCCCCCCACCCTGCAGCCTACGAGCCCACATAGCCTATGTGGGCCCGGGCTCTTCTGCCCCCCCCTGGGCTTTGGGGAGGCAGGTAATTGGGGGTGCAAGGGTTAATGGCAAGTCACCCGCTAGGGCAGGAAAGGGGGGGGGGGAGGCAGGAAATCAGAGGATCTCCTGTCCCCTCCTTCTCTCACCACCGATCACCGGCATCTGAAAGCTGAGAGGCCTGGAGCTGTCAAGACGCCGGCCCGAGTGACGTCATAAGCCCCAAAAGGGGCGGGGCTTCGCTGCAAAATGGCGGCGCCCGTCGGAGGAAGAGGGGAGAGAGCCTGACAGGCTCTCTCCTGAAGACAGATAGCCCTGGGGGGGGGGGACCGGAGGCCCCCCAGGTGAAGAGGAGGGCCAGCGCGATCGAGCGCACATGGAGGTGAGTAAATGTCATTTTTATTTTTATTTTTTTTGCAGGAAAAGCCAGCGGCCGCAAAAACGGGGGGGGGGGGGGGGGGCGGGCTACTCCGGGCTCTCCCCTTCCTCCGGAGGAGCCTCGATGGGGGATCGGAGCCCCCCAGGTTGAAGAGGAGACCCGGCCGGTTCAAATGAGGGGTCAGGTAAGTGGTTTTTTTTTTAAATTTTACCGGCGCTAGCAAGGGGCAAAGCCAGGCACGTACATTTTACATGGCTGCCGTTTAACGGTTGGAGAAGCAGCCACGTAAAATTTACGTGGCTGGCAATAGAAGGGTTAAAGAGACACTGGAGTTGGCAGCAGCCTCAACAGGAGCCCAAAAATTGACTGACACACCCTGGAGTTGGCAGCAGCAGGAACCTAGAAATTGGCTGGAAGGCACCCTGAAGTTGGCAGCAGCAGGAGCACAAACATTAGCTGGAAGGCACACCCTGGAGTTGGCAGCAGCATAAGTAGGAGCCCAAACATTGCTTGAAATACACCCTGGAGTTGACAGAAGCAGCAGCAGGAGGCCAAAAATTGGCTGAAAGGCACACCCTGAAGTTGGCATCAGCAGGAGCCCAAAAACTGGCTGGAAGGCACACCCTGAAGTTGGCATCAGCAGGAGCCCAAAAATTGGTCTAAATACATAAATATGTTTTGCACCATTTGGAAAGTGTAAAACGTGGCACCATGCTGAATCTAGTCGCATGCATCATCAATTGGTGGGTGGAAATCCTGGCTGATCCATCCCTGATTCATTTTGACAAAGGTGAGTCTCTCCACATTTTTAGTTGACAGACGAGTTCTCCTCCCCATAACTATGGCCCCCGCCACACTAAACACCTGCTCAGATGGCACGCTACTGGCCGGGCAGGACAGCTTTTCCAGGGCAAACTCTGCTAGTTGCGGCCACAAGCCAAGTTTGGCTGCCCAGAAGTCCAGCGGATCCTCAAGGTGTGTTGGCATGGTCATGTCAAGGTATGACATGACCTGCTGGTTAAGGTCTTGCTCCAGGTCTTCCTGCTGCTCATGAGTAGCCTCACTATGCAGGTGTAGAAAGCTACTCATTAGTGACTGAAGACTGAGGCTGCTGATGATGGAGCTGCTGCTGCTCCTGCCAACCCCCCCAGCAGCCATAGCAGTGGAAGGTGAGCGCAGAGGTCCCCCAGAGTCAGACCTGCGATAGTATGGACCATGGCACAGATAGGCATCCGCCAACTGACCACGTAGAATGTCTTTGTAGTAGTTCATTTTGTCCTCCCTCTCAGCGGGTTTAAAAAAATGCCCCCATTTTGTGCCGGAAGCGAGGCTCCAATAAGGTGGACGGCCAGAAGTTATCCCGCCGACAAATGGAAACAATTCTGGGGTCACTACGCAAGCACGTGAGCATGCTTCCTGCCATTTGCGCAAGTGACTCGAAGGGACTACCTGTCTCCATCTCCACTGCATACTGCCACGGTGTGTCCGGGTCCACTCTCGCCTTCCTCAAAACCCTCTAGCTCCTCTGGCTGCTCCTGCTCCTCCCCTCCTGTCCGCTGACTAGATAAACCAGCCATTTCGTCAAGCCTAAATTGTGCTTCACTGGGCCACTCCTCTTCCTCTTCCTCCTCCAGTTCAGCTCCAACGGGGTTCATGTGGCCGTAAGATGTAGACACCATGTCTCCAGTGCCCTGACCAGCCATGGTTTCCAACATGTGCTGTAGTACATGAAGCAGTGGAATCACGTCGTTCATCCCGTAATCCTGCTGACTGACAATTAAAGTGGCTTCCTCAAAGGGCCTGAGCGAACGGCAGGTGTCACGCATGAGCTGCCACTGGTTGACATTGAAGTTACACAGGGGAGTTCTCCTATCCACTTGGATCATCAGGAAATCCGTGATGACTTTTCTCTGTTCATATAATCGGTCCAACATGTGAAGGGTGGAATTCCAACGGGTGGAAACATCGCAAATCAGACTATGTTGGGGGCTACCATTCTAATGCTGTAGCTCAAGAAGGGTGTGTTTGGTGGCGTATGAGTGGCTGAAGTGCATGCAATGTTTCCTTGAAGTTGGTAGGATGTCTTGCAGATGGGGGGAAGACTTCAGAAACCACTTGACAACCAGATTGAAGACGTGAGCCATGCAGGGGGCATGGGTCAGGCTTCCTTAGCGCAGCACAGATAAAATGTTCTTCCCATTGTCGGTAACCATGATTCCCATTTTAAGTTTTCTTGGAGTAAGCCATGTTTGGATTTCCTGATGAATAAATTTAAGCAGTTCCTACCCTGTGTGACTCTGTTCGCCAAGACAAACCATGTGAAGCACAGCGCAAACCATGTGAAGCACTGCACACATGGTAGACTGGAGGGGCACTGAGACTTGAGCCTACAGTGGAGGGTGAGGAGATGGTGGAGGATGAGGAGGCCGAGTCGCACGGTGTCACAGGCCCAATGGGCAGGGAGCGTGGAGGCCAAAGCGGCGTGACCTGTCCAAGTTGCTGCTGCTGCTGCAAAGGGACCACATTCACCCAGTGGGCCGTAAACGACATGTACTGTCCCTGACCGTAGTTACAGCTCCAGACGTCGGCGCTGCCATGCACTTTGCTACACACGGACAGGCTCAAGGACTGCCCACCTTCTGTTCAACAAAAGTGTGCAGCGCTGGTACTGCCTTCTTGGCAAAGAAATGACGGCTTGGGACTCTCCACCTCGGCTCGGCACAAGCCATCAGTTCTCTGAAAGGTGCAGAGTCCACCACCTGAAAAGGGAGCGACTGCAGCACCAGCAACTTGGAAGGGAGCACATTCAGCTTCTGCGCCGTAGGATGAGTGGGCGCATACTGCTGTCTCTTGGACATGGCTTCGCTGATGGATTGCTGGCGGGATGCATGACTTGGAGGAGGAGGAGCAGGAGCGACAGAGGATGGGTATGACGCACAGCTGCCTTCGGCTGAGGTGCTGGAGCCTTGGCTGGCAGAAATTGGGAGCGGCATGCCAATTGGTGAGGAAGCAGGCTGGACCACCTCTTCGGAGCCTCGGTTCTCCCAAGCCGCTTTATGGTGACGCATCATATGTTGATGCAGGGCCGTGATGCCAACATTTGGGCCCTTGCCACGCTTCAACTTCTGCCTACATATCTTGCATGTGGCCATGTTACCCTTCTGCGGATGCTTCAGGAAAAACTGCCACACTGCCGAGTAGCTACTTTTCCCACCAACAGGCCTCACTGATTCACTGCTACTGTCGCCAACTCCAGGAACCCCTACTCCACTACCTCCCGATAAGGTAGCCTGCCGCGCAGCAGGTGCTCTACCCCGGCCCGGGCCCCGTTTGACTCCAGGCTTTACAAATGTGCCCCCATGCTGACTGCCAACCATGCTGCTAACACCTTGCTGCCTCAGCTGCTGCCTCCGGGGCAACCTGTGCCCCTCTTCTCCTGATGATGACGATGAAGCCCCTTCATCACCCGGCTCCCAAGTGCGATCGGCTTCATCATCATCATCATCACCGAGTTGTGGCTGCACGTCACTGATGTTCTCGGTTTCCTCAACAGTGTCTGGCGCAGGAGCTGGAACGCTCGCAACACCCACGACACTGTCCACATCACTATTTGTCTGCCTAGCTAAAGAAGCCACCTCCTTTTCTTGGCTGGGCAGTAGCTGCTGACTGTCCTCTATCTGATCGTCCTCCTCACTAAAGAGTGGAGCTGAACCCAAAGCATAGGATACGTCGCTGGGGGAGGACAGAGGCAATGGGAGGACAAGGACTGCTCTCGGGGCATGCCAACTCAGGGTTGTGTCAGAGGAACCTACCGACCCTAGACTGGGGGTCTCAAATGTAATTTGTGATAATGTTGATGAGCGCGTTAACCAATCTACCACAGCAGATGCGTTACTGGTGGAGACACAACCGCTAGCAGATACTGGCAGATCAGGTCTCTCACCGTGACTCCTGCTGCCACTCGCTCCTAGTCTGCTGCGACCTCTGCCTGCTGAATTTTGGCCTCTGCCACTCCTCTTTGAACATCCTTGCACTTGTCTGCCTGACATTTTTATGTATTTGAAATGCGCAATAGGTACGATAAAAAATGTGTTTACTTTAAAAAGAAGAAGCTAAATAAAGTGAGGAACTGCTTCTCTGCACCAGATACTATGAAAATTGGCAATATGAGATACTCTGCGGCCTAGTGTTTTGGCAGCAGACCAAAAACCAAATCAAAATGCAATACTTTGATTAAGCTGAGGAAGGATGAACAAGCTTATTTAGTATAACAGATAGGCTGCTAAGTGCAGGCTTTGGTTGCCCTGCGGCCTAGTGTTTAGGAAGCAGGACAAAAACAATTCAAAATGCAATACTTTGATTAAGCTGAGGAAGGATGAACAAGCGTATTTAGTATGACAGATAGGCTACCTAATGCAGGTTTGGGATACCCAGGTGGGCTGGTGTTTTTTTTGTTAAAGGCAGACCAAAAGCCAATTCAAAATGCAATACTTTGATTAAGCTGAGAAGGATCAACAAGCATATTTAGTATAACAGATAGGCTGCTAAGTGCAGGTTTGGGATACCCAGGTGGGCTGGTGTTTTTTTGTTAAAGGCAGACCAAAAACCAATTCAAAAATGCAATACTTTGATTAAGCTGAGGAGGATCAACAAGCGTATTTAGTATAACAGATAGGCTGCTAAGTGCAGGTTTGGGATACCCAGGTGGGCTGGTGTTTTTTTTTGTTAAAGGCAGACCAAAAACCAATTCAAAATGCAATACTTTGATTAAGCTGAAGAAGGATGAACAACCATATGCAGGTTTGGGATACCCAGGTGGGCTGGTGTTTTTTTTGTTAAAGGCAGACCAAAAACCAATTCAAAATGCAATACTTTGATTAAGCTGAGGAAGGATGAACAAGCATATTTAGTATAACAGATAGGCTGCCTAATGCGGGTTTGGGATGCCCTGCGGCCTGGTGTTTTTTTGTTAAAGGCAGACCAAAAACCAATTCAAAATGCAATACTTTGATTAAGCTGAGGAAGGATGAACAAGCATATTTAGTATAACAGATAGGCTGCCTAATGCAGGTTTGGGATGCCCTGTGGCCTGTTTTTTTTTTTTTGTTAAAGGCAGACCAAAAACCAATTCAAAATGCAATACTTTGATTAAGCTGAGGAAGGATGAACAAGCGTATTTTCTATAACAGATAGGCTGCTACGTGCAGGTTTGGGATACCCTGCGGCCTGGTGTTTTGGCAGCAGGACAAAAACCAATTCAAAATGCAATAGTTTGATTAAGCTGAGGAGCAACAAGAGTATTTTGTATAACAGATAGGCTGCTAAGTGCAGGTTTGGGATGCCCTGTTGCCTAGTGTTTTGGCAGCAGGACAAAAAACAATTCAAAATGCAATGCTTTGATTAAGCTGAGGAAGGATGAACAAGCGTATTTAGTATAACAGATAGGCTGCTAAGTGCAGGTTTGGGATGCCCTGCGGCCTGGTGTTTTTTTTTTGTTAAAGGCAGACCAAAACCCAATTCAAAATGCAATACTTTGATAAAGCTGAGGAAGGATGAACAAGCGTATTTAGTATAACAGATAGGCTGCTAAGTGCAGGTTTGGGATGCCCTGTGGCCTGGTGTTTTTTTTTTGTTAAAGGCAGACCAAAAACTAATTCAAAATGCAATACTTTGATTAAGCTGAAGAAGGATGAACAAGCGTATTTAGTATAACAGATAGGCTGCCTAATGCAGGTTTGGGATACCCAGGTGGGCTGGTGTTTTTTTGTTAAAGGCAGACCAAAAACCAATTCAAAATACAATACTTTGATTAAGCCGAGGAAGGATGAACAAGCTTATTTAGTATAACAGATAGGCTGCTAACTGCAGGTTTGGGATGACCTGCGGCCTAGTGTTTTGGCAGCAGGACAAAAAACAATTCAAAATGCAATACTTTGATTAAGCTGAGGAAGGATGAACAAGCGTATTTAGTATAACAGATAGGCTGCTAAGTGCAGGTTTGGTATGCCCTGCGGCCTGGTGTTTTTTTGTTAAAGGCAGACCAAAAACCAATTCAAAATGCAATACTTTGATTAAGCTGAGGAGGATCAACAAGCGTATTTAGTATAACAGATAGGCTGCTAAGTGCAGGTTTGGTATGCCCTGCGGCCTGGTGTTTTTTTGTTAAAGGCAGACCAAAAACCAATTCAAAATGCAATACTTTGATTCAGCTGAGGAAGGATGAACAAGGGTATTTAGTATAACAGATAGGCTGCCTAATGCAGGTTTGGGATACCCAGGTGGGCTGGTGTTTTTTTTGTTAAAGGCAGACCAAAAACCAATTCAAAATGCAATACTTTGATTAAGCTGAGGAAGGATGAACAAGCGTATTTAGTATAACAGATAGGCTGCTAAGTGCAGGTTTGGGATGCCCTGCGGCCTGGTGTTTTTTTTTTTGTTAAAGGCAGACCAAAAACCAATTCAAAATGCAATACTTTGATTAATCTGGGGAAGGATGAACAAGTGTATTTAGTATAACAGATAGGCTGCTAAGTGCAGGTTTGGGATGCCCTGCGGCCTGGTGTTTTTTTTGTTAAAGGCAGACCAAAAACCAATTCAAAATGAAATACTTTGATTAATCTGAGGAAGGATGAACAAGCATATATAGTATAACTGCTAAGTGCAGGTTTGGGATACCCAGGTGGGCTGGTGTTTTTTGTTAAAGGCAGACCAAAAAATATTTAAACTAATCCAGTTATATATTATGATAAATGCTTGTGTGTAACAGATAGGGTTAAATAAGCCACTGCATAGATGGCATGCACAGTGGCAAGGCAGATTTACAGCACAAAGAACTGAAATTGAATTGAAACCTGATCTGGCTAATGAAAAATAAAAAAAATTCACTTCTAAGCTGTCCCTGGCTGGATGGTTCTGGTTTTTCCCTATCTTTCCCCGGCTCTGTCTACCTCTCTGTCTGCCTCTCTGACTCTCCCTACCTATCTCTAACTCTCTGTCCCTGTCTGTAACGAGCTGTGCTCTGGCCGCAATAGAATGCTGAAATGCGCACAAGGAAGATGGCCGCCGCTTTATATAGCACGGTGACGTCACTGGGCTTCCTGGCTGCTGATAGGCTGCATGTGACTTACCCATGATACCTTGCCCCAGTGGATATGTACGTGGAACTCTACCCATCGATCAGGTCATGGTGGCCTTATTCATTATCGGACTTCATACGTCACACATAAGCCTTGCAGCCTGCCGGGCCCGACTACAGTGCTCGGTATGCATGAGGGACTTCACAGAAGGCCGTCTCTCGACATCTGCTGCTCTGGGAGCCCTCCTGGCCTGGGGGACTTGGCCCACCTCGAGGGGCTGGTCCCTGGCCCACTTGGACACACATATTTACGCCGGGGCTGGACCGGCACTGTCGACTATGGCTTGGCTGGGGGGGCCTGGCGTGGGGGTCCCTTAGTTCCCCAGGGACTGCCCCCTGGTAGGTCCAACTGGCTGGATTAAGTTAAACATGGTCAGGATGTTGTTTATTATTTTGTTGTTTATAGTTTTTCTGGTCCTTGCTCAATTGATTAATCGCTATATAATTGTATTGAGCCAAATGTTAGTCCACTCCCCTCCCCATATATAACATACATTTAGAGGGTTTGCACTTAGCTATTTATAATTTTGTTATGTTGTGAAGCTGGGCCCATACCCTGTTTGAAGAATGTGAGCCACATTCCCACTGCTGACATTGGGGGACCCTCCATTCTTGGTCCTAGTCACAGTCCATAAATATGTTTTCTGTTTCTGCAACCTGAGCCCTGATGGCTATAGTGACAACCCATAAGGAAAGAGCATCTCTCACTCAGTGGCTATAGCTTTCTGCTTCTGCGATATAGGCCCTCTCCCCTCCATTGTCGGGAGAGGAAAAAGTGTAATTAGTTACACCTAGAAACTACATCTCTCACATCTCTCCCCTCCCACCTTCCCTTAAAAAACCCTACCTTTGCCCCTATTTAAAACTTTCTATTCCTAGCATGTCACACACCCCACTTCCAAAAATCCATGACACTTGGGAAACCGGCCTGTAGAGGGCGATCTTGCAGAGATGACATGGAAAAAGGAGCCCCTCCTGGTCCATAAGTACCGGGTTCCTCCCACTATTCCCCAGTCTTTTCGTCTCTGCAGTCGACGAAGCATTCAGAAGATGACTCTCCTTCAAGCTGCAGGTAGCCGGGTTGCTCCCGGCCCTTTTTTTCTATTTCTGTCTGAATCTTTTTAACCTGTTGGGTTATATTGTATGCCTCCCAGCCCTGGCTGTATGTTTCAGGCAAAGGTAGGTACACCTTCTGGTGTATACAGGAGTTTTTACTCCTCCGTGAGACCCACATTTTGGGTAGGCAGCTTCCGGGTTGGTGTTCCTGGCATGGGATGCCCCCTGTTCCTTTATAAATCCCCTTGTGCCTGATGGGTGCATTTCTATCCTCTCCCCTTTAGTTCTCCCTTAACCTTGCTGGGTAAGAAGGAGGGGGGGGGGCTTTATTTGGGCTTATTGGTCACCATGCAAGTAAAAAAAAAAGAAAAGGGATATATATATATATATTACTTATATATTGTTATGTATTTAGAAGATTACAGTTAATAGGGAATGTTTGTACCTAAAATTCCCTATCTCTGACTAAACAGCATTCATTTGGCATTGTTCATTTTTTTGAATTTCCCTCCATTCTCTTGGCATCACGTGATCCCGGAAGTGGGGGGGGGGGGCTTTGGCGCGCAGTGTAATTTTAGTCATAGAGCACGCTGATGTGCTCTGTTTGTCTTCCTGGCTCCTGCTGACGTCAGGGGGCGGGGCTTTGGCGTGCAGCGCCATTTTAGTCATAGAGCACGCTGATGTGCTCTGTTTGTCTTCCTGGCTCCTGCTGACATTAGGGGGCAGGGCTTATCGGCGTGTCCTTCTCTTAGCCGGCGTTCCCGGCTGCTTCCCTGCGGTCTTCCCTCATTGTGCGAGCTGATCGCCTGGTGCTGTGAGTACCCTTCAGCTCGTCTGAAGGGAGTTTTCTGCCATTTTTAATGCTTTGTTCATTTATTGTATATTTTGTGCATTGGTGACTGTTTTTTTTTTTTCTGTAGGTGGAAACTCCTTATTTATAAGGAGGTTTCTCCTGGTCCTTAGCCCTTAAGCCTTATTTGGGGGTCCATTTGTGTTTCAATCCTCCCACCTGGGACTATTTAAATGGGCATCCCGGGTAGCAATTGCGTAAAACCCATATATACTTGGCGACTATAATCAATTATAGTATAATACTAAACATCATATGGAGGCATCTCAGGATAATGGGCATGCAATTCCCTTGGCACAGACTCGGCAATGTTTTGGATGTGGGGCATCCCTTGTTGGGGATAACGCAATTCTTTGCGTCCCTTGTGCACAATTAACCATTATGCAGCAAACTGGGGCCCAGGCTTCAGGGTCTGCGGCTACTGCCTCTTCTCCTACTCCGTCGTGTCTTGTCCGTATCCCCAATGATATTGTCATGGGTGGTGAGTGGCATTCTGATTTATGTGCCAGATTGGCTCATTTTGAAAAATTTATGTCTACCTCTGTGGCTAAAAAGGCCTCAGCTAAAAGAAAGCATTTGACTCATGCCGTCTCGGCAAGTGAGTTGGACAATTGCAAATTGCTTGATTGGTCTGACCCTTCTCAGTTAGAAGAAGGGGAATTATATGAGGATTCAGATGTTTCTGATGAACAGCAATTTGTTGGTACTGAAATTGAGCAGGGTAAAGAGAGTGTTGTGGATACCCCAAAGGCTATTGCCCAGTTATTTGAGGTTCTGGTTATTACTCCTCCTGAAGTAGTCCCTCTTAAAAGAGGGGAATTCTTTGGAGCCTCTAAACCTCGTTTAGAATTTCCAAATCAAAAATTTTGATGATATCATTCTTAAAGAATGGGAGAAGCCTGCACAGCTTCCTGGCATTCCCTTGGGCTGGGACAAAAAATATCCTTTTACAGCTGATATGGTTAAATGTTGGTCATCACCTCCTGAGGTGGATGCCCCTGTACTTAATTTATCCAGTTCTTCTGTGTTGCATTCTCCTGACTCCACTACACTTAAAGATGGAGAGAACAAACGCATTGATCAAATGGCGTTCCACGCTTTTTCCAGTGTAGGCTCGGCCTTGCGGCCTGTTGGCGCTTCAGCGCTTATGTCGGTGGCTATTAGGTCTGTTGTGAGAGACCTAATGAATAACTCAGGGCTTGATCCGGCCTCTGATGAGTACGCCGCTCTTAAGCGATGTGAGATGTTTGCATCTTTTGTACTTTCTGCTTTAGATGATACTCTGCTCATGTGCAGCAGAACCTCTGCCTTGTTAATCGCCATTCGGCGGTCAGTATGGTTGCGGCAGTGGGCGGTGGATGTTGTAGCCAAGAAATCGCTTACAGCGCTTCCGTTTGTGGGATTGCACCTATTTGGAGAAAATTGGATTCTGTCACTAAAGGAGGTAAATTACCTCAGCGTAAGAGACAACGTCATTCCTTTCGTGGAGTGGCTTCCTTTAGCCCTTCCTTTCGGGGGTCCAGATCCGGTAGAGGATCGGCCTTTTCAGCCTCTAGAGGGAATGCATTGAATAGAGGAAGAGGACGTGGCCGTCCAAGTCAGAATTGGGGGTCCAAAACCAAATCTGCCCCTAAGCCTGCTCAACAATGAGGGGAGACCCTCACCCTTACGGGTGGGGGGACAGCTGCGGTTCTTCTTCCAGGTCTGGGTTCAGGAGGTATCAGACAATCGGGTTCTGGAAGTAGTTTCTTCTGGTTACAAACTGGAATTCATGTCCCGGATGCCATCTGATCCGGCAATTGCGCAGGGACTGCGGGCAGCAGTAGCGAATCTGTTAAACATGGCTGTCATCTGCCTAGTGCCTCCAGCGGAAAAGGGGTTTGGGGTTTTACTCCAACCTATTCACGGTACCCAAAAAGGACGGCTCTGTTCGGCCTATCCTAGACCTAAGGAGACTCAATCAATTTATCAGTTTCAGAAGATTCCGTATGGAGTCTCTGCGATCAACGATCGATGCTCTCCATCAGGGGGACTTCATGACATCCATAGACAGGATGCTTATTTGCGCATTCCTATTTTTCCGTGTCACCAGAGATTTCTCAATCAATTTGTGGCCCTGCCATTCGGCCTTACCTCGGCCCCAAGAGTCTTTACCAAGATGCTGGCAGGAGTGATGGCTATATTCAGGGTCCAGGGCATCCACATTGTGCCTTTTCTGGATGATCTTCTCGCGGCCTCCTCCCTCGAACAATCAGAGTTAGACACCAGGACGGTGGTCTCTACGCTAGAGAGATTTGGATGGGTAATAAGTTACCCCAAATCCTCTCTCTGTCCATCCAGGGAAATTCCCTTCCTGGGCCTGATTCTGGATACATTTCAGGCCAAGGTTTTTCTTCCTCAGTCCAAAATGGTTCTGATTCAGGACTTGATTCGTCTATTCTTGTCCAACCCTCGTCAGTCTATCCGTCTAGGGATGAGACTAGTGGGATTGATGGTAGCTGCATTCGAGGCAGTCCTGTTTGCCCAGTTTCATATAAGGACGCTTCAGCTCTTCCTCTTGGCAAAGTGGGACAGGTGCCCACTATCATTAAATCAGACTTGTCTATTGTCTCCCCAGGTTTTGCAGTCTCTTCAGTGGTGGTTAATATCGCACAACCTCCAGAAGGGCAAGTCATTTTTGACTCCACGTTGGGAACTGGTTACCATGGATGCCAGCCTGGTGGGCTGGGGGGGGGGCTTCTGGAAGAAGCATCAGTTCCAGGGATTGTGGGGGCCTCAGGAGGCTCATTCTCCAATCAATGTATTAGCGCTTCGGGCCATACATCTTGTTCTACTTCGACTGACCCATTTCTTACAGGGTTTGCCAGTTCAGATTCGGTCAGACAACCGAACAGCTATTGCATACATCAATCGCCAGGGAGGGACTCGCAGTTGGGGTACCCTCCGGGAAGTGTCTCTGATCCTTCAGTGGGCGGAGATCAATGTTCCCTGCATATCAGCAGTTTACATTCCGGGGATAGAGAATGTGGAGGCAGACTCCCTGAGCAGGGGATGTTCTCGCCAGGGAGAATGGTCTCTCAATCCAAGGGTCTTTCAGTTCCTCTGTCACAAGTGGGGGACTCCACAGTTGGACCTTTTTGCTTCTCGTCACAATCACAAGCTGCCTGCTTTTGTGTCTCTATCCCAGGATCCTCTGGCAGTGGCAGCGGATGCTATGTCTCTGACCTGGAAGGATCTGGGGTTCCTATATCTTTTTCCCCCATTCTCCATGATCAGCAAGGTGGTGCGCAAGTTAGCACTGGAGGAGGCACCAGCAATTCTGGTGGCGCAAAGGTGGCCAAGACGTCTGTGGTACGCAGACGTCGTAAGGCTGGCAGTGGATCGGTTCCATCTGCCTCTTCTTCCAGATCTCATCACTCAGGGTCAACTTTTTTACCCCAATTTACAAACGCTGGCTGTGACGGCATGGCTGCTGAAGTCTCCATCTTGAAAGAAGAAGGTCTTTCTGATGCGGTTATTCAGACTCTTATTAGAGCTAGGAAGAAGTCTTCTTCTGTCATTTATTATAGGACTTGGAGGTCCTATATTGATTGGTGTGAATCCAGGGCTTTGCCCTGTAGAGTATTTTCTATTCCTAGAATTCTGGAATATCTGCAACGAGGTCTGGATATGGGATTCCAGATTAGTACTTTGAAAGGGCAAGTCTCTGCCTTGGCTATTTTCTTTCAAAGGTCGTTTGCTCTTCATCCTTTGGTTAAGACCTTTTTCCAAGGAGTCGTGCATGTGCGGCCTCCCAGAAAGCCTATACTTCCTGTTTGGGACCTTAACCTGGTGCTTTCAGCTATGCAGGCCGCTCCCTTTGAACCTTTGCAGGATATTCCTCTTCCTATTCTTACTCAGAAGGTTGCCTTTTTGGTTGCTATTACTTCGGTCCGCCGAGTTTCTGAACTGGCGGCTTTGACTATTCAAGCCCCTTATTTTGAGAGGCATCAAGATAAGGTTGTTTTCCATTTTAAACCGGATGGTGGTGTCTGCTTTCCACCTAAATCAGGATATAGGATTCAAGAGATAGTTTCTTTCTACTCTCATGATGCTAACTCCTACAGCAGAATAGACTATCTATTAATAAGCCTTATACTGGGTTCCATGTGCATAGATTGGCACGATAGTGTGGTCTGACCATGCCCCAATATATATCCTGATTCATCTCCCAGGCCTTACCCCAGTGTGCTGGTCTTGGTGACTCAATGACAATTAGCTCAGCGACGCGGTCTGCTCCTCTGATATTGAAACAGCAATAGAACATTTTAACGATCGTAAAGAGGACACTACCCCTTTTACCAATGAGAGGCTCTGAAGTGTGTCATCAGAGGGGAACTTATCAAACACGGCACTAAGGCTGAAGAGGGAATACGCCTCGCTTGTAACACAGACACTGCAACAGATTCACTCCTTAGAAGTTGATCATAAAATCAATCCTGCTAACAATAAGCTGCTTAAACTATAAAATGCCAGAGAGAAGCTCCAGAATCTATACGGTCAATCTCAGTTACGATATAGAGATAGAGGCAAGATCCATCTTCACGAATCAGCTAATAAGTGCTAGCAAGATCTCTGCATCCAAGATCTTTAACAATGCACATTTCCAATCTTAAACGACAAGATGAACCACAGCCCAGACCCCATCCAATATAGCAGATACTTTCAGAGACTTTTGCACTTCACCCTACAAATTATAGAGTTCGCCCTTGCCCTTACATCCTCTGGCAACCATAGAGGAGATATCTGACAATGTAACTAGTACTTCACTCCCCCCCAGTACTCCACTCCCCCCATCCCTGAGCTAGAAGTCACAAACCTAGAAACACCCTTCTCTAAGCAAGAAATAGCTCAGGCAATTAAAGAATCACCATCAGGCAAATGATGCTCAAGCCCAGATGGCTATTCCCCCAAATTCTATAAACATTTTGGACTGCAACACTCCTGATCCTGTTACTCTCTAACAGTTTCCTTATGTGGGAAGGTTCCTCTAATGTCACAATAGGCCATATATTAAGATCAGGGAGAAAAAGTCGGTTGCATCTCTTGGCTGCTGCATAGATACCTTGGTGCCTTTATTACAGAAAATAATCTATTGGCAACCTCTCAACACTCATCAACAAGAAAACCAAGGTTCCCTGAACAGAACAATACCCAACATAGCATAGCTACTTTTAAGGGTAGGGTTACCAAACACCCCAAAGTAAAGCATTCGCATAAGGGTCATTTTACTTTAAATTTTTGTTACTTTGTTGTAGTGGGCACATCTTTCTGGAAGTAATCCCTCAAAGGTTGGACAGTGTTTCCCTAAAAAATGAATACCTAAAATATCAATATGCAAACAAGAAAAAACAAGCTAATTCTGAAAGCACAAGGCCCCATAACAGAACAATACCCAACATTCATAGGTACTGCCAGCCTATTGAGATTTAGTCACCCTCTGTTGACAGGTCATTTTTCACTATTTTCCACTATGTTTAACTGTGATTTTTGAAGGAATTTCCAGGAGAATAAGATATATTTTTTTCATCAGTTTGGCAGCTTGGCCTTTAACATGAATAAATGAATTTGTAATTTTTCTGTGCTTTCATAATAATTTTGAAAAAAAATAATATTTTTTAAAAATGTTGTTGCATTCAACCCTCAAAGGAAGGCACAGTATGCACTGCAAAAGCTGGTGCCTATACTATTCTCCATGGAGTCCAAAAGGGCTGGTGTGATTTTTCCTAGGGATCTAGACAAATTTAAAAATGATTTAAAATGCAAAACCAATGAGAGATTGGAGTAAAGCACTGACAGATAATTACACAATTCAAGATGACCAAAATACATTAAAGCCTTGACAATGAGCCATGCCTAAGATCCGGATCTCTTCTGTTTATAAACTTAATCCTATGTGCACCCGTAAATAATATATAGAGCCTGAATTATCAAGCACTATCTGACACAGTATGTCATATCATTGCAGCGCACCAACATACGCCAGTATGAAAAAATATATACATTTAATTTTGCATCACTCAAAGCTGCATTGATGTGGCATAGTTTAACAAGGAAGTGCATAGTGCAGGATTATGTATAAAGTGCATGAATAAATAGATTGCATTATAGACCTTGGTAGTTGTTGTTGTTTTTTTTATTTGGGTAAGGAGTTGATTTTATTTACTTTAGCAGATGTGTAATTGAGATTAAAATGAATGAGCAAATAACCTGAGAGCATAAAGTCAAATCATAAGCTTCTTGAAAACAAGGAATTATTTACACTCAGCAGAAATATTGAAAGTCATAAAGAGTAATGTGTTTGCAGATATAGTCTTCAAGCACTTCATGACAAATCAATACTTAAACTTTTTTTATTTTTGCCTCCATCCAAATACGTTGAGAAATCACTGCAGAGTAGAGGAGAACAGGTTCATTCAATCAATCAACACGCCATGTAATATCGCAGTACAGGCTGATAAAGTTGCTGAAGAATTAAACAGCTTAAAAAGTCTAAAATGTCAAAATTAAGGGTTCATTTTAAACTCTGCACCAAGTGCCTGTGAATGAAGCAGGACTGAGTAAGTTGACTATGTAATGGAAACCCATAGGAATAAAATATATTTCTCAAACGAGTGGACTTTTACTGCTGGCTATACAAAATGTTGACCTGTTTAGTAATGTCGTTATGGTTCTTCAAAAAGTCTTTTCATCTTTTATTTTAAAATGGCTTTGGCTTTCTTATTTGTGAAAGAAGGCACTATAAAAAATCCAATTAGGTTGTTCGGAAAAAGGGTGACCTCAGGACAGCAGAGCAATGAAAAGATAGCACAAGACGGCTACATTCACCAAATTTAATTGCGAAATGAAATAAAGTTTAATGAATAGAATTTTGTGATAAGCCAAAGTCAATGTTTGAAATCAGTTATTAAAAACGTACAGATACATATCTACTCTACAGATTCATTTTGGTAATGGCAGAAATAGAAGACACAGAATGATAACATAGTAAATTAAGTAACAATATTTAAAGAAAAAAGACACGTTTTCATTCAGATATTGTGGTCAGATATAACAATAACTCTTCTACCTTTCCCAGCCTCATGGGGTTGATTCAGCACCAGAATCAACCTATATTTCTTAGGCATAGGCCTTAATGCAGTCAAACACGTTAAAGCATTTAAAGAGGAGCAACCACTAGCCTAGAGTTTATAAGACTTTAGGGCTGTTGGTTTCCCTCTCCATGTGGCAGCCTGATTTGAGATGCCCCACTTTGTAAACCCTTAACTTTCTGATGATCCCCCGTGCATGTGCAGAACATGGCAGCATTCCCTCTACCTTTCCGCCTGCTGCGCTCCCATATGCAAGGCTTGTCATTCATTCAGTATTCTATGCTGCTCATTATTATGCACAACATAGAATGCTGAAAGGAAGAGAGCCAGGGGAACATACCATATATACTCGAGTATAGGTCGACCCGAATATAAGCCGAGGTACCTAATTTTACCACAAAAAACTGGAAAAGTTATTGACTCGAGTATAAGCCTAGGGTAGGAAATGCAGGTTCTGGGGGGTTGAGAGTGTATAAGAGGTCACATATAGGCCATACTATGTGATCTAAGAGGCTCCTGCTGCATTCCTGGTAACTGGGATTAAATTCCTCCTTAAATAAAAGGGTATAAGGGAGGATACAGGAGGAGAAGAGCTTACAATCTATTAGGGTATAAGGGAGGATACAGGAGGAGAAGAGCTTACACTCTATTAGGGTATAAGGGAGGATACAGGAGGAGAAGAGCTTACACTCTATTAGGGTATAAGGGAGGATACAGGAGGAGAAGAGCTTACAATCTATTAGGGTATAAGGGAGGATACAGGAGGAGAAAAGCTTACAATCTATTAGGGTATAAGGGAGGATACAGGAGGAGAAGAGCTTACAATCTATTAGGGTATAAGGGAGGATACAGGAGGAGAAAAGCTTACAATCTATTAGGGTATAAGGGAGGATACAGGAGGAGAAGAGCTTACAATCTATTAGGGTATAAGGGAGGATACAGAGGGAGAAAAGCTTACAATCTATTAGGGTATAAGGGAGGATACAGAGGGAGAAAAGCTTACAATCTATTAGGGTATAAGGGAGGATACAGGAGGAGAAGAGCTTACACTCTATTAGGGTATAAGGGGGCGGGTTGACAGGAGGGTTGGTTGGTGGGTATTTAGATGTGCGAGTGGGCAGGTGGTCAGGCAGGTAGGTAGGTGGGTGGGTGGCTGCCACCTCCACTTCAGAATCCGCTGATTCCGCCTGCACACCACTCCAGTCTGCTGCTGGTCCAGGGTCTGGGTGGGTAGGTAGGTGAGTGGCAGGTATATAGATAGGTGGGTGGATTAGACAGTTGGATTAGTAGGTGGGTGAGTGAGCAGGTGGGTAGATGGGCAGGGCAAGGTGGGTAGATGGGCAGGGCAGGGTGGGTTAAGAGAAAAACATTGCACCATTAATTAGTATTAGCATTTAGTTTGAGGTGTATTGGAACACAGTACAGCAACAGCATGGACTCACCTGGAGCCACTTCACTGCCAAGTTGGAGAATCTTTTCTGTTGTTGAGTTCTTCTCTCCTTCAATCAACATGGTGTCTGCAGGCTGCTAACTTGTCCTCGTGGGTGAGACACACACACATCTCTCTCTCTCTCCCTCCCCCCCTTCCTCTCCTCTATGGCTGCAGCCCTCACACTCACACACACACACACACACACACACACACAGACGCTCTCTCCCCTCCCCACTTTTCCCCCTCACCGACCTCTGCTCCAGCCATCAATCACACTTTCTCTCTGTTTAATTACTCACGTCATCATCTCCCCGCGCTGGCCGGCCAGCATGCCTGGAAGGGGAAGTGCTGGCTTCTCCTGTGCTCTGGGCTGGCCTCCGCAGTGGGGGAAACAAGAGAGGAGTTTTTTGTTCCGTCTTGTGAGCGCCTTAGCTGACAGCTGCACACTGCAAAAATTTCACTGACTCGAGTATAAGCCAAAAAGTGGGCTGAAAAACTCGGCTTATACTCGAGTATATACGGTAGTCTGCTCATTTCCTGCAGGACTTTTTTAGTTTTTAGGAAAACTATGCTAGATATGCCACCTTGATATATATCAATGTAAAGGACATGCAGGAGTTCTATTTTTTACCTTTTTTAAAAAAAATTGCCCACTCCCCCAGGGCAATCGGGCAACCCCAAATCATGGAGAGACCAACCCTTTCCACATACTATGTTTTTGTGCAGGAGTTATGAGCAAGCTAGTGGGAGGTAGCTTGCCAGTCCATATGACTCCTTACCAGTTCACAAGTAGTAAAATAAGTCAAGAATAAAACATCTCTATACTACTGTTTTTTTTTTAATCTTTTATAATCTCTACTTATAAAGCATACTACAGAGTACTAGCATTAATACAAAGAAAAAACAAGGGCTGTGTTGTCAAAAAGCCAATGTGAAAATCAATAATCTGAAGTTAACAAGGGCAAGTTGCACATTGATTAGATATATTCATTTACATTAAAATAGGTAGTTGTAAGGTTTGGGTGTGAGTCTATCCCCAAGGCAACATATCAGCCACAGAGCTGGTAAGCACTCTTAACATTTATAGGCAAAAATAGAAAGCAACAGACTAGAAATAGGAAGGAAAGAAATAATAAGAAAGAAGAGAGAGGGGTTGTGGTAGGGGGAACAAGGGGGGATGTTCATGCATCGACATTCCCAGTCAGAAGGTCCTTATATTGCTGAGAATCAGAAAATGAGATCCATTCCCACCACGTGTCCCACCATGTGAGTGGTTGTGGGATGGTGCCGTGAGTTTCTCTAGTCTTTTGGTTTTGTTTATTTTTTAAAACCAGAGGGTAACCATAGTGGCACTATAGTAAGGGAATACATGCCAGGGCGGGGGTTGGGGCTATTTTCCAAGTCTATGCTTGAGATTTGCAGCGACAGCAGAGGTCAGGGGTTTTGGGGTTGAACTTATGCAGCATAGACACCCTGTACTATCTGCTTATTAATTTGTACTTTATTTCTTGCACTTTTGATGGGATGGAGGATTTATGAGTGAATCTCGGAATCCTGGCTAATTGGGCATCGGAGAGTGTCATTTTTCATATATTTCTTTCATTTCTGTATAAGGTTTAAAATCAGTTTCAGGGAAAATTAGAAGTTTATATAAGAGGGAGAGTTTGTGTTTTAACTGGCCCTTCTTGATACAAAGCTTTTGAACCTGGGTTAGGGGGTGGTCCCAAGCATGACTCAGGGACACTGCCCAGGGAGATTAGGACATGTCTAATTTGCATAGATTGCCGATTAGAAAGGGAGGGAGAAAAAAGATCCCTAAATTCTACCTCTTTGACTCTTAGACTAGAGGGGTCGACCAGTGTGTTAAGGAAGCAATGCAGTGGGAATGCTGGGTTAGACAGGATTGGCATCATAGGATAGGCGTAAGGAGATATAGTAAGGCCTGATAGATTCCTGGGCCGATCCAGCTCCGTTTTGGTCCACTTCAAAGTGCATCAATCTCAAGCAATCCTTCAAGTGCTACCACAATCAAAGAGAATACTATACTATCAGAGGAGGGGAGAAAAGGATTGGTATATATAGCAAACACTATACATCACTGGTAGACCTTAAGCAGCAGAGGACACATTGCCCTGAGAAAGTGATGGCTTAGCATTCACGCAACACGTTGGCCAGGGGGGCAGCGCTGCTTAAGGCCTGCTGGTGACGTATATTGTTTGCTATGTATGCCAATCCTTTTCTCTGCTCCTCCGATATTATTGTATTCTCTTTGATTGTATTAAATTTCATAATTCCGGATGTGTACCTAAAAGGAAATGAGATTGCTGTACAAAAACAATTTGGACACGCATTCTCCATGCTTCAAAGAGTAAGTTAGAGCACTCTTCTGCTTAGTTTAGGCCTCTAGCATTGATGGAGGCTATCTTCGTCTCATAATGTGACATAATGTGGGGATTCCTAGAATTGGAAATTGATTGGGATATATCAGGAGGTAGGGGAGTGATGCACGAGTGGGATAGGAAGTTAATGGAGAGGGGGTTGTGGGATAGACAGGAAAGGAAAAGAAAATCACCCAAGAGAAAAAAACGGCATTTTAAACCACAGCACTGCCCACCGACCCCAGGGGCACCAGTTGGCCGCCCACTTCCTCGCCACCAGGACCCCGCCGTCCAGAGTAACTCATAGGAGGGTCTTACTAGATCATAAGTAGATTCAACTAGACCACCCACAAAGACAGTGGGAGAGAGGCAGTGGCAGTGGGGCCCAAGGAGGTGGGGGGGGCTCCCACCACGCCACTCAAGCATGGTAAACAGAGCCCCAGCATGTAAAATGTGGGACAGCAATCCCAATGATTAAGTTATGAGCTTACTAGACTTGGTAAGAAACCACACTTAGAACTGCAAAAAGACACATCAAGAAATCTCACCCCATAGGGAGAGAGATAGGAATAGAGATGAGCAAACTTTTCAAAAGTTTGGTTTGGCAGTTCGCCGTACTTTTCCGAAAAAATTTGGTTCGGTCCGTACTAGTTTTGGGTGAACTTTCATCTAAACGCAAGGAAAACAATGGTTGATGGCCCTAAAAGTCCTTTATAACACTCTGAAGTCACCCAAGGCTGTATAAAAACATGTTTTAGTGGTCTCAGCTAATTACAATACAAATCATCCGTCACCTAATAAGCATTAGTTTGTGTTCCGGCAAAGAGAAAGAAAACGGCTTTTACAAGTGTTAAAAAATTAACCATTTTGGGCATAACAGGGGGTAGACCTGCATTTGTATAGGCCTGGCAGTAGCGGGCAAGCCCTCAAAAAATGGCCCCATATTTACAGCGAAAGCAGTGGGATTGGCATCTTGAAAATGTAGTTAAAGAAGATGCAACAATGTATTTTTTTTACAAGCCCTAATATATGTACCCCATTTTGTGCATCACAGCATAGACCTGCAGTTGTGTCGGCCTAGTAGTAAAAGAGGGTGGCAGTGGAGGTGCTGTTGGTGGTAGTAGTGGCATTAGCAGTACTGAAAGACTAAAAAATGATCCAATTTTTACAGTGGTAGCAGCGGTATTGGCATCTTGACAACATAGCTGAAAAAGACCAATCAATGCCTTAAACAGTAACAGAACAACAAAAAATGTCCTTAAAAACAAAAGCATGGACAGTAAATGGGATACTTTCGAGGAAATCCTCAATTTTCATTGATAGATGATAGGTGATAGATATATACCTTACAATAATAAAATGGTTAGAAACAAGTGTAAACCAATGTGGCTTAACATAAAGGTTAAGGGGACAAAAAGCAACAAAAAAAAAGGCATTTAAACTATTAAAGCGGGAAGAAGAGGTAGAAGCGATAAAAAAAACTATAAAGAGAAAAATAAATTATGGGGTTTATTCATCAAGGGATAGCGCCAGGTAGTGCCTCATAGCGGCAGGAAGCGTCTGGTGAACGCCGGACGCTGTACACAATACCACATTTATGAAGCCGATTCAGGTGAGCAACTCTAACAGCGCCATATAGCGTACGATTCATCATTACAGACGGCTCAGCGTATAGCGCCGGTGCTCTGGCTTCCAGAGCTCCAGGTATTACCTGTCACTACCTGTCACTACCTGTAGCTCTCCCATACATATCAATGGACGTTCCTTTTCTTCTGTTTAAACAGGGTTGTTTTGTTTTTTAATGTATTTTTTTTCTCTCAAATAATTGTGTGACCTCTCTTGGCCTAGAAAGAGTCATTTTTGAAAACTTTTTTTGATTTTTTATATTTTTATGCAGAATTGTCATTATAGGTCTGGCATTAACCCTTTCGCTGCCAGCCTACCTGGAGTTTTTGTCATCCTTGTTGCCAGACCATTTTGCACTATTTTGCGCTCCCCATGTTCAAATGTGATTTTTGAAGGGATTTCCAGGGATTTCCCAGGAAAATTATATATTGTTTTTTTTCAGCATAGTCTGGGCTTTAACATGAAATGTCTTGTTTGACATTTTTTAGGTGTATTCTCAATATTTTTTGGGTGAAATATGTGAAAAAAAAGAAAAAATCTATTTTTTACAATTTGTAGTGTTTTTCTGTAATAAAAAATGTAAGTTTGTCAATAAAATCTTATTGCGTGTGAAATCCCAATTTCTCCCAGTTACAGCGATACCACATATGTATAGGTAGACACCCTTTCCTGCCCAGGAGACTCCCCCAAACTGAAACAGCGCTTTAGGGGATTTTCAGAAAAAATTCAACTTTGATATGCGCTATGCACACCTTGCAGTTTTTCCAGAAAAACAACTCTTTACATTTGAAATACCCCCAACAAACTATATATTCTCTAGAAGTACACACCTCAAGCTTTCTAGGTGTACCAGGCTTGTTGATGTGGCCATAGCTTTCTGGAAGTAATCCCTCAATGTATTCTTTGGTTGCAAAGAGTTTCCCTAAAAAAAGGATAAAAATGCAGAATCAAAGCCACATTTTCCTAAAAAAACTATATACAAACAAGAAAAAACAGGTTTACTCTGAAAAAGCAACATCCCCCGAACAGAACGATACCCAACATGCATTGCTACCGTCAAGGAAAGAGTTGCCTAACACCCCAAAGTAAAACATGTGCGTAACGGTAATTTTACTTGAAAATTTCAGCTCTGCAGACAAAGTGCGCACCTTTCGATTTTTCAACCAAAACAACCCTTTACATTTGGAATATCCCCATAAACCATATATTCCCTGAAAGTACACATGTTAAGCTTTCTAAGCGTACCCAGCTTGTTGTAGTGGGCTCATCTTTCTGGAATTAATCCCTCAAAGAATTCTTTGGTTGCGCAGGGTTTCCCTAAAAAATGTATAAAAAAGCTGAATAAAAAACACCTTTTCCTAAAATATAAATATGCAAACCAGAAAAAACAAGCTAAGTCTGAAAGCGCAAGGTCCCCCGAACAGAACAATACCCAACATGCATAGCTACAATTAACTCTTTTAATTGCCAGCCTACTTGAGATTTTGACCCTCTGTTGACGGGTCATTTTTCCCCAGCAGGAGAGTTTTGCAGCAGAGTTTAGGCTTTAACATGAAATGTCTTGTTTGTAAATTTTATTTAGTTTTTTACAATATTATTAAGTAATAAAAATAGATAAATAAAAAAATTTTTAGAAAATTGACTCCTTTATTTAAAATAAAAAATGTATTTTATTAAGGAAAACCATATTGCATGTGAAAGCCCTATTTCTACCGATTAGAACGGTAGCACATATTTATCGGTAGCCCCCCCGTTCCTGCCCAGGAGACCCCCCCTAACTGAAACAAGTACTTTATACTTTAACAAATAAAATACAACTACCATCCACACTACAAAGGGTTAAATCGAGAAAAAAAATGACATAGAGTCCCCCCTCCCGGGGGGGGCGGGACCCCATTTTTTTGGGGGGGGGACTTTTAAGGGTAAAAAAACCCTTAAAAATCCCAAAAAAATTGACATGGGGTGCCCCTTACCCAGAGTAACCAGCCCGGGACCAGCTATGCAGGGCTTGTAGAAACAGGGCACAGGGGCCAGTTGTTTTGTGGCCCCTGGCCCTGCAGGCTATAAGCCCGCATAGCCCCTGGCCACGGGTTCTTCTGCCCCCCCTGGGCTTTGGGGAGGCAGGTAATGGGGGTGCCGGGAGTTAATGGCAAGTCACCCGCTGGTTGCAGGTGACTTGCCACCTCCCCCAGCCCTGTGAACTGGTATAGGGGTCATGGACCCCTTACCAGTTCACAAGGGGTTAAATGTAAAAAAAACACAGACACACAAAGAGAAAAAAATATTTTATTAATTTTTTTTTTTTTATACTTACCTCCCATCCATCCTGGAGTACTGTGTCCCTCGGCGATCACTGGCTTCTGCTCACCTGCTGGAAGCCTTTTATAGCTGCTGGATGACAGAACACAAAGGGTTTATTAAAAAAAAAAATGACATAGGGTCCCCCCTCCCAGGGGGGGACCCCATTTTCTTTGGATTTTTAAGGGTTAAAAACCCTTAAAAATCCCCCAAAAAATGACATGGGGTCCCCCAGCCCGGGACCAGCTATGCAGGGCTTGTAGGAACAGGGCACAGGGGCCAGCTTTTGTGGCCCCTGGCCCTGCAGGCTACAAGCCCGCATAGCCCGCGGGCCTGGGCTCTTCTGCCCCCCCTGGCCTTTGGGGAGGCAGGTAATGGGGTGACAGGGGCGCCCGTCAAGGAGGACAGGGAGAGGGCTCCTGAAGCTGGAGAGCCAGGGGGGGGGGCGATCGGAGGCCCCCCTGGTGAAGAGGAGACCCGGCGGGAGCGATCGAACACTGAGGTAAGTAAATGTCATTTTTATAATTTTTTTTTTTTTTTTACATGTATTTCGGCAGCTGCTGGGGGGGGGGGACTATTCCGGGCCCTCCCCTGCACCCGGGGGGGCCTGGGTGAAGGAACGAAGCCCCCCCGGATGAAGAGGAGACCCGGCCGGATCAAACAAGGGGTCAGGTGAGTGTTTTTTTTTATTTTACTTTTACTGTAGCGGGGGGGGGGGGGGAAGTCAAGCACGTAGATTTTACGTGCTTGGCACTTAAGTGGAGTGGAAGCTACATGCTTGGCACTGAAAGGGTTATAGTGTCACAATGTTACAACAATGTCATTCCATGTGTTTTCGCTTTGTTACTGGTGGATATGTGTTCAAAAACTGACTTTAATCACACAGCATCTGGCGCTCTATGCTACAGCGACCAGCTCTAGAGCGCCAACGCTGTGTGTGTCTGTTTTTTTGTTGAATATGGTGAGAGTCAGTCGCAATGAGCTGGCGCTACCTTTCACTCCCTGCGATGATGTACTGGTGTTAGGACTCCCAACATACATCTCATTCATCAATGCAGGCCAGGTTACTACAGCAACTGAGGTGCTCTATTACAGTGATCAATAGCCGATCACAGCGCCTACTAGCGGTCGCTCTAAGTGCCTCTGTACAGACGCTCATCTGCCGATACCTGGCGCTAGTCAACAATCAGCCTGTATGTAAACAACAGATAAGGGCAGCAAAGCTGGAGACAGAAAGACTGATCATCAAAGACAGTAATGCTAACCCCAAAATGTTCTTAAGCTACATAAACAGTAAAAGATACAAACCTGAGGGTGTGGGCCCCCTGAAAAGCAAGACGGGGGCACCTATAGAGGGGAATGAGGAGAAAGTAAATTTACGTTTTCTTTGCTTCCATATTCACAAATGTGACATGCCAGGAGAAATGAAAACCCAAACTCTCCATTAAATGTCGCTGGCCTAACCAAGGAGGAAGTGCGGCACAGTCTCAAGCAGATAAAAATTGATAAATGGCATACATCCCCGTGTTTAAGTGATTTATGTACAGTAATAGACAAGCCATTATTTCTAATATTTGTAGATTCAATAATTATGGGGGCTGTTTAGAGGGATTGGTGCTTAGCAAATGGGGTACCAATATTCAAAAAGGGGTCTAAGGGGGAACCTGGGAACTACAGACTGGTAAGTTTAACATCTGTGGTGGACAAGCTGTTTCAAGGTTTCTTAAGGGATATTATTCTGGGGTATCTTGGGGAAAATGACCTTATTACTCCATATCAGCATGGATTTATGAGGAATCACTCCTGCCAGACAAACCTAATCAGCTTTTATGAGGAGGTAAGGTCAAGATTGGATCAAGGGGAGGCATTGGATATCATATATCTTGACATTTCTAAAGCATTTGATACTGTGCCACATAAAAGACTGGTACAAAAGATGAGAATGCTTGGACTGGGGGAAAACGTCTGTACATGGGTGAGAAATTGGCTTAATGATCGCAAGTAAAGGGTGGTACATACTCAGATTGGGTCACCATTACAAGTACCACAAGGGTCAGTTCTGGGACCAATTTTCTTCAATATATATATTAGGGTACAGATTCAACAGAAAAGTCTTAATCTTTGCAGCTGATACTAAGTTGTGTAAAGTATTTAACACAAAAGAGGACACCAGGCAGCTACAAACAAATTTAGATAAATTGGAAGTTAAATGGCAAATTAAGTTATACCCTGGAGTGTAACCATAACCCAAGGTCATGCACTAAGGTTAGAGGAAAGGTGCTTTCTCCACCAAAATAGGAGGGGATTTTTCTCTGTAAGAGCAGTAAGACTATGGAACTCACTGCCAGAGGAGATAGTAATGAAGGGTACAATTAAAACTTTCAAAATTGGCCAGGATGCCTTTCTGGCATGTAATAACATTTCCAGCTATGGCTACTAGACCACTGGAAGAAGATAAACAGGCTGAATAGACTAAAGTCTTTATTCAACCTTACATACTATGTTACTTGTAATGTGGGGTGGCAGCGAGTTTGACATCCTGAAGATTTATTTGAAGAAGAAGCAATAGCTTTTTGCAAGCCTTGAAAAATGTGCCCATTTGGAGCATCACAGGATTGACCTGCATGTGTGTTGACCTGGCAGTAGCAGAGGGTGACAGGCTGGCTGCGGAGGCACTATTGGTGGTAGTAGTGGCATGCTAATCAGTGGCATCAGGCAAAGGGGTTTTAAATTCATCACCTATCCATGCTGAATTCATCTTTACAAAAGTTAGTTTTTCAACGCTTTTGGCGGAAAACTTGAAAGCCATGACTAACTGGCTGGGTGCTGTGACAACGCATTTACCTGCGGTTGTCTTCGGGCGCCAGCTCAGGCAGCGTTGGCTCGAGCAACGCCGAACGTTTACGCCTCCTCCTCTACCGGCTGCACCCCTCACTCCTCTGCTCATGCTCGCACGTGGGGCATTTATGCCCTCCGGAGGCGCTGCACTCAGCGTGGCTGCTGGAGGTTAGTTTAAAGGGCTAATGAGCCCGAAGGTTACTGTGGGCGAAACGCCCAAAAGGTTAATCCGGGCAATCAGCCCATATGTTGTTCATTTTACCAGTAAATCAGTATCAGTTCCCCTCTCTACAATCTCGTCAGTTCCTGTCCTATAAATGTTTTCCCCCTAACTCTCTCACTTCCCCTGATAGTGTAAAGCTGGGCGCTACTATTCCTGAGACTCCTGTTTGATTATCCATTACTGACCTGGATCCCGACTATGAACCCATCTAATCCTTGGTACCGCTAGCTCTCTGATTTCCTGGCTTGACCCTTGGCATGACATTGAACCCTTCACATGTTTCTCCCTCGGAGCTGCTATCGTGAGAACTATTTACCTGTGTATGACCCCGGCTTACCCAATAACACCCAGTTTTACCATTGGTTCATCCGTGAGTATGCAGCGTTTGAGATATCAAGTTATCAACTCCTGGGGGCAACCATGTGAGGCGTTTAAAGCGTCCCGGCAAATGGGGGCTTGGCTATAGGTGAAGCTAGCGGTGGTGATTGGGGGTTGTGAACTCACCAAGAAGATGGGTGTCCATGGGGTTTGACAGGTGCCAGGGACTCTTCTGCTCCGCTGCCCATGCCCCTGGGTTGATGGGGTCTATCTGAGTATCAGCTTCTCTGGTTTCTGCAAATGAAAGCTGAGGGATCCAGCCAATCTGGAACTTAAAGGGGGGGGGGGGCAATCCAAGAATGTGAATAGTTTGGGTAAGTCAGCTGAGGATTTTAATGCAAACATGTAGTATCCTTTGTGGACCAGGAGCTGAAAAGGGTGGCCCAAGCGATATGTTGCCCCAGACTCCTGAATATTACTGAGTAGTGGTTTGAGCATCTTTCTCATCTGTAAGGTTTTCCTGGAAACATCCGGGAAAATGTGGATTGCTACGCCGCCATAAGTTGTTTGGATTCTCTCCCACGCTTTTTTGATGATTTCTTCCTTGGTTGTGTAGTAGTGTAACCTACAAATTATGTTGCGTGGTCTATTAGAATCCAAGAGTTTAGAGCCCAAGGCTTGATGAATACAGTCTATCAATATTTCAGTAGTAGGAGGGCGGCCAAGTAGATTCAATAATTAAAAATTCCCTCGACAGTTTGTTGTAATTGGTCTTGGCCTGATGCCTCAGGGAGGCCCCTCAGCAGGACATTCCTATTCTCCATATCATCTAGTTGTAGGAAGGCTGCTTGGGTTAAAGTTTGTTGGGTTGCCATACTATGCTGCAAAGCCTCGATCCTTTGCAATGATAACTGCTGTGAATGTTAAATTCCAGATACTTTTGTGTTAGGCGACTCAACTGAGTCTTGTTGAATTGTAGAACTAATATTTCTTTCTTAAATTAGTTTTCCAGCCTCACAATAAATGATTCTAGGTACACTTTAGAAGGTAGAGCCTTCATTTCAGCTCTTAAATCTGCCAGCTTCACTGCAGCATTACTCTGTGAAGGTAAAAGGTTTGCAATGCTGGACTAAAATTATATCTGTTTGAAGGGACATAGGTAGAGGCTCTGGTCCCTGATTGCCCGAGGTATTTTTTGTGGGTGTCTGGGGGGCTAAAGAGGGAGGCAAAATATTTTTTTCCTGCTTCCTGCCCCATGTGGTAGGCTCTGAGAAGCATGCAGGGAGACAGGAGCTCCTTGATGAGTGGGGGTTGGGATTCCCCACTCCTCATCCCTGATGAGTTTGCCAAGATGAGGAGCAGGCTTTGGATGCATTGTAGTTAGGTGAGAACCATGTTGATCCTAAGCTTTGATGATCTCCTGGGAAAGCTAGAGATTTCATTTTCAAAGGGGTCACCAAACAATTGAGCCTGGTGTGGTGAGAAGGAGATAATGGAGCTTCAATTAATTGCAGTGATCCACTGCTACCCCAGTCTGCCTGAGAGCCGGGATGGGGCTTGCGGGGGGGGGGCCCGGAGGATCACTGAGTCCGCAATTACAGGAGGCGCTGCTGGAGGAAGGAGCTGGGGGTGAAACGCAGCGGGCACCGCTTAGGGGAGACTGGAGCGGGGCTCCGAGGCACAGGGAAAACAGCGCTCAACTCCAATGCTGCTGTGTCAGCAGCCATAATATCATGGCGGGAATGGGTCCCATCATCCAAGGCAACTTCCTCCCCACTGTGCTACTGCCCCTGGGTCCGTTTGATGCCTGAGATCTCCCAGGAGTATTGTTAAGTCACGGAGGGGGGGGGGGGCTATGGGCCCACCATGTTGCTTTCTTCCTCCTTCTCTTCTGCCGCATGAACGGGTGCCACCTTGATTTTTGAAAGAGAAGCGTCCTCAGCTCTGTTTTTAGCCAGATATGAGCTGATCTTCATATGTGAGGTGCCTGGTGAGGGTCTGTTACCCTTCCTCTTTCTAGGCATGGGATGGAATTGTGTGTGGTGGTGGTGGTCTTTTCAGGGGATAGAAAATAGAAGCTGTGCTGTGGAGAGCCTAAAATGACATGGTCTCACTCCCTCCGGACACGCCCCTCCCCTATACTACTGTTCAAAATGTCCTTCATTCTTTTCTTTCATTCTGTTTATTGTTCTCATTATGGTACTTCCTAGTTGGTAACGATGGAATTTACAGATCAAGAATTGGATTTATTAAAATTTTTGATCACTGGACAGGTTGTTTTTATACAACAGAACAGTTGATGGCTGTGTATAAGCTGCACAGCTGGCCTTGATGTGTTGGTGCTTTTATAAAACAAAATAGTCCCAGGTATCACTGTATTCAGGACACTTGGGTATTGTGTGTTTCCCTACCACTCTTAATATGGCTGATTATATCACAAGATTGGGACCTAAGATGCAAAAAATTATCTAGGGATCAGGCCAATCTCACAGTCCATTACAATTTAACGTTTAATATATATATATATTGCTATCATCATTATAGTACTTCGTGTCTGACTTATGCCTTACAAAAAACAATAACAACACCCATGCTGTAAAAAATAACAAACGTTTTTAAATCTCCATTAATCTATACACATGTTTCCCGGGCTTCTCCGGGGCAGGGAAGAGACTTCTCTCTATTCAGTGGCTCCCAGGATTCAGCTGGTGGCCCCTCTTCGACCATAATTTGGTCTTATGACCTTACCCAGGCTGTAAGTCCTGGAATCTCCCAGAGGGGAATGCCCCACCACTAGATAGGATGCCTTTTATATATGAGAGACGATGTCTCTGGAGACTCCCCACAATAGGCATCTCCAACTTTGTTCCCCATTAGCCCAAATGCTGGTGAAGCACTAGAGATCATGGTGAAGCTGGGTATTTTTACTTTTTTTAACAGTGGGGGTGTTTTCCCACATGTTCACAGCGCAATGCACTTGACTGTGACATGAACGTAAATGAGGACATTATTTTGGATACCTAGTCCCAACATGCAAGGCTCCAGTAATGAAACTATTTTAGCACATCTATTATTAGTTACATTAACACAATGCTCCTTGTGAAAAAAAAGGATTTTTGGACCATCAAATATGTTTCCTACAAAGTTTACATGCAGTCAGTGATGTATACTGGAGCAAATTCCAAAATATCAGGAGATTGGACCCTTGCTCATCTGAACCCCACGCTGTATCTCAAAAAAAAAAAAAAACACGCTCACACATTTGTGTGCTCAAAAGGGATTTATGTGAGAATTGTCCAGTAAAATATAAAATATTTTTCTATTCCCACTTTGGTAACTAGAAGGGAGTATAGGGCCACAAATAGAAACGAGAATTTTATTCAGACTACTAGTATCTGGGTATAGGAATCCCCTTTAGTGTAGATCAGGTGGCATAAGATACATTTGGGGAACAACAGTAAACAGCTGAGATTGGTTGGGAGGTTTTTGGAAGGAAAACTATAAGCCACATTGTATAGAGAAGAGGTATTATAAGGTGAAGCCAGTGGGACAGACAGGGAGATCATCCATAACCATGCTAAGGAGAAGACTGGTTTAGCCTCCCTGTGTAACAGGCTTGTGGGACTACTCCAGAGATGAGGCCCAGGTGCAGTTGAAAATTAGTAAGATGTGACTGTGTTGCAAGCAGGACCACGTGGAGTTGCAGAGAGAGAGCTGAGATCTATGCAGAGAGAGCTGTGGTCCATGCAGGAAGGAACCCAGTGGGGTCCTATTGTGAATATGACAGAGGAGGCATTTTCCGTCCCTTAGGAGTAGAGAAGATCCAAAGGGAATGACAGGCCGCGATGAAAGAGCAGCTCGTCCGATAAGGTGTGAATCTGCCCTGTAGTGACTGTTGTGTGAGAATCCCTCATGTTAGGGGACAGTAAGGCTTAGATTCCTGATGAGGAGAGGTTCCTCTTGTTTTATTCGCTAGCAGCCCGATGGCCCCCTGTTGGTGCTGGGCAATGCCAGGTCCCAGGCTGGAATACCCCATAGATAGTCTCTACTACGAGGGGGTACTTGGCTCAAAGTGGAGTGGTGGCCGGCCATTTGGAAATAGGTCTACATTTAATTGGGAAATACAAAACCGCCTAGCCCCTATGCTAACACTTTCTGACAAGCAACAGTGCCTGTGTCCTGCTTGGAGGGCACAAGAATATTTAACACTGACACATCCTTATTAAACAATTGTGCCTGTGTTGTTACAAACGATGCAAGTTTAGAGGCCTGTGAATTATGCATTTGACCGTAAAGTGGAGTAGAGCATTAAAACTTTTTTTTCATGACCCTGCAACAATAAAATAAGCTGATTATTTAATTTATCCTGCTTGCTGTTGATTGTCTGTTTGCTGAGATACCATCTTATCATCTCCTCATGCTGCGGTCCCATTAACCCCAACCCTTGGCTACCATACCTGCGTGCTGTGACGTTGCCTGAGATAAGTGGAACCATGACATACTTTGGATTACAGTTTAAAGATGACAGTGATTACTGCTGCTTTACTCTGATAACTATCGTTATAACAGTTTTCAGTCAAAATCAAAAGCTGTGTCAAATGAGTAACTAAGAAAAATCAAACCAAAACATACAGTAGGTAACAGACCAACTTAACATAGAAAACATGCAGCTATCCAACATAGGATGTCTAGAGAAAATTATTTCACAGGTAACAATACTAAGGGCCTTATTTATCAAGGGATAGCGCCAGGTAGTGTCTCACTAGCGCCAGGTAGCGCCAGCTATCGGCGGCTACCGACTCCAGAACGCCAGGCTGCGAACACAATCACGCATTTATCACGCTAAATGAGGCTAGCGCCGGCAAGAGCGTCGGCTAGCGCGGGATTCATCATGTTGCAGACTTCAGCGAAGAGCGCCGCTGCTAATCCCATCACAGCGCCAGGTATGACCTCTCGCTACCTGGCGCTCTCCAATGCATTTCAATGGAGATATCTTTAAATATTCATAATTAATTGATATTAATGTTTTTTTTTTTGTTTTTTTTTTTAAATGTCAAAAATTCTGTGACCACTTCTGCAATGTTAGATATTTTTTTTAAGGTAATAAAAATGAAAAAAAAAAAAAATGTGCAGAATTGATATTACAGGTCTGATATTAATGTATTCATATTACAAAATGTTTATAAAAAACATGTTTATTTTTTTTTAACAAAAATATGGTTGTTTGGGGGTTAAAAAACTACTTTTAACCCATCGCCGCCAGCGCTCTGGGGTTTAAACATGCATTTCACAGCGCGAAAATTTTTTGAGCGTGATTTGTTAATGAATATGCTGGGAGCCGTTCGCTATGGCCATTCGCTGTCATGCGCTCCCATACAGCGCGGAACCAGTCAAACAGCGACTCCTAACCCCGTATTCAACATTACCGCACACCGACTGAGTCGCTGTCAACAGCCGAACAACGGCCAAGCACAGCGAATACTAGCGGGCGCTGTGAAAATCACGCTACTGTCGCTCATCTGTCGCTACCTGGCGCTATTAATAAATCGGCCTCCCCATGTTGCTATGAAATCCCTGTGTCAAAAAAACAAAAACTCATCCAAACTTGTCAATAAATATTTGGCAGTCCTGACCTCTAAGGAGTATTTCTCACTATTTTTAAGGCAATGAGAAAAATCCAATTTTTATGTTGAGAATATTAGCACAGCCACCTCCATCATCTCAAAAGGAAAACAAACGAGATGCCAAAAAGCCAGAACCTGACCCATAGGAGGCTGAAATACAATCCCACCTAAAGAAAGCTCAGAATTCCAGCCAGAAATAGGACTATGCAACTTCTTGCATGGATATTTTGCACCAAGAAAATAGGAGCAGCAAGCAACGTAGCAGGTCCCATGCTACACTCTTGCTAAGTAAGTATTTCTGTCTTGAGGCATATTCTAAATGTTAGCCATGGAGATATGGCTTTATTAATCCCATTTATTCCATCAAAGCCAGCAAATGCAAATTGGGGAGCTAGCAGCCACCAGACATCCCCTTAGCTAGTCCAGAGTCACTGGAATAGCCAGTTTGGGGACCTTCCTTCACTATTTGTTAAGATGAAGTAGAGGCAACAAATAAAAAGCATTGAAGTCCAACCCTGTCCATGGTATACTTAATGTATCCACTCTGTATGCTGGAGAATCCATAGTCCAGCCTACAAACATTTTCACCTCCCTACATTGATGTGTTGCAAACATATTCACCTGTGGCGTGCCCCACATGGAGCACAGCTCAGAAAACATCTCTCTTTTTGTACTATATATATATAGAGAGAGAACAACACATTTTAAAAGCAGAGTTTTTTCGGGCTATTCTGTCGTTAATATGTAAAAAAGGTACCCTAAATTTATGAGTTTTTAATACTCAAAAAAGTCGTACATGTATAATATTCATACAGTTTACAGTTTGTTATATACATGAAGTGTGTATAGCATATTTTTATAAATTGCTTGAACTTGCCCTTACACATTTCATTGTCTATGCAGCTGAGGGGCTAAAAGTATAGATAATTGTATACAAAGCAGCAACATAGTTTCATATAATACAAGGTGCTAGCAATCATAGAAGTAACATGGACAGTAAAATGAGAGGGTTGTGCACAAAAATATCCTGTGTTTCAGGATTTATCTTGCACCTCGGAGCCCCGGAACAACACCGTCATAAACACCCTCTTCTGCACACAATGGCCATAAGGTAAAAAGTAAATACTCCCACAGTGAAGGGTCTATTAATATATCCATACTATACATACGTTCCCATTCAATAAAACATTTGTAAGGTTCCAGTGGTGGGGCACTACAGAACTCAAGACATTAGCTAAGCCATTATGAGCATTATACCACTGCAGTGTAAATGGAAATGTCACAATTAGCTCTAATTAATTAAGAGCAGAACAAGCACAGTAAATCTTTAAACAAATATGTATATGTATAAATATAAAATATAAGACATAAATATAAATAAAACAATTACAATTTTTGGGTGGTAATGGCCTGCCTACAATGGTCCTCTGCCTCCAGCGTGTGCCTGGCTAATTACTGGAATGGGATAGCCAATGACATTGCTTTTTCAGTCTTTATGTTCATATATAAAGCTGTCAGAGCATCTGCCTGCATTTATTGGGTGTCCCTATGCAATCTGGGGGCATTTGGCTGCCTTTTGATGATTTCAAGAGACCAGGATACATGTCCGTGTTTTCTCCCCTTAGACCAAGATGGCATCCGGGTTTACCAGAATACTTTGGTCAATTCAGCAAAATCACCATTAAACCAAATAGGGTTTAATGGCTCATCAAATATGAGCCAATCAAATATGGTTTATTTGGCTCATCAATAGAATATCCATTAAGATGTTACTCTTCAATCAACCTGCATACATTACATCAATCTAAGTAGATCACATGTGATGAATACAGTTTTATAGGTCAAGTTAATAAAATGTTATTATGGTTTATCTTACCATTTGGCAAGTCTATTCACTATTTCAAAAGCAGACATATAAAAGTCTGAATAGACAGGCACCTATGTCCTACTGTTTGCCACCTGAATCAATATATACAGTATTAAGACTGGATCTCTTTATCTTGGTCTTTCCAACATCGGCGTTGATCTAGTTAATTGCTTAGCTCGGCCACCATTATGTTAGTAATGACCATGTAGCTGGGCACGACCCTTGCTTAGTACCTGCTGTGTAAAATGACAGTTGTGACAAAAATGATTTGAAGGCAAGAGGTTACAACAAAAGGTCTAATACTCATGAAGTTATGACTTCGCAGAAACACAGCAAGCAGTTCAAAAGAAAGGCAAATTTTCCTCCAGCTGAGAGAAAAGACATTAGCCCTGACAAAACGCAGGCACCTAGCTTAGAGCCAGGTTTGCTACGTTTCAGAGAAGAAATTATGCTCATTTATTTGTAGCGGTAGCTATATGCTCCCACTTCCACCATTTTCCTTAAAGTAGAGCAAGGCAGGGTGATGGTGGTGAAGACTTAGCCCTGACCTGGTATGCTGAGGTCTGGCTTTCGCACAGCTTACATTCAGACCTTGATTCTACATTTCTGCCACTGATTCATGATGTCCCTGTTTACAAACCCATGGTGCTGGGCCAAGACTGTGACAGGCTGGCTTCAGCTTGTACCCCATGGACACGTGTTATTACTCTTTAAAAATTAACATTTAAAAAAATTCCCCATCACTGTATACTGCCCTATCACTGTTGTATACCTGGAGCAGTGGAGGACCCAGGCTGTATGTTCTTCGTGGTGAAACTAAGAAGTCACCAGCTTGATTTCTCTCCATACTCAATAAACAGTGCATGGGGTCCCGATATCTATAGCAGATGACAAAGGACTTTCTCATTCCCTGGCTATCTATAAGACAGTACTGGGCTTGAGGGTGATCTACTTAATACTGATGGCTGGGCTATATGTGTGTGGAAGGTATTTATTAATTTTCTGTGGGATTGGGGGGGTAGTTATTTTATTTATGCTGAGGGCTGGCATGATGGGGCCCACTATGACTTGTGCTATGAAGCCCTGTGATACTTAGTACATCCCTTAACGCAACCTTAACTATATGGTATAATCTTTCTGTGCTCACTTATCTGTCTCTGCAGCTTCCAACATGGCTTCCCAGGTTTTATCCTCCGTATTGCCCATAAATGTAACACACGTCTCAAATGACACCCCACAAGCAGTCTGGAAATCCAAATGCAGTGCTGGAAGCTGAAGAGATAGGTAAGTCTACACATGTCTACTCTTGGCTGACTCCCTGATCCAGGCAGCTTGAGAGCCACAAAGTAAGGATCTGCCACATGTTGCTTCTAAGCAACAAGCCCTGACTATTTTTACTTTAAGAGCACCATTCAGAGAGGTGGTTGGCAACAACATTCAACATGAACAGATGTTAGAATCCATATAGCCTAATAAAACAGGAAACAACTGGAAACTACAGTCAACAATACAGTAAAGCGGCACCTAGAAGCATAAACTTGGCACTGACTTCTGGCATCCCTGGTTTCCCCAGCAGTAAACCACCAATCATAGGGCTATAGGCGAATCAAGGGGGGGGGGCAGAAGTCAGTGCCAGGTTTCTGCATCTAAGTAGGTGCTGTTGCAAGGTTACATGAGGGGAGAGGGCATATATGATGAGGTAATCTGCTTAATTATGTTTTTACATTGTGATTAGGTGTCAAAGTATGTTGATGTAAACATCAACATCTACCAGCTATTGTACTGGAGAGTGGCCACTGGATGAGAAATTCAAACATGAATCAAAACTTCAATATAAGTTTTGCCCACTTTGAGGGGAGTGAGAAACATTAAGAGTGTTAGAGCTATGTGATTACATTTAGTTGCCTGGACAATCCTTTTAACCTCATGTAAAACACTGACACATGCCCAGCTCCGGTACCATGTACAACCCCCCTGTCCCACCAGTGTGCTAGACATTTAGGCCCTAATTTAACAAGGGATAGCGCCAGGTAGCGAATGGTGAGCGAACGGTAATGACGGTCACCACCACGAGTACGCCGGCTCCCCTCCGCAATCACACATTTATCAAGCTGATCCTGCTTAGCGACTGACAGAGCGCCAGATAGCGAATCATTCATCATTATTCCAGCCTCACCCCACAGCACCAGCGAGCGACCTTGAACAGCGACAGGTATGACCTCTCGCTACCTGGCGCTCTCCAATGCATTTCAATGGAACAATCTTTAAATATTTATAATTAATTGCTATTAATGTTTTTTTTTTTTTTTTTTTTTTTTTAAATGTCAAAAATTCTGTGACCACTTCTGCAATGTTAGATATTTTTTTTAAGGTTAAAAAAAAAAAAAAAAAAAAATTGTGCAGAATTGATATTACAGGTCTGATATTAATGTATTCATATTACAAAATGTTTTGAAAAACATGTTTTTTTTTCCCAAAAAATATGGTTGTTTGGGGGTTAAAAAACTACTTTTAACCCATCGGTGCCAGTGCTCTGGGGTTTAAACAAGCATTTCACAGCGCGAGAATTTTTTGAGCGTGATTTGTTAATGAATATGTTGGGAGCCGTTTGCTATGGCCATTCGCTGTCATGCGCTCCCATACAGCGCGGAACCTGTCAAACAGCGACTCCTAACCCCGTATTCAACATTACCGCACACCGACTGAGTCGCTGTCAACAGCCGAACAACGGCCAAGCACAGCGAATACTAGCGTGCGCTGTGAAAATAACGCTACTGTCGCTCATCTGTCGCTACCTGGCGCTATTAATGAATCGGCCTCCTAGTCTAATCTAACAGACAGCATGTCAGCCACGCAGCAACGGATCCTTTATCCACATGTGCCTTTGGAACTAAAGGTTGGGGACACCTCCATTAGTGTGTTCCTGCTCCAACACAACACAAGTGGGCAGGTTAAAAAAACTGTTTAGGGAGCTATTTATAAGGCTTTATGGACAGCCTGAACTACATACTGCTAGGATGATCCCCCATTCATGTTTCAGAAATTACTCTGTAAAGTTTCAAGACAACGCCTTGGAACTTAGGCTCAGCAGCCCATCAACCAGCTTTTCCATGTTTGGGCCAGACACCAAACTCGAACATGGACATCTGGCTGATGCCTGTGTTCAGGTTTGAAAACCTCAACTCGCAACGTTCGGTATGTACAAGAACTTGCGGTCCAGGTTCGGCCATCTCTAGTGGTGAGTATATACATATATACAAATGAATGAAATCAGTATGTAAATGGCTGCAAAAGAAGGAGTACTAAAGACCAACAGTTTGCAAGATCTTGCAATCCAACATTGTGCTAGCTTGTCAATTTTATAAAACTTTGAAAAGGTATGGGCAAAGGATCAAGTACTCCCTCCCCCAACTCTGCAAACTTGTTCAACATTAGAGTAATAACTAAAAGCCCACGGAAACTCTACAGATCTTGTGAAACGGCTGTGACCTTTATGGGAGGTACTTTTCATTTAGCCAACTAAGAACCCACAATAGACATTCTTATCCATTTGCTATTGGTCAGGACAATAGGCTCGATTCAGAGAGACAAAAAAATACTTTCGTTTAAGTGCCGATCTGTTTATTTTTTAAATGTTTCCGCTCTCGTATGAGTGTGCGAGCAATTCTATGCATGCATTGCAATCCTTCTGTAAAGTTTCCGTCAGTTCGTACGGCAGATTACGAATACGAGGATGTCATTTTCCAGCGTGACTTTTCCGTTTCATTTTCACGTTACAACGTAGGCTTTAGTTTTTGCCCTTTTCCCATCGTATCCTCCCACGAATCCTGTACATTTCCCATTCATTTCTGTTTCCCTTTTTCAATAAATAATCGTCCAGATGGAAATTCTTACGATCTTGCGCCTGCGCACTACAAACTTAACTCATTAAAGTGCTCGCCTACATATTTGCCACCCTCACTTCTACTACAATGTTTAGCTAAATCACTTAGCACTATCCTCCATCTTCCCTTTTGGACCCTTAAAGCTCACCCAAACCACTTCACGGTTAGGTTTTTCTTCCATTTTAGCCCCCTAAAACTTACCCAAATCACTTCTCGGTCATGTGAATATTCATCTTTAAATATTTCTGGGCCCATTAGTTTTGTGTTAATGTATTTTGCAAATGAAATGACACTGAAACATTTTTTTTTATTCCATCATAAAATATAAAATCTTATATTCTTCATCTGTGGTCCCCAACGAGTCGCGCAGCTCCTGTATCTCGCCCACTAACTGAAGGACCCTGACACTCAGTTGTGCCACTCTGGCACGTGTGGTCCCTGTTAAAAAATGTAAATTAAAATATTGGTATAACCTTGTTGGGGTCATAATGCAGTGGTCCAAACACCTAAATCTGGACTTCAAAAGCCAGAGGGCCGTCGCCACCACGGCCCGGGTTTTGCATAGTGCCCGATTAGAGAACCCCTGGCCCGCATTCTGCAGGCAAAGAAAGGGCATAAGGAGCAAGGGCAGGAGTGGATATCCAGAATACCCTGAAAGAATTTAAAAATACTAACATAAAATACACATTCTAAGCTACAATATTGTTTAACATGTCATCAAGGGCTAAAAACAGCTATAGGTTAAGTCATGAGTCATCAACTATATTCATTGCCATACAGTGAAAATGGATAGATGGAATGTGAGCAAACTTACCCAGGAGCCATCCACCAGATAATTCTCCAGACTCAAACTGACGAAATAAGCTGGAGCTCTGCAATATATAAGCATCATGGGATGACCCTGGATGCCCTGCAAGAACACTGAGGAATCGCATAGCTGGACCAAACACTGCTTGTATGTTGTGCGAGTGGCACATCTTCCGGTTCCTGCAACCAAATATAAAATAAGTACACAAAGCAAAGGTAACCGACTAAAACAAGAGCTCCTACAACAAATTAAGATTCAAGTTCAACAATCCAAGGTCAGCATTAAAATGCTTCTATAAGGCATACATGAAATGTATTGATTCAGGTATGCATTGCTATACAATTTATGGCCTCAGCCATGCTGATACATGCAATGCCTTGGTGCTAAAGGCACGCAGACTCCTCCACATAGCCGCAAAACATGTTCAACAATAGCAATCCGAGCCCTCAAAGGTCCCGTAAGTGGATTGGAAATGAAACAGATTTATAGGGTGGTGGTCCGTCGGAAATCAGCTCTCTGAATCAGACGCAAGCCCATCCCAACAACGTAAGTTATCTGAACGAACGAAAAATATCAGATTTTGTTTGGAAAATGATCCGAACTAACGCAAATGATCCGATTTGCTTTCGTTCATCGAAAGCGCATATACGCATTTTCCCGAACGTTCGTACGAATGAAAAATGAACGAAAAAAAGCAAAAAAAAGACAAACACCCACTAAAACTTTCACAGACAGCTACGGAAGTCCAGAAGAATGAGTCTCTGAATTGAGCCTAATCTCCTCATTGAAATGAAAAGGAGAAACTAGCTATGATAGAAAAGTAGAAGGTACATAAAAATGATATTGCCTTTGTAAAAAATGGAAAAGTGGGCTACGAATTCTGAAATTTGTCTAATAGAAGTAATGCCACTTTGCGATAAATGCAGTAATGAAACAGCATGTAAAGGTTTAAACAGAGCATGCTGAAGCACCCGAATATACATGAGCTACCCCTTTAAAAAGATATTAAAACCTTTCCCTTTAAAGCGGATGGAAACCTATTTAGGTTTCCTCTGCTCATCCCATGGGCCCCTTTCCCCGCACGAGCAGCCAGGCACTGCTCATTTTCAAAGAAAACGGGGAGGCCGATTCATTAATAGTGGCAGGTAGCGACAGTTGAGCGACTGTAGCAGCATTTTCAGAGTGCCCGCTAGTAGTCGCTGTGCTTGGCCATTGTTCGGTAGTTGATAGAGACTCAGTCGGTTTGCCGTAATGTTGAATATTGGGTGAGGAGTCGCTATTTGACAGGTTCCGCGCTGTATGGGAGCGCATGATAGCGAATGGCCATAGCGACTGGCTCCCACCATATTCATTAACAAATCACGCTCCAAAAATTCTTGCGCTGTGAAATGCATGTTTAAACCCCAGAGCGCTGGCGGCGATGGGTTAAAAGTAGTTTTTTAACCCCCAAACAACCATATATTTTGAAACCAAAAAAAACAAGTTTTTTAAATAATTTTGTAATATGAATATATTAACCCTTTAACTGCCAGCCTTCCTGGAGAAGTTGTCACCGTCTGTTGCCAGCCTATTTTCCGCTATTTTCCGCTACACATGTTCGACGGAGATTTTTGGCGGGATTTCCAGGGATTTCCCTATAAAATTATATATTGTAAGTCTGGGCTTCAACAGAGAATAGCCTGTTTTTAGGTTTATCAGTGTTTTTTTTTAATATTTTTGTGGAAAATAAGGTAAAAAAAATAAAAAATAAAAAAATTACATTTTGTAGTGTTTTTTCTTAATAAAAATTACAAATGTACCAAAAAAGTCATAATGTGTGTAAAAGCCCCATTCCTCCCAATTCCAACGGTACCACATATGTAGTGCTAGACACCCTTTCCTGACCAGGAGACACCACAAACTTAAAAGAGCACTTGAGGAGGTTTTCAAAGAAAATACAATAATTTTGCGCTCATTGCAGTTTGTTAACATAAACAAGACTTTACATTTGAAATACCCCCCCAAAACCATATATACACTTAAAGTACACAACTCAAGCTATCTAGGCATATCAGGCTTGATGTTGTGGCTACATATCTCCAGGTGGAGTAAGTCAAAGAATCCGGCTTTTTTACAAGATTTTTTGAAAAAAGTAATAAAAAACAGAATGTAAGCCAAATGTTTGCTTAAAAAAAATATACTAACAAGAAAAAACATACCTAACTTGAAACGGCAAGGTCCCCTGAACAGAACAATACCCAACATGCATTGCTAACTCCAAGGGTAGGGTTACCATTCACCCTAAAGGAAAGCATATGCATATTGAGTATTTCACTTGAAAATTCCTACTCTGCAGACAAAGCACGCACCTTGTGCTTTTTCAACCAAAACAGCCCTTTGCAAATGAAATAGCCCCCACAAACCATATATCCACAGAAATCCCCCCCCCCCCTTAAGCGTTCTAGGTGTACCAGGCTTGTTGTCGTGGCAGGAGCTTTCTGGACGCAATCCTTTGAGGTATTCACTAGTGCCACCGCATTTCCCTACAAAAATTTAAAATATGCACAATAAAAACCACATTTTCCTTAAGAAAATATATGCTAACAAGAAAAAACATACCTAACTTGAAATGGCAAAGTCCCCTGAACAGAACAATACCCAACATGCATTGCTAACTCCAAGGGTAGGGTTACTATTCACCCTAAAGGAAAGCATATGCATATTGGGCATTTCACTTGAAAATTCCTACTCTGCAGACAAAGCGCGCACCTTGTGTTTTTTCAACCAAAACAGCCCTTTGCAAATTAAATAGGGGAGAACGGGGAGGCCGATTAAAAATGGGGAGGCCGATTCATTAATAGTGGCAGGTAGCGACAGTTGAGCGACTGTAGCGACAGCTTGTTGTCATGGCAGGAGCTTTCTGGACGCAATCCTTTGAGGAATTCACTGGTGCCCTAAAAAAATTGTAAAAATTCATAATCAAAACCACATTTTCCTATAAAAAAAATACACTAACCACAAAAAACATGCCCAACGTAAAACGGCAAGGTCCCCTGAACAGAACAATAACCAACATGCATTGCTAACTCCAAGGGTAGGGTTACCATTCACCCTAAAGGAAAGCATATGCATATTGGGCATTTCACTCGAAAATTCCTACTCTGCAGACAAAGCGCGCACCTTGTGCTTTTTCAACCAAAACAGCGCTTTGCAAATTAAATAGCCCCCACAAACCATATATCCACAGAAATTCCCCCCCCCCCCTTAAGCGTTCTAGGTGTACCAGGCTTGTTGTCGTGGCAGGAGCTTTCTGGACGCAATCCTTTGAGGAATTCACTGGTGCCCTAAAAAAATTGTAAAAATTCATAATCAAAACCACATTTTCCTATAAAAAAAATACACTAACCACAAAAAACATGCCCAACGTAGAACGCCAAGGTCCCCTGAACAGAACAATAACCAACATGCATTGCTAACTCCAAGGGTAGGGTTACCATTCACCCTAAAGGAAAGCATATGCATATTGGGCATTTCACTCAAAAATTCCTACTCTGCAGACAAAGCGCGCACCTTGTGCTTTTTCAACCAAAACAGCCCTTTGCAAATTAAATAGCCCCCACAAACCATATATCCACAGAAAGTACACACCTTAAGCGTTCTAGTCGTACCAGGCTTGTTGTCGTGGCAGGAGCTTTCTGGACGCAATCCTTTGAGGAATTCACTAGTGCCACCGCATTTCCCTACAAAAATTTAAAATATGCACAATAAAAACCACATTTTCCTAAAGAAAATATAAGCTAACAAGAAAAAACATACCTAACTTGAAACGGCAAATTCCCCTGAACAGAACAATACCCAACATGTATTGCTAACTCCAAGGGTAGGGTTACTATTCACCCTAAAGGAAAGCATATGCATATTGGGCATTTCACTTGAGAATTCCTACTCTGCAGACAAAGCGCACACCTTGTGCTTTTTCAACCAAAACAGCCCTTTGCAAATTAAATAGCCCCCACAAACCATATATCCACAGAAAGTACACACCTCAAGCGTTCTAGGCGTACCAGGCTTGTTGTCATGGCAGGAGCTTTCTGGACGCAATCCTTTGAGGAATTCACTAGTGCCACCGCATTTCCCTACAAAAATTTAAAATATGCACAATAAAAACCAAATTTTCCTAAAGAAAATATACGCTAACAAGAAAAAAACATACCTAACTTGAAACGGCAAATTCCCCTGAACAGAACAATACCCAACATGCATTGCTAACTCCAAGGGTAGGGTTACTATTCACCCTAAAGGAAAGCATATGGATATTGGGCATTTCACTTGAAAATTCCTACTCTGCAGACAAAGCGCGCACCTTGTGCTTTTTCAACCAAAACAGGCCTTTGCAAATTAAATAGCCCCCACAAACCATATATCCACAGAAAGTACACACCACAAGCGTTCTAGGCGTACCAGGCTTGTTGTCGTGGCAGGAGCTTTCTGGACGCAATCCTTTGAGGAATTAACTGGTGCCCTAAAAAATTGTAAAAATTCATAATCAAAACCACATTTTCCTATAAAAAAATACACTAACCACAAAAAACATGCCCAATGTGAAATGGCAAGGTCCCCTGAACAGAACAATTCCCAACATTTATTGTTAACTCCAAGGGTAGGGTTACCATTCACCCTAAAGGAAAGCATATGCATATTGGGCATTTCACTTGAAAATTCCTACTCTGCAGGCAAAGCGCGCACCTTGTGCTTTTTCAACCAAAACAGCCCTTTGCAAATTAAATAGCCCCCACAAACCATATATCCACAGAAAGTACACACCTCAAGCGTTCTAGGCATACCAGGCTTGTTGTCGTGGCAGGAGCTTTCTGGACGCAATCCTTTGAGGAATTCACTAGTGCCACCACATTTCCCTACAAAAATTTAAAATATGCACAATAAAAACCAAATTTTCCTAAAGAAAATATATGCTAACAAGAAAAAAACATACCTAACTTGAAATGGCAAATTCCCCTGAACAGAACAATACCCAACATGCATTGCTAACTCCAAGGGTAGAGATACTATTCACCCTAAAGGAAAGCATATGGATATTGGGCATTTCACTTGAAAATTCCTACTCTGCAGACAAAGCGCGCACCTTGTGTTTTTTCAACCAAAACAGCCCTTTGCAAATGAAATAGCCCCCACAAACCATATATCCACAGAAAGTACACACCTCAAGCATTCTAGGTGTACCAGGCTTGTTGTCGTGGCAGGAGCTTTCTGGACGCAATCCTTTGAGGAATTAACTGGTGCCCTAAAAAAATTGTAAAAATTCATAATCAAAACCACATTTTCCTATAAAAAAATACACTAACCACAAAAAACATGCCCAATGTGAAACGGCAAGGTCCCCTGAACAGAACAATTCCCAACATTTATTGCTAACTCCAAGGGTAGGGTTACCATTCACCCTAAAGGAAAGCATATGCATATTGGGCATTTCACTTGAAAATTCCTACTCTGCAGACAAAGCGCGCACCTTGTGCTTTTTCAACCAAAACAGCCCTTTGCAAATTAAATAGCCCCCACAAACCACATATCCACAGAATAGGAGTTGAGAAATGGGCACTACCACTTTAAATCACAGATAATTCAGTACAAATAGTTTATTAAGGAATGCTATATACAAAGGTTAAAAAACACACATAACACAGGGATGCTTAGACAACTTAAAAACAAGAAATATATGGGCTCCCGGTAAACTCTTATTATTAAAATTCATGTGGAGAAATTGCTTATTCAATGTGTAACAATAATTGATAATATCCAAGAACAAATTCAATGAGATATTCCACTGGGCATAAATAAGTGCCGTCCTCTAGTGTCTACACAAAGGAATTACAAGGGATCATTAAACTGTTACATCAGAGATGATCAGGGCTGTGTTAGATCTGAAGCTGCACTCTAACAAAGTGATAAATGCAAACAAACCACACATGTACACTGAAAATTAACCTTATACAAAAAATAAATCAATCAAAATAAGAGAGTATACCGCCAGTGTATATATATGTCCGGAAGCCCAGGCTGCCCCGCCCGCTCCGCCGTGCACCCACGGCTTCTGACTCCGATCAGAAGCCGTGGGTGCACGGCGGAGCGCGCGGGGCAGCCTGGGCTTCCGGACATATATTTATACACTGGCGGTATACTCTCTTATTATGATTGATTTATTTTGATATGCTTGCATTACTTTTGTGCTCTCCTTGCTCCCCTCCTCTATCCCCAGCATGGCCTTCAACAGACCATAGCTGAGTTGTTTACTTCGCCTATTTTAGGATTAACTATATGTAACATCATCATTGGCTTGCTACTGGTGGGAGGGTTTGTGTCTCATTTCTTATGGGCTTTGTTACTGAGTGGGGCTGCCTTATGATACTGTGGGTCATAATTATTTATAAGATTAATTGAGTTTACTTTAGCGATTTATGAATTATATATGTTACTTGTATGATTATAGTTCTTTATCTTTTTCATGAATTATAAGTTTTTAATGCACTAAGCACTTTTGAGACAATTACACAGATTTGTATTTGTTGCACATGAATTGTAGTTTACATTTTTCAGTTTTTTTGTATAAGGTTAATTTTCAGTGTACATGTGTGGTTTGTTTGCATATATCACTTTGTTAGAGTGCAGCTTCAGATCTAACACAGCCCTGATCATCTCTGATGTAACAGTTTAATGATCCCTTGTAATTCCTTTGTGTAGACACTAGAGGACGGCACTTATTTATGCCCAGTGGAATATCTCATTGAATTTGTTCTTGGATATTATCAATTATTGTTACACATTGAATAAGCAATTTCTCCACATGAATTTTAATAATAAGAGTTTACCGGGAGCCCATATATTTCTTGTTTTTTTTTTTTTTTAATCATAGTTTTTATTAGAATAAACTCTGGAGAAAACAAAGCAGCGTAATCTTACAGTCAGAGCGTATTCCAAACTGCGCAAGAGGCCATAAAGGAGCGCCATTGGTTAACAATCATCCAAAGAGTATGACCATTATAAACAAAATAGTAACAAACAGTAGGAAAAATTGTCCAGGAAAATAAAGAGAACAATTCTCAATCATCATCAAAAGAAGGGCCATCGAGAAAAAATGGATAAAAGATGCGCAGAGTAGAGGGAAAGAAGGGGAGAAATGGAGAAATAGAGAGGGAATGTAAAAGGTAAGGGGTGGGTTCCAGGCCTTCGTTCATTTCTCAGGTAGGAGCATCGCAGGGTTTTATATTGTGAGGAGAGCACAATTAAGACCTCCCGGATGAAAATGAGAGATCCAGCCTTCCCAGGTGGATAAAAAGGGGGCAAAATCACCTCTTATCATGGCCGCCATCTTCTCGAACATCATAACTTCGTTGACCCGGGTGATGAGACTTCCCCTGGGAATGGCTGGTTTCTTCCACGATTGAGCTATAATCAACTTGGCTGCCGTGTTAATGTGCCTTATGAGGCCAAACTGAGAATTCGTGCAGTCTGGGGGTTTCAGGTTAAGAAGGAACAGCTGAGGGGATAGGGTTAGTTTCAGCCCTGTTACCTTATTAATGATATAAAGGACTCTGGTCCAAAATTGGTTTACTACCCTACAATCCCACCAAGTGTGCAAATAACTACCAGGGAGCCCGCAGCCTCTGAAGCACACTTGCGAGTATGAGGGGCAAAATTTGTGGATTCTTTGCGGGACAAGGTATCACCGAAGGAGGACCTTGGTGTTGACCTCCTGCGCACCAGCATTAAGGTAGCCTAGGAAGGAGTGTCTCCATACCGCCCTCCATTCCCCATCTGTTAGGGTCAAATTCAAATCATCACTCCAGCAAGCTGTGTGTTTCAGAGGTATCGCCTCCTCCGGTTCAGAAAGTAGTTTATAGACTGACGCAATCACCCCTTTACCCATGGGCTGCTCTAGACAGAGTCTCTCAAATGTCGTGGGAGGAGGAGGTGGAGTACCAAGTTTGCACTTGGACCGGCCGTAATGATTGATTTGCGAGAAGCGAAGGAACTCCCTTCCCGGCACGTTGTAGGAGGATCTCAATTCGGCAAAAGAGAGCAGACCCTGACGCGAAAAGAGATTCTGGACTCTGGTGAGATTATGGCTCCTCCACCACTCAAACGCCGCCGGTTCCAAAAAGCCCGGGGGGAATTCTGGATTGCCAAGGAATGAGAGAAGTGGGCAATGCGGCGAGGTTAGATTCCCCCGCTTCTTGTTAGCCCTCCAGATTCTGAGAGAATGATTTAAAACGGGATTGGAGATTTTCCCACAGACCACGGGGGGGAGCCACAGCAAATTATGTATGGAGACCGGGGAGCAATACGACTCCTCAATATCCACCCACAAAGGTCTATCACTTCCCCCATGTAGGACCGTCAATTGGGCAATTTGACAAGCGTTGTAGTAGCGCGCGAGATTAGGGACACCCAATCCTCCTTTTTGTTTTGCTGCTCTATAAAGCGTTCCACGGTCGACACGCGGCCTACCCCCCCCCCCCCCCCCCCAGATGAATTTGTTCAGGTCTGAATTTGTTCAGGAGATGTTTCAGAGCTAAAGCCGGTACGGAAATCGGCAACACCCGAAAGAAATAAAGTAATTTGGGGAGCCACGACATTTTCACTGCAGCAATCCTACCAAGCCAAGAGAGATTTAGTTTGGCCCAGTTACCTAGGAGGGATCTCAAGGTCTTAAAGATGGGAGGGTAGTTTGCCCCGTATAGAGAGTTATAATCGGATGTCAGCTGTATCCCTAGATACTTAATAAGACTTTCCTGCCAATGAAAATCAAAGGAAGCCTTAACTGTACGCAAGATTCTGTCGGGTAGGGAGATGTTAAGAGCCTGAGACTTGTTGGAATTAATTTGCAGGCCCGAAAGCCTCGAGAAGGAATCAAGATCTTTGAAGAGGTTCGGGAGAGATATGACCGGGTCCTTGATCACCATAAGGATATCATCAGCAAACAGTGATACCTTATGTTCGTATCCTCCCACCTCAATGCCTGCAATACCACTATTGGCCTGGATAAGTCTAGTAAGGGGCTCAATGGCTAAAGCAAAGAGGAGGGGGGAGAGGGGACAACCCTGTCTAGTGCCCCTACCTAGAATAAAGCGGTCCGAGGAGTAACCCGAATATCGTACGAACGCCCCTGGGTTGGCATAAAGGGATGAAATCCAATTCAGAAAAGACGGGCCCAACCCCCATTTATTAAGCGGAAAATGCAAATAGTCCCATGCAATAGTATCGAACGCTTTGCGTACATCTAGTGCCAACAACATAGTATGATAGCCTTCCACCTTGGAGCGGTGAATAAGGTTGGCGATCTTCCTAATATTATCTCCAGCTTGACGTTGTGGCATGAAACCCACCTGCTCCTTGGATATGAGCAGATTGATAAACCCGTTGAGCCGTGCCGCCAGTATTTTTGCCAGAATTTTAACATCGACATTCAGCAGAGAGATAGGCCTAAAATTAGACCATACTGTGTCATCTGTGTTAGGTTTGGGAATCATACTAACTGCTGCTGTGAGCGAGTCAGAACTCCAAGCGGCTCCCTCTCTTAGAGCGTTAAAGGCTGACGTCAAGTGCGGGGCCAAAGTTTGGCTAAACTTTTTATAGTAGAGCGTTGTGAAGCCATCGGGGCCTGGCTGCTTACCAACCTTTAAAGATGTTATGGCTTCCTGCACTTCAGCAGACTCCACGGGCCTATCAATGGACTCCTTAGCACCTGTGGGAAGAGCGGGCATGTTGAGTTGGCCGAATAGTTCCTCAGCTTTACCTACATTAAGGCACGACTTTGATTTATATAAGCCCTCCAGATGCTTGGAAAAAGTAGCCACAATCTTTGCTGGGTTACTAGAGAGGGTACCCTCTGCTGTCCTAATACGTACCGGTTTGGGTCTTAGTGCGATACCCCGAATCCTTTTTGCGAGAGGAGTATTGGGTTTATTACTCATTCTATACCAATGAAACTTAGATTTGTTCAGTTGGCGAGCCGCTTCGCCAGATAAACATAGGTTTAGCTGACTAGCTACCTGGTTAAGGCGGATCCTATTCTGTTTAGAGGGTCGGTTTTTGAACTCAGTCGAGGCTACCTGGTAGGCATCAGTTAAGACCATAAGTTTCTCTTTGTATAACGCTTTACGCCTGGCAGATTCCTGCATTAACAACCCTCTGATCACAACCTTGAGTGCCTCCCAAAGCGTGACGTTTGAGGTTACTGAGCCTTTGTTAAGGCGGAAGAACTCCCGAATCCCCGAGCGAACCCTCTCCAGAAGAGCCTCATCAGCCAACATTGGTTCATATAGCTTCCAAGACCTCTGAGGACCTCTCTGAGTGAGAGCCAGAAGGTCCACCGAGACCAGGTCGTGGTCAGACCAGGCTATTGGGACGATGTTCGCCCGGGAAAGCTGGGGTAGGGAGGATTGCTGCAGGAAAATGTGGTCTATCCTTGTGGACACCCGATGTACACGAGTAATGGGTATAGTCTCGCTTGGTCGGATTGGACTCCCTCCAAGCGTCCACCAGGTGGTGACGACCTAGTAAGGCCTGAAATGCTTTCCCGGAGGATCCACTCCTGGCAGCCGGAGAGGATCCGTCATCTGGTAGCCTATCCAGAGTGGGGTGTAGGGTCTGGTTGGAGTCTCCAGTTACGATGAGAAACCCCTTCTCTACTAAGTGAAGTTTCTTGAAAAAATCCTCCAGGAAAGCATTTTGGTTTTGGTTAGGGGCATAATATGTTGCAATCGTGACAGGCTGATCTTGAATCGCGCCCACTAAAATAAGATAACGGCCCAGAGGGTCACGTACCATTCGCTCCAGGGAGAAGGGAGTCGAACGCTTAAAGGCAATTAAGACTCCCCGCTGCTTGGTGCGTGCGGAGGCTGAGAAAAACAAGGGGTAGTCAGCACTGAGGAATTTAGGGGTGCCCTGCTTGGTGTAATGAGTTTCTTGGAAACATACAATGTCAGCACGGAGTGACCTCATTTGCCTGAAGGCTTTTACTCTCTTCTGGGGAGCGTTGAGGCCCTGCACATTCAAGGAGGTTAATCTAACCGCCATCGACAACCAATCTTGAAACTCTCATACGAGGAGGCTCAGGAACCCATAGGGACAGGAGGGGGTAGGGGAGAAACAAGTAGAAAGTGAGTATAACCATACAACATATAAACCTGGTATAATGAAGGAGAAAACACCTTCCAAACAATAGAGTCCCAACGAGACGGTATAAAATACCGCCTCTCAGGGAAAAGCGCAACAAAAGGGTGGGGTTACCAGATAGGGACCCCATCACTTTAGAAAATGAGCTACTAACCCCTCTGAGGAGGCTAGAAGTTAGTGCTTCCGTTCTCACTGGGGATACAGAGAGAAGGGGAGCGAGGAGTGCGCGTACTAACGACACAGGAGCGCCCGACCCCCTGCAAGAAAAGACAATAAAAACTAGCATCAGCCTTGGACCAGGGCTCTACTAAGAGGATGAAAAGCCCAGGAACGGTAGCTCCGGGTATATAAACACAAGGTATACAAGCCTATACAACTCTAAACATTTAAATTAACCAAATAAACAATGGAACGAACTTCAGAGATGCAAGGGAAAGGGGTAAATGCCCTAATCCGTCGCATCTAAGATGAACCTCATAACAAACAGGTAACAGATCTGTAAAACAACCTTTTCAGCCGCAGCCAAAGGAGAGCGGGATGTGGGACCACTGGAAGCAAAGATAAAGACAGGGTTACCCACCTCTCAGCCCTCTCCAGCTGCCGGCTTACCAAATCTGCGAATCAGAGCTGCTGACGCTTTCCCGGGTATCGGTGAGCTTCTCCGCAGCTCCCGCTTCTCCTTGGAGGCTGGCGAAAAAGAAAGCACCCTTTTCTTCTGCTGGGGGGCAGCCTGGGCAGTGCTGCGGGGTTGGAGGTCCAGGGAGGCAAGCACCCGATCAAGTTCCTGGGAAGAAGCAGCCTCAAAATGAGTGTCCTTATAAGAAAAAGAAATCTTGAAGGGGAATCCCCACTTGTATCTGATCCCGTGCGTTTGTAGGACTTGCAGGGCTGGTTTCATAGTGCGTCTTCTCGCTATGGTCTGTGGTGCCAAGTCCGAATACAGCTGGTAAGAAAAGTTCTGGAAATGCAATGAATCCTGCCCACGCGCTGCGGCCATAAGTTGCTCTTTGGTGCGGAAAAAATGCAACTTAACAAGGACGTCAGGCGGAAGGCCATCAGTTCTTTTCTTCTGCAGCGCCCTATGAATTCGATCGAATTCCAGTCTTTCGATTGGGATTGATGGAACAAGCACCTGAAACAAGGCTGTAACTGTTGATTGCAGGTCTAAGACGGATTCTGGGATCCCTCTGATCCTAATGTTGCCACGTCTGGATCTGTTTTCGACATCCTCAAGCTTGTGTAGTAATACCAGATTTTCCTCACGCAGCGAATCTATATCCTCCCTTAGCGTAGATATGTCGGCGGAGTGAGTCGTTCCTTGAATTTCCAACTCTCCAATTCTTTGACCCAGTTCCTTAATTTCTACGGAGAGGGAGTTGGTAATCTGGGTTGTGATGTTCATCGCCCATTTTTCTAACGCTTTTTCCAACATTGCTTCATATCTGTCGAGGGGGGGAGGATGTGATTTAGGGGGCGATCCATGGAGGGACTCATCCATCCAGGATTCATCCTCTGGAAGCAAATCTGATGTATTGTGTGGGTCGCTATGGGAGGCGTTAGGGTCCGACATTGTGGGCATTCACTGAACTGGCTATAATGCAGGTGGCTATAACCAAGCTGGCACGTCACAGAGGGTGGGTGAAGTAAAGTAAATTGAGTGAAGGGTGCGATATTGGAGGGCTAAGCCAGGACCCGAGGGTATAGCAGGCGGGACACGGATAATGTTATGTGGGCTGCGTTCCGTCCAGTGGATGATATTGAGAGGGGTGGGCAAAATCTCCAGACTGGAGCACCTTTACAAGGGGATCAAAGTGGACCCCGCAGTATACATAGACGATGTGTGCCGTCCCTTTAAGGTAATGAGCTTGCAGGTTAGCACGGATCTGTATTCCTTTAATCTGGAAAGTCTATCCAGGGCCCCTTTATTGATGAGGGACCTTATAGCAAGGTGAGACTGGACCCAGGTATGTGAGTGGTGTAGGGGAGGGCTGCATTGGCTGACAGAGCTCTCTATGCAGCCTGGGCTTTGCTGCTGCGTGGAGGGTGAGCTCCCCCGGCTGCAAGGAGTCACTGACTGAAGCTGGAAGCTGCCTGCAGGGAGGGGGGGAGGCTGTGAGTGATGAAACTTTACACAGACCCGCAGTGTGGACCAGGAAGCTGCGGTCTAAAAAGGTAAAATGGCGCCGGCAGCGTGATCCTGCCTGTCCCCTCCTAGGCACCACACTCACCAGCGCCGAATCACCTGGAAGTCGGGGGGCCGGGTCCTCAGGCTAGCGCGACCCCCCGGGGCCGAAAACCGCCGGTCTCACGGACGAGGGGGGGCCGGGACACTCCGTGGTCGGCGGGGACGCTGGTTCACCCGACCATCACGTTCCCGCACGCATGCGCACTCCCATATTTCTTGTTTTTAAGTTGTCTAAGCATCCCTGTGTTATGTGTGTTTTTTAACCTTTGTATATAGCATTCCTTAATAAACTATTTGTACTGAATTATCTGTGATTTAAAGTGGTAGTGCCCATTTTTCAACTCCTATGTTGTCTTTGGATCTTTAAATGTGGTGGTTTTTGGGGTTGTTGGTAGCACCCACTATTTAGATGTAGAGAAGTTATAGATTGGTCTGTGGTGCCCTTACAGCCTCATTGCCATATATCCACAGAAAGTACACACCTCAAGCGTTCTAGGTGTACCAGGCTTGTTGTCGTGGCAGGAGCTTTCTGGACGCAAGAAATTAACAAAAATAAAACCACACAATAAACAGTCAAAGTTAAATATATTAAAAAAAAATTATATCTACGATCCGACGAGAAGTGATGAACTCAGCAGGTTCGAAGGGCAGTAACAAAGATCCCAAAAGGGAGGGATGATGGTCCAGCGAAGGTCCAGCAAAGGTCCAACTGTATGAGACTTCGGGAAAAAAACAACCGACAAGCCTAAAGTAAGTTTTGTTAACAGAAGTACAGAAGGGTGGGTGAAATCCCTGGTAATAAATACCTTATCCCCAATGCAACAATGCATGTGCTGGCCACAGCGGCACTAAGCTATAGCTTTAGCCAGTATGCACCATTGCATTGACAGTAAGGTAAGATTTACTGGAAATCAGGGGTATTCACATCAAGGGATTTCACACTGCATCAGGTTAAAAATACATTTAGAAATCCACAAAACCAAAAACAGCTTTGATCACATAGTGGGGGTGGGACATGAGTAGCAGGTGCACGCAAGGCCTGGTTCACCCAGTAAATGTCGGCACCAGAGTAGCTCTTGAACACCCATCACATGGCAACCAGCCAGCGTTGAAATCAGCCAGCGCACCATCTGACACCCCCCATCCCTGCCACCTCAGATCCTCCCTTTCGTCACTGCCTGCACCCTGGGGGTGAGCCGGGCCTGACAGGCACCTGTCAGCCATCCCTCACACATCAGGCTTAAAACACATCAAACAGGTGACAGGTGCGCGCCGGGCCTAGCTCACCAAGTAAACACCCGGGTGCAGTCGGCGATGAAGGAGGGGTGGAAGCAGCGATGGGGGGGCAGGGTGGAGGCGGCAAATGGCACATGATCACCAACCACATGGCGACCAGAAATCAGCCAGTGCTCCGCCTGTCACTCCGCTCCCCCATCCCTGCCACCTCACCCCCCCTCTGTTGCCGGCTGCACGCAATAGTGAGTCGGGCCCGGCGCGCACCTACCAGCCACCCCTCATCCCTCTAACCAGATAAGCATACACATCAGTGCAAAACACATTTTTTAAAAAGTGCACAAAACCAGAATCAACCACAAAATACAAAACAATAGCTTAGATCGCATAGTGGGGGTGTGTGGAATGGGTGGCAGGTGCGTGCTGGGCCTAGCTCACCAAGTAAACACCCGGGTGCAGTCGGCGATGAAGGAGCGGTGGAAGCAGCGATGGGGGGGCAGGGTGGAGGCGGCAAATGGCACATGATCACCAACCACATGGCGACCAGAAATCAGCCAGCGCTCTGCCTGTCACTCCGCTCCCCCATCCCTGCCACCCCCCCCCCCTGTTGCCGGCTGCACCCAATAGTGAGCCAGGCCCGGCGCGCACCTACCAGCCACCCCTCATCCCTCTAACCAGATTAGCATACACATCAGTGCAAAACACATTTTTTTAAAAAGTGCACAAAACCAGAATAAACCACAAAATACAAAATAGCTTAGATCGCATAGTGGGGGGGTGGGGAATGGGTGGCAGGTGCGTGCTGGGCCTAGCTCACCAAGTAAACACCCGGGTGCAGTCGGCGATGAAGGAGGGGTGGAAGCGGCGATGGGGGGGGCAGGGTGGAGGCGGCAAGTGGCACATGATCACCAACCACATGGCGACCAGAAATCAGCCAGCGCTCTGCCTGTCACTCCGCTTCCCCATCCCTGCCACCTCACCCCCCCCCCCCCTCTGTTGCCGGCTGCACGCAATAGTGAGCCGGGCCCGGCGCGCACCTACCAGCCACCCCTCATCCCTCTAACCAGATTAGTATACACATCAGTGCAAAACACATTTTTTGTAAAAGTGCACACAACCAGAATCAACCACAAAATACAAAATAGCTTAGATCGCATAGTGGGGGGGGGGGGGGGGAATGGGTGGCAGGTGCGTGCTGGGCCTAGCTCACCAAGTAAACACGCGGGTGCAGTCGGCGATGAAGGAGGGGTGGAAGCAGCGATGGGGGGGCAGGGTGGAGGCGGCAAATGGCACATGATCACCAACCACATGGTGACCAGAAATCAGCCAGTGCTCTGCCTGTCACTCCGCTCCCCCATCCCTGCCACCTCACCCCCCCCTCTGTTGCCGGCTGCACCCAATAGTGAGCCGGGCCCGGCGCGCACCTACCAGCCACCCCGCATCCCTCTAACCAGATTAGCATACACATCAGTGCAAAACACATTTTTTAAAAAGTGCACAAAACCAGAACCAACCACAAAAAACAAAACAATAGCTTAGATCGCATAGTGGGAGGTAGGGAATGGGTGGCAGGTGTGCGCCGGGCCTATCTCACCAAGTAAAAACCCGGGTGCAGTTGGTGATGAAGGAGGGGTGGAAGCAGCGATGGGGGGGCAGGGTGGAGGCGGCAAAGTACCACATGGCGACCAGAAATCAGCCAGTGCACCACCAACATCCAACCCCCCCCCACCCATCGCTGACACCTTCCCCAGTCGCCATCTGCAATAAACTGGGACTGGCGCGCACCCATCACCCACCAGCTAAATGAATGAATTTCATCTTACACCTTTATTACTACTGTTATATATAATACTTACAGTTAAAAAAAAAATATATATAACAGTAGTAGTTAAGGTGTAAGATGAAATCAGATTCATTCATTTAGCTGGTGGGTGATGTGTGTGCGCCAGTCCCATATATATCCCAGTGTGGCATTCATCCCCCCTCCCCATCCCATATAGGTAGTGTGGCATTCATCCCCCCCTCCCCATCCCATATAGGTAGTGTAGCATTCATCCCCCTTCCCCATCCCATATAGGTAATGTGGCATTCATCCCCCCTCCCCATCCCACATAGGTAGTGTGGCATTCATCCCCCCCTCCCCATCCCATATAGGTAGTGTGGCATTCACCCCCCCTCCCCATCCCACATAGGTAGTGTGGCATTCATCCCCCCTCCCATATAGGTAGTGTGGCACTCATCCCCCCTCCCCATCCCATAAAGGTAGTGTGGCATTCATCCCCCCCTCCCATATAGGTAGTGTGGCATTCATCCCCCCTCCCCATCCCACATAGGTAGTGTGGCATTCATCCCCCCCTCCCATATAGGTAGTGTGGCATTCATACCCCCTCCCCATCCCACATAGTTAGTGTAGCATTCATCCCCCCTCCCCATCCCATATAGGTAATGTGACATTCATCCCCCCTCCCCATCCCATATAGGTAGTGTGGCATTCATCCCCCCTCCCCATCCCATATAGGTAGTGTGGCATTCACCCCCCCTCCCCATCCAATATAGGTAGTGTGGCATTCACCCCCCCCTCCCCATCCAATATAGGTAGTGTGGCATTCATCCGCCCCTCCCCATCCCATAAAGGTAGTGTGGCATTCATCCCCCCTCCCATATAGGTAGTGTGGCATTCATCCGCCCCTCCCCATCCCACATAGTTAGTGTAGCATTCATCCCCCCTCCCCATCCCATATAGGTAATGTGGCATTCACCCCCACCTCCCCATCCCATATAGGTAGTGTGGCATTCATCCCCCCTCCCCATCCCATAAAGGTAGTGTGGCATTCATCCCCCCTCCCATATAGGTAGTGTGGCATTCATCCGCCCCTCCCCATCCCACATAGTTAGTGTAGCATTCATCCCCCCTCCCCATCCCATATAGGTAATGTGGCATTCACCCCCACCTCCCCATCCCATATAGGTAGTGTGGCATTTATACCCCCTCCCCATCCCATATAGGTAGTGTGGCATTCACCCCCCCCTCCCCATCCAATATAGGTAGTGTGGCATCCATCCCCCCCTCCCCATCCCATATAGGTAGTGTGGCATTTACATCCCCCTTCCCCATCCCATATAGTTAGTGTGGCATTTCCATCCCCCCTTCCAAGTAGTAGTAGATCTGTGTAATGGTAGTTTGGATCTCACAGTAATGAGATCCATTAAAAAAAAACGGCGATCTCTGCTTGATCGCCGTTTTTTTGAATGGATCTCATTACTATGAGATCCAAACTGCCATTACACTAAAATAAAAAACATTTCCTATGGCCACCCACCCCCAGCAGACCAACGATCGACCCCTCCTTACCTGATGTCCACGTAGAAAGAGGCCGGCACCCGCCCGCACTGTCATTATATACCGGCGGGCGCCGGCCAATGACGGTGATGCTGCGCCGGCTCCTGATTGGCCTCAGGAGCGATCGGGTGCCTGAAGTCACCCAGAAGACACCTGGCCTCATCCCCCGGACCCCCTTCTAGATGAATCTGCCGATTCTGACCGGCAGATGACCCCACGATGGCCCTCAGGTAAGGAGATGCCAGGCACGTAAAATTTACGTGGCTGGCGTTTAACTGTTGGAGAGGCAGAAGAATGGTCAAACACTAGACAAAGGTCAAGGCAGATGGTCAGAAGTAACGTGGTATCCAAAAGAGGTCAGACGGAGTTTAACCCTTTCGCTGCCAGCCTACCTGCAGCATTTGCCACTCCCTGTTGCCAGACTGAGTTTGACTGTTTTGCGCTACACATGTTCAACTGTCATTTTCGAAGGGATTTCCAGGGATTTCCCAGGAAAATTATATATTGTTTTTTTCAACAGAGTCTGGGCTTTAACATGAAATGTCTTGTTTGTGTTTTTTAGGTGTATTCTCAACATTTTTGGGTGAAATGTGTGAAAAAAAATAAAAAAAATATATTTTTTTACAATTTGTAGAGTTTTTTTGTAATAAAAAATGTAAGTTTGTCAATAAAATCTTATTGCGTGAGAAACCCCAATTTCTCCCGCTTACAGCGATACCACATATGTATAGGTAGACACCCTTTCCTGCCCAGAAGTCTTTTATAGCTGCTGGATGACAAATGGTTAATTAAAAAAAAAAATGACATAGGGTCCCCCTTCCCGGGGAGGGGGACCCCATTTTTTTTTGGATTTTTAAGGGTTAAAAACCCTTAAAAATCCAAAAAAAAAAATGACGTGGGGTCCCCCTTACCCAAAGTAACCAGCCCGGGACCAGCTATGGGGGCTTGTAGGCACAGAGTGGGGGGGCCAGCTTTGGTGGCCCCCCCACCCTGCAGCCTACGAGCCCACATAGCCTATGTGGGCCCGGGCTCTTCTGCCCCCCCCTGGCCTTTGGGGAGGCAGGTAATGGGGGTGCGGGGGTTAATGGCAATGCCACCCCCCCAGCCATGTGAACTGGTATAAGGGGTCTCATGGACCCCTTACCAGCTCACAAAGGGTTAACTGTAAAAAAAAACACCACACAATAAAAAAAAGTATTTTATTAAAAAAAAATAATTTTTTTTTACTGTACTTACCTTCGATTGCAAGCTCTTGTCCCTCGCCGCTCAGCTGACAGATGCCTGTGATCGGCATCCAGAGAAGGAGAAGGCAGGAGATCAGAGGATCTCCTGTCACCTCCTTCCAGGGCACCGATCACCGGCATCTGAGAAGCTGAGAAAGCTGAAGCCGGTGATCGGGACCGGGATGACGTCATAAGCCCCGCCCCCAAGGGAGGAGAGGAGAGAGCCTCCCAGGCTCCCTCCTGAAGATCGGTAAGTCCTGGGGGGGGATCGGAGGCCCCCCAGGTGAAGAGGAGGGACAGCGGGAGCCAGCGCACATGGAGGTAAGTGAATGTCATTTTTATTTTTTTTTTTTTTTTACAGTTAGCAGCTGCTGCTGCAGAAGCGGGGGGGGGGGCGGCCTATTCCGGGGGCTCTCCTGGAGCCATCCGACCCCCCACGGGGGATCGGATGGCACCAAATTAAAGAGGAGACCCGGCCGGATCCAACAAGGGGTCAGGTGAGTATTTTTTATTTTTATTTTTTAAACTAGAAGCGATCAAAGTCAAGCACGTAACACCTACGGGCTTGGCACTTAAGGCCCAGCCAAGCCAGCACGTAGGTGTTACGTGCTTGGCAACAAAAGGGTTAAGGTCGGGCAGGGAAAAGGTTGGTTCGGGTAGCAAGCTGGGATGGCCAGACAAAGCTGGGTCAATCACAAATATAGCACAAAGTCACACCCTGAGCAATACTGGCTATAATGGGCAATGAGGTCAGGGCTGAACTTTATTCAAAGGATGGCCAGCCAATGGAAATATAGAGTGTGTGATTGGTGCAAACTTCGAACCAGGATGGGATAAGATAATTGATCCCAGGGGCTGGACTGTCCTGACCAGTAAGGCTGTCCAGCCCCTGAGACACTCAGGTGCAGGTGATGTAACTATTGGACAGAGAGGCATCTTCTACGAGCCGCTCTGTCAAAAAGCAGGGCTTTATTATTTTTTTATATTATAAGACATGGCCCAGGGACTTGTGAGGGACGTTTGTAAAATTCTACCAAATAATCACAGTAGGGTGTCCCTTCAGGACCCACTGGTGAGCTGATTTGTTATTGTGCATATATCATTAGTATCTCTACAGCTACTGGGCTTTCACACTTATTTGATGTCAGTTAATTACTGATGTACAGAGTGTTCAGGTCTAAGGTCTCATGCCTGTTGTACAGATGGAAGGAGCCCAATTGTAGCACTTCTCATTTAGTTTCTTAGGCAAGACGCGCTGCTATGACCTATCTTGCAGCTGTGACATTAAAGGATATTCATGGGATTGTTTTTGAAAGAAAAGAGTATAAATTGGTTGCCTATGCAGACGACCTGCTATTTTCTATTACTCAACCAATTGTATCTATTCCAATTCTATTAGATGAATTTTGAAAATTGGAACTCTCACCAATCTCAAGATTAATTACTCAAAATCGGTGACCATTAACATCTCCCTACCACAAACAGTTACCAAGCATATAGAACAATCGTTTCAGTTTGAGTGGCCTAAAATATTTGGGCATACTACCACCTACAAATATTACTGACCTCTGCTCTAAACTTTTTCACCATTATCAGAAACATATCTAAAGATGTGGTCACCTATCTTAAAGATGAATCTCATGCCCAAATTGCTAGACCTGATGCAACCCAGACCTATACATCTGCCAGTGGGGTACATTAAAAAAAACTACAAAAATTGTTCAACCACAGTGTATGGGGTAACAAACCCCCTCGACTTTGGTGAAATCCAAAAGAGAGGGGGGAATAGGAGCTCTGGATATAGCAAAATATTATAAAGCATGCCTACTGGCTAGAACAGTTGATTGGGACACAAAGGCACAAGCAAAAGACTGGGGGAGTATAGAGAACTCATATAGTGGAATATTATCTCCTAGCGTGCCCTGGATAGCCAACCAAAAAGCTATAGACCCTTTTGTAGACCACATGCTATATTGCAGTGCACAATATACTTAGATAGACACCAGCAGGAGTTTCCATAAAATTTAATCTTTTATTTGGATCCATTAAAATGTAGGCACATCCATAAACATCAGGCACAAATGAAAGTAACATAATAGCACGTCAACGCATTTCCAGTCTTCCAGTTTCTTAGGACCTTTAATCATGGCATATTACAATAGCACAAGTGCCGCATTTTAAATTCTGGCAATTACACGCTTAGCCAATCAGTCGTGAAATAGAAAATGTACCAATCACAATGCATCATTCATTAGGTGGGGATGGGAGAAGAAAGAATCCTCCAATCAGCAAAATGAATGCAAAACAGGCCAATCAGATGACCTAATCATATAACTGCAAATAACGAAAAACTGAAGTAACTCATCGCTGCAGGTTACGCTAATATTATCAACAAAAAAGACATGTTATACTGTATATGGTTACTTGTAGACATAAAAAAAGCAGTGCGTCCACAGCTAGGGTAGGATCACCAAGGCTCATATTCCCCTTTGCCGCTGGTAACAGAAGGGGGGGGGGGGAGGGGACAAGAGGTACCAAGCAGATCTATCACACCCTGGAGGGAAGACTTCCAGGTAAGCAAAACAAACTGCAATGGGAAAGCAGCTAAGCATGTAATTGCCAGAATTTAAATGCTGCATTTGTGCTATTGTTAGATGTCATGATTAAGGTTTCAGTGGGGCCTATCATGTTTCTTTGATTTGTGCCTGATGTTTATGGATGTGGCTGCATTTAATAGATCCTGCTGCTGGCATCTTTCTCAATATTTGGTCCGCTAGGTAGACTCTGTTGACAGCCAATATTTTTAAGTTTGGATGATTACTTTTTGATCACTCGGAATTCAGTCACGCTACTAATGATGAGCTTCAGAATCAGGTCATTGTTAAATTCGACCTACATATTGCTTATTCAGTTCGACCAGACCTGAAAATCACAAATATTTTGGTCGAATTGGGGGACATACCTGCTAGAACACAGGGCCCTCCATACTCCTGGTTTCCGGGACAGGGTGCAGGTAATTGGTTGAGAGCACAGGGTGCAGGAAATTGGTTGGGAGGTATCTTCCCCCACCTCAATGCTCCGCCACTCCCCCCATCCCCACTTTGGCCCCCATGGACATGCCCCCCACATCTCATCCAGTTACCCTGTGGAATCAACTTAATGGACTTCATCCTTTTATTACCCCCTCCTTCCTTCCTGATGTCGCTCCCATATATCAAGACCCCCCAGCAATGTCTGCTTCACCCTGACCTTCCAGTCATATGCTAGGACCCCCCACCGAGTGGCGCCTGGAATGGATGGCTGTCTGGATGAATGGCACATGGTACAAGAGTTCCTACCTCTGCTAGTTACTTTCTGTCCCTTTTCCTCACATTACTCTCCTTCTCTTTGGACTAGGATCACCCACCAAGTGGCACCAACAATTGAATGGCTGCCTGGGTGGGAGGCACCTGATATATGGAATCCCTCTCCTTCCCTCCACTGTGTCTGCATCTCTACATTCTAAACTCACTAACTAATTCTGCGTTACTCTCAATCCAACCATGTGGTGTCTGAAATGGAACGGCTGCCTGGGTGGGAGTGTTGCAGGGAATTCCTCTTACTCCTCTATATCTATACTCACACTGTTTTTTTCCCTCCTATCTAGGGAGTAAGTATGCATCTGCTGAATTGATAATTATTGCCCTCACCCACACTTGTATCCCTGTAGCCTACCTGCCGCAACATATTCCTAGTATGTATGTAATGTTTAAACATGGTGATTCTGATATTTTCTTGTGTGATGGGCTGGTAGTAGGGATGAGAGAATCGATCCGAGAGGTAGACAGAGCCAGGGAAAGATAGGGAAAGATAGGGAAAAACTGGAACCATCCAGCTAGGGACAGCTTAGAAGTGACAGGGAATTTTTTTTTAAATTTTATTTTCATTAGCCAGATCAGTTTTCAATTCAATTTCAGTTCTTTGTGCTGTAAATCTGCCTTGCCACTGTGCATCCCATCTATGCAGTGGCTTATTTAATCCTATCTGTTACACACAAGCATTTCTAAAAACTGGATTAGTTTTAATTTAGTTTTGATCACATTTAAATTGGTGTGCTTTGTGCTGTAAATCTGTCTTGCCACTGTGCATCCCATCTATGCAGTGGCTTATTTAACCCTATCTGTTACACACAAGCATTTCTAAAAACTGGATTAGTTTTAATTTAGTTTTAATATTTTTTGCTCTGCTTTAAATACACCAGCCTACATGGGCATCCTAAACCTGCACTTAGCACCCTATCTGTTGTACTAAATACATTTGTTCATCCTCAGCTTAATCAAACTATTGCATTTTGAATTGTTTTTTGTCCTGCTTTAAATACACCAGCCCACATGGGCATCCCAAACCTGAACTTAGCACCCTATCTGTTATACTAAATACGTTTGTTCATCCTCAGCTTATCTGGTGCAGAGAAGCAGTTCCTCACTTTATTTAGCTTCTGTTTTTTAAAGTTAACACATTTTTTTAAAGTACCTATTGCGCATTTCAAATGCATAAAAATGTCAGGCAGACAAGTGCCAGGATGTTCAAAGAGGAGTGGCAGAGGCCAAGATTCAGCAGGCAGAGCTCGCAGCAGACTAGGGGCGAGTGGCAGCAGGAGTCACGGTGAGAGACCTGATCTGCCTGTATCTGCTAGTGGTCGTGTCTCCACCAGTAACGCATCTGCCGTGGTAGAGGTTAACGCGGTCATCCACATCATCACAAGTTACATCTGAGACCCCCAGTCTAGGGTCGGTAGGTTCCTCTGACACAACCCTGAGTTGGCATGCCCCGAGAGCTCTGTCCTCCCATTGCCTCTGTCCTATGCCGTTCCCTTCCCAGCGACGTATCCTATGCTTTGGGTTCAGCTCCACTCTTTAGTGAGGAGGACGATCAGATAGAGGACAGTCAGCAGCTACTGCCCAGCCAAGAAATGGAGGTGGCTTCTTTAGCTAGGCAGGCAAACAGTGATGGGGAGAGTGTCGTGGGTGTTGCGAGCATTCCAGCTCCTGCGCCAGACACTGTTGAGGAAACCGAGAACATCAGTGACGTGCAGCCACAACTCGGTGATGATGATGATGAAGAAGCCGATCGCACTTGGGAGCCGGGTGCAGAAGGGGCTTCATCGTCATCATCAGGAGAAGAGGGGCGCAGGTTGCCCCGGAGTCAGCAGCTGAGGCAGCAAGGTGTTAGCAGCATGGTTGGCAGTCAGCATGGGGGCACAATTGTAAAGCCTGGAGCCAATCGGGGCCGGGGTCGGGGTAGAGCACTTGCTGCACGGCAGGCTACCTTATCGGGTGGTAGTGGAGCAGGGGTTCCTGGAGTTGGCGACAGTAGCAGTGAATCAGTGCGGCCTGTTGGTGGGAAAAGTAGCTACTCTGCAGTGTGGCAGATTTTCCTGAAGCATCCGCAGGAGGGTAACATGCCACATGCAAGATATGTAGGCAGAAGGTGAAGCGTGGCCAGGGCCCAAATGTTGGCACCACGGCCCTGCGTCAACATATGATGCGTCACCATAAAGCGGCCTGGGAGAACCGAGGCTCCGAAGAGGTGGTCCAGCCTGCTTCCTCACCAAGTGGCACGCCACTCCCAATTTCTGCCAGCCAAGGCTCCAGCACCTCAGCCGAAGGCAGCTGTGCGTCATAACCATCCTCTGTCGCTCCTGATGCTCCTGCTTTTCCTCCTCCTCCTCCAAGTCATGCATCCCGCCAGCAATCCATCAGCGAAGCCATGTCCAAGAGACAGCAGTATGCGCCCACTCATCCTATGGCGCAGAAGCTGAATGTGCTCCTGTCCAAGTTGCTGGTGCTGCAGTCGCTCCCTTTTCAGGTGGTGGACTCTGCACCTTTCAGAGAACTGATGGCTTGTGCCGAGCCGAGGTGGAGAGTCCCAAGCCGTCATTTCTTTGCCAAGAAGGCAGTACCAGCGCTGCACACTTTTGTTGAACAGAAGGTGGGCCAGTCCTTGAGCCTGTAGGTGTGTAGCAAAGTGCATGGCAGCGCCGACGTCTGGAGCTGTAACTACGGTCAGGGACAGTACATGTCGTTTATGGGCCACTGGGTGAATGTGGTGCCTTTGCAGCAGCAGCAGCAAGTTGGACAGGTCACGCCGCATCGGCCTCCGCGCTCCATGGCCGCTGTGCCTGTGACACTGTGCGACTCGGCCTCCTCATCCTCCGCCATCTCCTCACCCTCCACTGTAGGCTCAAGTCTCAGTGCCCCTCCAGTCTAACATGTGTGCAGGGCACGGAGGTGTCATGCTGTGCTTCACATGGTTTGTCTTGGCGAACGGAGTCACACAGGGGAGGAACTGCTTAAATTTATTCATCACGAAATCCAAACATGGCTTACTCCAAGAAAACTTAAAATGGGAATCATGGTTACCGACAATGGAAAGAACATTTTGTCTGCGCTGCGCCAAGGAAGCCTGCATGGCTCACGTCTTCAATCTGGTTGTCAAGCGGTTTCTGAAGTGTTCCCCCCATCTGCAAGACATCCTAACAACTTCAAGGAAACTTTGCATGCACTTCAGCCACTCATACACCGCCAAACACACCCTTCTTGAGCTACAGCGTCAGAACGGTAGCCCCCAACATAGTCTGATTTGCGATGTTTCAACCCGTTGGACCGATTATATGAACAGAGAAAAGCCATCACGGATTTCCTGATGATCCAAGCGGATAGGGGGACTCCCCTGTGTAACTTCGATGTCAACCAGTGGCAGCTCATACGTGACACCTGCCGTTTGCTCAGGCCCTTTGAGGAAGCCACTTTATTTGTCAGTCGGCAGGATTACGGGATGAACGACGTGATTCCACTGCTTCATGTACTACAGCACATGTTGGAAACCATGGCTGGTCAGGGCACTGGAGACATGGCGTGTACATCTTACGGCCACATGAACCCCGTTGGAGATGAACTGGAGGAGGAGGAGGAAGAGGAGGAGGAGTGGCCCAGTGAAGCACAGTTTAGGTTTGGCGAAATGGCTGGTTTATCTAGTCAGCGGACAGGAGAGGAGGAGCAGCCAGAGGAGCTAGAGGGTTGTGAGGAAGGCGAGACAGAGGACCCGGACACACGGTGGCAGTATGCAGTGGAGATGGAGACAGGTAGTCCCTCCGAGTCACTTGCGCAAATAGCAGGAAGCATGCTCACGTGCTTGCGTAGTGACCCCAGAATTGTTCCCATTTGTCGCCGGGATGATTTCTGACTGTCCACCTTATTGGACCCTCGCTTCCGGCACAAAATGGGGGCATTTTTAAACCCGCCGAGTTGGAGGACAAACTGAACTACTACAAAGACATTCTACGTAGTCAGTTGGCCGATGCCTATCTGCGCCATGGTCCAGACTATCGCAGGTCTGACTTGGGGGGACCTCTGCGCCCACCTTCCACTGCCATGCCTACTGAGGGGGTTGGCAGGAGCAGCAGCTCCATCAGCAGCAGCCTCAGTCTTCAGTCGCTAATGAGTAGCTTTCTACACCCGCATAGTGAGGCTACTCATGAGCAGCAGGAAGAACTGGAGCAGGACCTCAACCAGCAGGTCATGTCATACCTTGACATGACCATGCCAACACACCTTGAGGATCCGCTGGACTTCTGGGCAGCCAAACTTGGCTTGTAGCCGCAACTAGCAGAGTTTGCCCTGGAAAAGCTGTCCTGCCCGGCCAGTAGCGTGCCATCTGAGCGGGTGTTTAGTGCGGCGGGGGCCATAGTTACGGCGAGGAGAACTCATCTGTCAACTAAAAATTTGGAGAGACTCACCTTTGTCAAAATGAATCAGGGATGGGTCAGCCAGGATTTCCACCCACCAATGGCTGATGCATGCGACTAGATTCAGCATGGTGCCACATTTTAAACTTTCCAAATGGTGCAAAACATATTTATGTATTTAGGCCAATTTTTGGGCTCCTGCTGATGCCAACTTCAGGGTGTGCCTTTCAGTCAATTTTTGGCCTCCTGCTGATGCCAACTTCAGGGTGTGCCTTTCAGCTGCAACTCCAGGTTGTGATTCATCCAATTTTTGGCCTCCTGCAGCCAACTCCAGTGTCTCTTTCAAGCTATGTTTGGGCTCCTGCTGCTGCTTGCAACTCCAGGGTGTGATTCATTCAATTTTTGGGCTCCTGCAGCCAACTCCAGTGTCTCTTTAAAGTAATGTTTGGGCTCCTGCTGCTGCTTGCAACTCCAGGGTGTCATTCAGCCAATTTTTGGGCTCCTGTTGCCAACTCCAGTGTCTCTTTCAAGCTATGTTTGGGCTGCTGCTGCTGCTGCTTGCAACTCCAGGGTGTGATTCAGACAATTTTTGGGCTCCTGCTGCCAACTCCAGTGTCTCTTTCAAGCTATGTTTGGGCTGCTTCTGCTTGCAACTCCAGGGTGTGATTCATCCAATTTTTGTGCTCCTGCTGCCAACTTCAGTGTCTCTTTCAATTAATGTTTGGGCGGCTGCTGCTGCTGCTTGCAACTCCAGGGTGTGATTCAGCTAATTTTTGGGCTCCTGCTGCTGCCAGCTCCAGGGTTTGTTTTTCAGGCACTATAGGGGCCCCTCATAGTGATGCCACCTCAACTCTCTGCAATTGCGCCGCTTTGCGATTTTATTAGCGATGCCTCCGATCTGCATGTGATAATTATTTACAGTATTATTTCACTAACCCAGCACGCATCCTATGCGTGTTACAGCAATGCAGAATGGTTTACAACCCTATTGAGGCTCTAGGAGGCACAGAAATAGCCGTTTTTAATAGCGATTCGTCGCGAATAAATTCCGGTCGAACCGATTTTTGTTGGAAAATTCGGCGAATCAGTCGAATCGAATTTTTCAAAAGATCGCTCATCTCTAGCTGGTAGCCAAGGTAGGAAGACAACATGCACTTTCATTTAAAATAATTTAAAAAGGGGGAAGAGTGTGTGATTAAAGTTATCAGGCTCGGGTTACTAAGAAAGAATAGCCTGGCACATTTGGCAGAGCAGCCTCACTAAGAGCAGTGCAGCCATTATGAAGGGAAGCCTTGTTCTTAGGCAGAAGTCCAAATTCCAGTATTTTCAGCAGTCCACATTCATATGCCAAGAACACAATGGTGAACTTTCAAAGCAGACTGCAGATTATCACATGAATTGGAGCTGAATTGGAGGTCTTTCCCCAGTTGTTATCCATACATCTTTAAGGGCTAGGAAGGATTCTCGTTCTTCCTGTCCTTCAGAGGTATCAGAAATCATTTTGGATTTTTTTTCAAATTTCAGCTTTGTCTGTCTTATTAAAAAAAGAACTGCTACTAACTACATTTTCATAACTTTTTTGGGTGGGTTTGGGGGTTGCTCCATTTGAACTTTGGGATCTCAAATTGCAGTTGTTCCTCAATAAACATAAGGCTACAGAGTCACTATGCTGTCTCGGAAAGTAGCCTACTTGTGAAAAAGGTCACCTCCATTGGGAAATTGGCAGCGTTATCAAGTAAATTGCACTTCCTTGTCATGCAAAAGTTGTTTTTTAGTTACCATTGAATTTTCTTCTTAACGTTATATCATATTTCCACATCAATGGGGAAATAGTTTTACCTTCATTGGGGGTAATGCTGAAGACATAGTGAAGCACATTCATGTGCAAGCTTTTTAATCTTAACACACAAATAAGAAATCTGATTTCTTGTTTGCAGTCATAGATAGACCTCAAAAAGGAACTTCCCTCTCTAAGAATGCCATCAATAAGTAGATCAGATTTCCGGTGACGGGAGTCCATTATAGTACTATAACACTCTACAGGATTGGTTGGACCTCTGTAGTGTTTTGGCAGTTTGTCAGCAGACTGGTTGGCCACAAGATTGTGTAGGCTGCTTTATAATTGCAGCTTTGTTTGGTTTCATGTGATGCTAAACTACTTTCTAACTGCTTTGGAATGTCTAAACATTGTGTAGGGGGTGAGTATTATTGTACCATTATTTTTCGACTGGTTCAGAAGCTTTGTTATTTAGATGGAGGTGTAGTTACACACAGTGACCAGAAAATGACACTGTTTACTAAGCAATAGAGAATTATGTTTCCAGTTATGTAAGATGCAGAGTGGAACAGTCTTATCTACGGAGAGTATATTTCTAGAAAGTTTTGTTTAATGGTTTGCCCCAGGTGCGCTTAAGGCTTGGGCAGTTCTAGTGAGGTGCTTGTTTAGTCTGGTCTGAACCTAGGTAGTCATTATCTGCTTTAAGAGAAACCACTATGTACATGAGATTGGAGACAGGGCCTTCAAGAGCACCTATCCAAGAGAGTCCTCAGGAGTAAAGGATAATAAGGGAGATGGGGAAGATCAACTCATCAAGTACAGCAAGGAGATAAGTCATAAAATAATAGCTAAGCCTGAAACCAATCTGGGAAGGCATAGGAAGGAAGGACTATGTGTGCCAGTGTGATCACTGGAGATTATACTACTGTCAATATTACTGTTGCTGGTACTACTTCTACTCTCTGCAATAAGTTTGGATACCCTCAAAGAAAGTGACTGTCGTCCATCTTTTCTATACTGACCGAACCCTGAGTACTCTTTATTACACATTGGTACTTTATTTAGGCCTGCAGATTTTTTGACACAAGGCAGCAGTGCATGCTGGGACATCACATTAAACCATTACAGATGCAAAATAATATTATGTAGGTATGCACTGTAAAATCTTTTTTTTCAAGCAGTATAAAAGAAATAGGTTGGCAACTGTATGCTTTTCTTGTTTCTCGTGGATGCATTTTTTTCAAATTATTGCTCTCTTCTTACAAGTGGTAAAATCCAATAGTAATGGGCAGAGATAACCTATCACTGAAGATGTGAAGACTGTGTTTTCCATATGACCTGAAACAAACGATTTTATGGTAAGCGATAAAAATCTCTTTTTTTGTTAATTTTGTAATTCTATATAGCAAACAACAGTCAAATAAAAAAGAAAACAAATCTTTCTTTCCCTGGGAAATGCCATGTCATTAAAGTACGTAATGTCAACCACTCTGGTTCTATGGATTCTTAGGAAAACAGCTTATGTGTATCCTGTGATATTTGTATTCAAGGAACAGAAGTTACATTGCACAGTATTTGGCCGTAAAATTCAGAGCAAATGCTAGCCTGAAACATAATAAATGTAACACTTTTAATTTAGATGGACAGAGCAATCAGGCTTTGATATCGTAGGCTTTGATATCGTAGAACACCTTTCGAGGGCATCCTCCTCACACCAGTAAACAGTGGATAATGCCAGCCGTCTAATTTGTTTGTCTTGTACACGGAGGATAAAAGAATATAGGAATTTAGAAGAAAATGCCTGCCTATTGATTTTTAGATTTTAGGGAAACCGTAGTGTGTTCACTATTGGGTTGATTCAAAGAAACATGTAACAGCTTGGATTTGGGTGCCGATCATCCTATTTTTCACGTCCGCTCGTGCGTTCGTATGAACTTGCGAGTGATTCTATAAGCAAATACGTTTCTATCGTAAAATATACGTCCGTTCGTATGGCAGTTCGGGAATCAGACCTATGTCAGTTTCCATCCTGAATTTTCCGTTTCATTTCTCAGGTTGCAACATTGGTTTTGCCCTTTTTCCTTTTTTGTATGGACGTAAATCCTTCTGATCTTGCGGCTGCGCACTACAAACTTACCTCATTAAAGTGCATTCTAAATATTTGGTCTTTTATTTTTCTTTATTTCATTCATTTTGTAGTAACCAACCATTAATGAATGCATTTGCATAAGTAAATCTTACTTTGTTTAATTTTTAGTTAACGTGCATTTTTTACTTGTGGATTTAATTTTAATATTTATGCTTCAAATGGTACAACTTTAAATTTTGTGTGTGGTTACCCACACCCTCTACATACAGATTGCTCTCAAATATTAAAAAACACCCAGCAGCTTCTGCATGTTATAAGCCTAGAAACAGCCAAGATGGCGGCTCAGGTATTATCGGGCAGCCTGCAAACAGAAAGGGCCTTGTGACTGTGTTGCTCTGGATTCTTTGATTTCTGACCTTCCCGTGCCCCCAGCTCTGCTGTGTCTGTGCAAAATACAGCAGTAACCCACATCCTGCACTTTATCCCGCTCTCCTCTCCTCAGTAAGTGTGATGCATCTGACCAAAGATGTGCTTAAATAATTAAACAAAGCAAAGGTAAACAACTACACCAATAAATGCAATCTAAAAATATTATTCTAGTACATCAATTTAAAAATAAATACCAAAGGACATAAGTTTCTAAGTTTTTTAACGCAAATATATAGCCAAATAAAGGTTTACATGCAAAGGACTAATTAAGGTCCACATTAAAATGCTTTTATAAGGCATACATGAATCAGGTATGCATTGCCATACAATTTATGGCCTCGGCCATGCTGATACATGCAGTTCATTGCAGCTCAAGACGCGCAGACTCCTCCACATAGCCAAAAAACCTGTTCAAGAACAGCAATACGACTGCTAAAAGGTGTCGGCAGTGGCTTTCTTTTAAAACGTATTTAGAGGTTTGAAAACTGTTCTCTGAATCACACCGAAACACATCCAATTATCCTAAGTTTTACGTTTTCATCCTAAGTTTTAGGATTTGATCCTAAGTTTTACGTTTTGATCCTAAAATTTAGGAATGAACTTGCGATGATCGTAAGAGCATATACGCATTCGAACGTAGGCTCGTGCGAGTCGTAAATGGCCAAAAAAACAGGAAAAAATGACTAACACCCACCCAAACTTACGATTCTCGATACGAAATCAATTAACTTTTGCTCTTTGAATCGAGGGGTATCTATGGTTCTGGGAGTCTTGAGTACCACTGAAGCTTTCTACTTCTATTGACAACCATGGTGCTATTAAAGCTTACCTAACTTTATCTTTCAGCCCAAGCTCAGACGAAAGCTATCCATGGGAAGTATATTGCTTTATACTGCCACAAAAGGTGAAATCAGGGGAAGTGAACTCACAGACAGATCAACTCACATGCCCTTTGCTGAGGGAACTGTCAGTATTGAATCTCATTGTTCACAGACAGCAGGGGATTCTGTGATAAACACTGCCCTGCTAGGGACTCTTGACAGTAAGTTCAGCTGAGGCAAAATAGTTTTTTGTACTGGGATGATTGCAGATGTCAAGCCTCTCTTTTTGTTTGTGGTGGTAAAACAGGAAATTGACAGTATAAGAGGCACCTGCCCATAAGACTCACCCTATTACAGACCATGTGCAGAATGACCCAAATCACCCTATAACAGACCCTGCATTACAGGCAGTGAGCAGCATCCAAAATTACAGGCAGCGAGCGGTAACCCACATTACAGGCAGTGATCAGTGTCCCACATTACAAGCAGTGAAGGGAATCCCACATTACAGTCATTGTGAGGCATCTCAATTACATTCATTGTGAGGCATCTCAATTACAGGCAGTGTGAGGCATCCCAATTACAGGGTGTGTGAGGCATCCCAATTACAGGTAGTGTGAGGCATCCCAATTACAGGGTGTGTGAGGCATCCCAATTACAGGCAATGTGAGGCATTCCAATTACAGGCAGTATGTGTGGCATCCCAATTGCAGGCAGTATGCATGGCATCCCAATTACAGGTAGTGTGAGGCATTCCAATTACAGGCAGTATGTGTGGCATCCCAATTACAGGCAGTATGCATAGCATCCCAATTACAGGCTGTGTGAGGCATCCCAATTACAGGCTGTGTGAGGCATCCCAATTACAGGCAGTGTGAGGCATTCCAATTACAGGCAGTGTGTGTGGAATCCCAATTACAGGCAGTGTGAGGCATCCCAATTACAGGTAGTGTGAGGCATCCCAATTACAGGTAGTTTGAGGCATCCCAATTACAGGCAGTGTGAGGCATTCCAATTACAGGCAGTGTGTGTGGCATCCCAATTATAGGCAGTATGCGTGGCATTCCAATTACAGGCAGTATGCATGGCATCCCAATTACAAGCAGCATCCAAAATTACAGGCAGCGAGCGGTAACCCACATTACAGGCAGTGATCAGTGTCCCACATTACAAGCAGTGAAGGGAATCCAACATTACAGTCATTGTGAGGCATCTCAATTACAGGCAGTGCGAGGCATCCCAATTACAGGGTGTGTGAGGCATCCCAATTACAGGTAGCGTGAGGCATCCCAATTACAGGGTGTGTGAGGCATCCCAATTACAGGCAATGTGAGGCATTCCAATTACAGGAAGTATGTGTGGCATCCCAATTACAGGCAGTATGCGTGGCATCCCAATTACAGGCAGTAGGCATAGCATCCCAATTACAGGCTGTGTGAGGCATCCCAATTACAGGCTGTGTGAGGCATCCCAATTACAGGCAGTGTGAGGCATTCCAATTACAGGCAGTGTGTGTGGAATCCCAATTACAGGCAGTGTGAGGCATCCCAATTACAGGCAGTGTGAGGCATCCCAATTACAGGTAGTGTGAGGCATCCCAATTACAGGCAGTGTGAGGCATTCCAATTACAGGCAGTGTGTGTGGCATCCCAATTATAGGCAGTATGCGTGGCATCCCAATTACAGGCAATATGCATGGCATCCCAATTACAGGCTGTGTGAGGCATCCCACTTACAGACAGTATACCTGGCATCCCAATTACAGGCAGTGTGTGTGGCATCCCAATTACAGGCAGTGTAAGGCCTCCAATTTACAGGCAGTGTGTAGGGCATCCCAATTAAAGACAGTGTTCAGCATGCCTCCCAGAGCTCCCAGTTCCCAGGGCAATGGTTCCAGCTCCCAGGTGGGCATGGCCTGTGACTCAGCATCACTGGACACTTGCACAACTCACAGGTCATGCCTACACGGTGGCCAGAACTGGTGCCTTGAGAACTAGTTTGTGTGGGGGCGGCAGACGGCAGGCAGCAGAGGCAGCGATGGCACGACAACAAAGGGTAGCAGGGGCAGTGGACAGCGTTGTGTTTGTGTGTATGCGTCTCTGTGTGTTTATGTCAGTAGGAGACACTGCTGTGGCGTGGGAGCTCTAGGAATTACATTTATCTTTGTTTGTTTTTTTCATTTGCCTCACAGGACACTTGGGGTGGATCTTACAGGGCGAATAATACAGTATCTAACAGAAAAAACAGCACAGCAGTTTTAAATTGCTCAATACCCTTCAGTTCTTCTGACAGTAGCACCAGCATTACTGTGATCCTAGGGGAATAAATAGAAGTGTCCAGCAGACATCAGCAGAAGTGTTATTTCTCAGGGGTGAGGGAAGGAGCATACCTCTACCTGGGGACTGAGTCAGTGATCTGTGGAGACCAGAGTTTTGAAATCAACATGAAGACACCAGGGAGCACCACAGACCTTCTAGTTACAGGCTGGACCACAGGTGGTGAGTATGATTAATTTAGTTTTTTTATGAGAGATAATGTTTATTTAACTCACTACCAGTGTGCTGGAATGACACCTCAGATCAGCAAGTCACCTGCCCGGCATACTGTAGGTGACTTGCTGCTACCCCAACCCAATTACCAGCACCTCTTCTAGGGTACCAGACAAGCAACCCGGACTTGAGCGGTAACAGCTCATATGCTGGAACACAAGGCTATTAGACCTGGAGGAAGAGGGAACTTTGACCTAAATATCAACAATGAAAGTCAACTCCCCAGATCAAGTTGTTGCACAATATAAAGAGGCAGATAACCGCACCTTCACCATGATTTTTTGAAAAGCCCAAACCCTTATAAAATGATTCCCCAGCATCTATTTTCACTGGGCTGCAACTCTGTTCTGGACTTTAGAGACAGGGCAGACAGAGCAGAGCTGGGGTCAGGAAAAGGTCAGCAATCCCAGAATGCAGAGCAACACAGTAAGAAGGCACTTCCTGTTTGCAGGCTGTCTGATGTTCCATGAGCCGCCATCTTGGATGTTTAAAGGCTCATAACATGCAGTAGATGCAGGTAGGATGATTTTTAATGTGAGCAATCTGTATGTACAGGGTGTGGGAAACATATAAACTCTTATTCAGAGTGAAGGGCCACTTTAAATAACAAAATAAAATAAAAATGTTAAAACCACTGAAGGCAAATCAAAAACACTGTTGAACATCTTGTACTACCGTAATGGTGGCCCTGGGTCAGTACCACAACCAACAAGAGTATCCTCTAGTCCAGTGGTTCTCAACCTTTCTAATGCCGTGACCCTGCAATACAGTTCCTCATGTTGCGGTGACCCCAAACCAAAAAATAATTTTGGTGGCTACTTCAAAACTGTAATTTTGCTACAGTTATGATTCGGAATGTAAATACCTGATATGCATTATGTATTCTCATTGCTACAATTCAAACATACTTTAAACATAGTGATTAATCATAAAAAAAAATTAAATTATATGTTGAGAAATATTTATTAAATAACATTTCACCATGGCATAGCATGTGTCGGAAACTGTAATATCTCGGCCTCTTATTGAAATTAATAGGAGGCTGCGGCGGATTGTGTGGTAACTCGAGATTCTCGGGAGCTCTCTTCCCAAGAATCCGCCGCACTCACAATGAAATCAAAAGGAGGTGGATTCAATGCCGGAAACCGCTGATTTCAGCAGTTTCCTCATTCAGAATATGGGAAAATAGTGTGAGATATGAGAGATAATTATACATTGGGAACAGTGTGAACTACATCTTATAGTGGTCTCTTATAGTATAAGACTGATGTAGTTCACACTGTGTAAATGTATGGTTCTTTGTGTAAGTGTAAGCTGCTTTGTGTACTGTGTAATGATTACACACAAAGCACCTTACACTTACACAGTATTGTGTGTATGGTGTGTGTACTGTTTTTACATTATTAACCTTTTTGACACCAGCAGGCTGTCTCGCAGGCTCTCTTGCCTCTCCGCCTTATAGGCTTTTGTCCTCCGGCGCTTGCTGCGTCCGCCCACTGATGACGTCAGCAAGCGCTGGTCACATGTAATGCGCTGCTATGGACTGTGGGGCGTTTCCCCCGCTTCCCCCTCCCCTTAGGCCCCGGACGGCTGATGCAATCACGTCTGCGCATGCGCGCAGGCATTCAGTTTGGAACGCGCATCCATAACGGTGTGCGCTCCAGCTGAATAGCGCTGCTGCAGACGGTACCGCGACTTCTCAGCGGCTAAAGCCATCAGAAATATGTCTTTTCCTAAGGCTTTAGGTGACCCCTGTGTTTTGGTCGTTCGACCCCCCGCCGGGGTCCCGACCCACAGGTTGAGAACCGCTGCTCTAGTCCTTTAGTGGGCAAGATCAATACTATTCCTTAATCTAAGTGTCAGTTACTTAATCTTCCCTTATGCATAAAGTTATTCTGAAGCTAAGGTCAGAGGGCTTCCATAAATTCAAATAGCTCCATAAAGTGCCTGCAGGACCACACCTGCAATGTTCACCTAATTGCTGCTGCCTAAGATCCTGGCTCACCAGTCAGCCAGCCCTCCATTTACTGTGCTTAATAATTTGTTTACCACTATTTGACTATGAGAAATATTGCCTTGATGCAGAGCCTCCCCGTTCAGCTATCCCGTGCGTTTTCCCGTTGGTTTTGGCCTGTGATCGGGTCAGGAAATAGTGCTACGTTGGTTTTTGTGTGCGTTTATGCGCTCAGGTGTGTGCTCAGCCGCCTTTCCGATTGTCGGACGGCTCGTTCATTGGTCCGTTTTTTTCAGTGATGCAGAGCCTTGATTTCCAATTGAAATCACCCTAATAAAACGTGGCCGCCGAGCCTTCACTTATGGGCAGTCTGACCAGCCGTATTTGAGCTCCGTGCTTTTTGGAAATGCATTCCTCTGTGGGCCAACATCAAAGGCGCCAGCAATATATACACAGGAGCAGGACGACATCATCATGGATGTGAGTAGGCGAGCGTGTGTTTATGTGCGCGCATACACTACATGTAATAAAAAAAAAAAACAAAACGCAAGATTAGTGAGGAACAACTTACTTTGTAATGTTAAATACAAGCCCACCTTAGTTTAAGACATGTACGCAGCGACAAACTAGCCTACATGCAGAGAGTAGAACTAGGCCAATGTCAGTAAGAAAGAGGTTCAGAAAGTGACTTTAGTTAGGGCAAGAAACTTGGACATGTATTTTGTGGAGTAATGCTGGGTCATTGTGTATTTTACAAACAGATGATGCTGAGGAATCGCTACGACTTCCTGCCGTCCGATTTTGAGAAGAGGACGTTGTCGCTGGCGGGGTGGACGCCAACTAAAGTTATACCTTCACCCAGATCGTCCAACACTGGTCGGATTTAAAGAGGAAGCATAGGCCCCGGGTGAGGCGGTACTTCACCAAACATTTTCCAGGTAAGTGTGTATACTTGACATGCAAGAATCACACTGGCCTTGGCTGGGCGTGTTTTTATGATTGTATTTCTATTTCAGCGCATGAATGGAAGATGCGGTTCCGCCCCACCCGGACAAAAGCACGCAGCCCAGTGTTGGGCGAATCAGGTGAAGGGATAGGTGGTCCACCGCCAGTGACAATGGCCACCCCCTCCTCTGGCAGCGAATATGACGAACCGCTGGACCTCTGCATGCAGGGGAGGGGGGAATCGGACGTCAGGGAGTCGACCCTCATAGACCCACAACCTGACTCCGGTAAGACTAAGAAAATTATAGATGTGCTAATACATGCAAGAAATGCATATACTCATGTGCACTATTGTTATTTGTAGATTCTGACGTCGCAGGACCATCCCAAGGGAGAGGCCAGGAAGGGGGCCACGAGGAAGAGGTGGCTGGGGAAGGTAAGTGATTTGATGCCTCGAAGCCTAACCTAATCTGACATTCAGGAGGCACAAAGAGTAACTAATATACTTGTGTTTTGGATCCAAACAGATTCAGAGCCGGACATACTGGTTGACCCAGGGAGGAGGGTGCGCACCAGATGCCCTGTTGGCCCAAAGCAATGTAAGTTTAAGTTTATTTTTGGACAACTCGTTTAAACTCATGTCCCCACAAATACCAAAAATCACATTAAAAAAAACACTAAAAATGATGATGTTTTTCTTTCACAGATCCAAGAAAACGGGCACGAAAGTAAAGCAGCCACCCATTTTGCTGGAAATTTTAAAGTTTTAATATTTTTACTATTTTTGAAATTTTAACAGTTACAAAAAAAAAAAACAGTAAAAAAAAAAAAAAAACATACTAAGAAGTGTGGTGTGTTTTATTTCGTGGCAATGTAAGTTATCACAACATCATCATACTGTTACATATCCCAAAAGGTAAGTATATGGGACAAGGAATAGCAAGAAGAAGGAGAAGAAAACACAGAATAAGAAAAGAGATTAAGGTAAGCATTAAAGACAAGGCAGAAGGAGAAACAGAGATTAAGGTAAGCATTAGAGACAAGGCAGAAGGAGAAACAGAGATTAAGGTAAGCATTAGAGACAAGGCAGAAGGAGAAACAGAGATTAAGGTAAGCATTAGAGACAAGGCAGAAGGAGAAACAGAGATTAAGGTAAGCATTAGAGACAAGGCAGAAGGAGAAACAGAGATTAAGGTAAGCATTAAAGGCAACGAAGAAAAACAAAAAGAGGTTAAGCTAAGCATTAAAGACAAGGAAAAATAAACCAAAACTAATTTAATATTCAATTTAGGTATGTGTCAAAGTGCCAGTTTGTGGCATATGTACATTTACATGGAGGTTTAGAGATGTGTGCTTGCGTGGACCCAGATTGACAACAGGAAATCCATGGAGATGTAAGTATACTTGTCCAAAACAACAAAATTGGTGTGAAAAATGACACGGAAGGCAAGTAGGTACGTTAAAAAACCAAGCAAAAAGGAGGAAAAAACGGAACGCCCGTGTGAACGTGAACGGAAGCCACGAGGAAATTGCATGCTCCCGAGAGGGGCAAAAAATGCTTCCCGATTGAAGACAAATTAACGGATCAGTTAGGGAGCCATTCCGACGGAGGCTCTGCATCACATTGGAGCCACGATTCAAACGGGACCCCCGGACAATCGGAAGGTTTTAAAGTGGACCTTCACTCTGAATAAGAGTCTATCTTATATGTTTCCCACACCCTGTACATACAGATTGGCCACATTAAAAATCATCCTACCTGCATCTACTGCATGTTATGAACCTTTAAACATCCAAGATGGCGGCTTATGGAAGCCGCCATCTTATCAGGCAGCCTGCAAACAGGAAGTGCCTCCTGACTGTGCTGCTCTGCATTCTGGGACTGCTGACCTTTACCTGACCCCAGCTCTGCTCTGTCTGAGCAAAGCACAGCTATAACCCACCCCCCTGTACCTTATCCCACTCTCCACTCCTCAGTGTGATGCTTCTGAGTCAAGATGGCGGCGCCCGTATCCTAGAGTCCTGAACAGAGTTGCAGCCCAGTGGGGGAAAGAATAATAAGTTAGTGACTAAAAACGTAAAATATATTAATTTTAGATGCTGGGGAACCGTTTTTTAAGAGTTTGGGCTTTTCATTAAATCACGCTGAAGGTCCGGTTTAAGGTCAGTTCAGGGGAGGCTCTGCATCAGGCCATATGTGTTTAATATCACTGCAGTTCATTGCTCCTGAACCATGAAATTTGGTTTTGGGCAACTTTTCAGTGGCTTGAAAATGGGTAATATATATATATATATATATATATATATATATATATATATATATATATATATTTGGCAGCAAGCAAACTAACAGTCATTGGCCATTTACCATATCCCTATTGCTACACCACCTGGTTGGGTTGTTCTTTAGCTTGCGCTGTATAAATATGGGGAGCCCAGGGTGCACCTTCTGGATGTAATACAGTCTCGTAACTGTTAGTGGTGCCCTCACTTTTTTCTTTCTTGTTATGGATATCTCAGCAGTAGGCTGTATATTTTTGCTTTCTGGTTATGTGCAGTGTGGTATTGAACATTGGGATGCCACCACTGGGGAGGTACAAGTGGTGTTTAGGTGCAGAGGTGAATCCTGTCTGACATTGATATGCTTCCTCTCATAACATTTAAGGGGGTCTGATACTATTACATGAATCTAAAGCTTTTATACTGAAAGATCTTATAGTATGTAGAAAACGATAGGTCAATGTTTCAGGGACGTGCGCCAGCCCTTTTTTAGACAGCTAATTCAAAAACCAAGTGACAAGTGATAATAAGAAATGGCAAGCTTCTCATCAGAATAATGACCAGTTCTAACCCTAATCTGTTCCGCCCATAGCTGAGAAAAAAAAGAAAACATTTTGATTGGATTTAGGCTTTAAAGGAAAACTCAATTGTGTTGAAGTTGAATTTCAGCAGAATGGGTTAAACCAGTCACCAATGCCTTAGCCATTCAGATGATTAGCAAGCTAGAGTGAAGAATTCTATAATATGTACTTGAAATCACCACTTTGGTGTACATAGCTAAGGTAAACACAATGTTGTTATGGGAAACTGTTTTCTTTTATAATACATGTCAGGTCCCGTGGGACACCCACCTTCCAATAAATCAGCAACCCCCAATCTCCGCTGCTTTCTCCGCCTATAGTAAGCCCCCGTTTGCCGGGACGCTAGACACGCCTCACCGGACACGGTTGCCCCCAGGTCTTGTTAGCACAAAGGATGCTGACTTAAGCAGGGGAAGGCAGATGAACCAGGAACTAGACTGAGTAGCAATAAACGGACAGGGGTCATACACGGGTGGTCAATCCGAGGAGGCACGGTACAGAAGGGTTAGACGGAAGAGTAGTCAGGGCAAGCCAAGGGTCACAACGGGAGGTCAGAAGTTCGCGGTACAGTGGAGCAGGCAGAATCGTGGTCAAACAGCAAGCAAGGTCGGTCCAGGCGGCAATCAGGGATGGTCAAAAACACGGCAGAGTCACAAGGAGGAAGCTATCAAAATCGCACCCAGTAGCACGCTATAACGGGCAAGGACTAACTGCAGGGTGAATGCTTTTATACAATGAGGGTTAACTGGATTGGCTGAGGGGGAGTGTGATGATTGGTGCTACATAGAACCTTGGGCTGATTGCCCAGTTTGAACCAGGGGGCGTTAGTCCAGTGTACATTGGGCTCATGGGCCCATCTAATAAAGGGCTCATTGGCCCAGGCTGATTACCTCCGGCGGGCGCGCTGTGTGCAGCGCCGCCGGAGGAGATACAAGGAGGACAGACGCGCGCGTGCGCGTGTACGATGCAGCGCGCCGGGAGCGCGCCGCACAGAGAGCGACGCGGCCGCTCCCGACGCCGCCGACGAGGAGGCCGCCCGAGCCGCTGCTCGTGACAGCCGAGCGGCGGGCGGGAAGGAGAGACGCCGGCCCGCCGCCGGCTGCAACGTATGCCCAGCCCGCGGAGAGGAGTCGGCGAGGGAGCGCAGGACAGGTGAGGTGGCCGAGGTGGCCGTGGCCGTGACACTACCCCCCCCCTTCACGAGGGGCCTCTGGACCCTTACCAGGCTTATCCGGATGCTCACGATGAAATCTATTAATAAGGGTTTTGGCATGGACATCCTTGGCCGGTACCCAACACCTTTCCTCAGGACCAAAACCCTTCCAATCTATTAAATACTGTAAAGAGTTTTGAAGCACCCGAGCGTCGAGTATTCTATTAATTTCATATTCAGGCTCGTATCCCACTATGATCGGAGGAGGAGATGACACCTGAATATTTTTGGCAGATTTTAACAAAGAAACATGAAAGGTCGACGGAATTTTCATGGATAAAGGTAACTTGACTTTAAAGGTAACATCGCTTAGTTTATCAATAATAGGGAAAGGACCGATAAATTTAGGCCCTAGCTTAGACGAGGGTTGCCGAAGGGCAATATTTCTTGTAGAAACCCAGACCCAATCACCCACCCGAAATGGTGGTTCTAGTGACCTATGTCGGTCCGCAAAAAAAGTTCTAGAGGCTTTCTTTAAGTTAGTCTGTATCTCAGACCATACTTTAGTCCTTTCTCGTAGCCATTCCTCCAAGGCCGGCAAGTTGGAGGAAGGACCAGAGAAGGATGATGCCTTAGGATTTCTACCGTAATTACAAAAGAAAGGCGAAAACCTAGTAGATTCACTAGGCGCATTGTTAAAGGCGAATTCCACAAATTCGATGAATTCCGCCCATTGTTCCTGGCGGTCGGACACGAAACAGCTTAGATATTGTTCTAAACATTGGTTTACCCGTTCAGTCTGTCCGTTAGACTGAGGGTGATAGGCGGTAGAGAGCGACACTTTAATACCTAAACGATTGCAGAAAGCTTTCCAAAAACGGGACACAAACTGAACTCCTCGATCCGAAACAATATTCCGCGGTAGACCATGGAGGCGAAAAACATGTTTAATGAATAATTGTACTAAATCTGGTGCCGACGGAAGTTTTATCAATGGAATAAAGTGTGCCATTTTACTGAAGCGGTCCACCACCACCCAAATTACAGAGTTCCCCTGCGACGGAGGAAGATCAACAATAAAGTCCATGGATATGTGTGACCATGGTTCAGTGGGGATTTCTAAAGGAACTAATAATCCTGCAGGAGACCCATGAGTAGTCTTACTCCGAGCACATACTGGACATGCTTCGACAAAGGCGGAAGTATCGCGTCGGATGGTGGGCCACCAGACATGACGTTTGACGATAGCCAAGGTCTTCCGAACACCTAAGTGACTGGCAGACTTGGCATCATGAAGTTCCTGTAAAACGGCAAGACGTAAGTGAGGTGGAACAAATAAACATTCAGAGGGTTTACCAGGAGGGGAATCAACCTGAAATGGCATTAACGAGCTAGACAAGTCAGGGAGAAGAGCGGCCACAACACAACCTAAAGGCAAAATCGATTCAGGAGGACCGCCCTGGTCCTTACAATCCCCGAAATTACGGGACAGAGCATCTGCTTTGGCATTCTTCTTCCCCGGCTTATAGGTAATAATGAAATTAAATCGAGAAAAGAAGAGTGCCCAGCGAGCCTGACGGAGTTGAGTCTCTTGGCGGACTCTAAATATTCTAGATTCTTGTGATCAGTATATACAGTGATAGGGTGTAGGGAACCCTCTAGCCAGTGACACCATTCTTCAAAGGCCAGTTTAATACCCAATAGTTCCCTATTCCCAACATCGTAATTGCGTTCGGCGGGCGAAAATTTACGAGAGAAGAATGCACAAGGATGTAGTTTCTCAGGACTGCCCGCATACTGAGAGAGGACAGCTCCTACTCCGAGTTCCGAGGCGTCAACCTCCAACAGGAACGGAAGCCGGGTATCGGGATGTATCAAAATGGGAGCGGAGGTGAAAGTTTCTTTTAATACTTGAAAGGCGTTTTTAGCTGAGGGAGGCCACTCCTCAACAAAAGCGCCCTTACGAGTGAGATCTGTTAAAGGACTCACTATGGATGAGAAACCCCTTATAAATTGTCTGTAAAAATTCGCAAATCCTAAAAATCTCTGAAGCGCCTTAAGGGTTCTAGGTTGTTCCCACTCCATTATAGCAGACACTTTGGAGGGGTCCATCACCAACCCACGCTTGGAGATAATAAATCCTAGGAATGGAATTTCAGACACTTCAAATACACATTTGGATATTTTAGCATACAGACGATTTTCCCGCAATCTCTGCAACACCGCTTTGACATGTTGACGGTGCTCCACCAGGGAGCGGGAAAAAATCAGTATGTCATCCAAATAGACCACGAGAAATTGACCTAAAAAATCACGAAATATGTCATTGACAAAATCTTGGAACACTGCTGGAGCATTACATAATCTGAATGGCATCACTAAATACTCATAATGCCCATCCTTTACATTGAAGGCTGTCTTCCATTCATCCCCCTGACGTATGCGAATAAGGTTATATGCCCCTCGAAGGTCTAACTTGGAGAAGACCTGAGCTCCAGAGACCTGATTAAAAAGGTCATTGATTAATGGTAGTGGATATCTATTCTTTACAGTAACCTTATTCAACCCTCGATAGTCTATACAGGGGCGTAAGCCGCCGTCCTTCTTCTCGACGAAGAAGAACCCAGCACCGGCAGGAGAGGTAGATGGACGGATAAATCCCTTCTGGAGGTTCTCGGTAATATAATCTTTCATAGCCTGCTCTTCAGACCGTGTGAGATTATATAGTTTCCCTCTAGGGGGCATAGTACCTGGGAGTAACTCAATAGGACAGTCGTAGGCCCTATGGGGTGGAAGAATATCAGCGGACTTTTCCGAAAACACGTCTGCCCAATCTGCGTAGACTGGAGGTAAACCATCTAGGATGATAGGTGTGGATCTAAGGGATATGGAGAAACAATGATTTTGACATGAAGGACTCCATTTCACCAGGTCCCCAGACCTCCAATCTATCACTGGGTTATGGGCCTTTAACCAGGGAAATCCCAAAACAATAGGGGATATGGGACTTTCAATAACAAGAAACTCTATTTCTTCCGAGTGGGCTGATCCTACGATTAAATTTACCCAAGGAGTCTTGTAGGAGACCAACCCTCCCTCAATGGGCTTATTATTGACCGCCAGGACCCGAAGGGAATTTTATAAAGGAATTAACGGAATTCCAAGAGTGATGGCTAGTGATCTATCCAGGAAATTGCCAGCCGCTCCACTATCAACGAAGGCGGAGGCAACAGTCCTGGAAGGACCCCAAGAGAGTGTAACGGGTAGGAGTACTCGATTATCAAGAGGGAACGATACCTGACCGCCTAGATGAAGTCCCTCAGCAGGATCTAGGCGCTGAAGTTTCCCGCCACCGGAGCCTTGTTTGGGCAGGTCTTGGCAAAATGACCTGGATTTCCACAATAGAGGCAGAGGCCTTGGGATCTGCGCCGAACCTTCTCTGCCTGAGAGAGATGGGTTACTCCAAGCTGCATCGGTTCCTCAGGTGACAAGGAAGGAGAGGAAACGGCTGCCCCCTTAAAGCTTGGCTCTTGGCGTGAGGATCCCCAAGGTTGGTCCTTGCCTCTTTCCTGGCGTCTCTCTCGGAGACGTCGATCCACCCTAATGGCCAGCTGCATGTATTCGTCCAGGCTCTTAGGCAAAGGATAATTCACAAGGATGTCTTTGATGTTCTCAGAAAGTCCAATCCTAAATTGGCTACATAAAGCTGGATCGTTCCATTTGGAATCTATAGCCCATCGCCGGAATTCTGCGCTGTACTCTTCCGCAGAGCGTTTGGCCTGTCTCAGGTTGCGTAATTTAGAGTCCGCTGTTGCAGCCCGATCTGGGTCAGCATATAGGAGTTCCATAGCCGAGAAGAATGAAGAGACCGACTGTAAAGCTTCATCAGTCGGAGCTAAACCAAACGCTCAGGTCTGTGGGTCGCCCTGGAGAAGTGAAATGACCAGGCCAACACGTTGCGATTCTGATCCAGACGCGTGGGGTCGAAGGCGGAAGTAGAGCTCGCAAGAGTTCTTGAAGTTGGAAAACTTCGCCCGATCCCCGAGAAATTTTTCCGGGAGAGGAATCTTGGGCTCGATGGCAGGGCTTGGGTCCACTGGCGCAGGAATCTGACGACTCTCCTGAGTTGCCACTCGCTGAGCCAGCTGGTTAATGGCAGTGGCCATGGCTTGAACCTGTTGTATCAGTTCTTCCATCTAGAAGGTATGTGTGGCCCGTTATGTCAGGTCCCGTGGGACACCCACCTTCCAATAAATCAGCAACCCCCAATCTCCGCTGCTTTCTTCGCCTATAGTAAGCCCCCGTTTGCCGGGACGCTAGACACGCCTCACCGGACACGGTTGCCCCCAGGTCTTGTTAGCACAAAGGATGCTGACTTAAGCAGGGGAAGGCAGATGAACCAGGAACTAGACTGAGTAGCAATAAACGGACAGGGGTCATACACGGGTGGTCAATCCGAGGAGGCACGGTACAGAAGGGTTAGACGGAAGAGTAGTCAGGGCAAGCCAAGGGTCACAACGGGAGGTCAGAAGTTCGCGGTACAGTGGAGCAGGCAGAATCGTGGTCAAACAGCAAGCAAGGTCGGTTCAGGCGGCAATCAGGGATGGTCAAAAACACGGCAGAGTCACAAGGAGGAAGCTATCAAAATCGCACCCAGTAGCACGCTATAACGGGCAAGGACTAACTGCAGGGTGAATGCTTTTATACAATGAGGGTTAACTGGATTGGCTGAGGGGGAGTGTGATGATTGGTGCTACATAGAACCTTGGGCTGATTGCCCAGTTTGAACCAGGGGGCGTTAGTCCAGTGTACATTGGGCTCATGGGCCCATCTAATAAAGGGCTCATTGGCCCAGGCTGATTACCTCCGGCGGGCGCGCTGTGTGCAGCGCCGCCGGAGGAGATACAAGGAGGACAGACGCGCGCGTGCGCGTGTACGATGCAGCGCGCCGGGAGCGCGCCGCACAGAGAGCGACGCGGCCGCTCCCGACGCCGCCGACGAGGAGGCCGCCCGAGCGGCTGCTCGCGACAGCCGAGCGGCGGGCGGGAAGGAGAGACGCCGGCCCGCCGCTGGCTGCAACGGATGCCCAGCCCGCGGAGAGGAGTCGGCGAGGGAGCGCAGGACAGGTGAGGTGGCCGAGGTGGCCGTGGCCGTGACAATACAGTTGCATACAAACAGAAAATTAAAAAAATAACAGATAAGCTCAGCACATTGAATGCATCATTTTGCCACACAATAATAAGAAACTTTTAAAAATGAAATAGAAAGTGGAATTACTCTTTAATCCTTACCTAAACATGAATGCGCTATCTAACTTTATTAATTTATCAGAGAAATGTAGCCTTCATCGATAATTTATGTTAGTTTGCCATCTGCAGGCAGCCCCACCTAAATAAATATTTACCAACTATTGTTGTCATACTAAACAATTATCAATCATCAGTCCTAATCCTGTTCTCATGACTTCAATTGCCACATTTGGACACGGTTCCTTGTGTACAGGATGCCCGCTGAAGACAAAGGAAGCGCGGTCAGTACAATGGCCTCTCCTGTCCACCTTCTCATCTCGGTACTGCAGCTGAGAGATGTGCATCACAGGAAAGTAAGAGGGGAGTCATGTGACTGAGGGCACATCTGGTCCAAGGCAGGATTGTGGACAGGATTATTGACGAAAATCTGCAAGACATAATGAAGCATAAGAAATCATAATAATAACACAGCATAATAGAGCAGACAGCAATATGCAATTTCCACTTTAAATACTAAACATCATAGTAGAATTTCCTTCTCTCCTGACGAGTTGTGGGTGAGAGATGTGTGGCACAGGAGCAGGTAGAAGGTAAGAAGGAAGTCTCGTGTCTGAGGGCACATCTGATCTGAAGACCACACAAAAGTGGATGTTACCATTAAACCGGACCTTCAGCGTAATTTAATGAAAAGCCCAAACCATTAAAAAAATATTCCACAGCATCTAAAATTAAAAATCCTAGCAATGCCGCATACCCCACAATGATGAGCAAAATAAGTATCTTTCAGTGGATAGAGTCTTGGAAAGACACTAGGTGACGAAACCCAGGTATAACACACACTAGAACTGAGATACACGATCTGAGTGGGGAAGAAAAAAAAAAAATAAAAAAAAAAAAGCATCACACATACTGAGGAGAAGAGAGCGGGATAGAGGGCATGGTTATAGCTGTGCTTTGCACAGACAGAGCAGAGATGGGGTCAGGGGAAGGACAGCAATCCCAAGATGCAGAGCGACACGGTCAGGCCCTTATTTAACAAGGGATAGCGACAGGTAGCGACTGGTGAGCGGCCGGTAATGACGGGCCCCGCCACGAGAACGCCGGCTCCCCACCACAATCACACATTTATCAAGCCAATCCTGCTTAGCGACTGAGATAGCGCCAGATAGCCACTCATTCATCATTATTCCAGCCTCAGCCCACAGCGCCAGCGTCCGACCTTGAACAGCGACAGGTATGACCTCTCGCTACCTGGCGCTCTCCAATGCATTTCAATGGAACAATCTTTAAATATTCATAATTAATTGTTATACATTTTTTTTTTTTTTTTTAAATGTGAAAAATTCTGTGACCACTTCTGCCATTTAAAATAATTTTTTTAAGGTAAAAAAAATAAAAAAAATAAAGAAGTACAGAATTGATATTACAGGTCTGATATTAATGTATTCATATTACCAAATTATTTAAAAAACGTGTTTTTTTTGGTTTCCAAAAATATGGTTGTTTGGGGGTTAAAAAACTACTTTTAACCCATCGCCACCAGCGCTCTGGGGTTTAAACATGCATTTTACAGCGCGAGAATTTTTTGAGCGTGATTTGTTAATGAATATGGTGGGAGCCGGTCGCTAGGGTCAGTCGCTATCATGCGCTCCCATACATTGCTGAACCTGTCAAATAGCGACTCCTCACCCAATATTCAACATTACGGCAAACCGACTGAGTTGCTATCAACTACCGAACAACGGCCAAGCACAGCGACTACTAGCGGGCGCTCTGAAAATGCCGCTACAGTTGCTCAACTGTCGCTACCTGCCGCTATTAATGAATCGGCCTCTCAGAAGACACCTCCTGTTTGCAGGCTGCCTGATGCTCCATGAGCCACCATCTTGGATGTTTAAAGGCTCATAGCATGCAGTAGATGCATGTAGGATGATTTTTAATGTGAGCAATCTGTATGTACAGGGTGTGGGAAACATATAAGATATGCTCTTATTCAGGGTGAAGGTCCACTTTAAGTGGATCATTCCTGGCCTCTCACAGGCTAATTCTGGTAATGCTATTTGTTATCTCTTTGCTTCTTTGTTAATTAGACCATCTTAAGGACCTTTACAGTGAGACAGCATGTCCCAGTAATAACAGCAGCAAGATGATGCTGCCCTACAGATTTGAAATCCAGGACTTTGGTCCGTTTGCAATGCAAGGAAGTTTTTACTTTACTTAGGGGTGCACTGGAATGCTTGTCCTGTACTAATGCATGGAAACATTTGCTAGAGCTGGTGCATCAGGGCCATTCCCCAATCCTGGTGATATGGCATTTTTGGCAAAACTTTGCCCCAGTGGTTGTCAGGGTCAGCACTGAGTCACAGGACACAGGGATGTTAAGCATAGATTATCAGGCTCTGAGCTGGCCGAAGATTCACCTACTTAAACCGGACCTTCAGCGTGATTTAATGAAAAGCCCAAACTCTTAAAAAACTATTCCCCAGCATCTAAAATTAATATATTTTACGTTTTTAGTCACTAACTTATTATTCTTTCCCCCACTGGGCTGCAACTCTGTTCAGGAATTTAGTATATGGGCGCCGCCATCTTGACTCAGAAGCATCACACTTACTGATGAGAGGAGAGCAGGATCAAGTACAGGGGGGCGGGTTATAGATGTGCTTTGCCCAGACAGAGCAGAGCTGGGGTCAGGTAAAGGTCAGCAGTCCCAGAATGCAGAGCAGCACAGTCAGGAGGCACTTCCTGTTTGTAGGCTGCCTGTTTGTAGGCTGCCTGGATTTTTAAAGACTCATAACATGCAGTAGATGCAGGTAGGATGATTTTTAATGTCGACAATCTGTATGTACAGGGTGTGGGAAACATATAAGATAGACTCTTATTCAGAGTGAAGGTCCGCTTTAAAAGAGGCAAAATGGATTGTAGTTTGGATACAGTAAATCCATTTCTGGACTAGAATCAGAACTTTGTGTTTCCAGATGGAATCTTTCAAGTTGGTGTTGACCCCCAAGAGCAGGGGGATTTTACATTCCAGGAATAGGAACACAACATCAGACTTCTTCAGAAGGCTGCAAATCTGCTATGATGAGCGGACGATGCACTGCCAATGATTTGACTGATAGTGGGGAGGGGGGGCAGCCAATCATCATAAAGGCCATCTTTGAATGGAGAATGAGCCTGCATAACGTGGGCCTCGATCTCATGACCTGGTAGGACTGCCAGAGTGATCAGCTACAGGGGGAAGGTCTGTATATTCTTTGAGAAAAGGGCCATTCCAAACCCCAAAATGTTGCATTTTTAAACCAGAACAACACCTATTTTTCACAAAATGGGTGCTTTTCCTAGCACGGGGTTGGGCATCCTGTATGCTAGAGCCCCCCTGTGCATTAACCTATTCATCCTTACAGCACCATATATCCATACTCCCCTTTCATTTCCATTCATCCACCCCCTCCCAGCTCCCCTCACCCTTCCCAAGTCTAATCATCTATGCTTCATCTAACTCTACTCATCCATTCCTCCTTCCAGCTCCATTCACCCACCCCTCCCAGGTCCACTCTTCATCCCATTTATGAGGTCCACTTTTCCATCTCTCTTTTCAGGTCCACCCATCCACCAATCCCTCCCAGCTTCACTCATCCATGGTGATTCCAATTCCACTCATCCATTCTCCCACTCAGTCCCACTTTTCTACCCCCCCAGCTCCACTCATCTGTTCCTGTCCCTGCTCCACTCTTCTACCACCCCCTCACCACTCATCCTCCAACTTTTAGCTCTATTCAACTATCACCCTAGCTCTACTATATTTGGTAATGGACTGATTTAAATATGATAATACAGTCCCTGCGTGGGCTGTAAAAATCATTTTTTGGCTGTGTTTTACCCTTCAGGCTTAAAGTTGACAGCAAAGAGTTTACAAAATATCAAAAAAATCAGTGAGATATCAGGTCCAGTTGCCGAGCCCCAATTCCATGATGGCGACAGAATGCACCACTTAACAGAATTTACAATAGCAGAGACTAATATCAGATCCATACCATATCTTATTCAATAACCTTAATTCGAAAAATATATAAAATAAGGGGCTTCATGAGGGCCAAGATTATTAGATGGTTGTGTGATTTTGGTGCTATGCCGCCATCTAGTGATCAATCTAAAATATACAACTTCCCTTTATGTATTACTGTATAAAGAGATCAGAGTTTAGTGATTTGAGTTCATACACACAATAAGTAATACAATAAATGCTGAATATTATTGCAGAATCAATCAATAACAGGCAAAAGTAAAGACATTTCTAAGTGATTCACTTATGTCTATAAATAAAATGCATCAGACATGATTTAACCCTTTAAGTGCCAGCCTACCTGGAGTTTTTGTCACCCTTTGTTGCCAGACCATTTTGCACTATTTTGCGCTTCCCATGTTCAAATGTGATTTTTGAAGGGATTTCCCAGGAAAATGATATATTGTTTTTTTCAGCATAGTCTGGGCTTTAACATGAAACGTCTTGTTTGTAATTTTTTAGGTGTATTCTAAATATTTTTGGGTGAAAATTGTGCAAAAAATAAAAAAAAAAATCAATTTTTACAATTTGTAGTGTTTTTTTTGTAATAAAAAAATGTAAGTTTGTCAATAAAATCTTATTGCGTGTGAAATCCCAATTTCTCCCGGTTACAGCGATACCACATATGTATAGGTAGACACCTTTTCCTGCCCAGGAGACTCCCCCAAACTGAAACAATGCTTTAGGGGATTTTCAGAAAAAAATACAACTGCGATATGCGCTATGCGCATCTTGCAGTTTTTCCAGAAAAACAACCCTTTACATTTGAAATACCCCCAACAAACTATATCTATATATTTCTCTGGAAGTACACACCTCAGGCTTTCTAGGCGTACCAGGCTTGTTGATGTGGCCACAGTTTTCTGGAAGTAATCCCTCAATGTATTCTTTGGTTGCAAAGAGTTTCCCTAAAAAAAGGATAAAAAAGCAGAATCAAAGCCACATTTTCCTAAAAACAACTATTTACAAACAAGAAAGAACAAGTTTAATCTAAAAAAGCAACATCCCACGAACAGAATGATACCCAACATGCATAGCTACTGTCAAGGGAAGAGTTGCCAAACACCCCAAAGTAAAGCATGTGCGTAACAGTAATTTTACTTGAAAATTTCAGCTCTGCAGACAAAGTGCGCACCTTGCGATTTTTCAACCAAAACAACCCTTTACATTTGGAATATCCTCCATAAACCATATATTCCCTGAAAGTAAACATGTTAAGCTTTCTAAGCGTACCCAGCTTGTTGTAGTGGGCTCATCTTTCTGGAATTAATCCCTCAAAAAATTCTTTGTTTGCGCAGGGTTTCCCTAAAAAATTTATAAAAAAGCTGAATAAAAAACGCCTTTTCCTAAAATATAAATATGCAAACAAGAAAAAACAAGCTAAGTCTGAAAGCGCACGGTCCCCCGAGCAGAACAATACCCAACATGCATAGCTACTTTTAACCCTTTTAATTGCCAGCCTACTTGAGATTTTGTCAGCCTCTGTTGACAGGTCATTTTTCCCCATTTTGCGCCATGTTTTGCGACATTTTTGCTGGAATTTTCAGAAAAATGTATATATATATATATTTTTTGCAGCAGAGTTTAGGCTTTAACATGAAATGTCTTGTTTGTAAATTTTATTCAGTTTTTTACAATATTATTATTAAGTAAAAAAAATAAATAAATAAAATTATTTTAGAAAATTGTCTCCTTTATTTTAAATAAAAAATGTATTTTATTAAAGAAAATCATATTGCATGTGAAAGCCCCATTTTTACCGATTAGAACAGTACCACATATTTATCGGTAGCCCCCCGTTCCTGCCCAGGAGACCCCCCTAACTGAAACAAGTACTTTATAACATTGACAAATAAAATGCAACTATCATCCACACTACAAAAGGGTTAAATTGAGAAAAAAAATGACATAGAGTCCCCCCTCCCAGGGTGGGGGGCCCCATTTTTTTTGGGGGGGGGGGATTTTTAAGGGTTAAAAACCCTTAAAAATCCAAAAAAATAACATGGGGTCCCCCTTACCCAAAGTAACCAGCCCGGGACCAGCTATGCAGGGCTTGTAGAAACAGGGTGCAGGGGCCAGCTTTTGTGGCCCCTGGCCCTGCAGGCTACAAGCCCGCATAGCCCGTGGGCCCGGGCTCTTCTGCCCCCCCTGGGCTTTGGGGAGGCAGGTAATGGGGGTGCCGGGGGTAAATGGCAAGTCACCCGCTAGTTGCAGGTGACTTGCCATCCCCCCAGCCTTGTGAACTGGTATAGGGGTCATGGACCCCTTACCAGTTCACAAGGGGTTAAATGTAAAAAAAAACACAGACACACAAAGAGGAAAAATTATTTTATTATTATTTTTTTTTTAATACTTACCTCCCATCCATCCTGGAGCACTGTGTCCCTCGGCGATCACTGGCTTCTGCTCACCTGCTAGAAGCCTTTTATAGCTGCTGGATGACAGAACACAAAGGGTTAATTAAAAAAAAAATGACATAGGGTCCCCCCTCCCGGGGAGGGGGAACCCCATTTTGTTTTAGATTTTTAAGGGTTAAAAACCCTTAAAAATCAAAAAAAAATTGACGTGGGGTCCCCCTTACCCAAAGTAACCAGCCGGGACCAGCTATGCAGGGCTTGTAGGAACAGGGCGCAGGGGCCAGCTTTTGTGGCCCCTGGCCCTGCAGGCTACAAGCCCGCATAGCCCGTGGGCCCGGGCTCTTCTGCCCCCCCCTTGCCTTTGGGGAGGCAGGAAATGGGGGTGCCAGGGGTTAATGGCAAGTCACCCGCTAGCGCAGGTGACTTGCCATCGCCCCAGTCTTGTGAACTGGTATAGGGGTCATGGACCCCTTACCAGTTCACAAGGGGTTAAAAGTAAAAAGTAATGACACGGACACATAAAAAATCTCTCTTTTTTTTTTTTTTACTGTACTCACCTCCGATCCGACGTCCCTCGCTGCTGTCCCGCACCGCTGTCTTGTCACTGACAGATGCCAATAGTGATCGGCGCAGGGCGGGTGACAGGCGAGGGGGCTCCGATCGGAGCCTCCTCGCCTGACACCCGCCCTGCTCCGATCACCACCGGCATCTGACAGATGCCGGAGCTCGGAGGGGGTATAGGAGGAGCGGGATGACGTCATCCCGCTCCTCCCACAATGGGCGGGGCTAGGGGGCGGCGGCCATCGCCGCCATTAGAAGCAGTGAGGACCCAGAAGAGGGTCCTCACCTGAAGGCTGCGCAGCCCGGGGGGGATCGGACCCCCCCTGGTGAAGAGGAGACCAGCAGAGACCGGAGGAAGAAGGATTGGGTGCAGAGGTGAGTAAATGACACTTTTATTTGTATTTTTTTACAGCCACTGTCAGCGCTGGGAACGGGGGAGGGGGGGCGGTTTCGGGCCCCCTCCTGAAGACGGAGGACGACGGGGGAGGGATCGGGTGCCCCCGGAGGAAGAGGGGACCCCCAGCTACAAATCCATACTAAAGGTAAGTGTTTTTTTTTAAATATTTTTTAACTATTTGGGGGAAATGCCAGGCACGTAGTTTCTACGTGCTTGGTACTTAACGGTAGGAGAAGCAACCATGTAGAAACTATGTGCTTGGCATTTAAAGGGTTAAAGATCCCAAGGTGAACAAAGCAGAAAAGGACGCATTGGCTTTGCTCAACTTACAAAGCCCACGAGAAGCAGATCCTCCTCCCCAGACAATTGTATGGTTCCCTTTGTTTTTTTACACATTATAGAATGACCAATATAAGTGCAGGAAAACATAATGGTACATCCAGAGTTAAAGATGTATAATCATTTGACCTCGGACTATCCAGATTCTAGCATCCTAGAGTCTAAAAGACTTTCCGTTTAGGATCCCCTGCTGTGTAAAATCCCCAGGGATCGCCATAACAGGTTTCTTCTGGCGATTCTAGGGGCATGCAGGGGCAGAAGGTGGCAGCCTCTAGCTGGCACTGCGAGAGCTGAACATCCGGTTGGTGCTGGTGGCCCTCAATGTTCTATGCTGGACCCGGTTTAAAATCAGCACCCTCTGATTCTACAATAGTGTTGTACTCCAGCACCCTGTTTGTTAATATCCTGAAATCTCATAGTATTTTGGCATTTTCATTTTTGACCACTTTTTCAGGTTTATGATCTCACCATTACTTTGCTTCTAGACACAAAAAATGCAAAAACTCTTTTCCGCAAAAATTACCTGTATCTGTGATGGGGCATTTTTACAAGTTAGTTACATTATTTTTCCAATGAGGTAAGGATATTTGTTTGGAGTCTGGAATCAACAGAACCCTGTGGGCTATGCCATACGGGGACTGTTATTTAGAAACTTTAAAAATAAATCCTTAAATCACTGGAAAAAATGTAGCTAAACTATAAAAATGTGCCAAATGTACAGATGATTTTTTGGGGGAAAATGTAGGACAAATACTTTTTGTTTGCACTTTTTTGTGTGTTATCACTAAAAGGCTCACCGGGATGCAGGTTGCAATTCACACCATAATGCACACCGGAAGTCACATTGGCTTCACTAAGTATTTAGCATGACCCCCAATGTCATTACATGTATATAGTGCATGGAGGTCATGCTAATTATTTGGTGCACCTGCAGTATGCCATGTGGTGTGCATTATAACCTGATTCTTGGTGAGCTTTTTGTAATTTTAACATACAGGAAAGTGCACCAAAAATGTTTGTTCCAGTTTTTCCCAAATAATTAACTGTACCTGCATTGACGCATTTATACAGATGATGCACAGAAAATGGGGTAATCCAGAACAACCCCACAATATACCTGTATCAAAGTGTCTGCACAGCCAAAAATAAAGATTGATAATAATATTTACAACAATTCTAGGTCACACTGTAAGGTTAAAATCTGAAATTAAAAACACCAGACCCCATGGGTTATCATAACAAGCTCTAAAATGATGACATTAAATATAAAGTCCGTGTGGAGAGTGTGTATCTGATTGCACAGCGTGACTATAAAGTGCAATCACTAAGCAATTAACCTAAATTCCGTGTTTTAAGCTCAAGTATGTGCAAAAAATGCTTCTAAAGTGTCTAAGGCCTATATATCTGTGCAAAACAAGATTAAAGTGACAGGTGCCAAAAATATGTGTGTGAATCTTTACCTCCTGTGCTATTATCAAGCATAAGTGAAATGACAATATGGATAACTAATCGGAACTAAGATATGATAAAGTACATCACCGGGTTTGAAGAGCTGTCCTCTAGGGGTCCGGACGCGTTGCGTGATCACAGCTGGATCACTTCCTCAGGCCGTTTCACTTTAGAAGCATTTTTTGCACATACTTGAGCTTAAAACACGGAATTTAGGTTAATTGCTTAGTGATTGCACTTTATAGTCACGCTGTGCAATCAGATACACACTCTCCACACGGACTTTATATTTAATGTCATCATTTTAGAGCTTGTTATGATAACCCATGGGGTCTGGTGTTTTTAATTTCAGATTTTAACCTTACAGTGTGACCTAGAATTGTTGTAAATACCCATATATGAAATAAAGGGTTATTATCAATCTTTATTTTTGGCTGTGCGGACACTTTGATACAGGTATATTGTGGGGTTGTTCTGGATTACCCCATTTTCTGTGCATTGTATGTCCTATACCATTTGGGGTTAGGACCTGTACATAACCAGCACACCTTGATATAAATAGTGGTGCGGAGTAATATGGTGTGTTTTATACAGATGATGTCTATAATTTTTCCAATAAGGTATGGTCATTTTAGAAACAACATGGCCCTGTGGGGTATGCAGAAAAAAATGCCAACAAATTCTGCATAGCCCATAGGTCCCTGATAATTCCAAACAAACAAAAAAATACACTTACTTCCTTGGAAAAATGATGTCTCTCCCCTTTAAACATTCCCCATCATGTATGCAGGGAATATTTTGTGTAAAAAGGAACAAAAACCTTTTATTGCACTTTCTTGTGTGCTCAAATTAAAAAGCTCACCAAGATGCAGTTTGTACACCGCTGGTGCCCCCTGCTTTACAAAATAATTAGCATGACCCTCATAGTTTCCTATGTTTTCTGCCCAGGCTGTCTAGCTCAGCTTGCGTCCAGTTTACAAATCCAAAGTGTCTTAGGACAGGTACGGCCGGGGTGTTACTGGCCTTAATTGATTTCCTGACATTTAGCTTGTGTCTCACTATTTTTCTTTATTGTTTACTGACCCCATTTTTCACTTGCCTGTGCTAGTTATCCAGTTAGTTATCACAGAAAGTGTGATCAACCAACCAGGGCCCAACAGTACACAGATAAATACATTCTCTAGATGCAGGGATTGCAAAGGATGCAAACTGTATCTACAAACCACCAAAACATCAAAACAAACTGTAGAAATTTTCACTCATCCAACCACCAACAAAGAATACAAAGTTAAAGGCCTTACAGCTTGCAACACATCTGGTGTAATATACTGCCTAAAGTGCCCCTGCAATTTGCTCTACATAGGAAGAACAAAAAGACCATTCAAAACCAGAATGAGTGAGCACATCAGGAATATCAAAAAAGGCCTACCCACCCATAGCGTATCATCACATTTTTCCGAAGTTCATCATAATAACCCCACAGGCCTGGATTTGGGGATCATAGAAAAAAGCATCCTCAACTGGAGAGGCATGGACATCCAAAAAGAATTAGCTATAAAAGAAACTTTCTGGATCTTTGAACTCAACACTCCTGACAAATAATTAAAACATCAAAAAATTCTTCAACCCCGCATCTGATGCCTCAAGACATCATTATCATTACCATCATCTCATTCTAACTTGAGAACTAGGAACAATATTATTAGTCATCCAAGTTCCACTAACAGTATTGAACCATATAGTATTCACCTGCAGTTGTTGCTATAAAGTTAACTAAGAAGAGATACAACCTTCTTACTTGCCACTTTAATTACATTCTATCTACTCTCAAAGGCTACAAAACAAACACAGCTTCTTATTTGTATCTTTTTTCGTTACAAAACAAACACAGCTTCTTATTGGTATCCTTTTTCGCCTTCACTGGCTTTACTACTTTTAAATCAGTATCACAGCACCACCTGCTGTCCTAAAGGTATTACTACATTGCCATGCTTTTCAATGTATAATACAGTCTCACAGCAATACAAGTCATACGAGTGCCATCTAGCGCCCAATGATTGCAATTGATTCTCCTACAGAGAACTACATCTAAAGACTTCAACTCCCATCAACCTTAGCGGCGAACCAATCCAAATAAGAATACCGGGCATAGCGCCCGCACCCTCACCTTGACAACGTCGGCATCTACCTATGAAACGCGCGTCGGTGAAACTCTTTCCCGGATACTAGCTAAGCCTCCGCCGGCCACGCAACATGACCCCTCGCCTACGGGGTCTAAACCACGGGCACTCAACAAACCGGCATTTGCGGCTGACAGCCACATTCTCCTCCGCCGGCCACGCTACATTACCCCTCGCCTACGGGGCTCAAACCACGGACATTAAATAGAAGGCACCCGCGGCACACAGCCGCACTTTCTCCCTCATTTTACACATCACAGAAACAGCGGCCATTAACCAAGACATAGCTCCTTCATACATACACTCGCTGTTTGCATTAGGAGAGTGGCCATTAACCCCTACACCGACTTCTGCCTGCAACAGCAAGCGCTCAATACAACAGACATCAAAGAGGACCCTAACCTCCTAACAGCATCTCACTTCTAAACGGCATTCACTCTGCTTCCAACTAGCGGCCATTAACACCACATAAGCTGCCAGTTACCTCCTTTTTGACCAATCACAGGACCTACATTTTATATTTATACAACCCCAGTCCACTCTCAAGTAAACAAAATAACATCTTTGAAATTAATTCTAGCTATATCTCTCAGCTACAACCATATCCTTAGAATTAAGCATTCATTCTCCTACAAAAGCACAGAAGACATCTGCATCCTAAAGAAGACCTACAATCAACAATCTACAATCAACAGGTGAGTCCTAAAGTGCACCTACAACTACAAATGCACCCACAAGGTATTTAATAAGGCGACTGTACCCATAGTGTGTTTTCCACACTGGGCATTTTTCAATCTGCCTCACCATTTAAGGTGGAGAGACAGAGAGACTAAAAAACCACCACTAAACCTGTTTTTTTTGAGGAGTAATCAACCAGAAGCAATAATACTGGTTGTTGTTGGCTTGATTAATTTGGTAGACATACCGCCCTCAAACATTCCTAACTTTTTATCCCTTTCCAGCATTCACAACAATTTTCAATACATCACTAAAGACAAAGCTTTTTTCTCTCCTTAGAAAAATTTATTTCAGAATTTTCAACTAACCATTCTTCCTTCCCCCAGCGCACCTACAAGTTCCACCTAAATTCCTGAACACAGGAATAGGTGACTACTACCAAACCCCATATCCAGTTGTAATATTCCTAGATATTTGGCAGGCCACATTTTTCCAGTTTGGCATTTCAGTTCCTTGGCTTGGGTTTCCCCTTTGTTTATGGAAGTCAAACTTCACGGAGATGTCTCAATATGCGGACTTCATTTGTTAATGACTAGATTTCTTTTTTTTTATTTTCATTGGAGCTTTAAATCATCCATGTACAATAGCTCAGAAATGTTTGGTGTTTGGTAGCCAAGGTTTTTCTATTAAACAATCAAAAGACACAGAGCTAATAGATGACAGTCTTTTCAATCAAACTGTAAAGTATCCAATTACGGCATCCCGCGGTGCATGCATCAAACAATTCACGAGTGATACCACCACCGACTAACTCATGCTCTTACCAGATATTTAAAATAAATGGCATGTAGATAGGAGGCAGCCCGATCTCCAACGGCAACAGGTTTCTCCACAAATTCCCATAGGATGGATCAGACAACCCCACAACAAATCTTCTTACATGAACACGTTCACAAGGTGTAAATCCCATGCAATATTAGGCAATATCAGGCATGCAAAGAGAACAAAAGAATCAAAGATAGTGCAATATTGCTAAAACTGAATTTAATATATCATAAAAATAAACACAATGCACTTACAAAAATCTCCAAACAGCAGGAAAGGACAGTGACTCTCACCGCACGGTACACCGTACTTCCTCCGTTATTATAAAACATATAGCAGCTCCAGCTCTGTTAAAAGTGGATAGACAGAATCCCAACGCGTTTCGCCGCTAGTTAGCAGCTTTGACCAGGGTGTAATAAAATAGAAAGAAATGGAGGTTTTAAAAGGAGTAGCAAGAGGGGAATGCACACTTCTGTGGTTGTGATCCAATGAAAATGCCCCAAACGCATTTTACCCAATGGCAGCTAAGGTGGGCATGTGTAGAGACAGTCGGACCAGCAACAGCAAAGCTGATTCACTTATTTAGCAAGCATAGGGAATGGCTATGGCTAAATAAGCGAATAGTGGTATCACTCGTGAATTTTTTGATGCATGCACCGTGGCACGCCGTATTTGGATACTTTACAGTTTGATTGAAAAGACTGTCATCTATTAGCTCTGTGTTTTGTGATTGTTTAATTGACTACGGAATTAGGAATTCTGCACACGTTGAGCTAAATTGTAGTACTTTTTCTTAATCTAAATATACTTTGTTGCGCTGTGTTATATAGATCTGCTTGTGCTGGTGCTATATATCTGTCTGTTAAGGTTTTTCTATTGTCATTGTAAAATTGTCAATGGTGGGATCATTGTGAGGGTGAAGAGCAATGGTGACAGTCACCCTAAAAGATCTCTTTCTTTACTAATTCCATATCTTTCATTGCCAACATTTATGTTCAGTGCTCCATTGTGTTTTTTGTAAACATTCTAATGTTTTGCTCCAACGGTTTACAGGTATTTGATAATACAACTGTGTGGCAGTGACTCAAATGCTTTCTTGTAGTCAAACCACAAAATGCTCAGGCTGGTTTTCCATCTTGTCAATGAGTAACTGATATTTTGTGTCTCTGTTATGTTTCTCCATTTGTCAACCAGTCACTGATGTTCTATTCTAAGTATACAGCACGTCCTGCTCCAGAGATAATTCCTTACATTTGGGTAATACATCCACAAGATGACGCTGGACTGCAGAGACAGCAAAAAAGTGGCTCCTCCTGGCCCCTTATATTCCAGGGACCTCCCACAAATTTCCCAGTTCTTCTCTGCAGTCGGCGCTGTGGGGGCAAGAAGATGTCTCTCTCTACTCCCAGGTGAGCGGGGCAATTAGCCTGCGGCCCTGTAGGACTATTCCCACCCGTTCCTCTTTTTCATGCCTCCCAGCTTTGCCTGCACTGGCCGGGTGACAGTAGGCAGCACCGCTGTCAGATGCTTAAGGAGCGCTGCTCCGACCGCAATCCCCCACCAAAGGGTAGGAGGTATAGGACCATGGTGAGCCTTATGGGATGCCCCTCCTGCGCTATCGCCCCTCGCCCAATGTCCATCGGTGGGCATTGTGCGTGTATGTGTATTCTTCACTCCTTGGTTTTGTATGCCGTGGTATGCTTTGGCTTGTGTCGCCGCGTGTGTTGGTTGCACTGGTTGCTTTTTTAAAAATGCCGCCACCGCCACGCACGCTTGTACGCCGTTCCGGGGTCAACGGCGAATTTACCTCAGGCGCTGCTGCGCCATCATTGGCTGACATGGTCACGTGGGCGCCTTCGCGCTCTTCGGGGGGCGGGCCTTGCAGATAGTGCGTTCCGCATCACTGTCTCTGCGGCCCGCCCCTCGAGGTATCTGCGGGCGCCATTTTTCTCTCCTCGTGCTGCGTGCCTGGTGTCTACCTACCACGGTCCGTAAGTGCCCCTGTGGGCTGACAATGCTGCCAAGAAAGCTCTCACTGGGTTCGCCTTTAAAGGACTGCGTCTGTTTGGAGATCGCCTGGACCTGTTTGCTAATGGAGGCAAGTTACCCCAGCGCAAAAGACAGTCTCGGCCCTTTCGGGGTTCACGCTCCTTTCTTCCCTCCTACCGGGGGTCCAGAATGGGAAGGGGAGCATCATTTGCAGGGGCCCAGGGAGATTTCTGGGGCAGGGGTAGAGGGCGCGGCCGCCCTGGCCCCTCCTGGGGTTCCAAGCCTTCCCCCAAGCCCCCTCAGGCATGAGGGGGCACCCTCACCTATCCGGGTGGGGGGACGGCTTCGGCTCTTTGCTCACGTCTGGAGGCACCATGTCTCAGACCGGTGGATTCAGGAGGTGGTGTCCTCCGGTTACAAGATAGAGTTGGCAGCCTGGCCGCCCCCGAGATTCATCAGATCCCGGATGCCTCAAGACCCCCTGTCAGCTCAGGGCCTGTGGCTTGCTGTGCAGAACCTACTGGAGCAAGGGCTATTATTCCAACCTTTTCACTGTTCCCAAAAGAGATGGGTCTGTCAGACCCATCCTGGACTAAAAGCTTCTCAACAAATTTGTCAGATCCAGGCGTTTTCGCATGGAGACTCTGCGCTCAGCTATAAGTTCACTACGCCCAGGGGACTTCATGACCTCTGTGGACATCAAGGATGCTTCCCTCCATATTCCAGTCTTTCCAGCTCATCAGTTGGCATCAGGTGGCATTGCCCTTCGGTCTCACTTCGGCTCCCAGGGTATTCACCAAGGTGCTGGCGGGCATTATGGCTCTGCTGAGAGCTCAGGGCATTCGCATTCTTCCCTATTTGGATGACATTCTTATCACTTCTCCGTCCTTCTAACAGGCAGAGCTGGATATTCAGCGGGTAGTGTCCACAATGGAGTCATTCGGCTGGGTGATAAACCACTCCAAATCTTCCCTGTCTCCCTCTTTGGTGAAGCCATTTCTGGGCATGAATCTGGATACAGCTCAGGCCAGGATCTTTCTTCCTCAGCAGAAGGTGGACAGTCTGCAAGCACAAGCTCAGCTCCTTCTGTCCGGCCCTCATCCTTCCATCAGGCAGGGAATGCAGCTGGTGGACCTGATGGTGTCCTGCTTCGAGGCGGTTCCTTATGCTCAGTTTAACATGAGGCCTCTTCAACTCCACCTCTTGTCTGTATGGGAAGGGGACCCTGTGTCCCTGGGTCAGGTTTTGGTTCTGTCCCCCCTAGTCAGGCGGTCCCTTTCGTGGTGGCTGGACTCAAGGAACCTGTTGGTGGGCAGATCCTTTCTGGCCCCTTGCTGGGAGACAGTTACCACGGATGCCAGTCTGACAGGTTGGGGGGCTTCTGGAGATCCCTAACATTCCAGGGGCAGTGGGGCCCTCAGGAGGCCCACACCCCTAGCAACATTCTGGAACTGAGGGCGATCAGGTTGCTTCTAGCCCGCTTGACCCCGCACCTTCGGGGTCGGCCTGTTCAGGTTCGCTCGGACAACCAGACGGCGGTTGCCTACATCAATCACCAGGGAGGGACCCGGAGCAAGGGGGCCCTCAAGGAAGTGTCTCTGATCCTGTCCTGGGCGGAGGACAATGTTCCCTGCATCTCAGCTGTGTACATTCCGGGGGTGGAGAATCTGAAGGCAGACTCTCTGAGCAGGGGGACATCTCACCTGGGGGAATGGTCCCTTAGCGACAGGGTTTTTCACTCTCTGTGTCCCCGTTGGGGTCAGCCAGATGTGGATCTGTTTGCGTCCCGTCACAATCACAAGCTTCCAGTCTTTGTGTCTCTGTCCCAGGACCCTCTGGCCATGGATGCTCTGACAATGCCCTGGCAGGGCTTTCAGCTACTGTATGTCTTTCCCCCGTTTCCCCTGTTGGGCAGGGTTCTGTGAAAGATAGCTCAGGAAGGGGTGCCAGCAATCCTGGTGGCCCCCCGTTGGCCAAGAAGAGTGTGGTTCGCAGACATCGTGCAGCTGGCGGTAGATCAGTACGCCCTGCCCAAGGATCCAGACCTGCTCACTCAGGGGAGGCTACGCTGCCCCCAATTTACAAACTCTGACTTTAACGCCCTGTCTGATGAAAGCTCCATCTTAATGGAAAAGGGGCTGCCTGCCTCTGTTGTTAATACCATGATCAGGGCTAGGAAAAAGTCCTCTTCTTCCATCTACTATAGGGTTTACATTGACTGGTGTGAGGCTAAATCTCTTCCCTGTCGTGTGTTTTCTATTCCTAGGATTCTGGAATTTCTCCAACATGGTTTGGTTCTGGGGCTTCAACTCAGCACTCTGAAAGGTCATGTTTCTTCCTTGGCTGTTTTCTTCCAGAGATCTTTTGCTCAGCATCATCTGGTCAAGACGTTTTCCAGGGGGTTACTCATGTGCGCCCCCCACGTAAGCCTATGTTACCAGTCTGGGACTTGAACTTGGTCCTATCTGCCTTGCAGGGGTCTCCTTTTGAGCCTGTGCATGAGGTTGCTTTGTCCATTCTTACTCTTAAGGTAGTCTTTTTGGTGGCTATCACCTCTGTTAGGCATGTTTCTGAGTTGGCGGCGCTTTCCATCTAGCCTCCTTATTTTGAGAGACACCAGGACAAGGTGGTGTTTCGCTTTAAACCAGATTTTCTGCCTAAAGTCGTGTCTGCTTTTCATCTCAATCAGGACTTTGTTCTGCCTTCTCTGTGCCCTAATCCTAGTAACCCTAAGGAGAGGGCTCCACATTCCTTGGATGTGGTCAGGAACCTGAAGTTCTATTTTGTGGCTACTGAACCCTTCAGGAAGACTGATGCTCTTTTTGTGGTCCCTTCTGGTCCTAAGAAGTCCAGCTAAGTCTACCATCAGCAAGTGGATCCATCAGGCTGTGATTAAAGCCTATTCTGCTAAAGGGAAGAATCCTCCCTTCCGCCTTACTTCTCATTCCACTCGTGCTATTGGTGCCTCTTGGGCCTTTCAGCACCAGGCTTCTGTTGAACAAGTTTGCAAGGCCGCTACTTGGTCTTCTGTTTATACTTTTTCTAAGTTTTACAAGGTTGATGTTCGGGCTTCAGCTGATGCTGCTTTTGGCCGCAAAGTTCTGCAGGCGGCAGTGGTTTAATCTGCATGTTGTTGCTTTTGGGGATCCCACCCTACCTTACGGACACTGCTATTGGATGTCCCAAACGTAAGGAATTATCTCTGGAGCAGGACGTGCTGTATACTTAGAATAATACAATTCTGTGATTACTCACCTGTAGAATTGGTATGATACGTGTACAGCTCGTCCTGCTCCACCCCGCCCTTGTTATCATTATTCTTAGTACCTCTGTATGGTGATTGTTTATCATGGTTAAAATTGTTTGATTATGGTTATTAGTCTCCCGGCTTCTTGCTAACTGCTTGTCAATACTGGGAAATTTGTGGGAGGTCCCTGGAATATAAGGGGCCGGGAGGAGCCACTTTTTTGTTGTCTTTGCAGTCCAGCGCCATCTTGTGGATGTATTACCCAAACGTAAGGAATTATCTCTGGAGCATGACGTGCTGTATACGTATAATACCAATTCTACAGGTGAGTAATCACAGAATTGTATTTTTTGAATTGTATTTGCATGCAGACATGCAGTTTGCAGGGAGATTGTACACCCCTGTAATGGTGAGAGCTATACTGGTGCATTCTGTATTCTCCCAGCAGGGCCGCCCATGCCAGACACCCATCAACCTATTAACATACTAAAACACAAAACTATAAATCCCATACCTGATCAATTGTTGCTTGGGTCAAGAACGACTGCTTTGGGGTTGGACACTTGTCGAAACTAGGGCTACAGGATTCAAGACCCAATGCTAGACTACCAAGGAGTGGGGTTTACATGACTATTGGAAGAACAACTCCAACGTTGTGAAAGAAAGAAGGAACATTCAGAAACAATAAAATATTAGCGGTGATTCGTTATCAGACACAAGGTGTCATATTGAGTCATTAATGTGTACTGTTTTCTGTGTACCTTATTACATGTCATTTTATACCTTTTGTATTGTACAAATAGGCTTTTGTCCCAACTGTATCTAAATCTTGCATATTAAAGGTCCAGTTATAAAAAACAATATGCATATTCTAAATAGCAAGAGGAGGTGTCAGGTCTGGAGTTCCTCCACAGCTTGAGTTCCCCTGCTATATGCCACTTCACCAGCAGATGTCTCTGTCCTACAAAGGTTTTGTTAATCAGCCAGCACCTGTGGGACTTCCTGCTCTGTATAAGCTTATCCACCCATTCAGCTAGTGGATCAGCATTAAATCTGTCTTCTGAACTGTTTAAACAGACTTCGGAATCTGAACCTGAACCTGTATCTTGTATGTATGCACTCTGATATATATATATATGTACAGTAGCCTGTTTGATGTGTGTGTTGTTCAATGGTTGTCAAAATTAAACACAGTTTGCTGCATATTCATAGTCTCTTTGTCTCGCAGTTCTCAAATTTCTGGTCATACTTTAATAGAGGATTTCTCCATTGAGAAATCCATGACAGGGGAGATTAATTGTACATCAATAGAACTCCAGCCAGGCCTGTTTATTTAGGGTTTTGAATGAACCATTCTGCATTTCAGTGGAGGTCTGCTCAACTCAATGAACTGTCCTCTGAGCTAACCTGTACTGTTTTACAACTTGATGTGTGTACATGATTTTACCCATCATGAAGTTCAGACCAGAAAATATATCAAAGCAGAAATGGAGATTAGCGTTACTACTATTGACAGCAGCCATAATTACGATTGCCAGGGCTTGGAAACATAGGTTCATATTTGTGGTTGATTGGAATAAAAAGCAGATTTTTTATGCATGACAGGAAAGACCAATTCCAGCAGACTTGGAACCCCTGCATAAAATTTAGAGAAGTTTGTGGAAGAAGACAGACTGTGGTGAAGGGGAGGGGATGCTCAACTAGTCATGGATGAAGAGCAGTGATAAATTAGGAGGTTTTCTTTTTCTCTCTTTCTTCACTTTTATTTTTCTTTTTTGCCCTATTATTTCCAATATGATAATCAGAATATATATGAAGTGAGAAGAAGGTAGGTGTTATATGGATTCTTGGATGGGATGAAGAATCCAGTGAAGTGTTTATTCTCTATATATTTATTTTATGTTGAGTAGGGATGTGCGAACCCGAGGTGCAAAGGTGGGGTTCGTACCGAACTTTGTGAGTTTGGGTCCCTGAACCCGGGCACTGATTTCAAATTAAAATCCGTGCACGAGTTCACGATCGGCCCGAACCCAGACAAAGTCTGATTGGCTGCACGGGTCACTACCAACCATGGACCAGGTGGGACACATGACCCCGGCGTATAAATGATGGAGTCCACGTCACGCCGATCATGCTGCCGCCTGCTCACTCTGCAGTAGTTAGTGAAGGGTGCTGTGTTGGCTTTTGCTGCGGCTGAGGGACAGATATGGCTTTATTTTTTTATTTTTTTTTACTAAAACTGTCCTTGTAAGGACATTTATATAGGGAAAGTCACTAGAGCTGAGAGCTAGATTAGGTTATTAAGCACACTACTGTCCTTCTCAAAAACAATTGTTCAGGGAAAGCAGCCGAAGTCAGGGCTAGATAGGTTGCTAGGCACGCTATTGTCCTTTTCATGACATTTATTCAGGGAAAGCGGCTGGATTGAGGGCTAGACAGGTTGGGTGTCCTGTTTAATAAAACTTGCTCAAACCACTTTGGTGTGAGTACTGTTAAATACCACTAGCTCAAACCACTTGGGTGTCAGTAATCTTTAATACCACTGCCTCAGACCACTGGTGAGTCAGTAATCTTTAATACCACTGGCTCCGACCATTTGGATGTGAGTACTCTTTAGTACCACTTGCAACAACCACTTGGGTGTGCGTACTCTTTAATGCCACTTGTTCCAACCCAACCACTTGGATGTGAGTACTCGTTAATACCACTGGCTCAAACCATTTGGGTGTAAGTACTCTTTAATACCACTTGCTCAAACCGCTTGTGTGTCAGTACTCTTTAATAATACTTGCTCAAACCACTGGTGTGTCAGTCCTCTTTAATACCACTTGCTTAAATAACTTGGATTTGAGTACACTTTAATACCACTTGCTCAAACCACTGGCGTGTCAGTACTCTTTAATATAACTTGCTCAAACTTGCACCAAACTGGTGAGTCACTTGGGTGTGAGTACACTTTAATACCAATTGCTCTTGAAGGTAGATATGCATGTTGGGCATTGCTCTGTTCGGGGGACCTTGCTTTTTCAGATTTAACTTGTTTTTCTGAAACATAGAACAGAACATAAGGGGTTAAAAAAAACATAGGGTCATGGGGGACACCCTTAAAAATAAAAAAAAATGACGTGGGATCCCCCCTACCCATCATAACCAGCCCGGGGACCATCTATGCAGGGCTTAGAAAAGGGCATAAGCCTTGGTGGCCCCCTGCCCTGCCAACAACAAGCCTGCAAAGCCTAAGTGGCCCTGGGCTGTTCTGGACCCCTGGTATTTGGGGAGACAGATAGTGGGGGGCTGGGGGTTAGCAGCAGGTGACTTGCCAGCCCCCGAGCCTTGTGACCTGGTATAGGGGTCTCATAGATCCCTTACCATTTCACAAAGGGTTAACAGTAAAAAGAGACACTGACACAGATTAAAAATAACATTTATTCTCTTTACTCACCTTTGATCCTTTGCTGTCCCCTGGTGATTATGTCCCATGAAGCTTTGATGACAGCTGTCGGGTGATTGGTGGAGGGGGGCTGAGGAGGCAAGGGATCACAGCTCCTCGCCCCTCCAACCTCATGGATGGTGTCATATCATATGATCCACTCCGCCCACAAAAGGTGGGGCTAGCGGCCGAGCAATGGTGGAAGTGCTGGAAGGGGCACTTCATCCCTCTCCTCACAACAGAAGAGCCCGGGGAGGCCCTCCTGGGGAAGAGGAGACCCCAACAAGGGGTATGGCAGCCACAGGTGAGTAAATTAAATTTTGTTTTTACAGCTAGCAGTAGCTGAAGTGGGGAGGGGGGGGGTTTCTGGGCCCTCTCCTGAAGCCAGAAGAGCCCTGGGGGGGGGGGGGGATCAGATGCCTCCCGGGTGAAGAGAAGACCCGGCAGGGTCAAATTAGGGGTCAGGTAAGTTTTTAACTTTTATGCTTTTTATAGGTGTTTAAAGTAAGCTATGTGAGTCTCACGTAGCTGGCACCTAACCGTAGAAGAGGCAGCTATGTGAGACTTACATAGCTGGCACTAGAACTCTTAATAACAATTCTTCAGGGCACTTGTGTGTTGCTGCTTTTTAATACCAATTGTTCAGGGCACTTGTGCATCAGTACTCTGTAATACCAATTGTACAGGGTACTTGTGTATCACTGCTCTTCAATACCAATTGTTCAGGCCACTTGTGTGTCAGTTCTCTTTAATACCAATTGTTCAGGGCACTTGTGTGTCATTTCTCTTCAATACCAATAGTTCAGGCCACTTGGGTGTCACTACTCTTTAATACCACTTGCTAAAACCATGTGGGTGTCACTACTCTTTAATACCAATTGTTAGTGGAGTATCCACTGGTTCAGGGCACTTAAGAGTAATTTTCCTGAGTAATTAAGGGGCAGGGTCGTGGTGGTGCTGCTTCTGGTTATGGAGCTGGTGCTGCAGGAAGAGGACATGTTTCACCCGTGCCTGCTGCAAGCAGACATCAGGGTTTGGATCGCATTTTTGTAGGTGCCAATACTGCTGGCAGGGTGGTGGGCCAGGTTGAGGCAGTCATAGATTATATGGCACACAGTGTTACGAGTTCCATGGCATTGTCTTTCACCCACTCCACTTTTGCCAGGAGTGCTGAGCCCTCCACCTCACCCCCTTAAAATCAGCAAGGCTGTCCCAGCCACAAGTGGAAGAAAATGGTAGGGGTAATGACGAGGTCCTGGACCCAACTTGGACTGAGGCCATCAGAATTCAGAGGAAGAGGCAGCCAGCAGAAGAGGGAGAAGGGTGCCAGCGGTCAACGGACAGCCCGTTGCTGCCACTACACACCACGCTTAGGGACTGAGCTCATCAAAGCAGGCTTAAAGGATCTCAACAGCATGACATTTCTTCAAGCAAAACAAGGGAAAACGTGGGAAAATTCTTATTTCTCTCAGCACCACGTCCATGATCATGCACCTGCAGTTCAAACACAAGCTGCTGTGTGGAAACACCCGAGGCTCCCTCTGCTGCTTCGGTTTGCTCAGCCACTACCACCTCCACCCTAACAACAATGCCACCTGTTTCCCTCAAAGGGAGGATATAGGACCACCACCCCCTGGAAAGGGTGTGTGAGCTGAAGCAGGCATCCTTTGCCTGCTGTAAAAAACCCTTCAGGCCATGATGGAGGATGTGATGGAAGCAGAGAAGGAGGAAGGTCCATTTTCCTAGGTTTTAGGGGAGTGCACACGTGACTCACAGGGTGGGTTGCTGGGCCAGCTCACAGGGCATCACTGAAGTGTGGCTAAAGGGAGGAGCAGGAGGAGGAGACCCCTGACACTGACGTTAGCTTCTCCTTCACTCAGGACAGCCTGGCTCACATGAACCACTAAATGTTTCAGTGTCTGCACAATGAGCGCATACTTGCCCGCATAGTCACCAGTGCCTATTAGTGCACTCTGGTGGATGCCCTATTGGCGGAGTTCCCAGATGAATATGAGGGCTCAGTAGCTGCACAAGGCAGAGGAGGAAAAGAAGGAGCAGCAAGTTGTCAGTTCAGCAGGGGTACACGCACCACCTCACAGGGAATGGTGAGCATGGCCACAATGTGGAAGTGGAACAACTATTATTCTATTGTCCGCCAAATCCACCACCATTGAATATGGCCTGTACTACCAGGCGCAGACATTGACTGGCTTAGTGGATGACTATCTCATCCCCAACATCTGGGGCAGCTGTGGCTCCTGCCTCCCTTGGCTTGGACAGAGGCTTTGATGTGGTGGTAGACCCCAGCGGCTGCGGTCCCTGTCCTTTGTCTGGGCCCAGGTGGTGGCTTGGCTATGCTGCCAGATGACTTCCAGGTGAGGAGGGGGAGAGGCAGCCACTCAGTATTTCTGGGCAGGGATTGGAGGGGGTTTTCATTCTCTGTCCCCAGAAGGTTAATTGGTGGACCAGATCATCGGGGTGGGGGCAGAAACAAGAAGGGGGAAGGGTTTCATGGTTTAACCACATACTGTGTAATCACTTTTCTGTGTGCTCTGGCTGTTAGTATGGCTGCGCATCCCTGGCATACCTTTAGGCGTGCTATCTCCTTCCATGGCCATGTTTTGTAGGTCCCCACAAGTATTGCTGGGGTTAAGGTGAAAGGCTTACTCTGGCCTCCTGTCCTGATTGGTTGATGGCCACATAAAACCAGGCCTCTTCCAGCATGCATTGCCCGTTATAGCTTTTTGCTGGGTGTTATTGTACCACTGTTAGCTGTATTCTGATACCTGTTGCCGACTTTTGTTTTGTCTGACCCTCCTCTGATCGCTGCCTGGACCAACGCCTGCATGCCTGACCTTGTGCTTGTCTACGCCACTGTACCGTGACAACTCGGCTTAACCCCTGGCTTCACCCTTGATTATTCTCTTGTGTATCCTTGGAACCCCGAATCGGAAGGACTGTCATTCCCATGTATTACCTTAGCCAGCCCCACTTCTGCCCAGCCTGGCCCCTGGTTAATCTGCCATCACCCTGTAAGTCCACATTCTTTGTGCTATCTAAGTCCTGGGGGCAACCGTGTCAATTGAGGCGTATCTATCGTCCCGGCAAATGGGGGCTTGTCTATAGGCGGAAGCAGCAGCAGAGATTGGGGGTTGTGGGCTCACTTGAAGGCAGGTGTCCCATGGGGCATGACAAAGGGATTATTATCATTAAGGAGAGAGATTGATGAGGAAGTACAGTGCAGGAGCCACTCTATGACTATATAAAAGGTAAGCTACTGATTATTTTTTTTTTATCTTTCGACTTGCCATTCACTTTAAAGTGTTTGCTACCTCCTCCGCCTCTTCCGCTTATACCACCACATCCACCTCCACCCCCCCCCCGAACCTCGGACACCTGTAAGGTAATGTATTATTTTTATGAATTTACTTATGTACTTATGTTTATATGTATATATTTATATATGTATATATTTATTTATTGATGTTAATATTTATTTATTTACTCATTCTTAAATTTTTTCGTTTTCGATTATTATTTTGAATACTTTCCCTAACCCATTTTGTGCAGGGCAATCATCCAGCCCCCTCCCAATTTGGCCTCCAACTCCGAATTCGGGTCCCCATTGACTTTGATGGGGTATGAGTCTGGGTCGAAATTGTGTTCTTATTTAATAAAAAAATTTGAAACACATCATGAAGTGCATCTGCGTTTCATTTCTAATGAGACCAGTTTTGCTTTGAATTTGTCTACTCAAGATGGCAGATGTTTGGCTTGCACATCTAATATCTTGTTTAAAGTAAAAGGAAATCCATTGTCCGTTTGTTCCTCTAGATTGTTTTTTCCCCCCGCTGATGGCTTCCACTCTGGTGCCCTGGAATTTACCATATCATGAGATGGAGTCCGACTCTCTCCAGTCATCTGCTTTCATTAGGCTGGACATTCCCTTTAGGTGGTGTTGATGAATTTATGTAGCTGGCTGTTGGTTGGCCCTTCAGTCCAGGCTTTTCCTTCAGTCATTGTGGCAATGTAGATATGTGGAAATGTAGACATGTGGAAAGGCATGCTTGTGGATGGATCTCATGGCTAGGCAGTTGAACATCTGACCCCACAGTGGTTAAACCAGGCTAAGGAAAGCACAGAAAAGTAGTTGGGGCAGATTTATAGATCCTAGAATATGTGTTGGAGAGGATTTTAAAAACAAACCTAGCCCCTGCTCAAACACTTCCGGGCTGGAGCAATAATTCCGGAAGAACCAGCTGTCACCCCACCCAATTACAGCTATAACTTGAGGTGGAGTAGATCACCCACACACAACTCCCACTTGTTGGGGCCCTCACCAGAGTTAAAGATCCTTCTCCCGACTGGCTTGCCTATTACACCATAGTGCAATTGCTGCAAGGGCGGCATTCTAATAGACATTCTAATACAGTGAAAGAGAGGCCAACTCCATGAATCACATGTGTTTAGTGATGTCCCTTTAACCAAATCCCCTGCACTCCAAGTGCTCACTCACAAGACCAAAACGGCAATTGGTCTGTGACAAGTATAATGGTTCCCTGCCACTCCTCAGCTACTGCCAACCCTTTCCCCTATTGTATGCCAGCCAATCTATCAGATAATAAACCCAATGGCCATCTTAATCCATTCATAAAGTCTTGTGTCAGTGAGTTTAGGATTAGAGTCTATTTGCAATGGACAATTTTCCAAATATTTTATGATTGTCCATGTGATTGGCGTCCCACAACCTAAGCAATTTTATGCATACAGAATAAATTATTTAGACCCTGTATGCAAAGTGTATGCAAATTCCATCAATATCCACAACTATTTCAATTCAGTAACTTTCAACCAGATATCCACGATGTCATAGAGACTTTATCATATAATATAATTATTATTAGGGTAATTTGACTCGCATTAAATTAAAAACAATACGTGCAATGCCATTTAACACAAGCTTCCCATTTATTTTTAGACTTTTTATTTGCACTCACATTAAAGACAACGTAGCTCACACATAACATTCACGCAGGAGAAAGAAGCTATTGGCTGATTTAATACTTAAAGCAGAATTCCAGACAATTCTCAGCCCTAAACACCAAACTCTCTCCCACCCACTCCAATTTGCAGGTTAAGAAAAAAAAAAAAGGGACTCACCTGGTGGTAGCTCAATGTAACATCACAAGAGCCCTCTCTGGATTAGTAGCATCTGTTCCAGAGGTTGTGGTTAACTGCTTAGTCTGACTGGCTGCATCTCTGATTGGCTGAATAAACCATCAGCCTCAGCCAGTGGGCAAACTTGCAAGGAGGAAGTGGAGCTGTACAGGTGGAACTCCCAGTGAGGGAATGACTAAATAAACAAAAGGAAACTTACCTTTTTTCCTCCACAGCTGAATGTTCCTATTCCAGCGAATAGCAACTCCTTCCTTCATCAGTCACAGGGGCGTGACCATGCCCTTTCCTTTGCAATAGAGCGAATGTATCAGGCCTCGCCATACCCCCTCCATTGCAGGCAATGGAGAGGGTGTGGCTGCACCCCTGTGACTGAGGGTGGAGGGGCATAATCCTGACAGTGCCGGTGAGCGGAGTTCCGACATAGACAGTGCTGGATGTGATCCAGCAATCCAATTGCCGGAGTAGGACTGATAATCTCTAGGGGAGAAAGGGTAAGAACCCGTTTGTTTTTAGGGGCACAATTCCAATATGAAAGTTCCAACATGGCCGGGGCAGACTATGATCCAGCAATTGGGTGAGTTGCTTATTGCCAGAGTAGGAACAATCAGCTGAAAAGAACAAAATAAAAGTACTCATTTGTTTTTTTACATGAGTAGTCAATCCCTTTAACTACCCTAACTTTGCTTACTAGGGAGAAGGTATTATTGTATAATATATTGTATATTATTGTATAATATCATTATATAAAGGTGATATTTAAAACATGGATCTTCTGGGCAATCCTACTGCCTTAGGCAAAATGCATCAGAGACAGATGGGAATTTCAGCTGCATGGAGCCACTTACTGATGTTCCCTGAAACTGCCTTAAAATATGTGGCAATACAAGGCCAACAGCATGGTGTTCATGTTTCCTTAAAGTGGACCAACACCCAGGATTTTGACTATCCTGGGTCTTGGTCCACTTCGGTGGGGCACCCCCAATCGGGGTGCCCCGCTGTTTGAAACCCCCCCGAACCCCCCGAACTCACCTCTCCCCGCGCCGACGGACAAGCCGCGGACAAGCGGCGGCTCAGCCGCCGCCTCCCGCGCGTCCCTCTTGGCGCGCACGTGCCCGCGCCGGCCATTCACAGACGGCCGGCGCGGGCGCGCGCACGTCTAGAGGGGCGCGAGGGAGGCGGCAGGCCGCCGCCGAAACTGAGGTGAGGAGTTTGGGGTGTTTGGGGGGGTTTCACCCCGCGGGACATCCCGATCTCGGATGTCCCGCGGGGAGGGAGGTGATCGGCCCGGGAATCTTATAGATTCCCGGGCCGATCACCGGTGGGTGTTGGTCCACTTTAAAGAAGGGAATAAGGTTAGAGAAGTAACCACTTTATTAGACTTTAGGACTGGAGGTATCCCTCTTTATGGGTCATCCCCAGTTGGGATGCCTCGCTGTCTGTATCCCATTAGTACACTCAATTCGCTAGGGATCCATCCAACTATTCTTGACTCTCTGAGCTCAAATTTAAATGGAATGTGAGTTGCTGATTGGCAGAGCGTCATGGTCAGAGGCCAGCCATCTGTGCTAGCTGTATCTGTGACATTTTGTAGAAAAGTACAGCTCCAAGGTTCCAGCAGCTATATTAAAAGCAGCTATTAGTATTTAAAGTGGACCAAAAACAGTATTCATTATCACTATCCTGGTTTCTGGTTCTTCCTTCCCCCTGGGGTACCCGGTTTTGGGTGTGCCGCTGGGTGATACCCCCCCGAACTCCGGGCTAACTCACCTCTTGTCGAGCCCACAGTGCAGGTGTGGCCACTTGTCCAATCAGCTTCTCCCGCTGCACAATTTAATGTGTGTTCAGCTATAGAAGCTGAATAGAATCCCTAGCCGTGCGCAGTATCCCTTCCTCCCTTTAGCTGTGCGGCATTCAGTTGTGGCAGGCAGGGCCGGGCCTAGCCGAGAAGGGAGGCAACTGATGCCGGCGCCGGCTGAGCATGCACCAGGGGGTTGGGAGAAAGGTAAGAATATCCCCTGAGCTTTCTGGCTGTGTAAAATGCCTTGATCATCCAAGCAATCACTTACCTATCTGGCTTCCCCACACATGTGTTTGCAGGCAGCGGCTGCATCCCTGGCATCCCTATGGCAGAGGCGCTATTGCACCCAGCCATTTAATTAGGCTGTCCCTGGGGGCATGCCTCAGTGTGTGGGGGTGGAGATGCAACCGCTCCCGCTCCCTTTGCATGGTGCACAGTGCTGATTGGAGCAGAGCCAGAAAGTTGAAAGGTAAGTTTTAGGGGAGAAATGGGGTTTTACACAGAATCCCAATTTGCGAAGCCCAGGGGCAAGGACCAATCCTGGGATAGTGAAAATTCTGGATTTTGGTCAACTTTAATATAGCTGCAAGAGCTTTTGAATGCATTATCAACCATATTGCTATGTTAAGCAGTTCAGGCCCCATTCATTGCAGGAAACTGGATAAGAAGGAAAAAGGGGATTTCAATATAGTGCTTTTTCTAAGCACTATAATTATTTGCACTTTACTCAAACTGCATCAGTTATCAAGCAATCAGAAGTTGATTGATTGGTTGATTATGCTTCTTTATCATTATTTTCAATACAATTTGCTATAGTCTTGTTGCATTCAAATTCATGCTTTCACCAGCATTAATGTGTAACCACTTAGCCACCACTTAATGCATATAAATCCAGTAAGCAAGACCCAACAATTCAAAAGAAAAACACTTTGCTCAGTATCAGTAACAATATGGTAGCTGTCAGATGGCTGGTCATCACCGATTCAGCACCTAAGAGAGAGAGAGAACACAAAAACAAGTGTTATGGGTATAACATTTTTGCTAGAAAGGAGTAAGCATCTGTGTGTACTCTTCATGACTGAGGATTTAAACTGGACCTTCAGCATCATTTAATGAAAAGCCCAAACCCTAAAAAACTATTCCCCAGCATCTAAAAATATATTTTAGATTTTTAGTCTCTTCCTTATTATTCTTTCTCTGTGTTGAACTGAAACTCTGTTCAGGACTCCAGGATACGGCTGCCACCATCTTGCTACTACTTGTTCCTTCCCAGCATCACGTGATGAGGGGAGGGAGACAAGTGCATGGATGGGGGGTTATAGCTGTGCTCTGCACAGACAGAGAAGTGCTGGGGTCAGGACAAGGACTGCAAACTCTAAATGCAGAGTGGCACAGTCAGAAGAATTTCCTTTCTGCAGCAGCCTTAAACTTCACGGAACACCATCTTGCACTAGGTGCAGGTAGGATGATTTTTAATGTGGGCAATCTATATGTATAGGGTAGGGGGACATATAAGATAGGCTCTTATTCAGAGAGAAGGTGCGGTTTCAGTGGCTAACACTGGTGGGGATCCTTGTAATGCTTATACAGTAGTGCTTAAATGTTTGAAAGCATATCTTATATTTGTGCATATATTTTCCCTAACAGTACAGAAGATAAAGAGAATCAAATTAATCAAACCAATAAAATGTATCAGAGACTTGGTGATTTACCGTATATACTCGAGTATAAGCCGAGTTTTTCAGCCCACTTTTTGGGCTGAAAAAAGCCGCCTCGGCTTATACTCGAGTCAGTGAAAATTTTGGCCGAAATGGAGGAGAAAAAGGGGCAGGGCCATACCGCTGGGTGACGCTCGTAAATGGCCTCATGATGCTGATGTCCCGTGCAGCCGTGGGAGCGATGTCCCGCCTCCTCTGGTACAGTGATCCTCCTCTGGTACAGTGATCCGCCGTCCTCCCCTTCCCTCATGATGCCTCATGATGCTGATGTCCCATGCAGCCGCGGGAGCGATGTCCCACCTCCTCTGGTACAGTGATCCGCCATCCTCCCCTTCCTCTTCAGCGCGCCGGCTCCGTACTGCGCGTGCGTGGGTGTACGCAGGAAGCGGCCGGCGCAGCTTCAGTCCAGCCTGGCGAGCGGCCGCTTCCGGGTGTATAGAGGGAGCCGGCGCGCTGAAGAGGAAGGCGGCAATCAACTACCGGTATAACGGCAGAACGGATCGGGCAATCAAACGGCAGGAGCCAGGTATTTACTCAGCATAAACCGCACTACCAGCCTGGGCCACTGGATAGTGCGGTTATGCTTACCGTATGTGACAGTTTTCCTTTAATGGACACAGGCAGGCTGTACGGTATATTTCATGGACACAGGCAGGCTGTATATTTAATGGGCACAGGCAGGACACTGGTAGAATGTATATTATGAGCCCTAACACAGGCTGCTCTATGCAAACAGTCATGTCATCACATGCAAACAGTCATGTCATCACTTTCTGTAATATCAGCCTGCATTAGGCCTCAAAAGCTGCTGCATTTCCCACCCTAGGCTTATACTCGAGTCAATAACTTTTCCAGTTTTTTGTGGTAAAATTAGGTGCCTCGGCTTATATTCGGGTCGACCTATACTCGAGTAAATACGGTATTTACTGGGGGAAATGATCCAATAACACTCATTTGAAAGTTGACCTTTAATGATGTTGAAATTAAAGTTACACAAGATGTTTTCAATCAATGGATTGACAATCAGGTATGATTAGGTGAACTGTCTGATCTTTACTACACATTTTGTGAAAAGATGTTTTGCACGGAGAGAGATTTATGAGGACCCCAGGACAGGAAAAGTTTACGCAACCATCCTTAAAGACTTTGAATTCTGCAAATCCACAGTCAGACAAATTGTGTACAATTGGGGAAATTCAAGATGATTCCCCAGCACCATTTGGCTAAGAAAATCACACCGAGAGCAAGGTGTATTATAGTAACAGTCACAAAGAACCCAAGGTAACTTGTAAGTGACTCTTGATCTTTTTAATCCTAGCAAATGTCCATGATTCCCCCATTAGGAGGGCACTGCACACCAATGGTGTGCATGACAGGATTGCAAGAAGAAAGCTGCTGCTTATCCAAATTATCCAGACATTGCTGCCCATCTGCATTGTGTCTGGACTCTATTAGAACAATGATTTGTGAATGACTGGGACAGAACGGTTTACGATCACAAAAGTATTTGTAAAAGCTATTGCCTGATTTGGACCACTAGACAGAGGATTATCAGAAATCGTCAGAAAAAAAACAAGGCTAAGGAAGTATATTGAGCACAGAATGTTCATGAGTCCCCCATCAGAAGGGCACTGAAAAAAATGGTGTGCATGGTGGATTGCAAGAAGAAAGCTGCTGCTCTCCAAATTATCCAAACATTTTCGCCCATCTGCATTGTGTCTGGACACTATTAGAACAATGTTTTTGCAAATGGCAGAACAGTTACAATGGCAAAAGCATTTGTAAAAGCTATGGTCTGATTTGGACCACTAGATAAAGGATTATGATGACAGAGGACTATGAATAGTACAAATAATAAATTAGCTGTTGGATGACCCATACAGCGTGTATATACTGTTATCTGTAAGACCTCTGTCTTCTGTATCACCCCCTATTACTCAGTTTGTACATGAACGCTCTGATTGTAAAGAACTGTGGAATATAAGAGGTTGCAGGACTGTGAAAGGCCAGGTGAGTATTGTCTTTCTTTCTATGCTCAGGGACATGTACCCTGCTGCTAATGTTACAGCTTCTCACTCATGAAAATCCCCCATTGCCAGCTACTTGTCTTCTGACACAAGACTGTCTGGCTGTAAACTTAGAAAGTAAGCCAGTTAAAAAGGAATGATCTTACTAAGCAAGGGAGATGTGATTTTATATACAATGTTAAATGCAACTTAAAAAGTACTTACCACTTGCATAGGAAGCTCCTTGGCCGGGCACATCTAAATAAAAATAAATAAAAACAGTTTTAGGAGGTACTTCTGTTAGAAACTATTAGTTGATTGCCTGTAACCAAATAGCAGCAACAATATAATAAATATGGGACCTGATTCAGCACAGGCCAACCAAAAACTAACCTTTAGCACATGATCATCTACATCCCTATTTCACTTATTCATGCAATTCAGCGGAGCAACCGTATTTTGTCGGGTAAATTGTTTTCAAACACATGCAAACTATTTGTTTTAGGGCAGTAAATGCTGGCATAAAAATCGAAGAAAGCATGTTAAGGTGTTTGTGATAGGCTTGGCAGCGCAAGGGTTAAGGGGTGCTGGGAGCACCATAGGCACACTTGGCCCCCGAGGATAAACATTGGGCTCTTCTGCACCCCACTGTCTGGTGGTGGGTGTGGGTAATCAGGTGGAGGGTATTAGCAATCAATCCGCCGGAATGTCGGGCAGGTGGCTTGCAGACCTTTTAAACTGGTATAGGGGTCCCTTGGAACATTTACTAGGTAACTAGACCCGAAGAGAGAATGTCGCCTAGCACTGGACAAGAATAATGATGTCATTGGTGAGAATAGTACATTTATAATAGTGAAGTTTATTAAACTTTTACGTTTTTTTTTCACGTAAAAGTGGACCAAAACCCAGGATAGTCAAAAGTCCTTACCCTGGGGGCACCCCGATCTGTGTGAACCCCCCCCCCCCAGATCGCCGCAGCAACTCACCTTATCCTGTCTAAGAGCAGCGGCTCTGGTGGCCGCAGCCTCCCTCTAACAGGAAGCGTGCCCGTGCTGGCCATTCACAAATGCCTGGTGCCCCCAGGGAAAGGACCAAAACCCAGGATAGTCAAAATCCTGGGTTTTGGTCCACTTTAATTGTCCAATGGACCCCTAAACTTTACCCATGCCTTTTCAATACCTCCCACATTTATCCCTGTGTGACCAGCTCCCATGCTTGATGCATCGGGTTGGAGGGGGGCACACTAATTTTTAAAAAAACACTCGGGAATGTGATGAGTACATTTTTACACCTGCTACAGGCTTAATCCTTTTCTGTTTCTTTTAGTTTATTGCAAGGAAAAAATAATCATGTTGCATACATTAAGGCCCTTATTTATGAAGGAATAGCGACAGGTAGCGACTGGTGAGCGGGCGGTAATGACGGGCCCCACCACGAGAACGCCGGCTCCCCACCACAATCACACATTTATCAAGGCAATCCTGCTTAGCGACTGAGATAGCGCCATATAGCGACTCATTCATCATTATTCCAGCCTCAGCCCACAGCGCCAGCGTCCGACCTTGAACAGCGACAGGTATGACCTCTCGCTACCTGGCGCTCTCCAATGCATTTCAATGGAACAATCTTTAAATATTAATAATTATTGTAAATAATATAATGTAAATAAATAATGTGAATAAATGTGACCACTTCTGCCATTTTAGATTATTTTTTTAGGGAAAAAAATTTTTTATAGAAAATTGTACAGAATTGATATTAGAGGTCTGATATTAATGTATTCATATTACTAAATTATTTAAAATATATATATTTTTTTTTTTTGGTTTCCAAAAATATGGTGGTTTGGGGGTTAAAAAACTACTTTTAACACATCGCCTCCAGCGCTCTGGGGTTTAAACATGCATTTCACAGCGCTTGAATTTTTTGAGCGTGATTTTTTGATGAATATGGTGGGAGCCGGTCGCTCTGACCAGTCGCTATCATGCGCACCCATACATCGCGGAACCTGTCAAATAGCGACTCGTAACCTTGTATTCAACATTACGCAACAACCGAACAACGGCCAAGCACAGCGACTACTAGCGGGCGCTGTGAAAATACCGCTACAGTCGCTCAACTGTCGCTACATGTCGCTATTAATGAATCAGCCTCCCATCTGTGCTGTTTCGGAGACTGAAATGTAACATTCTGGCTGTGAGATGATAATTCAGAAACAAATCTCTTCTGACATAGCAGCTTAACAGAAATAAGCTATCTGGGAGGGAAGACATATCTGCTTTGGTTTTACATCCAGTCTTGACAGGTCTTTAAATTGTGTCATCATTAGTTTTCTGTTATTTTTTTATTTGATTTGTCTATTAACCTATTTTTTTAAAGGGGCACTATAGTCGAATAATCACTTCCCACTTTTAACAGCAAAAGGCAATCAATCACCAGCAACCTTTCATGTTTGATGTGTAAGTCCAGTCAGCAAACGGGCAGGCTGATTCATCATTAGCGGCAGGTAGCGACAGATGAGTGTCTGTAGCAGGCATTTTCAGAGCGCCCGCTAGAAGTCGCAGTGCTCGGCCGTGAATCGCTAGTTTATAGCGACTCAGTCGCTGTCCAGTAATGTTGAATACATTGTGAGGAGTCGCTATTTGACCAGTACAGCGCTGTATGGGAGCGCATGTTAGTGACTGCTCATAACGACCGACTCACACCATATTCAGCAAAAAAACAGCCTCACAAATCTCTGGCGCTGAAATGAAAAATACTTGTTTGAAGCCCAGAGCGCAGGAGGCGGTGTGTTTAAAGTCTGTTTTCAAGCATCTATCAACTAGTAACAAAGCGAAAACATATGGAATTACATTGTAACAACATTGTAACATGAACACTTTAACGCCAGACCTGTAATGTCATTTCTGAGGAAATATATAAAAAATGAAAAAAATATGAAAAAATGCTATTTCAATGCCAGAAGAGGTCACAGAATTATTTGTGATTTTTTTGAAAAAAAAATACCCCGTTTAAGGAAAAGAAAAGGTTCATCCATTGAAATGTATGGGAGAGCGTCAGGTAGCGAGAGGTCATACCTGGCGCTGTGCAAGGCTGAACGCCGGCACTGTTCGGTGAGGCTGTGAAAATGATGAATCAGACGCTACATGGCGTTATCCCAGTCGCTAAACAGATTCTGCTTGATAAATGTGGAATTGCGTGCCGTGTCCGGCGCTCACCAGTCGCTACATGTCACTACCTCTCATTAACCAGCCTCTACCTGACGCTATCCCTTCATGAATAAGGGCCCCAGTTGATTACCAGCAATTGGGGGTCATACAATCGGTCGTTGCCTGACTCTACTAAAGTGCTGCTGTAAAGTATGAAGCATACATTGGCTGACTTATAAAGAGAATTGTGAAACAAGTGAACTCACCTTGTCTTATTATAGGGCCCAACAGCAGATAACTGTCAGATTCGCCACTTTTAGCAAAAAGAGATCTGGCTCCAGAACAGGACTAGAAGAAGGAAAGGATTAAAAGGATTAAAAAAAACTCCAGGAGGCATAACAATTTATATAGACCCATATACAATACCACTGTAGAATTATATCCCAAAGCCATTATTTTAATACTGCTGCCTTATGGGTGACACTGCTCACAGTGACGACTTCCATGTTCACCCAACATTCAGTCAACACATGACTACCCAAAGCCTGGATTCTGACACACAATACAGCTGTATGCAGGAAAACATCTGCTCCTGCATACACATCCATATACCCACCCATAGGTGTCTTTACATAGTTTCCAGCCTCATGCTCCTCTGATGCTGTTGGAGACGGGGTTTCTTCCTGCTGCAAAGCTTTAGTTAAATGCAAAAAGCTGCAGAGGGTCATGAGAGCACAATGTCAGGGGCCATGTTACTTAGCATGAAAATAGCTGTGTTGATCAGGTGGTAGTGAGGCATATTGAGCTTTGCTTGGAGTCTTTCTTTACCTGGAAATATATTAAAGAGCTCTTCCACACTACAGGGGCCATAAGGGTCACTGTGTGCCCCACTTACCTATTACAAAGGAGCAATCGCTGGTCTAGAGTTTATAAGACACTTTCCGGGGCATTCCAATTTGCGATGCCCTGTTGTGTGAAACTCCCCAAACCTCCTATATATTTACTTTAATGGTCATTCCCATGGTGCATACCCAGGCTGTGCTCACATCCCGCTATGACTCTATAATAGGTGTGTACCCTTATCAGGCATTTCTGAATAGATGGCACAGGTATGCTGAGGAGCAGGGGGTGCAGCCATTCACCTTTGCTTCCATCTCAGAGAAGCAAAGCAAAAGCTGAAGGGAATGTGCACAGGTGATTGGCTGGCAGCCCGCACATGCACAGTGGGATTGAAGGAACAGTGAGTTTACAGCAATTTTGAGGGGATACACACGACAGGGCACCCAAAATTGGGATGCCACAGGCAGAAGAAGATTATGGATTATGGAAATCCAGGGCTTCATTCCTCCAAATACAGATCATCTGGTCAGCTTACACTTGGGGCCCTGCTCCAGCTCACTGGCTGTAGGAGGGTAGTGGAATGTATGAATTGGCTAAGCATTAGGTAAATTATCAACATCCTTTACAGACCAGAGATTTCCAAGGTGTGCACATACAGCGGAGTAGCATAGAATGCTGCACATATATGATCCTCAAAAGGAATATCTGAACACCACATCCGCCAATGTTTAGAGATCCAGCTATAAAAAGTAGTGAAAGTTTCATTCGATGGCTGCCTTGCACACATGGTCTACTGAAGCACTGACATACCCAGAGCTCTAGTAGACTGTTACATGAAAAGGGAGTCCTTACTCCTAGCAGAATAGGCTTGCAAGACCACCTGTCTAAACCAACAGCTAACAGAAGGTTTGACAGCCAGCAACCCCTTTTTAGGTCCGGTCAGAACCACAAACAACACATGTGTTTTACGCACTACACTAGTTTATTCACTACATCAAGAAAGTGCAGAATTCATTCCTTCAGAAAAAGGATTTGGACAATAGGAAGGTAGGATGATGTAGCCTTTCAAATAAAAAGGTCTTCGGCACATAATCCTCCCACAAACGCAAGACCACCTTGCACCTATGAAAAATCAGGAGACAGTTTGCTCTGCGCCAGTGTTGATACTCTGCGAAGCAAAGTGACAGCCGCCAAGAACACCACCTTCAAGGCTAAAAGGAATAAAGAAGCCTCAGCCATAGGCTCAAACAGAGGCCCTTTTCATCTAGACAGTAGCGAGTTAATATCCCATGTTGGCGAAAGAGTCTTGCAGGGAGGGCGAACATGAGCCGTTCTCAGCATGGAAGTGCGGACCAAAGAATTTTCCGCTATCGGAGGATAAAATAAAATACATAAGGCCCGAAACTTGACCTTTTAGAATGTTTAGCTGGGACCCATCATCCAGACCCCTCGACAGTAAACCTAAGAAGTGAGGGAAAATGAAGAATGATTATGAGACTTGCAGCAGGCGATGTAGGTCCGCCATGTTTGGTAGTAGATCCTGGCAGAAGATGCCTTTCTGGCCCAAATCAGAGTGGACACTATTTGGGGGGAAAGCCCTCTATGCTGTAGCACCTAGAATTCTGTTACCATGCAGTCAAAGCCAGCGATGAAACGGCAGGCCTTGTGACAGCAAATCTGTTCTGTCTGGAAGTCAAAACGGTTGGTCAGCCTGTCTACGCCTGCAAAACAGGATCATGGTGGCCAATCAGGAATGACTAAAATGGTCATGATGCCCCTAGGCTTCCTTTTTTTATTAACTGAGGAAGCAGTGACAGCAGCTGAAAGGCATACACTAACAGAAACTGGGACCAGGAATGCGAGAGGGTCCAGGCCACCTTCCTGTTGTGCCTGGATGCAGGATAGCGCTTCCATGCTATCCAGATTTCTGCCAATAAAAATGCTCTCACCTTTTATATACTTAAAAAAAATGCCCTTTTGTTATGATAATGGAACCCCCTGGGGATGCTGCTGCTGCTGCTCAAACGAGCGGCATGCTAATGGAGGCTCTGAAAGCACTCCCTGAGGATGCCTAGTTAGAGGAGGGTGGGCCTGGCCTCTCAATGGGCGATCACCAGGCCCGCTCCCCTTCTAACTGGGCGTGCACATGGAGCTCATTCAGAGCCTCCGAAAGCTTGCCGTTTGAGCATGCTCCTTTGATAGGTTGGCTGCACTTCCAGCTTTCCGGGTCCGGCTTTTCTGGCAGGCTGCAGCATCATCGCCACGGGACCCCATTATCATTAAAAGGACATTTTAATCAAGTAAAAAAAAGTTAGTTTTAGGGTGTTGTTCCTGTTTGCAGGGCTGATTGTATAAACTGAGCAGTAAAATAGCTTCTAGTTATGTCAGGTGGAGTAGCCAGCCACGGAATCAACGGTCTTAACCTGCCTAAGTACTACTTGAGGGAGGGAGTGGATGCCCTACACTGTAGTCTGTCTCCTCCTGAAAGACAGAAAGGAAAAGCAGGCCTCCTATAAACAAAGTTCCCACACAAACTGGCTGGCTGACGTGATGCATTTGACTGCAGCCTTGTTGGCTAGGCAAGGGCTGGCGGCATTAGATATTTTAAGGGAAGTTTGTTGCATTAAGGCACATATTTCAGTATTCACATTGTGGATTTTAAGTGAATTCAGCAGCTCAATGTTTTGCCTAATAGGATCTGCTTACCATCCTATACTTTACACTGCTGTGTATTTCTATAGGAAACCCAACTCCAAGAATTAAATGAAAATGTACCTACCCTGTCTGACCCAGAAGAGATGCTGGAGGGAAGTAACCACTCTCTGGGGATCATGCTAATTGTTTAGTGAAGCCAGTGAAGCCAGTGTGCATTTCGGTGTGGATTGCAACCTGCATCTCAGTGAGCTTTTTAGCTTTTAGACACAAAAGAGTGCATTTCTACCCAAGATGGGGCATTTCTACAGGTTAGGCACATCATTTTCCAATGAAGTAAGGGTATTTGTTTTTATGTTTGGAAACAACAGATCCATATGGGCTATGAAGAATAGCATAGCCCATAGTGTGCTGTTATTTCCAAACTTTAAAAATATATCCTTACACCACTGGAAAAGTTATGTACCTTAACTGTAAAAATGTGCCATCACATGTACAGATAATTTTTGGGGGGAAAATGTAGGACAAAGACTTCTTCTTGCACTTTTTTGTGTGTTATCGCTAAAAAGCTCACCGGCATGCAGGTTGCAATGCATACTGCAATTCACACTGGGGGTCACACTGGCTTCAATAATTGTTTAGCATGAACCCCTCTGGGTCTCAATTCCCATGCTGCACTATGCAGGGATAAGACTGCCTAGTGATGTAGCTTCCTATAATGAGAAGAATCAGTTCAAGGTGAGGATTATTTTCATTTTTGGTTACTTTGCCCACAAAAAATTAAGTACTAAGTGCAAATATATGGCAGTAAAATAAGATTTCATTATACTCACAGGTGAGCATGTCTCACTTGTCTTGTTACAGATATGGACCTGGCAGTGTAGGTAGGCGACATTGGTATCCTTTAAATATCCGAACAGCTGAACAGAGAAGCGTCCCTTCTGAGATTGTCCATTCTCTATCACATTAATGCTGGAGTCCTGTTTACTGGGGCAACTGTAAGAAATACAAAGCATCTTAAAGTGGACCAAAACTCAGGGCCTCTTGATTTTGCATTCTCTATCACATTGATGCTGGAGTCCTGTTTACTGTGGCAACTGTAAGACATACAAAGCATTTTAAAGTGATCTTAAAAGCATCTAAATTATTCCAGGGCTGCTTGATTCCCTCCCCCCAGGCATCCAGATTTAGAATGCCCCACTGCGTGAAACCTTCAAGTCAAGCGGTAAACTTACCTTCTCCCCCGATCCAGTGGCGCATGTGTGAGCAGTGGCCGTTCCCTGCTATACCTTTAGAAGGGTGCGAACCCACGGCAGGCATATGTGAAAAGCCAGTGGGGGAACACTCCCTGTTAGTAGGGGTAGTAGGGATGTGGCCGCCGGTTTGCTCAGTTGCACAGGGCTAGACTCAGCTGGAGCTGAGTCCCTAGATAAGCCCAGACGAGGTCGCGCCAGTGCAGCAAAGCGTATTGATTGGAACGGAGGCCGTGCATGCACCATTGGACCAACGAAAACGTAAGTTGGAGTGGGTGACCTGGGGGGTGTCACACAGCGTGGCATTCCTCACCGAGGTTCCCAGGGGCATGGACCAAAACCATAGTCAAAATCTTGGGTTTTAGCCCCCTTTAAGACCTGTAATGTATCATGATCAGATATAAGCACTGTTGGCCTGATGCAGAGCCTCCCACGATCTGACCTTATTTTGTTCCGTTTCTCTGAAGTCCCGTTTTCATTCCGTTTGTCTCGGGGTTCAAATGTGATTCAGAGCCGCCGTCGGGAGAGCGCCGTTACTGATCCGTTTATGTGTCTTCATTCGGGAAGTGTTTTTTCCCCTCTCGGGTGCTTTCCGTGTGGTCGTGGGTTCCGTTGCCGTTCACACGGACGATCCGTTTTTAGCTCCTTTTTAATGAGTTTCCAAACGTAGCTTCTTGCCATCTGTTTCCGTTTTCACCCCGATTCCGATTGTTTTTCCATCTATACTTACATTTCCATGGATTTCATGTTGACAATCTGGGTCCACGCAAGCGCACATCCCTAGTCCTCCCTCAAGCTTTCCTCATACATCAAACTGACACTTTTACCAACACCAAAACTTACCTTAAACTAATATCCTTCTTCTTCTTCCTCCTCCCTGTGTTTACTGCTTACCTTAATCTCTTCTCCTCCTTCTTCTTCTTCCTTGTGTTTAATGCTTACCTTAATCTCTTCTCCTTCTTCTTCTTCTTATCCTTCTTCTTCCTCCTATTCCTTGTCCCATATACTTACCTTTTGGGACATGTAACTGTATGGTTATGTTGTGAGAACGTACAGTGGCAGGAAAGAGAACACACCACAATTTTTTGTTTGTTTTTTTTACTTACATTTTTTTTAAGAAATTGTCAAAGAATTTTTTAAAAAATTGTATTTTTTTTTTTTTTTAAACATTTTAAAGAAAAGCACAGGCAGGAGGCTATTCTTGGTGCTCATTGTTGCCCTTTTCTTTGATCTGTGAATGAAAAACATCATCAGTTTTGCCTTGTAAGTATGTTTATCTAGAGGTTTTTTTTTTTGGTCCATTTTTAGGGTTAATTTTTTGCTACGTTTTTTCCTTATTGTTTTTTGGACCTGCCATGCTCAAAACAACCAGGCCGCGTAGCTGACGCCTTTGATGCTCACGCACAGCAGAATGCATTTCCAAGTCACAAAGATCAAATACGGCTGCTAAGACTGCCCGTAAGTGAAGCGTCGACACCCTCGTTAAATTGGGCTTGTTTCAATCGGAAATCAAGGCTCTGAATCAATTAAAAAACGGAACAATCAACGGCCAGTCCGTTTTCATGGAGTTCAGCCTCTTGCGAGCCGTCAATCGGAAAGGCGCCTGCAGAAACACCTGAGCGCATACACGCACACAAAAAGCAACGTAGCACCTTTTCCTGACCCGATCACAGCCCAAAAACAACGGGAAAACGCACGGGATAGCTGAAAGAGGAGGCTCTGCATCAGGCCATGTGTTCATATGAAATAAAGCTGATTTCTGCTAATTCCTGGAGGGATTGTCCATTGAAATCTAGAAAGCCTCTTTCTTTTTGAACAGTTTTGCAAAAAATTCTGGAAAGGTTCTCCACCTCAGCATGCAAAATGACTTAAACAAAATAATCGGTCATTCCTTTGCATCCAGGGTATGCGATGGATAAAAATGAGGCTCAATAGGGTTGAAATTATTGTTGGGCTTCGGATTTGGGTCATTGATAAATTCAACCCAAACGTTGCTGATTTGTAGATAATGGCCAACAAAAGCATCTGAATGTGAAAACTATAGTAAACCTCTGCATTAAAGTTAGAACTAACTTTAGAATGGAATAATTTTCCCCTTCTGTAGAACTTCTGTATATAAAGACAAGGATACAAATGTATCAGTAAGTGCTACATTTCATAATTTATTTTTACTGCTATATAAATGATGAGAAGAAGCTTTTGAATAGTGCATTGTGATCAAGTTTTTATAATTCAATGAAAGCAAAAGTTGTCCAGCTTGGCTCACGTAAAACCAACTCTTTATTAGTCCAGGTCCTATTATGTCCTATTATGATAAAATGAATTATGTTATTGGTATGTTGTATAAAAAGTATAACTGTATTTTAGAAGAGTTATAAATTTTAAGATTAGGAGTTATTATTATAAGACCTTGATATTTATGATTAAGAATATTAGTGTGTGGGGGGACCTTGCTCACAGCTACTACAATCAGCCGGGCGAATGGGGAATTGGCAGCGCATTTCCTTTGGTGACTATTTAAAGTGGACCAAACCCAGGATTTTGACTATCCTAGGTTTTGGTCTTTGGCTCCCAATCAAGAGGTGAAACCCCCTCAGGTCGCCCAAACTAACTCACCTTTCCCCGGTCCTACAGCGCATGTGCGGCCTCCTGTCCAATCCGCATGCTCAGATATGCTCCAGCCCACTCATCTAAGGAACGTCTAAGACTTGGCTCCAGCCGAGTCAAGCCGAGTCCTGGCGAGCGGACCCGAGTGCACCGGTGGCCCCATCCCCACTATCCGTAACAGGCAGCGTGCCCATGATGGCCAGTCACAAATGCCTGACATGGGCACATGCCCTGCTTAAGGTATAGCAGGGAGCAACGCCACTCGCGCATGCACTGTTGGATCGGGGAGAAGGTGAGTTTACTGGCCGACCTGGGGGTTTTACACAGCGGTGCACCCTGAATAGACTCCAGGGTGGGTTTTGGTTCATTTTAAGATAATTTGTGCAACCTCTGTTATATGATTAAGGGTCTGGACAGACTTGAAACGTGTCATGGCCATTGCACTTTTATATGAAATTCACTCCTGTTTTACCTGGACTAATAAAGAAGAGTTAGTTTTACGTGAGCCAAGCTGGACAGCTTTTGCTTTCATTGCTGCACTCCCATCTCAGGAGAAGTTCATGTTGAGCACACGGTAAACTCGAGAAGACGTGAAGCTGGTTTGTATGGTTTGAAACCCATGTTGTGAGCCATAAAGCCACATTATCAGGTATCCTCATTTACAGTCATGTGATTTTTACATGTACAGTTTAAACATACCTCTCTCTTATGATGTAATATTTTGATGTCGAGTTTTGATTGCTTGTAGGTGTAGCAAAGCAATTTTTCATCTGTACAGTAAGCTGACTTGTGTCGCCTGATTTTAATATGATGCCAATGTACAGATTGGTTTTAGATGTCAGGAGGACCTCTGATCCTTCATAGACTGAGGTATAACCTGAATCTTGGTAGAGAGCCATCGTTATAAGAAAGTCTCCTGTGCCACCAATGCTACTGTTAACCGAGCTGTAAAACAGATTTTGATTTATTAATCTATTCATCACCAAATTACTCACGATACTTCATTACTGTACAGTGTATGCTGAGCATTCCTATAGAGCAGCTCTTGTGTGAACCTAGTATATACTTCCATATTTGTTGTCTAATTCTGCTTTAAAGTGGATCTAAAAATCATAGGAGGCCTACAAACTGTTTAAAATACCTACTGTCTTCTTGCGGCAGCCACATTAGAGCATTTACATTTCTGCCTGCAATTACTAGGGTTTAATCACCCACCACAAGAGGTTACATGGTTTATGAAGTGCTACCATACTGTGGTGCTGCCATACTATTCGTGTTGGGTCTGCTTTGAATTTGCAGTAAAACAAAGCTTAGATTAAAAAAACAACACTAAGAATAAAAAAAATAAACAATCTCCCCAACCTTGATATAATATTGTGTATTTTCTGCCATTTTCACTTTCTGTGCAGGGCCCCCCCTGTCTTCAATGACCGGAAGACATGCTTCCTAACTGGGAGCAGCACACACCCACTACTGGTTTGAAGCACATAGGTATCAGAGATAAATTCCATTTCCAGAGTTAGGCCTGTGAGGGATCAGGTCTTTGTAGTTTGGATTGGTGCACCATTTCTTCTAAGAATTCAATATGTCATACAAAACCCCATACCTAAAGTTCAGCCTCAAATAGGTAAATAAAAAATGCCCACTAACCTACCGTCCTTACAATGATTGACTGCAGCTGATTGGACTAAAACCCTCAGCCAGCACTGGGGTCTGAAAGACTTACTAGTCCCTCTGGGGGAACCCCCCTCAGTTCTCTCTGTACCCAGCATGGGGTAAACAGCTTGTGCTCATTGGGCAAAGCTGATCACTTGGGGGCGTAAAGGACAACCAACAGCAAATGTGTAAATCATTAATAAATAATTAAACTAAATAATTAAACATGACACAAACATGCCAAAAATGCAAAAGAAATAGGAAGTTACAGTCAGAAGCAATACACAACATGAAGCGTGAAGAAACCAATACATGGGCTATCTAACCTGAATCATGGTATATATACACTTTTCCCTAATCATTATAGTTTTTACTAATAAAGGAAAATTATTACTAAACCAAATGAGACAAAATGCCATGCACAATAAAAATAACCAGCAACACTGGGCAAGCTGGGCATTCCCTGAGTCAGCCATGAGACCAGCAGGCAGGGGTCGGCATCAGGGAGGGATTCTAGCCTTTCTGCTGCCTAAGGCAAACCATAGAAAGACACCCCCACCCATCATATAATAAACTACCTGTACATCAAATCTTTGGTGCATGGCATCATTTTTTGGTTTAAATTATATACATATACTTATGGTTTTAATGCCCAACTGCATCAGGGGTGCTGAGCCACTAAGGATTAAATATATTATGAAACAAGAGACCATGATGACATGCAGTGGTGCACCGATCCCACTGAACCAGCAATGAACTATTTAAAAACACAGGTCCAGTGATTGCCGTCCCCTATAGATGACTCTGCCCGAGGCACCTGTCTCACCTGGCATAATTATAGGCGCACCCCTGGTCGACATCTACTGGAGTTTAGTATATGCCAATTGCATGGTGATCCTTTTTTTTACTCGCAATTTGTCAGTTTTAATGATGCCCAGGGTTAAAGGTCCAAAGACCCTGTTTGGAGTCTAGACTCCGCATTGCTTTAATCATTTATGCTGTTAAAATATATGTACCATAGTTACCTAGCAAAGGGTACAAGGGCAGTGGAAAGGGAGAGCACCATGTCCAGAGGGTATACACAAGAATAATCTATACTGAGAAAATCCTCTCCACCAAGTGATGAGCCTGTATTTAGTGACAGGAAAATGGTGTTCTTGATAATGACATGTGTTTTGTTGTTCTGTGAAAAGAAATATGTATTAAATACAAGATTGGAGTAAAAGAGGTACACTTTTAATGGATATATATATTTTTTTTTTTTTTCATTAAATATTGCTATATAGTGTCTAGGGATGAGCGAACCGGTTCGGACGACCCGTCCTCTGATGACAGCTGAGAGCAGCGCCGGCCTCCACGCTCCGACCATGCAGGTAAGTGTTTGCTTTTTAAACAAACGCCCGCTGACAGCGTAGCCGGCCTGCCCGCTCCCACCATGCCGGCATTTTTTTTTTCAGATGAGCGATTCGTGAAAGTTCGATTCGGGCGAACCCGATTTTCTTGGGGAAATTCGACGAATCGCCCGAATCGATCTTTCAAGAAGTTCGCTCATCTCTAATAGTGTCTATTTAAAGAGCATCTGTAAAGTGAATAAAAAATCAAAATATACTAAACTCCCAATCAGCGGTTCATATAGAGCAGAGATGCACAACCTGTGACCCGCAGTGTCCTCAGTTGCGGCCCCTGGCACCCCACCCCCATATTTCACAATATTTGTAAAGCTTGCCACTAGAGATAGTGTAGAGCTAATTCCCGAAACAGGGCCCACCTCTGCTCCCCCCCTCACCTCTACTTTTACTTACCTTCTTGCCTCACCTTTGCCCACCTCACCTCTGTTTACCTCTTGTTACCTCTTCCCCCTCACCTTAGCTTAGCTTTTCACATCTCACATCACCTCTGTCACACTTCTGACCATGTCACCCTTGCCTTCCTCTATCCACCTCTTCCCACCTCACCTATGCTTGTGTCATCTCTTCTAACCTCTGCCTGCTTCACCTTTACTCTCATTCTTTTTGCCTCATCTCTTCCCAGCTCACCTTTTTCCAACTTATCCCTGCCCAGTTCTTCCAGCCTCATCTCTGCTCGCCTCTCCTAACCTCTGCTGGTGTCCTCCCACCTCACCTTTACCCATCTCACATCTGCCTACCTCTGCTCACCTCATTCTGCTTCACCTCTTACCACTTTTTTTGTTGAATATGATGTGAGTCGCTGAGAGTCGGTCGCAATGAGCAGGCGCTACCTTTCGCTCCCTGCAACAATGTACTGGTGTTAGAACGCCCAACATACATCTCATTCATCAATGCCGGCCAGGTTACTACAGCGACTGAGACGCTCTGTTACAGCACCCGATAGCTGATCACAGCGTATACTAGTGATCGCTCTTAGCGCCTCTGTACAGACGCTCATCTGTCGATAGCTGGTGCTAGTAATGAATCAGCCTGCCAGATTCTGCATCACCTGCTTCTCCAATCTTCTGCACGATCACATTGCTGATTGAAATTTGTGATATGTGCTATCCTTGAGATAGGCTTCCCCTTGGTACAGAGACTCACCCCATCCCCCACCATTGAGAAGGCATCAGCAGCTAGTTGTCGGGGGGGGGGGGCTGTAAGAAATCAGGAGCTCTGTCATATGGGCTTGTTTTTAGGGTTGATTCAGAGCCCGATATCTGGTGAGCGCCTCTAACAGCGCTATGTAGCGTACGATGTATTATTACAGGCAGCTCAGCGTATAGTGCCAGCGCTCTAGCTTCCAGAGCGCCATGTTTAATTTGCTTTAGAAACTTTTTTGACTTTTTATATTTTTATGCAGAATTGTCATTACAGGTCTGGCACTAAAGTATTAATGTCACAATGTAACAACAATGTCATTCCATGTGTTTTCGCTCTGTTACTGGTGGATATGTGTTCAAAAACAGACTTTAATCACACAGTGTCTGGCGCTCTATGCTACAGCGCCCAGCTTTAGAGCATCGACGCTGTGTGTGTGACCTTTTTTGATGGTGTGGAGCGCCGAGAGTCAATCGCACTGAGCTGGCACTACCTTTCATTCCCTTCCCTGCAGCGCTGTACTGCTGTTTTCCTTAGTACAATTCAGCACCATTTTAGCTGTACAAATTATTTAACAATTTGCACCGCTAAAAATGTGCTGAATTGCACGGGCAGGCTGATTCATTACTAGCGGCAGGTACTGTCAGATGAGCGTCTGTAGCGAGGCATTGAGATAGTAGTCGCTGTGCTAAGCCATGGGTCGCTGTTTCAGAGCGTCTCAGTCGCTGGCCGACTGATGAATATATTGTGTGAGTCGCTTTAACACCAGTAAAGAGCTGTATGGGAACGAATGGTAGCGCCAGATCAGTATGACTGGCTCACACCATATTCATAAAAAAAAGCCTCACACAGTTCAAGTGCTCAAAATCGGGTTGTTGTAGCCCATAGTGCCAGAAGCTGTGTGATTAAAGTCTGTTTATGAACATATATCCACTAGTAACAAAGCACAAACATATGGAATGACATTGTTATTACATTGTAACATGAAAACTTTTATACCATGTAAGGACAACTCTGCAGAAAAATATTATAAATAAAATTTCATTTTATGGGCCAAGATGCATGTCAGAAAGATTTGAGTTTTTATAAAAAAAAAAAAAAATGGGATCAGGAAAGAGATTATAAGGAACTTCCATTGAAATATATAGGAGAGTGGTATTTGCTAAAAAAAAGGTTGGGAACCTCTGGTCTAGAGCATTGTGTGCTTCCCACACAGCAATCACAGTTTATTATCGTGGAGGCTGATTCATTACTAACGGCAGGTATTGGCAGATGAGCGTCTGTATAGCAGCGCTTAGAGTGACCGCTAATAGATACTGTAAGCGGGTATTGGGCGCTGTAAAAGAGCTCTCAGTCGCTGTAGTAACCTGGCCCGTATTGATGAATGTGATGTGTGTTGGGCGCTCTAACACCAGTACAGCGTAGCAGGGAGCGAAAGGTAGCACCAGCTCAGTGCGACCGACTCTCAGTGCTCCACACCATACTTAAAAAAGGACACACACACAGCGTCAGAGCTCTAAATCTGGTCGCTGTAGCAGAGTGCCAGACGCTGTGTGATTAAAGTTATCCATCAGTAACAAAGCGACAACACATGGAATGACATTGGTGCCAGACCTGTAATGACAATTCTGCATAAAAATATAAAAAGTCCAAAAAGTGTATAAAAGTGTTTGTTTGCAGCCAGGAGACGTCACACAATGATTTGAGCAAAAAAAAAAATGTCAAACACGCACAAGCAAATGAACGTCCATTGAAATGTATGGGAGAGCGACACTGAGCGAAAGGTAATACCTGGCGCTCTGGAAGCTAGATCTCCGGCGCTATACACTGAGCCGCCTGTAATAATACATTGGACGTTACATGGTGATGTTAGAGTTGCTCACCAGATTCGCTTTCATAAATGTGATTTTGCGTACAGCGCCCGGCGTTCACCAGATGCTGCCTGTCGCAACGAGGCACTATTCCTTCTTAAATAACCCACATAATATATTGTCCACGTTACAATTTCTGTGCTACTCTGCAGATGCAGCAGCCACTATCTAGGATTAGAAATGACTTTGTACTGTTCAGAAGTGGAAATCACTGTGTACTGTCCGGAGGCGTTTTGTCCCTAGATTTTCTGTACAATCCTAGAGCAACTGTTCCTTCTAGGATTTGTGCTCTACTGACAGGAGCCATGTGTGGTGAAGCCACTTACCTCCAATTCATTTCCACATACTCCACTTTTCAGGAGAGATAACACAGATATTGTACTTGTGTTGCTATAATCAGGAAAGCCAATGCAGTTTTTGTCTCTCAGGTGTATATTGCTGGTGTTCAGATTAGATCCTTCTAACTGGCACTTAGTGAATGAAGCTTTTATTTCCAAATTTCCGCATGACAGCACAGGATGAAAATTTGTCAAGGCTAATGAGAAAATATAGAAATCATGGATTAAGAATTACAGACCCAAAGTATTTCTATCCATGTTTATTTCACTGACAAAATGCTACCATGGTTGCTTGCCAGGGTCTTGTTTCCTATTATTCTTTTTATGCTAATATGCAAGGTTCAGGCATATCTGTGGACCAAAACCCACCCCGGAGTCTATGAGACTCCACGGCAGGCATACTCACTCCCCCTGGGGCATCCAGATTCGGGATACCCCGCTGTGTCAAACGCCCCAGGTCACCCGAACACTCACCTTCGTTTTCGATCCAATGGCGCATGCGCGAGCAATCCCTTTAGCAGGGCACGTGCACGTGCCAAGCATTGGTGAATGGTCAGCACGGACACGCTCCTTGTTAAAGAGGAACTTCAGACATAAAAATTAAGATTAAGATTACACCCCCCCATCAGCCCCTACTTACCTTTTGGACATCCCCGCTGCCTGCCGCCACCTTAGCTGTCTGTAAATGACAGTATGGCTTAACCAGCCTCTTCAAAGTCCTGCATCGCGAGATTTCGGGCAGCTCCATCGCATCCCTGCCATTGGAACTGTGCAGGTGCGAGATTGGGGGCTGTGCACAGAGCCTGATGGGATGCAAGATGGTGTCGTCTGTCGGGAGGGCCCCTGGAATACAAGGGACCAGAAGGATCGTCCAGGGAAGTTAGTAGAATCTACCCAAAGGTAAAACCAGAGGGGGGGCAGCAGATCAGTGAGGTTTGGGCAGGTTTTAACCTCCCCCAATGATCCTCTTTAAAGGATATCGGGGGATGCGGCCTCCAGCGTGCTCGCTGATTGGACGAGAGGGCTGCGCATGTGCTGTAGGACCGGGGAAGGATAAGTGAGATCGGGCTGCCTGGGGGGTTTCACACAGTGGGGCACCCCCGATCGGGGTTCCCGGGGGGCAAAGACCAAAACCCATTATAGTCAAAATCCCGGGTTTTGGTCCACTTTATGAGAACCATTATATAAACACAATTGAGAGCCCTTTTCTAGAAAAAAAGAAAGTATTTGTATGGTTCATAATAACCAAGAATAACATTACTGCACGTCACTCTTAGCCAGTAACAGCAGTCCTGCAAAGCATTTGGAGAACACAGCCTACCTACTTTGTTGTGTCCCTACGCATTGGAATTCAACGTTATATATGCTCAGAGCCGTAGCAGCCATGAGGCGAATGGCCTGGCGAATGGCGAATGGCACTGGCCTCGGGCGCAGCTAAAGCTCTGATGCAAGGGGGCGCAGCCAGGGCCGGATTATGGGGGGACTCCCTGCACCATGGATGTGTGCCCCCATGGTGTCGGGGCAGCGGCGCGCTGTTCACCGTCTGAATAGATGCTCCATGGCCGGGGAGCAGGGGGTGGAGGTGAAGAGACTTCCGTGCGGGCAGGATGCGCGGGGGGGGGGGGTGTGGGCTGGGTGTTAGGAAACTCACATGTCAGAAGATCCTTGCAGGCGGGCTGGAGGAGCTGCTGTCAATCTTCGAGCAGCGGGGCGGGGCAGACGTTCTTATGTGCTGATTTGTGCTGGCAGCAGACCCAGCAAGCTTAGGCCCCGCCCAGAAAGACGTCTGCCCCGCCCCCTGCTCTCAGATAGGCTGAGATTTCTAAGAGGGAAGTGCTGGGAGTGATTGCATAGGATGGGGCGGGGCTGGGAGTCATAGTGAGGCTGCAGCCTGGCACTAAGCCCAGATCCTTCTTCTTGCTTCTGGACCACAGGTAAGTAATTCCTTGTTCTGTCTGTTATGTTATATTTCCAATCTACACTCCCCTCCCCAGCTGTCAACCCTCACCTAAATACCCCCTCCCTGCTTCTAATCTGCACCCCCACCTAAACCCCCTCCCTAGCCTACAATCTGCACCCCTTTGCCCCCCTCTCTAACTGCTGACCTACACTCCCACTTAAAGTGGACCAAAACCCAGGATTTTGACCTTTCGATCCTGGGTCTTGGTCCTTTCTCCCAGGGCACCCCGATCAGGGATGCCCCGCTACATGAAAGCCCCCAAATTGCCCCAAGGAACTCACCTCTTCCCAGTCCTACGGTGCATGTGCAGCCGCTCGTCCAATCAGCGCACTCGCATCTAAGCCAGCATCTTAGCAGAGCGGCTCCGAGCGTGGTGGCGACCACATCCCCCACTTACGTCTAACGGAGTGTGCCAACGCCCATTCACAAATGGCTGGTGTGGACACGTGCCCTGCTAGAGGGATAGTGGGGATGCGGCCTGCGCATGCGCCATTGGACCAGAAAGTAAGGTAAGTGACCTGGGAGGTTTCACTCAGCGGGGCATCCCAAAATCGATTGGCCAAAACCCACGCCAATTGGGAATCTTACAGATTCCCGGGCCGATCAGTTACCTCCCCCCGGGCATGCAAAATTGGGATGCCCCACTGTGTGAAACCCCCCAGGTTGCCCCATACACTTACCTTTGTTCCTGGCCCAATGGCACATGTGCGAGCCACATCCCCACTATCCCTCTAGTAGGGCGCGTGCCCGCACCAGGCATTTGTGAATGCCCGGCACAGGCACACTTAGAGGGAAGCAGGGGATGCGGCCACCAGCACGCTCGGAGCCGCTGACCTTAGATGAAGGCGCACTAATTGGATGAGTGCCCACACATGTGCTGTAGGACCAGGAAGAGGTGAGTTGGTCTCGGTCTCCTGGGGGGTTTCACACAGCGGGGTGAGGGGGAGGGAGGGGGAATGCCACACTGCCTATATGGGGAATGGGAGGGGGGAATGCCACACTACCTATATGGGGAATGGGAGGGGGAATGCCACACTGCCTATATGGGGAATGGGAGGGGGGAATGCCACACTGCCTATATGGGGAATTGGAGGGGGAATGCCACACTACCTATATGGGGAATGGGAGGGGGAATGCCACACTACCTATATGGGGAATGGGAGGGGGGAATGCCACACTACCTATATGGGGAATGGGAGGGGGAATGCCACACTACCTATATGGGGAATGGGAGGGGGAATGCCACACTGCCTAAGGGAATGGGATGGGGGCATGCCACACTGCCTGTGGGAATGGGATGGGGGCATGCCACACTGCCTGTGGGAATGGGAGGGGGAATGCCACACTACCTATATGGGGAATGGGAGGGGGAATGCCACACTGCCTATATGGGGAATGGGAGGGGGGAATGCCACACTACCTATATGGGGAATGGGAGGGGGGTGCCACACTACCTATATGGGGAATGGGAGGGGGAATGCCACACTGCCTATATGGGGAATGGGAGGGGGAATGCCACACTGCCTATATGGGGAATGGGAGGGGGGAATGCCACACTACCTATATGGGGAATTGGAGGGGGAATGCCACACTGCCTATATGGGGAATTGGAGGGGGAATGCCACACTACCTATATGGGGAATGGGAGGGGGGATGCCACACTACCTATATGGGGAATTGGAGGGGGAATGCCAGACTACCTATATGGGGAATGGGAGGGGGAATGCCACACTACCTATATGGGGAATGGGAGGGGGGATGCCATACTGCCTATATGGGGAATGGGAGGGGGAATGCCACACTACCTATATGGGGAATGGGAGGGGGAATGCCACACTACCTATATGGGGAATGGGAGGGGGGATGCCACACTGCCTATATGGGGGATGGGAGGGGGGGATGCCATACTACTGCCATACAGGGAGCGCGCCCCCGCCGGACATTCACGAATGCCTAATGCGGGCACGCGCCCTGCTAGACAGAAGCGTGAGATGCGGCCCGCGCATGCACCGTTGGACTGGGAGTAAGGTAAGGTGAATGGGGCGTCCTGGGGGGTGTCACACAGCGGGGCATCCCGATGTTGGATGCCCCGCGGGGAGGGATTGGATTGGCCTTAGAATCGCCGGCTGGGTGTTGGTCCACTTTAACTGTTATAACCCATCACCTATCTATCCCTCAATGAGGGGGTGTGGCCTAATTTAACAAATGTCCCTCTTTCCCACCCTGAAAAGTTGGTAGGTATGGTATTTAGTAGTGGAGCGGAGGCCATTTCCTCACCCACATCCCCTTACACTGCCCTCACCAATGTCGCAAATGGGATGCCTGGCTGGTGCTGGTAGTTCTGTGCAAAAATAAAAGTATTTTCTTTTATATTGATGTGTATTGTGTGTTTTTAAGGGTGTTCGGGATGCCTCGCTGTGTGAAACCCCCAGGTCGCCCTCTATCTGTCTGACCGTGTCAGAGGTTAGCTGGGATGTGTCTGCTGATTGGACTGGAGGCTGTGCATGCGCCGTAGGATCGGGCAACCTGGGGGGAGGTTTCACAGAATTGGGATGCCCTGGGAGGGACCAAAATCCAGGATAGTGAAAATCCTGGGTTTTTGTCCACTTTAAAGTGTAACAAAACCCACAAGTGGTCAGTCTGGAATCTTAAAGATTCCAGGGTCAGCTGCTAGCTTTTTAGCTGGGGCATCCCGAGTGTGAAACCCCTCAGTTCTTCCACTAAAACTCACCTTTCCATGCTCCAACAGCAGAACAGAACAGAACAAGCACGCTGATTGGCTGAGCGTGCTCACTTTCACTCGGCTTCGCTGACAGCTAAGTGCGCCGCTGTATGCATTCCCCGCTCACGTCCTAGCTGTCGCATGCCCATACTGCACATTCAGAAAGGCCAGATGCAGGTGCGCGTGCAGGCTAGAGGCGAGCCAGGATGTGTCCATGGTGCAGAGACGCAGCAAGGGCTCCGGGACAAGGTGAGTGAAACTGGGCTTCTGGGGGGTATTACACAGTGGGGCATCCCACTCCCATCCCAGTCATTCAGATCTATTGAAGTCTATGAGAGTTGGCAGCTGAATTACATAGTCACCGCAAATGGCCCTCATTGAACCCACACATGTGCCGTTGAAATGTAGAAAGGTGAGCTGTAGTGGGCAAACTGGGGGGTGTCATGCTGCGGGGCATCCCGATTCTTGCACGGAACAAAACTGTATATATAAAATATATATATAACATTTTCTTTTTTTTTTGCGGGGGGGGGGGGGGCACGATTTTCTGGGCTTGCCTCGGGCGCAAAAGAAGCTAGCTACAGCTCTGTATATGCTAAAGAGGCTCTGGCAGCAACAGAGTGCTATTGTGCAACACAAGTATGAGTAGGGGGTAGCGGATGCACTGTGGATGTTCTGAGTTTTCCATGGCTACAGATTCGGCATGTGTGTGTCACTCCAGGAAGTAAAATGGTCTGTCATGATCGGGAATGATCACATTGTACATATTGGTTGGCAGCTGGAAAATAAACTCAGAGCCATGGGTCCTACTTGATTGCTGGGGATCAGTCAGGTTTATGGGGCGAACCCCACTGACTATTGGCATTAGCTTGATGTGCCAGAGCGGCGGCCCGCAGTCAATTACAGTGCCAGACTGGCATCAGGCAGTGAACAAAAGTAAATTGGTAAGTAGTTCTGGCTAGGGCTTTCTGTTAGGCTGGGGCATCCTAAGTTGGGAAACTACAATGCTGTGAGGGTGAGCAGACCTTCTTACTTACTGGTCTGCCAGTAACTGGCATAATTGCAGGATATTTGGGACCTTTGTGAATTCTACAGCTAACTGAATAGCAGCTGCCGGTGCCACAAGCAAAAGCATAAGTTATCTCCATAATTCATTTTTATAGCAGTAAGGTAAGTGGGCTTTACAAAGATATGTTTACTATGCCTACTCAGTGCCTAGGTATGTATGTGCACAACTACAGATGCACAGCATGTGCAGAGTATGTTTTCCTAGGGCACCATGAAGCTCCCCTGCAGAGGAGTAGCTAGGCTTTCTGGCACCTAGGGCAAAGATTCTAAATGGCGCCCCCACCTGTTCTCAGGTCCCCCTTTGGCACCTCCCTGACCTGATGCACCTGGGGCAAGTGCCCCCCTGCTCCCCCCTAGCTACCCCCCTGCTCCCCTGTATAAATACTGAGGCACTGGAGAGCAAAGATAGTCTTAGAGGCTGATTTACTACCAACGCTAGGTATCCAGCGCTTAGAGCGACCGCTACTAGATGCTGTAAGTGAGTACCGGGCGTGGTAACATAGTGCCTCAGTCGCTGTAGTAACCTGGCCCGCATTGATGAATGTGATGTATGTTGGGCGCTCTAACACCAGTACAGCGCTGCAGCGAGCGAAAGGTAGCGCCAGCTCAGTGCAACCGACTCTCAGCGCTCCACACCATACTTATCCAAAAAGGTCAGCGCTCTAAATCTGGTCGCTATAGCATAGAGCGGCAGTCGCTGTGTGATTAAAGTCTGTTTTTCAACACATATCCACCAGTAACAAAGCGAAAACACATGGAATAACATTGTTTTAACACTGTGACATTAACACTTTAGTGCCAGATCTGTAATGACAAATCTGCATAAAAATATAAAAAAGTCAGGAGAGGTCACACAATGATTTGAGCAAAAAAAAAAAAAAAAAATGTCAAACACGCCGTTTAAACACAAGCAAATGAACGGCCATTGAAATGAATGGGAGAGCGACAGTGAGCGAAAGGTAATACCTGGCGCTCTGGAAGCTAGAGCTGCCTGTAATAATACATCAGACGTTACATGGCGCTGTTAGAGGCGCTCACCAGATTCGCTTTCATAAATGTGGTTTTGCGTACAGCGCCCAGCGTTCACCAGACGCTACGAGGCACTACCTGGCGCTCTCCCTTCTTAAATATCCCCTAAGTATGCCATGCAGGATCCGTTTCAACGCACCTTTCTAGCTTAGCATTTGGGAAAAAAAGCCCCAGTAATACTCAAATGAATTCACCATCACAGTTAATATTTGCTGTAGTTTGCATCTCTTGTGTATTCTGACAACTTAAAATATACCTGAATCCGATTTTTTGCAGTAACATCCATAGTGACCTCCAACAAGTCTACACTCCTCATCACTGGCACAACTGCAAGACTCTTCTGAGGTGGTTGGATCTGAAATATAAATATGTGAATATTTATTGATTACATCTAATAACACACAGTATTTTAGAGCATTACAGCTACAAACTATTTTAGAGCACATTTCTTGTTTAAAGGGATTTCCTGAAAGAGGTCAAGAAATGATATTGGGTGATGAGGGCTTGGCTTACATTTGTGATTCCGAGCCATCCCAAGGGGTTTGATAGGGAACTTTGTCCCAGGGAGAGTGTAGGTCCACCAGCCGCACACTTAAAGCAGAACAAAACCCAGCATCTAAAAGATTCCAGGGCTGACCGCTGGATTTTCTCCAAGGCATCCCGAAATGGATGACTTGCTGTGTAAAACCCCTTCATTTCACCCATAAACACTGTGACAGAGGCTCTGTCTTTTGGATGTCATCACTATTCAGTTGCCCACCGGGTCATTCACTGGCCTTTTCTTAATTAGGTTCCAGACAATGTAATTGTATTTTGATACTGTTACAGGCAATGTCATTGTATTTTGACTGCCATTGTGTATTGTTGATTACGTCACAGTCAATGGCATTGTCCTGATTGATTGTATTACGGCCTGCTATTGTTCTACGGATTGCGTCACCGGCAGAGTTGAGGGATTGTGTGCCCTGCTGCTATTGGTCAGTGTGGTTGTCATTGCATGGAGCATTGCATATAAGGCCTAGAGTGGCACTAATAAACACACTTCACCTTCACCCTCAATACTGAGTTCTGTCTCTTATTGGGGGAACGCTATATTACAGTTCACTAGCCCTTGTAAGGGCTGTGGAGCGTGGCTGTGAGTTTTTCTGGCTTCCTGGGGGGGGCTTTACACAGCGAGGCATCCCACTTCCTGATGCCCCTGGGACATGGAACAAAACCCAGGAAAGTCAAAGTTTAACTATACTGACATTGTCCAGGCCACATCTTCTTCCAAAAGTGAACCAGAAGTTGCAGCACACCCTCCAAAAAGACTATGGCCCTTATTTAAGAAAGGATAACGTCAGGTAGCGCCTGGTTAATGTGAGGTAGCGACAGATAGCCACTGGTGAACGCCGGACACGGCACGCAATTCCACATTTATCAAGCAGAATCTGTTTAGCGACTGGGATAGCACCATGTAGCGTCTGATTCATCATTTTCACTGCCTCAGCGAACAGCGCCAGCGTTCAGCCTTGCACAGCGCCAGGTATGACCTCTCGCTACCTGTCGCTCTCCAATACATTTCAATGGACGAACCTTTTCTTCTCTTTAAACCGGGTTTTTGGTTTTTTTTTGCCAAAAAATCACAAATAATTCTGTGACCTCTTCTGACATTGAAAAAGCTGTTTTTTCACATTTTTATGATTTTTTTAAAATTTCTTCAGAAATGACATTACAGGTATTACTGGCATTAAAGTGTTCATGTTACAATGTTGTTACAATGTAATTCCATATGTTTTCGCTTTGTTACTAGTGGATAGATGCTTGAAAACACACTTTAAACACACCACCTCCAGCGCTGTGGGCTGCAAACAAGCATTTTTCAGCGCCAGAGATTTGTGAGGCAATTTTTTTGCTGAATATGGTGTGAGTCGGTCGCTATGAGCAGTCGCTAACATGCACTCCCATACAGCGCTGTACTGGTCAAATAGCGACTCCTCACAATGTATTCAACATTACTGAACAGCGACTGAGTCGCTATAAACTAGCGACTCACGGCCGAGCACTGCGACTACTGAAAATGCCTGCTATAGACGCTCATCTGTTGCTACCTGCCGCTATTAATGAATCAGCCTCTATGAGTCCAGTTAGAAAAAGGGAATTTACCACAATGGGGAGCTAAGGGGGAAGTAGAAGACAACTTGTGGAACCATGTTTCCCCTCAGCAATTTCTAGGAATTTATTCAGGAAACGCTAACGCCACGTAGTGCCAGATGAGTGTCAGGTGAATAATATTTGGGGGAGCTGGTGAATGTGCCATGAAATCCCTATGTTGGTTGGGATTGTTTTTGTGTGCATTTTAGGCACTTTTTTGTGGTGCTGCAAACTTGTGATTTTGGCAGTGAAAAAGCTGTGGCGTGTCTTTCAAATATCCCCTTTGCTTTTAACGTTATTTTTATATAAAAAAAAAAAAAAAAACGGGGATGACAACAGGTGTTTTCGCCCTGTAATCTGCCCATGCGGGCGCTGTGTTTTTTATGTTAAAATTGCTAGTTTCCAGTGCTAGGGGTGGAGCCACATGGGCTTTGATAGGCCGCACACTGTGCCAACCGGCCAACTGGGAGGGAGCGCAGACATACAGTAGAAATGTTCCTCCTGGGTCTCTCTACCAATCCATTTTGCACAGGCTTTAGAGCCTATGCTACTGCTGTGGCAACCACAAACAGCCATTTATGGTGGTCCATGTAAATGATTGGGTGAAGCAAAGTTCCCTTTGGGTAGGCTTTTGGGCTTGAACATGCATCACAGCAGCTTTTTCTCTCAATAAAGAAAAAGCAAAAAAGGAGCTTGATAAAAATGAAATTGTTTGGTGTAGGAGGCTTGTTAAGGTGAATATCCAGCCAAGTAGGATTGGAGGGTCAAAAAACTAGTCAGTGGGGTGGGGGGGTCATCCAACTGAGGGTGTTCCTGCTCCACAGACCTGCACTCGAGACCTGCTCCTGGTACTCACCTACCGCCCATGCGGGCGCTGTGTTTTTTATGTTAAATGCTAGTTTCCAGTGCTAGGGGTTGCAGCCGCATCAGCTTTGATAGGCTGTGCACTATGCTGACCAGCCGGCTGGGAGGGAGTGCAGGTTCCAGGTTGGCTCGCAGCCCCACGTCACAGTGCACTGGTCACAGGTGTTCATAGGTGGCCCATAATCAGCTGACAAAATGAGAATATTGGCATTGGAGATGTGATTCCAGCATGAGTATGTGGAGCACAGCATCGCTAAATTGGAACTAATGTGATCGTCTTGTTCTTTTCTTAACTTACCCACCTGCTTTATTAGCATATTTGTATGATATTTATCAATATGGCACCTTGCCCTTTTTTTCTCGTGTAGATAGAAATTTTGAAGATATTGGAATTTTATTTATGTTATGAACTGTTTATATATTTATTTTAGGGGCCCATTGGGAGATTTCCTGGTAACATGGTGTGGCAGTCGGGCAGGCTGATTCATCACTAACACCAGGTAGCGTCGGTGTGCAGTAATGTTGAATACGGGGTGACGAGTCGCTATTTGACAGGTTCTGCGCTGTATGGGAGCGCATGATAGCGACAAAAAATCACGCTCAAAAAATTCTCGCGCTGTGAAATGCATGTTTAGTGCTGGCGGCGATGTGTTAAAAGTAGTTTTTTAACCCCCAAACCACCATATTTTTGGAAACCAAAAAAAATAATTTTTTTAAAGAATTTAGTAATATGAATACAATAATATCAGACCTGTAATTACAATTCTGGTCACAGAATTTTTCACATTTAAAAAAAAAAAAAAAAAACATTAATAACAATTAATTATGAATATTTAAAGATTGTTCCATTGAAATGCATTGGAGAGCGCCAGGTAGCAAGAGGTCATACCTGTCGCTGTTCAAGGTCGGACGCTGGCGCTGTGGGCTGAGGCTGGAATAATGACAAATGAGTGGCTATCTGGCGCTATCTCAGTCGCTAAGCATGATCGGCTTGATAAATGTGTGATTGTGGTGGGGAGCCGGCGTTCTCGTGGCTGTGCCCGTCATTACCGGTCGCTCACCCGTCGCTACCTGTCGCTATTCCTTCATAAATAAGGGCCTCAGTCATTGTGCAGAAATGATGAATACATTGTGATGAGTCGCTATTTGACCAGTACAGCACTGTATGGGAGCGCATGTTAGTGACTGGTCAGTGCGACCGACTCACAACATATTCAGCAAAAAAACAGCCTCACACAACTCCGGCGCTGAAAAATGCTTCTCTGAAGCCCAGAGCGCCGGAGGCTGTGTGTTTAAAGTCTGTTTTTTAGCATGTATCCACTAGTAACAAAGCGAAAACATATGGAATTACATTGTAATAACATTGTAACATGAACACTTTAATGCCAGACCTGTAATGTCATTTCTGCAGAAATAAATAAAAAATGAAAAATTTGTGAAAAAACTGCTTTTTCAATGCCAGAAGAGGTTACAACATTATTTGAGACATTATTTGGAAATCGTCCATTGAAATGTATGAGAGAGCGACAGGTAGCAAGAGGTCATACCTGGCACTGTGCAAGGCTGAACGCCAGCGCTGTTCGCTGAGGCTGGGATAATGATGAATCGAATGCTACATGGCGCTATCCCAGTCGCTCAACAGATTCTGCTTGATAAATGTGTAATTGCGTGCCGTGTCTGGCATTCACCTGTCGCTACCTCTCATTAACAAGTCACTACCTGACGCTGTCCCTTCATAAATAAGGCCCCAAGTCTCATATATAGCACTAGCAGATCATAGAGAAAAACAGATTGATTTTTTGCATTTTGGTCATCACGGTACCCTGTCCTGTTTGTGTGATTGTATGTTTAGGGATTTAAATGTGTGAATTTAAATTCGCCAGTTGGCAGTGTGCCAGTTGGCTGCTTACCAATTATTGTGATTTCTGCTGATTCAGCAAGTTTTGTGTCATTCAAGTGTTAAAAAACTACAGAAGGAAATATTTTGAATTAAAGTATATTGGTGAACTGTTTTGTTTTCCAAGCACTGTAATATAGGAACATAACATTTTTAGAGGTTTCAAATGATAGCTATCCCTTAAAAAAAGTAATACGAGAATGACTGGACATGGATGTGCACCCCAGCCATGAATGTGGCGTGCGATCCACGGAATGAATGTTTGCGGGGTAATCATGTTTCGGTCTATTAGACTCCAGGGCTAGCAAAGTTAGTGGTTGTTCCTGTTTAACGGGGAGGCCGATTCATTAATAGCGCCAGGTAGCGACAGATGAGCGCCAGTAGCGTGATTTTCACAGCGCCCGCTAGTATTCGCTGTGCTTGGTCGTTGTTCGCTTGTTGACAGCGACTCAGTCGGTGTGCGGTAATGTTGAATACGGGGTTAGGAGTCGCTGTTTCACAGGTTCCGCGCTGTATGGGTGCGCCTGACAGCGAATGGCCATAGCGAACGGCTCCCAGCATATTCGTTAACAAATCACGCTCCAAAAATTCTCGCGCTGTGAAATGCTTGTTTAAACCCCAGAGCGCTGGCGGCGATAGCTTAAAAGTAGTTTTTAACCCCCAAACAACCATATTTTTTGATTATAAAATTAAACAAGTTTTTCTAAACATTTTGTAATATGAATACATTAATATCAGACCTGTAATATCAATTCTGCACAAATTATTATTTTTTTTTTTTTACCTTAAAAAAAAAAACTAACATTGCCGAAGTGGTCACAGAATTTTTGACATTTAAAAAAAAAAAAAAAAAAAATTCATATCAATGAATTATGAATATTTAAAGATTGCTCCATTGAAATGCATTGGAGAGCGCCAGGTAGCGAGAGGTCATACCTGGCGCTGTGATGGGATTAGCAGCGGCGCTGTTCGTTGCAGTCCGCTACATGATGAATCCCACGCTAGCTGACGCTCTCGCCGGCGCTAGCCTCATTTAGCGTGATAAATGCGTGATTGTGTCCGCCGCCTGGCGTTCTGGAGTCGGTAGCCGCCGATAGCTGGCGCTACCTGCCGCTAGTGAGACACTACCTGGCGCTATCGCTTGATGAATAAGGGCCCTAGTAAAAAATATATTTTATTATACAACTATATGATAAACTAATATTAAAAAATGCATTCATTTACCTGTGCAATATCCAGAATAGTAGTAAGGTGTTCCGCTAAACTTATAGACATGATATCCTCCGGGGCAGGCTCTGACCATTATATTGCTTGTCCAAGTGCAGCAATTGCCATAATATGATGTACAGACAGTACGATTGACTATTCCATCTGAGATATCAGGATGGCTCCCATTTAACCACAGTGGTGCAATAGTATAGCAATGGCCTGGAGAAGGACAAAACTCTGGCATACGAATTCCTCCACTGCCTGTAAACCGGTACCATCCGTTCAAATAATAGTCACTTCTGCCATAGTAATAATAATAGTAGTAATAATAATCATAGTAGTAATAATAATAGTTGGTGCTTCTGGTTGGGTCATTGAGAGTTTCATAGCTGGAACACGGATCCACACAAGAATGCGATCCGCTGTATTTAATACATTCGTGGCCAAATCCGCAGACATCTTTAGTACATTCATCCACCTCACAGTGGTATCCATCTCCATAATATCCACTAGGACAATAGCATGAATAAGATCCATAGTAATTGACACAACCCTTCAATGAATAGCAGGAATTTAAGCTGGAATTTGAGCATTCGTCAATGTCAATACAGGTTTTAGTAACATCATCATATGTAAATCCAGAATAACAGGAACAGGAATAGCTACCAAACGTGTTTACACAGTAGCCATTGTTGCAAGAATAGGCGTAGTAGTAGTCACATTCATTGATATCATAACAGGAATATCCATCACCACTGAAGCCATTATTACAGACACAGGAATAGGAGAAAATAATTTCTCTACAAGTTGCGTATGGGCTACAGCTTGCACAAACAGATGCTGTGAAAAGGAAAAAAAAAAAAATATTTATCATAAAACAAAGGCCCAAACATTTACTGTTAAGGTTTCATCGTGAACATTACATAGATATAAACATTTAGAAATACTAAAGATCTAATGCTTTATAAAGCATTATTTAAATGAAAACCATATATATCAGCCTTAAAACATTACAAGGCACTAATTATATCACACATGCTCAACTTGCGGCCTGGGGGGCCACATGTGGCCCTCAAAGCCATCTGATGTGGCCCCTGACCTTCTGTGGAGGAAGTGGGAAGGATAAATAGAACTGACATATAGTTACAGGGGTACAGTAAGGATGTGTGATTGCATGGAGGGTGATATAGAGGGGCGCACTGGCAAATAGAGGTAAAAGCAGTGGCTTGGAGGAACAGAGTGACATTGATTGTACACCCGCACTAGGAGTTAGAGTATTTCCCAATTTCTGCAGCTAGCTTCACTTTTCGACAAGCCCCTATTTGGCCGGATGCAAGGTAGACCTCACCGGACACAGTTACTGGTAGCACAAGCAATACTTACCGAGTGCTGGTTCTGTAGATGGGCAAGTCCTCCTGATAGTTGTAGAAAATCTTCATTATGCTATTCCAAATGGAAAAATATTTATTGCGGCCTGCGACTAGGTTGCAAATCATTTGAGTGACCCCTGCGCATCAAAAGGTTGAGCACCCATGAATTATATAAAGAGGGAGGGATATATAAAAATGGTGCTGTTTTACGGAATGGCACCCAGCATGCCCTAACTTAATGTGGATATCAGTCTAGGGCTTTTAGAGCAGACATGTGCCTACTCAGCAAGCATGGCATTAATGAGAAGGGGTATACAGATGTAGCATTCCCTACCTTGTCGCTTAAAATGGACAAAACCTGGGATTTTATTATGCCGGGTTTTGGTCCGTACCCTTGGGGATTCCCGATTTGGGATGTCCTACTGTGTGAAACCCCCCTGGGTGCCCACAGGTGCCGTACTGATCCAAGTAGCCTCTTTGGCCGCGTATATTAATGTGAGGCTAAGGAAACTAAATGGAAGCTTAGCCGCACTTGTTACAGCACATGGCACCTCCATATCCCTCTATGGCTGTGTGCGCGGCCACGCACAGACATACTGTGTAACAGCTAATAGCTTCTCTCTCTATGTGATCTGCATCTATATTGCTAGATTAATGCTGTTTTCATTTGTGACAATAGATGGCGCTGTTACATATACCTATGTGTAGTCTATGTTGTCCATTCCTTGCTGCATGTTGTGTTTCCTGTACATTGACTTGATATCTATGACTTCTTTTTCCTGTCTGTGTTATCCACCATGTAAAATGACCTTCTCTTATGGCACTCGTGTTCCAGTAAAGCCAATTCCTGTTACACCACATACATCACAAATGACTATCTGGATTTGACTACGCTGCACCCAACATTCACACTCTGCAACAGAAGCATGTGAGGGATAAGCCCGCATGTGCCATGGGTTTGCCAGCGAGGTAAGAATCTCAGACGGCAGGGTTTCATGCATGGGGGCATCCCAAATCAGGGTGGGTATTTAACCAGACTTTGGGGGTCATGCTAAATATTTGATGAAGTCAGTGTGAATTGCAGTGTGCATTGCAACTTGCATCCCGGTGAGCTTTTTAGCGATAACACACAAAAAAGTGCAAATTAAATGTTTTCTAAACCCTTTCCCCCCAAAATTACCTGTGATGGGGCATTTTTAAAGGTGAGTTGAGGTTCATTATTTTTCCTGTGGGGAAGGGATGTTTGGAATCAGGAGCACCCTATGGGCTATGCAGAAAAATGTGGCAAATTAGCATAGCCCATAGGATATTGTGGGGGTCATGCTAATTATTTAAATATTTGGTGAAGCCAGTGTGACTTGCAGTTTGCATTGCGGTGTGGATTGCAACCTGTATCTTGGTGATCTTTTTAGCCACAAAAAATGCTAAACTTTTTTTACCTTTTGTTCATGAAGACACAAGAAATTTCTATAAAACATTTCTGTTCTAATTTTTCCCAAAAACTCACTCTATGGCCCTTATTTAACAAGGGATAGCGCCAGGTAGCGAATGGTGAGCGAACGGTAATGACGCTCACCGCCACGAGAACGCCGGCTCCCCTCCGCAATCACACATTTATCAAGCCGATCCTGCTTAGCGACTGACAGAGCGCCAGATAGCGAATCATTCATCATCATTCCAGCCTCAGCCCACAGCGCCAGCGAGCGACCTTGAACAGCGACAGGTATGACCTCTCGCTACCTGGCGCTCTCCAATGCAATTTAATGGAGCAATCTTTAAATATTCTTAATTAATTGCTATTAATGTTTTTTTTTTTTTTAAATGTCAAAAATTCTGTGACCACTTCTGCAATGTTAGATATTTTTTTAAGGTAAAAAAAAAAAAAGAAATTGTGCAGAATTGATATTACAGGTCTGATATTAATGTATTCATATTACTGAATTATTTAAAAAACTTGTTTTTTTTTATCCAAAAATATGGTTGTTTGGGGGTTAAAAAACTACTTTTAACCCATCGCCGCCAGCACTCTGGGGTTTAAACAAGCATTTCACTGCGCGAGAATTTTTTGAGCGTGATTTGTTAATGAATATGCTGGGAGCCGTTCGCTATGGCCATTCGCTGTCATGCGCTCCCATACAGCGCGGAACCTGTCAAATAGCGACTCCTAACCCAATATTCAACATTACGGCAAACCGACTGAGTCGCTATCAACTACCGAACAACGGCCAAGCACATCGACTACTAGCGGGCGCTCTGAAAATGCCGCTACTGTCGCTCATCTGTCGCTACCTGCCGCTATTAATGAATCGGCCTCTATGTTTTAAGGTAAGGTACATCATTTTTCGAATGATGTGAGAAACATTTTATGAAAGTTTGGGAACAGCACCTTATGGGGTATGCAGAAAAAAAAATTCTTTAGCATACCCCATAGGGTCCTTCACTCATGGTCTTCATCTGTAAAAATGCCCCATCACAAGTAAAGTAGGACACATTTTTTATTGCATTTTTTGATGTGTTAAAGTTAAAAAGCTCACCAAGACGTAGGTTGCATTGCACACCAGAATGTTCATCCACTATGCATTTTCCAGTTCATTTTCTTTAGTATGACCCCCAATGAAAGGGAATGGTGTGCCATGTTAACTTATTATTGCTTTGATTGTGTTAATCTACATTTCATAATGTTTAGAAAAATATACTTACATGAAATGTTGCCTATTAGGGAGAAAAGATAGCAGCAGTTAGCATTAGATTATAGTAGTTCTAAAAAAACAAGCCTTAGAAAGCGATATAAAGTAAATGCAAATAATGGGAAATTTTATTTGACCCATCTCCACGCTATAATTTAAAAATGGAAAGTAACCTCCTAATCAAGCATAGTTTGCCAACATGGTCCAGTTATACAAGTGGAAATTTTAAAGACAAGGTAAATTCAAATGAATAAAGGGGGGTGGGAGTAGCTCAATCACTATTATTTATACAAAATTATTATTATTATTCAGGGCCTGGGAACTAATTCTCCCTGTGAAGTGTTCTAAAGGGAGGCTGGCAGCTTCCCAGGTGAGTTGCTCTCAAATATTTGTCTGCATTGCATGTCCCAATGTTGGGGACTCAAAATTAAGAGTAGGGACCACACTAAACACAGAGTGCCTTGTCGGGGTGGTGTGGCTTCCACATGTATATGCAGATATATGCAACCAAATCTCTGTCTTTCCACACAGCTAGACATGTTGGTTGCTTGATATTTAGATGATGAGAGGGTTAAACTGGGCGGTAAATTAGTTCCCAGGCCCTGAATAATAATAATAATTTTGTATAAATTATAGTGATTGAGCTGCTCCCACCCCCCTTTATTCACAAGGTAAATTCAGGTCACCATTTGCACCTGCATGGCAGCAAATGGCAGCCAATCAAATGACTGCCCACTGACATCATGCTTTGATGCACAAGCCCACTTGGCAATCAGGTGATTGGTAGCCATACCATCAGAGTGTAAGCATTGACTTTCACACTATAACAAAGTAAGCAAAAGAAGTAGGAAGAGGGAGGTTGTGATGCTTCTGTATAGAGCCCTAGTGGGGCCACAGCTAGAATACTGTGTGCAGTTCTGGAGACCTTACCTGTAAAAAGACATTATTCAAATAGAACAGGTCCAAAGGCAGGGAAACTAAAATGCTAGAAGGACTTAAACGTAAAGACTATCAGGAAAAACTTATAAAACTTTATTTGTGCAGTCTAGAGGAAAGAAGGAGAGAGGGGATATGGTTGAGACATTTTTAAGATGTGAAAGGATTGAGTAAGTTTCAGGAGGGAAGTATCTTTAAAGTGGGCCAACACCCAGGGGGGATCGGGCCGGAAATCTATAAGATTCCCGGACCGATCAGATCCCTCGGCCGCGGCTCGCGCTTCCCTCTAGCAGGGCGCGCACCCGCGCCGGCCATTTGTGAATGGCCGGTGCAGGCGCGCTCCCTGTTAGAGGGAAGCGCGAGACGCGGCCTCCAGCGCTCAGAGCCAGCTGAGCTGGTATGCGCGTCCATGCGGCCTTGGACGCGCATACCACAGCGGCTCTGAGCGCTGTGATTGGCTGGCGCGGTCACGTGGGAGCGGGGAGAGGTGAGTTTTTTGGGGCTTTCTGGGGGGTTTCAGACAGCGAGGCACCCCCGATCGGGGTGCCCCACCGAAGTGGACCAAAACCCAGGATAGTCAAAATCCTGGGTGTTGGTCCACTTTAAAAAGAAACCTAACTTAATGATAGAACAAGGGGGCACAACCTGAGGCTAGATGGAGGGAAGATCAGGATCAACATTAGAAAATGTTATTATACAGAAAGAGTAGTAGATGCTTGGAATAAACTTCCAGCAGAGGTAAAATTTTCATTTAAGTGAATTTAAACATGCCTAGGATAAGCACACATCTATACTAAGATAAAGAGTACATACAGTATACACATAAGGGCAGACTAGATGGCCCATATGCTCTCCTTCTTCCATCAACCTTCTGTTTCAAACACCCTTTACCTATAAAGACAACTTTTACCGCCCTTGTTTTGATCTTTAGGGCCCTACTGTAGAGTGAAAAGTCACTTTTTGTTGTGGTGATCAAACACAAACAGAAAAGTCATGGGTATCACAGGGAACACACAGAAACCCCATATTTTGTCCTGGTCATCATTATTCACACCTGATGACACCCGTAAATTATCTGTCTTTTCCTGTCTTTGGTGATCAAAAAGTAAGTGAGACTAGATCTGACCAAAAACTCAAAGAAGGTGAATTAAAAAACAAAATTAGATCTGACAACTAATGATGAGCGGGATGGTTGCAATTCGGGTTCAACAAGTTCGGCAAAACTTCAGGTCTGGGACTCCAAATCCGAAGGCCTAATTTGGGGGGTAATTGCCCTGCACAAAATGGGCTAGGGAATGTACTCAAAATAATCACAGAAAACTAATTAATTAAAGATATATACCAATAAAGAAAAACATTAAAATAAAAGTTTTTTTTAACCGGTGTTGAAGGCCTAATTTGGGGGGGTAAAACTTTCTCTTTCACTTTGAACTGGTTAGGGGTCCCATGGACCCCTATACCAGTTGATAATACATTACCCACACCATCAATGGGCCTGCTGAGCCAGGCAGCCCATAGCATGGTCCGTACCATGCACCGGACCTGTGCTATAAGGCATAAGGGCGTGTAATAGTCAGGGCCAGGGGCTGGCTGGCTGGCCTTTGAGCCCTGAAATTACAAGCCCCTATGTCTGGTTTGCTGGGTTGGTAATGCTTAGACGGTGGGAACCTACACATTTTTCTTTTAAAATAAAAATGCGTCTAAGGACAGTCTGGTGGCATTTAGCAAGGAGGGGGACACAGGGTCTCCTCTGTTCCTCCCAGCTCCTGGCCAGAAGACTCCATGATGAGGCACTGGGGAGCGGCTTTTATATTAAGGCGAATCTCCCCGACATCACTTATGTTGTCACAAAAGGGGTGGGGCCTAGAGAGGTGGCACAGGAAAATCACCTCTAGGCCCCTCTTCTGTGACATCAGCAATGGAGGCCACGATTCCAAGTATAAAAGCTGACTCCCCCTGCCCTCACTTCAGTCCCTCACAAGGGAAGTGAGGTTGAAAGAAGGGGGAAGCTATGTTCTCCCTTCATCTAAATGGCAGCACAGCCATCAGCTTCTGACAGTCCACGCTGCCACATCTACACGCTGGAGGGGGCCCTAAAATGCCCAGAAGAAGGAAGAGGAGATGATGCGGACAAAGAATACCTGCTGGACCGGAGGAAGACAGCGCCCGGCAGGGGACAAAAGATGAAAGACTGGAATAGGCGAGTATAAGTTGAATTAATAACCATAAAACTATTTTTTGTGTGGTGCCTTATTTCTTTTTCACTTTCCAGGGGACCCCTATACCAGTTCCCCATGATCAGAAGCTGGCATGGCACCTGTCGGGCTCGGTGAGTACCCAGTAAAATCATACATTAACTCATTAACATTTGGGGCATCGGGTGTGCGAAAGAGCCCGGTGCCCATTGGTGTGGGCACGGGGGTCTTCCAGGGGTGCCCAAAAACACTTTGTTATTGAGAAGCTCTTGAAATAGACACAAGATATTCACAATTAGGGCAGTTACTCACCTGATGAGGCAATGTCACCTAAAAAACAAAAGAGGTCACCTATTAATTATCAGGAATTTTACTAGTGCAATACTCTGGGGAACAAGAAGCACAAATATTAGGTTATTCCTACATTCTTCGTGCATTTAGTTTCGCTCAGATATATTTGTAACCTATGGTATTGTATGTGTATTTATATTTTCTTTCTCTTTTTTTATTACAATCTTTTTTTCTTCTTGTATTTGTCTCAGCACCTTTTAAAGTGGACCAAAACCCAGGATTTTGACCATCCTGGGTTTTGGTCCAATTCCCCGGGGCACCCCCTATCTATGTGAAACTCCCAGATCTCCCGATAAAACTCACCTCACCGCGGTCCTACGACGCATACACGACCGCTCATCCAATCAGCGCGCTCGGAGCCGCTGAGCTATGCAAGTCTAAGAAACGTCTTAGATCAGCGTCTTCAAACGCGCTGGCGGCCACATCTCTCGCTTCCCTCTTACAGGGAGCACGCCTGTGCCGGCCATTCACAAATGGCCGTCGCGGGCACGCGCCCTGCTAGAGGGATACCGGGTATGCGGCCGCGGCCTGTGCATGTGCTGTTGGACTGGAATTCAGGTAAGTTTAGCCGGCAATCTGGGGGTTTCACACAGCGGGGCATCCTGATTTTGGATGCCCCGAGGGGAGGGGATAGATCGGCCTGGGATAGATTCCAGGGCCGATGCAGTAGGGTTTTGGTCCACTTTATTGTTGGGTTTACACTGAGCAATTATTGAGCTTTCTAAAATGACCGCAATTTAGTGATAATCGCTCTGTGGAAACAAGCAATGAACGAGAATTGGTTAATCGGTTGCCCATCGCATCATTTTCTCTTTCATCGCTTGATGGTTGGATTGTGTAAACAGAAGACACCGTAAAAAAAGTGTTTTGCTATGAGCGATCACATTAGCAATCTTTGGAGTCTGAACTAGTTGCAGAAGATTTGTATGGTTGGTCACCTGCTGAGCGAACAGCCAATTGATCTGCTTGTGTAAGCCCACCATAAGGTTTTGGTCACTAGAATCAACTGGAACATACCTGTTTGAACTAGGGGGTTTTTCTCCTCCCTAAGAGGCTATAATATACAAACACTTGGAGAACAATGCACATGCATTGTGAGATTGCCATCAAGGAAAATAAACACGTTGATCACTGGGAGTTTCACACATTATGTTATCCCAAATTGGAAATCTTGCTCTGACCCTAGGGCCAGGTTTGGGCCAGGATTGGTCGACTTGTGGGCGAATGACAGGTGCATCATAAATTAGTCGTTATTCTGGACCAGGCATTAGCAGCTGCCACGGTTTCAGAGCAGTAACACTCAACAGTCCTTGGGCCTTTGACACCCTACAGACCCCCACAATGCACAGAGGCAGTTAACCCAGCAGCACTTTCTCTTTGCAGGCAGCCTGCAACTCCATTTTGTTTGTAAAAGTGACCACAGCAGGAGTTAAAAAAAAGGAAATGAATTTTTATGTTCAGAACTCTGAATTGCCCTGGGAAGGGATGCATATGAGGACTGTATCTTGTAGGGATGTTGGTCCAGTTCGAATGCATGTGCTATTGAGCACTGTAGTCAAATCTATTCGAAATGTACAAAATGCAAATGTTTGCTTGGATGCAAAAGCACGCTTACATGCAAGCATTAGCATTACGTGGAACAGTAGGAAATGCCTGCGGAAATATCTGCCAGCATGCATAAGCATGTGCCCACTTGATTCGCAGAATAAATTTGCAAAGCAAAAAAATGATGCTGAATTGCAACACTGAAAACTTTCTCCCAAGATGTCAACGCTCAGGACCCAGAGGAGAACCACAGGTGAGGTAAGGGTTTTTTTAAATTTGTAACCCCCCCCGTCCTGCCTCAGCACCTAAGGAGGGTGGTAGGGTTACACCATGAACGGATTTCCATTTTAAGCCCTCTCAAATAGCTTATGTCACCGATTACCAGAGCTTTACCAAAGCTTTACTTTCTTGACTGGAGGTTTACGTAATATGCAGGTGCTGCTGTTACTGTAGTATTCATTCCACGTCTGTTTTGTACACCAAGTGGCCCATTTTTTACATAATGAAAAGTAAAATGGTATTAAGACGTTGAAATAAAGACTGGCATTGGTAGCTTTGGATAATACCCTCACTTTTTCAGCATTTTCTTATAACCTTGTCAATCTATCACCACCTGAACCCTCAAAATAGCGGTACATACTGTATGTCAGTCTTAGTATAGGTACTAATACTATTTTCATATTTTTACAAATGTACTTTACCTTTAATTCCCAGAATCCGCAAGGAATAATATTCAGCTGAGTTGATTGTGACTGTCCAGTTGCCGCTGTCAGGATTTTTCACATAGGACAAATATCCCCAATTTTCTGAGATGAGTTTATTTCCATCATCTGGTATTACAACACCTTAAAAACACACATTTGTTTTATATTTTTAACTCCTAAATACTAAATACAAATGCACAACCTGCAAACCATAAACAAGAATGTATACCTACCAACCTTTCAGGGTGGGAAAGAGGGACATTTGTTAAATTAGGCCATAACCCCTCATTGAGCGATGGATAGGAGGTTATAACAATTATAACACTTTAAACCGGACCGTCACCATGATTTATTGAAAAGCCCAAACCCTTAAAAAATGATTCCCCAGCATCTAAAATTAATATATTTTAAGTTTTTAGTCACTTACTTATAATTCTTTCCCCCATTGGGCTGCAACTCTGTTCAGCACTCTAGGATACGGGCGCCGCCATCTTGCCCCAGAAGCATCACATATACTGAGGAGTGGAGAGTGGGATAAAGTATAGGGGGTGGGGTTATAGCTGTGCTTTGCACAGCCAGAGCAGAGCTGGGGTCAGGGAAAGGACAGCAATCCCAGAATGCAGAGCGGCACAGTCAGTAGACACTTCCTGTTTGCAGGCTGCCTGATTCTTAGATTTTTAACCCTTTCAGTGCCAGCCTACCTGCAGCATTTGCCACTCCCTGTTGCCAGACCATGTTTCACTATTTTGCGCTACACATGTTCAACTGTCATTTTTGAAAGGATTTCCAGGGATTTCCCAGGAAAATGATATATTGTTTTTTTTCAGCAGAGTCTGGGCTTTAACAGGAAATGTCTTGTTTGTAATTTTTAGGTGTATTCTCAATATTTTTGGGTGAAATATGTGAAAAAAAAAAAAATATATATTTTTTTACAATTTGTAGTGTTTTTTTGTAATAAAAAATGTAAGTTTGTCAATAAAATCTTATTTCTCCCGGTTACAGCGATATCACATATGTATAGGTAGACACCCTTTCCTGCCCAGGAGACTCCCCCAAACTGAAATAGCGCTTTAGGGGATTTTCAGAAAAAATACAACTGTAATATGCGCTATGCGCACCTTGCAGTTTTAACAGAAAAACAACCCTTTATATTTGAAATACCCCCAACAAACTATATATTCTCTGGAAGTACACACCTCAAGCTTTCTAGGTGTACCAGGCTTGTTGATGTACCCATAGTTTTCTGGAAGTAATTCCTCAATGTATTCTTTGGTTGCAAAGAGTTTCCCAAAAAAAGGATAAAAAAGCAGAATCAAAGCCACATTTTCCTAAAAAAACTATATACAAACAAGAAAAAACAAGTTTAATCTGAAAAAGCAACATCCCCCCAACATGCATAGGTACTGTCAAGGGAAGAGTTGCCAAACACACCAAAGTAAAGCATGAGCATAACGGTAATTTTACTTGAAAATTTCAGTTCTGCAGACAAACCCTTAAAAATAAAAAAAAAAAATGACGTGGGGTCCCCCTTACCCAAAGTAACCAGCCCGGGACCAGCTATGGGGGCTTGTAGGCACAGAGTGGGGGGGCCAGCTTTTGTGACCCCCCACCCTGCAGCCTACGAGCCCACATAGCCTATGTGGGCCCGGGCTCTTCTGCCCCCCCCCTGGGCTTTGGGGAGGCAGGTAATGGGGGTGCCGGGGGCCCTGCTCGGCACAGCCCTCTCCTGCTCCTCTGCTCTCTGCTCCAAGCACCGAGCAGACTGATTCAGAGTCTCGGTGCTTGGACTGAAGAAGCCGGCTGCTGGTGACATCACAATGATGTCACATGGCCCCTCCCCCAAGGGGCGGGGCTAGCAGTCGCAATGCAGGAAGTGGGGGGAGAGGGCATTTTCTGCCCTCTCCTCGCCACCGAAGAGGCTGGGGGGGCGATCGGAGGCCCCCCCCCCCCCCCCCCAGTGAAGAGAAGACCCGGAGGGAGGCAGCGCGACCACAGGTAAGCAAATGTCATTTTTATTTATTTTATTCTTTTACAGTCAGCAGCTGCTGCTGCCCAAGCAGGGGGGCCCATTCCGGGGGCTCTCCTGGAGCCATCCGACCCCCCACGGGAGATCGGATGGCACCAAATTAAAGAGGAGACCCGGCCGGATCCAACGAGGGGTCAGGTGAGTATTTTTCATTTTTATTTTTTATACTAGCAACGGGGAAAGTCGAGCACGTAACACCTACGGGCTTGGCACTTAAGGCCCAGCCAAGCCAGCAAGTAGGTGTTACGTGCTTGGCACTTAAAGGGTTAAAGGCTCATAACATGCATTAGATGCAAGTAGAATGATTTTTAATGTGAGCAATCTGTATGCACTGGATCTGAAAAACATATAGGATTGGCTCTTATTCAGAGTGAAGGTCCGCTTTAAATAGTCCAATGAATCATTTATTAATGCAGATCTGCATGTTAAAAGGAAAACAACAAGGGGCAGGGAGACACGGACTCAAAAGAGGGACAGTCCCTCCAAATCAGGGACACTTGGAAGGTATAAGAATGTATGGAATACAGTCTCTTCCAGGATTTCAGGACAAGGCAATAAAGAATAAACTGGAACTTTGTGGCCCAAAAATGGCTGTAAAATAGGGGCAGCAAGGACTAGAGGGCTGAAAATCGAGGGGAACACCAGGGCAATTGTCCTGCAGGGATTGGACTAAAGAAAGTACTCAAAATAATAACAGATAAATAATACACCTATATAGAAAAAATAATATTTTTTTTGGGGTGTTGGAGGCCTAATTTGGGAGTTAACACCTTGGCAATTGCCCTGCACAAAATGAGCAAGGTTCTCAAAATCATCACAGAAAAATAAAAACATTTAAGAAATACACTGATCATGTTGAGGTAGTAGCAGATTATATGCAGTGCTCTCCGTCTCACCCCGCTTACAGTCAGCAAGGCTGTCCCAGTGACAGGTCATAGAGTCACTAATGCTCCATGACAGGGGTACTCAATCACTTCTTGTAAAGGTCCATTTAAAGGCATCCAGTGAGAAGGTGAAGTGTCTGGATGGAGGGCTGTCGCAGGGGTTGATAGTTCACAGCACACACAGCAAAAAGGCTGTTCCCCTATTGGGCACTGGGAAAAAAACAGGACCTTTTTTTTATCCCCACAGAAGCTACAGCTATAGCCCACGGCACACTGCTTTAACCCCCCTGTATTCTGTGCAGACTGTGTACAGGGGTGGAGAATGGACCAAATGTTGCTGGCAATAGGCAATAAGGACTGCAGGGCGCTTTGAAGCATATACTTCCCCCAGCCAGGATTGCCGGACATCACTTGTTGCCTCCTACTCTACTTCCTCCTCTCCTAACTCCTCATCCACTGCTGAAAATCATCTGTCTGAGCGAAAGACCACACACAGCCTGGAGTTGTAGACATGCCATCCAGGAGCAGACAGATGAGTGGTTGCTGCCACTGCACCTAAAGCCCAGCAAGGTGGTGTGTAACGATGAGCAGAACCTAGTAGCAGCCTTGGGCTAAGCTGGGTTGAGGCATGTCCGTTGGCTGGCGCATGTGCTCAGCTTGGTGGTGCAAAGCTTCTCGGTCCATTATCCAGACATGCCAGAGCTGCTGTCTAAAGTGATCACCATGTGCATGCACTTTGGGTATTCACACCCTGCTGCTGCTCACCGTAGAGGAACTTTTGAGCTTCCCACCCACCGTCCCACAGGTGATTTACCAACCAGGTGGAATTCCACTTCATAGCTTGAATATTGGAAAGGGCGTGTGAGCCGCAGCAGGCAATAGTGGAGTTCCAGCAGGCAAGTCGGTACATTGAACACATGGCAAGAGCATGCCCTCTGTGCCTTGGAGGCAGGGCCGGATTAAGTGTGGTGGAGACCCTTGGGCACAAACGTGGTGGAGGCCCTACATACAGTATTTTTTGTCCTTAAAAAAATGTCTAGCTAAGTAAGTTAACAAAATGGATGCTCACCTTTTGTCCCCCAGCAGTTGATCGGTGGTACGGTAGTCCAGCACTTGCACGCTGACTGAAACGTCAGATCGACTTCCGTTGCTGCATTGGACCATTGCTGGATCCCAAATAGAAGAGAATGCTACGTAGGCAGGGGGGTTTAGGTAGTGGTTTGGACTGCGTGGCATAGCTGGGGGAGCTATAGTGCTGCTGAATCTGGTGTACACAGCAACATTCATGGATTCCCCAACTCGGAGGGTCTAGCAGGTCTGGTATGCTATTCAATAGGACTTTCAGTCCCCTTTTTGTGGGGTCTAGGCATACAATAAGGTGTGGCTATTTGGGATGCTTCTTTTGTTAAAAACCAACAAACAAATGGGTAGGTTGGTGAGTGGGCAAGCAGGTAGATGGGTAGGCAGGTAGGTGGGTGGGTCATTAGGCAGGTAGGTCCATGGGTATGTAGGTAGGTAATTAGGTATATAGGCAGGTAGGTGGGTGAGTGGGCAGGTAGATAGGTGGCTGGGTCATTAGGTAAGTAGATAGGTAGGTGGGTGAGTGGGTAAGTGGATGGGTTTGTAGGTAGGCAGATAGGTAGGTGGGTGAGTGAGCAGGGGGTAGGTTGGTCAAAAAGTAGGCAGGCAGGTGGGTAGGTAGGTAGGCATTCGGCTGGTCTGCCACATGGCCATCTGAAGTCCCGATCATCATGTAGGCTCAAAGTAATTTGATGGAGGCCCCCTTAGCAGGGAAAGTGGTGAAGGCCCTGGGGCACGCACCCCAGCCCTGTTTGGAGGTGCTGGCCTGCCCTGCGGCAAGTGTCCTATCAGAAAATTTAGTCAGCACATTACTGACAGCAGAATCCACCTATCCACAGCCAATGTGGACATCCTTACACTCCTGAAGATAAACTGAACAGAGATCCCACAGCACTTGGCTGTGCCAGCACCTGAGCAGTAGTAGTCATTGCAACCCTACTCTGACCCTCACTCCAACCGCTATCCCTGACTATAGTGTGCCCTGAAAAAGGCAGTTTTTTAAACAATAGAGCCTATATGTCCCTAAAATGCTGCAGCAGGAACCTCTCCCCATGTAAATCAGCACTGCAAATGGCGCTATGAGACACAGACCCTGCCTTTTATATGGCAGGGTCCCGTGTCCCGCCTGGCCAATGGAGGGAGGGAAAGGAAGAGGCCCTTCTTCCAAGTCTGACCCAAATGCCGAATCCGTGCTCGGCTTCAGGCTCCCGTTTTCGCAAAGTTCGATGCGGACCCGAACTTGGATCTGCTCAACCGTATTTATTAGATATATTGACACTCCTCCCCTATGCCTCATTGCACATCGCTGATATACTGTATATTATCTATCTGGTAATCTTGACCCTTAGCTTGAGGGAGGGCTCCCCATTTATTCTTTTAACTGTCTTGTGTCATATATGTCTTATTATTTTGTGTAGTGTTACATTAATGAATATCATAATTTATTAGGTTTGTTGTGCAGTTCACTTATGTAGCAGTAGGAATCATATCCTACAATGCTAGATTTTTATTTATTACACAAAAATCTGCATAATGCATAGTCCATACAACACCTAGTTGTCTAGCAACACTTTGTAAATAAGCCCTAGTGTGATTTTTTTTTAGCATTTACACCTATGATTTGAAATATAAGCCCTAAACTGAAAATAAGCCCTAGTCACAGAAGGATAGGGGTGGCTGGGCTGCAGCTGCCCCCCCCCCCCCAGCTCTGCCAGTTGCTGTAGAGGGACAGGGCCGGCCACCACTTTTGCTGTAAGTTTTACAGTAACAAGAAAAAGTTTACTATACCTCGTCGGGATACAACGCTCCTGCTACCGCCTGCACTGACCAGCATCCTCAGAGCTATGTGCACGCCAGCCCATTCAATTCCATGGGTGGACGGGAGCACACATCGTGCTGGGGATGCGGCTCTGTGCAAGATGGCTGCAACAGCACCTGAAGCAGCAGGAGAACTGCGGGCTGCACAAGGTAAGTTTGAAGGGAGGCAGGGCAGAGGGTCTGGGGTGATCCAAAAAGAATGAGGATGGCGCTGTGTTACAGGCTGTCAACGAGACATAATTCGAGCCACTCGTACAGTGCTGGGCTCCAGGGGTGGGACGGAGGTGGTTAGAACGATGTGGTCTATCTGAGAATTGGCCACCCTTACTGGATCCACCCCTCTTGCCCCCATACACTAGAGGTAGATGTTTGGCTCAATCCGCCCCTACAAACTCGTGTCTTGTGTATGTGTTAGGAACTTTTCCCTTCTTGAGCACAGATTTAACTCTAATGAATGTGGGCACAATTATATTTGTACTCATATTAGGACATCTGAAAATAAGCCCTACCGACTTTTTCAGGGCAAAAAAATATTATAAGACCTGTCTTATTTTCCCGGGAAACAGGATAGAAAGTGAATGGCTAAACTGTTGTTATTTTTTTTTTAACCCTTTGGTTGCCAAGCCCGTAACACCTACGTGCTGGCTTGGCTGGGCGTTAAGTGCCAAGCACGTAGGTGCTACGGGCTTGACATTCACTCACCTCCTGATGATCGCTGCTTGAAATCTGCCCGGATACCGCCTTGACGTTGTAGCAGGGTCATGGGGGGGTCACCTGGAGGTGACCCTGAGCTCACCCCGGCAACAGGATCGTCGCTGGAGCCAATCAGAGGAGGGCGCACGGCTGCTGTCATCAGCCGGCGCCTCCTCTATATAAACTTCTGGCGGTCTTCTCTTCTCCTGTTTCTTGTTGGCTTGGAGGTAAGTGGCTGTGTGTGCGTGTGTCTGGGGGTGTGAGGGAGTGTGTGAGGGAGTGTGATCGCCGCCGATCGCCGCCGATCGCCACCCGCCGCCCGCCGATCGCCACCCGCCGCCGATCGCCGCCGATCGCCACCCGCCGATCGGCGGGTGGCGGGCGGCGATCGGGCGGCGGGTGGCGATCGGGCGGCGGGTGGCGATCGGGCGGCGGGTGGCGATCGGGCGGCGGGTGGCGATCGGCGGCGGGTGGCGATGACAATAAACTATACTCACCCACCATCATCATCAAGCTCTGGGCATCATCCCCTTGCTGTCAACCGGTTCTGGGGTCTGCCATTGTCTTCTCATAATGCCTGCTTCTGCTGGTGTTTGCAATTTAGGAGGACAAACGTACCCGCTCCTTGCAGCCTGGCTCCTACCAGGCACTGGGATTTCCCCGCCGCAGGGATGGGCAATACTACTGCCTCTGGGAATCTTCTCCTGTCCCTTGCTGTGCAATGGTGCTATGAAGAATCTCAGGAAATCCATGACCCATGGTATGCCAGACTGTTTGCTTTACTTTTTTCTACTGTTGTAAGCTGGTAAGGTGTCCAAGGGACCCCATACCAGTACACAGGGTGGGAGGGCTGGAATGTTACCTGCCAATACCAACAGGTAACACACAGGATGATTTGACCTGATCTTGCCGATACCCGGGATGGGGAGAACTAAAATGAATTGGCATGATTCAGGTTGAATCTAGGCCTGATCTAAAGTTCATCACTATTTATGATCCTGCTCCACTCCTCAAAAGTAAAACATACATTTTAACTGGTGTTGGACTTTTCCAATTTCAGTCACAGATGGGTTTTCTATGTGCTTACTGAATTTCAATATGCAATAGCAAACAAAAGGCGGCATGTTCCTGACGGGTCTGATGTTCGGCTCGGTGGTCATCTTCATGCTATGCTACAAGGAGCGGGTACTGGACACGCAGCTCAGTGTGGAGGCCAGTGTGGGCATTGGTTTGGGCATTGGCGTCCTCTGCGGCCTGGTCACCATGTTGGTGAGGAGTGTGGGACTGTTCATGGTGGGCCTGCTGCTTGGACTGTTGATCGCTATAGCCACTTTGATTGTCATGGAACAGTTTTACCATCCACGCACCGTCTGGGTCCCGGTGGCACTTCTGCTTGGGATTGGAATGCTGTTTGCAGTGCTAACCTTACAATGGCAACGCTTCTTCACCACGCTGTCCACTGCTGTCTTCGGCAGCGCCATCATGACTGTCACTGTGGACTACTTCATTGAGCTCTTTCAGCCCTGGAATCTGGAACCACAGCACTGGTGACCGGCGGGCGGCGGGTGGCGGGTGCTGTCTGTACAATCTGGCCACAGCACTGGTGATCGGCGGGCGGCGGGTGCTGTATAGTGTCTGGGATCAGTGATCAGTGATCACTGTACAATCTGGCCACAGCACTGCCCACCACTGGCGATCGGCGGGCGGCGATTTGCGGGTGGTACTGTGTGGGACCGGCTGATGGTGGAGAAGAACTGGGGGTCCCGGGGCTTCCTGATGCCGGTCACAGCCGCCAACGAGACGGTAAGAGAAAGGGGTGGGGTGCACCCCACACCCCAATATCCTAATGGAGGCAGGGTCAGGGGGAGGTCACTGTGTGCTGTGTGGGGGATCAGGTAGTTATTATCAGGCATTTAGTTCACCCACACTCCCTAATCTTAACTTTTTCCTTTTTTCCTTAGGTGTTTTGGATTTTGGTGAATTGTTGGCCCCTTCCTTCTTTGGAGACGTTGGCCCCTTCTCTGCTTAGCTGGGATCCCGTGACCTGCTGCTCCTGACTCCACCACTTCTCATCGGGTTGTAACTTTTATTTCTATTTTTGTCTGTTTTTTTGCTTTGTTTTATTGTATTGTATTTTTTGTCTGTTTTTTTGCTTTGTTTTATTGTATTGTATTTTTTTGTAATTTGTCTTTAGTTGTAGCCTTTAGTTGTAGCCTTTAGTTGTAGCCTTTAGTTGTAGCCTTTAGTTGTAGCCTTTAGTTGTAGCCTTTAGTTGTAGCCTTTAGTTGTAGCCTTTAGTTGTAGCCTTTAGTAGTAGCCTTTAGTTGTAGCCTTTAGTTTAATTTTTTTTAGATTTTTTCTTGCATTGGGGTATGGCTGGTAAGCGGTACACTGCACAGGAAGCTGCGGCTTACCTGATGGGGTCTGACTCGGAAGATTTTAGTGAGTCAGGGTCCGAGTTCTTCCCATCAGATAGCGAGTCAGACAGTGTATACTCTACTGAGGACACACAGCCGCGCAGTGCTGCCAGTAGTAGCCACCGTAGAAGGGATAGTACCGCACAAAGTGAGGCCACGCTTCAGGCGAGTGTAGTGCAGGGTGAGGCATCGAGTGCTGCAGCTGGTGAAGGAGCGTCTGCGTGGAGGCCTCCTAATAATTTTTCCCCCGAAATTCCCCCTTTTGATTCGGTCCCCGGGGTCAATGTAGACACCACAAATTTTGGTGTCATTGACTTTTTCAAATTGTTCCTCACAGAAGCCATCCTAATGGATATGGTCTTCTTTACCAATCTGTATGCCGAGCAGGTCTTAGCGCAAAACCCCCAGCAGAGGCACGCCCGAGCTCAGGCATGGCATCCCACAAATTTGAGTGAGATAAAGAAATTTTGGGGGCTCACTCTAGCAATGGGTATCCTAAAAAAATTTAGTATTTCGTCCTACTGGGATACCCAAACCATATTGGCAACTCCATTATTTCCGGCCGTAATGTCCAGAAACCGCTACCAAATTTTACTGCGGTTTCTGCATTTTAACGACAATTCCACTGCTATTCCCCGTGGTGAGCCCGGTCACGACAGGCTGCATAAATTACGGCCCCTGCTCAACAGCCTGTCAGATCGCTTCGCAGTAGTGTACACCCCCGGCCAAAAATTATCAATTGACGAGTCACTACTGCTTTTCAAAGGGCGCATTGTTTTTCGGCAATATATCCCTAGCAAGCGTGCCCGCTACGGGATTAAATTTTACCAATTATGCGATAGTGTGACCGGCTACATCAAATATTTTCGAATCTATGAGGGAAAGGACACCTATCTGGACCCCCCTGGTTGTCCCCCTGATTTGTCAATAAGTGGAAAGATCGTTTGGGACCTCATGACTCCATTGTTGGGTAAAGGTTACCACTTATATGTGGACAACTTCTATACCAGCATCCCCTTATTTCGCGCCCTTTATTGGTTGGATACCCCGGCCTGCGGCACCATCAACCGTAAACGCAAAGGGTTGCCCAGGCCACTACTTGAAAAAAAATTAAAAAGGGGGGAGTCTTATGCTCTAAGAAGCGATGAGGTCCTGGCCATGAAATACATGGGCAAAAAACATGTATTCCTTCTGACAACACTCCACGATGAGTCAGTTGTGAATGTAAGGCAACGTGGTCCCCGAGCCCCTTCCCAAAAGCCACGTTGCATAACCGATTATAATAAATTCATGGGTGGCGTTGATAAAACGGACCAAATATTAACTTATTACAACGCCACCCGAAAAACTCGAGCCTGGTACACTAAAGTTGCCATTCATTTGGTCCAAATGGCAACTTACAACAGCTTTGTTGCCTTCAAGGCAGCAGTGCCAGGCTCCAATTTATCGTACATAAAATACCAGCAGCAGTTACTCCCTGCTTTGTTGTTTGGGGATACTGCGGAAGCACCAGATCTGGCTAGCAATGACAACCAGGCCAGATTAGTAGGGAAGCACTTTATAAAGTTGCTTCCTGAAATTGGTAGAAAGCGGTATCCCCAGAGAGCTTGTAGGGTTTGTAGGAAGCGTGGCATTAGAAGAGATGTGCGGTATTATTGCCCGACCTGTCCCAGCCAACCCGGGTTATGCCTCGAAGATTGTTTTGAGGTATACCATACTCAACTAAATTATTGAGCAATGCATTTTTTTTTTTGGTAGGTAGGCCCCTTTTAGGAATTAGGTATCTTGTGTTCCCATTATATTTTCTTTTTGTTTGTTTTTGCTGTTCCGATGGGAAATGGTGGAGCAGGAGCAGCTGGTTACTTATGGCATGTGATGATAAAATGTGACCAATTTCAGGTTCTTGATTCCTGATATTGGTCATTGATCACTGCACTGATCTTATAATGGGATTCCTCAGCTATATCCTATAATATGATGTTACGGCTGCAGTAAAGAGTATACAATCAATATAGTCTGAAGAAATGACCCGCTGCAAACAAGCCCAGTAGGCTTCGAAAGCTTGAGGTATGTACTTTCCAAAAATATATAGTTTGTGGGGGGTATTGCTAATGTAAAGGGTTGTAAATTTTGAGAACTGCAAGGTGCGCACTTTGTGTGCGCCGCTGATTTTTGCAAGTAAAATTACCCTCAAACGCATGCTGGACTTTGGGGTGTTTGGCAACTCTACCCTTCAAAGTACCTATGCATGTGGGGTATTGTTTTTTTCAGCAGACCTTGTGCTTTCAGATTTACAGCGTTGGTTCTTGCTTGCTTATTGTTTTTATAGGAAAAAATGTTTTGCAATCTGCTTTTTGCTTATTTTTTTAGGGTAAACCTTTGAAAGATGAGATTCTGCCAATCAAGAGAGTCCCAAGAAATGATGCCCTGCAAACAAGCCCAGTAGGCTTCGAAAGCTTGAGGTATGTACTTTCCAAAAATATATAGTTTGTGGGGGGTATTGCTAATGTAAAGGGTTGTAAATTTGGAGAAACTGCAAGGTGCGCACTTTGTGTGCGGCGCTGATTTTTTCAAGTACAATTACCCTCAAACGCATGCTGGACTTTGTGGTGTTTGGCAACTCTACACTTCAAAGTACCTATGCATGTGGGGTATTGTTTTGTTCAGCAGCCGTTGTGCTTTCAGATTTACTGCGTTACTTCTTGCTTGCTTATTGTTTTTATAGGAAAAAATGTTTTTCAATCTGCTTTTTGCTTATTTTTTTAGCGAAATCCTTTGGAACCAGAGATTCTGCCAATCAATATATTCTGAAGGAAGTCACAGACGTCAACAAGCCCAGTAGCCTTAGAAACCTTGAGGTATGTACTTTCCAAAAATATATAGTTTGTGGGGGGTATTTCAAATGTAAAGGGTTGTAAATTTGGAGAAACTGCAAGGTGCGCACTTTGTGTGCGGCGCTGATTTTTTCAAGTACAATTACCCTCAAACGCATGCTGGACTTTGTGGTGTTTGGCAACTCTACACTTCAAAGTACCTATGCATGTGGGGTATTATTTTGTTCAGCAGATGTTGTGCTTTCAGATTTACTGCGTTACTTCTTGCTTGCTTATTGTTTTTATAGGAAAATATGGTTTTGAATCTGCTTTTTGCTTTTTTTTTTTAGGGAAATCCTTTGGAACCAGAGATTCTGCCAATCAATAGAGTTCAAACCAATGGACCCACGCCAACAAGCCTAGTATGCTTAGAAACCTTGAGGTGTGCACTTTCCAAAAATATATAGTTTGTGGGGGGTATTTCAAATGTAAAGGGTTGTATTTTTTGAAAAACTGCGAGGAACGCAAAGTATTTGTATTTTATCTGAAAATCTCCTCTAGCGCTCTTTGCAGTTTCTGGGGTCTCCTGGGCAGGAAAGGGTGTCTACTAATACATGTGTGGTACCGTTGTAACCGGGAGAAATGGGGCTTTTACTCTCAATATGTTTTTATTGAAAAACCTTTATTTTCGATTAAAAAAAACCACTGCAAAATGTAAAAACGTGTGTATTTTTTATTTTCTTTCACATATTTTGCCCAAAATAATTATGATAAAACTACAAAATTGATAAACAAGAGATATGATGTTAAAGCCCAGATTCTGCTGAAAAAAACAATATGTAATTTTTATGGGAAGTCCCAGAAAATCCCTTCAAAAATTACAGTTGAACATGGGGAGCGCAAAATAGTGAAAAATGCTCTGGCAACAGGGAGTGGGAAATGCTGCAGGTAGGCTGGCACTTAAAGGGTTAAAGTAGTGTGTTTTATACTAAATCAAATTGCATAACTTTTTTTTATTTCTTTTTTGTCTATATAGGGGTCAAATCAGAATCAAATGTAAAAAGAACACCTAAAATTAACTTGTACCTAATTCTAAAGAAAGCCCACAATTATAAAATGTATCACTGATGGTTACATTTGCATCGTTGGACATTTGAATTGTATAAATGAACTCCAACTTCAAATACTGTGCAGTTGTACTATGATAAAAAGGTAAATTCTAGCTTTTCAAACAGATGTTTTAAAGTCATTAAAGGAGACCCACACTCTGTATCGCAACCAGGATCATACATAGACTCCTCACGAGCATGTGGATTCTGGACAGAGAACTAGCTAGGCTTTCTGACACCCGGGCACCACCCCTGACCTGCTGCATACAGGGCATGTGCCCCCCCAGCTACACCCCTGATTCAGGATAACCACTGCCTGAAGTCTCCTGCCCCCAAGCTGCTATACTTTATGATCCAGACAAACAAGCCGCAGACGAGGGACACAGGAAGTTGCTGCACACAGCAGAGCCACCTATGACACAAACTTCAGATTGTTAGAAACACATTTGGGTACTGATCAGCCCTTAGTGCAGGGGGGTGGTGGGAGGAAAGTTTGTCCGCAAACCAGAATATTCCCTCTCCTTGATTTTTGATGCCATTCTGTGTGAAATCCTAGGATCATGTAAAACATAACTTTCCGTCGATCCTATAGTGCAGGGGTACTCAACCACTTCTTGTAAAGGTCCATTTACAGAAATCTGGTGAGAGGTAAAGGTCTGGGAAGGGGGCTGTCGTGGGAGGATGAATAGTTAAAAATCTGCACACTGGGGGGGCACCCCAAGAATCCTATTGGACACTGGGTAAAAACAGGGAGGGCAGGGGTTGGATGGACAAAACTGGGAGGACAGGAATGGATGGAGCAGAGAGACAGGGATGGATGAGGTAAAGAGACAAGAGAAACAAAGCCATGACACTGGAAGGGAGACTAAGCACTACATAACTGATCAAGTAAAGGGGGCAGCAGCAACACAGAAGCAACTAGTTGCAGGGCTGTCAGGGCAGAGGTCTGGAAATCTGGCACCGAGGTCCGTATTCGGACCCCAGTCCGCCAGTTGAGTACGGCTGCTATAATGTATATGTGAGCTGTGGTGGCATCCCTCTGGCTGATGTGTACTCCTGTATCAGGCCTACCTGAATGGCTTGGGCTGGCACACAGTAGAGCGGCCTATGGGAGGCACTGACAATCCTTTCATTCAGAATAGATTATGTACTGCAATCTATTCTGATTGGCTGAAAACCTGCCCATGTGCCGTGGGAGCATGGAGTGAGGTACAGTATGAGTGGGCCCCCTCATGTGTTCTGGAATTGCCGGTAAGCACAAAAAGGCAATTCCTAGACAAAAAAGAGAACAGTCGACACACATGTGTCAATAAAAGTGTAATAAAAATCACAGAAGGATATTGAAATACAGATATATGGCTTCATTTACCTAGAACGTGAAGTATGCAAATAAAAGACACAGGAATCTGCAATATTGTACTGTGGCCACCAGAGGTCGCCCTCCTTCTTATTATGCAGTAACTGATATGGTATACAGTGAGTAGACCACTACAGGATGTATACAGCAGATACAGTATGATGGGAATAGCAAGCAAGCCCAGATGTATAGAAAATATAGTGTACAGCAGATACAGTATGCTAGTAATGGCAAACACAGGTGTCAAGATTAACAATATACCCTTGATGCCGTGTCAGGTTAAAGATTGAGAAAGCATATGTATGTATAGGGATATCAAGAATGTAGCAAACTTTACCAGGTAGTTAATCCATACCTCCCGACTTTTCAGGGTGGGAAAGAGGGACACTTGTTAAATTTCAACCATGGCCCCTCATTGAGGGATGGATAGGAGATAGGGTGTAACAGTTACAACAATAGAAACACTTTGAAAAGGAAATGTAATCATTTATTGATGCAGATCTGCATGTTACACCTCAAAACAAGGACAAATTGGAACAATGAAGAACAGGGGGACCTGGACTCAAAAGAGGGACATTCCTTCCAAATCAGAGACACTTGGGAGGTATGGTTAATCTAGACATCCGAAGTTGCGCATGAGGATAGGCCAACAGTATACAGTAAAAATATGTTTTTCAAATGTATGTTCTCGTCATATGCAATATCCTTCTGCGATTTTTTAATACACTTTTATTGCCATTTAATAGCGACTAAGGTATGTCAACTGTTCTCTTTTTTGTCTTGAAATTCTATAGCCACCCTGGGCGTGGTGGTGTGAAGTCTGAACCCAAAATACTTACCCATTGAGGTAATCAGCATTCTTGTGTGCATATATAACTGATTTTTTTGTGAGTACACTGGAGTCTTTTAGATTCCATGTTCAAACAATGAGGGTTTTAGCCCACTTTGATGTGGGGGAACAGCTTCCCAGCACATTTAGAAGCCCAGCAATGTTGGTTAGGTTTCTCTTATGACAGGAGTTTGTAACCTTGAAAAGAAGCCAGCAAGAGTCTCATTAATGGGGCGAATGAAATCTGTATTCTGTGGAACTGGTAATTACAGCACTGGTGAGAGGCGCTCCTCAGGTTTACTGCATTTGTGAGGCGTGTAGAAGGCAACACAGCCAATCCAGGCTGAGCAGCAGAGACACACACTCGCACCCGGAATAGGAGCAATGGAGGGATATGAGCCCTCATAAGACACACCCGCCTGCATAAGACACACCCGCCTGCTTTAGTACTGCTTTCCACTACTAGTAGATCTCACAAGCTGAGTTCTCCTCCCTGCTGCTCTGCAGCGTGTTGCAAAGTTACACAAAGACTGGGGGACACGTTCCCATGCCGAGGAAGGCAGCAGATGCAGGAGTGGTATTCAGGTAGGCCCTTGACTTAATCTGATGCCACCCTAAAAGAGATGGGAGCAGCTTGCACCAGGCCGCTTATTGCCTGTAGCCTGGTAGCAGCTACTTACCCTGTCTTCATTGTATGTAAGCCCCTGCTTGCAGCTATGTGCCAGGGTGGGTCCTGGTCCACAGGGACAGTAAACTGACCTAACCTACCCCCTCATGCTATCAGTAAGCCATGCATTAGAGATATACTGACTTTTGGCCTCCGGAACAAAACCCAGCGCGATCAGCGCAATAAGATTCCCGGGTAAATTTACAAATCGGGTGCGGTCAGTGTATTTTGTTTTCCTTTATTTTCTTTTTGTACTTTAGGTGATGTGAAGGACTGTGCTGAAAGAGGAGCGGCTGGTTACTTGTGGTGCAGGAAGATTAAACCGGACCAACAGCCTGGCAGTTGGAAAAGAAAGGTAGCGGCCATTTTGGAGCTTCCTCTCCCAGAATCTCAGCCATGCTGCTGCCTGGATTCAACTGACATAACTGACAATGCACAGTAACAGGAAGCCCAGCAGCACTTCCTGTTTGCAGGTGGCCTGCAAATGCATGAGCAGCAGGAGTTAGAAAAAGATAAATTGATCTTTATGTGCAACAATCTAAACTGCCCTGGGGTGGGATGCACATGAGCACTGTTGTGTTTGTCTGGTTTAAGTCATTTTTGACTGTTGGTTCTGCTTTAGAACATGGGCTCCATTTCAGGATCTTAATCACTGATCTTATATTCTGCTTCCACAAGCTATCCAATGGTCCCTTACAAAACTAGTCCCAATTGCACCTGCAACCATGGACTGCATTCCGAAAACTGTGCCCATAACAACAAGCCTAGTCTAGTGTGTACTTTCAGAAAATATATATTTTGTGGGAGGTATTTCAAATGTAAAGGGGTTTTTGTTCTTGCCTGTAACCTGCATGATGTAGTTTAAAAATTTGCTAAGGCGCTCATTTCAGTTTGGGGCGTCCTGGGCAGGAAAGGGTGTCTACAATGCATATGCGGTACTGTTGTAACTGGGAGTAATAGGGGTTTTACATGCAATATAATTTCCTGGAAAAATGCTATTTAAAAAAAAAAAGCTACAAAAAGCTCTTAGAATGTAAGCTTGCTAGCAGGATTATTTCACTGAAAAAGTACATTCTGTTAAAGGGGACCTCTAGCATTATTTCAGAATGATATTTTTTATGTCTTCTTCCAGTTTCAATTAAAGAAGTTGGCTAAACATAAATGTACCATTATCTATAGACAAATTACAGGCATTGATGAAAGGGCCTTAAAGTTTACTAAAATTCTGTTTTGGCAGAAGTGAAGCAAAGTTGCAACATTTGGGCCAATATCTACTTTGACCAGAGTCTATTTTGAACATAGGATTTCAGTTTAAATGTCATGGCAACTTGCATGTTCTAGGTGTAAGCATCACACAAAAATGACTTTCTAATAGGGTTGCCATATGCACAGGAGAGTCCAGTTTTTCTTTAAGCCCCCAAATAGTCAGCAGCCATATTTACACATAAAGCAAAGTTTCCCCAACAACATGGCTAAACTTTAAACTTCACAAAGGAGATAAAGAAAAGCGGTGCTTTAAAAACCACCTGTTCCCAAAAATAACAAACAAAAAAACTGCCCACCTAGCCTCCCACATGCTTGAACCCACATACCTTTAACAGCTGTCAGACCAAGTGCTGACTGTTGCAGGAAAACAATAAAATACAATATTGGTGTAAAGATGCAAGTACTTACTAGATGGGTTGTACAGGGTGATTGAGCAGCTTTGGCAGGCTGCAGATATCAAGAGGGCATTAAAATCTGCTGACACATAGAATAAACGATTATCATAATAGGTGCCATCTAGAGACAGAATCTGCGTTGTGCTGTTTATAGGTAACTGGAGAAAGAAATTCAGAAAATCTGCTATCTGAAACAAAAAAAAAATGTATAAGTAAAATACATTTGTAACCACAAAACATTTAGCGTTACTATAGTTTTGCAATAGTGTAGGGTTGACTCTACAAAAAGTTTTTATCTCACCGTAAGGGTTCTTTCTTTTGGTAACGTGGAGGACGCAGCGCCAATACTATTTTCACAGGAGGAATTTGGTCAATAAAGCTTTGTTTTGAGTGCATCAGCCACCTGAATCAGTTTGTAACAAGTTGTACAGAAGGGAAGAAAAACCTCTATGGAGCAACCGGGAGAACCAGCTGCCAAAACCTTTATTAGGGAGGGAGCCACGTCCTCCATGTGACCAGAAGAGTACCAAAACTTTTCATCTGGTACACTTGGAGGATGTGGCATCAGGACTTCTCTTTTCTGAAACAGTGGAATGTAACCGAGTCAGAAGCCGGGAGGGAGGGAGACAAAAGAACTACAGTATGTCATAAAGAGTCTGCAAACTTGAAAATATAAGAGCAAAAGGAAAAAAGGAAGCATTAGGTTATCACAGTGTAAAGAATTTTACATCACAAAATATCAGCAGACTAGGTAGCAGCATTGCAAATTGTTCAAGTGAGGCCTGGTGGCCATCCATAGCCCCCCAACAGCCACATATGGTGTTGAAGATTCTTTGGTCTAGTTCCCCTAGATTCAGCTGATGCCTGATTGGAAAACTGGATGAAAAATTTCAGAAAAAAACAGTGTGGCACCAACATTATTTTCCTGCTGTGAGTTCTACCTTGATAATTTATGGAAGCAAGAGTCGTGGTATTGTCTGACTTTACACTTTGACCAATGGCAAAGAGAGAAGAAATACCTTTAATTCCGGACCATTGATCAACTTCCTGTCTGAGATAGTCCAAGTTCCATGGACAGAGAGGCTTTCCACAGCCCAAGAGACTTGCATCTTAATCCGCCATTGAAAATGAATTGTAAACAATTGCCTCCATGGCCGATATACCATCAGCGCTAGTAGTCACATAAAATAGCAAAAGGTCAACTCTATTGAAAAATAAAATTGTGGATCTGGTCCACGAGACATTTTACTCCAGATGAAAAGTTCTTGCTTTCTTGGTGTCCATCAGCATGCATAACAGATTATTGAAGTGGCAGGGAACAAGCAATACTTATTGTGGTTGATTAGCTAACTAAATGTTTCTTGTGTTATAAAGATTATAGACACTCTGTTGGATGTTTCTGAGATAGATAAATCTTTTATCAGCAAATCATCCAAGTAAGTCATTTCCTCAACTCCCTGATGCCTTGATAAATACCTTGGGTATTATGGCCAGGCCAAAGGATAAGGCCATAAACTGATAATGATCCTGAATCATAAACCTAAGAAATCTGTGAGTGGCACACTGGAAAAGCATCCTTGATATCAATAAACACAAAAAATTTCCCTTGCAACAGACAGGACAGCACAGACCTAAAGGATTCCATGAGGAATCATCTGTTGAAGAGAAATAGATTCAGGCGCTTGTGGTGCAATATTAGTGTGACCAAACCATCCTTTTTGGGGAATACGAATAAGTTGGAATAGAACCCCAAACCATATTCTTGAAAGAGGAACAGAATTAAGACACTGGGGAATTGGTGCACAGCTTGATGGAGTGCTGCTCAGTTTGGATCTTGTGGCAGATTAGGTCAGAAAATTTGGTGGATAGGATTGAAAATTCTATCTTGTATCTTGATAGAACAATTTCTCAGACCCAGGCATCCGATATCTGATCCAACCAAATGTGAGCAAGGCTGAGCAAACCTGATTGGGGAAGGGTGCCCCTTTTTGCGGTGGAAGACAGCATAGTTCGTTTTGGTGTAAAATCCCTCAGTATAATCCTATAGCCAAAGCACTGACACCATAATATGATCAAGATAAGATTTCAACATGTCGGTTACAGCCCTAAGATCCCATACTGTTGAGACAATCTGCTCTGTAGAGACCTTGTTAAAAATATCCTTATCCAGAGACTCCAGCGGCACGCTGGCTGCTTTGGCAAATAAGAGCAAATAGGCTTTACTTCAGCTCTCAAAATGGAGGGTTGATGTTTAAACAAAGAATTTAACCATCTCTGGGAGACACTACACTACACACTTTTAGAGATACTAGCTTCCCCATGGGGATAGAAGAGCCCTCGAGATAATACTGCAATACAATGATATACCTTTAAAGTCACGCACAATTTTTTATGCAAATCATCTGAGAAAAGTTAACCAAGACTCCCAGCAGCAAGGGACTTGTCATTTTATCAGGCCTTGTCCATTCTGTAATGGCAATGAAATCAAACTCAGAATGGCTGGGAAAAAAACATCTTCTGTCTATCTTTCCAAGATAATATGGGTTCCCCTCTGGTACCTGAGAGATTGGATTTGGTTCTGGGAATTTTAATATCTCTCTCTAACCCAGTGAATGGCAATTTCTACATCAGCCTTAGTAACCTCTTAATCGGAGACTATTTCTTTTTCATTTTTGGAGGGTGTTAGGTTGAATCATCAGAACTTGCAGTGGAAGACGGCAACCCCCGCTTCTTAGCCCTTTGATGTGAGTTTGAGCAGAAGGAAATGCAAATGGTTGAGATGTGCGGTCAGGAAAAAAGCATTTGCATTCAAGTTAAATGGGACGACATCTGACTGGGAGAAATAATGCCCCCAATGCAACAATGTTCTGCAGCCAACTAAAATCCATGGCTGGTAATGCAGGTTTATCTCCTGTACTAGTGGATGGTGGTGATAAAAAATATCTCTTGTACAGCAATTGAAGCAAGAATTTTGGTTACCGGCCATCTTGTCAGATGGTCCTGTAGAAGAATAAAAGGTGTCTTGCTGAAACATGCTCTAATATACCTGGCAATTGTATACCATAACCCTTAATCCTTCCAGAAGTTAAAATGATGAAAACACTCCTGAGAATAGCAAAAATAGCCATTAGTATTATAAACAATATGCTTACCAAATGGCTTCCATTTCAAATGTATAGCATCACTTGGAAAATAAAACACAGACAAAGGTGAAAAAACCCTTACCTCACAAAAGGCTGAAAAACCACCTAACCCCAAGAAAAGTGTATGCAAAACAGCACCCAGCCTCATCTGCCTTTCTTCTGCCAAGTGCCTGTGAGAGAGATATATCAGAACCACGAACAGCTCTTTTTAATTTTTTTAACAATTCCTCCCACACAGTATTTTTATTTGAGCCTTTACAGGGGGGAGGGGATTATAGGTCTGTTCCGCTAGAGGTCTGATTAGCAGATAAATAGAAATTATCAATAATATGATTGATTAACCTAATCCATGAATGCTGGGACAACCAAAACCCTTATGAGAGCATATGCCTTCCTCAACAGACCAATGGGCACGGAGTATGTCCCGGAGAAATTCTTTGGCACTAGGAATGAGGCACATAATTAAACCACTTCTGTGAAGATAAATTAGCATAATATCTGGAAAAAATAAAGATGGGAAGAGAATCCTGCACATTCTTCTAGGACACTGGTGAGAACTGGTTTAGGTGGTTGTGGGGGCAAGGATGAGTCCAAACAAAATGTCAATGTCCAAATTTCTTGTGTGAACACCACATCAAAACCCAATGTTTCACGATAAGTCCTGGCCCCGGGTCCTTCGCATGTACCGCATGAAACAAATATAGTGTACCTCCAATAAAGTACAGATTAACACCATCTATATTTTTGATTGGAATCACTAAAGATAATCAGTAATCGAGGTTCATTTTTGAAGAATGGAAAAACTCTCCACCCTATTGAGAAGCTCTTCAGTTGTCTTACGGGAAAGCTAATTACATTTTTATAGCCTCCACAATATTTGGAGAGGCTGGGTTTAGAAAGACATTCCAACTTAAAGGGACTGTCTTAGCAGATTAAAAAAGCCTATACTGTGCTTTTTCACCCTTTGCAGCAGATTCCTCATTGTCTGTTGGCTTTAGTCTTACCTGTCTTGGAGTTCTGCGGCATGCATGTCAGTTTTTAGGTCAATTTTTATTTATTGGGTGTATCATACATATATCAAAGACAAATATTATGAAGTATAAAGACTATACAGAATGCAAGGTCTTGAATGACCAGAACAATAAAGTAATTTACTGCTAGGTATTTCGACTTTTTTCTAAGCAATTTGTATAGAAATGGTATAGATATAATATTGATGCTTCTGTAACTGAAGTTGGGTAGGGAGCACCAGTGATAATGTTTTTTCTTTGGAAGGCCAACCACCATTTGCATACAAATTTGTGGATGCATTTGCATACAAATCTACACACTGCTGATGTGATAGAGAATGGCATGCTACACCATTTACTGGAATAGAATAAATACCTTATGAGTTATTCAAACACATTCAGAAAGGTTCGTTTTAAACATGTCCTGATACCCTGCAGGCTCTGTCAATTTTGCGTTGCATTAGAGAGTCTCTCAAAACAATAGGGTTGATTCAGAGCTCTTTTTTGCCGTATTTTTGTAAGTCTTGTTACCAAACAAAAAATCACACAATAATAAAAACATTTTACACAAAAATTCTTGCAGAAAAAAAGTGCGGGGGAAATGAGGGGGAAAAATAGACGATAACTGACATTTTCATGCAAAAAAAAAAGTTAGGAAGGGGGGGAAAGATGCCCACTTTGGCCCTGGTGCTCCACCCAATCTTTACTATAATAGACAGGTCTCTTTATTGGCTGGGAGTTCTCAACTGACCAGGAAGTTGGGCTGTAAGAAGAAGAAGTTATTTAAAGTGGACCAACACCCACCCCTGATCGGCCCGGGAATCTTACCTTTTAGGCGACGGATAAGCCGCCGCCGCCTCCCGCGCGTCCCTCTAGCAGGGCGCGCTCCCGCGCGGGCCATTTGTGAATGTAAGAGGGACGCACGAGAGGCGGCGGCTTATCCGTCTCTTGTCCGTCGCCTAAAAGGTAAGATTTTAGGGGCTTTCTGGGGGGTTTCACACAGAGTGGCACCCCCTATCGGAAGTGGACCAACACCCAGGATAGTGAAAATCCTGGGTGTTGGTCCACTTTAAGTGGTGGGCTAATATACAGAACCCTTTTTAATTAAGCACAATTAAGTTAAATTAAATTAAATATTATGAACCCAGAAAAGTATTATATTTTCTCAAATTAATACATTTTATATTTGGGAATGCTGAGCTACTACAAATGGTGTCACTCACCCTAGTGCTTGTGTAGCAATTTTGAAAAACATGGCCGTAACTGCGTGATGCAATATCAGTGTACACCTGGAAATCATAGGCGTAAGTACCACTACAAGAGCCGGCAGTCAGAATAAAGACCTGAGACAGATGAATCCAAAATTAGATTTTTGTGCCTTGTTATTATTTTTCATGATCAGTTATATGTTATTTCATATAATGAGTAAAAAATACTATAATGATACATCTAGTAGTGTTACAACGATAAAATGTGTGATCACTTTGTGCATGAAAACATCAAAAATAGACATCACCACAACTTGCATTAACCATTCAATTGGGTTCCTTCTTTTTCACATAGTGTACGATCCTGGGATCTTCTAGTCACACAACTCAGGCAGAAGAGAAGGGACTATTCAGCTTGGTTTATTGACTCCATCCAAAAACAGAGAAGTATTTCTTCAGCCTTATTTTATAACATAATTAAATTTAAACAAGCTTGGCCTCTCAGGCTTATTCACAGATCACTGGGTTGCCTGTCCTCCTTTCTCATTGCTATAGCTCATTGCTATAGCTTTCTTACTGTAGGTTCTGCAGCATCATTGGGTACACCTGCCCGGCTTCCTGCAGCAGGTTGTCCTCCTTCAGGTGGTTGCACACCACACTGGCACCTGATCTGCTTCAGGCCAAACCAGTGCTAAAGCTAACATCCGGCTGCAAGTCTCTGTCTCAGTCAGGCACCAGGTGCCTCATGCACATCATCAGCCGATACAACAGCAGAAGCCTTCTTCTGAGATTTGTTTAAAAAAAATGGGTGCTCTTTCCTGTCTGCTGAAGGGGCACATCCCAATTTCCAGTGCCACACTGTTAAGAAGTAGGTAGAAGTGTACAGGAGTCAGGTAGAAATATGTGGGCAAAGTTGATCTGGGAAAAGGGGAGGTGGACAGAGGTAGAAAGAAGTGGACAAATGGGAGAGGGGAAGAAGTGGGCAGGGGTCAGTTGGGAAATGTTGAGGTTAGAAAAGGTGGGCATAGGAGAGGCGGGAAGAAGTGGGAATGGTTGAGGAGGGAGAATGTGAGGTTAGCAATGATACAAAAAAAAATAGTGAGAGGAGAGCAGTGGGGAGGCAGGAAGGTGAGCAGCAGTGGGCGTAGGTGAAGTGAAAAGAAATGGGAAAAGGTGAGGTAAGTAGTTGGCTGCGATGAGGCTTGCAAGATGTATGGAGAAAAGCTGAGACAGGGAGAGGTGGGCAGGGGCCAAGTAGAAAAAGGTGATGAGTTGAGGCAGAAAAGAAGCAAAAATGGGTAGAGATGAGCTGAAGCGAAGTAGGTAAACATGAGGTGAAAAGAGGTTGGAAAAGGTGAGGTGAGCCAAGGTGAGGCTATAAGAGGTGAGGAGATAAGAAAGCAGGAAATGATGATGTGGGCTGAGGTGAAGTAGACAGAGGTGGGAAAGGGAAAATTGGGCAGAGTTAGGCTAAGATCCTGGGACGGGGGCAACAACTGACGCCAGAGTTGGTCGAATGCGGCCCCCAGGCCGCTTGAGCATTCTTGGCCTAAGTGAGCTCAAGCAACTTTAAAAGTCCCCCTGCTCAGGCCAGTATTAGCTTTAGCTATTTATTATAAACACTGCTAAGCCTATGCAACACACAAGAAAGTACAAAAAAATGCTTAAGCCTCAGTAGCTGCTTTGGTTTTAATATGAGGAAGCTCTCCGGATGGGGCACAGAGATACCATAGGTAATTAGAAATATTTTCTGCAGATTAGTAATTATGATATTCTTCTAAGTCACACCCTCGTAGATTTCCCCCTGTTGAGAATGTGTAACAGTATGTGCGGTATGGCGGACAGTAATTACAACCCTAGCGGGTAAGTTCTGTGAGGCTATCCACATACTGTGCAGATAAGCCCCTCGATTCAAAGAGCAAAAGTTAATTGATTTCGGATCGAGAATCGTAAGTTTGGGTGGGTGTTAGTCATTTTTTCCTGTTTTTTTGGCCATTTCCGACTCGCACGAGCCTACGTACGAATGCGTATATGCTCTTACGATCATCGCAAGTTCGTTCCTAAATTTTAAAAAACGTAAAACTTAGGATCAAATCCTAAAACTTAGGATCAAAACGTAAAACTTAGGATAATCGAATGTGTTTAGGAGTGATTCAGAGAACAGTTTTCAATCCTCTAAATACGTTTTAAAAGAAAGCCACTGCCGACACCTTTTAGCAGTCGGATTGCTGTTCGTGAACAGGTTTTTTGGCTATGTGGAGGGGTCTGCGCGTCTTGAGCTCCAATGAACTGCATGTATCAGCATGGCCGAGGCCATAAATTGTATGGCAATGCATACCTGATTCATGTATGCCTTATAAAAGCATTTTAATGTGGACCTTAATTAGTCCTTTGCATGTAAACCTTTATTTTGCAATATATTTGCGTTAATTAAAGAAACTTATGTCCTTTGTTATTTATTTTTAAATTGATGTACTAGAATAATATTTTTAGATTGCATTTATTGGTGTAGTTGTTTACCTTTGCTTTGTTTAATTATTTAAGCACATCTTTGGTCAGATGCATCACACTTACTGAGGAGAGGAGAGCGGGATAAAGTGCAGGATGTGGGTTACTGCTGTATTTTGCACAGACACAGCAGAGCTGGGGGCACGGAAAGGTCAGAAATCAAAGAATGCAGAGCAACACAGTCACAAGGCCCTTTCTGTTTGCAGGCTGCCCGATAATACCTGACCCGCCATCTTGGCTGTTTCTAGACTCATAACATGCAGAAGTTTCTGGGTGTTTTTTTATATTTGAGAGCAATCTGTATGTAGAGGGTTTGGGTAACCACACACAAAATTTTAAGTTGTACCATTTGAAGCCAAAATATTAAAATTAAATCCACAAGTAAAAAATGCAAGTTAACTAAAAATTAAACAAAGTAAGATTTACTTATGCAAATGCATTCATTAATGGTTGGTTACTACAAAATGAATGAAATAAAGAAAAATAAGACCAAATATTTAGAATGCACTTTAATGAGGTAAGTTTGTAGTGCGCAGCCGCAAGATCAGAAAGATTTACGTCCAGACAAAAAAGGTAAAAAGGCCAAACCAATGTTGCAACCTGAGAAATGAAACGGAAAATTCAGGATGGAAACTGACATAGGTCTGATTCCCGAACTGCCATACGAACGGACGTACATTTTAGGATAGAAACGTATTTGCTTATAGAATCACTCGCAAGTTCATACGAACGCACGAGCGGACGGGAAAAATAGGATGATCGGCACCCAAATCCAAGCTGTTACATGTTTCTTTGAATCGACCCTAAGCTGTCAAATAGGGTGTAGAGCATATATGCTCTCCTCTAGAGATGAGCGAACTTTTGAAAAATTCGATTCGACTGATTCGCCGAATTTTCCGACAAAAATCGTTTCGACCCGAATAAATTCGCGACGAATCGCTATTAAAAACGGCTATTTCTGAGCCTCCTACAGCCTCAATAGGGTTGTAAACCATTCAGCCTTGCTGTAACACGCACAGGATGCGTGCTGGGTTTGTTAAATAATACTTTGAAGAAATATCACATGCAGATCAGAGGCATCGCTAATAGAATCGCAGAGCGGCACAATTGCAGAGAGTTGAAGTGGCATCACTATGAGGGGCAGAAGGAGCCCAAATATACACTGGAGTTGGCCTCAGGAGCCCAAAAATTGGATGAATCACACCCTGGAGTTGGCAGAAGTTGGCAGCAGCAGCAGGAGCCCAAATATACACTGGAGTTGGCTTCAGGAGCCCAAAAATTGGATGAATCACACCCTGGAGTTGGCAGAAGTTGGCAGCAGCAGGAGCAGGAGCCCAAATATACACTGGAGTTGGCCTCAGGAGCCCAAAAATTGGATGAATCACACCCTGGAGTTGGCAGAAGTTGGCAGCAGCAGCAGCAGGAGCCCAAATATACACTGGAGTTGGCCTCAGGAGCCCAAAAATTGGATGAATCACACCCTGGAGTTGGCAGAAGTTGGCAGCAGCAGCAGCAGGAGCCCAAATATACACTGGAGTTGGCCTCAGGAGCCCAAAAATTGGATGAATCACACCCTGGAGTTGGCAGGAGTTGACAGTAGTAGCAGCAGGAGCCCAAATATACACTGGAGTTGGCTTCAGGAGCCCAAAAATTGGATGAATCACACCCTGGAGTTGGCAGAAGTTGGCAGCAGCAGCAGCAGGAGCCCAAATATACACTGGAGTTGGCCTCAGGAGCCCAAAAATTGGATGAATCACACCCTGGAGTTGGCAGAAGTTGGCAGTAGTAGCAGCAGGAGCCCAAATATACACTGGAGTTGGCTTCAGGAGCCCAAAAATTGGATGAATCACACCCTGGAGTTGGCAGAAGTTGGCAGTAGCAGCAGCAGGAGCCCAAATATACACTGGAGTTGGCCTCAGGAGCCCAAAAATTGGATGAATCACACCCTGGAGTTGGCAGAAGTTGGCAGTAGTAGCAGCAGGAGCCCAAATATACACTGGAGTTGGCTTCAGGAGCCCAAAAATTGGATGAATCACACCCTGGAGTTGGCAGAAGTTGGCAGTAGCAGCAGCAGGAGCCCAAATATACACTGGAGTTGGCTTCAGGAGCCCAAAAATTGGATGAATCACACCCTGGAGTTGGCAGGAGTTGACAGTAGCAGCAGCAGGAGCCCAAATATACACTGGAGTTGGCTTCAGGAGCCCAAAAATTGGATGAATCACACCCTGGAGTTGGCAGAAGTTGGCAGCAGCAGCAGCAGCAGGAGCCCAAATATACACTGGAGTTGGCTTCAGGAGCCCAAAAATTGGATGAATCACACCCTGGAGTTGGCAGGAGTTGACAGTAGCAGCAGCAGGAGCCCAAATATACACTGGAGTTGGCCTCAGGAGCCCAAAAATTGGATGAATCACACCCTGGAGTTGGCAGGAGTTGACAGTAGCAGCAGCAGGAGCCCAAATATACACTGGAGTTGGCTTCAGGAGCCCAAAAATTGGATGAATCACACCCTGGAGTTGGCAGAAGTTGGCAGCAGCAGCAGCAGCAGGAGCCCAAATATACACTGGAGTTGGCTTCAGGAGCCCAAAAATTGGATGAATCACACCCTGGAGTTGGCAGAAGTTGGCAGCAGCAGCAGCAGCAGGAGCCCAAATATACACTGGAGTTGGCTTCAGGAGCCCAAAAATTGGATGAATCACACCCTGGAGTTGGCAGAAGTTGGCAGTAGCAGCAGCAGGAGCCCAAATATACACTGGAGTTGGCTTCAGGAGCCCAAAAATTGGATGAATCACACCCTGGAGTTGGCAGGAGTTGACAGTAGCAGCAGCAGGAGCCCAAATATACACTGGAGTTGGCTTCAGGAGCCCAAAAATTGGATGAATCACACCCTGGAGTTGGCAGAAGTTGGCAGTAGTAGCAGCAGGAGCCCAAATATACACTGGAGTTGGCTTCAGGAGCCCAAAAATTGGATGAATCACACCCTGGAGTTGGCAGAAGTTGGCAGTAGCAGCAGCAGGAGCCCAAATATACACTGGAGTTGGCTTCAGGAGCCCAAAAATTGGATGAATCACACCCTGGAGTTGGCAGGAGTTGACAGTAGCAGCAGCAGGAGCCCAAATATACACTGGAGTTGGCTTCAGGAGCCCAAAAATTGGATGAATCACACCCTGGAGTTGGCAGAAGTTGGCAGTAGTAGCAGCAGGAGCCCAAATATACACTGGAGTTGGCTTCAGGAGCCCAAAAATTGGATGAATCACACCCTGGAGTTGGCAGGAGTTGACAGTAGCAGCAGCAGGAGCCCAAATATACACTGGAGTTGGCTTCAGGAGCCCAAAAATTGGATGAATCACACCCTGGAGTTGGCAGAAGTTGGCAGCAGCAGGAGCAGGAGCCCAAATATACACTGGAGTTGGCCTCAGGAGCCCAAAAATTGGATGAATCACACCCTGGAGTTGGCAGAAGTTGGCAGCAGCAGCAGCAGGAGCCCAAATATACACTGGAGTTGGCCTCAGGAGCCCAAAAATTGGATGAATCACACCCTGGAGTTGGCAGGAGTTGACAGTAGTAGCAGCAGGAGCCCAAATATACACTGGAGTTGGCTTCAGGAGCCCAAAAATTGGATGAATCACACCCTGGAGTTGGCAGAAGTTGGCAGCAGCAGCAGCAGCAGGAGCCCAAATATACACTGGAGTTGGCTTCAGGAGCCCAAAAATTGGATGAATCACACCCTGGAGTTGGCAGAAGTTGGCAGCAGCAGGAGCAGGAGCCCAAATATACACTGGAGTTGGCCTCAGGAGCCCAAAAATTGGATGAATCACACCCTGGAGTTGGCAGAAGTTGGCAGCAGCAGCAGCAGGAGCCCAAATATACACTGGAGTTGGCCTCAGGAGCCCAAAAATTGGATGAATCACACCCTGGAGTTGGCAGGAGTTGACAGTAGTAGCAGCAGGAGCCCAAATATACACTGGAGTTGGCTTCAGGAGCCCAAAAATTGGATGAATCACACCCTGGAGTTGGCAGAAGTTGGCAGCAGCAGCAGCAGGAGCCCAAATATACACTGGAGTTGGCCTCAGGAGCCCAAAAATTGGATGAATCACACCCTGGAGTTGGCAGAAGTTGGCAGTAGTAGCAGCAGGAGCCCAAATATACACTGGAGTTGGCTTCAGGAGCCCAAAAATTGGATGAATCACACCCTGGAGTTGGCAGAAGTTGGCAGTAGCAGCAGCAGGAGCCCAAATATACACTGGAGTTGGCCTCAGGAGCCCAAAAATTGGATGAATCACACCCTGGAGTTGGCAGAAGTTGGCAGTAGTTGCAGCAGGAGCCCAAATATACACTGGAGTTGGCTTCAGGAGCCCAAAAATTGGATGAATCACACCCTGGAGTTGGCAGAAGTTGGCAGTAGCAGCAGCAGGAGCCCAAATATACACTGGAGTTGGCTTCAGGAGCCCAAAAATTGGATGAATCACACCCTGGAGTTGGCAGGAGTTGACAGTAGCAGCAGCAGGAGCCCAAATATACACTGGAGTTGGCTTCAGGAGCCCAAAAATTGGATGAATCACACCCTGGAGTTGGCAGAAGTTGGCAGCAGCAGCAGCAGCAGGAGCCCAAATATACACTGGAGTTGGCTTCAGGAGCCCAAAAATTGGATGAATCACACCCTGGAGTTGGCAGGAGTTGACAGTAGCAGCAGCAGGAGCCCAAATATACACTGGAGTTGGCCTCAGGAGCCCAAAAATTGGATGAATCACACCCTGGAGTTGGCAGGAGTTGACAGTAGCAGCAGCAGGAGCCCAAATATACACTGGAGTTGGCTTCAGGAGCCCAAAAATTGGATGAATCACACCCTGGAGTTGGCAGAAGTTGGCAGCAGCAGCAGCAGCAGGAGCCCAAATATACACTGGAGTTGGCTTCAGGAGCCCAAAAATTGGATGAATCACACCCTGGAGTTGGCAGAAGTTGGCAGCAGCAGCAGCAGCAGGAGCCCAAATATACACTGGAGTTGGCTTCAGGAGCCCAAAAATTGGATGAATCACACCCTGGAGTTGGCAGAAGTTGGCAGTAGCAGCAGCAGGAGCCCAAATATACACTGGAGTTGGCTTCAGGAGCCCAAAAATTGGATGAATCACACCCTGGAGTTGGCAGGAGTTGACAGTAGCAGCAGCAGGAGCCCAAATATACACTGGAGTTGGCTTCAGGAGCCCAAAAATTGGATGAATCACACCCTGGAGTTGGCAGAAGTTGGCAGCAGCAGCAGCAGCAGGAGCCCAAATATACACTGGAGTTGGCTTCAGGAGCCCAAAAATTGGATGAATCACACCCTGGAGTTGGCAGGAGTTGACAGTAGCAGCAGCAGGAGCCCAAATATACACTGGAGTTGGCCTCAGGAGCCCAAAAATTGGATGAATCACACCCTGGAGTTGGCAGGAGTTGACAGTAGCAGCAGCAGGAGCCCAAATATACACTGGAGTTGGCTTCAGGAGCCCAAAAATTGGATGAATCACACCCTGGAGTTGGCAGAAGTTGGCAGCAGCAGCAGCAGCAGGAGCCCAAATATACACTGGAGTTGGCTTCAGGAGCCCAAAAATTGGATGAATCACACCCTGGAGTTGGCAGAAGTTGGCAGCAGCAGCAGCAGCAGGAGCCCAAATATACACTGGAGTTGGCTTCAGGAGCCCAAAAATTGGATGAATCACACCCTGGAGTTGGCAGAAGTTGGCAGTAGCAGCAGCAGGAGCCCAAATATACACTGGAGTTGGCTTCAGGAGCCCAAAAATTGGATGAATCACACCCTGGAGTTGGCAGGAGTTGACAGTAGCAGCAGCAGGAGCCCAAATATACACTGGAGTTGGCTTCAGGAGCCCAAAAATTGGATGAATCACACCCTGGAGTTGGCAGAAGTTGGCAGTAGTAGCAGCAGGAGCCCAAATATACACTGGAGTTGGCTTCAGGAGCCCAAAAATTGGATGAATCACACCCTGGAGTTGGCAGAAGTTGGCAGTAGCAGCAGCAGGAGCCCAAATATACACTGGAGTTGGCTTCAGGAGCCCAAAAATTGGATGAATCACACCCTGGAGTTGGCAGGAGTTGACAGTAGCAGCAGCAGGAGCCCAAATATACACTGGAGTTGGCTTCAGGAGCCCAAAAATTGGATGAATCACACCCTGGAGTTGGCAGAAGTTGGCAGTAGTAGCAGCAGGAGCCCAAATATACACTGGAGTTGGCTTCAGGAGCCCAAAAATTGGATGAATCACACCCTGGAGTTGGCAGGAGTTGACAGTAGCAGCAGCAGGAGCCCAAATATACACTGGAGTTGGCCTCAGGAGCCCAAAAATTGGATGAATCACACCCTGGAGTTGGCAGGAGTTGACAGTAGTAGCAGCAGGAGCCCAAATATACACTGGAGTTGGCTTCAGGAGCCCAAAAATTGGATGAATCACACCCTGGAGTTGGCAGAAGTTGGCAGTAGCAGCAGCAGGAGCCCAAATATACACTGGAGTTGGCTTCAGGAGCCCAAAAATTGGATGAATCACACCCTGGAGTTGGCAGAAGTTGGCAGTAGCAGCAGCAGGAGCCCAAAAAATGGCCTAAAGACATAAATATGTTTTGCACCATTTGTAAAGTGTAAAACGTGGCACCATGCTGAATCTAGTCGCATGCATCAGGCATTGGTGGGTGGAAATCCTGGCTGATCCATCCCTGATTCATTTTGACAAAGGTGAGTCTCTCCACATTTTTAGTTGACAGACGAGTTCTCCTCGCCGTAACTATGGCCCCCGCCGCACTAAACACCCGCTCAGATGGCACGCTACTTGCCGGGCAGGACAGCTTTTCCAGGGCAAACTCTGCTAGTTGCGGCCACAAATCAAGTTTGGCTGCCCAGAAGTCCAGCGGATCCTCAAGGTGTGTTGGCATGGTCATGTCAAAGTATGACATGACCTGCTGGTTCAGGTCCTGCTCCAGGTCTTCCTGCTGCTCATGAGTAGCCTCACTATGCGGGTGTAGAAAGCTACTCATTAGCGACTGAAGACTGAGGCTGCTGCTGCTGATGGAGCTTCTGCTGCTGCTGCTGCCAACCCCCCCAGCGGCCATGGCAGTGGAAGGTGAGCGCAGAGGTCCCCTCGAGTCAGACCTGCGAGAGTATGGACCATGGCACAGATAGGCATCGGCCAACTGCCTACGTAGAATGTCTTTGTAGTAGTTGAGTTTGTCCTCCCTCTCGGTGGGTTTAAAAAATGCCCCCATTTTGTGCCGGAAGCGAGGGTCCAATAAGGTGGACAGCCAGAAGTCATCCCGCCGACAGATGGAAACAATTCTGGGGTCACTACGCAAGCATGTGAGCATGCTTCGTGCCATTTGCGCAAGTGACTCGGATGGACTACCTGTCTCCATCTCCACTGCATACTGCCACGGTGTGCCCGGGTCCTCTGTCTCTCCTTCCTCAAAAACCTCTAGCTCCTCTGGCTGCTCCTGCTCCTCCTCTCCTGTCCGCTGACTAGATAAACCAGCCATTTCGCCAAGCCTAAACTGTGTTTCGCTGGGCAACTCCTCCTCCTCCTCTTCCTCCTCCTCCTCCTCCAGTTCAGCTCCAACGGGGTTCATGTGGCCGTAAGATGTAAACGCCATGTCTCCAGTGCCCTGACCAGCCATGGTTTCCAACATGTGCTGTAGTACATGAAGCAGTGGAATCACGTCGTTCATCCCGTAATCCTGCCGACTGACAAATAAAGTGGCTTCCTCAAAGGGCCTGAGCAAACGGCAGGTGTCACGTATGAGCTGCCACTGGTTGACATTGAAGTTACACAGGGGAGTCCCCCTATCTGCTTGGATCATCAGGAAATCCGTGATGGCTTTTCTCTGTTCATATAATCGGTCCAACATGTGAAGGGTGGAATTCCAACGGGTGGAAACATCGCAAATCAGACTATGTTGGGGGATACCATTCTGACGCTGTAGCTCAAGAAGGGTGTGTTTGGCGGTGTAGGAGTGGCTGAAGTGCATGCAAAGTTTCCGTGAAGTTGTTAGGATGTCCTGCAGATGGGGGGAACACTTCAGAAACCGCTTGACAACCAGATTGAAGACGTGAGCCATGCAGGGGGCATGGGTCAGGCTTCCTTGGCGCAGCGCAGACAAAATGTTCTTCCCATTGTCGGTAACCATGATTCCCATTTTAAGTTTTCTCGGAGTAAGCCATGTTTGGATTTCCTGATGAATACATTTAAGCAGTTCCTCCCCTGTGTGACTCCGTTCGCCAAGACAAACCATGTGAAGCACTGCGTGACACCTCCGTGCCCTGCACACATGGTAGACTGGAGGGGCACTGAGACTTGAGCCTACAGTGGAGGGTGAGGAGATGGCGGAGGATGAGGAGGCCGAGTCGCACGGTGTCACAGGCCCAATGGGCAGAGAGCGCGGAGGCCGAAGCGGCGTGACCTGTCCAAGTTGCTGCTGCAAAGGGACCACATTCACCCAGTGGGCCGTAAACGACATGTACTGCCCCTGACCGTAGTTACAGCTCCAGATGTCGGCGCTGCCATGTATTTTGCTACACACCGACAGGCTCAAGGACTGGCCCACCTTCTGTTCAACAAAAGTGTGCAGCGCTGGTACTGCCTTCTTGGCAAAGAAATGACGGCTTGGGACTCTCCACCTCGGCTCGGCACAAGCCATCAGTTCTCTGAAAGGTGCAGATTCCACCACCTGAAAAGGGAGCGACTGCAGCACCAGCAACTTGGACAGGAGCACATTCAGCTTCTGCGCCGTAGGATGAGTGGGCGCATACTGCTGTCTCTTGGACATGGCTTCGCTGATGGATTGCTGGCGGGATGCATGACTTGGAGGAGGAGGAGGAGGAGCAGGAGCGACAGAGGATGGGTGTGACGCACAGCTGCCTTCGGCTGAGGTGCTGGAGCCTTGGCTGGCAGAAATTGGGAGCTCACTTGGTGAGGAAGCAGACTGGACCACCCCTTGGGAGCCTCGGTTCTCCCAGGTCGTTTTATGGTGACGCATCATATGTTGACGCAGGGCCGTGGTGCCAACATTTGGACCCTGGCCACGCTTCACCTTTTGCCTACATATCTTGCATGTGGCCATGTTACCCTCCTGCGGATGCCTCAGGAAAAACTGCCACACTGCCGAGTAGCTACTTTTCCCACCCCCTGGCCTCACTGATTCACTGCTGCTGTTGCCAACTCCAGGAACCCCTGCTCCACTACCTCCCGATAAGGTAGACTGCCGCACAGCAGGTGCTCTACCCCGGCCCCGGCCCCGGCCGGCTCCAGCCTTTGGAATTGTGCCCCCATGCTGACTGCTACCACCTTGCTGCCTCAGCTGCTGACTCCGGGGCAACCTGCGCCCCTCTTCTCCTGATGATGACGATGAAGCCCCTTCATCACCCGGCTCCCAAGTGCGATCGGCTTCATCGTCATCATCATCATCATCACCGGGTTGTGGCTGTACGTCACTGATGTTCGTGGATTCGTCAACAGTGTCTGACGCAGGAGCTGGAACGCTCGCAGCACCCACGACACTGTCCACATCACTATTTGTCTGCCTAGCTAAAGAAGCCACCTCCATTTCTTGGCTGGGCAGTAGCTGCTGACTGTCCTCCTGTATCTGATCGTCCTCCTCACTAAAGAGTGGAGCTGAACCCAAAGCATAGGATACGTCGCTGGGGGAGGGAACGGCGTAGGACAGAGGCAATGGGAGGACAGGGACTGCTCTCGGGGCATGCCAACTCAGGGTTGTGTCAGAGGAACCTACCGACCCTAGACTGGGGGTCTCAGACGTAAGTTGTGATGATGTTGTTGATGAGCGCGTCAGCCAATCTACCACGGCAGATGCGTTACTGGTGGAGACCCGACCGCTAGCAGATACTGGCAGATTAGGTCTCTCAGCGTGACTCCTGCTGCTACTGGCCCCCAGTCTGATGCGAGCTCTGCCTGCGGAATCTTGGCCTCTGCCACTCCTCTTTTCACTTCCAGGCACTTGTCTGCCCGACATAGTCTAACTGGCGTGGTAGTAGGTGATATTTTAAGAACCCCCAGGCAGCAGTGGGTCTATATAAAACAGAATATAATGCACACCAAAAGTGAGCAGTAACACTCAGCCTCCAACAGGCCTGCTTAGTGTAAATAAGAGAGCTGCTTAGTGTAAATAAAGAGGGGTATGCTATGTTACAGAATGGGATGCCTCAACAGAAGTGCACCTGGCAGGCAGCAGTAAGCCTATGCCCAGCAAAAGTGTCTTATAATATAAATATAATAAGAGCAAATGCTTATATGGTCTTAAACAGAGGCTGCTTTAGTCACAGAATGGGATGCCCTGGGCAGGAATGGACCTGGCAGGGTCCAGTAGGGCTTTGGCCAGCAAAAGTGTCTTTATCAGGCTAATTTCAAATATGATAAGAGCAAATGCTTATATGGTCTTAAACAGAGGCTGCTGTAGTCACAGAATGGGATGCCCCGGGCAGGAATCGACCTGGCAGGGTCCAGTAGGGCTTTGGCCAGCAAAAGTGTCTTTATCAGGCCTGATTTCTATGAGAATAAGTGCAAATGTTTATTATGCTATTAAATAGAGGCTGCTTTAGTCACAGAATGGGATGCCAGTGCCACAAAAACCAGAGAGCATGCACAGCAAAAGTGTCTTTATCAGGCCTGATTTCTATGAGAATAAGTGCAAATGTTTATTATGCTATTAAATAGAGGCTGCTTTAGTCACAGAATGGGATGCCAGTGCCACAAAAACCAGAGAGCATGCACAGCAAAAGTGTCTTTATCAGGCCTGATTTCTATGAGAATAAGTGCAAATGTTTATTATGCTATTAAATAGAGGCTGCTTTAGTCACAGAATGGGATGCCAGTGCCACAAAAACCAGAGAGCATGCACAGCAAAAGTGTCTTTATCAGGCCTGATTTCTATGAGAATAAGTGCAAATGTTTATTATGCTATTAAATAGAGGCTGCTTTAGTCACAGAATGGGATGCCAGTGCCACAAAAACCAGAGAGCATGCACAGCAAAAGTGTCTTTATCAGGCCTGATTTCTATGAGAATAAGTGCAAATGTTTATTATGCTATTAAATAGAGGCTGCTTTAGTCACAGAATGGGATGCCAGTGCCACAAAAACCAGAGAGCATGCACAGCAAAAGTGTCTTTATCAGGCCTGATTTCTATGAGAATAAGTGCAAATGTTTATTATGCTATTAAATAGAGGCTGCTTTAGTCACAGAATGGGATGCCAGTGCCACAAAAACCAGAGAGCATGCACAGCAAAAGTGTCTTTATCAGGCCTGATTTCTATGAGAATAAGTGCAAATGTTTATTATGCTATTAAATAGAGGCTGCTTTAGTCACAGAATGGGATGCCAGTGCCACAAAAACCAGAGAGCATGCACAGCAAAAGTGTCTTTATCAGGCCTGATTTCTATGAGAATAAGTGCAAATGTTTATTATGCTATTAAATAGAGGCTGCTTTAGTCACAGAATGGGATGCCATTGCCACAAAAACCAGAGAGCATGCACAGCAAAAGTGTCTTTATCAGGCCTGATTTCTATGAGAATAAGTGCAAATGTTTATTATGCTATTAAATAGAGGCTGCTTTAGTCACAGAATGGGATGCCAGTGCCACAAAAACCAGAGAGCATGCACAGCAAAAGTGTCTTTATCAGGCCTGATTTCTATGAGAATAAGTGCAAATGTTTATTATGCTATTAAATAGAGGCTGCTTTAGTCACAGAATGGGATGCCAGTGCCACAAAAACCAGAGAGCATGCACAGCAAAAGTGTCTTTATCAGGCCTGATTTCTATGAGAATAAGTGCAAATGTTTATTGTGCTATTAAATAGAGGCTGCTTTAGTCACAGAATGGGATGCCAGTGCCACAAAAACCAGAGAGCATGCACAGCAAAAGTGTCTTTATCAGGCCTGATTTCTATGAGAATAAGTGCAAATGTTTATTATGCTATTAAATAGAGGCTGCTTTAGTCACAGAATGGGATGCCAGTGCCACAAAAACCAGAGAGCATGCACAGCAAAAGTGTCTTTATCAGGCCTGATTTCTATGAGAATAAGTGCAAATGTTTATTATGCTATTAAATAGAGGCTGCTTTAGTCACAGAATGGGATGCCAGTGCCACAAAAACCAGAGAGCATGCACAGCAAAAGTGTCTTTATCAGGCCTGATTTCTATGAGAATAAGTGCAAATGTTTATTATGCTATTAAATAGAGGCTGCTTTAGTCACAGAATGGGATGCCAGTGCCACAAAAACCAGAGAGCATGCACAGCAAAAGTGTCTTTATCAGGCCTGATTTCTATGAGAATAAGTGCAAATGTTTATTATGCTATTAAATAGAGGCTGCTTTAGTCACAGAATGGGATGCCAGTGCCACAAAAACCAGAGAGCATGCACAGCAAAAGTGTCTTTATCAGGCCTGATTTCTATGAGAATAAGTGCAAATGTTTATTATGCTATTAAATAGAGGCTGCTTTAGTCACAGAATGGGATGCCATTGCCACAAAAACCAGAGAGCATGCACAGCAAAAGTGTCTTTATCAGGCCTGATTTCTATGAGAATAAGTGCAAATGTTTATTATGCTATTAAATAGAGGCTGCTTTAGTCACAGAATGGGATGCCAGTGCCACAAAAACCAGAGAGCATGCACAGCAAAAGTGTCTTTATCAGGCCTGATTTCTATGAGAATAAGTGCAAATGTTTATTATGCTATTAAATAGAGGCTGCTTTAGTCACAGAATGGGATGCCAGTGCCACAAAAACCAGAGAGCATGCACAGCAAAAGTGTCTTTATCAGGCCTGATTTCTATGAGAATAAGTGCAAATGTTTATTATGCTATTAAATAGAGGCTGCTTTAGTCACAGAATGGGATGCCAGTGCCACAAAAACCAGAGAGCATGCACAGCAAAAGTGTCTTTATCAGGCCTGATTTCTATGAGAATAAGTGCAAATGTTTATTATGCTATTAAATAGAGGCTGCTTTAGTCACAGAATGGGATGCCAGTGCCACAAAAACCAGAGAGCATGCACAGCAAAAGTGTCTTTATCAGGCCTGATTTCTATGAGAATAAGTGCAAATGTTTATTATGCTATTAAATAGAGGCTGCTTTAGTCACAGAATGGGATGCCAGTGCCACAAAAACCAGAGAGCATGCACAGCAAAAGTGTCTTTATCAGGCCTGATTTCTATGAGAATAAGTGCAAATGTTTATTATGCTATTAAATAGAGGCTGCTTTAGTCACAGAATGGGATGCCAGTGCCACAAAAACCAGAGAGCATGCACAGCAAAAGTGTCTTTATCAGGCCTGATTTCTATGAGAATAAGTGCAAATGTTTATTGTGCTATTAAATAGAGGCTGCTTTAGTCACAGAATGGGATGCCAGTGCCACAAAAACCAGAGAGCATGCACAGCAAAAGTGTCTTTATCAGGCCTGATTTCTATGAGAATAAGTGCAAATGTTTATTATGCTATTAAATAGAGGCTGCTTTAGTCACAGAATGGGATGCCAGTGCCACAAAAACCAGAGAGCATGCACAGCAAAAGTGTCTTTATCAGGCCTGATTTCTATGAGAATAAGTGCAAATGTTTATTATGCTATTAAATAGAGGCTGCTTTAGTCACAGAATGGGATGCCAGTGCCACAAAAACCAGAGAGCATGCACAGCAAAAGTGTCTTTATCAGGCCTGATTTCTATGAGAATAAGTGCAAATGTTTATTATGCTATTAAATAGAGGCTGCTTTAGTCACAGAATGGGATGCCAGTGCCACAAAAACCAGAGAGCATGCACAGCAAAAGTGTCTTTATCAGGCCTGATTTCTATGAGAATAAGTGCAAATGTTTATTATGCTATTAAATAGAGGCTGCTTTAGTCACAGAATGGGATGCCAGTGCCACAAAAACCAGAGAGCATGCACAGCAAAAGTGTCTTTATCAGGCCTGATTTCTATGAGAATAAGTGCAAATGTTTATTATGCTATTAAATAGAGGCTGCTTTAGTCACAGAATGGGATGCCATTGCCACAAAAACCAGAGAGCATGCACAGCAAAAGTGTCTTTATCAGGCCTGATTTCTATGAGAATAAGTGCAAATGTTTATTATGCTATTAAATAGAGGCTGCTTTAGTCACAGAATGGGATGCCAGTGCCACAAAAACCAGAGAGCATGCACAGCAAAAGTGTCTTTATCAGGCCTGATTTCTATGAGAATAAGTGCAAATGTTTATTATGCTATTAAATAGAGGCTGCTTTAGTCACAGAATGGGATGCCAGTGCCACAAAAACCAGAGAGCATGCACAGCAAAAGTGTCTTTATCAGGCCTGATTTCTATGAGAATAAGTGCAAATGTTTATTATGCTATTAAATAGAGGCTGCTTTAGTCACAGAATGGGATGCCATTGCCACAAAAACCAGAGAGCATGCACAGCAAAAGTGTCTTTATCAGGCCTGATTTCTATGAGAATAAGTGCAAATGTTTATTATGCTATTAAATAGAGGCTGCTTTAGTCACAGAATGGGATGCCAGTGCCACAAAAACCAGAGAGCATGCACAGCAAAAGTGTCTTTATCAGGCCTGATTTCTATGAGAATAAGTGCAAATGTTTATTATGCTATTAAATAGAGGCTGCTTTAGTCACAGAATGGGATGCCAGTGCCACAAAAACCAGAGAGCATGCACAGCAAAAGTGTCTTTATCAGGCCTGATTTCTATGAGAATAAGTGCAAATGTTTATTATGCTATTAAATAGAGGCTGCTTTAGTCACAGAATGGGATGCCAGTGCCACAAAAACCAGAGAGCATGCACAGCAAAAGTGTCTTTATCAGGCCTGATTTCTATGAGAATAAGTGCAAATGTTTATTGTGCTATTAAATAGAGGCTGCTTTAGTCACAGAATGGGATGCCAGTGCCACAAAAACCAGAGAGCATGCACAGCAAAAGTGTCTTTATCAGGCCTGATTTCTATGAGAATAAGTGCAAATGTTTATTATGCTATTAAATAGAGGCTGCTTTAGTCACAGAATGGGATGCCAGTGCCACAAAAACCAGAGAGCATGCACAGCAAAAGTGTCTTTATCAGGCCTGATTTCTATGAGAATAAGTGCAAATGTTTATTATGCTATTAAATAGAGGCTGCTTTAGTCACAGAATGGGATGCCAGTGCCACAAAAAACAGAGAGCATGCACAGCAAAAGTGTCTTTATCAGGCCTGATTTCTATGAGAATAAGTGCAAATGTTTATTATGCTATTAAATAGAGGCTGCTTTAGTCACAGAATGGGATGCCAGTGCCACAAAAACCAGAGAGCATGCACAGCAAAAGTGTCTTTATCAGGCCTGATTTCTATGAGAATAAGTGCAAATGTTTATTATGCTATTAAATAGAGGCTGCTTTAGTCACAGAATGGGATGCCAGTGCCACAAAAACCAGAGAGCATGCACAGCAAAAGTGTCTTTATCAGGCCTGATTTCTATGAGAATAAGTGCAAATGTTTATTATGCTATTAAATAGAGGCTGCTTTAGTCACAGAATGGGATGCCATTGCCACAAAAACCAGAGAGCATGCACAGCAAAAGTGTCTTTATCAGGCCTGATTTCTATGAGAATAAGTGCAAATGTTTATTATGCTATTAAATAGAGGCTGCTTTAGTCACAGAATGGGATGCCAGTGCCACAAAAACCAGAGAGCATGCACAGCAAAAGTGTCTTTATCAGGCCTGATTTCTATGAGAATAAGTGCAAATGTTTATTATGCTATTAAATAGAGGCTGCTTTAGTCACAGAATGGGATGCCAGTGCCACAAAAACCAGAGAGCATGCACAGCAAAAGTGTCTTTATCAGGCCTGATTTCTATGAGAATAAGTGCAAATGTTTATTATGCTATTAAATAGAGGCTGCTTTAGTCACAGAATGGGATGCCAGTGCCACAAAAACCAGAGAGCATGCACAGCAAAAGTGTCTTTATCAGGCCTGATTTCTATGAGAATAAGTGCAAATGTTTATTATGCTATTAAATAGAGGCTGCTTTAGTCACAGAATGGGATGCCAGTGCCACAAAAACCAGAGAGCATGCACAGCAAAAGTGTCTTTATCAGGCCTGATTTCTATGAGAATAAGTGCAAATGTTTATTATGCTATTAAATAGAGGCTGCTTTAGTCACAGAATGGGATGCCAGTGCCACAAAAACCAGAGAGCATGCACAGCAAAAGTGTCTTTATCAGGCCTGATTTCTATGAGAATAAGTGCAAATGTTTATTATGCTATTAAATAGAGGCTGCTTTAGTCACAGAATGGGATGCCAGTGCCACAAAAACCAGAGAGCATGCACAGCAAAAGTGTCTTTATCAGGCCTGATTTCTATGAGAATAAGTGCAAATGTTTATTATGCTATTAAATAGAGGCTGCTTTAGTCACAGAATGGGATGCCAGTGCCACAAAAACCAGAGAGCATGCACAGCAAAAGTGTCTTTATCAGGCCTGATTTCTATGAGAATAAGTGCAAATGTTTATTATGCTATTAAATAGAGGCTGCTTTAGTCACAGAATGGGATGCCAGTGCCACAAAAACCAGAGAGCATGCACAGCAAAAGTGTCTTTATCAGGCCTGATTTCTATGAGAATAAGTGCAAATGTTTATTATGCTATTAAATAGAGGCTGCTTTAGTCACAGAATGGGATGCCAGTGCCACAAAAACCAGAGAGCATGCACAGCAAAAGTGTCTTTATCAGGCCTGATTTCTATGAGAATAAGTGCAAATGTTTATTATGCTATTAAATAGAGGCTGCTTTAGTCACAGAATGGGATGCCATTGCCACAAAAACCAGAGAGCATGCACAGCAAAAGTGTCTTTATCAGGCCTGATTTCTATGAGAATAAGTGCAAATGTTTATTGTGCTATTAAATAGAGGCTGCTTTAGTCACAGAATGGGATGCCAGTGCCACAAAAACCAGAGAGCATGCACAGCAAAAGTGTCTTTATCAGGCCTGATTTCTATGAGAATAAGTGCAAATGTTTATTATGCTATTAAATAGAGGCTGCTTTAGTCACAGAATGGGATGCCAGTGCCACAAAAACCAGAGAGCATGCACAGCAAAAGTGTCTTTATCAGGCCTGATTTCTATGAGAATAAGTGCAAATGTTTATTATGCTATTAAATAGAGGCTGCTTTAGTCACAGAATGGGATGCCAGTGCCACAAAAACCAGAGAGCATGCACAGCAAAAGTGTCTTTATCAGGCCTGATTTCTATGAGAATAAGTGCAAATGTTTATTGTGCTATTAAATAGAGGCTGCTTTAGTCACAGAATGGGATGCCAGTGCCACAAAAACCAGAGAGCATGCACAGCAAAAGTGTCTTTATCAGGCCTGATTTCTATGAGAATAAGTGCAAATGTTTATTATGCTATTAAATAGAGGCTGCTTTAGTCACAGAATGGGATGCCTCACAGCAGACTTAAGATCAGTTCAGTATATATGCACAGTTAGTTACTATAAGCAGCCTGAAAACGCTAACAAAGGCTGGATGAAAAAAAAAAATTCTCCCTGTCAGCCAGCTCCGTTTTTCCTACCTTTCCCTGGCTTTCTGTCTGTCTCCTGTCTGTCTCCTGCCTGTCTCCTGCCTGTCTCCAGCCTGTCCCTGTCTGTCCCTGTCTCCAGCCTGTCTCCAGCCTGTCTAACTGCCTCAGCTACACAGCGTTCTGTCTGTCTGTCACGAATGCAATAGAGAAATGAGGAAAAGCAAGATGGCCGCCGTTAAATACCGCTGTGTGACGTCACCGGGCTTGCTGGCTGCTGATAGGCTGCATGTGACTGCCCCAGCTTGCACTGGCGCGGGATACATGTCCAGACATGTCCCGCCCGCCATCTTAGAATGCCTGTAATGTAAATGAATGGATGTTAAAGGAAAACTTCGAGTGATCGAATCGCGGGGAAATTCGGATTCGATCCGAATCAAATTTTTCCTGAAATTCGGATCGAATCCGGGTTCGTCCGGATCGATTCGCTCATCCCTACTCTCCTCCTCAAGGACACCAACGGGCCATGTTTTCAAATCTCCACACAGATGCAAATGTGGAGAAATTAATATTTAAACAGGGCAGTATTACACCTGTGAATTTGTGGAGAGCTGCAAAACTTGGCCTGTTGGTGGCCATTGAGGAGAGAGTTGTGCACCCCTATCATACACTAAATAGCTATAATTTGTGCTCCAGCTATAGGACCAGGTTATTGGGGCATGGCAGGATAAAGTATTAAGGCCTGTAGGAAAACGTAGGTAGGACCTGGGAAATTTATGGTGGGCTACAGCTTTGACGCCAGCTGGTCTGAGTTTAGCCACCAGTATGCAGCCCACCTCAACCAGACAACGTGTCGGAATTCTTGTTCTCCTTTCAGTGCACTGCTGCAGCTGAGAACATGCCCCTCCACTCTTTGCCTAATAAGTTCTCCCCAACATCAATCCCCACTGTATCCCCCAGCCAATACATTCTGCCTCTGCTATAGCCTCAGCATCATGGCAGTGCGGGCCATAGCAACCCCTGCCACAGTATGATGCTCTACCTAGTTTCACTTCAAGGAGCTGCAATAAAACCTTAGCAGAATAGACGCAAACAGTTTACTGCTGCTAGAAACAGTAGGGTCGATTCAAAGAAACATGTAACAGCTTGGATTTTGGTGCCGATCATCCTATTTTTCACGTCCGCTCGTGCGTTCGTATGAACTTGCGAGTGATTCTATAAGCAAATACGTTTCTATCCTAAAATATACGTCCGTTCGTATGGCAGTTCGGGAATCAGACCTATGTCAGTTTCCATCCTGAATTTTCCGTTTCATTTCTCAGGTTGCAACATTGGTTTTGCCCTTTTTCCTTTTTTGTCTGGACGTAAATCCTTCTGATCTTGCGGCTGCGCACTACAAACTTAGCTCATTAAAGTGCATTCTAAATATTTGGTCTTTTATTTTTCTTTATTTCATTCATTTTGTAGTAACCAACCATTAATGAATGCATTTGCATAAGTAAATCTTACTTTGTTTAATTTTTAGTTAACTTGCATTTTTTACTTGTGGATTTAATTTTAATATTTAGGCTTCAAATGGTACAACTTAAAATTTTGTGTGTGGTTACCCACACCCTCTACATACAGATTGCTCTCAAATATTAAAAAACACCCAGCAACTTCTGCATGTTATGAGCCTAGAAACAGCCAAGATGGCGGCTCAGGTATTATCGGGCAGCCTGCAAACAGAAAGGGCCTTGTGACTGTGTTGCTCTGCATTCTTTGATTTCTGACCTTTCCGTGCCCCCAGCTCTGCTGTGTCTGTGCAAAATACAGCAGTAACCCACATCCTGCACTTTATCCCGCTCTCCTCTCCTCAGTAAGTGTGATGCATCTGACCAAAGATGTGCTTAAATAATTAAACAAAGCAAAGGTAAACAACTGCACCAATAAATGCAATCTAAAAATATTATTCTAGTACATCAATTTAAAAATAAATAACAAAGGACATAAGTTTCTTTAATTAACGCAAATATATTGCAAAATAAAGGTTTACATGCAAAGGACTAATTAAGGTCCACATTAAAATGCTTTTATAAGGTATACATGAATCAGGTATGCATTGCCATACAATTTATGGCCTCGGCCATGCTGATACATGCAGTTCATTGGAGCTCAAGACGCGCAGACTCCTCCACATAGCCAAAAAACCTGTTCAAGAACAGCAATCCGACTGCTAAAAGGTGTCGGCAGTGGCTTTCTTTTAAAACGTCTTTAGAGGTTTGAAAACTGTTCTCTGAATCACACCTAAACCCATTCGATTATCCTAAGTTTTACGTTTTGATCCTAAGTTTTAGGATTTGATCCTAAGTTTTACGTTTTGATCCTAAAATTTAGGAACGAACTTGCGATGATCGTAAGAGCATATACGCATTCGAACGTAGGCTCGTGCGAGTCGTAAATGGCCAAAAAAAAAGGAAAAAATGACTAACACCCACCCAAACTTACGATTCTCGATCCGAAATCAATTAACTTTTGCTCTTTGAATTGAGGGGAGTGTCTATAGCTTTATGTATATGTAAGTGCAGTCAGAGGTGAGGCAGGAAGAAATAGGCAAAAAAGATGCAGGAAAAGGTTTGATGAGCAGAGATGAGGTGGGAAGAAACATGTATTGGTGATGAAGGAAAACGTAATATGAGCAGACGTGAGGCAGAACGAGTTGGGTAGAAGTCAGCAGAGGTGAGGTAAAAAGATGGACATCTGGATTGTGTTATGCTTACTGTTAAATCTGTTCCTCATCTATCATCTAGCTGGCTGTTCCTGGTGCCCGTGATGGGGTCAGCCACTCTCAGTCTCAGTCTTTCTTGTGAGGAGACAGAAAAGATGGGCAGCATGAAAAAAGGGTCCTGGCTGGGGCAGAGAGGCAGTCCAACAACAAAGCACAGAGTTTTACACTGCTGTATATCAACTTATACTGGCTGCTAACCGACTGCCCCATCCTCCATTCTGCACTGGTGCCTCATGCATGGCTGTGTGTATGATATTACCAATCAATAATGCTGATTTACGAAATCCCTACTAAAACACCAGATCACCAGTACACAGCATGTTAGAGATAGCGATTATCACTAGTAGTACGCCTAGCTAATGTGTGAAAAGAGCTTTAAATCAGACCAAAAGTCCAATTGCACAGTTATTAAAAAAATTTCAACTCATTGCAGCAGCCCAGGTTAGGGTATTGCCATCATGTGAAAGCTAGTTGTGATTCTGCTTTTGCATGAAAACCACTTCCTCATTCATATAATGCGGAAAAAGAGCTGCAGTAGACTAGCGTCACCTCAACCCCATCCGCAGCATCTCGCTGATGCTGTTGATGCTGATGCTGCTGTCTGCTGCCCTGGATATTGTCACCATCAGCCACTGCTCTTCATGATGTCTGCCACTGGAGGGAGAGAGGCATGTGAATGACATTCACAGCTCCCTGTGACATGTGCAAGATCTATATGCGGCACCCAGGAGGATTGTGGGATACACACACCTCCTGGGTGCAGCAAGATGGCAGGGTGGGATTGCGATCTTTGTGAGCCAGCAGGCAGATAAGGTGAGTAGGTTCTTGATAAGCATGCAGTGGCTTGCAAATTTTTTTAAGTGCAAAAATAATATTTTATTAATAATAACTTTCGTCCTGCTTTAATGAGAAGAAATATTATGAGCTTTCCCCGACCGACATGACTGCTAAAGATTACCCAGATTCTTACCCACCAACAGATCATATACCACTGGTGGGCATTGCATGCACGACCAGTGGTAATGGCCAGGGCTGGATTATGAGGGGGGAGTGCAAGGGGCGTGTGCCCAGGGGCCTCCATCACTTGCTCTGCAAAGGGGGCCTCCACCAACCTTTGGGTTATGGTCTGGTCCAGGAGGCTTTTCAGTCTTCGGTCTGATGGGTCGCGAGGCCGGCGATCTGCCGCAGTGGAGGGCCCTGCGCCTGGGAAGCCTTTTTTTGTTTTTGAAAACCTGCAGCCAAAGCCACCACAGGATAGGATGGAGAGTCTACAACCAAGCACAGCCGCTGGCAGCTCAATGCAGGACCAGCTGGGTGACTACAATAACCCCCCCCCCCCAGAATGGCAAAGCAGGAGTTCCCGAGCAGCATGCACCCGCACAGGGGTGGCACAAGGGACTCAATTTGAGGTTCCAGTAAGTAGGCAGGTGCCAGACAACCACCAATCAGTTACTTGGCTGGACTATTATTTTAAAGAGAAAAAAATACTGTATCTGGGGTCCAGATACACACTTAATCCGGCCCTGGTAACGGCTTAGATGGTAATCTCACAACTTGTCTATTACCACCAGTAGACCTGTACCGTAGATAAGCTTCATTCACATCTGTACAGATTTCTCTGCGTTGCCGTATTATGCTTAGCCAAAATCTATTTTGCCCCCCTTCCAGGTACATTTCCATTTGGATGTTTTCTGCCAACAATGCTGCTTGGTATTCCTGTTATAGTGATTTCAATTTTCCTTTTCCCTAGCTTGTCTGTTTAAGCCCTCCTCCTCACAATATCCGGCTGGAAGCAGTTAGAGCCTACTGAAAATAGTGCTAGAAGATAAGAGTCAAAAGAAGATTTAATTTTCCCCCAATTTTTTCATTAAAGACAGAATCATTTGTGAGTATTTTTATCCGATTCATTACCAGGACACTAATGGGAGAGGGGACGTAGGACATAGGACGTAGTTGGTCTGCTTTAAGGCTACATTCACACTATGCAGTTGCAGTTAAGTTACGTTTTGTCTTTTGCTTTTTAAAATAAATTCATAAACTGCATTTTTGAGGTTTTCTTTTTTTTTTGTAGTAGACTAGTTCAGTTGTAATGTAGAAAGCAGCTACATTACAGCTGCACTGTAACAAAATGAAGAGGTGGGAAAGAGCCCATAGTGAATTCATTACAAGAATTTTTCTGCAAAGTCTGTGCAGAAAAACAGAATACAGTTGCAGTTGTAGCTCTGGTGGAATGCAACAGCCAGGAGCTTTTCTGGCTCTATTCCAACCACACTGTATCACAACAAAGAGGAGTGAAAGACCCCTAAAGGACTATGACTTTTTCTGTGGACCCTGGACATTAAAAAAAAAGCACAGAGATGCAGTGGTCACATACTTTTGAGAGTATAGCATAGTTTGGTAGCTATTGTAAATGAATTGCGAGTGACAGGTATACTTTCTACTCATTCAGTCTATTTTTGTGTTACTTATGTCTTACTTTGTATAAACCTTACCTTAAATTGCTTTGAATCTATCAAAGAATATATCCTGTTAATGGTTTCCACTTCATAGGCATCCTTTGCTGAGGCATCTGTAATTACTGCCACCACTGAACCAGCGGGACTGTTTTCTAGTGCTTTCAGCAATCCAGTCATTGCATACTCAGGACAGTCACCACCACCATTAGAGATGAGGTAATAAACATTATTGTAAAATTCTGAGATGGAGCAAGTGGCACGGAGGGGTCCCACATCTGGCAATATAAGAAATCAGGAAACATTACATCAGATGTTATTTTCTATGTGTTTCAGTTGTTAATTATACATTAATTATACATGTTAATTAAAAATTAACAATTAAAAATTGTGGGAACAAGGGGGCATAACCTGAAGCTAGTCGGGGGGAAGATCAGGAGCAATATTAGAAAATATTATTTTACAGAAAGAGTAGTAGATGCTTGGAACAAACTTCCAGCAGAGGTCGTTGAAAAATCAATTCAGTCACTGAATTTAAACATGCCTGGGATAAGCACACATCTATCCTAAGATAAAGAGTATATACAGTTACATAAGAGCAGACTAGATGGACCGTATGGTTTCCTTCTGCCGTCAACCTTCTATGTTTCTATGTTTCTATGTAAAAATGTGTAAGTGTTTATTTCCAAGTGTTGCTGGATCCAGGGTAGAATATATAATGAGCAAATGCCTCTGGGGCCTCCACCACTGGGGGTTGTCCAGCAACAGACCACAGCTAAGCAACGATGGCTGTAAATTTGGGGTAGTCCACCATGTGATCACTATTCAGATGAGTCCTTCCTTGGAGAACGGGGGGGGGGGGTTATAGACTTCTCTCTATAGGATATATGTCAAATATATAGAAATATATAAACTGGTATGACCTAGGCATGTAGTGGACTCTCTACAGTTAATTAAAGAGGAAATAAATATTATAGTAGTATGGGCTCCACTAGATTTAGATTTTGACCCAGCGGTCTCCACCACATTTAGTCAAACCCTGGCTGAATCCAAAATTAAAAACACTAAATATACTTATAGACCAGTGGTAGTCAACTTTGTGGGCTTAAAGGGGGAATTTTTGTTCTGTACCCCCAGTTCGCCCGATAAAACTTACCTCTCCTCGGTTCAATGGTACGTGCGTTGACTCTTGTCCAATCTGAGCCCTTTTCCATGTTAACATCCTTTGACAAAGGGCTCTGATTGCCTTTAATGGGCTGCTGCATCCTCTGCATTCTCGGCGGCATGCATTCTCCTGCCCCAGCCTATCTGAATGACTGGGGCAGGAGCGTGTAAACAATCAAAGCCATTTGCTGAAAGACATTGGACCTAAGACCCCGTACGTGCACACAGCAGGGCATCCCAATCTTGGCCAGCAACTGGTGGGATTTGCTCCCCTGATTGCCTTGAATGGCACAGATGACACATCCTCTGCATCCCCGGAGGGGTGCATGCTTCTGCCCCAGCCTATCTGAATGGCTGGGACAGAAGCACATAAACAATCAGAGGCATTTGCTGAAAGGCAAATAGCGCTCATAGGATGAGAGCCCAAACATGTGCTGTTGGACTGGGGACAGGTGAGTTATTACTGAGGCACTGGGGGGTTTCACACAACAGGGCAAAAATGCAATTGGATGGCAATTTTTTCTTGTTGCTAAGGCTCTCAAGCAGCTCACCACCCTCCAAGAGGCCTTTCCAACAGATGGTCAAAGGCTACTTACATACTATGCGTCTCCAATGCTGTTACGGTGAAGGTGCATAGATGCAGTGCAGTGGATTCCAGTCCCCCGGCCCGGGTGCAGGTACTGGAGAAGGCTTACATGGCATAAGCAAGTGGCAGTGAGCACCAGCATTTATGGTCAGGCACTGCTGCAGCCACCTCTTGGTGGCCTTCTACTGGTCCTTGCTGGAGCAGAGGGCTGATGGCCCCCAAGAAGCTGTCTGCAGCAGTGCCTGACAAGAGAACTTAGGCCAGAAAAGTGACTGGGGACTAGCGGCGATGAATCGGGAGATGAGGGTGAGTATAGTCCTTTCACTGCAATGCAATACAGCCGCTTTATCTACAGTGTCCATAGACTACTATGGCAGCGCGTTGCAGTTGCATTGTCGGTAAAACACTGCATGTGGCATTTTGAAAACCGCAGTGCACTGATGTGAAAGGACCCATTTATTTTAATGTGCTGCATTTTCTGGCCATTTGTGGCACGTTGGAGTATTTATACTCTAACATAAGGCAAACTGCCTGGTATGAAAGGGGTCAAATCTTTCCCCAAGAGGAAGGACAAAATAACAGATGTCTGGGGTCCTGGGATAAAACATTTTAAAATGTAGAAATGGTAGGACTCGCAACAGAAATTTGAGGGAGAAACCAAGAGATTCAAAGAGCTACAGTGCTTCTATTCTAAACCCTCCTGGAAATACACGTCATGTTTATAATTATAATTGACACTACAATAAGGCCGAGATGTCCTTACTTGGATCATTAAATTCCATCAATGTATATTGCCTTCCATCACTGGTTGATGATCCAAGCAGTCGATTGTAAAGAACACTTGTGAAGTCTTTTATTGGTGCCAAATACATTGAGCCAGTTGTGTCCAAAACGTAAGTCAGCGATGGCAGTGCTAGAACACACATAAATAGTCACATGAACAACATACAGTGTTAATGAACAATTTCTTACAAACTAGATGTGATCTGTACAACATACCCCCAACGCTGCATGACGCATAAATGTTGCCGTCTAGAAAATTGGGGCTAACGGAGTAATAGTAATCTGCAAGAAAACAATAGCACATTAAAAAATATATATTATGCATATTTAGAACTATTCAAAATATGTTCTCTTTTTATGTATTCTTTATTCAGGATTTCATTTCTTAGAAAGTAGCCTATAGGTATTCAGAAAAATGTGGTGATGCTCAATTTAAATGTGTCTGGATACCTTAAATTGGGCTGTTATCTATTTATTGTGTGTTGTAAAGTGTCTACAATCTCCAATAGACTATCTGGTTTATTTAAAGCATTGCAAGGGTATGGAAAGTACAGCAGCCTACAGTATAAAAATTCAAAAATAATTATCTCTGAATTCCCACAGGCTGTTGTTATATCCAATATCTAACTTATCAAAAGGAATCAGCTCTTCGTCTATAGAAATAACCCATAAAATGTGCAGGAGATTTAGATACTTAACAGAGACAACAGTATATACAATCTAGATTAAAACATTTGGCTCTACAAACTTAAAGGGCAATTTTGACTTTTGATGGCATTTTTAAAAGGTTCCGTTATTATGTGTTCAAGATACTGAGCATATCTGTTAATATTTTCCCTTTCTATTATTTGCAACTCCATGTTATAAAAGAATACAGTTTCCCTTAGCATCAATGTGTTTACCTTAGTAATGTACAATGTACAAGTGGTGTTCTGATGTACAGATAAAAAAACTTTCTGACTCTGGCCTGCTAATCATCTGATTGGCTGAGGCAGAGGTGACAGGTTTTAACCCCATCTGTATTAAGTTGTCCTCTTTAGAGGAAAACGGTCTTGTGTTCCAAAAGCTAAAAGGGTTACTGACCGCGTTCTCATCTAGGGAGGTAGCTGCTGCTGCTTTGCTGAGCCAAGGCTGCTAATGAGGTCACCTGTTACAGTGGAAGGATTTTTTTGATTTGTAGTCAGAACATATACCAAGAGCTTTATTAAAGAGCCAGAAAGCCTTTCCTACTTTTACCAAGACAGGAATATAAAAAGTAAATCACTGGTATGGCTACACAAATGTTTATTTTACATTTCAGAAGAGGAAAACAATAAGGCAGAACCCCAAAAGGCTCATGTAAATTGTTTAGAAAAGCAAATTTGAGGTTTGGGTTTGCTTTTGTGTGCGAATTGCAACCCGCATCTCCCTAAGCTTTTTAATTTTAACATCATCACTAGTTAAGAAGGCAGAAAAAGGAGGAAACATGGTGATACTCTCCACTAATTATTATCACAAGAAGGTGGAGAAACAGCTTAAAAATAGAGACAACTGTGTGAAATTGTCATCCAATCCCATGCTGCAATATAAACAAGAGCTGAACGAGGTTTTACAGGAGGCAGCTATGGAAGGTGTCATAGATCTGTGCTTCCTGGTAGACCAATAGTCTTGGGCACCAATGGCAGTTTGAGCCAATATTTGCATATATAGATGAATATCTGCAACCACACGTGACTCAATGGACCTGTTAAAGTTAGATAGATTGTATCTTCCCCCAAATTGCCTTTTGGCCTCATGCAATTTAGAGTCATACCGCATGAAATGACCATAAAAACAGTAAAATACTTCCTAGCAACTAAGTAATTGAATAGAAGACAATTACTCTGTATTTGGCCTTGTTTGACTTTAGCCTGAGTCTGATTTTGGTCTTGTTTGAGTGTGTATTAACACACAACTATTTTATCTTCAATGGCTAATTTTATCGTCAAACCTCTGGAGTAGCCATGGGAGCCCGATGTCCACCTTCAGCAGTGAACCTATTCCTAAGGTTGTGGGAATTTGAAATTGTATTTGGAACAGAATATGAACAATACCAGCCCCTATATTGTGGCTGGTATCGTTTCATTGATGACATTCTAATTTTGTGGCAGGAGCCCATCCAGCTTTGGAATCCATTTTGCATTTTCCTTACATTTACAATTTCCACATCACAGATTTATTTTCTGGATATTTCTCTGAAATTGAATCCAAACGGGGATTTAACCTCAAATCTCTATCCCCAAAATACTTTGGGTATACCAGTTGGCCAATATTTACGTGCAAAATTGCACAGGAAATAGAGACTTCATGGAACAAACCAAAGATCTAACGAAACGTTCTTAAATCAAGGGTACCCAGTGCAACTTTTGGATCAAGCTCAGAGTAGGGCACAAAATGCCATTCATGAGGATCTTCTTAAGGTAAAAAAAAGATCAATTTCTAAACATGTTAGATTTGTATCTCCTTACAACAATCAATGGAAAGACCTTAGAGGGATCCTATAAAAACATTTGCACATCTTGAAACAGGTCCTGATACCCTGGATACACTAGGGCCCATATTTAACAAGTAAGAGGACCCCGAACTTGAGAGACTGCAATTTGTCAAAGTCACTTTGTGCCCCCTACTGGTTGGATGACTGGTACAGTTTATTGAAGGAGTCACCCATGTGGTTCGGGTAACAAAAAAACGCAAATTGTTGTTAACGAATGGACCAAGAAAGCTACACAGATTGGCTCCTTTGTAAACTGCAAAAGCAAGGGAGTGATCTATTTGCTTACTTGCCTGTGCCCCAAACACTACGTGGACAAAACCAAAAACGCATTGTGGAGACCGGCTCAAGCCCATATTTCTAACATTAAATTAGCAACCCGAGATGTGGCACTGGAGAGAATCATTTGGCCAGTTGCCAAACATTTTTGGGATGTATACCAAGGTAATCCAAATGAGCTTCAGGTCACGGGCCTGGAACAATTCCATATAAGGGGCAGCAATTTTGCTTATAGTATTTATTGCACAATTTTTCACTTAAGTTTTATGTTTTCTAGAAATGCAGGTTCACAGTGTTTGATTTGGGACCAGTCCTCTAAGAGACCACTTTCAAGGGTCAGAAACATCATTTATTGCCCTTAAATTTGGCTAGAATGCAGCTCTCGCTAGAGGAGAGAGGTGGGAAGGAGCAAGGGGCTTGCATGTCCTCCCCACCAAGTACCTCGCCATGACCATGATTGGTATACCGTTCGTGCCTTAATACAGGATGGGACGGACAGAAGCTAAAATTCTTACAGAAGCGTGCATGAGGAAGGCGGCGAACAAAGCATTGTTGTGGAGACATAAATACAGGTGACCATTAATTTATTTATTCACTTCACCTTGAGCAGTGGGGTAGGAAACCGTGGAACACATGGGTGCTAGGTCTCAATCATGTCCCCTCTCTCCCTTCTTTCCTCCAGACTGTACAAATTAAGTGCTTTAAGTCTATCCTGATAAGTTTTAATTTTAAGCCCTTCTACCATTTTTGTTGCCCGCCTTTAGACCTGTTCTATTTGAATAATGTCTTTGCAGGTAAGGTCTCCAGAACTGCACACAGTATTCTAGCTGTGGTCTCACCAGGGCTCAATACAGAGGCATCACAACCTAGAGGGGTACAATACCTCATTACAGCAGACCTTCACCCTGAATTAAAGTATATATTATATGTTTCCCACAGCCTGTACATACAGATTGCTCACATTAAAAATCATCCTACCTGCATCTACTGCATGTTATGAGCCTTTAAACATCCAAGATGGCGGCTCATGTAAAACCAGGCAGCCTGCAAACAGGAAGTGCCTTCTGACTGTGCTGCTCTGCATTCTGGGATTGCTGACCTTTTCCCGACCCCAGCTCTGCTCTGTCTGAGCAAAGCACAGCTATAACCCGCCCCCCTGTACTTTAACCCACTCTCCTCTCCTCAGTAAGCGTGATGCTTCTGAGTCAAGATGGCGGCGCCCGTATCCTAAAGTCCTGAACAGAGTTGCAACCCAGTGGGGGAAAGAATAATAAGTGACCAAAAACGTAAAAAATATTAACTTTAAATGCTGGGGAATCATTTTTTTAAGGGTTTGGGCTTTTCAATAAATCATGGTGAAGGTCCAGTTTAAGGGTAAGGCTACTGGCCAGAAGAGACTCTTGGGAGCTGTCCCGTAATATTCATGATCCTCACCTCGTGGAAACAATTCATAGTAAGCATCCGGATAGAGCTTGCCTTATTCAGAGACCACCCTATCATGCACTACCAGCTTGGCGGAAGTCCATGTGGCATGGTCTGGGCCGTCCTCACGTCCAGGCGGTGTCTCCCCCACCCTGTTCCAGTGGTCAAGGGCACCAGTGTTCAGTGACATGGTTGTGGGCCACAGCTTCAGGTGTGCCCGCGCATACTGTCTGCTGGCCATCATAGAATACAGCACAAAGCGCCAATGATGAAAGCTGTGCAGGTCAGGCCCTATGCAACCCTAACCCAAGGCATCAACTTCCACCTATCAACCCTAGATACCTCCCTGCATCTTCCACAACCTAAACCCTGGGCACCACTTTTCATCTCCACCCTCGGCATACTTCTGCATCCTCACCTTTGGTATGACAAATCCTCCATCCTCCACACGCAGGAATGCCCTAAACCTGGGCACTTCCCTGCATCATCCAACACTTGGGCATCACCCCCCCCCCCCACCAGGCACCCTCAGCATCACCCCCCACCTCTGGGCATCCCACTACAACCCCCACTCTGGGGCAGCCCTCTGTACCCTTCATTATTGGATGTTCAAAGATTGGAAAATCAGGTATTAATACTTAGCTGACAGTGACATGGAGAGCTGAATGTGGCAGCTGAGCCTCCAAGAACACAAAAGGATAAGTATAATTTTTTGCATTTCATAGGACCAGACAGTGAAGTGGCCAGTCCATAGTAGGTGTATGTGGTAAAGAGAGGGAGGAGGAGGGATTGTGGAAAATAGACAAATTTACATACTGTCTCGTCCCGCGGTGTCCCATTCCCCCATTATAGGCAGTATGGCTCCCAACAAACTCCCCCATTATAGGCACTGTAGCATTCTCCCCCTCCCATTCCCCCATTATAAGCAATGTGGCACCCCCTCCCATTCCACCATTATAGGCAGTGTGGCATTCACCCCATCCCCCCATTATAGGCTGTGTGGCATCCCCACCACTTTATAGGCAGTGTAGCATTCATCTGTCCCCATTCCCCTATTTTAGGCAATGTGGCATTCTCCCACCTCCAATTCCCCCATTATAGGCAATGTGGCATTCTCTCCCTCCCATTCCAAATTATAGGCAGTGTGGCATATTCCCCACTCTCATTCCCTCTTTATAGACAGTTTGGCATCCTCCTCCTCAATTCTCCCATTATAGGGTGCCAGAATAAACCCATTCCTCAACCCCTGGATGCTGGACAGACAGAGCAATGGGCTGCCTGGCCACTAGAGCAGCCTCTTATCCATGGGTGTGCACACACACACACCTGGGTAGATGGGCATGGCCTGTGCTTAGCATCCATTGGAAGCAATGGTCACAGCCGCAGGCCCTCACCCACTTGCACAACCTGTGCACAGACCCGAGTATTAAAGGGCCATTTTTATGCTATTAAAACAGATAACCATACCACAAAAGAAAGTTAATAAATAATATTCACATGTAGACACCCATGTGTCTACTTATATCAGCATAGGTTTTGAAATGTTTTATTTTGTTACAATGTTAGAAAGCTTAAAAATGTAGCATCATGTTTTTATTTTTTCAACAAAATTAGCAAAACCATTTTTTTAAGGTCCACTTCACATTTGAAGTGACTTTAAGGGGCCGATATCTTAGGCTTTAAGCGCTTCACACTAATTAACTAAATTTATAATAAAGGAATTAAACATCTTTCCAAATGCACTAAAATGTTACTTTAGCCTCTTATCTCAAACGGGACTGGGAAAAGTTGAACCATAAGATTTGTTAAAGTGGACCAAACCCCACAGTGATTCTCTCCCCCCGAGGCATCCAAAATCGGGTTGCCCCGCTGTGTGAAACCCCCCAGGTCGCCCATACACTTACCTTCTTTCCCTGTCCATGCTCCTTATTAGAGGGAAGCGGGGGATGCGGCTGTCAGCATGCTCTGAGACTCTTGCACTGATTGGACAAGCGGCCGTGCATGTGCCATAGGACCGGGAAGAGGTGAGTTGGTTTCGGTGACCTGGCGGGTTTCACATAGCAGGGCACCCCGAAGCCCCGGGGGCAGGGACCAAGTATAGTGAATAGCCTGGGTTTTGGTCCATTTTAAGTAATTTCCCCTGATAGTGGTTATATTTCATGTGTGGTCCAAAACTACTTAGTGGGCACATGAATGGGGTCACAAGTAAAGTACCACTTTTGGGCTTTTGGAGCGAGGATCTGACTGGAATACATTGCAGATTCCAAGTCACATTTGCAGAGCCCCACAGGTAACGGCAGAAACCCCCCAAAAGTGACCCCATTTTAGAAACTAAACCCCATTAGGAATTCATCAAGGGGTGTAGTGATCATTCTGAACCTACAGGGGTTTTACAGAACTATTTAACATAGGGCCATAACATTTTAACAAAAATTCAATTTCACAGTCCAAATTTATAATGTCCTGTGAAAAGTATGTGGGTTCAGGATGCTTACTACACCCCTTGCCCTTGATGAATTTCTTGAGGGGTGTAGATTCCAAAATTGGGTCATTGTTGTGGCATCTACAAATTGGTGCTTCAAAAGCCCAATAGCCAGTGGTTAGGTAGGAGGGAGGTGAGTATCGGATCAGCAGCTGTATAGGGGGAAGTGAGGTTTCAGTTCTGCTGCAGAGTAGGGGGAGGGGTATATTTTCACTCCCTTAGATTTTTGGAAGACCGAACAAAACTAGAAAAAATCTCTGAACCGTGTAGAACAAAAGGGGTCTGCCAGGGGTTCCTTATCACTAGGTACCATAATTAATGACAATGGGGAAATGGTCACTGGGGATAAGGAGAAGAGGCTCGATTCAGAGAGACAAAAAAATACTTCCGTTTTAGTGCCGATCTGTTTTTTTTTTTTAAATGTTTCCGCTCTCGTATGAGTGTGCGAGCAATTCTATGCATGCATTGCAATCCTTCTGTAAAGTTTCCGTCCATTCGAACGGCAGATTACGAATACGAGGATGTCGTTTTCCAGCGTGACTTTTCCGTTTCATTTTCACATGTTACAACGCCCTTTTTCCATCGTCTCCTCCCACGAATCCTTTACGTTTCCCGTTAGTTTCTGTTTCCCTTTTTCAATAAATTATCGTCCAGACGGAAATCCTTACGATCTTGCGCCTGCGCACTACAAACTTAATACATTAAAGTGCTCGCCTACATATTTGCCACCCTCACTTCTACTACAATGTTTAGCTAAATCACTTAGCGCTATCCTCCATCTTCCCTTTTGGACCCTTAAAGCTCACCCAAACCACTTCGCGATTAGGTTCTTCTTCCATTTTAGCCCCCTAAAACTTACCCAAATCACTTCTCGGTCATGTGAATATTCATCTTTAAATATTTCTGGGCCCATTAGTTTTGTGTTAATGTATTTGGTAAATGAAATGACACTGTAACATTTTTTTTTTATTCCATCATAAAATATTACATTTTAAAAAATGTTGAAAATTTCATATTTTTACAACTATAAAAAACAAAATACATAGCAATGGCAGGCCAAAGAACATTATTCTTCATCTGTGGTCCCCAATGAGTTGCGCAGCTCCTGCATCTTGTCCACCGACTGAAGGACCCTGACACTCAGTTGTGCCACTCTGGCACGTGTGGTCCCTGTTAAAAAACGTAAATTAAAACATTGGTATAACCTTGTTGGGGTCATACTGCAGTGCCCCCCCCCCCCCCCCCCGTTTGGTCCAAACATCTAAATCTGGACTTCAAAAGCCAGAGGGGCCTCGCCACCATGGCCCGGGTTTTGCATAGTGCCCGATTAGAGAACCCCTGGCCCACATTCTGCAGGCAAAGAACAGGCATCAGGAACAAGGGCAGGAGTGGATATCCAGAATCCCCTGAAAGTATTTAAAAATACTAACATAAAATACACATTCTAAGCTACAATATTGTTTAACATGTCACCAAGGGCTAAAAACAGCCATAGGTTAAGACATGAGTCATCAACTATATTCATTGCCATACAGTGAAAATGGATTGATGGAATGTGAGCAAACTTACCCAGGAGCCATCCACCACATAATTCTCCAGACTCAAACTGACTAAATAAGTCGGAGCTCTGCAATATATAAGCATCATAGGACGACCCTGGATGCCCTGCAAGAACACTGAGGAATCGAATAGCTGGACCAAACACTGCTTGTATGTTGTGCGAGTGGCACATCTTGCGGTTCCTGCAACCAAATATTAAATAGTTACACAAAGCAAAGCTAACCGACTAAAACAAGAATTCCTACAACAAATTAAGATTCAAGTTAAACAATCCAAATATAATTCACAAAGGACATAAGTCTAAAAAAATATAGCAATTATATGGATGTGTGGGAAAATAAAGGTTTACATGCTAAGGACTAATTAAGGTCAGCATTAAAATGCTTTGATAAGGCATACATGAAATGTATTGATTTAAGTATGCATTGCTATACAATTTATGGCCTCGGCCATGCTGATACATGCAATGCCTTGGTGCTAAAGGCGCGCAGACTCCTCCACATAGCCGCAAAACATGTTCAACAATAGCAATCCGAGCCCTCAAAGGTCCCGTAAGTGGATCGGAAATGAAACGGATTTATAGGGTGGTGGTCCGTCGGAAATCAGCTCTCTGAATCAGACGCAAGCCCATCCCAACAACGTAAGTTATCTGAACGAACGAAAAATATCATATTTTGTTTGGAAAATGATCCGAACTAACGGAAATGTTCCGATTTGCTTTCGTTCATCAAAAGCGCATATACGCATTTTCCCGAACGTTCGCACGAATGAAAAATGAACAAATAAAAGCAAAAAAAGACTAACACCCACCCAAACTTTCACAGACAGCTACGGAAGTGCAGACGAATGTGTCTCTGAATCGAGCCTAAGGAGGAGCTGTTGAATGTATTCTTTAGCTCTGTGTACACAAGAGAGGAGCAAGGATCCAACACAAGAGAAGCCCAAGTATAATACTCAACAAGCTAAACAAGGATATCATCTAAGAAAGACTAAAAAATTTAAATGTGAATAAGACTCCATGACCAGATGGACTTCACCCAAGAGTTCTTAAAGAACTCAGCTCAGTCATTTCAGCACCTCTGCTTTTAATCTTTAAAGATTCACTAACAACTGGTATAGTACCAAGGGATTGGCGCAAGTCAAAAGTGGTGCCCATTTTTAAAAAGGTTTCTAGGTCTTCTCCAGGTAATTACAGACCTGTAACATCCATTGTGGGGAAATTGCTTGAGGGACTCCTAGGAGACTACATACACATACATGTAACTATGTATAAGGGCAGAAGCTGCCAGACTAACCTGATTGCAAAAGCATTTGACCCTTTCCCCCATAGATGCTTATTGAGGAAATTGAGGTCTACGGGGTTTGTAACTGGATTGAAAACTGACTGAAGGATCGTGTGCAGAGAGTTGTGGTTAATGATACTTACGCCGAATGGTCCTTGGTTGTAAGCAGCGTACCCCAAGTTTCAGTTCTGTGTCCTCTATTAATCCAACTTGTTTATAAACAACATAGAAGATGGAATTAAATGCACTGTCTGTATTTTTGCAATGACACAAAGATATGTAGCACAGTGCAGTCTATTGAAGATGTTCACAAGCTCTAGGCTGACTTGGAAACTTTGAGTGTCTGGGCATCCACTTGGCAAATGAAGGTCAATGTGGATAAATGTTAAGTGATGCACTTGGGGTCTAATAACCCGAAGGTCACATATGTTCTTGGGGGAGTAAAACTGGGAGAATCACTTGTTGAGAAAGATCTGGGGGTACTGGTTGACCACAGGCTAAATAACAGTATGCAAAGCCAAGCAGCTGCTTCTAAGACGACCAAGATGTTATCACGCATTAAAAGAGGCATGGAATCACGAGACAGAGATGTAATATTGCCTCTTTACAAGGCACTGGTGCACCTACATCTGGAATATGCCATCCACTTTTGAGCACCTGAAAGGACACTCTGATTTTGGAAAGGGTGCAGAGGAGAGCGTCCAAACTAATAAGAGTCATAAAGGATCTTAGTTATGAGGAAAGATTCCCAAGAATTAAATCTGTTTAGACTTGAGAGCAGACATCTGAGGGGGGGGGGGCATGATTAACTTATATAAATATATAAATAGAAAATACAAAAAATAGGGGGGAAAATCATTTCAACTAAAATCATCTCTAAAGTCAAGGGGGCATTCCTTCCATCTGGAAAAAAAAACATTAAATCAACATCAACAACTGACAGTTTAAAAAAAAAAATGATTTGATTTTCTTTTAGCAGAAAGTAACATTAACAGTTGCTATTAACAGTTAAAAAATATTACATTTCCCCAACCCCGTACCTTGGTAGAACTTGATGGACATGTCTTTTTTCGACTGTACTAACAATGTATCACTAGAGGTTGCCTAAGTTACCACTTACCTTGTTGGCTTCAGATACATTAATGTTATAGGCAGAACGGAGAACATTGCTTTAAGAACTGAACTGTAAATATGCTTTATGGGTTTATTTAATCTTCAAGCATTAATCTTGAAAACAACTGTGAATACAACTGTTGTATGATTGCATCATAATGTATATTATTATCTTTTTTCTCAATTGGAATTTCTTTTCCTTTCACAGGTTCCATATCAGTTTTTTCATATGTAATTCTCTTGTTTTTATATTTTGTGCATTTGCACTATTATCTGGAGACACCTTGTAGGTGTATTCATTATGATAAGAAGCTTGCTGTATATGCCCTTTTTAAGCAAAATTGTATTAAAAGTGGAAAAGGTTATTAAAATAATCTATGCATGTACATACCACTTATAGTAGTAGGTAAAGTTGTAGGTGGAGTTGTAGTAGGAGATGCCCATAGATCAATTGTTGGGTCTATGACTACAGTTATATCATCTTCTATTGCAAATCCCATAGCACATTGACAGCAAGCCAACAGCAGGGCTAGACCGTGATACTTCATCTTCATTGTTGTCATGCTCCGTTGTGTTACATGAGCTTGAAGAACACCTTAAATAGGCTGATTTACCCCTCTAGGCACTGGATCAACTGCATAAAAGCTATTTGTAAAATCCTGCCAGTCAAGCTCACATGAAGACCAGGTACCTTGATTAACTGCATAACATACACTTTTGAAATATCAGTTTCCTGACAATTAAGCTCACAGAAAGAACACCAGATATCTGATTATCCGGGCCCATGAAAAAAACTAAATTATCATCAGTGTAATCTGCGCTCTAGTCATGGTGCAGTACAAGTGAATGTAATAAACTGACTAGACAGTAATACAATCTGACTAGAGATTTTTTGCTATTGTAGAGAGAAATTCCCACCGTTCCACCAGAAACACTGGATTCACTTTATGGGAGGACAGTCTGTTCAAGTCAGTATTGAGATTGATTGAGAATGGCCACAGATTTGTCCTAATGTGGACATGCTGATATCGCCAAAGCAAGTAAAGAGCCAGAGAGGAGGATCAGGAGCAGTGCCGGACTGGAAAGAATGGGACCCACCAGTAAAGCTGTTTTTACCCCACAATTAGATGCAAGTATTACTGGCTTACATAAATGGCCCATGCAGAGAAACATTATGTCAAACTGTATTGTCCGTGTGTGCGCACTTGGGATGCCACAAATAAGCTTAATTCATGTTTGGTGATGAAGGCCTTCAAAGGGGCCCTTGGGACCAGGGGTCCACCATTTTTTTTCCTGGTAACCCTGTGGGCCAGTCTAAGCCTGATCAAGGGTAGAGGTGATGCAGTGACTAACGGGGAGGCTGATTTATTAATGGCGCCAGGTAGCGACAGTTGAGCGACTGTAGCGGCATTTTCACAGCGCCCGCTAGTAGTCGCTGTGCTTGGCCGTTGTTCGGTAGTTGATAGCGAGTCAGTCGGTGTGCAGTAATGTTGAATACAAGGTGATGAGTCGCTATTTGACAGGTTCCGCGCTGTATGGGAGCGCATGATAGCGAATGGCCATAGCGACCAGCTCCCACCATATTCATTAACAAATCACGCTACAAAAATTATCGCGCTGTGAAATGCATGTTTAAACCCCAGAGCGCTGCCGGCGATGGGTTAAAAGTAGTTTTTTAACCCCCAAACAACCATATTTTGGGAAACAAAAAAAAACAAGTTTATAAAAACATGCAGAGAAACATTTGGAATATGAATACATTAATATCAGACCTGTAATATCAATTCTGCACAAATTTTTTTTTTATTTTTTTCTTACCTTAAAAAAAATATCTAACATGGCAGAAGTGGTAACAGAAATTTTCACATTAAAAAAAAAAAAAAAAATATTAACAATTAATTATTAATATTTAAAGATTGTTCCATTGAAATGCAATGGAGAGCGCAAGGTAGCGAGAGGTCATACCTGTCGCTGTTCAAGGTCGCTCGCTGGCGCTGTGGGGTGAGGCTGGAATAATGATGAATGAGTCGCTATCTGGCGCTATCTCAGTCGCTAAGCAGGGTCGGCTTGATAAATGTGTGATTGTGGTGGGGAGCCGGCGTTCTCATGGCGGTGACCGTCATTACCGTTCGCTCACCAGTCGCTACCTGGCGCTATCCCTTGTTAAATAAGGGCCATAGTCTCACTAAGAGGCCGATTCATTAATAGCGCCAGGTAGCGACAGATGAGCGACAGTAGCGGCATTTTCAGAGCGCCCGCTAGTAGTCGCTGTGCTTGGCCGTTGTTCTGTAGTTGATAGCGACTCAGTCGGTTTGCCGTAATGTTGAATATTGGGTGAGGAGTCGCTATTTGACAGGTTCCGCGCTGTATGGCAGCGCATGACAGCGAATGGCCATAGCGAACGAACGGCTCCCAGCATATTCATTAACAAATCACGCTCAAAAAATTCTCGCGCAGTGAAATGCTTGTTTAAACCCCAGAGCGTTGGCGGCGATGGGTTAAAAGTAGTTTTTTAACCCCCAAACAACCATATTTTTGGATAAAAAAAAAACAAGTTTTTCCAAACATTTTGTAATATGAATGCATTAATATCAGACCTGTAATATCAATTCTGCACAAATGTTTTTTTTTTTATAACCTTAAAAAAAATATCTAACATTGCAGAAGTGGTCACAGAATTTTTGACATTTACAAAAATAACCAAAAACATTAATAGCAATTAATTAAGAATATTTAAAGATTGCTCCATTGAAATGCATTGGAGAGCGCCAGGTAGCGAGAGGTCATACCTGTCGCTGTTCAAGGTCGCTCGCTGGCGCTGTGGGGTGAGGCTGGAATAATGATGAATGATTCGCTATCTGGCGCTCTGTCAGTCGCTAAGCAGGATCGGCTTGATAAATGTGTGATTGCGGAGGGGAGTCGGCGTTCTCGTGGCGGTGACCGTCATTACCGTTCACTCACCAGTCGCTACCTGGCGCTATCCCTTGTTAAATAAGGGCCATAGTCTCACCTAGACTCTGAGCTGGGAGGTTAGATAGCCAGAAGACATGAAGCAGCATTGTAATGATCTGAGTCTATATTAAATACACAGCTGAGTGGCTGAGAGCAGTGCTATATTCTATTGCTGTTATTCAGTCTATTTAATGCAATGCATTATGACTTCAGAAACTCCCCCACCTCCCCGTGCAAGTTTTTGCCTGCCTCATGTACTTTATAACTTACTTATGACAAAGGTCTACATGAATAAAAAATATATTTTCCTCGAAAGCATGTGAATAAGCCACACCCTAACCACCCATCCCATTATGGGCAATTACTGGTGTCCTTTCAGGGATGGTAGATCAGGGGTATCACAATCTTTTTTCTTCACGTACCACTTTCCATTTACTGACTATATCAAATACCACCTATTTAAAGTGTGTGAATCACACAAGAAAATTGGGAATTTTTATTTAAGGTTTAAATCGTGAAGTATGAGTGGACTATGTTGCAGCCTTATAGAGTACCAACTACAGGGATCTTGAGCACCACCAGTGGTATTAGTACCACCTGTTGGGAACCCTTGTGCTATATTTAAATGCTACACCAGGTGCTAAATCCAGGTGCAACACCAGATGGTTGCTCTAAATGTTACACTGTTCAACAAGTTCCCTCAAAATAATTTTAAGACAGTCTGGTGGGACCAAAGATTTGTCCAGACAGGCTAGAGATGCTAGAGTAACAAATGAGAAACCAAAGCAGCAAGGAAACAAACTGTTGAGTCTACTAGAGTGGCTTACTAAAGTGTGGAGACCTTAGCCACATCTTTGCAGTATTTCCCGCTTCATGCAGAGTACTCCATATTCTATTTCCTGAAAAAATTGATACTCATTGGATACTAGGAGGAAGGTCGTTTGTTTAAGTAAGCACATAGACAAAATGATGCTACACTTTGTTTCTGGAAAAAAAAAATAACAGAAGGGACCCTGCTAAAAGAACTCAAAGTACTTCTAGGGTTTAGTAGTGAAATGGAACTTGCCCTATGCATAGACAGGATGTTTGTTTATATACAAGAACCCCTCACAAATACATGGTGGACTACCTGTAACACACAGGAGTTGCAAAGTGAGTTAGTATGCTTATTAATTACCTTTTTTTAATTTAAAAGTAAAAAGAATAAATAAATAAAATAGACTGTTGGTCCACTTTAATGATATAACCTCACCATCATGTTAAGGGAACCCACCCCTGCCACATTATAGTATACAATAATAAAGCTAAAGTTCCTTTGATTTGGACTGGCTATATATATTCCTGCACATGATTTTCCCCAACAGTTTTAAAGTCTCAGCATTGGAGCGCACTTATTGATTGGCTGTGAGACCTGTTGGAGGAGGGGCTTAGCAGCAGAGGTTCTGGGCTGGTCATGGGCTTGCCAAGGGCAGGTAAAATCCCAGGCTGATTTTTATTCCTAGTCTGTCCCATCCTATGCCTGTATCTCTGTTTCTTTTAGTGCATTGTACACTGATTCATCAAGCACTTTTGCAGACAATTACATATTAGTGTAAATTAGAGAAGTGCAAAATATAATGAATAATTTTTTCAGCATGTTGATGCACCACTAAAGTTTTAGTAAATGTGTTTCTTGTAGTGCTGCAACATGTGCCAGTGTAAAAAAAAAACATATTATAAATAATTTTTTGCACTACTTTAATTTCCACCGATATGGCACTGTCTGCCAGAAGTGCTTGATAAATCAGGCTATACTGTCAGTAAACCAAATACCAATTTTGTTGCATACATTCTACTTTTAGTTTCAATGTTTTTATTGAATTTCATAGAGGAACAGTTACTCTCCCGCATCAAGGAGGACAAAAAAATAACAAATAATAGAGCTTCTAGATTTCTTATAGACATGATAGGAACTTTTTGTAAGTTCACACTTCTATTCTAATCGCACAATAATCGTAAAAGAATTCAAATGACTAGTTTTGAGAACAATAGGTTAGAATGTATTCAGTAGTCAAACATAATCCCCATAAAGGAAGAGGAGAGACTAGAAAGGAGAACATATAAGAGGGAATATTATGAGACAGATATAGAGGTTTTCACAACAGAGGGAATGGGTTGGGGAAGGGCAGGAGAGCAAGGGGTAAAGGGGGTGGACAGAAACCTTGCCCAATAAAGCTAAAGTAACAGACCCAAGGATACCCTCATAGTTCTACCTATTGCATCCTTCCTGTCAATTAGATCCCAAGCCATCATATAAGACATTTTGCTGTTAATTAGAGTAAATTGATTATAAAGAGGCAACATAATCCCGAATTGCCTAGGATTTGCTAGAACATATTTCTCAAAATGCATTTTAGATTCTGACGCTTTTTAATTAAGATGAGGTAGAGATAGATTTGATGTGCCCTAAAAACTTTGGTCAGTGGGAACCAGTCTTACTGAAGTCTAAGAATGTGCTTTTCCCAGGGTGTAATGCTATATTATTTTTTTTGTTCGCAGGAACCATAAAATCTCATGCAAGCAAAATTGCTCTGTATATTGCATAATAGCCAACCCAGATTTGGTGTGCGAAGGCCCTAATGCCTGCACACAGACTCCTTTGTTCTGAGTTAGTGGGTTTTTGGTTTCAGCTAGTTTCATGTATGTATTGACTTGCTAAATAAGCTGCTACAGTCATGGTACCTGTTGATTTGAGACTAGTCAACCACCTGTGCTAGTTTGAGACAAACACACAACAGTTGAGGATGGAGGGACAGATTGCACTTGGCCAGCAGATGGTCAAGGAGACTCCTTTTGGAACAGCGAGGAAAACAGACCTGCTTTTATGGACGATGAGGGAGACCTGCTTTGATAGACAGACTTGAACCTGGCAGCCATCTTGTGGAGGACTTGGAGCTTGGATGAGGCCTGCTGACTTCCCCCAGACCCTTTAAACCAGATAGTATAGCCTGTTTTACAGGCGTTTTGTTTTTTGAGGCTTTCTTTGTTGTAAAAGAGCCTGGAAACATTTGCAGTGCCCATTTAATAAGGTATAAATAACTAAAGTGCAATTTTGGTATTTCCTTGAAATTTGCTGCTATTTCAACTTATTAAGACAAATGAGGTTCAATTAGAGTATAGATATTTGTGCCTTTTAATTGCCTTAAACATTTAAGGGCTGTAAATATACCCAAGACATTTGAAAAATATTGCACCCTAGCATTACACAAGTATTGAGAGAAGGTCTCAGATTATACATAGCTCCTTATCAGGCCACAATTTAAGATGAGTTATGTGTAAACCAGGCATTATGACTGGGTTGCCTAAGAAGGGAGCAAGTGGAGTAGATTTAAGGGGATCATTTTTGGAAACTTTGTCCCAAATGGAGAGGATGTAAAAAATGAAGGGCGATGGATTAGTGGTCTGGAACCCAGGATATCCACATCAATGAATCTAATGAGAGTGGGCCACTCTCATTAAGCCTAACTTTCCTTCTGTACCTGGCCGGGCTGGGGAATCGGTAAGCCAAAAACACGACTCCGGCTACTACTACTTATATAGAACATAAAGTATATTTATTGGAATACAAATTCTGAACTAATTACTAGTGCAGGGCGCTCAACATTTTAAAGAGTGATTTGAAAATTGGTTGCAGGCCACAATTAATAGGTTCAGGATTTCAAATATTTATGTATATTTTTAAATGACATAATAAAGATTTTCTACAACATCAAGATACCCACTTTCTCCACAAACTCCATAGATTTTTTTTTTTACTCGTAGGCCCTTCCACCACACCACCCCATTATCACATGTATATCTAACAATCCCCACATGCCACCAATACACATGCAGATTTCCCTACCTCTCTAAATATATGGGTCCCATATTTATTGCGCATCCCCCCAACAATTCCAAATCATGTACTTAACCCATCTAATTATTTTTATATAATTAAAAGTAGAAAAAACTGTTATGTTATGGTGCCAGAGATTTTACCCAAGGGTGGTGTTACACTATCAATTTCACCTCGTTCCTCCAAGCCAATGCTGACTCTTCTATTCGGCAATGTGCCCCACCTATATCATCTCCTTGAAATATCTCATGCTCACCTCTATTCACCTTTACATGACAGTTCTATATAATCCTCCCACTTTCCCCACAGTAGGTCAGTGGCCACATCAGATGGGCATTGAGCATATGTACTTAAAGGGGTATTCCAAGCAAAGGGTTAAATGATCTGCTTTCTGCTTGCCCCTTGCTGGCTGTCAGTGGCGGCATTTTTCATTTACCATCACTTTGCATTCCCTGATAAACCCTGCTGAAATTGCTCCTTACTACTGACCCCCCCCTTCCTAAATGAATTCACCTTAAAAGAAATTGTTGAACTAAAAAATGCATGGATAAGTCATCTTCTGCTGCTGGGGAGGCAAAGCAGAAGGGAGGGAGTCTTATAAAGAAATATGAAGCAGGCTAAGCAGCCCCTCAATTCAGCTCCATGGACCCCTCCATAAGAGGCCGCCAGTGAAAGACTGAATAATTGGCTCCCCGCCATTGTTAAGTATAAAGATGCCAGCACTGCATAGAGGAGCTGCGCAGGGACATTGGACCTGCACGGAGGAGTTGCAGGTAAATATAGTTTTTTTTTGTATCTGCCGGGACAGTACTCTTATTTATACAGTAACACAAACCATACAGCAAGTTTTTTTTAGCAGAAATAGTATATTGTATTACATGCTCAAAATGTATCAATATTTACATAATTGTACATATAATTCACACTCTAAGCCTATCCGCCTTTGAGAAGCTATAGTGAAGGTTGTCTGCCAAATTGTGCACAAAATATTAGATCAAAAAACACTCTGCCCGTCACTTCTGCTAATCAGCGTCCCGGTCGCCAGCCCCACCCACTGTCTAGATAATCAACAAGATGGGGACAGTGAACGGGGTGGTGACCTGTGCGCCTCATTGAACTTTATTAGCAAAGCAGAACAAAATGAAAAATGGAGGCGTAATGGGGGGATCTCATTGCAGAGGGAGTCAGTGTACACAGAAAAATCCAGGTCCCCATTAAGACCATGGAGAGCCTTGATATCTAATCTGTAAATCCATTGTAGCTCCTTCTGTAACAGCAGTCACTTTCTGTTTCCTCCACGTCTTGGGGTATCAATTTGGTCAATAACCACAAATCTTAGCTGATTGACCTGATGGTCGTGCTACAAAAAATGTGTCGTTAGGGGTGAGGTAAGATTATGTCTCTTAATATTACTTATACGTTTCCTGATTCTACTGTGGATTTCCTGAGTAGTTTTGCTCACATATCCTAATCCACAAGGGCATAAATTGCTTGCTAAAAGTTGGTAAGTGTGAGATCTAACAGCTCTCTTAATGTCACACAAATCTGCATCTGCTCTCTCTCTGTCTCATGCTTGATAAAATTGACACTAGTGTATTTTTGGATTTGTTGTATACTGGCATATTAATGATGTTATCAGTTTAATGAATCATGTATGCACCATGCTGGATAACCACAAACTAATTAATATGTTCTCATTACACTACTAAACTGTGGTACACTTTGCACTGAGCATCCTGCTCATTGACATTGTGGTTCTCTATGGAGCATGCATTACCGCTGTTTGCACACCGCTGTTTGAACACGTTTGCACACAATACTCTATTTTCCCTGCCCGTAATAAAATACAAAAGAATTTACGCCATGAGGGACTCTGAATGCAGGAGGTCTGCTTGAGTTTTTTTGATCTATTATTCTGTAAACAAACATTTTTTCTAGATCATACTTATCCATTCACTTATCCACTGATCTTTTTCTCAAGTGGCAGGGATGGGCATAGTCTCTCTGCTGCCTACAGCAGCTAAAGAAAGGTACCCCAAAGATGTCTAGCTCCACTGCTCAATCTGAGGAGTGGCGGTCGGGTTGAGGCCGCTGAGCCACCAATGAATGACATGACATTGTACAGAGCGCCCCTGATTTCAACTGAACTACTAACCTCAGTTGGCTGACTCCACAGCCCCGTATCCAGATAGGATGGGTTTATTTAGTAAAGATTTGGCTAGCTGGGCAATAAATGAAGCATGATCATAGTGTAATAAATTGGAGAAACTTAATCCCCCTTGGGATTTAGGAGCAAATTGGGTCATTTTTTATTACTCGCCATGTTTTACCTTGCCAAATAAAATTGATCACCACAGACTGGAAATCTTCAATGTCTTTTAGGGAGACTTGTACTGTCATAAGATGGTGAGAGTTTGATTAACACATAAAATTTACATTTTGATTTGATATTCTTAATCTTTGGGTTTGGGATATTAATATTGAAAGCTTCTGTTTTGGAGGGGTTCAATTCAAACCCTGAAATGAAAGAAAATTGACCCAGACATTTGAATAGATTTGGACTGGGCACTATAGGTTGAGATAGGAAAATTAATATATGTCACTTACCTTTCAGACAGCTGCCAGCAGAGCTCCCCAGAGTGTGGAGACTGGGGAAACTCAGCAGAGGGGAGGAACGGAGTGTCAGATGTGAAGATGATGTAGATTCAGGAACAGCAGGCAGGGACTGATGGCAATCTGGAAAGTAACAGTGAATTAAAGTTGACTGTAACTGAGGGGATATGCGGGGAGTAACTGGTAAAATGCTACACCACACATTGGTTTCAGCATGGGGAGTCTGCCGGAGCCTTCCGCAAGGATGGTCGGACTGCACTGCAGAAAAGTCAGGGTTCCACTACTGTCACCAGTGGCCAAATAGGGGAAAAATCCAGTCCGGGTTTTCGGGGAAGCAGGAAAGCCAGAGACTGCAGAGCCAGGAAAAGCTGTAATCCAGTGACGGAGTTCGAAGACCCAAAATCATCCAAGCAGGGAGTCGAGAGCCAGAGACAGGTCGGTGTCCAAAGCCAGGGGTCAGAGCCAGAGCGGGTGATCCGAAGTCAGAAGTCAGAGGCGAAAGTCAAACTAGGAAGTCACAGACACAGGAACAGTGGCAGGCGTCATTCCAAGAAGATCTGCAGGAAACTTCCTTGTTCATTATATTGTTTTAAAGAGATCAGAGCATAACAATAAGGAATATTCTTTTATTTAACAAGATAATATATATGATAATATAAGAATATATAATATACTATATACAGAAAACTAGCAAAAGTTTAATATACACAAAACTGGAAGAAAACATAACCACACATTAATAGATTGTTTAAAATTTAGTGGGATACATATTACCTCACCATAGAAACAACTAGAGATGAGCGAACTTCTCAAAAATTCGATTCGGGCGATTCGCCAAATTTCTCAAAGAAATTCGGGTTCGTCCGAATCGAACTTTAACGAATAGCTCATCTCTGGTGGGAGCGGGGAGGCCGGCTGCGCTGTCAGCGGGTGGCGGAAGCCGGCTTCCGCCGCCCGCTGACAGCGCAGCCGGCCTCCCCGCTCCCACCAAGCCCTGAAATGGAAAAAAAATATGCCGGTATGGTGGGAGCGGGGATGCCGGCTGCGCTGTCAGCTGTCATCAGAGGACGCGTCATCAGAGGAAGCCGGATACATTTTTTATTATATGTACCGGAGAAACCGTCAGGTCTGGATGTTTTACATGTTATGAGCGAGTTAATAGCATCAATAACTTTCTGTAGGAAAAATTCCCTTTGATCGTCAGATAGGGTTTTAAAATGTACCTCCAGTCAAAAAATCAAAGCTTAGTAAATTGCTCCACTAAAGCCCCCCTCTGGCAATCAGTGGCATAAGCTTATTGAGATAGATTACCAGTAGGGATGAGCGAATCGATCCGGACGAACCCGGATTCGATCCGAATTTCAGGAAAAATTCGATTCGGATCGAATCCGAATTTCCCCGCGATTCGATCGCTCGAAGTTTTCCTTTAACATCCATTCATTTACATTTACAGGCATTCTAAGATGGCGGACGGGACATGTCTGGACATCTATCCCGCGCCAGTGCAAGCTGGGGCAGTCACATGCAGCCTATCAGCAGCCAGCAAGCCCGGTGACGTCACAGAGCTATTTAAGTCGGCCATCTTGCTTTTCCTTCCTCATTTCTCTATTGCATTCGTGAGAGACAGAACGTTGTAGTGAGAGAGAGAGGCAGTTAGACAGGCAGGGACAGACAGGGACAGGCTGGAGACAGGCAGGAGACAGACAGGAGACAGACAGAAAGTCAGCGAAAAACAGGGAAAGGTAGGAAAAATCGGAGGCTGTCACAGGGAGATTTTTTTTTTTTTTTCATCCAGCCTGAGTGTTACTAGCTGGCTGACAGGCTTTGTTAGCGTTTTCAGGCTGCTTATACTAACTAACTGTGCATATATACTGAACTGATCTTAAGTCTGCTGTGAGGCATCCCATTCTGTGACTACACCAGCCTCTGTTTAAGACCATATAACCATTTGCACTTATTCTAATTGAAATTAGGCCTGATAAAGACACTTTTGCTGGGCATAGCACTACTGGACCCTGCCAGGTGCACTTCTTTTTTGGGGCATCCCATTCTGTGACTACAGCAGCCTCTGTTTAAGACCATATAACCATTTGCACTTATTATAATTGAAATTAGGCCTGATAAAGGCACTTTTGCTAGGCATAGCACTACTGGACCCTGCCAGGTGTACTTACTGCTGGTTTTTAGGGCATCCCATTCTGTGACTACAGCAGCCTCTGTTTAAGACCATATAACCATTTGCACTTATTATAATTGAAATTAGGCCTGATAAAGACACTTTTGCTGGGCATAGCACTACTGGACCCTGCCAGGTGTACTTACTGCTGGTTTTTAGGGCATCCCATTCTGTGACTACAGCAGCCTCTGTTTAAGACCATATAACCATTTGCACTTATTATAATTGAAATTAGGCCTGATAAAGACACTTTTGCTGGGCATAGCACTACTGGACCCTGCCAGGTGTACTTACTGCTGGTTTTTAGGGCATCCCATTCTGTGACTACAGCAGCCTCTGTTTAAGACCATATAACCATTTGCACTTATTATAATTGAAATTAGGCCTGATAAAGACACTTTTGCTGGGCATAGCACTACTGGACCCTGCCAGGTGCACTTCTTTTTTGGGGCATCCCATTCTGTGACTACAGCAGCCTCTGTTTAAGACCATATAACCATTTGCACTTATTATAATTGAAATTAGGCCTGATAAAGACACTTTTGCTGGGCATAGCACTACTGGACCCTGCCAGGTGCACTTCTTTTTTGGGGCATCCCATTCTGTGACTACAGCAGCCTCTGTTTAAGACCATATAACCATTTGCACTTATTATAATTGAAATTTGGCCTGATAAAGACACTTTTGCTGGGCATAGCACTACTGGACCCTGCCAGGTGTACTTACTGCTGGTTTTTAGGGCATCCCATTCTGTGACTACAGCAGCCTCTGTTTAAGACCATATAACCATTTGCACTTATTATAATTGAAATTAGGCCTGATAAAGACACTTTTGCTGGGCATAGCACTACTGGACCCTGCCAGGTGTACTTACTGCTGGTTTTTAGGGCATCCCATTCTGTGACTACAGCAGCCTCTGTTTAAGACCATATAACCATTTGCACTTATTATAATTGAAATTAGGCCTGATAAAGACACTTTTGCTGGGCATAGCACTACTGGACCCTGCCAGGTGTACTTACTGCTGGTTTTTAGGGCATCCCATTCTGTGACTACAGCAGCCTCTGTTTAAGACCATATAACCATTTGCACTTATTATAATTGAAATTAGGCCTGATAAAGACACTTTTGCTGGGCATAGCACTACTGGACCCTGCCAGGTGCACTTCTTTTTTGGGGCATCCCATTCTGTGACTACAGCAGCCTCTGTTTAAGACCATATAACCATTTGCACTTATTATAATTGAAATTAGGCCTGATAAAGACACTTTTGCTGGGCATAGCACTACTGGACCCTGCCAGGTGCACTTCTTTTTTGGGGCATCCCATTCTGTGACTACAGCAGCCTCTGTTTAAGACCATATAACCATTTGCACTTATTATAATTGAAATTAGGCCTGATAAAGACACTTTTGCTGGGCATAGCACTACTGGACCCTGCCAGGTGTACTTACTGCTGGTTTTTAGGTCATCCCATTCTGTGACTACAGCAGCCTCTGTTTAAGACCATATAACCATTTGCACTTATTCTAATTGAAATTAGGCCTGATAAAGACACTTTTGCTGTTCATAGCACTACTGGACCCTGCCAGGTGTACTTACTGCTGGTTTTTAGGGCATCCCATTCTGTGACTACAGCAGCCTCTGTTTAAGACCATATAACCATTTGCACTTATTATAATTGAAATTAGGCCTGATAAAGACACTTTTGCTGGGCATAGCACTACTGGACCCTGCCAGGTGTACTTACTGCTGGTTTTTAGGGCATCCCATTCTGTGACTACAGCAGCCTCTGTTTAAGACCATATAACCATTTGCACTTATTATAATTGAAATTAGGCCTGATAAAGACACTTTTGCTGGGCATAGCACTACTGGACCCTGCCAGGTGTACTTACTGCTGGTTTTTAGGGCATCCCATTCTGTGACTACAGCAGCCTCTGTTTAAGACCATATAACCATTTGCACTTATTATAATTGAAATTAGGCCTGATAAAGACACTTTTGCTGGGCATAGCACTACTGGACCCTGCCAGGTGTACTTACTGCTGGTTTTTAGGGCATCCTATTCTGTGACTACAGCAGCCTCTGTTTAAGACCATATAACCATTTGCACTTATTATAATTGAAATTAGGCCTGATAAAGACACTTTTGCTGGGCATAGCACTACTGGACCCTGCCAGGTGTACTTACTGCTGGTTTTTAGGGCATCCCATTCTGTGACTACAGCAGCCTCTGTTTAAGACCATATAACCATTTGCACTTATTATAATTGAAATTAGGCCTGATAAAGACACTTTTGCTGGGCATAGCACTACTGGACCCTGCCAGGTGCACTTCTTTTTTGGGGCATCCCATTCTGTGACTACAGCAGCCTCTGTTTAAGACCATATAACCATTTGCACTTATTATAATTGAAATTAGGCCTGATAAAGACACTTTTGCTGGGCATAGCACTACTGGACCCTGCCAGGTGCACTTCTTTTTTGGGGCATCCCATTCTGTGACTACAGCAGCCTCTGTTTAAGACCATATAACCATTTGCACTTATTATAATTGAAATTTGGCCTGATAAAGACACTTTTGCTGGGCATAGCACTACTGGACCCTGCCAGGTGTACTTACTGCTGGTTTTTAGGGCATCCCATTCTGTGACTACAGCAGCCTCTGTTTAAGACCATATAACCATTTGCACTTATTATAATTGAAATTAGGCCTGATAAAGACACTTTTGCTGGGCATAGCACTACTGGACCCTGCCAGGTGCACTTCTTTTTTGGGGCATCCCATTCTGTGACTACAGCAGCCTCTGTTTAAGACCATATAACCATTTGCGCTTATTATAATTGAAATTAGGCCTGATAAAGACACTTTTGCTGGGCATAGCACTACTGGACCCTGCCAGGTGCACTTCTTTTTTGGGGCATCCCATTCTGTGACTACAGCAGCCTCTGTTTAAGACCATATAACCATTTGCACTTATTATAATTGAAATTAGGCCTGATAAAGACACTTTTGCTGGGCATAGCACTACTGGACCCTGCCAGGTGTACTTACTGCTGGTTTTTAGGTCATCCCATTCTGTGACTACAGCAGCCTCTGTTTAAGACCATATAACCATTTGCACTTATTCTAATTGAAATTAGGCCTGATAAAGACACTTTTGCTGTTCATAGCACTACTGGACCCTGCCAGGTGTACTTACTGCTGGTTTTTAGGGCATCCCATTCTGTGACTACAGCAGCCTCTGTTTAAGACCATATAACCATTTGCACTTATTATAATTGAAATTAGGCCTGATAAAGACACTTTTGCTGGGCATAGCACTACTGGACCCTGCCAGGTGTACTTACTGCTGGTTTTTAGGGCATCCCATTCTGTGACTACAGCAGCCTCTGTTTAAGACCATATAACCATTTGCACTTATTATAATTGAAATTAGGCCTGATAAAGACACTTTTGCTGGGCATAGCACTACTGGACCCTGCCAGGTGTACTTACTGCTGGTTTTTAGGGCATCCCATTCTGTGACTACAGCAGCCTCTGTTTAAGACCATATAACCATTTGCACTTATTATAATTGAAATTAGGCCTGATAAAGACACTTTTGCTGGGCATAGCACTACTGGACCCTGCCAGGTGCACTTCTTTTTTGGGGCATCCCATTCTGTGACTACAGCAGCCTCTGTTTAAGACCATATAACCATTTGCACTTATTATAATTGAAATTAGGCCTGATAAAGACACTTTTGCTGGGCATAGCACTACTGGACCCTGCCAGGTGCACTTCTTTTTTGGGGCATCCCATTCTGTGACTACAGCAGCCTCTGTTTAAGACCATATAACCATTTGCACTTATTATAATTGAAATTAGGCCTGATAAAGACACTTTTGCTGGGCATAGCACTACTGGACCCTGCCAGGTGTACTTACTGCTGGTTTTTAGGTCATCCCATTCTGTGACTACAGCAGCCTCTGTTTAAGACCATATAACCATTTGCACTTATTCTAATTGAAATTAGGCCTGATAAAGACACTTTTGCTGTTCATAGCACTACTGGACCCTGCCAGGTGTACTTACTGCTGGTTTTTAGGGCATCCCATTCTGTGACTACAGCAGCCTCTGTTTAAGACCATATAACCATTTGCACTTATTATAATTGAAATTAGGCCTGATAAAGACACTTTTGCTGGGCATAGCACTACTGGACCCTGCCAGGTGTACTTACTGCTGGTTTTTAGGGCATCCCATTCTGTGACTACAGCCGCCTCTGTTTAAGACCATATAACCATTTGCACTTATTATAATTGAAATTAGGCCTGATAAAGACACTTTTGCTGGGCATAGCACTACTGGACCCTGCCAGGTGTACTTACTGCTGGTTTTTAGGGCATCCCATTCTGTGACTACAGCAGCCTCTGTTTAAGACCATATAACCATTTGCACTTATTATAATTGAAATTAGGCCTGATAAAGACACTTTTGCTGGGCATAGCACTACTGGACCCTGCCAGGTGCACTTCTTTTTTGGGGCATCCCATTCTGTGACTACAGCAGCCTCTGTTTAAGACCATATAACCATTTGCACTTATTATAATTGAAATTAGGCCTGATAAAGACACTTTTGCTGGGCATAGCACTACTGGACCCTGCCAGGTGCACTTCTTTTTTGGGGCATCCCATTCTGTGACTACAGCAGCCTCTGTTTAAGACCATATAACCATTTGCACTTATTATAATTGAAATTAGGCCTGATAAAGACACTTTTGCTGGGCATAGCACTACTGGACCCTGCCAGGTGTACTTACTGCTGGTTTTTAGGGCATCCCATTCTGTGACTACAGCAGCCTCTGTTTAAGACCATATAACCATTTGCACTTATTATAATTGAAATTAGGCCTGATAAAGACACTTTTGCTGGGCATAGCACTACTGGACCCTGCCAGGTGTACTTACTGCTGGTTTTTAGGGCATCCCATTCTGTGACTACAGCAGCCTCTGTTTAAGACCATATAACCATTTGCACTTATTATAATTGAAATTAGGCCTGATAAAGACACTTTTGCTGGGCATAGCACTACTGGACCCTGCCAGGTGTACTTACTGCTGGTTTTTAGGGCATCCCATTCTGTGACTACAGCAGCCTCTGTTTAAGACCATATAACCATTTGCAGTTATTATAATTGAAATTAGGCCTGATAAAGACACTTTTGCTGGGCATAGCACTACTGGACCCTGCCAGGTGTACTTACTGCTGGTTTTTAGGGCATCCCGTTCTGTGACTACAGCAGCCTCTGTTTAAGACCATATAACCATTTGCACTTATTATAATTGAAATTAGGCCTGATAAAGACACTTTTGCTGGGCATAGCACTACTGGACCCTGCCAGGTGTACTTACTGCTGGTTTTTAGGGCATCCCATTCTGTGACTACAGCAGCCTCTGTTTAAGACCATATAACCATTTGCACTTATTATAATTGAAATTAGGCCTGATAAAGACACTTTTGCTGGGCATAGCACTACTGGACCCTGCCAGGTGTACTTACTGCTGGTTTTTAGGGCAACCCATTCTGTGACTACAGCAGCCTCTGTTTAAGACCATATAACCATTTGCACTTATTATAATTGAAATTAGGCCTGATAAAGACACTTTTGCTGGGCATAGCACTACTGGACCCTGCCAGGTGCACTTCTTTTTGGGGGCATCCCATTCTGTGACTACAGCAGCCTCTGTTTAAGACCATATAACCATTTGCACTTATTAGAATTGAAATTAGGCCTGATAAAGACACTTTTGCTGGGCATAGCACTACTGGACCCTGCCAGGTGTACTTACTGCTGGTTTTTAGGGCATCCCATTCTGTGACTACAGCAGCCTCTGTTTAAGACCATATAACCATTTGCACTTATTACAATTGAAATTAGGCCTGATAAAGACACTTTTGCTGGGCATAGCACTACTGGACCCTGCCAGGTGTACTTACTGCTGGTTTTTAGGGCATCCCATTCTGTGACTACAGCAGCCTCTGTTTAAGACCATATAACCATTTGCACTTATTACAATTGAAATTAGGCCTGATAAAGACACTTTTGCTGGGCATAGCACTACTGGACCCTGCCAAGTGCACTTCTTTTTTGGGGCATCCCATTCTGTGACTACAGCAGCCTCTGTTTAAGACCATATAACCATTTGCACTTATTATAATTGAAATTAGGCCTGATAAAGACACTTTTGCTGGGCATAGCACTACTGGACCCTGCCAGGTGCACTTCTTTTTTGGGGCATCCCATTCTGTGACTACAGCAGCCTCTGTTTAAGACCATATAACCATTTGCACTTATTATAATTGAAATTAGGCCTGATAAAGACACTTTTGCTGGGCATAGCACTACTGGACCCTTTTAGGTGTACTTACTGCTGGTTTTTAGGGCATCCCGTTCTGTGACTACAGCAGCCTCTGTTTAAGACCATATAACCATTTGCACTTATTATAATTGAAATTAGGCCTGATAAAGACACTTTTGCTGGGCATAGCACTACTGGACCCTTTTAGGTGTACTTACTGCTGGTTTTTAGGGCATCCCATTCTGTGACTACAGCAGCCTCTGTTTAAGACCATATAACCATTTGCACTTATTATAATTGAAATTAGGCCTGATAAAGACACTTTTGCTGGGCATAGCACTACTGGACCCTGCCAGGTGTACTTCTTTTTTGGGGCATCCCATTCTGTGACTACAGCAGCCTCTGTTTAAGACCATATAACCATTTGCACTTATTATAATTGAAATTAGGCCTGATAAAGACACTTTTGCTGGGCATAGCACTACTGGACCCTGCCAGGTGCACTTCTTTTTTGGGGCATCCCATTCTGTGACTACAGCAGCCTCTGTTTAAGACCATATAACCATTTGCACTTATTATAATTGAAATTAGGCCTGATAAAGACACTTTTGCTGGGCATAGCACTACTGGACCCTGCCAGGTGTACTTACTGCTGGTTTTTAGGTCATCCCATTCTGTGACTACAGCAGCCTCTGTTTAAGACCATATAACCATTTGCACTTATTCTAATTGAAATTAGGCCTGATAAAGACACTTTTGCTGTTCATAGCACTACTGGACCCTGCCAGGTGTACTTACTGCTGGTTTTTAGGGCATCCCATTCTGTGACTACAGCAGCCTCTGTTTAAGACCATATAACCATTTGCACTTATTATAATTGAAATTAGGCCTGATAAAGACACTTTTGCTGGGCATAGCACTACTGGACCCTGCCAGGTGTACTTACTGCTGGTTTTTAGGGCATCCCATTCTGTGACTACAGCAGCCTCTGTTTAAGACCATATAACCATTTGCACTTATTATAATTGAAATTAGGCCTGATAAAGACACTTTTGCTGGGCATAGCACTACTGGACCCTGCCAGGTGTACTTACTGCTGGTTTTTAGGGCATCCCATTCTGTGACTACAGCAGCCTCTGTTTAAGACCATATAACCATTTGCACTTATTATAATTGAAATTAGGCCTGATAAAGACACTTTTGCTGGGCATAGCACTACTGGACCCTGCCAGGTGCACTTCTTTTTTGGGGCATCCCATTCTGTGACTACAGCAGCCTCTGTTTAAGACCATATAACCATTTGCACTTATTATAATTGAAATTAGGCCTGATAAAGACACTTTTGCTGGGCATAGCACTACTGGACCCTGCCAGGTGTACTTACTGCTGGTTTTTAGGGCATCCCATTCTGTGACTACAGCAGCCTCTGTTTAAGACCATATAACCATTTGCACTTATTATAATTGAAATTAGGCCTGATAAAGACACTTTTGCTGGGCATAGCACTACTGGACCCTGCCAGGTGTACTTACTGCTGGTTTTTAGGGCATCCCATTCTGTGACTACAGCAGCCTCTGTTTAAGACCATATAACCATTTGCACTTATTATAATTGAAATTAGGCCTGATAAAGACACTTTTGCTGGGCATAGCACTACTGGACCCTGCCAGGTGTACTTACTGCTGGTTTTTAGGGCATCCCATTCTGTGACTACAGCAGCCTCTGTTTAAGACCATATAACCATTTGCAGTTATTATAATTGAAATTAGGCCTGATAAAGACACTTTTGCTGGGCATAGCACTACTGGACCCTGCCAGGTGTACTTACTGCTGGTTTTTAGGGCATCCCATTCTGTGACTACAGCAGCCTCTGTTTAAGACCATATAACCATTTGCACTTATTATAATTGAAATTAGGCCTGATAAAGACACTTTTGCTGGGCATAGCACTACTGGACCCTGCCAGGTGTACTTACTGCTGGTTTTTAGGGCAACCCATTCTGTGACTACAGCAGCCTCTGTTTAAGACCATATAACCATTTGCACTTATTATAATTGAAATTAGGCCTGATAAAGACACTTTTGCTGGGCATAGCACTACTGGACCCTGCCAGGTGCACTTCTTTTTTGGGGCATCCCATTCTGTGACTACAGCAGCCTCTGTTTACGACCATATAACCATTTGCACTTATTATAATTGAAATTAGGCCTGATAAAGACACTTTTGCTGGGCATAGCACTACTGGACCCTGCCAGGTGTACTTACTGCTGGTTTTTAGGGCATCCCATTCTGTGACTACAGCAGCCTCTGTTTAAGACCATATAACCATTTGCACTTATTAGAATTGAAATTAGGCCTGATAAAGACACTTTTGCTGGGCATAGCACTACTGGACCCTGCCAGGTGTACTTACTGCTGGTTTTCAGGGCATCCCATTCTGTGACTACAGCAGCCTCTGTTTAAGACCATATAACCATTTGCACTTATTACAATTGAAATTAGGCCTGATAAAGACACTTTTGCTGGGCATAGCACTACTGGACCCTGCCAAGTGCACTTCTTTTTTGGGGCATCCCATTCTGTGACTACAGCAGCCTCTGTTTAAGACCATATAACCATTTGCACTTATTATAATTGAAATTAGGCCTGATAAAGACACGTTTGCTGGGCATAGCACTACTGGACCCTGCCAGGTGCACTTCTTTTTTGGGGCATCCCATTCTGTGACTACAGCAGCCTCTGTTTAAGACCATATAACCATTTGCACTTATTATAATTGAAATTAGGCCTGATAAAGACACTTTTGCTGGGCATAGCACTACTGGACCCTGCCAGGTGCACTTCTTTTTTGGGGCATCCCATTCTGTGACTACAGCAGCCTCTGTTTAAGACCATATAACCATTTGCACTTATTATAATTGAAATTAGGCCTGATAAAGACACTTTTGCTGGGCATAGCACTACTGGACCCTGCCAGGTGTACTTACTGCTGGTTTTTAGGGCATCCCATTCTGTGACTACAGCAGCCTCTGTTTAAGACCATATAACCATTTGCACTTATTATAATTGAAATTAGGCCTGATAAAGACACTTTTGCTGGGCATAGCACTACTGGACCCTGCCAGGTGCACTTCTTTTTTGGGGCATCCCATTCTGTGACTACAGCAGCCTCTGTTTAAGACCATATAACCATTTGCACTTATTATAATTGAAATTAGGCCTGATAAAGACACTTTTGCTGGGAATAGCACTACTGGACCCTGCCAGGTGTACTTACTGCTGGTTTTTAGGGCATCCCATTCTGTGACTACAGCAGCCTCTGTTTAAGACCATATAACCATTTGCACTTATTATAATTGAAATTAGGCCTGATAAAGACACTTTTGCTGGGCATAGCACTACTGGACCCTGCCAGGTGTACTTACTGCTGGTTTTTAGGGCATCCCATTCTGTGACTACAGCAGCCTCTGTTTAAGACCATATAACCATTTGCACTTATTATAATTGAAATTAGGCCTGATAAAGACACTTTTGCTGGGCATAGCACTACTGGACCCTGCCAGGTGCACTTCTTTTTTGGGGCATCCCATTCTGTGACTACAGCAGCCTCTGTTTAAGACCATATAACCATTTGCACTTATTATAATTGAAATTAGGCCTGATAAAGACACTTTTGCTGGGCATAGCACTACTGGACCCTGCCAGGTGCACTTCTTTTTTGGGGCATCCCATTCTGTGACTACAGCAGCCTCTGTTTAAGACCATATAACCATTTGCACTTATTATAATTGAAATTAGGCCTGATAAAGACACTTTTGCTGGGCATAGCACTACTGGACCCTGCCAGGTGTACTTACTGCTGGTTTTTAGGTCATCCCATTCTGTGACTACAGCAGCCTCTGTTTAAGATCATATAACCATTTGCACTTATTCTAATTGAAATTAGGCCTGATAAAGACACTTTTGCTGTTCATAGCACTACTGGACCCTGCCAGGTGTACTTACTGCTGGTTTTTAGGGCATCCCATTCTGTGACTACAGCAGCCTCTGTTTAAGACCATATAACCATTTGCACTTATTATAATTGAAATTAGGCCTGATAAAGACACTTTTGCTGGGCATAGCACTACTGGACCCTGCCAGGTGTACTTACTGCTGGTTTTTAGGGCATCCCATTCTGTGACTACAGCAGCCTCTGTTTAAGACCATATAACCATTTGCACTTATTATAATTGAAATTAGGCCTGATTAAGACACTTTTGCTGGGCATAGCACTACTGGACCCTGCCAGGTGTACTTACTGCTGGTTTTTAGGGCATCCCATTCTGTGACTACAGCAGCCTCTGTTTAAGACCATATAACCATTTGCACTTATTATAATTGAAATTAGGCCTGATAAAGACACTTTTGCTGGGCATAGCACTACTGGACCCTGCCAGGTGCACTTCTTTTTTGGGGCATCCCATTCTGTGACTACAGCAGCCTCTGTTTAAGACCATATAACCATTTGCACTTATTATAATTGAAATTAGGCCTGATAAAGACACTTTTGCTGGGCATAGCACTACTGGACCCTGCCAGGTGTACTTACTGCTGGTTTTTAGGGCATCCCATTCTGTGACTACAGCAGCCTCTGTTTAAGACCATATAACCATTTGCACTTATTATAATTGAAATTAGGCCTGATAAAGACACTTTTGCTGGGCATAGCACTACTGGACCCTGCCAGGTGTACTTACTGCTGGTTTTTAGGGCATCCCATTCTGTGACTACAGCAGCCTCTGTTTAAGACCATATAACCATTTGCACTTATTATAATTGAAATTAGGCCTGATAAAGACACTTTTGCTGGGCATAGCACTACTGGACCCTGCCAGGTGTACTTACTGCTGGTTTTTAGGGCATCCCATTCTGTGACTACAGCAGCCTCTGTTTAAGACCATATAACCATTTGCAGTTATTATAATTGAAATTAGGCCTGATAAAGACACTTTTGCTGGGCATAGCACTACTGGACCCTGCCAGGTGTACTTACTGCTGGTTTTTAGGGCATCCCGTTCTGTGACTACAGCAGCCTCTGTTTAAGACCATATAACCATTTGCACTTATTATAATTGAAATTAGGCCTGATAAAGACACTTTTGCTGGGCATAGCACTACTGGACCCTGCCAGGTGTACTTACTGCTGGTTTTTAGGGCATCCCATTCTGTGACTACAGCAGCCTCTGTTTAAGACCATATAACCATTTGCACTTATTATAATTGAAATTAGGCCTGATAAAGACACTTTTGCTGGGCATAGCACTACTGGACCCTGCCAGGTGTACTTACTGCTGGTTTTTAGGGCAACCCATTCTGTGACTACAGCAGCCTCTGTTTAAGACCATATAACCATTTGCACTTATTATAATTGAAATTAGGCCTGATAAAGACACTTTTGCTGGGCATAGCACTACTGGACCCTGCCAGGTGCACTTCTTTTTTGGGGCATCCCATTCTGTGACTACAGCAGCCTCTGTTTAAGACCATATAACCATTTGCACTTATTATAATTGAAATTAGGCCTGATAAAGACACTTTTGCTGGGCATAGCACTACTGGACCCTGCCAGGTGTACTTACTGCTGGGTTTTAGGGCATCCCATTCTGTGACTACAGCAGCCTCTGTTTAAGACCATATAACCATTTGCACTTATTAGAATTGAAATTAGGCCTGATAAAGACACTTTTGCTGGGCATAGCACTACTGGACCCTGCCAGGTGTACTTACTGCTGGTTTTTAGGGCATCCCATTCTGTGACTACAGCAGCCTCTGTTTAAGACCATATAACCATTTGCACTTATTACAATTGAAATTAGGCCTGATAAAGACACTTTTGCTGGGCATAGCACTACTGGACCCTGCCAAGTGCACTTCTTTTTTGGGGCATCCCATTCTGTGACTACAGCAGCCTCTGTTTAAGACCATATAACCATTTGCACTTATTATAATTGAAATTAGGCCTGATAAAGACACGTTTGCTGGGCATAGCACTACTGGACCCTGCCAGGTGCACTTCTTTTTTGGGGCATCCCATTCTGTGACTACAGCAGCCTCTGTTTAAGACCATATAACCATTTGCACTTATTATAATTGAAATTAGGCCTGATAAAGACACTTTTGCTGGGCATAGCACTACTGGACCCTGCCAGGTGCACTTCTTTTTTGGGGCATCCCATTCTGTGACTACAGCAGCCTCTGTTTAAGACCATATAACCATTTGCACTTATTATAATTGAAATTAGGCCTGATAAAGACACTTTTGCTGGGAATAGCACTACTGGACCCTGCCAGGTGTACTTACTGCTGGTTTTTAGGGCATCCCATTCTGTGACTACAGCAGCCTCTGTTTAAGACCATATAACCATTTGCACTTATTATAATTGAAATTAGGCCTGATAAAGACACTTTTGCTGGGCATAGCACTACTGGACCCTTTTAGGTGTACTTACTGCTGGTTTTTAGGGCATCCCGTTCTGTGACTACAGCAGCCTCTGTTTAAGACCATATAACCATTTGCACTTATTATAATTGAAATTAGGCCTGATAAAGACACTTTTGCTGGGCATAGCACTACTGGACCCTGCCAGGTGTACTTACTGCTGGTTTTTAGGGCATCCCATTCTGTGACTACAGCAGCCTCTGTTTAAGACCATATAACCATTTGCACTTATTATAATTGAAATTAGGCCTGATAAAGACACTTTTGCTGGGCATAGCACTACTGGACCCTGCCAGGTGTACTTCTTTTTTGGGGCATCCCATTCTGTGACTACAGCAGCCTCTGTTTAAGACCATATAACCATTTGCACTTATTATAATTGAAATTAGGCCTGATAAAGACACTTTTGCTGGGCATAGCACTACTGGACCCTGCCAGGTGCACTTCTTTTTTGGGGCATCCCATTCTGTGACTACAGCAGCCTCTGTTTAAGACCATATAACCATTTGCACTTATTATAATTGAAATTAGGCCTGATAAAGACACTTTTGCTGGGCATAGCACTACTGGACCCTGCCAGGTGTACTTACTGCTGGTTTTTAGGGCATCCCATTCTGTGACTACAGCAGCCTCTGTTTAAGACCATATAACCATTTGCACTTATTATAATTGAAATTAGGCCTGATAAAGACACTTTTGCTGGGCATAGCACTACTGGACCCTGCCAGGTGTACTTACTGCTGGTTTTAGGGCATCCCATTCTGTGACTACAGCAGCCTCTGTTTAAGACCATATAACCATTTGCACTTATTATAATTGAAATTAGGCCTGATAAAGACACTTTTGCTGGGCATAGCACTACTGGACCCTGCCAGGTGCACTTCTTTTTTGGGGCCCCATTCTGTGACTACAGCAGCCTCTGTTTAAGACCATATAACCATTTGCACTTATTATAATTGAAATTAGGCCTGATAAAGACACTTTTGCTGGGCATAGCACTACTGGACCCTGCCAGGTGTACTTACTGCTGGTTTTTAGGGCATCCCATTCTGTGACTACAGCAGCCTCTGTTTAAGACCATATACCATTTGCACTTATTATAATTGAAATTAGGCCTGATAAAGACACTTTTGCTGGGCATAGCACTACTGGACTCCTGCCAGGTGTACTTACTGCTGGTTTTTAGGCATCCCATTCTGTGACTACAGCAGCCTCTGTTTAAGACCATATAACCATTTGCACTTATTATAATTGAAATTAGGCCTGATAAAGACACTTTTGCTGGGCATAGCACTACTGGACCCTGCCAGGTGTACTTACTGCTGGTTTTTAGGGCATCCATTCTGTGACTACAGCAGCCTCTGTTTAAGACCATATAACCATTTGCAGTTATTATAATTGAAATTAGGCCTGATAAAGACACTTTTGCTGGGCATAGCACTACTGGACCCTGCCAGGTGTACTTACTGCTGGTTTTTAGGGCATCCCATTCTGTGACTACAGCAGCCTCTGTTTAAGACCATATAACCATTTGCACTTATTATAATTGAAATTAGGCCTGATAAAGACACTTTTGCTGGGCATAGCACTACTGGACCCTGCAGGTGTACTTACTGCTGGTTTTAGGGCAACCCATTCTGTGACTACAGCAGCCTCTGTTTAAGACCATATAACCATTTGCACTTATTATAATTGAAATTAGGCCTGATAAAGACACTTTTGCTGGGCATAGCACTACTGGACCCTGCCAGGTGCACTTCTTTTTTGGGGCATCCCATTCTGTGACTACAGCAGCCTCTGTTTACGACCATATAACCATTTGCACTTATTATAATTGAAATTAGGCCTGATAAAGACACTTTTGCTGGGCATAGCACTACTGGACCCTGCCAGGTGTACTTACTGCTGGTTTTTAGGGCATCCCATTCTGTGACTACAGCAGCCTCTGTTTAAGACCATATAACCATTTGCACTTATTAGAATTGAAATTAGGCCTGATAAAGACACTTTTGCTGGGCATAGCACTACTGGACCCTGCCAGGTGTACTTACTGCTGGTTTTTAGGGCATCCCATTCTGTGACTACAGCAGCCTCTGTTTAAGACCATATAACCATTTGCACTTATTACAATTGAAATTAGGCCTGATAAAGACACTTTTGCTGGGCATAGCACTACTGGACCCTGCCAAGTGCACTTCTTTTTTGGGGCATCCCATTCTGTGACTACAGCAGCCTCTGTTTAAGACCATATAACCATTTGCACTTATTATAATTGAAATTAGGCCTGATAAAGACACGTTTGCTGGGCATAGCACTACTGGACCCTGCCAGGTGCACTTCTTTTTTGGGGCATCCCATTCTGTGACTACAGCAGCCTCTGTTTAAGACCATATAACCATTTGCACTTATTATAATTGAAATTAGGCCTGATAAAGACACTTTTGCTGGGCATAGCACTACTGGACCCTGCCAGGTGCACTTCTTTTTTGGGGCATCCCATTCTGTGACTACAGCAGCCTCTGTTTAAGACCATATAACCATTTGCACTTATTATAATTGAAATTAGGCCTGATAAAGACACTTTTGCTGGGCATAGCACTACTGGACCCTGCCAGGTGTACTTACTGCTGGTTTTTAGGGCATCCCATTCTGTGACTACAGCAGCCTCTGTTTAAGACCATATAACCATTTGCACTTATTATAATTGAAATTAGGCCTGATAAAGACACTTTTGCTGGGCATAGCACTACTGGACCCTGCCAGGTGCACTTCTTTTTTGGGGCATCCCATTCTGTGACTACAGCAGCCTCTGTTTAAGACCATATAACCATTTGCACTTATTA